>JAUTXW010000983.1:1266250-2532500 GCA_030620095.1 Kuschelorhynchus macadamiae | reverse complement strand
CAAGTTTCTAACCAGCGTTTGAAAATAAGTTCTGCCAGGCTGCCGTCTTTCGGGGTACGTGTCAAAATACACATCCATGGACCTGTTTGAATTTCTTTCATTTTTAATATAAAACACTAACATATCAAACATTTCTTCATTAGAAAAGTTTAACGCCATTGTAATCCTTATTAAAATAGCGATGAATGTTAAATAAAACTTAAACGTTGCATTTTTGACAGATTAAAAGCATTCTATTATTTCAAAACCAAAGCCTACTTGAGCAAAGATGTTAGTGTTATCTGCGGCTGGTCATTTGAACATTTGTGAACATTGTGCAATGTTATTGAGTAGTTTTTACTAATTTTTTGTAGAACTGGATGTTGAATTACATATTGCCTTTTAACACTATTAATTTTTAATTTTTTACTTTGATAATTCCAAAAAACGTTTAAATATTTTCTCTACGCACTTTTTGCACCTTTAGTAATAACCTAATTACAAAGTGTGATACACCGTTGAAAAGCTAAAGAAATACTCTTTTCAAAACTGTTAAAATCGAACACAGCGACCATAAGAAAAAACAAAATTGATGATGGTTCTAGAAAATCGAAACGTTGTATGTAAAATCTGACTTAATAGGTGCACTCTACGTAAAAAGTTGCCTTAATAATGTTCTTACAGATTTTGAAAATTTGAAAATGCAGTTTTTTGGTTTTTTCAAAATATCTCAAAAACTAAAAAAGATAGAATCGCGAGCAAAACGGCGTTAAATTACAAACATAATTGTCTAAAACTTTCTCCATTTAAACGTTTTTGTAACTATCACGGTTTCCGAGATCCCAATACTATCATAACCAATTTCGGACACACTGTATATATATATATATATATATATATATATATATATATATATATATATATATAAAGAGTGAATCCTAGTCGTGACTGACTAATTAAGCAGAAAAATACTAAATTAGTGGGGATGCAGTCAAAGAAAAACAAAGGCCTAGTTCAAAAGATGAACCCTTTATTGTATAGTCAAGCTTTCGGGATTATTTACCCCTTCTTCAGGACATTTCTACAAAAAATTTTTAGAAAAAGATAACCACGTTAGTAACTAATTCTAGAATTTTGGTTTTTTTATATAACTCACCAATGTGGGTTTAAAATAAAAGCAAGATTGCATTCCATCAAACAAGAATTTATGTAATGTTTATTCTAAAACAAACCATCACACTTTGGAACATTTAAATTACAAAAATATTGTTATTTAACTGTTATTACATGATTAAAAATTGAAAAAATTGAGGGATTATTGAAAACGAACGTTCATGAGGAACGCCATTCTGTTACTTAAAACAGGTTGTGTTGCCGTATAAAACGATTTAATTTTTAAGATGATGAAATTACAAGGAAAACAAGGTGTGTAATAAGGATAGAGAATTGTTTTGTTAGATGTAAGCGACAAAGAAAGGAGAGAACTATACGACTGAACGTCGGTTACTCTGAACACGCGAAAGGTGATGGAGTGTTGCCTACATTAAGTGAAGGGCTATATACTGCCCAACGCAGTTTTTATCTCTACTAAATTTAAATAAATATATTTGAACATGAGAAGAACAAAAAATTAGTTAATGCTTTTTTTTGTGCCTAATTATCTGTTATGGAAACATAATTTTATTATTAAATGATGGAAGGGAGATTTAAGGAGTTAAATTAAGTTCAATTTTTTTATCATTATAAAAATTTTTGAAACAAGTAGAGGGACGGAAAACAGAGAGAAACTCTTTCACTCGTCAGGGGCGGGAGCGTCCAAGCACTGGTATTTGTTTTTATGTAATTTTAGGATGTAGCTGTAAATGGTACTCAGACCTTGAGTATCACTTTTTTTATTCATCACTGGATCCTGTGAAATTATGTGAATCATCTCTAAGAACATGCGTTTGTAATATGATGAGGCTCTGTCAAGAATCTCAACATTATTCCAGTTAAGAGAATGGTTGTTATTAATAAAGTGTTCCACTCAGTGCACAGGACGGTACCCCTCTCCGACAGTCACTTTTATGAGATGTGATTCTGTCCTTAAGGCTCCTAGACGTTTGCCCTATGTATACTAATTCACATTCGTTACAAGGAATTCTGTATACTACATTGTGGTTTTCAAGAGAGGACAAAGGTGTTTTAGTTTTTGTGAAAAGAAGAGATAAAGTCTTTTGTTGTTTTCTCGCTATTTTCACATCTGTATCTTTAAAAATATTGATCAATTTATTAGTGAGATTATCTATGTATGGAAGAGAGAAAAAACGTTGTGATGTATGTTATCAGTTATGTTGTGTTCAGTTTGGAACAAAATTTTTAGCACTAGCTTTGGGGGGTATGAATTTTCTAAAAAAATGTCTTTTAGTAGGATGAGAAAGTTTAACGGCTCTAGTTTTCATGCCTATAATTAGATTGATTTTTGTTCTAGCAGGGTGGTAGGAATAGTAGCTGATGAATCTGTTAGAACAGTATGGTTTTCTATACCATTGTGTTAGTAAAACATTGTCATCTGACCTGATGACTAACATGTCGAGGAAAGGAATGCTGTTGTTTACTTCCTTTTCACATGTAAATTGAATGTTGAGATTCTTGACAGAGCCTCATCATATTACAAACGCATGTTCTTAGAGATGATTCACATAATTTCACAGGATCCAGTGATGAATAAAAAAAGTGATACTCAAGGTCTGAGTACCATTTACAGCTACATCCTAAAATTACATAAAAACAAATACCAGTGCTTGGACGCTCCCGCCCCTGACGAGTGAAAGAGTTTCTCTCTGTTTTCCGTTTCTCTACTTTGTTTCAAAAATTTTTATAATGATAAAAAAATTGAACTTAATATAACTCCTTAAATCTCCCTTCCATCATTTAATAATAAAATTATGTTTCCATAACAGATAATTAGGCACAAAAAAAAGCATTAACTAATTTTTTGTTCTTCTCATGTTCAAATATATTTATTTAAATTTAGTAGAGATTAAAACTGCGTTGGGCAGTATATAGCCCTTCACTTAATGTAGGCAACACTCCATCACCTTTCGCGTGTTCAGAGTAACCGACGTTCAGTCGTATAGTTCTCTCCTTTCTTTGTCGCTTACATCTAACAAAACAATTCTCTATCCTTATTACACACCTTGTTTTCCTTGTAATTTCATCATCTTAAAAATTAAATCGTTTTATACGGCAACACAACCTGTTTTAAGTAACAGAATGGCGTTCCTCATGAACGTTCGTTTTCAATAATTCCTCAATTTTTTCAATTTTTAATCATGTAATAACAGTTAAATAACAATATTTTTGTAATTTAAATGTTCCAAAGTGTGATGGTTTGTTTTAGAATAAACATTACATAAATTCTTGTTTGATGGAATGCAATCTTGCTTTTATTTTAAACCCACATTGGTGAGTTATATAAAAAAACCAAAATTCTAGAATTAGTTACTAACGTGGTTATCTTTTTCTAAAAATTTTTTGTAGAAATGTCCTGAAGAAGGGGTAAATAATCCCGAAAGCTTGACTATACAATAAAGGGTTCATCTTTTGAACTAGGCCTTTGTTTTTCTTTGACTGCATCCCCACTAATTTAGTATTTTTCTTATATATATATATATATATATATAAATATATAAAACGAAATTTGGTATAGGTAAATGGTACATAAAGAGGAGAGTTTTCGCATATTTTTCAGTTTCCGGTCACTTCCGGCTTCAATGACTCCAGTTTCGATAGTTTAAATGGAATACTCTGTATATTTTTACATTTTTGGATTCCTGAGACAATTCTGAACCAGAATGTGACATTTTAACTTTTTACGCCTACTTGATTTTTTATAGATATTTTTAAAATTGCATATAGATGACCATGACCGGACGCAAATTAATCTAAGGACCTGAAATGATGACAGAATAATACAATCGCTAAGCTTTAATGATTAGTCTGATAGCTAGAAACAAGAGAAGTTGATAAAATCATATTTTTGTGTCTAACTATTTTTTTTTCAAATGGCGACCGTTTTTTGACAAGCACTTTTTGAAAATAGGATCTTTTTGCGAATCTAACGATACTAATTTTTTTGCTATTGGATTAAAAATAGGCTCAAAAAGTAAATATTACTAAGAAAAATACTCGATAATCAATTATTTACTTTTATCAAGTGTGCCATAGATAGCCATGCTGGATATTAAGTAGGATTTATTGTTTTGACAGTGACACTTACCTATTATTTCTAAGTAGACATACGATTTCCTTATTTTTCTTGATTTTCAGTATTATTTTTGTTTTCAAAAGTCAAAATAATGTATACTCAAAGTGAAAAAGCCAATATGTCAAAAATTCCAAGGAATGTTGCTGTTCTAGGTATCAAGAAGGAAATCAAGTGGCGGAAGGCAGATTTATTATAAATGAAGAAATGGAGATTAACGTTCTTGCTATGGTTGAAGTTGATAAAACTGTTTCTTTAAAAAAAAATCATCAACTTTACTTTATTTTCTGACGAATCCAGATTTACTAATAACGGTATGTTTAACAAGCAAAACACTCGTTACTGGGCCCAACAAAATCAACATGAAATGAGAGTAGAAAATTTTTAAGTAAGGTTTGGTGTCAATGTCTGGGGTGGTGTCGTTGGTAACAGACTAATTGGGCCAATTTTATTTCAAGGCCAATTAACAGGGGTTAGGTACTTAGGCTTTCTCCAAAATGAAATTGAGCAACATATTAATGATCTACCTTTAGAAGTTTTACGCCGAATTTACTTCCAGGAAGATGGAGCCCCGCCTCACAATACTAAAGAAGTTCCTAATTATTTAATTGAACATTTTAATAATAAAGTTATTGCAACCAATGGCCCAATACGGTGGCCAGCCCGTTCACCGGATCTCACTGTTCTCGATTTTTTTATTTGAGGATATGTTAAAGAAAGAGTCTATGTAACAGCCCCAGCCACTCTTGAAATCTTAGAAGAAAGGATTGTACCTGTATTTAGAAGTATTATGTCTCAAATGCTGCACAACGTGTTGAGAGAAGCAATGGAACGAGCGGAAATGTGGCGTGAACAAGGAAGAATACACTTTGAATGACTACAGTAAATTCGAATATTGTTCTTTTACATTTCACAGCGTTATTGAAGTTAGTTGAAGTTATATTTTTGTTTAATACTCTGAACTATTTGTTAGCTAAAGATACAGATTTGCACGCCTAAATTTGTTGACGATATCTGAAGAGGGGCAGCAGAAAATTCTATAAAAAATGCAGTTCCGAGCGTTAGGCGCATAGGCGTGCATTCTTTTCATCAACAGAGATAGGCTGGGCAGACTTTACGAGACATGACGTAAGTAATCTTGATCAACCATTTGTCACAATTAAAAATCCTACTTATTATCCAGCATGAATATCCATGGCACACTTGATAAAAATAAATAATTGATTATCGAGTATTTTCCTTAATATTTCATTTGTTGAGCTTATTTTTAATCCAATCGCAAAAAAGTTAATACCATTAGATTCGCAGAAAAATGCTCTTTTCCAAAAGTGACACAAAAATTTGATTTTACCAACTTCTCTTGTTCCTAGCTGTCAGACTAATCACTAAAACTTAGTGATTGTATTATTCTGTCATCATTTCAGGTCCTTAAATTAATTTGCGTCTGGTCATGGCCACCTAGATGCAATTTTAAAAAGGCTATAAAAATCAAGTAGGCGTAAAATGTTTTTAAAATGTCACATTCTGATTCAGAATTGTCTCAGGAATCCAAAAATGTAAAAATATACAGAGTATTCCGTTTAAAAAATCGAAAACCGAAATTATAGGAAAGTGAAAAATATGTAAAAACTCTCCTCTTTATGTTCTATTTACCTATACGAAATTTCGTTCTGATAGATCAAATACTTTAAAAGTTATAGCCTGTCTAATAGATTCGTTGTCACGTCATATATATATATATATATATATATATATATATATATATATATATATATATTTTTTTTTTTAATGAATATTCCATGTTTAAGGGGATTTTTAAGATACCCTTATTTTGTCATTCCAAATATACTGGGTATCGTTTCTTAGCCTACAATTTTGTTACTGTTTGAGACATTTATTTCAATTTTGTATAATCAGTATGGTATTATATAACGGTCACTTTATTCAATAAAACAAATTAAATGCACTTTCGATTTCACCAGAAGTTAGGGTATACTTGGAATTTTAAACGAAATACCTATATTTTAGTGACTTTTCGAAATATACAGACAGTTTTTTATTTTTTGTGAAATATTAACGGTCTCCATGGAAAAGCTAATTGAAAATTTGGAATTTTTGACGTTTATTCAGGAATTTCAAAAAATCAAGTCGTTCTATTAGCAAATTTGCTGGTTTCAACTTTCTTTTATCATGACACTTCAATGACAGATACAAAAAACGCTACGATTTATCTTAATTTTTTCGTAACTTAAATCTTAATAAAGTTCGAATTTCGATCAATTTAAAAAGACCTATACCTGTTTGCCACCTCAGGATGATACGTAAATATAATTGTTTTTAGTAGTGCCGTGTACAGCAAGGCCTTCATCTTTATCAATATCATTTAATGCCATATTTGAGGTTACAGAGCCTACAATTTGAAACAACTGAAAGATCAATGAACATTTCTCTTGTTACCACGTTATTATCAATGCCGAGATATTCGTTGAATCTGAAAATACTAGTTTTTATTTTAATTTATTCTTCTATTAAATCTTTGTTATAGATAACTTGTGATCCAGCACTACTTTTACCATTACATTTTTGTGTTGTGCTGTTTAATCAATCATCTGCAAAATCATATCCATTTGGCAGACCTATACTGATATTCTGCCTCTTTCTGCTATCGCTTATAAGTTTTCTTGCCTTTTTTTGGCTAAACCACTTTGTCAACTTATTAACGCGTTGATGTTTTTAACTTCTTACATATAACAATTTGTTGTTATTCGCAAACAGAATAACCAGTCTTCTTTTACATATTCTTACAACAGTAGATATGATAAAATTTATATCTTTGCAAATGTCCTGTTTCTATTTTGTTTTAATAATCTTCGATTATATTCTGTTCTGATTTTATAACGCCTGATTTGTGCAGTTTGATAAAGTTTGGAATGTATATTCTACTACAAATCAACTACAACGTATTGTAGTCACTAAACGATGATCGATTAAGCTCCTATCCACTTTGTAGAGCTTCAGCACGCAACTTTTACACTAATTGACATAGAACATAAGCTTTCACGGCTTTGGTCAATTAAGAAATCATGGTTCTTGTGATTAGGCCATGTCAGGGGCAGCTATGGGATCTCCTCTATCACATGTGGTAGCGAACATCTTTATGGAAGCCTTTGAGGATATTGCTGTAACATACGCTCCACTAAAACCAAAATACTGGTTTAGATATGTAGATGATTCTTTTGTTGTTTGTCCTCATAGAAAGGATAATTTCCTCATATTTGGGACCCACCTTAATCAACAACATCATAATATCAAGTTCACAATGGAAATTGAATCTAATGGAACAATTCCCTTTCTAAATGTATGTCTTCAATGGAAGGAAAATTTTACATTAGGATATTTTGTCTATAGAAAACCGACGCGTACTTTCTTTACAAAAGGAGTATATAAAATTCCTTGCTCGTGTGGAGAAGTGTATGTGGGAGAAACAAAAATATCAATTAGACTTAAAGAACATGAACGATGCATTAAAAAGAAACAAGTTGTTTAATCTGATATAGCTGAACAGCAATATAACACTGGCCATATTATAAATGCAAAGAAAGCCAAGGTTCTAGCATCAGTTTCAGGATTTTAGAGGATTTTTGAGGATGCAACAATAAAATTGCGAAACGTCGACTATCTAACAGTTTTGTTTTTACAGGATCCTAACCCCAAATAAAACACCACTATAACATAACAAGAGGATAGTTAACGAAAACCAATTAGAAATATAATAGCTAGAAAATATATGCGGATCAATAGAGTAGGTAAAGACTGATAATATGGGTTCCATGCAGGATATAGGATCTATATTATATGTGTCCTTAGGATACAACAATTAAGTTGCGAAACGTCGATAATTTAAAAAAGACTTTTTTTGTTTACTGGATCTTAACTCCAAATAATACACCACTCTAACAAAAAGGTTTTAACATTGTTCCGAAATATTGGATTTTTACCAAAATATTACCAGGTCATCCCCATATAACCCTTAATTTTTTATCAAAATTTGAAGTCACTCGAGTAAGTAGTATTTAAGCTATGTCGCGAACTGACAGTCAGACCGACAGACGGACCGACGGAATTTATAAAACATGTTTTTTGGAATCTAGGGACGCTAAAACGTGAAGATATGTAAAACCTGAGAGGGTGATTTCCTTACAATTACAAAAATTTTATTTGGCCGCAATTTTGTTCCGCCATCTTGAATTAGTAACACAGTTTTACTAGTTGAGCTCTATACCACAATTAGTTATGGCACACAATTTGAAATCAGTCCATTAAGTAGTTTTTACAGGCTCAATTTTTAAATATTTCATTATATCGCCATGTTGTTTCGCCATCTTGGATTCGTACGAAAAATTTGCGAGTTGATTCCAACATAATACTTGATGTATATGCACAATTTGAAACAAATTGAATAAGTAATTTTCATAATAATTTTTTTAACTTTTCACTAGGCCGCCATTTTGTTGTGCATTCTTGATTTTTACCAAAATATTACCCAATCATCCCCATACGTTTCTTAATTTTTGGTCAAAATTTGAAGTCAATCGGGTTAGTTTTTAAACTTTGCCGCGAACTGACAGACAGACAAACAGACCGACGGAATTGATAAAACACATTTTTTGGCATCTAGAGACGCTAAAACGAGGAGTTATTAAAAACCTGAGAGGATAATTTTTTTCACGATTACAAACATTTTATTTGACTGCCATTTTGTTCCGCCATCTTGAATTAGTATTACAATTTTACTAGTTGACCCATATATCACAATTAGCTATGGCACACAATTTGAAATCATTCCATTAAGTAGTTTTTCAGTCTGAATTTTTAAATATATTATTAGGCCACCATTTTGTACAGCCATCATGGATTCGTACCAAAATGTTACCAGTTGATTCTAATATAATACTTGATTTTTTTGCAAAATTTGAGATACATTGGATGAGTAGTTTTTTAATAATAGTTTTTTTAACAGTTTTCAAGGCCGCCATTTTATTTCGCCATATTGGATTTTTACCAAAATGTTTACCAATCATTCCCCATCGTCACAAAAGAAAATTGAACTCGTGGAATAAAGATTCCTGAAGATGGATAGTGCAATCGAAGGTGAAACGTCGGATAGTAATTCCAATTTGACACAATCTAAATCCAAAAAACGATGATTTCTTTATTTTACACGAATTTCTAAAGCTGCTGTATACATACCTTATACAGCTGAAAAAGTTACGTTGTAATAGAAAACAATATTTTAGATTATTAAAAACAGGTTCGTTTTATAGGTAAGTCCGTTATAAGCGGGATCGTTATAACCGGTAAAAATCTAGATTGGTCTTATGGATGATTTTTTGTATAAGGAAAAAATGTTCGTTTTAACCTGAAGTTCGTTGTAAACGTGTTTGTTATAAGTTTCTTCATTTGTTTTTCATATATTATCAATAAAAATTTTTTTTTTTTAAATGTTGTGTTTGTCACTATTTTGGAAACAAATACTATCATGTATATTGTTAAAAAAATCAGAAAAACATGGTCATAAAGCTATACATATTTTTTCTAATTATTTTTCTCGTCCATAAAACAGGAGTTAAACGCATCGGTGACTCATTATGAAGAACCTGAAAAAGAAATATTCATACGCATTCGGTCAACATTTACGGCAGCTTTTTTTCGTCTAACGAGTGCTTCGTACTTGACATACCAAATGAGGCGACGCAGGCGAAACTAGTACTTCTAGGTACTAAGATCTTTATCATTGGTCACTTAATTCCACACGTAGAGCTGGTAAGGAGCCGATTACTATTCCGCGGACATTTTGCTGAATTCCGACAAATAATTGCGAGGTTATGTTATATTTCTCCTATTTATCTGCGTTTTTAGGCGGAGACGTGAAACCACGATTTTACATTTCTTGAATATAAATTATTCGCGTTAGTCTTCTCAGATTATGTTAAACATCTTGGCTAATATTTCTTGTTATAAATATTTAAGATAAAAAATATTTTAAACCAGATGTCTAACTAAATGCTATAAAATACACTATTTCATTCAGTACTAGGCGGGGACGTAAGGATCGGGAGGGTGGAATTTAAAATATATATTTAAAATTATTAGTAAAGTTATCTACAGAGATATATACCTGCTTCTAAAAAAATTGTTTCAGTTCTGTTTTTATAGTGTTTGCTTTTCCTGTTTGTCCAATCCTATTACGTTATTTTTCTTATCATCTGAATTTTTTTGCCTACGAACCAGTAAATTTCTGCTGTTACCAGATCATCGAAATTTTATCCCTCATTTTTGACCAAAATTTGAAGTCAATCGTGTAAGTAGCTTTTTAACTATACCGCGAACTGACAGACAGACAGACCAACAAACGAACCGACGGAATTGTGAAAACTTGTTTTTTTGGGATCTAGGGACCCTAAAACTGTGAGGGTGATTTTTTTCAGGATTACAATCATTTTATTTGGCCGCCATCTTGAATTCGTATAACAGTTTTGGCAGTTCATCTCTAAGTCACCCTTAACTTTTGCAATTGAGGTTGATTTTTTTAAATATTTTATTAAATCGCCATTTTGTTTCATCATCATGGATTTGTGACAAAATTTTACTAGTTGATTCCTATGTAATACTTGATTTTTGTGTAACATTTTAGTAATTTTGTTAGTAATATTTTTTTTAACATTTTACTAGTCCGCCATTTTGTTTCGCCGTATTGGATTTTTACCAAAATGTTTCCCGGTCATCTCCATACGATCCTTAATTTTTCACCATAATTTGAAATCAACCGAGTAGGTAGTTTTTTTTAGTTGTGCCGCGAACAGACTGGCAGATCGACAGCCAGACCGACTGACGGACAGACCGACGGAATTGAGAAAACTTCTTTTTTGGCCCTAAAACGTGAATATCAGTGAAAACCTGTTTCAAGAGTGTTTTTTTGATTTTCATTTTTGTTAAAATACATTTTACTAGTTCCCTTTTACGAGGAAAATATATATGATAAAATTGTGATGTGGAAAATGTACGATAAAATTATCAACATGTTTCTTATTTTTAATGTAATGACCTATATTTTAATAATTTTTGAATAACGTGTGTTTGAAATGAAAGAAAATTGGATAATTTACCTTCAATATTTCAAAAACGGTTATATTTTTATTTAGAATATGTTATATAATATAAAATCTGCCTAGTTCTTTTTTCTCTGTATATTCTAAAACATTAGTAAAATGTAGGTCAATAAATTTAAAATTAGAAACATTTTGATAGTTTTATAATATATTTTTTTATTGGATTTTAGCATTTTTATTCTGCCTTGGGATCAGTCTATACATAAACATAATATAGATTTATGAATTGAGGCCCCTCCAGTGCCCTGGTGCCTGGTACCACTTACACTCCCTGCCAGCATAGCCCTGGATAATCGCAACTTACAGTCTTTACTACCTAATTAAGAACAATAGTGAGGGTGGGAAGTTTTTACCATTTCCAGTTTTACTTGGCTTGGATGTAAAAATAAGATGGCAACGCTAAACAGAATTGTCTTGAAAAATAAATGTATATATTTAGTAAAATATCCCAATTAATTTTAAAAATAAACGATTTTGGAAGGTTCTACTTGTATCCATAAAACTAAGTCATTCATAATGCAGTTATTCCTATTTAATTTTTAATATGGTTTGGTATGAGGCAGCTAATTTGCCACTTTTATTAAAGTCGCACTAGATTCATATATCAAATAATTTTTTTTAGGTGGTTTTAAAAACAGATTTAAAAACCACACTTAATATAGATATGGCGAGAACTTTCAAAGCTTTAAATTTTTTGGGATTGACCTCTTTTTTCTGTCTTTATGTTAAATAAGTTCGATAATCGATCCCTTTCAATTATGGAAAAAAGTTTCATCAAAACAAAAACATTTTGCCTCCATATAGAACTGGACTATTAGGCCATCAATCAAACTCACTTCCAATGGCTCATTATTTAGTAGTACCAAAGACATACTATAGTCCGAACAGACGATTTGTTTAGTCTAAAATAAAATAACCCCTAAATGGATCCCAATTTGAATTTTATTCCATTTAGTTGGATCCATGGAGGTTATGTTATTTGTAACTGATCACATAGTGGGAACCGAGACACCAACTGCCTTATTACCGCCATAGGACTTACAATCTATCATTTTATTTATTTATATGGTAGCAAAAATATAGTTTAGAGATCTATTTGATAGTGATTTATTTTAATTGTTTCTATTTTTATCTATAGTAATCTTAATCCAAGCAGCGTCAGTTATAGAAGTGTGGCCAAATTTCTTTCAGAACTTGTAAGAATTGTGTACCTGCCAGCTAATTCTTCTCGTTCTGTTTTCTCTAGTGGCACTCATGGTACATGACAAAACAGTTGGCGATCTTCGCAATGATTAGCAGATAAGATAACCTAAGATAAATTATTTTTTATTTTGGAGGGGATACCAATTTTTTCACTACTAATATAAAATTTATTTATTGGAAAAATATAAAATATTTGACATATTAAAACGAACTTTCATAAAGTATTTCATAAACTATAGAGCAATTGAGAAATTATGGTTCTTGGGATTGGACCGTGTGAAAATGGAATCACTTTCCGATGTTTCGCAATCGATTGCACGAGGCATCTTCAGGGATATTTACTTCATATTTCAATATTTAGAACTCTCGATGACATTGCCAATGCACAAGCGGAAAGGATACATCAAGCAGTTACCATTAACAGAAAAAGTTCGAAGGACTTCTGGAGAACCAAAGACCAACAAAACCGCCACAGGGCGCCGTAATAAATTTGTCTTTCAAAATCCTTACTGAAGAAGAACAATCCGTCCTCTCTAAAGGCCAAAACTTCGCCATTGCACGAAAGAACACACCCGTAGAAGACATAGTGTCATCCATTGAAACGACAATTAGAAGACTTCCAGCAGAAGAAGCTGTCGTAATAAGGTATGAAACAGCGAAGATGATCAAAAATTCTAAACCGCCTAAGTCGACTCTATCAGCTGCGGAAAAAACGGCCATAAAAAGATTAAACAACAGTACAGACATTTTGGTTCATCCATCAGACAAGGGAAATGCCATTGTCGTTATGGACAAAACAGATTACGTAGAGAAAAGACAACTGCTTTTTGCGACTGCACCTACAAGTAATTCAAGTAAACCCGACGAACAAAATTGAGAGACGGATAACCAACCTTTTAAACTCAACCAACCTACCAGCAGAGGAGAAAAAGATGTTAAGGCCAAGCAGCTCAAGGATCCCGCGGTTCTACGGCCTACCTAAAATACACAAGGTTAATATACCACTTCGACCTATCGCCACAAAATCAGTAAATATCTGAATAGTTTTACAGGAGAAACATATTTATATATTAGAAACTCTACGCATTTTGTAGAGAAACCGAAAGCAATCCAATTAGATCCAAAGGATATCTTAGTCAGTTTCGATGTAGAACCGCTATATATGAATATGCCCATAAATTATTCAATTTCCATAATATCAGACTTATTTCACTATAATAATATTAGCAACTCACTTTTAGATCTGACTGAAGTATGTTTTATGTCAACATATTTTGTTTTTTAAGGGACTTTTATATCTTCGTGGAAGCTTTAGAGTCGCCCCCATGAAAGCCAAAATCGTGGTTCAGATATGTAGACGACACTTTGGAATATGACCACATGATTCAGAAAGCCTCTCCGTGTTTCTTGACCATCTGAATCTACAAAATGCTAATATAAAATTTACAATGGAAATTGAATCAAGAAGGCATTATTCCCTTTCTAGATGTTTTTGTACAAAGGAAATGGGGTGGTCCCTTAGGACACTCTGTATATAGAAAACCAATGCATACAAACACATACCTAAATGCAAATTCCCATCATCACCGGGCAGAAAAGCAATGAGTTATTAATTCTTTGGTTTACAGAGCCATCGCGACTTGTGACTAATATTCTTTACAATCGGAAACAGGGAAACTTACTTAAGCGTTAAGAGGGAATGGATATTGAATATAAAAGAAACCAAAGTCCTTATATCATTTTCGGGATTCTATAGAGGAAAATTAGGTAATCTATTGAAATTTATAAGTATCCTAACAAATTTAATAGGGATACGGGCTTCAGTCTACATTATACGTGGAAACTGATCACAGGTTGACTATAAATAGCTGGCCTAGGTCTCTCCGGAGCTCATTCAGTGTTCCGATGTCGTGAAGTAAAGATTCCTGAAGATACCTTGTTCAATCGAAGGCGAAACGTCGGAAAGTGAATCCATTTTTGACTTGGTCTAATCCCAAGAGCCATGACTTCTTAATTGATTACAGCCGTGAAAGCTTTCGTTCTATTTAAGGGAATTGTATGAAAATAAGTGTTAAATTTCATATTTTCGTCTTAATTTATGATTCTAAAGTTTTGCTTACTTTTATATATTTACTGGTTTTGAGGTTTAGAAAAAAAAATAAAAGTTTTTTTTTATCTGAAGTTGGCCACTTGAAATCAAAAAAATCTCAAAATCAATAAATTTTAGAAAAAAATTAACATAGGACACTATAAATATTCGTCTCCCACTTCAAATCGCAAAGTATTTTTTATACATTTTATTAGAATCTGGAATTGGAAAGTCAGCGTATATACTAAATAAATGTTCGAAAAAGGTAACTTGTTACTTTGCAGAAATGCTAAAGATAGAAATGATTTATTTGGCGATGTTGAAAAGATAACTAACTGGGACTTAAGTGTTTTAACTCTAATTAGCCATTTTTCGTCCATTTATATAATTACTCTCTTTTTCCTCAGACCTCTTATAGACTTGTAGACTTATGACATTGCATGATCAATAACTAAATATTCAGATTTGTGGAAAAACTAAATTGTCTTCTCGTGGCACTGCAGATAAAGCTGGAGAGCTTTTTTTTTAAAAAACAACTGTTTATTTGGAAGATCGGTTCGAAATTCCATAATATTTAGTTATGTAAATAAAGCGCGTGTGGATAATGCGCCTAACAGCGAACAAATAAAAAAAACGAGAGACCCATTTTTCAAATACCGTCATTATCACCTCGTTTTTACCAGAACAAATCATTATTTTCAAATCAAATTTCGAAATTTCGCATCGCCAAACACCCTTAACGACCTAAATGTGAATCTCGAATTACTAAAACCCCACTAAATAATAGTATTTCGGCGTCATTATACAGTTGTTATTGTTTTCAACGCTCCTCCAAATGTATGTTATTAATATACTAAAATACATTTCATTTTGTGAATGCTTTCTTTTGGGAGCTATTGTTAGCTATTTATTTACGGTACGTTATTGTTTGCAAGTTAAATATTCTTTTTTCCAGTCGCTAGGTTTATTGTGACTCTTTGGCCTTGTTTGGCTAACATTTTTTATTATATTTCCTCAAGCACCCCCAATCGCTCTCTGTCAGTCTTAGCATGATAGCTACGATAAGTATATCTAACCTTCATTACGGAATGAAGAGTATAACAAAATGAAGCTGAAAAATACAACCTCAAAACTTATAACGTCATGTTATTTAAAAATGTTAAACCTTAGCCTTGATTTCCATGACGTATGCCTCAGCAGCTCTCTGTCGTTGTTATTTATAGGTGTGGTTCTTATCTTTTCACCTACGTGTTGGTTGCCTTTGTATATTGCATTCGTCAGTTGAATCCAATTTAAACAAAATTGGTCAAATTCTGGGTGCCATTCATGGTATATTAAGAATAAATTTAAGTAGATTCAGCTGAAAACTCGGTACCATGAATATCCTTGAATATATAATACATAATCTCAAAAAACAAAAATTTCAACATTTGAAAAAATGTGTGTGATATTATTACACCATTTAAATACATGGTAAATACCAATGATACCCTCTTACAATTGCAATTTATTTACATGAGGGAGAAAGGTTTAAGTATAAAAAAAACACTTGAGTTTGTTCTTACTTACAAAAAAATTATTTAAAACAAAAGGTTAGGTTTGGTTCAGCCAACAGTGAGTATTTTGAGGTCTTCCAACTAATCTCCCATGGGAACGGGTCTCTCAAGTGCACACAAGCCCGCTCAGTCCATGAACGTCTGAATGACAACTTCTGTAATGATCCACATCAACTCAATAAGCCACTGATGAATTGAGAAGTCCAAACATTAACTCATTAAAAAATAAACAAATCAAGGAGTTAACAGCACAATAACTTGACTACTTAGTAATTACTAATCAGTGTAGATAGTAGCAATAAGAGGAGGTAGGTAACCCAGTGCCTAAAAAGAAACAAAAAAAAAATTATAACCAAACACATCCTAACACGAGGTTATGAAAAGCCATCATTTCATAAAATAAAAATACGAATGATTATAAGAGAATTATATAAAATACTCATCCAAAATGGTTTCCATTCACTTCATTCCAAAAATCAATTAAAAAGATGAGTACAGATTTCCATTGAATGATGCCTTTCAGAAATCTAGCATCCTGTATTACCGACTGTACCTTTATATCGAAATTATGAAAAAACCCACTATACCACTTGAGTTATTAACAACAAACTAGAGTTAACAATAAACTGTAGTTAGAAGAATATTTTAAACAGGAAAATATTAAGAATTAATATATTTTTAAAGGCAAAAAAACATTGCAACACCTATGAGACAGTGGAATCATTGTTTTACTAATTCACATATAAAACTCGAAATTCTATTAAGACAAAAGTTATAAATATATGAAATCATTACTAGTTATTTCTAAAATTGAAAATATTTAAGAAAATTACTGTCTGAAAAATATTCGCTTAAAAAAGAAAGAGAAATCAGTATTTTAAAGGAAAAATTCTGTGGCGCCATCTGTGAGTCGATAGAACGGTCGTCAATCCTGGCCGGATATTCTATGACGAATACTAAAGTTTTAATTTGAAACGGATATTTCTGTTTGGTTGGATGAAAAAACGAGTAACGGAACGTTACAAGCTTGGAAATTTCCTAGCCAGAGAGTAAGTAGCGATCAAACAATGTGGGCCATATAGGGCTATTTACTCATCGAAATGCTAGGACATTGTCGGCACACGTCTAGCCCTTCTTTTGTATTGTTTGAGAGCCCTGTTAAAGTTTGATATGATGCCAGTATTTAGTTCAGGCGTGGCGGTAAGTGAAAGCTTTCCTTTATACTCTAATAACATTCTAAACAAGAGTATCTACCAATTAGATTTATCTCTTATTTACCTAAATTGATGGAAAAGCTAAGGGAGTGATATTGCAGGATCACGAAAGCAACTAACATACCGTTAGATCTGAACCTGCATACAGACACTACAGACAAGAAAGTAAATCAATCGGCAACGAGAATTCCACCTTGGGTATGTTCATATAGAGGTGCTTTTGAAAAAAAATAGCTGCGCGAAGTTTTTCGGCATGTACTGGTGTTGGAAATATGGTTTCTAGAGGATTGTGATAAAAGGTTTTTCTCAGTTCTTTTTGCCCCGCCCCAGTTCTTAAGCATTCTACATATTTAAGAATAGGAAACGGCTGTGTACACGTAGACGTAAAATGAGAATGTAGACAATTTTGTATTTCGTACAATTTTTTTATTTAATTAAAAACGTAGCAGAGCGCTTTCGGCTTTCGCCATCATCAGTGCCACCTGAAAGCAAGGAAATCACTTATGATATACTTATGATAACTTTATTTGAAGGTTGCTTTAACAAATTTATTTAAAATATTTAAAACTAAATTGAATTTTCTCTTTGTTGGATTCCCAATTTTGATAGTTAAATATCCTTTGGTTTTTAATTCTGCTAGATCCAACCTTGCATTATTAACAAATTCCCCTAACAGTTTGTAACTAGATTTTAAATTTTTTAATATTATATGTAAACTTTTGAATTTTCTACATTAATTTTTGTCCTTTAGATCTATTTCCGTAACATTCTGGCTTAAAAATTTCTATACATTAATGACATTGTTTTGTTTTATCACATTTAATTGTTTTTACATGTAGCCAACCTAACTTCCCCTTTAGATTTAACCTACAAAAAAATTGTCATTTGAAGCGAACATGTGTTAAAGTTTCAAGATCTCATGGTTTAAATCGCCAGGGGGGAAAAACACATCCTTTTTATGTTTTAATGTGTTTTTATAGATATGACGTTAATAAATTTTAAATGTTCACTGTTTTGTCTCATCATGTTCCTTCTTTGGATTTCCTGTGCTCACCTGACTAAGTAAGTACATCATGCATCTTTTGAAAAGAATTTAAAACACATTTTCTCAAATAGGTATGTTTGTTGCAATTTACAATTATGTTAAAAAATTCATAAATTTCATTACCTAGATATCTCAGCTCTTTTAGAAATATGTTTTGTATTTTCACTACTTAATTATACAAATAATTCATCTAATTCTCTACTCAACTTCCTTTGCATTTATAAAAAAAACAAAAAAAGTTTTTCTGTTCTCTTAAAATATTCAATTTATAACAATTTTATCTTCTTTTAATCTTTACCATTAAAAGAAAGTGATTTCCTTGCTTTCAGGTGGCACTGATGATGGCGAAAACCGAATGCGCTCTGCTACGTTTTTAATTAAATAAAAAAATTGCACGAAATTCAAAATGTCTACATTCTCATTCTATATATTTGGCTAGGCAGCTGGAAAATTCGAGGGAGTTCTTTGTGGCAGAGCGAAAGAGCAGAAATTACCCTTTTTAATTTATTATTGTATGAATAATCCATTCTGACAGAGCCCTAGCCTACCACCGGCAGCTGAAGGGAAGTCGACCAAGGCATACTGTAGATGCTATAGCTCTAATGAGTAACCTCTTCTAAGTACAGAATACAAATGTTATTCTATTTGAATAGTAAACTTGAGAGGAAAATCATGATCTTTGCCCCCTTCGAAAATGAGGGGAATGGGGCCCAACTTTTCCTTTACGTCCTGGTACATAATCTTAAGTGGATCTCAGGAAACCATTATTCTCCTAGGCGTAAAGCATTTATTTGGAAGAAAAGGTGGTTATATGTTTCACCAACTAGGACATCATCAGACCAAAAAAATAAATAGTAAACACACAGAAAACAAACAAAAATGAAATTACAACAGATTTATTTTTTATTATGCTATAACCACATCTTTGTTTTTGTTGTGAGTGTTTACTGTTTGTTTTTTTGTTTTAATGATTCCATAGTCGGCGAAACATGCAACCCCTTTTTTAACAAAAATTATATGATACTACAGATTATTAGATAATTAAATACGTTCATAAACTTATTTGGTATGAGTTACGGCGTAATGATACCCACAATAATTGTACGAATAGTCTCTATTCGACAACGTTAAAATAGAATTAAATTTGTGTAATTTTCGATTTGGTCCGTGTTATTATAATCGCTTCAACAAACAATGCCATTTGTTACCTTCCATTATACTTTATTTATTAAAACAAACATAGTAACTTTGGGGAACTAACTGCGTCCTCGTAATTATCCTCCCAACATATGGTTTATCTGTTTTTAATTTTATAACGATAAATAACAATTAAAGTAATAACATTTGAAATTATGGCTATTTTTTTTTTGCCTAAAACTTTTTACAAATCGACCTAAAAAGCCAATGGGGGAATCCATGTTATTATATGTATTGTCAAATGAGAGGTTGAGGAATTAAAAGCTTAACCAAAAATATATCTGCTTAATGTGCAGTCCAAAACAAAAGGGATGAATTACATCTATTTTTGGACAGCTTTCACACAATTTTCCGGATATTCTGTTGTTAACACCGGCTAAAAGAGGAAGAGCCAGTTTCAGTAACCGATTACTCCGTAGTGTCTAAGTTTTGTAGAAAAGACAACTTACATGGGGAAACCATTATATGGGTTAGCAATAAGATTTTTGAAATTGTTCCATTTGTTTGTATGGATAAGTATGATAGTTTGATTCTGGAAAAGAACTTTGAATTCTGTATTGCATATTGTAAAATGTTTAATTTGTACATTGTATATATATATATATATATATATATATATATATATATATATATATATATATATATATATATATATATATATATATATATATATATATATAGATCTCCTAGTAGTATTGTTAGGTTATTTTTAGACAATCTTGAGAATCTGTTCATTCAGCTCCCATTAAAGCCTCAACTGTTGGTAGCGGGAGATTTTAATATTCATTTTACGGATACAGATTTACAAATTACTAATTCTTCAAAATTTATTAAGTTCATTTAATCTAGTGATGCATCTAGATGCACCCACCATAGACTACAAGTGTTCAAATTTACGGGAGATTTCTTGTGAGACTGTGCATGCAGCAATTTCGGACCATGAAACAATATTGGCGAGGATTACATTAGAAAAGCAGCTCGTAAGTTGAGGCTGGATAGATCGTACAATAAAAATAGTTTTAGCACATTCCGCAGTCTAGGTAACACCACCTGGAATATCTCCAAAATGCATGATCCACTTTCAACTTTTCATTTACTGGTTCGTGGTTTATGCGATGAAGCTTTTCCACTCAAAAAAAAAATAAAAATTAAAACAAAAAAGCCATGGATGTCGAAGGCTATTAAGAATCAGGCAAAAATATGGGTGCTCTACATTACATAAGAAAATATTTTTTTAACAACTTGTTTTTTATAACTTACTTTAATCAGTACAGATGTATCTTTAGAAAACTTTTGCGGTTCACGAAGAGGGTGTAATTTGCTTCTAGAATTGATAGTTCAGATAATAGGCAGAGAGAGACATGGTCAATCGTTAATACCTTGACGGATAGAAAGGGAAACGATCAAATTACACTCGACCTATTACCAAGCGAATTAAATACTTACTACAGCACAATAGCACAAAACCTTGACAAGTAAAATTAATGTCACTAAAAATCTCTTAGATTACCTAAAGAACTTGCATGCTAGAGACACCTTTTTAGTCCCCGCACATAAATGAACTGGAAAAATTTTTTAGAAGCATTTTAAATAAGAAGGCATCAATCTCGGATAATATATAGGTAAGTTTTAATGGAATTAAATGATACTGCTCTGATCAGTTTTTCTGGGACGCTTAATGTTTATTTTACCAATGGCTACTTTCCAGAGTACAAATAATACATTAGGGAAATATATTAAAAATAATAAATCCAAGTCTGATAAATCTAAAAAATCAGGGGTATACGAATTAGAATGTGGTTCCTGTGATAAAGTTTACATTGGCCAAACGGGTAGATCTTTCAATAAACGTATAAAAGAACACAAAACCTCATATAATAAAGAAAAAACAGACTCCAATTACGCTAAACATTGGAGAGAGGCAAATCATACATTTAAAAACGAATATAAAATTTTGCATAGGGCTAATAAAAGCTACAAATTGAACCATTTGGAAAGTTTAGAAATTAACAAGAGGAAAACCCGAAATATTTTATTGAATGACCAGTTGGACTTAAATGGTTCCCCTTTGTTAAATCTTTATACCTAAAGAATAGACGAGGTGGGTAAACACCGATATTGTTTTATTGATACCATTAAGATTTTTATATATATATTTTTTTATATTTGGTACAGATTTTAGTGTCAGTTTTAAGTTAGCTTTTGACAAAGACACAGTGTGTCGAAACAGCTGTCAAGCAGAAATAAATAAGTGGAAATTAATAAACTAAACGTGTTTATTTTGTATACTAGTGTATAATGAATTTCCATCAAGTAACGGCTACATCGATAAGAAAACTTTGAAGGTCATTCCACTGCATAAAGGGGGAGAATCTAACTTATGTGACAACTTTAGGCCACTTTCATTAGTGCCAGTGGAAAATATTGTCAAAAAAATGCTGAATTTTTTGAATACACACAATACACAACACAATATTTTACATTTTTATCAGTTTAGATTTCAAGGAGAAAGGAACACAGATAATGCGATATTTTCGTTCTTGGAGACTCTTTACCTTGGATTGTATGGGAAGGGTCATAATAACTCATTTAACTGGTTTCGATCATACCTTTCTATCCGCACTCAAGCAGAATCTCTTGGTGACAACACATCTACATCTCTTCTTGTCAAAAGTAGTGAACCTCAGGATTCTGTTTTGGGACCACTTCTCTTTCTCCTATATATGAATGACTTTGCTTTACTGAGCATTACTGGTCGAGTGACTCTCTTCGCGGCTGACACAACGATCCTTTGGTATGAGACTGAGGAGGAAAGATTGTTGGCTGAGGTAAGTGCTGATCTGCGCATTATTAAGCAATGGTGTAACTCGAACTTGCTGTCTTTCAATATGTCTAAGACCAATATTTTAACCTGTAAGTGCAGCTTAGCAGATGTTTTTATTGATGACCAGGCCTTGGGAAACAAGTCTTGCTGTGAATTTCTGGGTCTGTTTATTGAGGACAGGCTGAAGTTTGATATATTGCTACGCATTGAGAGTATTATCCTCAGATTTGGATATGAGTACACTACGAATCTCATACTTTACTCTAATCGAGTCTCATCTGAAGTATGGCATCTGCTTTTAGGGGGATATAACAATTTTTATTTTAATTCTTTGTTTTTTCTACAAAGGAGAGCTATTAAAATAATTTTAAAAGTGCATTACAGACAATCGTGTAAACCACTATTTCGAGAATATAAAATTTTAAATCTTGCATCTCTCTACTTACTTGAGTCCCTGTGTTTGATACATAAGAGTAACGCAACTGAATTTACTGTATTACCTGCTTATCAAACAAGAAATAAAACTAATGTTGTAGACTTGCCTATTCCGAGTTCCACTCGGTTTAAAAATTCCGTGGCTTATAATGCCAAAAAAGCATTTAATAAACTTCCCCATAGGTAAGATTTCGAAAGGAGCTAAAATATAATTACTTGATAATTCCATAGAGGAGTATTTTCAGGATGCGTGGTGATCAGTGAGGGACTGACCGCTGTTGCCCTCAGGGAATGTAATACGTTTTAATTGTGTTGACCGTTATATTTTATTTTATATTTTTATTTCCTTGTATTTTTCCCTTCTTTTAATAATTTTGTTTAGGACCATATTTTAAATAAATCATATTTTGTTGTATTTCGTTCCTAATATTGTTTAGATTTGGATTTTTTATATGTATTGATATATTCTTTTGTGTATTGTGTTAATAATTGTTCGACAAACTCTTAACTTATACGTATATTTCTTCCAGTTTTGTCCATGAGATATTCTTTAGCCATTATTTAGTTGAACACTTAGAAAGTTATATACGTTTAAGTCTGGGTTATAGATTGAAAAAGTTTCCGTCTTGCGTCGCTGTTTGCGCTGTCCTTGAAGTTTACTTAATGTAAAGCAATGGGTACGGTTATATTTTTGCCGCCATCCGTTTGAGTTCCCGCTAGCCGTCGAAAACATGGCATCTTTAACTTTGATGAAAGCGGCTAGCGTAAATCGGCGTTTGCGTTAAGCTAGAGGGCCTTTCAAAACGCTCGTTCTTCGTAATACATCTGACATTAATATATACACAAAACATCCTCGTCCTTAAAAAAAACTGCTTGGGGGTCTTTGTCTTTAATTTTAAGAAAATACTGGTAGGAGTTTTGAGTATTTCTACCCCAATTAAGCCTTCTTCTTGGCAGCGTTCTCTTCAACAACTTTACAGCTGAGGCACACATTAATATGCCCACAATACCTAGTTTTGACTAAGCATCATTACTATGATTTTGATTATCCATTCTCAGCAAATTAAAAAACCGCTCATAAACTTAAAAACAAGCAAGACAAAATTGCATTACACAAAAAGGCCATAAATAGTAAAAGTAAGGTTAGTTCCGCAGGCGACGTATAGCGCCAACTATAAGACGGGCTAAGGACCAATCATAACCCAGGCTTAACTCTATTCTTAAAAGGAGACCGGCGCAGCCTGGGGAAAATCTATAAGTGGAGAGGTAACATAAATTTCCGAAAAATAATTAGTTTCTGAATCAAATACACTTAGATATTGGATATTAAAAATAATTGAACTTTGATATAGAACAGCTTATTAGTCCGGTAGATTTAGTCAAAATATCGGGAAAATCCGCGAAAAAATACCGTTGTTTTAAAAATTGGGACAGATGCTCTATGACATGGGATGAACAACATATCAAAAATCCCCTAACCTCACTTCTGCGTGGCATAGGTTTTTGAACCTGTTCTCCTAGAAGCTATTTCAAGTGTTCGTTTTTCCACGTCCATGAGGTTTCGTACCTGGTGCAGAACAAGTGCAAAACGATCCTGGCCCAGTAGAAGGACACCAAGTGCCTAATCGTGTACAAATGTCACCATTTCTCTCCTCAGTGATGTCGCACAGAGCTGAAACCGGGTGCAAAGTGGCACATATGGCAAGGCCAATCAAGAACGTTACATTTCATGCCGTTCCTGATCCCCTAGGAGGACAAGTACTCCGACTTCTACAAAACGTGACGTTTTGAGTCTTTAGAAAGTACAAAGCAGGAGCAAAGAGGTAGTATTGATGTTGGCCTGTTACACGAGATTAATGGCACTCTCTGAGGTCAAGTTTCTAACCCTCTACATCCTCAACTTTTAAATTTACTAAAAATAAGGAGGCCCTGTATTTGGTTGCTAGGCAAGAACTGATTATGAAATTATTGTTTCATCTTATCGCTATTATAATATATAGCTCTGTTGACACATTAAAAAAAAACTTATTTGTATTCCATAATAATGTGTTTTGTGTGCAATACATGTGAATAATAAAATTGAGAAAATAAATTTCTTACTTTAAAAATCAAATCTTCTCAATATACGAATAAATACTATTTTTTAGGTTGTGCTATGTATCAATTTGCAACGTTTTCATCACCTTTTTTACGCGCCCTGTAAAACATGTCTGAATGTAAACTTTTACATTTTACCTTAAAAGATAACTTTTTGAGTAAAATATATTAAATTCATGTACATAAATGTTATACTAAAGATAAGTAATTATTATACTAAAGATGTAATAGTGTCAAACTTAATTTAAGAGATTTTTTAATTCTTAATTCTTAGTTCTTTATTACAGCTGTTTAAATTAATTATGATAAAATTATTGAATTTTACTCAAAACAAAACAATATTTATCTATCGGGTAAATTTCGAAATTCTCTTTTAAAGAATTTTTGCGGGGTAATTTTATTGTTAATCATCATAATCGCATACTTGATTTCATTTGGCATAAAAATTGTATACTGAAAAATACCTATAAGCGCCAGCAATTTATAAAAATACTGGTGACAGATAATCAGTCTCCAATTATAGGGGTATAAGTAAGCTCTGTATATTCAGTAAAATTATGGAAAGTATTATTCATGACCAATTATTTTATACATTTAAAAACATTATAATACCTCAACAGTATGGATTCTTCTTAGGGTGCTCTATTGACAAAAGCTCTATTGACACAAACTTGTTAATATACAATCAGTAGCCTTTCACTGCCCTGGACAACCGTATCCAGGTCGATTCGATTCTTATTGCTGTTTTGTCTGATCTCGATGTACAGGGTAATCTCTTGCGCTGGATCTCATCATATCTTTTTGTTCGTAAACAAAAAAATGTCAATTTTTTAATAGTCTTTCCAGATCAATTTTAATCACTTCAGGTGTGCCCTTAGGCTCTCACTAGTCTCACTTGGACCCCCTTCTTTTCTGTCTGCATATAAATAATATTTGTAACTTTTTTCGACATTCGAGATTTCTCCTTCATGCTGGCGATCTAATCAATCTAGGCCGAAATTCTCCTATTTTTAGACTAAGCTCATAATTCTAACTGTCAAAATATTTACTTGTTTTTAATATCATTATATTCTTTCAAAAATTATCTGAACCATATATTAGTGTAGGTAGTGCACTTAATATGTTAGGCCCTTTTTTAGTTTCATATACTCTTGTTATGTGTTATTATGGTAGACTTTAAATTAATAAATATTTATATTAAAACATATGTAAGCTAAACTCAATATGTCATTATAATTAATTAGTGGATACGTTTTAGTTGGTTCAACCTGTTTGTGTCCTAAATGTAGTAAGCAAGTAATTAAATAAAATCACAGATGGTTAAAAAGGAAGACTTCCAAATTGTATAAAATTTTGTGTGGAACATTTCAAAAGAAGCTCAGTATATTAACGATTTTTGTTTTTGGAACGCCCGAACGATAGACTGCGGTTCGTAATAAAAATAAAGCGGCCAATTTGCATGAATAACGATCGGGTTAGAACCATCTTTGTGGACAGTATAAAGTCAGTGTTTGACAAGCTACATGAAACTTCTCAAAAAATAAGCAAAGGCTGAATAAACCTGCTTTTGTAAGCTAAAGTCTCCGCTTGTTTTTCGGAAGTTACAGGATATGATAAAAATATTTCTTTTTTAATAGACTAGCAGGTCTGTTTAATCTTCACTTACTTTCTGAAGAGTTCTATTCAACTTGTCAAATATTGGAAAGGAAAACATAACTTCATATTTTACCCTGTATATATTAACACAATCTCAACGAACATAAAATGTCAGGTAAACTTCTGACTCCAAGAATTGTTACGCAATATAAAAATAAAAACGTTTAAATGTCATGAATAGTTAACAAGAAAAACGACTTCCAAACTCTATCAAAATTTGTGTGGAACGTTTCACATGGCGTTTAGTATATAAACGATTTTGGTGTTGTAACGGTCGAACGATAGATCGCGGTTCATAATAAAAATCGGGCGGCCAATTTGCATGAATGGAACCGTCGAGTTGGAACCGTCCCCGTGGACCCCCCGCGGCGCTCGAGTGTGCTGCCCTGTCCGGTGGTCTTCCCGCTGACGGTGGTACCGACGGCGAAGCGGTGGCGGCGGTACCATCGCGAGAATCCGCGGCGGCCCTGGTTCATGGTCGTACCGAAAATATCGCTGGGAAAACCGTTTTTACCTGGGTCATGTCATAAATTAGTAGACTGAAATATGCTGTGCGACTTTTGAAACATTTCAGAGCAAATTTCTTACGATTATTTCTGTGTCGTTTTTCTTTTTAGCGATTCAGAATATTTATATTTACTTGCTTATCAATTTATAGACTAAGAGATGCAACTGATATTTTATGTTCGTCCGTCTTGTGATAATACAGAGAGGAAATTAGGTTTCAAAATTTGGAGAGGCTATCCTACATACAGAAGTTATTAAAAGAGTTTCTATGAACACGGGTCTGGATGCGCTTCGTTTTCAAGATACATACATTGTAATAAACAACAATTTACTAGAGGTTTATGGGCATAATAACTACTTATAGAACTTTTAGAATAATAAATACTTATAGAACTTTAATAATAACGACTTGAATATTTACTTTAGGGTACATGCAATAGGATAGGACATACGAGCCCTGCCTCAGTAAAGTTGGCCCAACTCTCAAAAGTTTTTAAAGAAATTTACCCTATTATCGAAAAACATATTTCTGACAACATATGATTTGTTTATTCATTTTGAGCCTAAAATACTTAATTTTTTGTAACAAAGAAAAAATATCTTACAAATTCAAAAAACTGTCGATTAAAAGAAATCAACAAAACCAATTAACAGCAAATTACCATTACCAATTACTGCGTTACATTGCTTTTTGGCTGATTATTGCTTCAATACGTCTTGACATAGTGTCAACTAATGTTTGGCAGCCATCTGGTGTAAAACTGTTTCAAATTTCTTGAAGACGGATTCGTAATTCTGTAACGGTTCTTGCAGGATTTGTTCGAAGCTTTTTCTTCATGATATGCTACAAAGTTTTAATCGGCGACAGATCTGAGCTAATGCACGTCCATTTTAAAGTGAAATATTGTTTTCTAACATCCAATCTTTTATTTTTTTAGCTATATGACAAGCGGCACCATCTTGTTGGAAGATACATTCGATATTATTTAAACGCACTTGTTCAATTTGGGGTGTTAAGTTATTTTGAAGCACAGTGATGTACTTATCCACATTCATAGTTCCACAAAGTGTAAGTTTCCCACTTTACTAGCTGACATGGATCTCAAATCATAACAAAAGCCGGAAACATAACTTTCCTTTAGAGATTCTTGATACACTTCTTCTTTAGTTCTTATGACACGACTCCTACTAGCACCAACGCATACTTCAAATCTGGCGTAATCACTCTAAATAATAGAGTTCCATTGATTTGAAAACCATAATTTGTGTTCCTTTGCCCACGCTAGTTTATTTTTTTCTGAACCTTTGTAAGGGCTTCTCTTTTCACTATAAAATATTGAATTAAAAACAAACAAAAACAAAAATAATTTAAGCTTACTGCGTTAGTTTTTAAACCTAGTTTTCTGTGGCAAGTTGCTTTTGAAAATTTTTTCCCGTTACCTGATTCTATATTTTGATAATCCTTTTTAAAGCTCTTAAGTTGGTATTGGAATAATGTGGATGACTTTCAATTCTCGGTTTTTGAGCTACAAATCTAGTGGTTTTGTACAGTTTAATAATATTTCGAACTGTAGATATTGATTTATAAACAATGTCAGCCATTTGGGAGGCATTTTTAAATGTAAGTGAATGATCACTTTTCTTATTTTGTCAGAAACAACTTTACCACGAGCCATTTTTAGTTGTTAACAACAACACCAATGTACGAAAGGTAATCAAATGTCAAAATAGGCTTCTTACAAACGTCAAATGTTATCATTTGTTTTACAAAGCTTACCTGGATTTTACTGAAGCAGATAAACCGACCACTCAACTTAAGTTATTTCCATCATGTATTTTCCCAGATCCAAACGTAAATTACTTTACAAAGAAGACGATTTCGAAACAAAAACTCTAAAAATAGCCACGTAGGTCTCGTTATCTTTCCATAAACATTTAGAGAAACCAAAAATTATATATTTCAAATAAAATTTTAATTTGTCCTCAAATAAATTAAAAAATCTCATGTTTTGGGGGGTTGGGCCAACTTCACTGACGCAAGGCTCGTATAAGGATAGGTTACTAGATATACGGGTTGTCCTCATACCAAGAACTAATACCGCAATTAATTAGTTTTAATTAGAGTTAATTGGAAAACTTGGTGTTATTTATAATCGTAAAAATGCTTACTGACATATCAACTAGTTTATATTATGTTTCAAAAAATTAATTTACTTAATATTCTGGGCAAAATCTATTCTACTAAAACATTTAACTGGGGGTTAGTTGACAATATCAAAAAAGTACAAGAGATACAAAACATTGTAAAATAGAGCAGGAAATCCGATATTAACGCCAAACTAGCCTAATATCGCTACACAATTTTTTTAGGGCAGTCAAAGGTCCTTGTCCCGAAAAAAAAGTTACACCCTGTATAATTTTTTGCCATATTTTAAGGTTCATTTATAGACATTGTGTTTTATCAGGTGCCGAATTTGAATCAAATATCTCTAGAAATGTACGGGGCATATGAAAAAACAAAAAATATTTAAAGTTTTAACAGTCCGCAGCCAGTATTTTAAAAATGAAGGGGATATCCTTCGACTACGTTGAAAAGAAACGTCATCAGAAATCTGTTAATGTTATTTTTTTTAAGCGTCTTTATTTGTTTTTAATGTTGATTTCAAAGAATGTTATCGTATATTACATAACGAGCGTGGTAAGTGACATATAACATACAATATACAATATTTTTTCTTGTGTTCTTGTGATATCTTTTAAAAACATAAATGATAAGTAATTCGTCAGCTGATCATGCGTAATTTGCAGTTTTATTTTGTCTGACCCAGCCTACTTCGGAACATTTTAACGCATCGCACGTTGGTGCCGATTCCATGGAAATTGCATTATTAATAATATTTCTAATTATTATAAGAGCAACGTCATGTCTGCTAGCATTAATACAAATAATGTTTTTTTTTAATTTTCTTAAAAAAAATTCTGCATTCTTTAAAAATTGGTTATCTGTCCTTTAGGACATAGAGAAATTTAAATAAACCGCTGACAATACTACAATATTTTCAAATTATAACCCTTTAGTGTTCATTATAATCCAGAAAGCTGTATATTTTGTTCCCTAGCAACTATAGCAACTTATATCTATTTCTCATTGTGGTCAGTTTTTACATTGGAAAGGTGTTTTAATTTTGCTCCTTTTAATTTAAATTTATACATGAGAGTTGAACAGGTCGTAACGTGCACTGTATTGCCGGAGTATTAAATTCGCCAAAAAGTACTGTCAGTGATGCTCTTAGACGGTTTAATGAAATCGGCTCTTACAATAGAAAACCTGACTCTGGTCGAAAGCGATGTACTAGTGAGAGGGAAGCAGTGGCGGCTATTCAGGTTAATTAGGTGAAGTGCTACTTCACCAGGAAAAATAAACAAGCAAACATCTAACTATATTTATTATATATCTCTTAAAATTTAAGTTTTTACATTCATTTATTCACCTAATTGGCAAAAAATAAACTGTACATCTCGAATAAATATTTTACTTGACCGTTGACGACATGTCTTTTTAAAACTTTCAAACGAACTTTATTATAACAACTATAAGAGTGGCGCAAACCGCTTCGACTTTGCTGGAGGTGCTATGTTTAGTTTACGATTTTCCTACTATGTTGCCATGACAACGCGTTCGCGATGACGTCGATCACATGAAAGAATAATTTGGATAGGCATTTCGTGTCCCTAATGAATAAGTGTAACTTGAATTCGTGGGTTATGGAACTGCAATAAGGTCTAAAGTGAAACCACTATTTTCAATTGCAACGTTTCGTGTTACATTAACACTTTTTCAAGCTCTTGAGTTAGTGTGAAAATCTCAATAATGGACATTTAAATAATAATACGAGTTGTTGAAAAGTAAACGTGCTGTGTCCGTCCTAAAAGTTTGTGTAGTTCCTACGTCAGTAAAATGTGTATATGTTTATTTATTTATTGTGTAAATGTCCATTATTGAGGTTTTCACACTAACTCAAGAGCTTGAAAAAGTGTCAATGTAACACGAAACGTTGCAATGGAAGAATAATGTTAACGAGCGCCATACAACGCTCTCGGTGAATTGCTAACGCAGTACACTACACCCACGTGTCGTTCAGTTTGGGGTGGTTATTTACTTTTATTTTCGCGAATTTCGCTGCAACCGGTTAGTTCCTTTGCAGTTTACTTGACTGTTTTGTGTTATATTTATTTATGGTGTTATTACAACTTTATTTGGTGTCGGGTTTATTAATTTACATTATTCATGAATCCGATCACGGATGTGGTTTGCATTTTGTTGGAAACTCCATTTAATCGATGGAAGGAACAAGATCAGAGTTTTAATCGTCATCCTGGTTTTCGGCGTACAAGTGGTTATGTAGTAGTCAAATATTACAAAAATTGTTTAGCTGGCCTTCTTTACTAGTTTCCAATAAGTATTCAGTGTGGAATAAGGAAGGATTTGTACGTATGTTAAATATATGAAGGTCTTTAAATAAACATGAAGACTCGGTGGAGCATTTAAAAAGCGAATTAATGCTAAAAACATTAGTAAAAAATCAAAGCACTATAGCTGACACTTTAAAAGAAAATGCTAAACTATATAAAATACATTTTAACGAAAACTTCCGATTAAATAGACTATTTATGTGCTTGGTAATTGACGCAGTTTTGTAAAAACAAGAGTTGATGATGAGAGCAGCGAGTCAATATTTCTAATCTTTTAGGTTTATTAATATCTTCCCAAGAACTAAAAGATCATCACGAAAAAATTAAAAATGTTTTTACTGGTAAAAAACTATTCAAAACGAAATAATTGAACATTTCTGATTCTTTAAATGATCATGTAAAAAATGAAATAATGAACACGCAGTTTTTTTCTGTGCAAGTGGATGACACCACTGATATTACGCAAACCTTCCTTTTTTAAGGAATATTTTAATGGAAATAACAACGACTTAAAAATGAGCTTGTTCTTATTTTTGCAGTGCTCCATAGTTTTAAGATACGTTAATTCAGAAGGTTCAGTAGTCGAGAGATTCTTAGAATTTTATAATGTCAGCTCCGATAGAACATCGGAGAATTTATGTTTTCTATTGGATCAAATTTTGGACCAATTTGACTATAAACATAAATTAATAGGGCAATGTTACGATGGCGCAAGTGTGATGTCTGGCCATCTAAATTGTCTGGCGCATCGTCTTAACCTTATGATGCAGCAAAGTCTAAAAATATTTCTAAATGTCAATTTTTTTTGCAAGTCTTAGTGGTATTCCCTCATTTTTTCATCACTTAGCCAAACGAACGTATGCTCTTACATCTGCATCTACGAGGCGTATACCAAAAATTACACTCGTTGGTCATCAAATTCGAAGTTAGTAAATGTGATTGTTCAAGACTGGAGTAAATTAAAAGACGTCTTTGAATTTATTACAAACTGTGACAAATCTGATGAAAAATCAATCCGGCTTGCGTAAGGATTTTTAGGTGAGATGAACGATTTTGAATTCATGTTTCTGGCATTAGTGTTTAAAGACAGTTTTTCAATCACGGACATACTCTTTGCGTTCTTCAAAAAAAATCGCTTGACATTCATTTTAAACGCAGTCGTGAGGCGCTCTGTAAAAAAAAGAGATGAACATTTTTTTTAATACCATATTTGATAAAGCAAATTCTATTTTAGAAATAAATCATTACAAACGTGAGCTTGTTAAGCTTTCACCTGAAGAAATTAGGGCTAATTATAGAATCCTTTTTTTAAGGAATATTTTAATGGAAATAACACTAAGCTTTCAAGATTGTGAAAAACTTACATTTTTATGTTTGGCAGATTCTGCTAAATTTTCCGAATAGAGTTTAAATTTTTCGACTGGCCCGTTTAAAAATTTCGTACGGTTATATGGGGAAATATTTTCAAAAACTCAACGACTTAAAAATGAGCTTGTTCTTATTTTTGCCAGTGACAGTAATTGCAATATATTGCTGCAAGAGCAAGTGAAAAAAATTAATGAAAATAAAGATATTTTAACCAAAGCATATAAAGTGTTTTCCCTTATTTTGACAATATCGTCGACAAGTGCTTCAGTGGAAAGAAGTTTTTCTTGCCTCAAACGTGTAAAAACTTATTTAAGAAATACAATATCTCAAGAAAGACTTATTTCTCTAGGCAATATTTTTTGAGGAGATTAGGGCAACTCATCGATTTTATGAGGATGTTATAAATAAATTTGTTGCTATCAAGGATAGGAGAATTGATTTAGTATACAAAATTTAGGTAAGTCGTAGAAAAATATTCTACCCCTCCTACATGTAAAAAAAATTCTGGAAAAAAATTACTGCGATATTTTCTTGCTTCATTTGCACTTCACTTACTTTTTCACCCGCGAGCCGCCACTGGAGGGAAGACTGTTTTATAAATGTTACTGTCTTACGAGATCGTCGTGTAACTTCAAATGTTGTGGCACAGCGGTTGAGAAATGATCAAAAAATTGCTGTGTCTTCGCGGTCAGTTCGCAGACGATTCGAGGAACGTGGCTTATCAAGTCGTAGACCAGCTACAGACCCAAATCTATTAACACGTCATCGACAGTTAAGACTCGATTTTGCCAGACACTATCGTGACTGGACCACAGAGCAGCGGAAAAAGGTGTTGTCCTCTGATGAGTCAAAATTTAATTTGCGTTCACCAGATGGACGCGAACGTGTCTGGAGAACACACGGCTAGTAATATGCATAAGCTTGTTTTGCTCAAATAACACCTTTTGGGGGAGATGGTGTAATGGTCTGGGGCGACATATCTTTAGGAGATCGCACTAATTTAGTAATTTTGCAAGTCTAGAAAGAGGACCTATTACTGCTCCAGGGTACATTATGGAATGTTTACAAAATCACGTTGTACCATATACACAGTTTGTAACCCCAGACTTCATTTTTATGCAAGAGAACGCACTTCCTCATATTGTTAATATTGTCAAGGAGTACTTGGTCGAAGGTGGAATCCTTCGATTGGATTGGCCTCCAAAAAGTCCGGACTTTTCTATCCAATTGTGTATATTTAAGGCACCTTGAAGAGGTGTATCAGATTGCACGCAAACGTTCCAAAAACAACGGGTGCACTATGATTTGCTATATAGGAAGAATGGCTGCGACTAGACCAAGACGTTAATGCTAACCTCATTCGCAAGTTAATAAATTTTTATCATTAGGTTTCTTACAATTGAAATAAACTGTTGTCTAAAATAAGGCTACGTTTTCCTTGTTTTATGTTTTAATTTAAAAATACTGTTAAATTGACAGAGTTTTATTTAAAAATCTATATCTTCTGAAAAAAGACACATGTTCAAATGAATGGGTCTTATTTTTAAAATATAGCGTGAAATAATTCCACTACCTAATTATTATACAGAGTGTTTTGAAACTAGTGTATAAAAACAATATTTCGTTTCTCCTGGTATAACATGGCATAAGAAAACATGTTCTTAAAAATACCCAAATGCGTATAATATTAACCCTAATAATGTGCCTAAAATATGGCAACAAAATCATTAAAATCGGTTGAAAAATGAAAAAGTTATTCATTGTCAAATTTAACCGTAAGTTCAGCTGTCCGGATTTTATTGCCCAGAAGTGTATTTAATACGGTATTTTTCTGATTGTTATAAAAGTCAACAATATATTTGTTGAACGTGATAAGTAACACGGTACCACACACAACATTTTGATTGAAATGAACCTTCAATCGTTATCATTAACAAAATATTCTAATACTATCAATTTAAATAAGAATGGCTATCAGTTAATCGTGAAGTGTACTGTTCCATGCTTCGTTCCATATGCAGTTTGAATTTTTTGATCTTATTTATAAGAGGTTTCTAAATACTAGGTGTTTTTGTGGGGTTGTTTTGTTGTATGAAGGCTGCTTTCTCAGATTTCCGTTTGCACCAGTGTTGTTCCTTATGAGTAATGGTCGTTTCTGTGTGGACAGCATATTGTTTGTCCCAGACATTTCCCCGCGGTGTGTTGGTTCTGTTTTTTTCTATACGAACTTCCAATTATCATTTGACCTCACAGAGTGCAGTTTTTGGTATCTTCTGAGTTGGGTTCTTGATATGGCGTTGCTTTTAACGGCAGACCTCCGGCTTACTGACGTTCAGTTTGTTGTATTCTTATAGAGAGGCCTGTGTCAACCGTTGCATCTTGTTATTTTTCTGGTTCTATACTTTTGTTCTCTGTGTCTTACTCTAGCTTTCGTATTTTGAGTAAATATTGGCTGAGAGGTCTTGCTCGATGTTCCGTAATTCTTTATTTAGTCCGTCTGCTGTATTACAGCTCTTTCTAGCTCCATCTAAAAGAGAATTACTTCCTAGTTTGTCACCTATAAGCAATTGGAAATGTAGTCCAATCCACTTATTTACATTTCTAATCATCATCAGGTGACAAAAGAGAGAATAAGAGGATCTCTTTTAAATAGAGCTAGAAACACCTGCAATATAGCAGAAGAACTAAACGAAGAATTACTTAACAGCCAATGGTTATTCAAAAAAGCTAATCTAAAAGAAGTAAAAAGATATGGAAAACAAAAGGACAGGATCAGAAAAACAACGCATGTAATGCTATATTTTAGAGGCCTCCCTGAAAAATTCTAACAAATTGGACGCCATTACAACCTAAGGATGGTTTTCAAATCGACTACCATTTTAGACAATACTCTAACAAATACCAAATCACCAAACTCAAAAGATACCAAAAACTGCGTCTATAGAGGACTCTATGTGACGTATTTAGGGGGGGGGCAAATGACCCCCTCCCAGAGCCTAATAACCCAAGCAAAATGTTTGAAAATAAAAATTATTTTATTTTATTTTTTATTAAGCTTATGCTGTGTTGTTAACAAACAAAAAGCAATAACCTTTTTCTTTTTTTTAGTTGCCAAATGTAAATGCTTGCAGCCTTCTGGTATTGCCGTATATGTATGAAATAAGTAGTATGCAATCCAATGGTCAGTTGAGATCATTATTCACAAAGACCAACAGTGCGAAATCCCTAGGATTTGAAAAACTCTTATAAATAAGATCAAGGAACTTAAACAACATATCTAACGATTCATGTAACTTATCGCCATTAGTTTTAAACTTAAAGTCTTAGAATATTTTGCCCGTTTTCACTAAATTTGATAACCATCTACGATATGCCTCAGTCGAAACGTTGATATAAATAAAATGATATGCAGTGGAAGTCCAAACAAATTCTTTTACCAAATAACAATCCAGTTTCACACGACACTGTCTTTTAGCAGTTACACAACATTATCCGATCTCGCGCTCCTCCGTAGCCCGCCGCTCGTAGCACCGCGCGGCCAAGCTACGACCTGCCGTGTATCTCGATGATATGCAGATTTATGGCCAATAATTGCCGTGAGCGGATCATCGTTTTCGGCCTGTTATGGTCGTAATAGAATTCTTAGATGATCGTTCGCTCGATTTAGCCTAATGACGGTGTATTATCGGATAGAAACGAAAATGGCAGAGTAAAGGTGTATTGCTGTTTAAGTCCACGAACGAAAACGTGTAGTTGGTTGTAATTTCGCAAAACACGATTAAGTGCTTATTTTTGCGAGGAACGTATAAAACTCGCAATCATGTAGGCACCTCGTTATCATGAGCGTGCCGAAAACTCTATGACTGTGTAGAGGGGAGAGGTTAGGTTAGGTATATAATTATCAGTGGGGATAAGAATCTTTTGACCGAAAAATGAAGCATCTGTAAAAAATATCAGGGCAGTGCCCGCCATGTTGCAAAAGTTAATTTGTACCCACAAATACAGAAAACGGTTACAAATTAAGGTTTAAAAAAATCATAACAATTCATTTCACACAGTCAATACATCATTTATATCTGGAATACTAAGATTTATAATTTATATTCGTTTTTCATTAAATTTATATATAATGAAACGCACTATACGTAATTGTTATTCAATCAACTTCAGCTATTCTAAATGAATATGCAACATTCGGCAACCATGTAACAATCTAGCAGTGACAATGGCTTTGTTTGTATCTCCAATTTTAAGCCGATTTTAAGGACTCTACGGGCACTTGTGTGTTGTTAAGATATATTTTTAAAAAAGCCTTAAATTTCTTTTTCAGAAAATACATATTACAAAATCCTAAATAACACTGTTATATCCACCTTACTTACAGTTTTCAATCCATAAATTAAACATAAATTAAAACTAAAGGATGAATGTCAAAATTTTAAATTAGTATAGGATAGCAGGCCTTTGAAATCTAGGTGCGTAATCCTTTTCCTTAAATTCGTCTTTGGGTGCAACTGAGTATAATAATGAAAAACTTAAATGGATGATTTTTAATTATCTTGAGTATTCGTTTCTGGACTTCATGTGTAAAATTTAATCTACCGTAGTTTAGAATCAAAACCACAGAAAAACAGAGGGTTTCATTTGTAAAATAATATAGAATAGGCAAAAATGCTTTGTTACACTGTCAATGGCAAATAATTCATCAAGCATGTAAATGTCATTAATGTTCTTGCGCAGTTAGAAACATTTCTGTGCTTTTTTTTTAAATGGCACTATTATTTTTATACGGACTTTATGACAGACAAGCTTGAACGTACTTCAGCTAAAATTTATTTTTATTTTAATATTTCAAACAATAAACAATATACAAACCAATCAAATCCATTTTCCTTCATATCCCATTTTTCATTTTGCTTCACAACCTAATATATTGTCATATTTGCCTCTCTTTAATATTTTGCAACAACTTGGACTTCTTTAGCGGTTCATGTCAGGTATAGTTTGATAGCATTATATCCCTGATAACCTGACTAAGCTAAAAGTCAAGTCGAAAGATGTCAGGATTTCGTCTGTTTTAGTACTTCCTTTTATGGACTTCTGATGAAAAATAGCCGGAATCGATCCTACAAGCTGCAAAAGACATTCAGCTGCTTTCTGAAAAATCGAAGAAAAGGTAAAGAGAAAAATTCTTAACTTTTCCTGAATGGTGCCATGAACAGCATGTAAAAAGTTTAAAATAGAAAGTCTTTTTGGCATATTTCATACCTCTAAGCAGAACCTGCCGACCCAATACATTGTGGTTCAAATATTCAATGCTTAATATTATCACCAAAATTTAAAAAAATGTGGCTATTGCTCGATATTTTAAGCACACGTCTTACCTTAAAAAGAAAAATGCGGAATTCCACCCAAAAAAGACAAACATTTTTACTAAAGTGCCATTTTTGGATGCCCCAGATAAAAGATATCTTTTTTTTTTGATTAGCCGGTGCATGCGGTCGCGATCAACTGGAAAAATATCATTGATGATATAACGGAAACACATCAGCAGAAGTTTTGTTATCTCAAACTTGCCACTCCCCACAACAGAGTCTTTGTAAACTACAAAAAAGAGCATGTATCGTTCAATCTGTTGGCGTGTACAGCTTTGAAAGCATCCATCCGGAATCGCAGATTATCTGAATCTTTCCAACTTCAAATTATATACAGGTTCTCGGCGATCTTCAAAAAATATGTTGACATACAGTGGGGAAGGAATTACCAACATAAAAATATTGCGAGGGGGGGTGTAGAAATCGGCAACAGTTGCTGAAGAACCGAAACTGATGCTACCAATAAATTTTTAAATAAAAACGGTGTAACGGGAAGTGGCGCCTTCCCGTTACACCGGGAGTAAACAAAATTGTTGGGTTAAAGTTGACAAATATTATCCAATAGTATGTTCACAAGATTTCATTTTATATTTTAAAAAACAAAGAAAATATGAAGGGCGGACATTAGGCCGTGGTCACCCGGTAAATGGAAATCCTAAAAGTTAAAATGTGTAAAACAAAACAAAGAAAACAAAGAGATGTGAAAAGATTTATGAGGCATGGGTCAGATCCGTTGATATGAAGCTGCTTATACAACAATTAATCAAATACTGAAAAGATATAAAACAAGAACTTTAAAACTTTTACAAATTAGGTAATGTATTTAAATATTTACCCAAGATGGTTTCATATTTTGCAAAACCTCCGCGGAGTGAATCGAATTTGCAACAGTCTGTATACGACGTGAAATTATATACAACATTATATGCAACCTTAAAAATTACCAGACGTCAGAAAGAACGCATATTTTTTAATTAACGCATGCAAATAAATAATTCAAGGGCCAGCTGTCATGTCCGAAACCGCAGAATTTATTTGGGATAATAAATTTTGTTGTGCCCTAAAATATTTCATCACTTTCGAGTACCTTATTAGACTATGACATTGTCTGGAGCAGAAATGTTCATAGGTCTACACAAACTATACAAAAATATGATTATTTTTATTTACCTAGTAAGCGAAAAGTATTGTAATCGTGAAAAATCTACCTACGAGTTTTAAAGATCTTCACGTTTCAGGGTCTCTAGATGTCGACTCATGCATAGTAATAATTTTTTGAACAAATTTGTATTCACTTTGTTATGATTTTACTTTTTCTTATCAAATAAACCATGAAAATAAAGTTGAATGCCTATTAAAACGATTGTAAAATGTAAAACAAAATTTAGAAAATTTAAAAAGAAATATGATTATGAACCAAATTTTTGTTGCATACACTAACCCGCCATTTAATTCAATGCACTTATCAAACCTTCATTTTGATGTTTAATTTTCTCCTTTATTTTACAGCAGTTCCTTGCATGCAGCAGTTATTCTAAGACATAGTTATTTTGGTGGTGTTGAATAGTTCCTAACTAAATTATAGTTTTATTTCAATTTTAATTCCATGGCTCACTTCATTAGAAGAATTAAATCCACAAGGCAATGTGTGAACTTTAATTTGGTCATAGAATTATTATTATAGAATATTTTTTCACGGAATATGTCATAGTTCTCTTTAATGCCGCGGTCCATTCAGTGGCGTAGGTACTCCGATTTTTGGTAAATTTCTAAACTTTTCACAAAAATAAATAATATGTAGTAGGTCTTGATTTTTGTAGAAAAATACAGATAGTATGTCTTCGAACTACAATTTTTAGCACTTTGAATTGAAAAAGTTCTCGACGGTAAACTAAAATTGTATGGAGGTGTTCTACTTTTAAATAGAGTTCACTGTATATTTCCTCATTTTAAAACAGATTAAAAACAAAATAGTAGTAAGATATCGGTCACCTACACATAGACAAATAATTAATTTAAAAAATATCTTATAATGATTACGTATCTATTGCCTTGTATCCTCCAATTCCGGTCCGGTCATTCCATAATTTTTTACCGAAAGCTGACAGAACTGACTTACAGAGCAGATAAATTTGAAAAAAATACCTTAATAGATTTTTAACGACCAGAAACTCCGTAGGGCATCAGGTCCTTAATAGGCATAAAAATGTTGATTCAAAAGAAGAACCCTTAAGGGAGTTTTTGCAGTTAGTTCATGGGTACAAACTTTGCCTTTTCGGAATTTTGAGTATTTATTTATAGCGCTGGATTAAAATTTAGAGATCCATAATCCATTATACAATAATTAATAACTGACATAAATATACCGTTATTAGAGATACACGAAAATGGAAATTATTTAAAGTTATGTTTCTTTGTATACATTGTTTTTAGTCTACACTTTTGGTGGAAAGTACATTAATTTATCACAAGATTAATTTTAGTAATAAATAAAGTTTGCCCTTTTTGTCGTTATGGCAAAGTTATTTGCTCTTACAGAGAAATGCAGTCTTTTAAAATCAAAAGGATAGTTGCCAGGAATCATTGGAATGCAAAAAATAAAAAAAAATAACTTTTTACTTCTTGCAGTCTTTTAAAATCAAAGAGATAGTTGCCAGGAATCATTGGAATGCAAAAAATTAAAAACGTTTTCACTTTTTGCTTAACGGATTACAATTTATTAATATAATTTATGAACTTTTAAAAGCTTGTTCACGTAGTTCATTAGTTGATTAGTGATGAAAATTAGGAAAGGATGCCCCATAAACAAAATATCGTCGTAAAAAATTGGACATTTTGAGATGAGCTAAACAATAACAATATTCAGCGCGTCAATAAATTCTTGTATTGTATACCAGCTTTTTTATTAAACATTTGAAATCTACTAGATTTTCTATACTTGTATAATGTGGTATGTTCTATACTTCCGGATTTTCGAGACATTGACTTTTGAAAATTAACAAGATGGGGATTTGGGAGGCTGTAAAATTTAGGCAGTTTGACTTAGGACAAAACTAATTGCACATTCTCGCCTTAGTTCTTTATGATCTTTGTTATAACGTCTACTTGGTCTAAGAAAAAATACAAATGTCTCTGGTTTCCAAAAAAAATTGACATCACGGTACTTGGAATTAGACGTCTCCAAATGTAATTATTATCCGATGTTTCGCCTTTGTACAAGGTATCTTCAGGGAACTGTACGTCATGACATATGTACAGCGGTACTAAATAGAATCGTTTTAATTTTATAGCCTCCTAAAGTTCAAAATTGTTAATTTTTAATTGGCAATTTCTCAAAAACAGTTGAACTAAGGTATAAAGCAGTTCTTATAAAAAATTAAGTATTCCATTAAAAAAAAAATCGGTAATTTTCCTTTACCCGGAACTTCTCCCGATATGGACCTTTCCTTTTATTAGGAATAGTGAAGATAAACCAATTTAGTTCAGTACATAGTTATTTAGTAATACGTGTATACGAATACTAACTTTTCAAACATTTTTATTGTTTCATCATATTTGATTCCTACCAATATTTTGCCAGTTTCTACCTATGCCACCCTTGATTTTTTGGGCATAATTTAAAATAAATTTAATAAGTAATTTCTACATTGACATACACCTCCATTTTGTTACGTCATGTTGAATCCGTACCGGTTTATCCCTATATCACATTTAATCTTTCAGTCAGTTGAATAAGATTTTTTCGTTGATTTTTAAAAAAATTATTTAGTTGTCATTTTGTTTCGCCATCTTGAATTCGCACCATAACCATACCAGTTTTTCTTTATATCAGACTTAATGTTTGCACGAAATTTGAAATTAATATACTAAGTAGTTTTTCAGGCTGATTTTTTTAAATATTTTATTAGGCCCCCATTTTGATTTGCTATCTTGAATATGCAACACTTGATTTTTGTACAAAGTTTGAGGTAAATTACATAATTAGTTTTTTTAGTAATAATTTTGTAACGTTTCACAAGGCCGCCATCATATTCCCGCATACTGAATTTTTACCAAAATATTACCAGATCATCTCCATATGACCCTTAGTTTTTAACTAAAATTTGAAATCAATCTGGTAAGTTGTATTTAGGCTATGCCGCGAACTGGCAGATAGACAGACAGACCGACAGAACTGATAAAATATACTTTCTCGCATCTAGGGACGCTTAAACTTGAAGATATGTAAAACTTGAGAAGGTGATATTTTTCGTGCGTACGAAGATTTTATTTAGCTGCCATTTCATTTCGCCATCTTGAATTAGTGCCATCATTTTACTAGTTTTTCTCTATACCAAAATTAGTTATAGCACATAATTTGAAATCAATCCATTAAGTACTTTTTTCAGGCTGAATTTTTAAATATTTTACTAAGCCGCCATTTTGTATTGCCATCTTGGACTCGCACTATTTTAAAATTTTGCTAGTTGTTTCCAACATAATACTTGATCTTTGCGCACAATTTAAGATTAATTGGATAAGTAGTTTTTTAGTAATAATTCTCTTAATAATTCACTAGGTAATTTTTACCAAAATGATACTAGGTTATCTCCTAACCCTTAATTTTTAATCAAAATTTAAAGTCAGTCGGGTAAGTAGTTTTTTAGCTATGCCGCGATTAGTCGGACCGACAGACCGACAGGCAGACAGGCAGACAGGCAGACAGGCAGACAGGCAGACAGACTGACAGACAGACAGACAGACCACCAGAATAATAGATAGACAAACCGACGGAATTGAGAAATTATGTTTTTCGGAACTATCCTCGTTATGAATATTTTCTTTTAAGAAATCATAGTCCTTAGATTTAGATCTTATCAAAATGGAATTACTTTCCGTCGTTTCGTCTGCAATTGCACGATGCATTTTCAGGGATCCTCATTGCACAAGATCAAAACACTGAATGAGCTCCGAACATTATTATTATAAACTACTTATCCACTTTTTCTCAAATTTTGCACAAAAATCAAATATTATGTAGAAATCCACTGGTAAAATTTTGGTACCGATCCCAGATGGCGGAACAAAGTTGAGGCTTAAAAATATATTTTAAAATTCAGCCTGAAAAACTACTTAAGTAATGGGTTGATTTCAAATTGTATGTCACTACTAGTTGTGGAGTAGATATGAACCAGTAAAATTGTAGTACTAGTTTAAGACGGCGGAAAAAAATTGCGCCCAAATAAAATGTTTGTAATCGTGAAAAAATCACTGTTTCAGACTTTACAAATCTTCAAGTTTTAGGGTCCCTAGCAGATGCCAAAAAATAAATATAAAATATGTTTTATCAATTCCGTCCGTCGTGTCGGTCTGTCTGTCATTTTGCGGCACATAGCTTAAATACTACTTACTAGATCGACTTTAAATTTTAGTCAAAAATTAAGTGTCATAAGGGGATGGCCTGGAAAAATAAAATATATATATATCTATATATATATATATATATATATATATATATATATATATATATATATATATATATATATATATATATATATATATATATATATATATATATATATATATATATATATATATATATATATATATATATATATATATATATATATATATATATATATATATATATATATATATATATATATATATATATATATATATATATATATATATATATATATATATATATATATATATATATATATATATATATATATATATATTATATATATATATATATATATATATATATATATATATATATATATATATATATATATAGAGAAAATGGATATACCGCTATATATATATATATATATATATATATATATATATATATATATATATATATTTATATTATCTATATATATATATATATATATATATATATATATATATATATATATATATATATATATATATATATATATATATATATATATATTAAATATATATATATATATATATATATATATATATATATATATATATATATATATATATATATATAATGTGTTTTCGTTCCAGGTGTACATCCGTTCACTACTGTCGTTCTGAAAAGACCAGTTTTGCTGACGTTTCGCCAAAATTACATTTGGCATTTTCGAAGCTTTCTTTCTCGCGTCCGAATAGAGACTGAGGTGTTGGTGACTGCGACGCTTCCTTTTATACCCCCACTCGGGGTGTTGTTGTTGCGCTAATTGCGCATGAGTTTTTGCGATTTTAGATTTGTCGATTATTGTCTTCCATACTGTTGGTAGTAATAGTGGTAACGATTCGTCCCTTTTATTCAAATCACCTTGTTTTTCAGTTTCTATGGCTTCTCGAATTATTCTGGTTTTATAATGTTCTATATTGGCAATCTCCCTACACCCATCGAAATTTATTTTATGGCCGGTTTCCTGATGATGTAGCAACACATCGAAAATGGCAAATATGATTTTGAACGTCAGCAAAACTGTTCTTCTCAAAGCGACAGTAGTGAACGGATGTACACCCGGAATGAAAACACATTGTATTTTTCCATCCGTATATATATATATATATATATATATATATATATATATATATATATATATATATATATATATATATATATATATATATATATATATATATATATATATATATATATATATATATATATATATATATATATATATATATATATATATATATATATATATATATATATATATATATATATATATATATATATATATATATATATATACATATATATATATATATATATATATATATATATATATATATATATATATATATATATATATATATATATATATATATATATATATATATATATATATATATATATATATATATATATATATATATATATATATATATATATATATATATATATATATATATACAGTGTCACCAGTAAAGTCCGCAACAAATGGGATTTTTTTTTTAATAATTGACCTAAACAAAATTTAGGTTTGCAGACAGTTTTTGCTTAAAAAAAAATACAAAATGACACTGAAAAAGTAGGTCACGCGATTTATCTTACCTGTCAAGTTTGACATTATTTTTTTAAATGGCAAAAAAACATATTTTTGCTTAAAATTTTGAAAAAGTTGTTTCTATTTTGATTTTATAGCCATACCGTAAATTTCAGCGCAAACGGTTGACTTAATTTTTTTTTTTTTAAATTTGATGCCCCTTTACATTACGGAATGTAGGCAAATTAAACTGTTTTTTTTTTATTAAGTTCATCATCTAAATGCATTTTCTTAACTGGTTTTCCTTTAAGCACCATTTTGTAGATAAAAACCTAAATGAGTCCAAAAAAATTCGACCAACGTGTTGCAAAGTTAATCGAGTTTCCACAATTTAATGCGAAGTGTTTTAGAATTGGGTTACTTATTAAGTTAATACATATTTATTTACTATGAACTTAATAAAAACATCAGTTTAATTCAGATTTGCCTACATTCCGTAATGTAAAGGGGCATCAAATTTAAAAAAATTAAGTCGCCGAAATTTAGGATATTCTTCAAGTAATTCTATGTCTTTACTTTGTAGCCGATGTATGGTGGCTGAAAAGACAGCCCCTGAAATGCCGAAACGAATGTACATACACCCCGTACATATAGTGAAACAATACATATAAAGCAATAAGTTTGTTGTCATTTAAAATTTTTGACCGTCTCTTAATATATTGAAAAATCTTTCTTATGTATTTCGATATTATTATATTGTATTGCTCATGCTATAAAATCAAAATTTCCTTTACAATTTTTCAAAATTTTAAGAAAAAATGTGTTTTCTTGCCATTTAAAAAAAATAATGTAAAATTTGACAGGTAAGGTAAATCAAGAGACCTACTTTTTTACTGTTATTTTGTATTTTTTTTCAAGCAAAAACTGTCTGGAAACTTAAATTTTGTTTAAGTAGATTAATAAAAAATAATCCCGTTTGTTGCAGAGTTTACTGGTATACGCTATATATATATATATATATATATATATATATATATATATATATATATATATATATATATATATATATATATATATATATATATATATATATATATATATATATATATATATATATATATATATATATATATATATATATATATATATATATATATATATATATATATATATATATATATATATATATATATATATATATATATATATATATATATATATATATATATATATATATATATATATATATATATATATATATATATATATATATATATATATATATATATATATATATATATATATATATATATATATATATATATATATATATATATATACATATATATAATTTCATAACTCACCCTATACGTTGGTCTGTAAACGAATTTAAACTAGACTCAGGGACACTGAGTATACTAGAGCAAATAATTTAGACTTGCACCAGTTTAGCGAAGGGGGAGTCGAGAGGTGTATTTTGATGGCCCACCGGAGTGATCTTACTTATATTTAATTCTGTAAACTTTGACCTGATTAAGTGCAGCCGTTCGCACAACAACAACTATTTTAAGGAACATTTATTTTCCCTACAATAGAATAGTTAGAAGAAGTAAAATCATGAATATCTCTATTTGGAGGCCGACAATACATTTTATTTGTTTTCCGCCTATTGAACTGGCGAAAATAAAATCCTTACTATGCATCTACCATTTAGTACCAGTACTTGTATCTAATTTGAATTCACCAGTCGCGACGAAGTTAAAATCGCATTCGATTAGTGAGAAAACGGCCCAAAAAAATTCGAAGAATTTTTAACGACATTTCGTCGTAATTACCCGCGTTAAACTCGCCATAGAGACTGCTTCTCAGTATTTTAAGCACCACCAATTTGGTACTGTCAGTACTACCTTTGGCTTATTTAAGCCAAACTAGGTATTGCACGTACGGCCTATAAGTTCTGCTGAATTGCCCTAAAGTATTTTAAACGTTTTAATCGCAACTGTCCAACAAATTTGCCACACACAAGTACCTCGACTAAAAAGCTAATAATTTAATTTAAAATCTAGACGGGTAGTACTTTGGTCAAGTTTTAGCACTTGAGGTATTCGTGTTTTTGAGAAAACGGACATATTTGGTATGAGAAGAGCGGTGCACGGTTAATTTCACGGTGAATGCCTGCATGGGGAATGAGCGTGACACAAATAAGGTGCTTGGGAGTCGCTTATAGGTGGTACTGAAATGTTTTCTTTCTAGAAAAAAAATTGCTGTCAGCCGCCAAACTCCTGAATAACGTTAGAATTAGACTGTCAAGAACGGAATTCGCTGGGTACGCAAAAAACATTTTTTTCTGATAAGTGCTATACAGGATGGTCGGTAATAAATCGCCAAAAAGCAATCCTAGATTAAGCTCTTCAAAATAATGATATTCAGCCAAAATTCAAATACAAAACATTTATTTCTTCAATTAAAATGCAAATAAATAATTACAAAAATTGAAGAACAAGTCATATGATTTCAAAAACTATTATAAAACTAATATTTAAAAAAATAATATTATATATAAGACTCGTGAAAACTATAATAATTTTTACTTAGAAGGTAGTTTTTCAGTCTTCTTTTGAAAATGTGTACATTAACGGAATCTCTAATATTTGTATCTAATTTCTTAAAAAATTTGCTTCCTGTTGAAAAAGAGTATTATAATTGTAGTCTGACCTTACTTCCTGAAAGGCAGATCTATGTTGATAGACAAAGCTACAACCCTATATATATATATATATATATATATATATATATATATATATATATATATATATATATATATATATATATATATATATATAGCAGATATATATAATTTCTGCAGGTGCAAAACGGCCTAAAAGAAGCATTGCTTTCGATTATGTCACAGGGTACCCTCCTGCGATCATGATTTCTGGGACTTTACCCTCATCAGGCAGGCTTGTACCCAGGGAGATCTGAAATAACAGATTGCTCGATATGACAAAATCGAAAACGAAACGTCTATCATACTGGAACAGTACTACATGCTAAGTATAACACTTAGCGCCACCTATTGGGGCTCCGGTTGTTTCCGGCTGCAAACCCATAGGAATTTGGCAAAGTATGTACTAGCACCATCATGCGGAGAGTAGATAGTTATACTTAGCATGTAGTACTGTTCCAGTATGATAGACGTTTCGTTTTCGATTTTGTCATATCGAGCAATCTGTTATTTCAGATCTCCCTGGGTACAAGCCTGCCTGATGAGAGTAAAGGCCCAGAAATCATGATCGCAGGAGGGTACCCTATGGCATAATCGAAAGCCATGCTTCTTGTCGTTTTGCACCTGCAGAAATTATGTATATCTGCTATTCTACATATATCTTTTCCGGTCAAGAACTTTTGATAAAGGTGTGTGAAAGCGCATTTTTATTGATTTTAGTATCTATATATATATATATATATATATATATATATATATATATATATATATATATATAAATGCAAATCCGTACCTTCAAACAATTCTAAATGTACATTGATGGAGTTAAGGGGAAAATTAACAATTGTCGTTTTATTTTTATTTAAATTAAGTTTGTTTTTTTCTGATTATTTTAAAATTTTTGTATATGTTTTTTCAGCAGTTATCCTTAAGGATGCGCGATTTTCTTTAACTATCAAAACATTTGTGTCGTCTGCATAAGAAATGACGAAAGTATTTTCTGAAGAGTCATTAAATAAAATTTATGAGGTAGTTTCCAAAGACCAGAAAAAGGAAAGGCCCCAAAATCGAGCCCTGGGGAACACCTTTCTCGATAATCCTGCAACTGCTTTGCGCGCCATTAACACATACCAGTTGTATTCTATTTGACAAGTATGACTTAGTAAGCACAATTTTGTGATTTACTACATCAAATGCTCGTGAAAAATCTAAAAAAATTCCCAATACAAGCAATCCACAATTATACGTTGGAACTCGCATAATGCAGTTTCAGTGTTTTTCTTTAAAGTAAAACCACGCTGCGATGGAGAAAATAACTTATTTCTATAGAAATATGCAACAAATTGATCTTTCATTATTAATTCAAAATTTTTTGAAATGCTTTTTAAGAGACTTATTCCACGATAATTGTCAAAATTATTTTGGTCGCCCTTTTTAAATAAAGGAATAACTGTAGCACCTTTTAGTTTATCAGGGAAATATTCGTTTTCTATTGAAATATTTATTAAATAAGCAAGATCTTCAGCAATACATTCTTTACATTTTTTAAAAATATTATTGGAGATGCCATCATGAGACACAGAGAATTCTTAAGCCTAGTTATAACATTTAACACGTCCTTTTTACATATGGGTGATAAAAAGAAAGAATTGTTAGAAATATGTATAGGGTAAGTCTGGGATAGATGCCCCACCTTTTTTAATGTCCCATTTTGCGTTCTTAATTTTTTCATTAGAAACAAACAGCTGTTGTTGGTGACAAAGAAATATATATTTTTTTACAAAAGCATACAAATTGTCATTATAGTAAACGCAATTAACATTCTTATTAAAAAAAAAATAAAAATAAATACATTGACCATCTTCCCCAGAGTGACGGTCAAATATGCCCCACTAGTTTGGGATAGATGCACCGGTACAAAAAACGAGCAGTAAACAAAAAAAAAGAACAAAAACGTAACGCTTAAACAAATGCAGGAAATTAACTTAAAAAAATAAATTATTTCTTTTTATTGATACTTAGAATAACCTTCATGACTCCATTTTTTGCAGTAGAGACATTGAAATCAATCTTCGTTTTTTTTTGTAACTTTATACGCTTCACCACACCCAGTACATTCATCATCCTCTTCCTCACTGATTGTGTTGTCTTCTTCTTCATAAGGCACACTTTCATCGGTGTCTGTGTCCGAATCCTGTTCCAGATTACTGTTCTTAAGTTGCTTACTTTTGCCCTTTCTTTTGTTCCTTCGGTTTTATTTCAGTTTTTTTATGCAGCTTACTTTTCTTTTTTGTTAAAAATTCTGGGCTTGTCATCACTGCAGCAACTTGACGTGCACGTTTTCTTACTTCCTGTACCCCAACAGATGGAATAGGATTTATTTGTTCTAACGTTTTATCAGGAGTTAGATCATCATTCGTTTTAGTGTGTATTTGGGATTGCTCATGTGGGCTATCACTACGCCAAGATGGATCAGGCATTGGATTTTCGATAGTAGAAACTGGATCCTTGGGCGAACATGTTTGGCGAGTTGATGTTTGTAAAGAGTCATCTGTTGCACTTGAATTTAGATGGATATCAGTGTTTTGGGGCATTAAAAAGGCATAGTTAGCAACGACGTTCGGATTGTATGGATATATTCCAGCAATCGCAATTCTGCAATCGCTTTATTTGCCGAGAAGGATTTGTTTTCATCCACATGTCACAAGCATCATAATAAGAAGCTTTCAGAGATTTAAAAACCGCTCTGTCAAGAGGCTGCAAATAGTAAGTTGTGTGACTCGGTAGACTCACCATAATAACATCGTTTGCTTCTGCATATTCTAATAGGTTGACAGTGTAGTGCGATGCATGTCCATCTACGATCAAAAGAACCTTTCCTTGGGGTTTTCTTGGAACAAATATATCCTTTAACAAGTCCATGTATGTGCTAGCATTTATATATGCGGATTTCTCGGACATATATATGACGGCTCCAGGCGGCATACCATCTTGATATTCTTGCTTTTTATTTTTTCTCTTCATAAAACAAGCGGGGGGTAAAAATGTCCCCTCTGCATTACAGCAAGCGATGACGGTGATTGTTTCACCTTTCTCACTTGAGGAGACTGATGCCACACATTTGCTTCCCTTTTCTGCAATTACGAAACTAGGCCTATTATTTAGTTGTAAACCAGTTTGTATGAAAATGTATGTTAGATATTTAAACTGCAAGCAAAATTATATGCTAGCGATTTAAGATCTTTTCTGGTTGCAGTAAGTCCTCGACATTGTAATTTCATTCTCAATGCCTAGCAATGGTGCTCGATTCATGCCAATTTTGATTATTACTCCTTTCTGAATTCTTCTGCGTAATGTTCTGGATGGAATGCCATAGCAAGCTTCATTGACGCCCATTAAATTATTTATAACAGCTTGTACTTTATCACGTAACTGCTGCTCCGTCCATTTTCCACGATCAGATTTACGTTTTTAAACACTTGGCATGCTAAAAATTAAAAAAACTGTTAATTTATAATAGGGGAATCTTTCCTAGTATTAGCTAAGGCATCTTCCCCAAACTGCTCCAGCGTGATTTTGACATCAACACTAGTCCCAGATCCCGCGCAAAACGCAAATTCTAACCTATAAGTTGCCTAAACACTCTGAGGCCAAAAAACAGCGGTAAAAATACTTCTACCATAATAAAAAACAAAATTCATGCAATAATTTTAACAAGACTTTCGAATAGATTTTTAAGAATTACTTACTTGAAAAGTAGAAAAATAATATTGTAAACACCACACAAATTAGCGGTAGCACCTGCTCGAGAACTGATCTGAACGCAGGAGGCATCTAGCGGATAATCGCCGAATAATACTCGCGTGCCATCTTCCCCGGGGGGCATCTATCCCGGACTTACCCTATTATGTTCCACAAACTCTAAATCTAAGGGCAAGTCATCATTGAGCAATGTGAACTGTGTATCAAACCGCTCAGCGATTTCATCATTAGACAACAAATTACCATTTATAACGATTTCGATATTATTCTTTATATCATTTTTCTGAATATTCTTTATGCACTGCCACATTGCTTTTGATTTGTTTTCGGCGCTTAAAACTTTTATATCACTCTTACTACACATAAAAAGCTTTAGTTTTTCCCTGTAAATGCTATTCAATTGTTTGCAAAGAGGAAGATACTTTTTATCATATTTAGCTAAGGTGCTAAGCTAAGCTCAGGATTTAATTTTATTTTTTTAGTGTCTTGACTAGAAGGGTAGTACTTTTTTAGAGGAAAAGGCAAATTAAAGTAATAATAAAATATTTCTGTAAAATTATTAATCGCTTCACTTGGTAAAGCTGTCGTGAATTCAATATCAAAATTTTCATTTTTTAGAAAATTTAAGAAAGTATTTATACTATTAAATTATATATTAAATATGCCTTAGTAAAATGTTGCTGATTAATGAGATACATGGTGGTATTTTAAGCTTAAATCTCGAAAGTTTTATTTTTCCATAGCTCAAGCTGTTTTTGAGATATCGGTATAAAAACTGGTAATAGGGAGTTTTTGGAGATGGAGAATACGACTAAACTCTATTTTTTCATGAGATATGTAGAGGGCGCTTGTTACACCTTATACACTCGCTATACAGTTCTACTAAAAGATAATCAAAATATCTCTTTCTCGTGCGATGTTATTGACTGGAACAGCTTCATTTTCATCGAACAAGTAACTACTGAAGAGGTTGTCATAATTATTAAAGATCTTAAGAATAAAATGACCAGTGGTCGCGATGAGATGTCAGTATCATTATTGAAATATTGTGCTTTTGAACTTGCAAATCCTATTGCATATGCAATATGCTCTTCAATTTGGTATATTTCCGAGTGTTTTAACGGTCGCTTTAGTTAAAACTATTCCCAAAAAAGGTGATCGGTCCTTAATGGAAAATCAGAGACCAGTAAATGTCCTTCCATCTATGTTAAAGGTGTTTGAGACATCCACGTATAGTCCGACACACGATAAATGGTCATGACTAACTAATACCTTTATACGAGTACTTTATGCCTGCTTGTGCATCTGTTTTGGCTAACAAATCATTCCGGTCCATTTGGCTAATAAATCATTCCGGTCTAGGGTGGTAGTAGGAAGATTGAAACAATGTTTGTATATGTACGTAGAAAAATTGATTGCGTATTGCGGACTTTGAGATAAATTATTAATATGCGGAAAAGTAATAAGCCGTACCATATAATTTTCATTATTTAAAAAGGTTATTCCGATATCTAAAAAACTAAAGAAAATAAAAAGGAGTGGAACGTATGAGTAAAATCGATCATCTCATTCGATGACTTAATAACTAATGTCAATAGTCTGAATCTGTACTATCACTATTACCACAGACATAATTAAAACAATAATTAACAACTCCAACTCCTCCCTGGTATTAATTCACATTGAGTTTTAATTTTTTCATTTACATTAGCAGACATTTTTGGGTTTACATTATTGCGCTTAACTGTGTTTTTTAATTCATCATTATCATATCATTTCTATAGGGTTCAAATCACAGTGTTAGGGGGACAATCTAAGTGGTATATTACCGTATGCTTTTATAGCCCCATCTACGCAATATGTTTTATCTTACGATTTAGTTTTTAGCTGCTTATGGTTGGTACTTATTCAGCTAAGGTGCTGTGATAACTAGCATTATCATAAACGACTACACTGCCTGGCGGGATATTCGGAAGAAAAAAATATTTCCTCCAATTTTCAAAAAGGTAGTCTAACGAGCAGTCCTTAATGTTTTTTGCTGAAAGTAGCAAAGCGTTCAGCATCCAGCCATACCTCGAGCCACAGTGTAAGATGGATATTCTCTTTACTCGAGAAGCAGGTACATCTAAAATGTACTTTCGTGAAGAATCTTGGCAACCTTTAATTGTGGTATTATGGGTGTCGAACCAAGTCTCATCTAAATAGTAAATATTTCGGGTATCTGCGAGGAACTGATGAATTTGGATTAAATATTTTTCTCTCCATTCTTCTAGCCGTTGGGTCTCTCTAAGGTAAATGCGCTTTAAAGCTTTGTATCATAATGTGAGTTATTATTAGCGGATGTGCTATAGTCAAATGCACTGTAAGGAGTCGCAAAAAACGTCGCCGTACGAATACAATTGAAGAAAACACAGATAACAAAAATATTTTAAAAATAATCAAAATGGCCGCCGGCCAACAGCTGACTTCCAAGTATTTAAAAAAAATGGGTTGGGTACAATCCAAAACTGACCGGTATGGAGCACCGATCTGTTAATATTTTTATTTTTCCTAGTTGTTCCGAGGAATGTTCCTTCAAATATTTTGAGCATTTATAATAAATAAATATTACTAATAAAATATAAGAATGAGTATTATTTGTAATAACATTTTTAGAAAAAGAAAAATGTTGCCCCTTATAGCGTAAAAATCGTTTTTAAGTAGTTTATCGATATAACCGTTTTACCGCTTCATACTGCAGATAAAATGTTTAAAACATTTTTTTTAGCTTCTATTCAAATAACAGCAATTTGAGTATTTAAACAAAATAATAATTTTTTATTTGGAGATTCAGAAATTTTTAAAACTCCCTATCTGATGTGATTGACCCAATGAATTACAGTGATTGTTTTATTAGATACATCTAAGAAACAAAAACAATGTATATAAATTTTACCTTGATATACTCGTAAAACAATTCTCTAGCAGCACATTGGTAAATGGCATTTTGTTTTTTGCTCGTTTATTTCTTCAATTCCCTCTTCGGATTCACAGTTTTCAACCCACGGTCTAAACATTTTAAGAATCACTAATAACACCTCACAAAAAGATTGTTATTCTAAAAATAAATAACACCACTGAACACCGCTAATGCCACCATTCAAATAATTTAATAATAAAAATAAAATACCGACCTGCACTGAGAAATGCTTGGAAACCAGACCTTAATTGCTTTATTGGGGGTAACATACCACCTGATCGTTATAAGCTCGGCAACTTCATGACCATTTATAGTGTGTCGGACTATACAAGAGAGTTATGAATTTTTTTATTACTTACCTGTTTGACAGGAAGCAGAAGGGTGAGGTTACTAAAAACAGAACCAAGTATTATTCAGATCTTTGTCAAGTCAGGCTAGGAATTCTTCAAGGAAGCATAATCGGCTCATTAATATTCATTATTTTTCTTAATGATGTTTTTATGTTGATTAGTTCTGATAATTGCAAACTAATAAGTTACACTGATGATACCAGAGAGCTCCAAATTTTCCCAATTTGTCTATAGTATCTGAAAACATTCTTAGAAATATTGAGTCAAGGTTTGCCGAGAATGGATTAATCTCAAATAAGTCCAAGTCGGGTTTGATCGTCTTTGAATGGGGAAAAAGATCGCACATTCTACAGAATTTAATAATAGGTGATTGTGACATGAAGATGGAGGAATCAACTAAGTTTCTGGGTTTGTATGTTAATCAAAAGCTCAATTGGACCAGGGAAATTGATTATGTTTGTAGCAAGTTGTCCTCGGCGACATACGCTGTAAGAGTTATGAAAAGATACCTTGATTTCAACATCTTAAAATCAGTATATTATGCATACTTTTACACAATTTTAAGTTCGGTATTATATCTTGGAGATCTGGAGTTAAGCCTTTTCTTATAAAAAAAAGGTTTTGGGAGTACTATTAGGAATGCCAACCAATGAAACATCCAGAACTCGATTTAAACAACTCAGTATATTAACTGTTAGTGCTGTATACATTTATGAAGCTCTCATTTTCTTTTATAAGCATAACAAATATTTCGAACCTTCTCGGAAGACCAATATGCACTACGAGACCAGAACGTCTAAGTATCATATTCCCATTCATCGGCTAACTTTATTTAAGAGGTCTCCATTATATAATTGTATAATTTTTTATAACAAACTGACAGGAACAATGAAAAGTTTTTTAGGCGCTGGTATGTGTAGAAGAAGAATATGTTTAACTTTCTTGTGTTTCTAGAGTGTTAAATTTAAAGTACTTTCACGGGTGATCGATTCAATGCTTGAGCCGTGTAATATAAACAAATGATTTTACTGTAAACCAAATACCAATCTTTAGTAATTATATGTGTATCAATTTGAAAATCAATATTATAAACCAAATAGGGTAAATGTTTTTGTGACGCCTAACCTTTACCGTTTTAGCATTTTCATGTAAACATTTTAGGTAATATAGAAACCATTGATTGATTGATTATTTCTGTTTGCAGTCGACAGTGGCGTCCGATAGGGGCAGTCTTTTAGAAACCCCGATGATTGAAAATGCAGGTGGCTATGGTTAATTTTTTCGGATTTCTCGTCCAAAAATCTCGTAAGAGTTCGTTAATGGGTAATATCGCAGCACGGGATATCACTTAAAAAAATAATTAAAAGCGGTAAAGAATGGGGTAACTTGAAGGCAGTTTGCGGAGTCGGAACCCTGACTACTTTGTCACGATAAAAAAAAAAGAATTCGATGGAAAATATAAAAGAGATTTAAAATAAATATAGGATACCTATACCTCAAATGACGAGAACGCGGTCGAAATGCAGATAAACTAAAAAAAACTCTTTCCGTCTTTTCAATTTTCTCATATTTCACTATTTTTTTTTGGAGCAGAGTAACGAGGGGCGGAATTTGCTTATGGGATCCCAAATTTCTCTCGAGGGATTCAAAAACCACATCGCTAATATTACACTCCGGTATATATAGAGCGCGCCATTTAGAAATAAAATGGCAACGTTTTATCCATATGTTACGCTATGGTTTTATGTTTCGCCCTGTAGCATATGAACGGTTGATTTTAGGTGAATCAAGTAATTACGCAAAAAAAAACGTCTATATTTTCGCAAGAGACTAGTGTAAAAATCAGCTCCATTAGTGTTAAGGGTGAATTTTGAGAAATTTTTGAATTATAGCTTGCACTAATTCCATTCCCTGGGCGTTCGTAAAGTCGTATCGGTATTTCATAAGATAAAAACGATTAAATTTGTAACAAGTTCCATATTTTTTCTGCAAAAAATAGATTTACACTTTTTTATCCGAAGACGAAAAATTGGGTAAAACCTAGTTTCGAGTACAAATGTATTATTTTTTCATTTACGATTGAATTTACTACTTTTTCAAGTTGGCCTGGCTCTGCCCTGTATAGATATGATTTATACAAATTAATAAATGCATGGGTGGTAGACTTAAAGGTATGTATATTTATGTTTATTAAGGGATTCTCTTTTATAGTTAACAGTAAACAATGTTTTTTTCTTCCAGTATGTTTAGTAACGGCTAGTAAAGTAGTTTCGAATAACTGCTTTTACGATATACGCAGAACTATATATGTATATATATACATATATATATATATATATATATATATATATATATATATATATATATATATATATATATTTTTTTTGTTAAGAATTTTTGGGTACTGGTTTATTTTCTTAAAAGAATTATTTATTTCCTTAACGTTTCGCGCTTCATAGAGAGCTTTTTCAAAAGGATATTATTGGCCTACAATAAATACAAAACTATAAAACATCAATTGACATACTAAAAACTATTACAATAAAATGTTAAAATAGGACGTTACAATTATTAAAACTCCAGTTTAAAATTCATGTTAGAACCATGTTAAAATACATTGGTATAAGCACCTTGGAAATAAAACAACTTACTGCATTATAGTAGCAATGATGTTTCAGTTGTGACTTGTAGAAATTAAATAAATACTACCAATATTTTTTTTTGTTAAGAATGTTTGGGTACTGGTTTATTTTCTTAAAAGAATTATTTATTTCCTTAACGTTTTGCGCTTTATAGAGAGCTTTTTCGAAAGGATATTATTGGCCTACAATAAATACAAAACTATAAAACATCGATTGACATACTAAAAACTATTACAATAAAATGTTAAAAAAGGACGTTACAATTTTTAAAACTCCACTTTAAAATTAATGTTAAAACCATGTTAAAATACGTTGGTATACGCACCTTGGAAATAAAACAACTTACTGCATTATAGTAGCAATGATGTTTCAGTTGTGGAAATTAAATAAATACTACCGATATGTTTTTTTTGTTTTTGACTGAAAGCGATTATTTAGATTAACAATGTTTACATTATTTATACTGGTGTGAAATCAAGTTGATTGTAGTGTATTAAGTGCAGTATAAAGTATATAGGCATTTTATTACATGTAAAATACTAAATTAAAAAATTAAAATATCAAACCGTGGTAAATCTGACTCAGTTTCTTGATATCTTGTTTATCATTTACGGAATGTTTTTCTTTTTTGATATGAAACATCTCCTTAATGATTAATTTTTGATAGTTATTATCTTTATTCAAAATTCGTGTGTCAAAAGAATTAAACTCGTGATTTTTTTTAAAATTCGTAACGTCCTATTTTAGCATTTTATTGTAACAGTTTTTAGTGTGTCAATCGATGTTTTATAGTTTTGTATTTATTGTAGATCAATAATATCCTTTTGAAAAACCTCTCTATGAAGAGCGAAACGTTAAGGCAATAAATAATTCTTTTAAGAAAATACACCAGTACCCAAGAGTTTTTAACAAAAAAAATATTGGACATGGTTTAAGAAAACGCAACAAAAAAAAATTTATATATATATATATATATATATATATATATATATATATATATATTCAATCTAATTTGAAAATGATATTTTTCTTGTAGCTGTAAAAAAAACAAATGCTGACAGTAAAATTTTTTTAAACAAAAGAAACGCGATTGCAAAGATAAATTTCCTTTTTAGTTCACGTTGATGACCCCGAAAACTCTTCGAGCGTTTCGGCAGCAGAATCACGAGGTATGCAAATGGACTCGAATTTAAAATTCCGACATGGTTTTGCCGGGCCTGGATCCTATCCAATTTGACCCGACAGCGGATCTACAACGGTTTCTGGCTCATTTTGCATCTAATTATACTGTTAAATCTCGTTTGCTTGCACTGTGAGCTGGTTTCCAGGTTTTTTCTCGGGTTGAGGCCAACAATTTCCGCCAATGCTCTGTTTCATGCTCGGTTTCATGAACGAAAGTAATCCTTAACTAAAAGATTGCAATTTTGGTAACAATCCTCATAAAAGTCCGTCAAATAAAAATTGGATTTTTCATTATTAGGGAAGATTAAACCTCAACTAAATTGACAATTTTTGTTAGAAATTCTTAATGTAAGTTAGTATTTTTTTTAAATTTTGTATTAATTAATGTTTCGTTGCGATTGTACAACTTATTTTCAGGTATTTTCATTGAAAGAGTTTAATACATTGAGCCCCGGTGAGTAGGGTTTAGATGTTTAAACCTGGCCATAATACTTCGAGCCTTAAAACCAAATGACAACTATAAAACGATTACCCCCAAGAAATTATGGTTTTAGGCTTTTTAGAATTTTAAACTGAAATTACTTTTACATTGATCATGTGTCCTATTGGTGTTCAGGGACATCGGACTGAACAATAAACAAATTACATATGTCTGAAGTTCCGTAGCAACAAGGAATTTTGTAAACCTCTTCTGATAGAAAAGAAATTACATCTTCCTTAATAAAACAGTTAAAACTTACAAGTTCGAAGCAATATTTTCATACTTAATTAAGTAATAATAGCAGTCCGTTTGTAGTCTCAAATGGTCGCTTAAACTTCAGAAACACTACTCCAATTATCTTACCGTTTTCCAACGCTCCTTTTCAGTTAAACAAGATACCCTGTAAAGCATTTTCACAAGATCGTGTTATTTCTAATAGGCGTCCGAATTTTATTTGTTTCCATAAACTTCACCACTTCATCAATCACACAACTTTCCAACAATACATAGTAGGACCATGTGTTCACATTTAATCGTGTTAGTCTTCTTTCCGATTAGAATAGCAGTGATAACTAAATTAAATATTTTGTCACTTATTGTTTCAAATGACTCTTTTAGTATTTTAGCTGTAATTCTATCCGTTTTACTTTCATTATTTTGTATTGCTTTTAACTTAGCCGTTAATTATACATTTCCAATCTGGAGTACTTGTATTTTATGTTTATTTTTTATAAGATTTTTATTATCTAGATGTCTTTTTGTGGGTATAATAAATATACTCCTCATTCTCCAAGAAGTTATTGAAGTGTTCATTTTGTTAGTAATTTGTCATTACATAATACTGCATTTTTTATGTTTCATGTTTTTTTATTTAATAACTTCTTTAGTATATTCCATATTTCTGTTTAGTTGTCTTCATTATAATAGTTTAGTTTTGAATGTCTTATAATTGAGATTAGTTATTTTCTTTGATGCCTATAGTTTTCTCAATCCACATTTCAAACAAACAAACAAACAAACAAAAGTATGCTTTATTGCCGCAGAAAAATTCTACAATTTTATGGACAAAGCAAAATATACCTAAAAATAAGACATATCAAAACATTAATCGAAAATAATTTCGACAGGTCAGTGCTTTTTTTTTTAAAAATGTAAATTATCAATTTACCAAATCGTAAAACACACGTTAGAATATAGCATAACATTGCAAACAGTAAATGAATCATGATAACCTTATAAAAGTAAACAAACACACATGTACGAGGTGAATAATTTCGATGACATTGAAATCAAAATTGCAACTATGCGACCTTAAACTCTATGTTATTATAGTTATACAAATAATTGTGATGTTAAACAGAAGGTATATTGAACTAGTGTAGAATGTAGTATACAAAAAGAATTAAATTGTTTTTAATCCAATACCTAACAAAAATAATTAAGTTTTAAGTGAATGTTCGACAGTTCTTTTCCCTATATAATGATTTACAAAATTCTATGCTATGAGTTAGGACATGACTCACAAAAGATTTAAGTAAACAAGCGAGTTTAGTGACAATTTAAAGAGACTTACTCACTGAAAAAAAAAATCATTAACGCTGTAAAATGGTCTCTCAATGAGGTATACTTTGGTGTTTTTTCGAAATTGTGCAAGCATAGGGATAGATTTTAAATGTACTGGCAGATTGTTGTAAAGTTTTATGGCGTTGTAAATAATTGATTTTTTTATTAATTCTGTGGAAGGAATGGGAAGATAAATATCATGCCTAGAGTTTCTGGTAGGGTATACATGTTGTGGCCTTTCTGGGAGGGTGTTTATATGTTTTCTCAGCAAACATACCGTTTCCAAAATAAATAATGCAGGAAGTGTTAATATTTCATGTTTTTTGAAATAGTATTGGCAGTGAGCTCTATTATTTAGACCAAACAAATAACGAATGGCTCTCTTTTGAAGCATAAAAATACTACGAAATTGCTCGGTGGTACAGCAGCCCCAAAAAGGAAGGCCATAGCGGAGGTGGGATTCAAATAAAGAGAAATAAGTAAGTCTGGCAGAAGGAACGTCTAGTTCTTTTGAAACTGATCGAATGGCGAAGCAGGCGGTAGAAAGTTTTTTAGTTAAGGTGTCAATATGATTAGACCATTTTAGGTTGCTATTTATATTTAAACCCAGGAATTTAACCGACTCTACGTATTCAATATTGCTGTTATGTACCTGAAGTGGTTGTAAAGTTCCCTTATAAGATAACGCCACCGTTTTATCGACGTTAAAACAAAGCATATTGGAATCGGACCAAGCCTTAATTATAACCAAGTCTTTGGAGATACTAGAGTGTAAAGACGTTGTATCAAAATCACTCCATGTTATGCTTGTGTCATCAGCAAAAAGGGAGATTCTTCCATTAATTTTAAGGTTCGTGATATCATTAATGTATAACAAAAAAAGAATAGGTCCCAAGACTGAACCTTGAGGGACTCCACTTGTAATCAACTTACAATCAGAATCGGAACCATTAGCCCTTACAAGTTGTTGCCTTTTTCCAAGATAAGATTTGAAGCAATTTAAAGAAGTACCACGAATTCCATAAAAATGTAGTTTGTTTATCAGAATTTCATGACTAACACAATCAAAGGCTTTCGCATAGTCACAAAAAACTGAGGCAGTTGGGTGGTTGTTATTGAGAGATAAGTAGACGCCTCTAAGCAACGTGAACATGGCGTCACTGGTGCACTTGTTGGGTAGAAATCCGAACTGCTCCGGGGATATTATCTGATGTTTCAGGAGAAATGGCATAAGACGGTTCTTCAGTAGTCTTTCGATGATTTTTGATAGCACTGGTAGTAGTGCAATTGGGCGATAATTGCAAGAGTTAGTTTTTTCGCCGCCTTTATGAAGTGGAATAATTATAGCTGTTTTAAGGCAATCAGGGAATACACCTTTTATAAAGGACTCATTTATTAATGTTGTAAGGGCCTCTATGACTGGGAGTGGCAAGTTCAGGAATATTCTAATTGATAGGCCATCAGTGCTACACGAAGATTTACTTTTGATATTATGTATTACCTTCAATAGTTCAGTGTTGCTAACGGGACTTAAGAAAAAGCTATCAGCTAAATTTTTTGAAGGAGGGAGAAACGAAAGAGGGTCCAAACTTGGCGAGATACTAGAGGTAACATTTTTGCTTACATTAATAAAATAATCATTTAGATCATTAGCCCCTGGCAAGATCTGAGTCACAGGGTTTGATTTGTTTCTGAGGTTATTGATGATGGACCAGGTTTCTTTTGAAACGTTATTAGAGTTTGTTAGACGTTTTCGGTAGTGTAATTTTTTTGCTGACTTAATAAGAGTAGTGTAGATCCTCCTATAATTAGAGATATAGTCGAGAATAAGAAAGGAGTCGGTGAATTTTTTTATATATGAGAGCGAGCGCATATTTTTAGCAGAAATTCGTATTCCTTTCGTGGTCCACGGTTTATGCCGCTTAGGTTTGATATTCTTAAGCGGGAAGGCCTTGTTAAAAGCACTTAAAGTTTTATTTAAAAAAGTTCTGAAGTTTGTGTTGACATTATCAGATTCAAAATTCCAATTGGTGTTAAAGCAAATATTATGAAATACTGAGAAATTTGCGGCCGAGAAAATTCTGCCCCGATGGCGAGATCTTGGTAAGGGCCCAATAGGTAAACTAAACCTGGAAACCTTTAGTTCTTACAGCTATTTGATATAATCTAATTTGCTGACCAAAAATAGTGCATCAAGCATTTTTATATGAAAGTTTATGATGGATATTTCAATTGCGAAACCTGATATCGAGATGCTCTTTTTAGTGTTCGTTTGGCTGATCTGTTGGGTATGTGCCTCCACTTGTATGACTGCATATATACATAAAAAATAGTACACACAGTGTGCAAAATAAAACCCTCGTATTTTTGTCTAAAACTCTCAAAACATGCTTCTGACCAAAATGATCTTTGACAAAATTCAAAAAAAAAACAAATTTTATCGATTTCTGATGTTTTCCTTATTCATTGACATCTTTATACAACTGGAGCATTAACTTAACAACTGATATACAAAACAAATCTTTATCAACTAGTTTATAATCAGTAGTTATATCGTTATTATTACTCTTAAGAAGTATGGATACAGGGTAAGACAAAAAAAGCTAAAATTTACGAACTATTCTAAAATATATTCTACAGATTTAATTATAATTCGCTTTTGGAATTATCTCAGATAGTTACTATGGACTTTCTTGACTTTTTTGCTAAAACGTTTTTTTTTAATTCTTGCTCTAGCCGTTTTATTAGTCTTGATATAGAGTATCCGTTTTTGATTCCAAAAGAGTTATACAGGGTGTTAGTCATTCGACAGCTAAAAATGCAGGGCGTAATTTTTTAGCTCATTTTAGGGCTAAAAGTTCATATATACATGTGGTCTCAAAACCCTTATTTTTGAGATACCGGGTTTTAAAGTTTTATTTTTTTCAGTTTTTTTCATATATGTCCTACATTGTTATGAATAAAGCATTCATTGATTCGCTTGATATGCTGTGAGCAATACCTTCGAAATGGCTATAATACATTCTACAAAGATCTAAAGGATGTTCTTTTTCCCAGATCACGACCCTTTTTATCCCTCCCCCCCCCCCGAATTTTTCATTCCACCGACATTGCCCACTTTTACAACACATTTAAATACCTTATTCTGTTCTGTATCTTTTTGGTCTCCCCCTCTCCACCGTTTAGAAATTATTTAGCAAAGTTTTCATTCAAGCCTATCTAATTTTAAGGTCATAATGCATTAACATTACAACTAACTGGCCAGACAGATCTTGTTCTGTCTTTACTGTTAGATGGCGCGGTGGATGGGTTTTATAGAAAAAATACGCAATAAAACAATACAAAATATAGTGTTAAAAGATCTCGGGTAACCAGACGATCATTAAAAAAAATGTTATTATGTAAATTGGTGCAGTACAACTCCCTCACGAACTTGCTGTAAAATCTGGCTTAGGATTTTAAATATATAGATTTTACCATATTTTTCGTGCACTGACCATACATGAATTGACATTTTGTTAAATAAGTCCTGGCATGGCAAACAGGGTTTCCATTCAGAGAAAAGGGACCTGTACCCTGTATTTTTATAAAATATATCCATTCCGAAAGAATAGCCCACAGCATACAGTGTTTTAAATTTGAATGATTTATCTGGAGAAATGTACGAGGTCTATGATAAAAATTAAAAAAAAATATATAACCTTAACACCCATTGTTAAAAACGAAGGCTTTGCAGACACATGAGTGTTTATATAAATTTTTAGACCTAAAATTAAGTCCTGCGTTTTCAGATACCAATTAAATAACACTTTTGGAATTAAAAACCAATACCCTATATCAAGTCTAACACAATGGCTAGAGTAAAAATGAAAAAACAGTTTTGGCAAAAAAGTTCTTAGTTCACAAAAGTTCTATCACAGTGGGTAGATCGTAATTTTCTTACATATGACATAACTCCAAAAACGAATTATAGTAAAATCTATAGAGTTACATTAAGTTAGGGTTTGGTAAACTCTAGCTAAATTTTGTTTCTAAACTCCTTAATACTTATGATAACGGTATAACTACTAATTAGGTGATACAGATTTGTTCTGTATACAGGTTGTTTGGTTAACGCTCCACTTCACGTCAAAATTTTGGTAGATACGCTGCTTATTGCAACTAAACGAGAATATCGAAAATCTCAAGAAATTATATTTTTTTGTTATTTTGTCAAAGTTCATTTTCGTCAGAAAAAAATTTTTTTGAGAATTTTAGATGGTAAAAAACTTTAGCAAAAATGCAGGGGTTTTATTTCACGCTTGTATAAGGCACGTAGCCAGAAATACAGTTCGGGGGGGGGGTCTAAACGAAAAAATCATTTGGGGGGTCCAGACCACCAGTACCCCCCTAGCTATGTGTCTTTCGTATATGTACTATTTTTTATGCGCATATGCGCTCATGCAAGTGCAAGCACACACTCAACAGATCTCCCAAACGAACATCAAAAACCACATCTCGATGTTGCGTTTCGCAATTGAAGCACTTCTATTACTTCCTTCATAAACGGGAAGTGTTGTAATAGATCTTTACGCTTCAGGGTCCCTAGATGCTGTAAAATATGTTTTCCTAATTCCGTCAGTCTGTCTGTCTGTTCACGGCATAGCTAAAAAATATTTACTCGATTGACTTCAAATTTTGGTCAAAAATTAAAAATCATATAGGGATGACCTGGTAACATTTTGATAAAAATTCATTATTGTGAAACAAAATTGCGCCCTAATCAAATGTTAAAAAAATTATTACTAAAAGATCTATCTCAAATTTTGCACAAAATTCAAGTAATAATAAAATTTTGGTATGAATTCAAAATGGCGAAAGAAAATAATAAAATATTTAAAATTCAGCCTGGAAAACTACTTAACAGACTGATTTCAAATTTTGTGTAAGAATTAACTGTGGTATAGGGATGAACTGGTAAAACTGTGGTACCAATTAAAGGTGACGGAACAAAATGGCGGCCAAATGAAATGTTTGTAAAGCGTGAAAAAAATTCCAAGTTTTACATATTTTTACGTTTTAGTTACCCTGGATGCTAAAAAATATTTTTTGTCAATTCTGTTGGTTTACCTGTCAGTTCACGGCGCAGTCATAAACAAAATTAAAGATTATGTTTGGATGACCTGATAATATTTTGGTAAAAATCCAATATGGCGGCCCACTGAAATGTTAACAAAATTGTTACTAAAAAACCAAATACACAATTTATCTCAAATTTCGTACAAAAATCGAGTGCTATATAAAAATTAACCTGTAATATTTTGGTGCGAATCCAAGACATCAAAACAACATGGCGGCCTAATAAATTATTTAATAAATCAGCCTGAAAAACGACTAATTTGAATAATTAATTTGAAATTTTGGGCAGGCATTAAATGTGTTAATACTAAATAGTAAAATTTTGGCACGGATTTAAGACGGCGAAATAAAGTGGCGATCAAACAAAATATCTAAAAATCAACGCAAAAAATCGTCTTAAATTGACAGTAAAATGAATGTTATACAGGGATTAACTAGTATGGATTCAACATGACGGTACAAAATGTCGCCCTATAAAAATGTTTAAAAAAACATTATACTAAATAAATATGTTCGGAACTAAACTATTTTTCGTCATTGCTATTTTCATGATTCCGTCATATTTGGTTTCCCCATTGTTTAGTGACACATGTTTGTTCTGAAGCAAACTCAGGTGCATACATTCAGAACTTTTGCTTACCGATGGCGACAAACTCGGCCAACCGCGAATAAAATCTGGATAGGCTGGCATAGCTACAAACTGGCGCGCTAATGTTGGGGTTGCTGAAATTAAATCTACGAAATCAAACTAAGTGGCTTAACCGAAGTTAGTTTTGCGCCCCAATTTGCGCTTTGCCAGATTTACGGTTCTCGCTGGTCTTTTTACGTTAATAGGAAATTACACAGTACGGAATTTGGATTACTATGAACGGTTTCTTCATTAGTAAAGATAGCTTTTAAAAAAGAAATTATAACATTCTCAGATTTCTTAAGATCAGTCATGTTGTTTTTATACAATTACCGTATTTGTCTAAGTATAATAAAAATTTAACTTATGCTAAGTATTCACGCTCTTGATAAATATTTGAACAGGGTACACGTATTTTGCTCTACAAAAGCACATACATAATGTAAATATTTAAAAATTTAGGAATTAAATAAACTATTACACACATTTCCTTAATTTACTTTAAAACGTTTTTATAGAAATTACCGTGCACTTCAAGTCAGGGACCTAGCATAATTTTTCGTTGTTAGGTCTGATTAAAGTTGGATGTTCTTTTTACTTCCTTCATAAAGGGCAATATTGAGGGAAAAATCACCCTCCGAGTTTTTTTTCAGATCATCACCTTTCAGGGTGCCTAGATGACGAAAAACATGTTTTCTTAATTCCGTCGGTCTGTATGTTCGCGGCATAGCTTAAAAACTATTTACCCGATTGACTTCAAATTTTAGTCAAACATTGAGGGCCATACTGGAATGACTTGGTAATATTTTGGTTAAAATGTAGTATGTAGTAGGAAATGGCGGCCTAGTGAAACGAAATTATTACTAATAAAATAATATCCAATTTACCTCAAATTCTGCACAAAAATCAAATGTTACGTAGGAATGAACTGGTAACACTTTTGTATGAATCCAAAATACCAAAACAAAATGGCGGCCTAATAAAATGTTTTAAAAATCAGATATAGAGATAAACCGGTAAAGTTGTGGTATGAATTCAAGATTGAACACCGGAGGCCAAATAAAATTTTTAAAAAATCAACGAAAAAATCTTCTTTTCAATCAAATTTACATTTTGCAGAAAAACGAAATGTTTAATAGGATACTCGTACGAATTCAACACAACAGAACAAAATGTCAATGTAAAAACTACTTATTCAATTTATTTTAAATTATGTCCAAAAATCAAATGCGTCATAGATAGAAACCGGTAAAATATTTGTAGGAACACAATATGGGTGGAACAGTGCCCAATATAAATGTTTGAAAAGACAGTATATATATATATATATATATATATATATATATATATATATATATATATATATATATATCTACACAGCCAACTAAAATATATATTCAGAAAACCAAGAATTTTAATATGAATATTGTAGGATTTACCAGAACCTTTAATCTCTTTTTTAGCACTAATAGTCAGCACACTTGTTTGTCGACCGGTAATTAAAAGGTCTTTTTTATCATCTTTCCAATGGGAAAATGGAGTTTCTAACAAACAATGTCACTAACATGCCCCAACGGAATGATTTTCAACCACACACCAGCCACTTCAAAGAATGAAATATCTACGATCTACTTTACGTACAATACGAAAAGAAGCGTTAAACTGGGGCTCTTCCCTAGAGGCGCGGACTTCGTACATGCGATATTCTCGTTGCCATAGCAACGCATTATTTTCAGACATTGTTTTCGTTTCCCGCTGGAAGATTTTTACCGAGTTCGCACGTGGCTCTTCAGTTGGTGTATCGACACAAACGAGTTTGCTGCCGGTGCGGTGGGCTCACAAACGGGTTTGCTTAATACGTGCAAGTATATCATTTCGTTCTGTGTCTGCCTCCAGGTTTGTGACGAGCGGCCAGCTGCAATACTACGAATGCCTTCAATTTAACATTGCAATTATTGATAATTTTTAAAGAAAAAATATTTAATATTGAAAATTAGTATATTGTATTGTTTTTTAAAGTGTTTTAAAAAATAATTTGCCAGGTTTTTTTTGGGGAAGGACTTCCCCTACTTCCTCCGATTAGCCGCCACTGATATTTATTACTTGTGTATGTACCGAACTATATTGGGTCACACATTTCTAAATAAAACGAAAGATTTATAACGAGGGTATTATAGTATTCATTCTCTTAATGCTTAAAATGCATTCCTGTCAGTCCGGAGGCGGGTACGTACAATACTTCGTAACCAAGTGTTAATCATGTAAGAAAAACAGTCTCAAAGATATAATTGTTTAAAGATCAAATTATATATATAAAATATATGCATCAAAAAAGGTCTCCTGCCACCTCCAGCATGATATGATATACTGCTTTCACTCATATCTACAGGGTGTTACATATTCGATGGAATAGCATTAGCGTTTTAAAAACTGTAAGAGATACGGGGTTGATTAAATTAGGGAAAAGTTGCGCAATTTAATGTCGAATAACATGACGTGGACTAAGTTGCAAAATCCGACTACATCCGAAAATATCCGTGAAAAGCGACAAAAAAGAAAAATTATATATATTGTATTCGAAAATTATCAAAATTTTATTTTCAATCAATTTCAAATTATCAAGACGACAATTACACTGCATAACACTTGAGAAAAGATAAAAATTGTTACTTTCATACATCCCACTTTTTCTTACTTAAGAATCATTAGCATACATCCCGACTGTAATCACATATCCGATGTGAAACATTTTGATATAGAAAGAATGTTATCCAGTCCAGTGATTAGAAGAAAACGCCATTTGTTTAATGAAGTTTACCTTACAAAGTACAACCTGCATTAACCTTGTTTCTGAGCTGTGCTGCTGTGAATATTTAAAATTCATTTTATTTATTTTGTTCTTTTGTTTGAAGTTGTTACCAGCCTCAATGTTTGTAACTTTTAAGAAAAAAAATTCTGGAATTATGTCTATAAAAGCTGTTGCCATGATAAAATATTGTTGCCCATTTATTGATGTTTGTATTTTACACATAATTGATTCTAGCATGGAAACATCATATATTCCAGACGACTGGAAAGTTGCGATTGTCAAACTTTAGCAAAAAATAGTAACCCAAAAACTTTTTCTTACTTAAGAATCATTAGCATACTACCAAGTTTTGAACGATCAGATTTTTTGTAAATAATAACATTATTCCGGTCACCCAATGTGGATTTAGAAAAATTTATAGTAATGCTACTGCCTTGGCGTCGATTCTGGATGATGTAGATGGAGCCTATGGTAAAGGATATGCCAGCTTACTAATACTTTTGGATTACTCGAAGGCATTCGATACACTCGATCATAAGCTCATGTGTGCCAAATTAAAGTATTACAGTTTGGATAACGGGGCAGTTAATTTAATAACTTCGTTTCTTAATAATCGTTCTCAAAAAATGTCAATAAATAATATGTGCTCAGATACGATTAATATTCTTTCAAGTGTGCCACAAGGCTCAATATTGTCTCCTTTACTATTCATTTTGTGTATCTCTGATATTCTACCAAATTTTGTAGCGCAACTCATCAGCACATCATACTCAGCTTTATTGTAGCTTTGATTTGACTAACTACTAAGAAGCAGTACAATATATTAACTCCGATTTTAATCTACCCTATCTCTTTCCGAAGTTCACAGTCTTAAATTAAACTCAAAAAAATCTGAGTTACTGTGTAAATCAAATAAAATAAGCAAACAATTTCTAGAGAATAAAGTTACTATATCACTAGGGGGAGTTACTCTGCCATACGAGGATTCTGCGAAGAGTTTGGGCATAACGGTGGACAAGGAGCTCTGTTTCAAACAACACATAAAAAATATACACAAAAAGGCATTTAGTTCTCCTAAACTTATTTTTATTAGTGGCCACTTTCTAGATTACAAATTAAAAAGGATGCTCTGTGACAATCTGGTTCTTTCTCACTACTCTTACTGCGCTTTCGTGTATATGCTATGTCTCGTAGAAAAAATAGAATACAAAAGATGCAAAATAGTTGACTTATCTATAGCATAGAAAACTTGACCATATATCCCATAAAATAAAGGAATGCAAATGGCTTAATATAAGGAATAGGTGTACTTACTATCTAGGCAATTTTGTGCACAAACTGCTCAAAAAATCTCAAGAAAAAGTTCGTTCCCAGAAGCAATGTTCACAACCGAAACGTTCGACACAAAAATATGTTTACAATTCCACGGCATAGATTAGCAATATCTCAGAGATGTTTCTCTTATAATGCCAAAAAGTTATACAACTCTATCCTTGAGGAATTTAAGGTTTTTAAAATTAATAAGTTTAAATTTAAGGTTCGCTGTTATTTGTTAAATAGGCAATTGTTAACAAATATTACCTTTGCTGCTGCCGGTGTCGCATGAGGTCGATTGAGGTACCAAGGTTTTACTTCTTTATTTATTAATATAATCTAGTTACATATATATATATATATATATATATATATATATATATATATATATTCTAGTCTAGTTTATATTTTTTAATGAAGATTTTTCGTATATGAATATATTCTCAATTGTATATTTTTGCTCTCTTACCTTTAAATACAAATTAAATACATTTTACTATATAGGAAATATAATTATATGATTACTTATGAGTCTTATTCCAAAATTACATATATTAATTTAGCTGCTTAACCCGGATGAGGTTGTGGTTGAGCGAGAGTAGCTACTTTAAACTAGACTTCGCCATACTCATTAAGGATATCCTTTTATAACTTATATATCTTTATATGTATTGTCCGTTATAAACTCTTATGTAAAATTCTAAACGATTTCAAATAAAAGCCTTTATTATTATTATTATTAATATTACTCCGTTCTATTGTTCATATTATGAATTATATAAATACCTATGCTAAAACGATCATTTTTAGTTAGTTTAGCTTATTTTTTTTTTTGTCTTTTGAGCGATATGTGGGGTTAAGCTTTGACTGACTATAACCAAATAACTAATTAGTTTTAAGAATTAGTGTTGATTTCTGTATCTAGTTGAAATGTTTTTTAATTTTTCCTAACGTTATTCAATAAAAAAGTTATTTCTTTAGGATTTTGGATTTGTATGTCGGTATAAAAAGAAAGCTATACAAAAGACGATTTGTCTAGCTCAAATTGATATTGAGAGTGATAAGTTAGCTGAATTATTATTTGCGCAAAAAATTTTGCAGTGAAGCTAAAACTATATTTTCTTGGGCAAAGTAGGTAGCTTTCACGGTGATATGCATGGTTAACGGTTAGCGAGTAACTGGTGGTGTTTACATACGCTCATCAAGATCATACATACTTCTTATCCAGAAGCCTCCATATATTTTTAATTAATGAAATCATGGCAATGTCTTGTAAAATTTTCTTTATGCTCATTTTTTATCTTCACAAATAAAGTGCATCTGGAACAATTAATCAAGTCGGACATCATCTAATCGCCCTTAAACGCCAACCCTGCTAATCTTGCCGATCCTTTTGTATCGATTTTGTCATTTTCTTGTCCAGCGAGCAATTTTACATGAGAAATGATCCGAACTGGTCCGAATGGGGAGAGAATTGTATACACACAGTTTAGATTTCGTGATACAGAAACCTTTTTGTGAAGTTTTACAAAGCAATAGGCCCTGGCATAGATGAAGTCCAGGCTGTTATATGGGGGTAATTAGGATGTTATAGAAGCATAAAAACTGTTTAGTTACCTCAGTGTTTATAATTTTAATTTACGCGGCTATTAGTTATGATAGTTAATTTTCGCAAATGCCTAATTTCTGTGGTGGAGGACGAAAATGTATGTTTTTAAATTAGCACTTAGTTTTAAAATACTTCCTTTAAATTCAGTGCAAGATCGAGCAGTTATTTTCGTGAAAACCTTGTTTTGAGCTCTGCTTGTCCTTGTTGGGCATAATAAGTTCTAGTTGACCTCGTTAGCTTTTTCAGATTTAAGGATTTTAGGTTTATTTATTCAGCGGATTGAATAATACGTTTTACTTCCCTCGTAAAAGGGAAGTATTGTAATCGTGAAAAAAATACCCTCCAAAATTTATACATCTTTTAAGTTCTTTAAATCTAGTACAGGCAGACCGTCCAGTTTTACTTATATACACTTTATCGCAGGAACAAGGAATGCTATAAACTCATCTGATTGCAAAGGAATTTACCCAATCCTTTTGAGTGTTTTAAAAAATATGTGAATGTTAAATATCCACAATAATGAAAGATAGCACTGCAGAACTTGATGGTTGACTGTCCAGTACTGGTTGAGATGTTCAGTTACATCATTTGGTTTTACAGTTTCAGATACTCTCTTTTCTTCGAAATTGAACTGAATATTTAAAGAGTCGTAAATACTATTGAACTGATAAGCGATTGTTTCTGAGATGGATGATAGTGAGAACTAAAATTGTGTTCATGTCTGATTACAAAACCGAAGACCTGGTTGAAGGGATGTGGGGCATAACCAACCTAGTAGTGTACGTATGGCAACAAATGGGAAACTTTTTTATTAATCATATTTCAGAAATTTCTATTCTTGATAAAAATTGGCACTTGAAGAAAAAATAGTTCCAATAGCATTAAACATTAGGTCAGACATACAGGGTGTTCAAAAAATACGAAAAAGTAGTATTTAAAAAGTAAAAATTTAAGAAAATAGATAGGCGGGAAAAAGTCGTAAATAAAAGTTAAGTAAAGTTTTTTTCACAGTAGTTACAGGTAAGGAAATATTTAAGGTCAATCATCGAAAAAAAAATCATTTTTTTTTTTCAAGAATATCCCCTTATGTAACTAATATGAAAAAACGTTACTAAACCTAAATTTACGATTTTTTCGGGCCTTTAAAACTAACATCACAAAATTTTTTCGTATTTTTTGTTACATTAATTATGCCGCCAGCAGGATTTTCATAAGCCTTTAGCTTTTTGAGATACAGAGAGTTTATATATAAATATATAAATATATATATATATATATATATATATATATATATATATATATATATTATATATATATATATATATATATATATATATATATATATATATATATATATATATATATATATAATATATAACTTTGAAAAGCAAGCTCAAAATTCGAGATTTTTAAAAAAAATTTTTTGCGTCCAATTAGTACGTAGTAGGCTTACTCTTACTTAAAACTTAAGTCAGGAAAAACAAAATTTTGAAAAAGCAAAGAGTTTTCAAAGGTTGTTTTCTTTTCAAAATTACGGCCATTTTCCCTTATGAGAAACTGGCACATTTTCGTAATTCTTCAAATAGCGTTCAAAAGAATCATAGGCCTTCTTTGTAAATTTCGGAAAGTTAAATCGATTGCCGCACGAAGCTCCGCTACACACTGATATCGTGTTTTCTATATTTTATTTTGCATGAAATTCCATAAGAAAAAAATCTATAATCGAAAATCTCGAGGTTGAGGGCCATCTTACAGGTCCATGGATACCTTTCCTTCTTTGAGGAAAGTTATTGTCTAAAAATGCCCTTAAAAGCGCAGAGTTGTGGCTTGGGGCACCGTCTTGTTGAAGATAAGCGGCATTATCAAGTACCAATGGAACATTTCCCATAAGTTGTGGACCAACTTTTTCAAGGATTTCTAGGTATCGACGCGCTGTGAAAATGAAAAATGAAATACGAGACCCCAACAAAGCGTCCTTGCTGTGCCAGCTCAAAAATTAAATGGTGATTTTCTGCGGACCAGTTTCTTGTATTATGGCGACTGAAAATTCCCGCACTCGAAAAATAAAAACCGTCGGACCAGATAACGAGTCTGCTAAACGATTCCCCAGTATGGATTTGTTGTAAACACCATTGCTAAATCAACATCCGGCGCTTTGCATCGCCGGGGTGTAAATATTAAACTATGTGGAATTTATATGGGTGATATTTACATTTTTGTAAAATTCGTTGAGCAACAGACTTGGATACACCATTTGCTGCCTTCATTTGTCGGCCAGAAGTTGAAGGCGGCGCTTCTACGTAACCTTTTGCGTTTATTTCTTTTTTCTCTCTATATTGTTTGGTGTATGTAGGACGAGACTGGATAAATGATCCGTGCTCTAGTAAATTTGATTTATGGCGTCCAAATAGGTCTCAGAAAGGTTACCTTCTCTCTGGATATCAAACAGAACTCCTAAGACATTATTCCAACTATAACGCTCAAAATAACTACCTTTGTAAATATTATTCCGAAGCTTCTTGGGGATTTTCGTTAGATTGTATGAAGCAAACCGGCATATCATACTTTTCATAATTTTCGTAGACCGCCATTATCGTAAAAAAGTAAATTAAACATAGTATATTGTTAAATAGAAACACCAAAATAACAAAGGTATTTCATTAATATTAAAAAACTGACAAAACTGCAAAGTTTTTGACAATTTGCTTTTGGTTCCAAACAAATTATCCATTGTCTACTAACTATTAAATGGACACAATAGATAATTTTAGAAACCCTTGAATTTTGAGTTTGTTTTTCAAAATAACTGTATACACGTATATATTTTTGGAAAGCCTACATTATTCTTAATAAATATAAAAAATAATGTACAAGGTGTCCCATTAAAAAGATAACGTATGCTCCGATAATTTTTTGACCTGAACCCGTATAGTTATTCGGAGCGGCAATAAATTCTAAGTAAAAAGTCATACAAGGAACAGTTTTCGCCTTTTTGATAAGTTAACTATAGTTGGAATACGGTGCCTGAAAATGAAAACATTTTCAAAAACTCCTCGTATCCGAAAAACCAAAAGGGCTATGAAAATTCTGCTGGAGCCATTCTTAATTTCACAAAAAAGTAGTATATGTTGCGAAAACATCAACCCTTTATCTTTAAAAATGCGGGCCCGCAAAAGTGCCGAGAAGCGGAATACCAAGTACCGGGTGATCTCTTACATTTGCATCCCCCCCCCCCCCGTCTCTCTGTTATATATGAAGATAGGAAGAACTTTAAAAACAAAAGTTTTAGGTTTTTACAGAATTTTTTTAATATGATATTAGAAAAAACAATTGAGCATAAAAAATCAGACTTATTTACCAACATGTTTTTTCTTATGGAACACCCTGTATATTAATTTTTATTTAAAAAGAAAATTTTATGCCAATTTCATTATATGGTTTATACAGTTTATTTTGAAGAATTAGGTCAATGATTACAAAAAGAAATAAATATCTAGGAGGCTTATAATTTGCTTATGTTCAAAAATAATACAAATACATCAATTTTATAACATTATATTTAGGGCCGGTTGCAGAAAGCTCAATTACAATTTAGAATGTTTAACAAAGTGTCAAATTTGACAGCGAGTTACTAGATTTCTATAAGCAGTTTGTCAAATCCGAAAGCTTGGCTAAATATGCCGCACCAGGTTGATAAAGATCGCCTTCCAGATCTCTTAATTTCCAAAATATTGTGAGGATTTGCATCGGCCCAAAAATGCAAATTTTTCAGGTTAGGTGACCCTGAGGTGGAAAATGTTCACTCATAGGTCCATAAAATTTTTGAAAACAAATTTGGGTCCTCATCTAGCCCCTTCATTATTTCTCTACAAAAAATTATTTGTCCTTGCTTTATCATTTTCATTTAAGGGTTGATGTCAATGGTATTTACATGGACACACATGATTTTTTTAACGTTTTATGTATTTTGCAGTAGGATTTGTCTAAGTCTCGCATAGCATCTCGTATGGAATTAAATGGAGTTTCTACAAGCTTTAGAACTGTGACTAATTAGCTACAACAACGCTTTTTTAAATAAAATTACCTTGAAAATATGAAAGTATGTCCAAATCGGCTGCTTCGTTCACACATCCGGTTCTCTTTTTTCTATTCAATTCTTTGGTAGGATGCAGCGGATTATACACATTTTTAAAAGTATTTAAGCTTGGAATTCCCCGATTTGGATTATTTCCGTATAGATTTATAAACTCTTGGGGCGCACGGTATCTGTTTTTATTGTTTTTTACATAGATCTCAATTTCCAATTTTTCAGCCTCCGTAAACACCATTTTAGTAAAATGCTGTAGATTTAGCAGCTAATCTTGAGAGTATATTGATAACTGTCTTTGTAAAAGTATAAACCAGTATATCAGTAAGTCGTTTTTTTCTACCTAAGCCTACTAGATATTTTTTTATTTTTGCAATTATTGACCTAATTCTTCAAAATAAACTGTATAAACCATATATATATATATATATATATATATATATATATATATATATATATATATATATGAAATCGGCATAAAATTTTCTTTTAAAATAAAAATTAATATACAGGGTGTTCCATAAGAAAAACAACATTTGGTAAAAAATTCTGATTTTTTATGCTCAATTGTTTTTCTGATATCATATTATAAAAATACTGTAAAAAGAGATAAAACTTTTTCTATTTGAAGTTTTTGTCGCTATCTTCATAATTAGCTTCACAGAAATACGCACTTTTTTTTGTGAAAAAATTAAAAAATTAAGGGAGGTGTAAATTTATAACTTGACAACCGGTACTATAATATATAAATTTCAAACATTTTGACATAGCTTTACGTTTCCTTTAAAACATGCCACGTCCTGTTATGGACTCTTTTACCATTCCGGAAGTGTCTTGAGCAATGATAAATTGTAGGCTGCCGTCAAAATTTTAATACTTCCTTTCAGACGCGTGGCACAGTACTTAACAAAAGTATCTGTCGATTAGAGTTACTACGATTTAGGGGTAAACTTTTACTCTATAGGGTTACAAATGTTTCATAATAGAGTTGTGTACGATTGTGTGTGCTTAGACGGCTTGGGGTGGATTTAGACTCAACCGTATAGGGATGACAAATAAAGGCTTCGGGATTAAAGGGTGGATGACATAAAGAGAAATAATGTAGTAGCGCTTCGATTTCTTCTAATTGTATCTACAAATCTATTTTTAAAGATAACACTAGATAGGCTAGTTTTCTTATTAACCTGAAATCATTTTTATTAGCTGTTTGTAGAAATTTCTGTTTATTTATTAATAAAAGATTATAACTTGATTTTTTCTTCAAATTAGAGTCTCTGCAGGGTGATCCAAAGCAGGATAAAATGCTTTTTCTTCGTTGTTATAAGACAAGACATAGATAAGCATTTTAAATATAACATTACCTAGGATTTTTATGAAGAATTCGTATTTATTTTCTAAAAAATAATGACAAAAGACATATAATAAAATCCTATTAAAATATTTTCTGTTTTAAATATAATCATTTATATTTTTCCAAATTTTTAGAATCTACGGGACAAACTTGGCGAATTTTATGTTCTAATAAGAAATACAATCGTTTTCGAAATATTTTAGGTAAATTAGCTATATTTCCAGTACTTCACCCGTAAAAGCGAGAAAAATCAAGGTCCCTAAATACCGAAAAACATGTTCCTGAATTCCGTCGGTCTGTCTGTTCGCGGCTACTTAAACCTACTATGGTTGAAAATTAAAGGTCACATTGAGACGAAATGGTAATATTTTGGTAAAAAACCAGTATGGCTACCAACTGGTAAAGAAGATGGCGGAACAAAATGGTTCCAAATAAATTGTTAATAAACTACTAACCCAATTAACTTCAAAGATTACTCAAAAATTAAGGGTTAGTGAAATATTTTTTCAATATTTCACTAACTAAATTTAATTTAAGGGCTAGCGAAATGTTGAAAAAATTTTCTTTTACTTCAAATTTTGCACAAAAGTCATCTGTTACATAGGAATGAACTGGTAACATTTTGGTATGAAAAATAAAATAATCTAAAAAATCACCCTGAAACACTACTTAATAGATTAATTTCAAACTAGCTGGCCCGGCACACCTTGTTCTGCCTTTTCCGTTAGATGGCGCGATGAGTTTCCAGTGGAACTATAAAAATATGGGACGCATTCACCACATCTTCCAGAAATGTTATTGAAGGAAAACATATTAGTTTTATAGAAAAAATTTACAATTACAATACAATTTTTGTAAATTTTAACTCGTAAAAATGTTTTATTTGTATAGTTTTAAGTCATAAATATGTTTTTATTACTGGCATTTTAGTGTCCTGAGGATACAACAATAAAGTCGCGCAACGTCGGCATTTTAAAAAAAAAAACTTTTGTTTTTTTTACTAGATCCTAACCCCAAATAATACACCACTCGTAACATTTTAAATTATATCAAAAAATCAAGTGTGGCATAGCTAGAAATTGGTAAAATATTGGTAGGATTCCATTGCGGAGCTAAATTGGGCCATACTGCACTATTCCTAATAAAAGAAAAAATGTATAACGTGAGAAGTTCTGGGTACAGGAAATCGTCGGTTTTTCTAAAACAAAATGATTTATTTTCGTTATTAACATGTATCTTTCTAAATTGATTCCTGTGATCATTTTTTTTGAATAAATTGTCACATTTATTTTTCTATGGTTTGTAGTATCAGTGTATATAATATACAGGGCGTTGAGTTATTTTTATTTAATTAATTATTATTAATTTAAGATTAGTTGAACACATATGTTAAAAATTAAAATTATTTGTTCCAGCGCATTTCAACACCCTGCAAAATTTAAACGAATTCAAATATTTAAGGTTTATTGTAAGTTTTAAATACTGTGGAATATTTTGCCATAACGTTTTTTAAATTTTTTCTATATTTAGTACTTACGCAAATTCAGGTGACTTTTTACGGGCCATAATAAAAATTACCTACATCCTATAACTCTAGAACATTTTTTTTAAAGCGCAAAAACATTAGCTATTCCCATATCAGGAATGTTATATATACGGGGTGATAACTTATATTAACTTTTTATTTTTCTCGTTAGATAATAATTGGCAAGTAAAGCGTTTTCAAAGACAATATTCTAAGCTGTAATTTTATAGCAATGATATGTTGTTGCAAAGAGTAGTATGTATCTTTTAAATTGAATATCCTACAAGATGATTCAAACATTTTTGAACAAGCCTTATATCTCCATTGTTCGCAAAAATAAGAAAATTTGAAATACACTTACTAAAAATATTTCTGATGCGATAAAAATATCTGATAAACTGATTATCGTATTTTATTACAATTTTTAACATAATATAAAATTCTAGGCCAGCTATGGCTATCTTCAAATGTTTTCCAGATATTCACATATGAAAATTGCATGTATTTCTTACTTTGAGAGGCTCTGTCTGTATCTAAACGGTTCACCTAGGGCAAAACGAGTTACACATTTACGTCTTAGTTTTTATTGTCTTTTTTTATGGTATCTACTTCTGGCCTAAGAAGTAAAATTTTTTCTACTTTTCAAAAAAAAATTTAAAAAAATAATATTAACGTTAATCTTAAAGTCGCCATAAGAAAGACCATAAAAATAACTTGCAGAACTTAGATATTACAGCTTCTCAAAGTTCTAGATTGTCAAATATTTAAAACAATTTAAAAGAAAGTTCAATTGTTTTCGAGTTAAAAAATGTAATAAAATACAGCTACGTTTTTTTATTCATTTTGTCATATATGTTTTTTAATATCACTTCAGCAATATCTCTACAAGTTTCGTATTTAAAGCTTTTTCCTATTTCTGTAAATAACAAATATATGTGGTCTGATCAAAGATATCTAGATCAACTTCTATGGTATACAATTTAAGAAATGGATAAATTTCCTTTACCCGGAACTTCCCTCGTTATGGCCATTTGTTAGGAATAGTGAAGAGCCAATTTAGTTCAGTACATAGTCACAGTATATACGTGTTACATCTACTGTATTTTCAAGATGCCGAAAGTTGCGAAACGTCGACAATTTAAAAAAAGTCTTTTGTTTTTTTACTGGATCCTAACCCCAAATAATACACCACTTTAACATAACAACTCGAGGATCGTTAACGAAAACCATATAGAAACTTTATATCTGGAAAATATTTTCGAACGAACGGAGGAAGTTAAAAGTGACAATATGGGTTTTCTATATGTGTCCTGAGGATGCAACAATAAAGTTGCGAAATGTCGACAATTTAAAAAAACGTTTGTTTTTTTACTGGATCCTAACCCCAAATAATTCATCACTCTAACATAAATATAACAGGATCGTTAACGAAAACCATTTAGAAACTTAATATCGGGAAAATATCTGTGGACTAACGTAGTAGGTAAAGACTGATAATATGGGATTTATACAGGATATAGAATCTATATACGTGCCCTGAAGATGCAACAATAAATTTCCGAAATTTCGACAATTTAAAAAGAGACTTTTGTTTTTTTCTGGTTACTAACCCCAAATAATTCACCACTCTAACATAACAACAAAAGGATTGTTAACGAAAACCATTTAGAAATTTAATATCTGGGAAATATCTGCGGATCAACGTAGTAGGTAAAGACTGAGAATATGGGTTTCATACGGGAACAGGATCTATATGTGTCCTGAGGATGCGATAATAAAGTTGCGAAACGTCGGTAATTAAAAAAAAGCCTTTTGTTTTTTTACTGGATCCTAACCTCAAATAATACACCACTCTAACACAACAACTACTAAAAACTTGTGATATACCTTGGATATATAAATTGGTTTCCATTCTAGAGGACGTTGAAATGCTTCTTTTCATAAGTCTTCAACTAACCTTAAATTAATTTCTCAACGCCCTGTATATTCTATGGGTTCAATTTCATTTTTGAAGCACTTGAGCTAAAATTTGGCATACGTATGTAACTTCGGTAACAAAGCAATAATCGGACGGAGCAGAAAAGAAGTCATTATCTCGTCATGTATGGATTTGTTTTGACTAGGACTAGGTACTAAGGACTTAGGTGATGTCCAGGGTCTGATGATTAGAGCCTAAAGGTGGCCATAGGCAACTCCTTAACTAAATAAAACGGCCCCGACATGTTTGGGCTCGTTGGATTTGTTTTGATAAGTACTACAGCCTTTTTACCCTCGCGTTGGATTCTGAATATAGTTTAATATTAAACAGATGAATACGCAGAAGTGAAGATATTAAGACATAAAATTAAGAAATTCTGTTGCTAAAAAGTAAAAAAAAATCCTATTTTCCGTCTTTGAGTTTTCATCAACTCAATTTGTTTAAATACTGACCTGGATTTTTAATTTCATTATTAACAAGCCCTCAGCCTTCCACAACTAATGATATAATGCACTCATATATCTAGAGTATTTAAAATTCGCCTTGTTGAATTTGGCAAGATGCTGGTCTGCCTTCTCTCTGTAATACATTATCTCTTAAGGGAAAATCTTAAATCTTGGTTTTGGGAGACCAAAGCCTTGATAAAAATGAAATTAAAAATCCAGGCGTATTTAAAAAAAAATAAATTGATAATGACACATCGAAGATGAAACGTCCGAGTTTACGTCTGAGTGCAATCAATATCTTGTAGAGAAGGAAAGTGGCTATAATGACTTAAAAATTAATTTTAAAATATTTTTTCAATTGCAGGCTCAAAAAAATAAAATGACGAATTTGGTTTCTTACCGATATCTTCGGAAGTAGTCGGAATTTTACAACTTTGTGAAGGGCATATTATTCTACATTAACTTGCGAATCTTTGCCCTAATTTAATTAACCTCGCATCTTTTACGGTTTTTGAGATGCCAATGCTATCTCTTCGAATTTGTAACATCGTTTATTATTAAGATGCTTAGTTATTTTATTTATAACTTTTAACAGAAGAAATTCAAAACCAATAAATACATCTTTCTTCTATTCTAAAAACAAAATAACAGTTTGTCTGGAGGCAATGAGAGGCGGCTACTTTTTTGCGGCCTAGAGCATCAAGAGTTCTGAATCCGGTCCTGGATTTAAATTATCACTAGAAAAAACATTTAATTGACGACAGTTCAAGCTTTAACTATTGTATTACAACACTTTATAGGCCTTAACTACCCACTGTTTCGGGTAAATTTAAGAGTTTTTTCTAGGTCCAAATTAGGTCTGAGCCGAGGCGTCACCGTAAATATCCCAGAGACAAGACCTGACAAGAGCTGAAGACCGCGCCGTTGACAGTGACGGATGCGTAGCGTGGACAAGAATGGACCTAAAAACCAGAACAGGACGGACGATCGAACTGGCCATCATGTTGCGCGTAATGTATGAACAACACCTCGCTTGTACACCGCATTTTAATTGGGATTTACTATTAACACATTCTGTTCAACATGGAGAGCGGTCTCGGGCAAAGGGCGTCAGTGACGTTCGTTCCTGTAAACGTATCATCAGATGCAAAAAAAAACATGTAGCTCTAAGTCTATAAACAGTGTTATTCGTAGACAGGAGTGTGACAATAGTGATTTTGTGGTTACGTTTTATTTAAGGCCATGTTCATACAAATCTGTTTACAACTTATAGAAGATAACAGAAAGACTATAATCAAACTTAAGCTGAAAAAGCTTTGTTGTCAGAAGTGTAACTATAATATGTACAGAATAGCAGACATTAAAATTTATAAAACGTAAAAACTATAATGAAGAATTGTAGGTAGACAAAAACACTATTTTACTGCCAAGAAAAAATAAGTTAATTATGGCAATATAATCAGAAAAGCAGCATGAGACCGGAAGAGTATTTCTGCAGTAGAAGAAAACACTGAATTAGTAAACTATTTACGAAACAAGGTATTTAAAACCACAGGTGTAGCGAAATATGTATATATATAGGGTTTTTTCAGAAAATAGCTTTAAAGTATTTGCTAGAATAAACAGTTAAATGACTCCACTAACAAGTTTAAAAACTGTAAAAAAACTAGTACTTGGTCATTAAGTCATTACTTTCGATCACAGTTTGTATCAGCCGAGGCATACTTAAAATCAGTTTGTAGTGTACTGCTCCAGTATACGATTCCACGTTTCAACAATTTTCTGGCTTCATTCTTGAGAATTTGCGGCTAAAAATTTTCTTTATATATTAATTTGGTCACTTCCCCCCAAACTTTTTCGATAGGAAGTCAGGGCTCTTCAAAGGCCAAAGCCATTCCATGAATGTTTGGAAAATTCTTGCTTTATATGGATGGGAAAATTATCCTAAAAATATATAAATTGGTAAAAATGCTAAGTAATAATTATTACCCAAAATGGTAATTTAAAAACATACCTGCTGAAACACGAACTTGCATAAACTGGCCTAACTGAGAGTATCATAATCTTTTTTGATAATTAGCAATACATGGGAGCAGTAAGTCTCTCCTCAACAATAGTTCATATTGCTGGGCCTCTAGAACTAATACAACACCAAACATTGACGGTACCAATGGAATGTTCGAAAATACTATATTTCTCATAAATGATTTTGATTTAAGTATTCCTTGACAAATTCGACCCTTCTCTGTGTGCTTTGCTGCGTGAGGACAATTTTATTGGCCGCGCAGTGATTTATGTCGGACTACCGAATTCGTCGCCGAGCGGTATCTATTGAACCAGAAAAATTGGGCTCCGCTGCTACTTTGAATAGCTCGTTTCGTTTACTAATCGAGCGTTTTTCTACTGTAGAAATTCTCTTTAGGCCTGAGACTACTTTTCTCACTATATTGCCATAATTACTCTTTTTTTCTTCGCCAGTAAAACAGTGTTTTTGTCTACCCACAACTTTTCAGCTATAGTTCTTATGGGAATGCCGCTTCTAATTGCTTTGTTTGTGCCAGTTGTCAGATAGACATTTCTGCGATTGAGATTGCTAACCCTCTTTTTATAATAGTCTATGAGCTTCCGAAGAGTTTTTTTGTCTGGGATTTTTTACATGCGATGGTATATCACGAATGATATTTGACAAACTTGTCGCATTTAATAAGCTGTCTGTAGCATAGTAAGCAGAATTATTTTTTAGGTTGAATCTCAAAAAAATTAGCAAGCAGGTTAATTTTTTTTTATTGTCGCTTTTTGATAGCTCATTTGCTTTAGCCAAAGTTTACATTAGGTAGTTCAAAAAGAGAAATTATGTTAATGGAAAAAAAATAAGTTGAGGATGGTTGGTACAATTTTTTCCTAAGGTAAATCGATCTGAAGCTATAGTTAGTATTCTTTTACTGACATCTCCTGAGAAGAGAAAAATCAGAAAATTCTCATCGCTTAAAAACCAAATTTACGACAGTCCCACCAAAATATATTTTTTGATGTTTAAGAGCTAATTTGAAGGCGAGCTCTGTGGCTATACCTACAAACTAATGTCCTGTGCACGATGCAGTAGCTGCTGAAGCGTTTTCCTGGTGGTCGATTTTCACTCAATATAAAAGTATATTTCTTTTCTCCAGATACACCAAAGACGATAACCAATATATGAAATGAGAAGACCGTGAATTCATCTCTCTTTTCATATACAGAAGACCAGGAGAGAATACCCTCAGAAAAAAAAAATATAATTGATTTTATTGTAAGAAATGCTATTTGGAACTATAAAATATTCTTATTATAAACTAAAAAACTGGCAATACATAAATTAAATTGAAAACTTTAAAAATCTACTAGTCCAGAGGTAGTCTAGGACATATGCAACTTTTGATTTAGCTAGGTACAAATATGCCCTTTGTTAATTCTTTTGCCAATATTTGCTCTAAAATTATTGATTGCGTTTACATGGTTTTAACATATCACCAAAGAAAATTATTTTCTTTGATATCACCGTCCATGTTTCATTTTCATTCAATGATTGCGTCTCCTGCTCCAGTGCTTATTTCCATTCAGTTGCTTAATCTTGTTTCATTGCCGTGTCAAAAGAATCTGTGGTATCAACTTGTGCATAAAAAACCAAATCTTGTGCTGGTGTATTTCCTAAAATGTGTTCTACTTCTTCGATACGGTCTTGCTGTTCTGCATGAACAACTTCCACATCATCTACTAAACTATTCTATTTTTTTGTAAAATTATGGGATTTTCCGTAGTTTCTTTACTCGAGGCAGATATTTTTTCTTTGCTAATTTAAGAGGAAATTGTATAAAATCTTTGCTTAATTCGACAATGTTTTTCTTACTTGTTTGTTCTCTTCTTGGAATATAAAATCTCTGCTTTTTCAACCAAATACCCATATTGCCTATTTGTTTTGGAATAATGTTCAATTCCAGGAAATTAATTTGAAAACCATAGTTCAACTGTAGATTTATTCTTCACAGCGGTCAGTTTTCTTCTGTTTAATACATACGCCGTCGTGCGAACAACCAACTTGATTGGCAAATCTCTGGTGTGAATTATAAAACAAGCAGACTCTACTTGGATTTTCTCTTTCTGTAACATCATTCTGTTCCGGTATATAAGGCATCTCCATTCTTAGATTTACACATCTCTGCTGAAGGAACTTCTAAACGTCGTTGTTATCAAATTCTTTGCCACCATCACACAAAGGTCTTTCATTTGATGTTGATTTAAAGCTTCATTTATATATATTTTCAAACATTCTGATACTTCTGATTTGTTTTTGATAGGAAATATTTAAATAATCCTTAAACAAATGAAATATCTGAGGAGTAAATGACTGTTTCTGTATTGGTCCGCAAAAATCCGCATGGATAATTTGTCTCGGTTTGGTTTATTTAAATTTTGTTAAGCCAAAACTTATTTTAGTTTTCCAAACACAAAAAAAAGCCCTTGCAAAAATCTTTATTTGCTTCAACTCTAACACCATATACCTTTAAATTGGCCTTTACTTGTTTATTCTAGTATCATAAACGCTCGTGCCATAATTATAATTCTGAACTCGAAGCCACTAAAACTTCTGCCCGCCACATCTGATTCCATTAGTAGTTTTTCTCCCATTTATTTTTAATTTTCAGTTCGATGTTAACTCTTCTAGAACCATAAGCCTAAATAGTGTCGTTGTTTCTAACTTGCACTTGTTTCGGGAACATAAATAGAGTATATGTGACAAAGTAATTTTTGTAGTAGGTCATATGTGCTCTTGTACCAGAAACTGACAACTATAGGGCTTTATTCATTGAAATAGTACATACAAACACTTTGATTTTCTCAATCAAGCTTTCAAGTCTTGATCGCTGCTTCTACCATTTTGTACAAAAAATTGCGCAATGTGCCCTATTTGTTGACGCACACCATTTCATGGCTTTCTTGTTACCACCACTGGCTTTTCATCTAAATTTATTAGCGAAAAATTCACCACGATTTTCTGGAAGTCACAATAATAGCTGATCAGGTAACTGAATATTTACCAATCGTTTAAGTTCACAAAAATTGTGTTGTTAACGTGGTATATGACTAATAATATTTCAAAACTGTTCCATAAGACGATCAACTCTTTGACCTGAACTTTCTTCATAAATTAATAAAAGTTTGTCCCATATTGCCTTCTCGGACTCACAAAAATGAATTGTGCTGATGTATCATTTTTCTCAAAAGTTTTTAAATTACTTCCGTACTTATCTAAGCAATTATCATTAGATGATGTCGGCTTACTAGCTTTTACTAATTCGCCAGTAGATAATTCTAGTATTTTATGGTGCCTTAACAACAATTCAATCTGCCTACGAATTTTTATTTTCAACAAGCTTCTCCATCATTTGCGTTCTGAAGTCCATCTTCCAATATTTCTTAAGATTATCAAATATTTTACCACACTTTCTATATTTCTCTATGAGCGATCTGGGCCCATAGCATGTTGTAAAAAACGCTATTTGGAAATATAAAATTCTTTTATTATAAACTGAAATATATAAATTAAACTGACAAATTTAAAAACCTACTACTAGTCCAGAGGTATTCCAGGACGTATAAAACGTTTGGACTAAGTAGGTACAGGTATAATCTATTTGCCAGTACAGTTAAAGAAACATGTAAAAATTAGTAGAAAACAAAAAAAAGTCCGTTTGGTGGTATATTTATTTAGGTAAATAAGCCACAAAATACACCAAAACGAGCGACACTTTATTTAATATAGTTACCCGGTATCTCGTAAAGCAAAAAAAAAATAATAACAACTTCTGAATCCACCATATCCCAAAGAAAGGATTTACTCCTATATCATGTTTGACATGACCTACCCGTTTACTATTTGCTTTATAATTACGTTCATTTGATAAATAAAATTCGGCCTGCAATAAAGGTTAGAACAAAATTTGGGCAAGATTCGTGAAATTTATTCTGCCTTTTGATCTAAATCAATTTTTACCACACCTAAAAGCATTTGAAGAGATATTTGCAAATTTCTGGACCTATGTCAGGTTAAAAAGTTTGTTTTAGCAAATATTTATCCAGGACCACCTTGAAAAGGTGACAGTTTTCTTTAAAAACCAAAAATACATGAACATATTACATATATCTGGGGGTTTTCGAGGTTTTGATAAGGTTTATCAGGCTGAGATAACTGAAATGATCGCGCATCTACAAGAAACGAATATGACATGGCACTGTTCCCTCTGGGTGAAATCTGCTACATTTAGTGTAACTGTCGGCCACGACAGTAATTAAAAAAACGAACAATTTCGTATAAAAGAACTTAGATAATTTAGGATTTTTAGTTTTTGTCCTCTCAGCTACTCGTAGAGCAACACTTTTCTTAATCTGTTCAGAAGCCAGTTTAAAACATCTATAAAAAAGTAGTTTGATTGTCTAGAAACTGACAGGACGCTGTTTTAATAATTTAAGACTTCTGATTGCTCTGCCACTTGGGTTGTTTCTTAAATGAAATTTACAATGCTTACATTTTGAGCATTATACCCAGTTTGTCATATAATTAAGATAGGTCTGTGGGATTGAACTTAGTAGTTCCTAAAGTGGTTAATTATGTTCATAAATTCTTCAAGTTATCCTTACTATACTGACTACAGAGAACCGTTTAATTTTACACATGTCGCTTTTATCGACTAAATCTCTCCAGGATGGTGCATCGTTCTCCGCATTTGAAAAAAAAATCCATCCGCCACTGTCAATAGTACCGTCGAGCCTATCAATCCGTCAGTCAGCTCAGTAGTAGAAGGCCTTGCAACAATCGCGACCAATGAAATAAACAAAAAGACAATCGACGGACGCACCGAACGCTTGTCACTTGTTTTTTATTACGGCTGTCGACGTTTCCGGACATTCTCCCCGCAATTGTCACTCGGTTGTTCGCAATAAATCGCCAGCGGCGAAACAATTGAAGATATTTCGTTCTAAATGGCGCCCATTTAAGGCCTACCGGGATATTTTTAATTGCGGCGCTCTTTTACGGCCGATAGGGCCTTGTTTACGACCGCGACCGGCCTGATTGACGAGTCGGTGTTGTGATTAGTAAGAAAAGGACATGAGAAGTTCATTGCCGATTGCCGGGCGACCAAGTATCGTTATGGAGAACACGACTTACTGCTATAAAAAAACCTCGGTCTCTATTGCATTTGAACGATAGCCTTGCAACACTATTACCTAGGTTTTATCCTTAATATTGTGACCTGCTAGAATGTATACGAATGACTCAAAACTTTTCACAGGATCCTCAACCAAGATTTTGTTTCTTCGTATTTTTCTAGATTCAATTCAATTCAAATTTTCTTTATACACTAATGAATGTAATTTAGAAATAGTACCTATAATGTACCAATAATCTAGTTTTTATCTGTTAAATCTTGGAAGGAACTGACTACTTGTGTCTTTTAACCGAATATGTCTTTTACCGATTATAACTTTTCCGAGTTCGATCCCCTTTTTGGCCGTATGATACGCGCAGATATCAAGCCAAGATTTTAATATCAGATTCATATTTTCCGTCAGGACTCAGTGGCTTCACAAAAACCTACCTTCTTCTTACGCATCATCACACACAGCCAAAATGCTCTTAGTCCTATTTCTCAGTACCTATTTCTCTTATAGTTCAATAGAAGTTATGAAAAGTTGCTTTTTAGGTAGGCAAACAAAATACCTATAATAAACATTGCTGTTCCGGGTCCAGATTAATGATATATACCTAAAAAGTAAAGTGCGGGACACGAAAGAAAACCGGGCGGAGTCAATCGGTTTACGAAGGTCGGCCAAGAAATCTCTTTAAATCAGTGGTGTCCCGTCGTTCTTTAAATAATATGGCACTCATTTTTGACTATACACACTTCAGATAATTAAAAAATGTACCTATGCTTAATGAACCTTTATCTATAATTGTCTGTTTTCTTTGGTGTACCGCACTTCTATATCTCTATTGTGTTGCAAAAACGTCGAACTTTCGAATTTTAGAATGATTTAATTTTGATTTTTTTTTGATCGATTTACCTATAAATATATTTATTCTTGAGTTCTGTCTTTAACGGTTCCCGGGCTACTGCCTACGTCCACTGTTATTGGACCACCCAGTATAGTGATACACGATTTACAAGTCCAGATTTCACAAGGGCCGCCAGCATCAGATCCAGTGAACGAGATTTATCAAAATTTTAATTTATGCAGTTCGACTTTGGGCTACTCGGGTATGCCAAAAGTGGCCGTCTGTCTCCCTTTGTCATATTACTTTATACAGGGGTCGTCATTGTGAAGTATTCTACTGAGCTTTTCCTAATTGCGTGCTGATGTTGTCCTAAAAGTCTTAACTTTTGAGATACAGGATGGTAAAGTTTAAAAAGAAAAAATTTTTTTTCATCCCAATTCTGATGCTATTGCAGATAACTGCATGGAATTTGATACACGTCTTCTATGCATTAAGGAGCATACGGATTTACCCAGCCTAACTACGTATGCACGCCACTGGTAGAAATTTGAAAAATTGATTTTTAATAAAAAATGCCCTTTCATGCATAAAAGACGTGTATCAAATTTCACACATTTATTTATCTATAATAGCATCAGAATTAGGATTTAAAAAAAAATGATTTTTTAAAACCCTGTATCTCCAAAGTTAAGACTTTTAGGTTCATATCAAACTTTTTTCTTAAAAAGGTCCAAGAATCACCCCCCTTTAACATTAGCACGCAATTAGGAAACGCCCTGTATAGTACTTCACAATGACGCCCCCTATACAAAGTAATATGACAGACGACAGAGACAAACGGTCACTTTTGGCATACCCGAATAGCCCAAAGTCGAATTGCATAAGTTAAAATTTTGATAAATCTTGTTCACTGGAATCAGTGCTGGCTCCCCTACTATAACTACATTGATGTGTTAATTTTGGAAAAATATGCGTTCTGTAGTTTTTCAAATATTAATTGCAATATTAGATATTTTTGGACACCCGATATTGAACAGAAAATTAATTATTTTGAAGCAGTTTATTGACAGCTGCTTTATGAACAATTTTACAAAATATATAAAAAAAAAAACTAAGCCATTTTTGAGGTTGACGGCTGTGATTCTAATGGTTCGATTCCTTCTAAATCGTTGTTTTCCTCTGAAAATGATGAGATTTCGTCGTCACTACTTAAAGATTCTCGTGTGATAACTAAATCATCAATAACCGTTTCAATTTTGCCATCTACTTCCCAGTATGTATCTTCAATATTGAGTCAATCGCTTCTAATGTTATTTTATTTAAACCTTTAATTGAAAGTTCACTGGTGTTGCGCTCTCGAATATATTTTTTACTCCTGCCCATGCAAGTTCAATAAGGTTGAGGTCGCACATGTATGGAGGCAGCCTTAAAGGTGTATGACCGAGGTTACGTAAAAGACCGTTAACTTTATACTTTTTTCTCTAGGCTTGTTGGCCGATATTACTTCATATAATTGATATTTTCTCCATGTTGGATCACATACAAGATTGTTCGATTTAAGTCACGATATCATATGAGCTTTTGTAGAGTATTTAGTTGGCACTTTATCTTCTACGTGAGAATGATAAGACGCATTATCCATTACAACGACTGATTTGGGAGGAATGTTAGGTAGAAGCTTCTCGAGCAACCACTTTTTAAAATTATCTCTATTCATCTGTCCATGATAGTCTCCAGTTGTTAGTCCCGAGCGAAAAACTAAAGCAGCACCTGGAACAAATCCGGCTTCTGAACCAGCATGAACTATAATAAAGCGACTACTAGAGCGTATTCCCTGAACAACACCTGTAACACTTTGTCAGCATTTGTTCACTGTCATATCATTATCTACCCAGGTTTCGTCTAGATACACAATATTGCATTTTTCTTGCCTATATTGCCTTAGAGTTGATAGATATTTCACCCGCCAGTAAAAAATATTTGGTCTCTCAATGAGCAATTTTCGTTTATTTTGGCACTTGCGCCAAACAAAACCATTTAATCGTAAAAAGTAAGGTTTTATGCTCGTACGGAAAATCTATTTTGTTCTTTACAGCACGAAGTAGGGGTTTGCAGGTCGGAACCTTCTTCAAGTTTATATAAAAATCCTCTATTGTTCGTCGAATTACTTGAAAATCACCATCGTCAGTTTTATCTTTGTATGATAACCTAGGTCTTTTTTTACCAGGAGATTTTAAAGGTGAAGTAGAACATGAGAGATCATTATGTTCTCTTTGAATTTTTCTTACACTGCTTTCCGAAACACCAGTGTAAAATGCAGCACGTTCTGTTCGATTTTGAATTGGAATAGTCAAACTATTATTTTCAGCTTCTCTAGTATAGGCCTCTATAACGCTCGCAATAACTTCACGTGCACCGCTTCGAATTGTTTTTCCTCTTTTGCTCGCCATCGTTACTTCGAAATAATAATTCAAATTCAACGCAACGCATTTATATAGAAATGAAAACAAATGCTCGAAATGTATAGGCGTCACTGGAAATAGCTAGAACCTTCTAGCGGCAAGCTCATGGAGACTCTAGGCACATCCCAATTACAAGAGGACCAGTGCGAAATTTGCTAAATCCTCGATTAATTTTCCATACCGTTAGCTGACGCATTTTATAGATGAAGCGGCAAACTATTACAACAAATAAAATAACATAACATTTATTTGCGTACACAAATTTTACTTTTCCGTTTGCTTAAGACTATGAACCTTTATTTTAAGGACCGCCCGGTTTTCTTTCGTGTCCCGCACTTTAAGACAACATTAAGAGTGGTCAAAATATACACACAAAAATTATCCAAGTAGCGCCATTTCAAGAACGTTCAACATATGCGATGTGAAATAAAACGTAACTGTGTAATTTTTCAGAAAATTGCCAAAATCGATAATCTTGATGAGATAACTGAGTTACAAGACAAAAATTGCATACAAGCCCAGATAGGACAAGATCCATATCTCGATTTCTCGGCTATTGGCCACTGGATATAAATAAATCGAACATTTTTTCAGAAGTTACTCAATTACCTTTCATACATAGTTTTCTATAATATAATAATACCAAGTTATTACGTCGTTGAACTCCTAGCGCAGTTTAGCTTTAAGCTACTCCACTGAACCAAAGGTAAACCAGAAAATTTAATCAGAAAAATCAAATTCTTAAAAAAAATAAAAAAAAATTACCTTAAGTTTTATTAAATAGCGCATTCATAATTCATAAATTCAATAAGAGCACAGGATTCTGGGAAAAAAGCATAATATTTTAATTTTGAAACAGTGAGTCGATGATTGATGGTATCGAAAGCCTTGGAGAAATCTAACAGTATAAGAGAAGTAATAAGCTTTTTGTCAGATGCTCTAATGATATCATCACTAACGTTTGTTAATGCTACGGTAGTGCTGAAGTTTTTTCTAAAGCCACATTGATACTCAGGAATTGTTTTATTTTCAACACAAAACAAATATATTTGGTTATATATTACCCTTTCAAGTACTTTTGACAAAGCTGGAAAAATACTTGCAACTCTTAGTTCATTAAAGTTAGTGGGGTTTTTCCATTTATTTCGAAAATACTGGTCATCTACGCAACACTTATTTATGTGCGCAATATACACCAGTCGCGTTTGTTTTAATACTATTAAGAATTCGATTCATCTCAGCAGTCTCAGCTAGCTTAAATCTAAAAGTAAGTAGTGGATTAAATTTATTATTATTATAAAAGTTGATCTTGTTATTACAGTCCGACGTGCTCTAATAGGAAAGTACTTAAAAGAAAAGAACTTATTAATATCATTAGGGTCGCTCAATACTTTTGGGATCGAATTATTTTTAGTTGGACAACATTCAAATCTCTAAGAGATGACCATGTATTGCGAGGGTTGTGCTATGTTTGCTGTGACTTAAGATATATTTTCTTCGCCTTCCTAACCATGGACAATGTAAAATTACGTAAATATTTATAGTTGTTCCAATCATCAATATTTCTAGACTTATGAAATTTATCTAGGGCCGAATTTCTTTGTTTCGTTTCGTTATTCGGCTTCACGAAATAGGGCGTGAACATCAAAGACCATCAGAAGGAAGTTATTAAGAAGTTGAATTTTATTATCAATATTAGGTTCATACAACGTATCATTTAACGATAAAAATTGAAACTGGTTCATATTAAAATTTCTAAAACATCTATAGCGCACTATTTTTGGCATTATGTATTCTTTTTGAATATTACGTATGCAGTAGACCATCCTATGATCAGATATCGTATCTGCATAAACGACACCACTTTTATTATCTATCGAATTATCGCTTACGAATATCGCATCAAGCAGACTAGAAGCTCCAGCCGAGATCCTCGCAAGCTTGTTTATGATTTGAAACAAATTATAATTATCGAACAAATCAGTTAGGGGATTATTAATATTCATAAGATTAACGTTAAAATCGCCAAAACGAAACAATCCATCAAAAGAAGCATATAAGGTAGTCAAAATGTTATCAAAATCTGGAATTAAATCTTTAAAGTTCGTATTCGGTGGTCGATAAAAAACAACAAACGCATATTTTTTATTTTAATTTTAAAAATAATATACTCTAAAATTTGGTTGACAGTAAATTCTAAGTTGAATATCTCTAAATTTATCGTATTTTTAAATAAACTGGTAGTCCGGGATATTAAAGGCATCAGAAGTGTCTCCATCAGAGAGTCAAGTCTCGGAAAGAAACATTATGTCAATATAATATTGCAGCACCAAATCCGTAAAATCATGAAATCCCGTAAAAATTAATCGTACATTTAAGTGACCAATTTATAATCTATTACAGGAAGACTAGTTTACCAGTATATCATATATCAGAAATGCAAGCAAAGAAAAAAACAGTACTTACTATAACAGCCTCAGGCCAAGGACAGTAAACAAAACTACTCCAATTATCCATAACCAAAAAAATATGTATACTTACAAGATAATTGTTAAAATATACTCTAAAAGTATCAAAAATTAAAACGAAAACAAAAATAAGAAAACAATTTTCCATCCCTATTAAACCCGATGAACGTTACTTAGTACTAATTGATTAATTCTAATAAGATTGTATCCACTTCAAAAAAAAAACATTCAAAAAGATAACATAGAAAAATACCCAAGTAAAGTACCAACATAATTATATACAATAAACATTGGTACAGATTCATTCATTGGCACGCACAAATATCTCCTCAAGAAACTTTTCATTAAAACTACTTATAATCATTGTTTTAATCTGCCGCAGGTCTGTAGATGACAGTTCCATAATGGCGTCTACTGCAGGTAAGCTTAAAAGGAGAGGAAACAGTACTATCAGTCACCAAACAAGTTATTTTCACCCTGAACTAGGACACAAAACACTTAAAGACGCACAGAACACAACAACACGATACTCAGACTTAAAAACTTAAATTCACTCAAATTTACAGAGCAGTTCTGTTTACAACCTTACTACTCAAGTGCCATTCGCAAGTCATATGCAAGCTGGATCGAAAATTGATTTTTTTTAAACATCGTAATAATAGGACTCTCAGCCTACCCGAGTTTTTATTATCGTTATAACAAAACATGTAAAAAAGATCATTAATGTATCTAATTTATATACAGGCTTTAAGGATGTTCACTATCCATATCTCGGATGTCCTTTATGTTAGCGTCTTGAAAAAAATATATTACAAAAATGACCAAAAGAAACTGACTGAAAATATTTCTTTGTTTCTAAATTGACCGCTAGGGCGCCCAGTTGCCAGGGTGAACAATAAATTTCAAGATGGTAACAATAAATTTCAAAAAGTCTACAAAACATTTTTGTTATCTCCTTGGAAAGTTGTGTTAACTTCCTATCAACTTTGGTTTTAAACTTATTGTCATATCGCCCTTAATACGGGTAGGGGAGAGCTCTTGACTTACTAAATACTTAAATCTTCTGAACACCTTATCCAAATTTAATGAGCTAAAGCTTACTTAAAAGGGAATTTCCAGGTGTTTTCCGATTTGGTCCAGTGACATCCCTTAGTTTTTCACCAATCGGTTAGATGGCGCTGTTGGTAACGATAAGAGTTTTTCCAATTTCTCAAAATTTTTATATGAAAGGTTATACTTCTCTTACACTAGTTATAAAGAGCATTATAAGACCGAAGTTTTGGCGAAAACCGCACATCGATATCTTTACTAGTTTTTACGCTAATGCTAAATAAATTAATTAATAGGCATTTTTCGAACGAAATGATTAATAACGAGGATATCAGAGTCAATGAAAATCTCCAGAGGCGTCCCTAGACAGTTGCCATTGAATAGGAGGGGGGAGACAAAAACCAGCTGACAAAAATCATTAGTTTTATACCAAAATAATTTGACTATAGATGCCGATTCTGTTTGTTGGTAATTTTGTGTCTCATTATTTGACCAGTCTAGCCAACTGCTTAATATATTGGGGGCATAGCTCCCCTGTCTCTCTTTAACTGACATCTTTAAAAATCTTGATTTCAGTGCTTGATAGGAATCACATCAGAGAGTCAATGAAATAGTATTTTCAATATCTCTCTCTTATTATAAGGATTTAGCAAAACCATTAAAAGACATGCCGAGGGCTACTAGAATGAACATGTGATATCAGTTGATATCTCGGTCAGCGTCGTTGAATTGGATTTCCTTGGTCGGCTCGGTTTCCGAATTTAACTTGGTTGGGCTTTTATTTATGGTGAATAATCAAAAGTTTAGTTTATACAAATCGACCAGCGACCCGGAAGAAGTATATTAAAAGCAGAAATCATAAATGCAGCTTCATTGACTCTCGGAGGACTAAATCAATGCACCCTAAATGATGGAAAATATTTTGAAGAATAGTTTTGTTGTTTACTTGATTTTTCCCGTTACTTTTACGTCATGTCGTTGTTGCTTTCTTTCGATGGCCTCTTAACACGCTCCAAACTTTGGTTTTGACAGAGTTTGGACTAGCTCCAAGTCTAAATAAAGTGTAAAGCAGTGGCGGCTCGCGGATGAAAAGTAAGTGAAGTGCAAGTGAAGCAAGAAAATATCGAAATAATTTTTTTTCCAGAATTTTTTTTATATGTGGAAGGGGTAGAATATTTTTTTACGATTTACCTAAATTTTGTATTCAAATCAATTCTGCTATCCTTTATAGCAGCAAATTTATTTATAACATCCTCATAAAATGAATGATTTGCACTAATCTCCTCCAGACATTCCTTTTGAATTGAAGAATTGCCTAGAGAAGCAAGTCTTTTTTGAGATATTGTATTTCTTAAATAAGTTTTTACATGTTTGTGGCAAGAAAAACTTCTTTCCACTGAAGCACTTGTCGACGGTATTGTCAAAATAAGGGAAAACACTTATATATACTTTGGTTAAAATATCTTTATTTTCAATAATTTTTTTCACTTGCTCTGGCAGCGATATATTCCAATTACTGTCATTGGCAAAAATAAAACCAAGCTCATTTTTAAGTCAAAAATTTTCAAACGGGCCAGTCGGAAAATTTAAACCATATTCGGAAAATTGAGCAGAATCTGCCAAACATAAAAATGTAAGTTTTTCAGAGTCTTGAAAACATAGTGTCATTTCCATTAAAATATGGTCCAATATTTCATAAAAAAGAGGTTCTATACTTAGCCCTAATTTCTTCAAGTGAAAGCTTGGCAAGCTTACTTTTGTAATGATTTATTTCTTTAATAGAATTTGCTTTATCAAAGGTGGTATTAAAAAAAAAGTTCATTCCTTTTTTTACAGAGCGCCTCACAACAGCGTTTTATATTAGATATGCAAAAATGAATGTCAAACGATTTTTTTTGAAGAACGCGACTTGATCAATCACATTTACTAACTTCGAATTTGAGAACCAACGAGTTTCTGTAAGTGTTGGTATACTCCTCGTAGATGCAGATGTAAGAGCACACGTTTGGCTAAGTGATGAAAAAATGAGGGAATACCACTAAGGCTTGCAAAAAATTCGACATTTAGAAATATTTTTAAAATTTGCTGCATCAGGACAAATACAGCCTGCGGCGCATTTTGTTTTTTTTTTCTGAAGGCCATTTAGATGGCCAGACATCACACTTGCGCCGTCGTAACATTGCCCTATTAATTTATGTTTATAGACAAATTGGTCCAAAATTTGATCCAATAGAGAATATAAATTCTCCAACGTTCAATCGGAGCTGACATTATAATATCCTAAGAATCTCTCAACTACTGAACCTTCTGAATTAACGTATCGTAAAATTATGGAGCATTGGGAGGTCTGCGTAATATCAGTGGTGTCATCCACTTGCACAGAAAAAAACTGTGTGTTGATTATTTCATTTTTTCAGGGGCGTGCGGTGAAATTTTAAGAAAGGGAAGCAATTTTTAGAAACTTACCTATTTGTAATGTAATTCGATTCTTCGATAATTTTTTGCAAACTCGTCAATGACGTCATCATCGTCGAAGCTCCGATATAGTTTGGAGAAGTTTATTTTCAATAGACAACAGCGATGTATGCGGAAGTCTCTCCTGCCCCGATGAATTTCTCAAGAAATTTTTTATACGTTTAAGTGTTGAAAAATTACGTTCTACTGATGAACTTGTGGGAAGTATTGTCAATACTAATTCACACAATTTCGAGACTTCGGTGTAAGCATCTTCCAGCTCCTTGTCTTTTAAAAATTGTATTAGTTCCTTTGCGTTATTTTTTGCGCTAATGTCATCAGTTTCATAAATCACTTTTAGTTCAGATCGCAGTAACACTCGGTCGAAGAACTGGCCATAATAAAGAAAAAGAGATTTAAATGCATCTTCTGGAAAAGTTTTTCTTTTAAATGCATCAAAATCGCAGAGCTCGAGGAATTTAAAATCATTTAAACCGTTAAATCTATAGTTTATTTGTTGCTGAATTTGATCGATTATTTCATAAAAGAGGCTTCTGTATGATGTTTAAACATCTCCCACCTTGTTTGTTCGAAGACGCTTGGCTTGTAGCTCTACATTTAACGTTATCGTTTTTTCCCAAAATTGGTCAAAGTCATCTCTTTTTTGGCTTAACTTGGTCTTAAAATCATCCACTTTTTTTAGGCAAAAAGCAATATCACTTGTTTTAGTTTGTAATATATTAAAAACATTGTCCGAGAATGGAAATATTTCTGAAAATATGTTTAACAAATAATTAAATTTAAAATCTCGTTTTAAACAGTCCAAAAACACCCTCGAACTATTTATTGCTTCTGAGTCCCACGTTTCATTATTTTCTATTATATTCTCAAATAGTTCAATCAGTGATTCACGATTTTCAGATACTGTTAACATAAGTTTTCCGTTATAGTTCCAACTAGTAGGAGCTATTTTGGGCAATCCCTTGTGGACAATGGAGTCCAAAGCTTGTGTACGTTTTGTTGACTTGGAAAAAAAGCAGCTATGCCACTTAAAGTGACGAAAAATACTTTACACTGTTTAATGTGATCAATGGACTGGGATAAAACTAAATTTAATTTATGAGCAAAACAATGGACAAACACAGCTTGCAGACCCCCTAATTATCGTGCCCCCACTGCAGCTCCATCATAGCTTTGAGCAACTAATTTTTTCTCTCCATTAATTTCTTTAATAACGTTATAAACTACGGTATATAATGCATCTGCTGTACGATTTTCGGACACATTCTTAAAATCTAAAAATCGCTCTTGAATACTTCCGTCTGTTTTAACGTAGCGTATTACTATAGATAATTGGCTAAAATTAGTGATCAGTTGTTTCGTCCAGAACAATAGCAATGAACCGCGCCTCGCTAATAATGGTTGCAACAGCGGAAATTAAATCATTCTGGATTCGATTCGACGTTCCGCGAAAAACGCTAGACTGCTCTAAATGATTTTTTTAGCAATTATCATATTTAGCCATTAAACTAAGTAAATCTTGAAAATTTCCTCTATTTGAAGAAACCCTTGTTTCGTCATGACTTCTAAATCCCAATTCGTGGTATCCGAGAAAACAAACAACATCGATAAGTCTTCTTAATATTTGCCTATTTTTATCGACTAGTTCATTGTGTTGGCGGTGACTAATTTCAAACTGTTTATTAAGGGCGTGTGCAGTTCTGGTTTTGCCGAAGACTTTTTGTTTTACGACGGCCTGCAAATCCGCTTTGGACATAATGTGTCTTTTTACAACTTTATGGAAATTGTTTAAATTGGAAAAACCAGTTTTATTCCAGAGACCTTTTTCATTTCCAAAAAGTAAACATGGCCAACAAAGTAATTTATTTATATTTTCACACCCTGTTAGCCATTTAAATTGTTCGTGTTGTTTTTCCAGATAAAAATGTCGAATACAGTTTTTCATTTTTGTGGTTAAATTTTTCATAGGCGGATTTGCCCTTCCTTTGGAAATTATTTGAAGCTTATGATTGAAGTTTAATGTTGAAAATCGCTTTATTATTAAGACACACCACATATTCACACACACGTCTTCCATATCACACCATGCACGACGCGACTACGTATCACACAACACACGGATAGCCGTTCAAACAAAGAACCTACTCCAACGATAGCTTCCGCCCCCACTTAAAGCACGCGACTGAAATGCAAAAACTGCAAACAGCCGGTGGAAAGTTCAATAACCTCTGCCTCGATTCACAGGAAATCAAGCATACAGAACTTGGCTGCAGAGAAGCTCGCGGCCCGCATAGGTTCTATTCGATTTCTATTATAGCTCGGTCGGAGTCAAGGCCGCATTTATTATGGGCTTGATAATTAAGATAATATTTTAGCATTTTTAATATAAACTAAATTAATGGTTTCCTATTTCAAAAATTACATTTTAGAAGATGTTTTGTAATTTTTTTTGGGGAAGCATTGCTTCCCTTGCTTCCATGGACTGCACGCCCCAGCATTTTTTACATGATCATTTAAATAATCAGAAATGCATTCTATTAAATTCAATTAATAATTAATTATTTCATTTTGAATAGTTTTCGAGTTACCAGTGAAAACATTTTTAATTTTTTTGTGAGTTCTTGGGAACTCCTCGATATTAATAAATCTAAAAGCTTTTTAAAATTCCCCTTATTTATTGACTCGCTGCTCTCATCATGGCCGCGAAAGACTAACTCTTGTTTTGCAAGGTACAAAACTGCGTCAATTACCAAGCACATAAATAGTCTATTTAATCGGACGTTTTCGTTAAAATGTATTTTATATAGTTTAGCATTTCCTTTTAAAGTGTCAACTATAGTGCTTTGATTTTTCACAAATGTTTTTAGCATTAATTTGCATTTTAAATTCTCCACCGAGTCTTCAGGTTTATGTAAAGAGCTTCATATATTTAACATACCTGCAAATCCTTCCTTATTCCACACTGAATATTTATTGGAAACTAGTAAACAAGGCGCAAAACAATTTTTATATTTGACTACTACATAACCATTTGTACGCCGAAAACCAGGTTGACGATTAAAACTCTTATCTTGTTCCTTCCATTAAAATTAATGGAGTTTCCAACAAAATGCAAACCACATCTGTGATCGGAGTCATCAATAATGAAAATTAATAAACCCGACACCAAATAAAGTTGTAACAACACCCTAAATAAATATAAGACAAAACAGTCAAGTAAACTGCAAAGAAACTAACCGGTTACAGCGAAATACGCGAAAATAAAAGTAAACAACCACCCCAAACTGAACGACACGTGAGAGTAGTGTACTGCGTTACCGAGAGCTGGTTAACATTAATCTTCTCTGCGGTCGACGTCATCGTGAACGCATTATCATGGCAACGTAGTAGGAAAATCGTAAACTAAACATAGCACTTCCAGCAAAGTCGAAGCGGTTTGCGCCACTGTTATAGTTGTTATAATAAAGTTCGATTGAAAGTTTCAAAAACACATGACGCCACCGGTCAAGTAAAATATTTATTCGAGATGTACAGTTTATTTTTTGCCAATTAGGTGAATAAATGTTTGTTTATTTTTCCTGGAGAAGTAACACTTCACCTACTTCACCTAAATAGCCGCCACTGGTGTAAAGGGAAGAAAGACAAAAGTAACAAATAATATATTATTATTGTTAATTAAAACCAATTTAAGTAAGCTCTAAATAATAATCTGCCCGCTACTCAAAAATAATATTGTTTTCATAGTCCGTTACAAACCCTAATAGTCATGCCATTTTTACGAAGATATCGGAGTAACTCTGAAACGCATCGACTTTTAAACATCTTATATTTCTATTTTTTCGTTAAGATTATTAGAAAGTTAGTATTTTTTCATATTTAAATTTTTCTATTTCAAATTATTTGTTTTTATTTAAGAAAAACTGTAGACTTTCTGATAATCTTAGCGGTCAACCGCCATGCCATAAATGTGTTTGATCTTTTGGCTCGTTTGCTAGACTAATAAGGTTTCTCTTACAGGCCTACGTCGATCTATCGCACCGCAAATTTCGAGGGCGTTCTAAAAGAAGAACGTGCCCCTAATGCAGTTGGCAAATTACGAGATACAGTTACCAACAAACAGAACCGAAAAATACTCATTAATTTACTTATTGGGCAATAGGTTAAGAACTAAAAAAGATATTGATGTGCGGTTTTCACCACAACCTCGGTCTTTTATTACTGACGGATCTTTACAAACAGCGCCATCTAACTAATTTGTGATAAACTAGGGACTGTCACTGGATCCGAATCCTAGAACAGCTTGAAATTCCTTTATAAGCTTAAGCTCATTCAGTTCGGATAAAGGGTTTATTAAGGGTATTATGACACTAAGTTTATAACCAAAGTGATAGGAAATTAACATGGCTTTCCAATAAGCTTAGGAAGGGTTTTTATAGAATTTTTGAAATTTATTGTTCAGCCTAACCACTGCGCTCCCTTGTGGTCAATTTGGAGACTTTTAGAGAGAATATTTTCTGTCAATTCCTCTCGGATACTTCTGTTATAATATTTTTTTTTTCGAGGACGCTACAAAGGAAGGGCTATATATATATATATATATATATATATATATATATATATATATATATATATATATATATATATATATATATATATTTCATTAATCTTGTAACTCAGTTATCTCAGTAAGAATCTCAATGTCTGGGGTTCTGGTAAGGGAATTTTATTAAATCAACAATTTTATAAGTTACACAATTGCCATTTAATTAATATAACATATTGTGTGTTCTTAAAATGGCTCTACTTGGATGATTTTTTTGTGTATCTTATGATCTCTTTTAATGTTGTCCTATCTCTCAGGAAAATATCACATATTCGGACTCGTAACAGGTAACAGCAATTTTCATTGTAGTTTGCTTTTCTACCTAAAAGCAACATACGTATTTCTTCCCTGTATCTTATGACCCCCCTTTTCCTGCCGTCGTCGCTCTGCCTGTTAATCAAGAAAAAAAATGATGTGACAATGTTTGGTCTCAATATTTTTTGTTAGGACTTGTCCTTGAAGCTAGTTTAAATTGAGTTCATTTATTATAGAATTTTGGCTTACATAATGCATTTAAGTAATATGTTTTCGTATAGCATCTATATATACCACCGAAATGACTGCCCAACTTTGCTCGACATGAAAGCAGGAAATTACACAGGGCATATTCAAATCTGCTGTAATATTAAGTTGACAATTTCAGGAAAATTATATGACAGTTTCCTAAAGTCGACTTAAATATTTAGCATAAGCAATCAATTCCGTCAATTTGGGTAAATTACCAATTACAAAAGAAAGAGTAGACTAAATGAATTATTTAGGGTTTAAATGAATATTAGTCTGTTCTAGAAAAGCGGCTGTAAAGCTTAACATTTTAATTAATTATTGGTTTGAATATAATATTACATAACAAGTGTTGAAAACGGAAGTTGTCAAACGAGGAGGTATTTGAAATTAGTGAAAAACTGACTAATTGCTTTGATTAATAATAAATGAAAACGCTTAAAAGTAGGCTTTGATTTTCAACTTTCTTGTGACTCACAATCTTTCTAATAGTACCGTGGTGAAAAATATTTTTTATACGACTCCTATGAAAATATATATAATTCGCACAGCATTATGTAGCACAGCGTGATGCTACACTGTAGCCTGCAGCTGAACTAGTCACATGTCATAACTAGTTTAGCTGTTGGTTACAGGTGGCTCCATGATAGACCGTGAGAAACATTATTTCGCACAGTGAGACGTTACATCGTAAGAAATGAGGAATTTTCATTTATTCCTGTGGAGTGTACGTTGAGAGAAAGTAGCATCTGGTCTTTTACAGAATAATAGCAAGCAACTGGGTAGGTGCTCCCTATTAAATAACATTGGGCGACCGTGATAGGACTGGTAAGACTTTGTGCTGTCTATACTTTCTGGAATGGAAATCACAAGGAAAACGTTAGAAGTCCAAAGAACTTCATTTGATAGGATATACCAAGATATTTGTCAAAATACAAGAGTTCTAACCACATTACGCTACAACTTGTTACGTTCTGGACGCGCGTTTTGCTAACCAAGTTAGCATCATCAGCAGATGATATAAACTAAAGTAACTTATCCTGACCGAGACTATAGGTAAATGTGGTCACACACGCATTGTTTTCCAAAGCATGTTGGGCAACGCTTTACTTTTCTGTTCTTGTGCTGTGTACTTTAAAAGGGGTGTTTAGTTTGCCCAACATATTTTAGATTGCAGTCATTACAGCTAATTTCATAGATGCCACTCTTCTCCATCTAGTCGACTTTGTCTTTGGAGTTTCCAAGGAGATTTTTCAAACTGTTCTCTGTTTTGTAGGCTACTCTAAAACCTACGTTTTTTAATACTTTTTCTAGACCTCTCGTATATCTGAAATCATATAGGATTACTATGAACTTATTGGTAGCCTCAGGTGCATGAAGAGTAGTGACATCTTTTTACATTTTCTTATGCTTATGTCTATTTACTAATTTATGTACAAAATTATCATTATATCCATTACTTTTAGCTATATATTTTTTTTAATCCGATTCATTTCATTGTTAAAACGTTCTTTACTTAATGGAAAATTGACTAACCTGTGAGTCAAGAAATGAAATGCTGCCATTTTGTGTTGAAGGCAATGAAATGAGTCGGATGTTATATGCCTATCAGTATTAGTAAATTTCCTATAAATATCAAATTCTAATTTATAGTTATTTCTATTAACTAACGTGTCGAGAAAAGGTAATTGTCCATTGTTCTCCTTTTCGTACTTAAAATTAATGGAAGGATTTATTGTTTAATGTTTCTAAGAAAGTGTCCAAATTTTCTGTTTTAGTATCAAAAATATCAAATATATCTTCTACGTATATATACCACACTCTTGGGAAATACTTGAGTTCTTTTTTGAATTGGGTTTCTAATCTACCCATAAACAAATTTGCAAGGAACGGAGATAAGCAATTGCCCATCGCAGTTCTTTCAAGTTGCTTATAATATTTACTGTTGATCTGAAAAAAAATTGATTCATACATTCATATTTTGAGAGAAGCAAATATTTATCAATAGTTTCTTTCTTCAAATTATTGAATTCAAGTAGTTGCTTTAGGTACTCTAAAGCTAGTGGTATGATAGGAAAACAATGATCCTACATCAAAAGATATTAAAATTTCACCTTCTTTCAAGCGAATATTCTTAATTTTCTATTCTAACAAGTTACTAACCTCAAAGTTATCGTACGAGATATTAAATTTGCTGAATTCTTCTAGTAACCATTTTGAAATATTGTATGTTGGTGATCCAACAGCTGAAACAATAGTCAAGCGTTGCCCTACGTGCTTTGGAAAACAATCACCAAATAGGAATAAATAATCTTAAGTTAACTAAAAATGTATCTAATAATAGATTATTGGATGCAATTGAGAGTATAGAAGTATAGTCCCCTCTATTGCTTACTTGACAACGGCGCAGTCGGGTACAACCAAGTGTGACCACATTTACCTGTAAATAGTCTCGGTTAGGATAAGTTACTTTAGCTTATATCATCTGCTGATCATGCTAACTTGGTTAGCGAAACGAGGGTACAGAACGTAACACGTTGTGGTGTAATGTGGTTAGAACTCCTGTATTTTGATCTATGTTCCACCACAGGTTCCAGTTTTAGGATTTAACAAGATATTTGTGACGTATTTTTAAAAGAAATCCTTTGTAAAGCTGATCTGTTGTAAATAAACAGTAAGCTTTTAAATATGAAATGTGGAGCCATAAACGAGTTAAATCAGGTTTTAATGGCGATTTTGTTAAACTCTGAAGAGGATATGACGTCAATTAATGCTGAAATGTCAAGGGATGACGAAATATCTTCAAAATATTTTGAGTTGAAACTAGAAGTAAATGACATTATTCAGTATTTTTATAAAGAAGAACTTCTAGTAATTCTTCAAACAGTATGAAAAAAAAACTGAAGCTGCCCCTGACAGAACTTAAGAAATTTGGAGATGAGCTTAAGGGTTGTTTTCAGTTCTGGAGCCAGTTTCATTCAGTACACAAAGATCCAGAAATTGAAGAAGATAAATTTCAATACCTAATTCAAGCTACTATACTTCAGAGCAAAATTGTCAATTGAAAGTTATGTAAGTAAGGAAAACTATTAGAAAGCTGTCAAATGTTTGAAAAGTCGTTTTGATCGCGAAGATTTATTGATCTAGGTGTACGTTAGGGAGCTGTTGAAGTTGGTTCTTAACAATTTAAGCCAAAAGAACAAACTTAGCACATTTTATGATAAAGTAGAGTCTCAATTACGAGGGCTAGGAACAAAGTCAAATCTGATTGATACTTGTGCCGCTATGCTATATCCTTTGATGGAATCGTGCTTAAGTGAAGAACTGCTACGGGTAAGGCCAAGAAGTTCATATTTTGAAGAAGATCTGACTTTGAAATCACGTTTAGAGAACCTTATGAAGGGTCTGCGTAAAGAAGTGGAAAATAAAGATATAATTTATTTACCGGTCTCTAGATTTCCAGAAAAGACCATCTTGCCAACTGTAGCAACAAGTCGACGAAGAAATGCATTTTTTGTAAGCAAATGCACAAAAGTGAAGACTCTTTGGAAGCTGGAATACTGGATGTGACTGCCCAAAGGAAAAAGGTTATGGAGAGTGCACATTGTCATCAGTGTCTGCGTTTTGGCCATATAGCCAGAAGATCGCAAGTAAAAGTAAAAACTGTAAACATTGTCATTAAGTAAAAGTAAAAATTGTAGACATTGTCATGGTCTACACGTCGGTATATTATGTCTCTATAAAAAACAAGAATCCAGAACACGTGAAATTAACCATGAGGTTAACCTCGGAACCAGCCTCTACAATCAGTCTTATGCTGATGTTTTTTTTTACAGACCTTTTTGCGAGCTGTTAATAAAAATGGCAGTCATGGGTCTAAAAGAGTTGGAGTAATGATAGATACAGGATCTCAACGATCATATATTAACAAGTCAGCGGCAGTAGAAATAAAATATTCTCCATAAAGCAAGAAGAGATATAACATACCCTCTTTGGTGGAACACAGAAAATCGTACACCATATAGACTGAGCAATTTACAAAATACATTTATGTGTAATTTTGAATTTTTAGACCACTTCGTGATTTGTAATTACATCGTAGCCATGCGAATTGGTCTTTGGATGACTGAACTCCAGAAGCTCGGAGTTTACATTTCCGACACAATGGAAAGCCCCATAGATGTCGTCATAGGAGTTGCTATTTTGGTAAAACACTAACTGGTCAAAAATATGAATTACAGTTGGTTTCGTTGCCCGAAAGAGGTTGTTTGAATGGTCGTTGATGGGAAAAGTTGAAGTTTATGATCAGAATCTAGTTCAATGATAGCAACTTCTTTGCTGTCGAATAATATACAGTTACCAGACGTATGAGACCTGGATGTTTTAGGAATAAAAGACCGAGTGGAGAAGAAGTCAGAAGAAGCAAATACAGCTTAAGTTTTGAAACATTTTTTGTCAACATTAACCCGAACTGCAGGTGGACGTTACGAAGTTTGTCTGTCATGGCTTGAAGGACACCCATCCTTAGGTATAAATTTTGATCTTGCTTATAATAGGCTACAGAATCTGCAGAAAGGGCTTTATAAAGATAGCCGTTCTGACCAATACCAAGAAGTTTACAATGAATGGCTAAAAGAAGGCGTTATAGAAGAAATCAAAGGCGATTCAGAGGTCTTTAAAAAAAGTGGTAATTTTATAGTCGCCATCCTGTATATAAGAAGTCTAGTGAAACGACAAAGATTTCCCAGTTCTTGACGCATCAGCCAAACAAAAAGGATACCCTTCTTTAAACCAGTGTTTGCACAAAGGCATTAATCTAATTGAACTGATACCATCTGTTCTTCTTCGGTTTCGAATAGGTAAGTGTGGAGCAATTGCTGATATTTGAAAGGCTTTGTTGCAAATATTCCTGTGCTGCTGATCGTGACTTCGTGAAGTTTCTTTGGTAAAATGATCAAGGGAAAATGAAAGTTTTTATGATTGGTGTGTATCATTGTCAACCAAAAAAGTATTATCTAATAGATCAGTTTTTGTTTGGAATATTTTGGAATCCTGTGGATAGAAATCCGTTGAGAGAAAATATCATCAGGTCTTTTACAGAATAATAACAAATAACTGGGTAGGTGCTCTCTATTAAATAACATTTTTATTATATAATTATATACTGGTTGCTAATAACAATAATCTGTTTATAATACTATAATAAAAAGCTTAGTCTAGTCTAAAAAGTTTACTGTTACATGACATGTATTATACTTTTATAAACTTAAGTTTTACCTTCTTTTTACTTCCCTCGTAAAAGGGAAGTATTGGAATCGTGAAAAAATCACTCTCCGAGATTTTTTCAGATCTTCACGTTTCAGGGTCCCTAGATGACGAAAAACATGTTTTCTCAATTCCGTCTGTCTGCGGCGTAGCTAAAAAACTACTTATTCGATTGACTTCAAATTCTGGTCAAAAATTAAGGGTCATATGGGGATGACCCGGTAACATTTTGGTAAAAATCCAATTTGGCGAAACAAAATGACGGCCTAGTGAAATATTAAAAAAAATATTATTTAAAAACTGCTCATCCAATTTATCTCAACTTTTGCAAAAACATCAAGTATTATATTGAAATCAAGTGGTAAAATTTTATTACGAATCCAAGATGGCGAAACAAAATGGCGGCATAATAAAATATTTAAAAATTCAGCCTGAAAAAACTGCCTAATGGTTTGATTTCAATTTGTGTGCCATAACTAATTGTGGTATAGCGATTAGCTTTTAAAATAGTGGTACTAATTCAAGATGGTCGAACAAAATGGCGGCCAAATAAAATGTTTGTAATCGTGGAAAAATTACCCTCTCAGGTTTTACACATTTTTACCTTTTAGCGCCGTTAGATGCCAAAAACATATGTTTTATCAATTCCGTCGGTCCGTCTGTCGGTCTGTCTGTCTGTCTGTCAGTTCACGGCATAGCTTAAAGACTACTTACCAGATTTACTTCAAATTTTGGTCAAAAACTAAGGGTCATATGAGGATGACCTGGTAACATTTTTGTAAAAATTCAATACGGCGAAACAAAATGGCAGCCTAGTGAAGTCTATATTATTAAAAAACTACCAATTTTTATTTATCTCAAATGTTGCAAAAAACTTCAAGTATTATATTTGAATCAACTGGTAATATTTTGGTACAAACAAAAGATGGATAATTGTGGTATAGGGATGAACAGTAAAATTTTGGTACTAATTCAAGGTGGCCGAACAAACTGGCGGCCAAATAAAAAGTATGTAATTGTAAAAAAAACACTTTCTTCTTTGCATTTTAGCATCCCTAGATGTTAAAAAAATATGTTTTATCAATTCCGTCGGTATGTCTGTCTGTCGCGGCATAGCTTAAAGACTACTTACCCGAATGATTTCAAATTTGTATCATAAATTAAGGGTCATATGGGTATGACCTGGTAAAATTTTGGTAAAAATCCAAAATGGCGGCGTAGTGAAATGTTAAAAAATTTATTATGAAAAAACTGCTTATCCAATTTATTTCAAATTTTGCATAAACATCAAGTATTATATGTTGGAATCAACTGGTAAAATTTTGGTACGAATCGAAGATGGCGGAATAAAATGGCGCTATAATAAAATATTTAAAAATCCAGCCCGAAAAAACTACTTAATTGATTGGTTTTAAATCGTGTGGCATAACTAATTGTGGTATAGGGCTAAACTTGTGAAACTGGGTTACTAATTTAAGATGGCGGAACAAAATTGCGACCAAAATAAAATTTTTGGAATCGTAAAGAAAATCACCCTTTCATGTTTATCAATTCCGTCGGTCCGTCTGTCCGTCTGTGTGTCATTTTGCGACATAGCTTAAATACTACTTACCCGATTGACTTCAAATTTTGATAAAAAATTAAGGCTTTTATGGGGATGGCCTGATAATATTTTGGTAGAAATCCAATATGGCGGAACGTTGTTAAAAAATGTTTGTTAGAATGGTATATTATTTGGGGTTAAGATCCGGTAAAAAAAAATAATTTTTTAAATTGTCGACGTTTCGCAACTTAATTGTTGCATCCTCAGGACACGTATATAGATCTTACATATGCATGAAACCCATGTTACCAGTACTTTTACTCCGTTGTTCCCCATATATTACCTAGATATTAAGTTTCCAAATGTTTTTCGTTAACAATCCTTTTGTTGTTATTGTGTGGTGTATTATTTGGAGTTAGGATCCAGTAAGAAAACAAAAGACTATTTTTAAATAATCGACGTTTCGCAACTTTATTGTTGCATCTTCAGGATACATATGTAGATTCTATATTCAGCATGAAACCCATATTATCAGCCTTTACATATTCCGTTTGTCCGCAAATATTTAGAAGAATATTAGAAAGATATTAGGTTCCTAAGTGGTTTTCGTTAACGATCCTCTTGTTTTTATGTCAGAATGGTGTATTACTTGGGGTTAGGATCCAGTAAAAAAAACAAATGTCTTTTTTTTTAAATTGTCGACGTTTCGCAACTTTATTGTTGCATCCTGAGGACACATAAATTTTATATCCTTCATGATACCCATATTTATCAGTCTTTACCTACTCCGTTGGTTTGCAGATATTTCCCAGATAATGAATTTCTAAATGGTTTTCGTTAACGATTTTCTTGTTGTTATGTTAGACAGGTGTATTATTTGGAGTTACGAAATATCTGCGGACCAATGAAGTAGGTAAAGAATAATATGGGTTTCATGCAGGATATAAAATCTATGTGTCCTGAGGATGCAACAGTAAATTGGCGAAACGTCGGCAATTTAAAATATGACATTTGGTTTTTGGTAGGAATCCAATATGATGGATCAAAATGACGCCAATAAAAATGAAGGGACAGTATATGTAACACACATATACTGTGACTACGTACTGAACTAACTTGGATCACTCTTCACTCTTTCCAATAAAAGTAATAATTCATAACGAGGGAAATTCCGGGTAAAGGAATTTACCGATTTTTTCCTTTATTAATTAAAAACTAAGTTTAAAAAAAATTGTTTCTTGTTTCTAAATTAGTATCCCATTATAGCAATTTTATTAAAAAAGTTCATAATAACCTAAGAATATAAAGTATAGCGCAAGGGCGTTAATAAAGGGAAGAGGGGGAATAAAATGTATGAGAAAGCAAAAATTGAAAATAAAACATTTTATTTATTTGAAGAACAAATAAAAGTCCTCTGGATGGGCAGGCGGCTGAGGCATCTGCTCTTCTTGGGAAAATAAGGTACCTAGGGCAGCCAAAATATATTTTGCCCCGCAACTAAAGGCTCAGCTCGGCCCTGAGCTATAATTATTCACCATAATTGTTCGACATTTTACAAATATTAACTGATTTTTATGGGAATGCAGACATATTAATATAGTTAATACCGCTAATGACAATTATTAAGTTGGATTTAGACATTACCTACTAGGTACATCGTTTTACTATGTCAAATAGCAAGATGTGCTGGTGTTCATATTTAAATTGCCATTTTGAAAATGTATGCAAGGTTCTGAAAAGCTCTAATTTGATATATTTGTAAATAAATGGATCTAATGTTGATTAGAAGAGATATTTAGAAAAATAACAATTATTTCTATTGTGTGGAAGCATAAAAATTGTAAAAAGGTAAATAATAAATAATAAATGTCAAAATTTCAGGAGGTTCTATTTTTCGTACTTTCAACACTAGTGCGGAAAAAGCCACTTTCCGCACGGTGATGCGTGCGGAAAGTGACACTTTTCATACTCGTTTATGCTACATTCACCTTTGGCTCGAGACCAGGGTTAAGTATCTACCTCCGGTTTAGTTTTCAACATGTAGTAAACAGCTTTCTACGTTTTTGACATCGCGAAAGCGGTACAATACGTAGAAAATCCCCATCTGTCAAAGATTTCTTAGCTAGTTTTGCCTATCAACAAAACAAAATGGCAGAAGTAGTACGCCATTCTGTTCAATATAAAAAAATATAATAATATATCTTTATAATTCATTTTATAGATAACAAATTGAAGAGCTCACTGAGGCGATTCTAAATATATATACATATGATAATATATGTAGCATACTGGTTGTCCTAAATATTAGCAATTATTTCAAGTTTAGGCCTTGGTTTTAGGCCTTAGTATCTGCGTATCGGCACCTTCTACGACCATAATGACTGGGCAGGTCAAAGTTTCATATCTTTGATAGAAAACATAGTGATGGGTAAAACCGAGTCAAAAAAAAATGTCCAATTTTTTTTAGGTATGCCTTGTTGACGTGACGTCAGCACATACATTTTGACAAGACGGACTTTTTAATCAGACATCGGTCTAGAAATTTGCAAATATCTCCTCAAATGCTTTTAGGGTGGTAAAATTGGATGAAGATGGATATTATTATAATAAAAATAATAAATATGTTAGTGGTGCAAACATGATATCGGAGAAGATACTTTCTCGGTTACTCCTGGGATTCACAAGTAGTTTTATTGTTATTTTTTTGCTTTATCCGGGATACAAGGTACCTATATGAAGTAAAGTGTCGCTTGTTTAAATATGTTTTGTTGTTTATTTTATTATGTTAATATATTAACAATATTTAAAGATATATGTGAAAAACAGGCTTAGTACAAAGTTATAATAAATTAACTTATTGACATACATGGAAATAATCGGCTCAGTTAACGCGCATTTAAGTGAAAACCGCAATCAAAGTACCGCCTAAAATAATGAAATACCCTTTTTAGGCAGTTGGTTCAGGTATTATGCAGTTCACGTGTTTTATTTGATAGACATTTTTTCAATAGGGTTCCAGTTTCAGACCTTGTTAGGTTCAAAACGTGTTCTCAAAATTGTAAAAATATGACCGATCTTAATTGAAGATTCAAGATATATCCATACAAAAGCCCAATAAAGGTTCTGTAGAAATAAATCAGTTTCGCACTACTGATTGCACTTAGATAAATAAAAAGATAAAATTTACGAATAAAACGCAACAGGCATTAATGTTGTTACAAAGTATACCAATCAAAAACCGCTTAGCAAAGCAGCCAAACTGAATTAGAGAAGATTATGAAGCTTGAGAATTTGGCTATTGAACTGAAAAACATTTAACAGCTGAATAATGTTTCAATAATTTCATTAGTAATAGGGTAAGTCCAGGGGAGATGGCCATAGTGGGATAGATGGCCACACGACATATTTCGTGGCATAATTGATAAAATTAAATAATTTCCTATGATTACTCATCAATCAAGATATATTGAAATAATAATTATAGAAAACGTCTCGTAGTAAATAATATAATTATGCGACTGATGCTGAGAGTAGCCAATGCCCTTGGCATATTTATAAATTTACTGCAAATCAATTGTTCTAAAATTTTTCAAAAATTTTGAAATTATACGATTTAATTTAGAGTAAGAAATATATGCGCTTGCTCCTCAAATTATGCGCCATTCGTGGGCTAATTGGTAACATAACCGTCGTTATAAGAGTCGTTACTAAGCGCTACAAAGGTTGTTCAAAATGGTAGCTTAGTGCAAAATGCTGCAAAAATCTTTCATATTCCAATAAAATGCAAAATATTGGTTTTCATTCGACCCATGATGATGTTAGTAGTATTGCTTACCATTTTAAAAATCAAATAGGCATAAAGCATTCTTTAAACCGAAGCATCGAAAATCTGGTTATAATTAATAATTATGTAAAATTCTTAATAATCGGAAACAAAGAAACTTAGTCAAGCTTTAAGAGGGAATGGATTTTGCACTGAGGATATCAGACGTCAATTAGAAAATATAACAATCTTACTCCACTAAATAAAATTAATAAGGAGCTGCCGATAGGTAGAGTAGTTCTTCCATTTATATAGGGAACCACAGATAAAATTGCAAGGTTACTTTTTAACACACACAAATTGGGATCTAAACTTAAGAAATATGAACGATGTACTGGAAAGAAACAAATTGTACAATCTGCTGTATCTGAACACCAACATTCTACTGGACATGTCATAAATGTAAAAGAAACCAAAGATCTTGCATGGGTCTCGGGATTCTATAAACGGAAAATTAGATACTCTATTGAAATTTATATGCATCCTAATAATTTTAATAGAGGGTTTCAGTCCACTTCATACGTGGAAACCAATCGTTACACCAGGTCACGGTTCGGCGAAGAGAGGTCGACTATAAATAGCCATACTAGGTCTCTCCAAGCTCACTCAGTGTTCCGATCTCTTGAAATAAAGATCCCTTAAGACACCTTTTGCAATTGAAGGAGAAACGTCGGAAAATGATTCCATTTTAACGCGGTCTAATCCCAAAAACCATGATATCTTAAAAATACCAAGAAACCGAGAAGGAGACTTACTCCTTATTCTCGACTGGCAAGCTTCTCACTCGAGCAGTGTAGAAATTAAGAACCAACATCATCCACTCTAATATCTTCAATCTGGTGCAAGAATAAATCGCTATTTACCAAAACAGTTAGTTAGATCTCACCTATATTCCCCAATTAGGACAAGTTATAAAGAGAAAGGGACAAAAAAGTTGCAGCTGAAAAAGCAACCGACTCATAAGTACTTCCAGTAGTGAAAAAGAAAAATTGTGAAATATTCTACTAATAATTCGGACCCCGATGAAGATTTTAGTAAAAACGAGTGCGTAAGTTGTTAAGTTGTGGAGACGGTGAACCCTGCTCCACTTTTATAGATTTATGCCAAAAATATGCAAAATTGTGCCTCAAGGGAAACGGCAATTAGATATATTCTTAAACCTACTATTATTTGAGAATTTTATACACAAATCTGGATTTAGTTAGTTTATTTTGCCACAATTATATTTTCATGTTGTAAAGTAAGTATTTTTATATGCTTATAAACAGTTCGGTTTTTTGACATTTATGTGTTTAGATTGTTGCTTGAAGATCTTTGTATATGTGAATAATGAAGACGAATAAAAGAAATCGTTAAATTGGCTTTTGTTTTATTACAATTATTTAATATAATATGACTAGCCGATATACCCTTAACGATATGGCCATCTCCCCTAGCAATGTAGGAGAGATGTCCAATGTTATCATTTTAATTTTAGTTGAATATCCCCAAGTTCTATATTAGTAAAATATGTGGTTATAATGATTTAAAAAAAATATTTTAGGTTAAAAACTTTCTAAAATTAAAACATAAAGAAACTGGATGGCGATCTCCACCGGACTTACTCTTTTAGAAAGGGGAATTATCGCAAATAATTTCTCTACGAATATTCCAGAGACTAAAATCCAGAGCATCATCAAATACACACAGAAGTCAGTTTTACTTGAAACTGCCACATTACTCGGAAATATTTGAGTTAAGATGGACGAACTGAATTGTTTCTGTCTCTCCAGTTCACCTACGCCTAGAGGAACAATGGAGTTTCTACTAGTATAAGCTCAGATATTGTAAAATAATAAAAATAAAGCTTATATTTTCAGCAGATTAAAAAAACATCTATAGAAAATATTATACTATGTAACATTACAAGCTTAACCCATTAATGCCTACGACCCATAAATATTAAAAATTATTTACAGCACTAACGATCTGGCAACATTGGAACTATTCGTTCTTCGACATTCCTATCTTACGTCGGCTCTCAGTTGTACTTCGACCATTGTACTAACTGCATGTTAAGCCGCGTTAGAAACGTTTACTACCCAAATATTATTTATTGTGATATAGTTGTTGTTATATCTAAATGGCTAGCCTGGAACAGAAGTGATCTATGTAACATCTTGATTGTTTTGAGATATTAAGCAAAACATGTTTTTTTAAATTTCGCCGTTCTTTTTGTAGATTTCCAAAAATGCTTACTTTTAGGATATTAGCAACAAGGAATATTTTACTTTGTCTTATTATGTTTTTTGAATAAAAATTTGTGTGTTGCAGAAAAAAATTAAATTTTCACTTAGATCACTTCTGTTTTTACAAAAATGGTGGTAATATATTTTTATGCTCTAAATAATAGCCAATGTTATGCACAAAAACAGTTTTATTAAATTTTAATACAAAAGTAAAACATTTCTAGCCTTTAAACCATAATTTAAATATACAAGACAACAAAAATATGTATCCTTATGTTAAGCTTTTCTTTAATCTGAACTATTTTCATGTTCTTTATCTCCCATAAGATTAGGTAGACAGGCATCAACTTCTTCTTGAAGAGCTTGACCTCTACGAGAAACGTGTGGCAAGTTTAAATAAAATTGGTGATAAATAGGTGGCACGTACTGCAACATCTTTTTTATGTCCTGCATTTTTGCGTAAGTAATCGGTTTGGCATTATTCGTTGCTTGCGGTGGGTTAAAAGACTGCAAGGTACTAAAAAACTCTTCACTGTTCCCTGATTTGTTTAGGTCAAAAGTGTCGTATGTATTGGAGTAATCACTATTAAAGTACATTTTAGAGTCGCCTTTTAAAAAACGAATTTTTCGCATTTTTGAAATTAACACCCGGCTTCCATTAAAGCTTTGTCCAGCTTTAGGCATTAATTTGGAAAGATCTGTAAAACCATAAATTTTCCAACCATTTTGTTTACAATGTATGGGTTTTTTTTTCTACATTGTTCTACAAGTGTCATCCATTGTTCTGGAATATAAATAAATTCTTTTTTCTTTTGTGCTTTTGAAATATCGGAGAAATCGGAATCATTGGGTAAAAAGGAGTGTCCGCTGACAAGATAACAAACTATTATTTCTGATAAATTTGGAATAGAATTCACAATATACATCATGAAATGAAACATTATCCAATTCCGGTTTTGGCCAGTACATGAATCGCTGAAAGTATAAAGAGTATTGACGTATTCAGGAACAGAATTTTTTATATTGTAATAGAGACACGATAAAACTTCTTGTGATCCCCTACCTCCAGTAGTTTCATACCACATATTCATAGTAATGATTTCACCAGCTGACGAATAAAGATGAGTACCAAAATTCAAGGTTTGAAGCTGTCGTAGATAGTAAACTTCGCCAGTTTGTATCATTGGAGTTGGCAGCGTACGTTCTAAATCAAAAGTAATTAAACAAGAGGTGCTATTTTCTAAGAGAGAGTTTTGTTTGTACTGGTTTAATAAATCTCTAGCTGTAGCTGCCAAAAGATGATGACTTTTTTGTTGTTGTTTAATCTCCAGTTCTTGATCAACGTTGGTTGCATTTTTAATTTGTACATTGAAGATGTCGCACGTCTTACAAGTATCCTTCTTTGGGATATAAAAGTGTAAATTGTACGTCCGAAAAACTGACTCATAAAAACTTCTTTTGGCCGGATTTTTACCGTCTACTTGACATTTTTCCGTATAAAGTGTATATAGCTTTTGCAAATTTAAGCCAGGTGGTAAATATTGGCGGGACGACGTGCGTTCCCCATAATGACTCGTATAACGTGGAAAACTCTCTAAATGATTTTTAATGAAATCCACAACTTCAACTTTTATTTTATTTCCTGATGGACCTTTCCCTCTTTGGTCTATCCATCTGGCAATGGCATACAAGTATCTGGGTCCCTCTTCTTGTTTAAAGCATAATCTAATCTTTTATTTGATATCTGAAGAATTTTGAGGAAAAAAGATTTACAGACCTGGTTACTGTTAAGAAAGAAATTTCGGCTATGTTGTTTATGACTTGGTAAATGATTTCTCCTCTTTTTTGGTCTTTTTGGTGTTGATATTTTTATTGTTGTACATATCCATGCCGTTTGACCATTCCAATCCAATGCGTAAAACTGTGCATGAATGCTGTTTTGTATTTCAGGTGTAACCATTTCACTGCATTTTCTTCGACAGTTACACAGAACTGGTGCAAATATTTTGGCAGCCACGGTTTTTCCCTTATAGTTAACATACTGTTCGCCCCGATTTCTTTTAGCCTTAATAAGGTTTCTTTTCCAGTTACCTTCATCCCGTCGTTTCCGTTTGCTAATATTCCTCGTTTGACCCATATTCTGCACTGTGGCATCTGCATCTTCTCCCGGTTCAAAGTCGTTTTCATCACTTTCTCTTTCGTCGCTGCTCAAATCGTCCGGGTCCTCTTCTGAAGGGTGACAAGAGTCACCACTATCAGCATAAGGATCAGATGCGGCTTCGGAAAATGCGTCTTGTTCAGGTTGGGCATATGCATCGCCAGAACCATGAGCTAAAGTATTTACGACGTTATCTTCTCCTTCAGTCGTTGGTATGTCTGGAATTAATAATACCAACGGTTACAACGACTACTATTATATTGCAATAAATTTATGACCAAAATCGGGTTGTGTTGGTAATTATAATCAATATTAATACGGTTAATACAATAATCTTATATTAACCCAGAACAAAAATGATCCAAGTAACCGTTTTTTTGATAACCCTGTTATTTGACCCCTACTAATTTTATTAAAACATGTGATTCTAGTAAGAACAGAAGTGATCCAAGTCTCAAGGCCGATTTATAAACTTACGCTGGTAACCGGTAAACATTATAAACGTGGGCGAAATTTATAATAAACGGTTCTATTATTTCACATAACCTTATCTTTTGGGAACCCCCGGACGCGAACTCGAACGTGAACGTAATAGTTTATAAATCAGCCTTCTTTCATTCTCGGAAAAAAATGTCAAGTATTGTCATGTTCTTTAAAGAATGTTTTATATTCTGAAAGATATATAAAATAAACTCACCTGTCCTATTATCCACGAGGTCATTTTCTTTGTTATTCTCTTTAATAATCAGCGCCAATGCTGCTTGTACACATTTTTTACCACGAGACATTTTTCTCACCACATTCAATCACGATCGGCGCGTAGACTGACGCACAATGACAACTCTTTTAGACAACTACTCTTGTAGTACGTTCAGAAAATTACTTTAATGTTTAAATGAGTCCGTTCCAAAATCAGTATGAAGATTATTCGTGTTATTATTATAAATAATAATTATTTATATTTGTTATAGTTATAATTCGTATTTACAATGGTAATAATTCTTTTATATTATATACAGAGAGAAATGGATCCAACTAACAGTAAATTCAATTGGATCATTTCTACACTCACTTCCTCAGAATATCAAAGTGATCTATGTAGCAGTTGGACAAATGGACTACTTCTACTGCCAAATATTTTTAAATTGCCAAAGAGCAGAAGGGGTATTGTGACAGTTGCACTACTTAAAATCAGTCTTGGCACTTGGATCACTTTTTCACCTGATAAATATCATATTTAAGAATACAGAAATAATGCTAACTCTATTTTAATAAAAATGTTTGTTGGATCACTTCTGTTCCAGGCTAGCCAAATATGATATATATTTCACACTATAAATTATCAGATCGCAGTAATTTTGCAAAATCAGACTTGTATATAACCTAAAAGACGTCTATGTCGTTATCGACCCCTTGGGATTTGGAACTGTATTTTATGTACAATGTAGATACCTTACATATATTTGACAAAAATATTTTTTTTTAGGAAACTCCCTCTTACTACAGCGGAGATTTTAGAGGAAATTGAAAAAATTTAGAATCCAAGCGATATCCCTGATGGAATAGTCATTACGCCGCCAAACGATTTCTCCAATAATACAGACTGCGACTCAGGCGACGAGGATGCTAATTATCCAGATCATTTGAACCACAACCAACTGTCAGCTCAAGCCGAGTACTATTTCGAAAATGATGAACAAACAGAGCGTTCAATTTCTTCTACACCTTACGAATGGGATGATGAAGATGACCTTCCTCTTTCCACGTATGTACGGTCCAAAGTCACAAAGATAACTTGGAAGAACGGGGATCTCCAGGCCAATATTGGAGATAATTTTACCACCCTAACCCCACCAATAACACTGAATGCAGATAGTTCTCCATTGCTGTTTTTTGAACTGATGTTTTCACCTGATATTGTAACCGATCTGGTTAAATTCTCAAACATTATGCCGCTAAAAACCATAGACAAAACTGTGAAGTATCGACTAATGAAATGTACGCGTTTATTGGAATTTTACTTTTATCCGGATATGTGCCTTTATCGAGAAGTGAGGACGTCCATAACAAGCTGGTATCCAAAGCTATGCGACGTAATAGATTTGGAGAAATTTCGAGTATTTTCTACGCTGCCGACAACGACAATTTGCCCGAAGGTGACAAAATTGGTAAAATTGGACCTCTGATAGAAAGTCTTAACAAAAATTTGTTGAAATACGCACCCATTAAGGCCAATATATCTGTAAATGAGGCAATGGTCCTCTATTATGGAAGGCACGGATGCAAGCAGTATATCAAAGGAAAGCCAATTCGTTTTAGATACAAGGCTTAGGTTTCCGCGCTAAAATCCGGATGCTGCTTACAATTCGAAATTTACCAGGATAGAAAAAACAAAGACGAAAAACAAACAATACGAGAATCAGTAGTTACTAAATTTGCGACGCTGTTACAAGAAAATTATCCAGGACTAAGATTTTGGTTTTACTTCGATAATTTTTTTACTTCCGCCAAATTAACGGAAAACTGTCCTGTAAAAAACCTTGCTCTTATGAAGAAATTTGACAGGAATGCAATGGATGTGGCCGTAGATAGTAATAACAAAATAGTGGGTGTTCGTTGGAAAGACAATAATATAGTCACAATATTATCAAATGAATATGGAAGAGATCCGGTACAAAAATGCTCAAGATAATCCGCTAAAGAAAAGAAGAAAGTAGATCTTTCCCAACCAACCATTTGTTATAAAACGTTACAACCAGTACATGGGAGGGTTTGATCAACTAGATAACCATGTATCCAACTATCGAATAGCGATGAGGGGTAAAAAATGGTACATTCCCATTATTTTCTAGACATTTGACGTTTGTGCGTCGAACGCATGGAATTTAGCTCGTCAATATGGTTGCGCTAAAAATAATTTAGAATTTCGGAGGGATATCACCAAAGAACTTCTTTCTAAATGTGGAGAGAAACCATCCATGGCTGGAAGAAAGCGATCTATTATAAGATATCCCGAAGTTCATTCGGGTAGACATCTTATAACAATTCAAAATGTCAGAAGGCGATGTCAGAAATGCAAGAATAAAACTAATAAGTGGTGTGAAGCATGCGAAGTTCCCCTGCATGATAAGTGCTTCTTCGAATATCACAATAAAAATAATTGGTATAACTATTTCCTTATGTTAACTTTTTTTCTTAAATAAATCACATTTTGTAAAAGTTTGTCTTTTTTTAATTTTGGAAAGCCCATGGGGTCGTTGGCGACCATACCTGTATTAGGCTAATTTTGAGCAGGATTTTTAAAATTCCTAATTGTATCTTAATTTTATTGCTAAAATAGCCATCTATGAAGAATAAAAGAATTATTCAAAAAAAATTAATTTGGGCATTAATGGGTTAAAACATACGTAAGACAACAATAACTGTGTATAACTAACTATTTGAATAAAATGACAAGACTTTTCAGTTATTCTGTAGGCAATTATATATCTTTTAGGTACTTCAATTAATTGAAACTAATATTACACTGCTATTATGGGTCCGCGATATTTGAAACTTTGGAACCAAAAATTTTATTTATAATTTGTTCGAGAGAAGCAGATCATGTGATTAATCCGGCTTCTTGTTGAGAGGGCTGGTTCAAAAATTCTAAAACAAAATAAATGGTAGTCATATGCTCTCCCGTTTTGTATCTCCCACTTTATATTTCTTCAGTTTTATATCTCTCCCGCTCTATGACTCCCGTTATATATCTCTCCCGCTGTATCCTATTTTTAGGACCCCTTACTATTCCTATTTTACAACCCCTTACTATCCCTTTTTTACGAGCCCTTACTATTCCTATTTTTACGAGCTCTTACTAGTTTTGTTTTACGGCCCCCTTACTATGTTTATTTTTATAGTTAAAAATAATTTTGTTTCACCTCAAATACTGGAATATAAAATAAATATTGGACGGAAAGCTGATCTTGATAAAAATGAAAACTGGTATATTATTCATATTTAGTGGTGACTTGATAATTTTTAGCCAAAAATAAATTTCTGCCACAGTTTGGGGTAGGAAATGCAGCCTCTTGAAAATGCGATTGTAATTGATATACATTTAAGTTTCACATCTAAGCCTTACTAGTTTACGAGCCCTTACTATTCCTTTTTACGAGCCCTTTACTATTCCTATTTTTACGAGCCCTTACTATTTTTATTATTGCGAGCCCTTACTTTTTCTATTTACGACCCTTTCTTATTCCTTTTTTATGACCCTTTACTATTCCGTATTCAGGTATTTTAAAAATCGCTTCTACTGTTGTAATTGCGTTTATATGGACGTTATGATATATATGATTCCATACTTTGCGGCCTAATCGAATTTTAATATTACAAGGATATAACGTGAAAGCTTTATTGTAAATAAATAAGTAAATTGTTAGCTGTTTCTAATGGTAAAGTCAAAGCTCGGGACCGGGGCTAGTAGCTGCTCTTTATACGGTTCAAATATCGCACCAAAATCGACTCCACTTTAATTTCTTTTCTAGTAACGTTAAAAAAGTTACCCTTTTTATATGAAGGGTTAATTTGCATTCTACATTATTCGTTAATTCCAGTTGAAGGTTTTCTTCAACTATTTATATTTCAAAGCTTCAGATCATCGGTTTACGTCAATCTAGGACCTTGAAACCTAATGATAAGGTCGGGAATAAACATGAAAAACAACTTAGAACCCTGGGTCCCCTCAGCTCGAGTCGTATGGTGGCATCCCACAACCTTAATATTCCACAATGGGAATACAAAAGTATAACTATGACTTAGAAGCGGCCAGTAGTTTTTATGACTTGCCGATGATTACCAGTTTTCATTTCAAAATAAAATAGTCAACCGTATCGAAAGCTTTTTTGAAGTCCGTGTCAACCTCACCGTCCATTACTTCAAAAGCACATTGTTTTTGTCGATATAGGGATCTTCAGTTTAAGGCAAATTGCCTCAGATCTCATATAATGTGAAACCTCCTATTCACTTCAGAATATTGAATTATAAAGAATATTTATTGTCTTTTGCATTGAGATAGACATTTTTAAATTTTCTCCAAAGTTTTGTTTTCAATCAAAAAAGATAAATTTACGGCCTATTTCACGGTATTTAAGGCCCGTCTTGACATCAGATTCTCTCTTCCACGTCTGCCAGTCAATTATCAGTTATCTGTTTCATAGGTTTTTAATTGGTATCCAATGCCTTGCTAAACATAATATAAAAGCCATCGCGGTGATCGGCGGCAACCATCGTTTAAAAAGAAAAAAACAAATAACTAGGGGTCCCGAACTTTTTTTTATTGTTGGAGCGCTTGACTATGGGATATTTGATATGCGGAGTGGATGAGGCACAATATCGAGATAAAGAAACTATCGAAATTATAAGCAAAATTAGATTTTGGTAGTAAAAAAGTCTATAAAGGCGGGCAAAAAGATATCTGTAAAATATTTTACAGCAGTTGTCACTACAGACAATTTTATTTAGTACTAACAGTATCTTTTGTTTTACAGCCTAACCAATTTATTAAATTGTTTATTGCCGTTGTGCTATACAACAGTTAATATGCTAGACAATGCCAATATTGAAGTATTTAAAATTTGCCACGGCTTAAATATTTTCTGAAAGCTTCGTTTTACAGAGTCTTTATATAAACTGTGGTTTTGGTAAATAACTAATTTTTTACACCCGTATTCACTAAAGAGGTTTAAATTTAGACCAGGTCTAACTTGACAGTTATTGGTTTAAGATGACATTTTTAATAATTGAACAAATAAGTTTTCAAAATTACATAATGACAGTGACATAAGCGGAACATAACTGGCGAGCTAAGAGTTTTAAGTACAGACAACTAGACCTGGTCTCACTCTTAAATCTTTTTAGTGAATACAGGGGATAATGTTTCGTTTAAAATAAATAGAGGTCTAGGTGATTTTTGAAATTTTCATTAACTAAGATTGTCTCTAATGTATTTTAAATAGCCTTCCAAAAATAGTTAAATTTTGTTGTCCCCAACATTTTCTTACATTACATTGGCTAGGAAAACTAAACAAATGTTACTAAAAATTAAATTTTAAATATACTTGAAATTTGTGGGGAAACGTTAAAATATATTACAGGATTTCAGTATGACTACTAGTACTATAAACAGTTTTTTCAGGCTGTTTTTTTAACACTTCACCATCTTGTCACGGCATATTGGATTTTTACTAAAAAACTACCAGGAAATCCCCATATAACCCTAAATTTTTGTCTAAAATTTGATGTCAATCTGGTAAGTAGTTTTTAAGCTATGACGCGAACTGTCAGACAGACAGAACGATAGATCGACCCACGGAATTGAAGAAACATTTTTTTTGGTATATAGGAACACTAAAACGTAAAGATATGTAAAATCTGAGAAGGTGATTTTTTGTACGATTACAAACATTTTATTTGGCCGCCATTTTGTTCGGTCATCTGGAATTACTACCACAATTTTACTAGTTTACACACAATTTAAAATAAATTCGCTAAGTAGTTTTTTAGGCTCAATTTTTAATAATTGTATTAAGTCGCCATTTTGTTCCGCCATCTTGAATTCGTACCAACATTTTATCAGTGGTTTGACCAAGATTTGAAGGCAATGCGGTAAGTAGATTTTATCTATACGGGGAACAGACAAACAAACTGACGGAATTGAGAAAACGTGTTTTTTCCCCTCCCTGAATTGTATGCAACCTATTTTGGCAGACGTAAGTGAAAGTTACTCAACAAGGTATTGGTTGCCCTTAACGACAGGATGTCAGTCAACTTACATCCCTAGGGAAATAATAATCTAAAATTAGTATAAGTAGCTTTAATTTTTGATTTCATCAACATATTACAAAAATCCGGTGATATTAATTGAAATGAATATTAATGGTACAATTAATACAATTATTCACATTATTGACAAAATTTGGAAACACGTTTTCTCGTTTCTTCTCGATGTGTATTACATTTTCTGACGCCACAGGTCCTTCATTTCTAATCAATGTTTCTGTCACTGTTGAAGCACTGCAAGAGACTTCTGGCTGGGTCTTATTGTATAAAATTTTATTCGCTACTTCCCTTTTATTATTGAGGCTCTCATCTACTAACTTTCCGCAATAGTAGCGGATTTCTATCCACCATGTCGCTTGATAGCTAATACACTAACTCCAGTATTTGCTAATAAAGTTGCCGACGTTCTTCTAAAAGAGTGTCCAGTATACATTTTGCAGTTCTCAAACTTTAGAAATTTCGCAATTTTATTTGGAATTGACGAAAACGTATTTTTCCCGACAAGCTGGTTTAAGCGCTTTCCATTTTGATATCGCATAAAGAAGCGCGGATTAATAGTATTTTTAAATTATTTTGAAATGACAAACTTGAGTGTCGTCACGTTTTGTCACTGTAAATGTACGTGAAATTCCATTTTTGGAGTCAGGAATGGCCAAAATTGTGACTTCTTGACTTATTTTAACATTGTCCATCTTCATTTCACAGAGTTCATTAGAACGGCACGCTCCAGCAACTCCCATTACCATTACGACCTTCATTAATAAGTATATATCATCGGGGGCTTCAAGCATGAACTTATTCACGTCTTCCCTGTTAAACACATTCGTTTTTTTTTGGTCTATAACCATCATTTTTTCTTTTCAAAAATGCTCGAAGTTTTGGATACTTAGAAATATCTATATTTTCCTCTATAAAAACAACGAATACTCACACCATAAGCTTGATGGGACTTCAATATAGCACTTTTTTAGTGGAAATACGCCAAAAACAAGCTTTCTGAGACTGCAGTAGTCATCTTGCTTTGGCACCAATTCTTAAAGGATTTATATGCTGCTTCATAACTTTTTTTCGGCTTTTCCGGTAGTAGAGATAAACAAGCAATATTCGCTGATTCTTCTATGTCTGAAACATCTATTTTGTCCACACAGAATCAAACAATTCGACTTCTTTAAACTTTTCGCTATGAATTGTCAACTTGACGTTGTTGATAAACTTTGGGAAGTATAATATATAGCTATTTGGGCCACTATAGACCAAAGCCTCACAGTGGAGCGTCGATAGGATCTGGATCTCTATATTTCTTAACTAAAAAGTCTAATTTTATTGGAGTAAATTTGGCAAGAAGATATGATGATTTTGTCTGAAATTGTCCCAAATTCTCTCTTATGTGGGCTACCTTACAAGTTAGTCATAGAATGACTAAACTAATTTACAAATTCACAAATTGACAATGATTTCAAAATTTGATCACAAATCATATGTCATCGAAAATATGTTGATATCTCAGGAGAGCAACGCAAGTGTTTTGTTCGAATTTTACCGGTCATGGCAAGCTTCGAATGGTCAATTGAATAATTTTAGGACGGTTGAGATATATAATTAAGCGATACGATCAAACCGGCAACAATACCACAGCTAGTAAAGCAAACTGGGGTAAATAGGCCCCAGTTTTACAACTTCTTAGGTTTAGTTTTAAATATAAAATAATTTTTAAGAAATATGGACTAACATAATTCTTATCTTGTTGGCAACGATCTGCCAAAGCATTGTCATAATGTTTTATTTAATTTCTATTATTTTTCTAAATTGTGTACGAGGACCCAGTTTCTGAGATAACTGGAACCACCATGTTATTTTAGCTTAGTTTTATCCGTAAATTAATGCGGGGTTACTGGGGTCCCTATTACAGTGTGGGTTACTTACCGTAGAAAAAGTTCATATTCGGTAGCTCGATGATTCGCAATATCATTTTCCACAATTTTTGGGTGCCCCGAATTTTCAGTTGCAGCTAAAATTTTCCCTGTTATTTTGTATTGCACAGTGGCGCCTTCAACTAGACATTTTTCCAAGACAGGTAGACCAGGTTATTTATGTAGACTAATTGCACTTGGAGCTACTTTAGTTGATGGTGCATATGGTTGTTCGAGTTCATACTCAGCTGATAAAAGTTCGTCGTTTTGTCTCTTTTTGGATTGATAACGTTTTAAATGGTCTATAAAAAAATCCTTTGCTTAATGGCTTCAGGATTTACTGGGTGCAATCCAATATCAGTACATGACTATTCATATATACTAGTAGTTCTAAATCCCTTTTTTATGTTATCGATTGAAATGCCTGTATTAACTTTGTTTAACAGCTTAACAATTTCGCCTTTAGGCATGCCTTTTCTCGAGTTCTGACCTTGCCATTTAACAAGTTTTTGGTCTGATGGTTGTAATACGTGTGTCGTGTGTGTCGAACTTAACAATGCAACTTTATATAATTCTGGACTATTGTAGGTGCTATGTCCGTCGTATATTAACAAGAAGGGTCTTTCTTAAATAATACTGACAAGAAAACATTTTTGAACCAGTTTAGAAAGATATTGCTTTTCATCCATCGGCGTTTGAATTCTGCACATTCGACGGGCAACGACAATTTTCCACCACCCTCTTTTCCAGCAGACGAAATGATACCTTTTCCTCGTGTGCCTCTGAGGTAATGTTTTGGCGTAGTTCTCGGAATAGTGGTAGCTTTTGCAGCTGCCTACCCTCTTTTATGTCCTGAAGAGCAGTCTGTAATTCAGCTCTGCTGTTTTGGCCACCATCTACCCCTCTAGTGGTCTTTCTTTTATAAACTCGTACCATCCTATAACGAAAGACTAATAAGTAAAATTATTTGGTGTTACCAGTGTAACTGGGTCCCCCAGGGTCAAATTACCTCTGTTGGTAAGACCCAGTTGCTTCAAATTCAAAATTTCTTCGGGAAACCCGGTCCACCTTAATATAACCAAAAAATATTTGGTGATGGCTGCACCCAGTTACCTCAGCAACCCGGATAGACGACCTCGTCTTAGTTGTTTTATCGCTGTAATTACGATTTGATTGGTTGAAATAGCAGAAATGGTATTTTTTATTGACTTTAATCTTCTACTAAACTAAATTAAAACTTCTACTTCTAATAAACCTTAACACATTGGCGGCTATTCAGGTAAAGTAGGTGAAGTGCTATTTCACCAGGAAAAATAAACAAGCAAACATCTTACTATATTTATTATATATCTCTTAAAATTTTAGTTTTTACATTCATTTATTCACCTAATTGGCAAAAAATAAACTGTACATCTCGAATAAATATTTTACTTGACCGTTGGCGGCATGTCTTTTTAAAACTTTCAATCGAACTTTATTATAACTATAACAGTGGCGCAAACCGCTTTGACTTTGCTGCAGGTGATATGTTTAGTTTACGATTTTCCTACTATGTTGACATGACAACGCGTACCCGATGACGTCGAGCCCAGCGCCATACAACGCTTTCGGTGAATTGCAGGCGCAGTGCACTACACCCACCTGTCGTTCAGTTTGCGGTGGTTGTTTACTTTTATTTTCGCTGCAACCGTTAAGTTCCTTTGCAGTTAACTTGACTGTTTTGTGTTATATTCATTTATGGTATTGTTACAACTTCAAATTCGAAGTTAGTAAATGTAATTGTTCAAGACTGGAATAAATTAAAAGACGTGTTTGAATTTATTACAAACTGCTGCAAATCTGATGAAAAATCAATCAGCCCTGCGAAAGGATTTTTAGGTGAGATGAACGATTTTGAATTCACGTTTCTGGCATTAGTGTTTAATGACATTTTCTCAATCACGGACATACTATTTGACGTTCTGCAAAAAAAATCGCTTGACATTCATTTTTGCATATCCAATATAAAACGCTGTCGTAAGGCGCTCTGTAAAAAAAGAAATGAACATTTTTTAATACCATGTTTGATAAAGCAAATTCTATTACAGAAATAAATTATTACAAACGTGAGCTTGCTAAGCTTCCACCTGAAAAAATTAGGGCTAAGTATAGAGCTCTTTTTTATGAAATATTGGACCATATTTTAATGGAAATGACACTAAGATTTCAAGTGAAAAACTTGCATTTTCATGTTTGGCAGGTTCTGCTAAATTTACCGAATATAGTTTAAATTTTCCGACTGGTCCGTCGACAAGTGCTTATTCTTTATTCAGATTATCAGATAACTATAATAAAGAATTGAATATTATAAAGCAGATTGCTATTAACGATGGCTATAGTCCTAATATAGTCGACAAAATAGTAAATAAAAAACAATATAAAAAAGCAATCAATTTAATCTATCCAAATAATAATTTAAAAGATATAGTCAAATTTAATACAATAACATATACAGGCAAAATTAGCTATAAAATCAGTAAACATCTCATGAGAGCAGATTATAAAGTTGCCTTCTGTACAAATAATACATTAGGGAAATATATTAAAAATAATAAATCCAAGTCTGATAAATCTAAAAAATCAGGGGTATACGAATTAGAATGTGGTTCCTGTGATAAAGTTTCAATTGGCCAAACGGGTAGATCTTTCAATAAACGTATAAAAGAATACAAATCCTCATATAATAAAGAAAAAACAGACTCCAATTACGCTAAACATTGGAGAGAAGCAAATCATACATTTAAAAACGAATATAAAATTTTGCATAGGGCTAATAAAAGCTACAAATTGAACCATTTGGAAAGTTTAGAAATTAACAAGAGGAAAACCCGAAATATTTTATTGAATGACCAGTTGGACTTAAATGGTTCCCCTTTGTTAAATCTTTATACCTAAAGAATAGACGAGGTGGGTAAACACCGATATTGTTTTATTGATACCATTAAGATTTTTATATATATTTTTTTTTTATATTTGGTACAGATTTTAGTGTCAGTTTTAAGTTAGCTTTTGTCAAAGACACAGTGTGTCGAAACAGCTGTCAAGCAGAAATAAATAAGTGGAAATTAATAAACTAAACGTGTTTATTTTGTATACTAGTGTATAAATAAATTTGCTGCTATGAAGGATAGGAGAATTGATTTAGTATACAAAATTTAGCTAAGTCGTAAAAAAATATTCTACCCCCTTCACATAAAAAAATTCTGGAAAAAAATGATATATTTTCTTGCTTCATTTGCACTTCACTTACTTTTTCACCTGCGAGCCGCCACTGCCTTAACATTAGTCTGTTCGATAGATATATAAGATCGATACAAACAGCCCATTAACCAATCTTCTAATAAAACTTTGTTAGACATTGTTATGTCAAACAAAGTCCCCTAAGCTTTTCTATACTTAATTTTTTATACACAAACACGTGCTGTCCTTAGTGTAAGGTTTCAAATGAAAAATAATATCCTCGATCCATTCCATCATATATGGAATACAAGAGTAAAGCGATTAAAGGCATCTTAAATGGTCAGATTTTTTTCCAAGACAATCTCGAACGTAACAGTAAGACGCGTACGCATTAATATGGTACCAATTATTTATCACAGATCTATGACGTGAGTCCAAATAAAACCAATGAACAGCTATTAATAACCTAAATAGGAGAGCCTGAAATGGAAGCAGAATATGCTTAAAAGGTAAGAGGAGGTGCTTGTAACCTACTATTATGCTAAACTATTAAAGATATCACAGTCCCGATGGGTTGAACCTTAGTGGTATCTAGAGAAGAAAATAATTTTTTAAGTAGATTTAAAGCTAGTTTAATAAACATATTTTTTTGCTTTGTCTTGAAATGTAGATTTTAAAGAAATAGTCATTAAGGTTATTAAATAAATAATACTGTATAATTAACAAATGTTTGATTGTTTGAAAGATATAGCGAAAATTAAAAAAATACTTTCTTAATTTTTTGATTTGAGGATGTGTAGTTATAAATTCTTAATTCAATGGTACGTTCAAGAAGGTATTTTTTGCAGCTTTTTTATTTTAATTAGTATCATCTATGTATTTTCTCTTCATTAAACACAGCTTTCAATTTTTTTTTCTAATGCATATCGCTTCCTATCGTTAAACTGTATTATATATGCATTTTCTTCAGTAATAAAAAATTGTCTTGAAATTTATAAAATTTTATTTATTTATTATTGAAATTATTCAACCGAGTTTATAATTTATTTAGATGATTTATGAAAATGTTTATGTTTCCTGGTTATAAATCCACAGTCATTTAATAATATACAAATTTTGTCTTATTGCACTATGAGGGAACTTCTGGTTAATAGGGCAAAATCGGTTTACAATAGAATTAAACTGAACTGAAACGATATCTACAACCTTTGGAACAATAGATCTGATAATATGACCCGCTTAAACTAAAGACAGACATCAAAAAAATCGAAAAAGTAAAAAAAAATTAAATATAGTAATTTACGAATAAAAAACCTAAATATCAGTTTTTTAAAAAATTCTGGAAGTAATGGATGGAATATATTATGATCCAATTCATTGGCCCCGTTGGACCACCACGTTCGCCTGATCTAACTTCTACCGATTTCTTTTTATGGCTTATTTCTTTATGGTTAAATATTGGGCTAGTTAGTAAAGTAGTAAATACTCTTATTTCACAAAAAAATATTCGAAAGCAATTGATACAACTCTATTTTTATAACTCGAAATATGTTTACTGTTTTAATGAGGAAATAATTGTAGGAATAGGATTGACAAATAGTCCACTGCATATTGTTTTTCCTGAATGATGAACGCGTTGAATCGAGACACGAGCGAAAAATATTAAAAAACTTCTTGCAATATACCTTGGCGCAAAGAACAAAATGGCGCCATTTCGTCATTTTTAACATTTTTTTAATATTCTTGCTATGGAACCATTGCGGCAATATTGTGAATATCCCCTGAACATTTTATCTAAATTGGTCAAACCATCGCAGAGTAATCGAGGTACAAACAAAAAAAAAACAATAAAATGGCCGTCACTCCGCTATTTTAACATTTTTTAAATATGTTTACTATGGGACCACTCCGGCAATATCGTGAATAGCCCCTAAAAATTTCATCCAAATTGGTCAAACCGTCGCGGAATAATCGATGTATAAAGAACAAAATATCCACCATTCCGCCATTTTTTAATATGCTTTCTATGGGACCGTTCCGCCAATAGTTACGTTACTAAAATATCGGAAAACATTTCAACGTCAAAAAGGCGTCGTTCATTGCAATTGTCTTGACCATGGCTCTCTATGTTTTAGCGCAAATTACCTTACCATTTCTTTAGTGTTTAAACGCTTATAGATCCACAACTAATTGACAGAATATATTAAAAGTATATATATTTGAAATTAGAAGAAAAAGATCTTCAAGAATATGATTTAATATACAGCGTGTTTCATTAAAAAAAAACTGACAACCTGTCAAAAATTTAACATTTCCAATAATATTTTCGCACTAATGATATAATATTCTAAATCTTCATAAAAAACCCAAAAACTTTTGTATTTACGACATTTCCGTATCTATTCAAATAAACTCTCTAGGTGGGTGGAAAAATATACGGGAAAACCCTGTACACTATTCAATAAACTGAACAAAGAAATTAGAGATGTTGCCATCATAAATATTTAAAAAGACACTTAAAAATTGTGTTAGAAAAATGCTGTTACGATGTCCAGGAATTTACGTAAATATATCTTATTTTGTATTGTCTAGTTTATGAGTATATCTATGTATTTAAGTTTTCATTTTTACTTTTTTTGACCTTCTGACTTTTTCTCCAATTATTTTATATGTTTCGATATGTACTTTTAAATTGAAAAAATAAACTATTGATTTTGATTTTGATTTTTGGTTTTTAATTTTCGAGTTTTGTTTTTGATTTAAAATCGCAAAGTTTCATAAAACTAATTTTTAATCAGACTCCGTACTAAAATTCTGTTACAGTATTAAATAATAAATTTAAAAGTAATTAAGACAATGCCAGGTACTAGCATTTGCCAGAAGAAAAAACTTAGTTACAGATTTTTCATTAATTACTGTAGTCAAAATTCCGGAATTTGTGATACCTGTACATATTTATATACGCTGACCTGTTGATAAATATCTCGAGGATCATGTTATTCGAACTAATACAAACCGTCGAAGCACAAAAAATTACAAAAATTCCATCCCTAAAAATCGGTCGGATCTGACCGCGGTCAATCGATCTTGTTCGTGACACTTTCAGACTGTCATACTCTTAATTATAAAACCAGAGACAAAAGCTTTCGGCAGATGGTTATCTGCGGCTTGGATCGGTCGCACCGTGTAAAACATTATAAAACACTGTGTTTGGAAATTGTGCGGTTGGCGCTGATAGATTTTTCGGATTCCTCGAATTCCTTTTATTTTGCCTTATCGCATCCTTAATAAGCAGGAAGAATGATTTTTGTAGGATGGGTATTATATTTGTTTAGCCATGTGTTCGATATGAGAACTTCAAAATGTGGATTCAGTAAATATCTTTTTTTTGGAACTTCCCTCGCACTGAACGATTTCTTTGCACTCGCAATAAGTTTTCTCAACTTCAGTTTATATAGGCGTTCCCAAACTTTCAAATCGACTTGGTAATAATCATTTTATGCCCAATGTTTTGAACTCATGTTCCTGTTATTAGATATAATTTAGAATAAAATAGAAAGTAATACTGTAACGTATGGGTGTCATAACGAACATAATATTGCTAGGCAAATCTCTTAATAATAGAGCCTAGGCACGACAGCTCCTTTTGCCGGCTCTGGCATGAGTTGACAAGCAGGGTTGTTTTAACTATCCTTTACAGAAGACACGTCTTATAACACGGAGCTTAAGTAAGATCTTAAAAGGGCGCCATCCACAATAAAAAAAAGTAAGAAATGTGCTGCCGTGTTATAAGTCGGACCTTGCGGAAAATCCTTCTTCTGAAATTATTGTCTGTACTTTAACCAAATAAAAGAACAACTATTTAATCAACCAGTTACCAAATTTATTATAAAATAATTAAATTACACAGGCATATGTTCAAAATCAACGTAGCAGGTGAATTATTTAATAATTTAAAAAAAAATAGCAATAATTAAAAGGAAAATTCTTGTGAAATAAAATAATTTGTAAAATTACGGTCACTAATATTAAATTATATGTACCCTAATTGGCCAATAACTTAAACACTATTAAGATAATAAATTACTCAAATTTTCGGATGAAATAAAGTAATAAAAAAATTTTAGACAATAAAAAAATGGAAATTTCTCACCAAAACTCTTAATAGCTGACACCACTTGTGGACGGCCCAAGGCTGCATCAGTTCTTGTTTTAACGCCTACCTACTCCTCTCCCTCAATGGTTCTCGAACAAGATTTATGACGAATTATATCCGGGATGACCTTATTTCCTCGGAACCAAAATTGAATTTATGATGCAATTGGGATCGGAATTCCATCAATCCAATATTTAATTTAGGCAAGCCTAAATAAAGGGTTGCGGCAGACAACAAAAAATTATCTAGTAACTAGTGGCTAGTTAGGCGTCTAGCAATAAAAATTTATCCAGAAATCCAAGTACTGATTTGAAAATGGATAAAGACAAAATTATGAAATAAAATTTTAAATTTCAATTTTAATAGTTAAAAAAAAACCAGTTAGTGGGAAAAAAGACAAGTCGGTGTAGAGCTGAAAGGAAAAGAAAAAAATAGGCGTCAGCATGGCATGGCGTGATCTCGAAATTAAGCAATATAATAAAAAAAATTCATAAAAAAATCACATTTAAATTTTGACCAATTAATCTAAATAATCAAAAATGTAATTACAAATTTTAATGTATTACCTGACTGATGTACCTTTGGGAAAAACTAACAAATTACGTTTCAAGACTTTGACCCGTCAAAATGGCTTCCGACTTGCACAAGGTTCTGGAGATAAAATGGCTTGCTAAACGTGAAACCAATACGTTTAGCAGAGAAACAAGAATTCAAAAATATGTTCCCTTTTTTTAAAAAAGGATAGCCAAATCTCAACATAGGTTTACCGGGTTGACGGTGCAAAATAGAACCCCAAAGTAAACGTATGTCTTAAATGATTTTAATTGAAAAGGAAAACTTTTGCTTAAATATATATTAGAAGAATTGAACTCAATTAATTATAAGCTATATAAATATTATAATTCATTAACCCAAAATTAACAGAAAAATAACTAGGAAAAATAAGTTTTAATCTTTATGTTATTTTCCCAATTGAATGATAATAATATTAAATATCAAATCACCTTGTATTTGTTATGATCAACGACATGCATGCATTTATTCGCCAAGGAAGTAAAAATTACTTGAATGTGCGACAAGAAGGCATTTTTAAAACTGCCTTAAGAGGAACAAGGAAAGCCAGAACCTAGTCTACACCACGCTGTGTACAATACGTATCGCCTATTGGTTGCCAAATTTATACAAATACGAGGAAGAGTAGTAGGTATCCAAAAAAATGCACGCATCCTTAGCCTCAAATAAATACTGAAATATAGTGATATAACAACTTAAATATACACAATAATTATAATTAGTCTATTTACGTACAACCGCAAGCTGTAAGTAATGAAATATTTAAATTATCAAATACTAAATATGTTTACTTAAAAAAAATATAGATTTATTATCATCATAAATTGTCCGACCGTAACGCACGACAGTACACCGTTACAATACATTTGTCAAAAATAATCAACTGTATGGTTTACTTTACAATACAATTTAAATTACTAAAAGCAGTAATTGCTTTATCTTTGATGGTATATTTTATTCATTTTTATTTCCCTCGTAAAGGGAAGTATTATAATCGTCAAAAAATCATACTCCTAGATGTTTCAGATTTTTAAATTTCTCTAGATGCTGAAAAAGATGTTTTCTCAATTCCGTTGGTCTGTCTGTCTGTCGGTTTGTCTGTTAGCGGCATAGCTAAAAAACTACTAATCCGATTGACTTCAAATTTTGGTTAACATTAAGAGGCAAATGGGGATGACCTGGTAGCATTTTGGTCAAAATACAGTAGTGCGAAACCAAATGGCGGCAGTGTAATGCTAAAAAAATTATTACTATAAAACCACTTACTCAATTTATTTCCAATTTTGCACAAAAATCAAGTATTATGAGAAAATCGACTGGTCAAATTTTGGGACGAATCCAAGATGGCGAAACAAAATGGCGCACAGTGGATTGAGGTATACAAAAATGGGGTCATTCACTTTAAAATCCAATAAATTTTTTATTTCTTGACGGATTTTGCTGTCTAATGACTTATTTAAAAGATAAAAGATACAAATTTGAAAAAAATAACATATGCCTAAAGTACGTTATGGTGGAATGTCAAATTCTAAAAACTGAATTTAATACAAAAAAATAAATAATATATAATATAATAAATCAATTTTGCTAAACACTACAAAAGGTACCTCCAAAAAAAAATATGATGGTAAGTGCCACTAAAAAAGATTAGTAGCGAGGCAACACCTTCAAATAATATTTTTACTTCTCTCGTAAAAGGGAAGTGTTGTATTCGTAAAAAGTCACCCTCTAAGATTTTTTCAGATCTTTACGTTTCAGGGTTACTAGATGCAGCAAACATGTTTTCTCAATTCCGTCGGTCTGTCTGTCGGTCTGTCTATTCGCGGCATAGCTAAAAAACTACTTATCCGATTGACTTCAAATTTTGGACAAAAATTAAGGGTCATATGGGTATGACACGGTAACACTTTGGGAAAAATCCAATATGGCAAAACAAAATGGCGGCCTAGTGAAATGTTAAAAAAATTATTACTAAGAAAGTGCTTATTCAATTTATTACAAATTTTGCAGAAAAATCAAGTATTATGTACGAATCAACTGGTAAAATTGTGGAACGAATCCAAAATGGGGGCACAAAATGGAGACTTAATAAAATATTCTAGCAGGTTTTACCTATCTTTTCGTTTTAACGCCCCTAGATAAAAAAAAATATGTTTTATCAATTTCGTCGGTCCCCCTGTCGGTTGATCTGTCTGTCTGTCAGTTCGCGGAATAGCTTAAAAACTATCTACTCATCAAATTGACTTCAAATTTTGCACAAAAATTAAGGCTCATATGAGGATGACTTGGTAATATTTTGGTAAAAATCCAGTTTGTCGGAACAAGATGGCGACCTAGTGAAACGTTAACAAATTATTAATAAAAAAACTGATTATCCAATTTTTTCAACTTTTGCAAAAGAATCAAGTGTTACATAAGAATGAACTGGTAACATTTTGTTATGAATATAAGATAGCAATACAAAATGGCGGCCTAATAAAATATTTAAAAAGTCTGTGTGAAAAAAACTACCTATTAGGTTAATTTCAAATTTTGTGCAACCATTAAGTGTGATTTAGAGATAAACTGGTAACATGTTAAAAAAATTAGCGTAAAAAATCTTCTTATTCAAATGGGTTTAAATTTTGGGAGAAAAATTAAATATTATATAAGGATCAACTGCAAATTCAACATGACGTAACAAAATCGAGGTGTGTGTCGATGTAAAAACTACTTATTGAATTAATTTTAAATTATGCCCAAAGTGTGGCGTAAGTAAAAACTGATAAAATATGGGTAGGGATCCAATATATTGGAACAAAATGGCGTCCAATAAAAATGTTTGAAAAGACAGTATATAGGTGTTCCTAAATAACTATGTACAGGGTTTTCCCGTATCTTTTCCCACCTACCTAGAGAGTTTATTTGAATAGATACGGAAATGTCGTAAATACAAAAGTTGTCAGTTTTTTTAAATGTATATTAAATCATATTCTTGAAGATCTTTTTTTTCTAATTTCAAATATATATACTTTTAATATATTCTCCCAATTACTTTTGGATATATAAGCGTTTAAACATTAAAGAAATGGTAAGGTAATTTGCGTTAGAACATAGTGAGCCATGGTCAAGACAATTGCAATGAACGACGTCTTTTTGACTTTTACCGGTCAGAAGCATCTATTTACGAGCATTTTTAATATTTAATACGTTGGACGATGGGTTATTCGGAAGAAGAGAAACTCGACATGATAGAATTATTTTATTTACTTGGTAAAAATGCATCGATAGCTCGTAACGAATATCAGAGACGGTTTCCAAACAGACCAACACCGACTCGTAGCATAATATTAAACATCGTTAAACAATTGAATCAAAGAAAAACACTTAAGTGAAAAGTTAGAATAGTGGAAAGAAACAATGCCATAAAAAATCAATAATATTAAGTAGGGAAATAATAATATTAGCTTAAAGAACTAAATTTTGGTTTTCTATATAGCCTCCTTGGTTTATAATGCATTTCTGACTATTTCTTCTAAATTTTTTGTGTATGGATGCGTAGATAAAATGAGGTGATTGGGTGTTTAAATCGTTGATTGTTTGGACTATATTTTGCTCTAAAGCTTGGATGGTTCTTGGCCTGTGGTAGTATCTTGTTTTTCAGATAACCCCACAAAAATATGTCCAATGGAGAGAGGTCGGGACTGTTGGCTGGCTATCTTAATGGTCCATGTCTTCCAATCCAAAATGGATACATGTCATTTAAAAAATTGTTGACCGGCTGGACATTATGAGGAGGGGCACCATGTTGTGGCTATATCAAACTAAGAAATGAATTAATCGGTAGTTGTTCTAAATGCCCCTCGTTTTCGTTTTCTAATAACTCCTGATACCTTTTTCCGGTTAAATTCCCATTTAAAAATATAGGTCCAATAACATGATTGTTAAGAAGGTCACACGAAACATGTAGGGATCTTCTTCCCTGAATTCTGATCGCCTGAAGAGCTCGCGGGTTTTCTTTTGACCAAAAATGCTTATTTTTCCGGTTAAACATGTCTCCAGTGGTAAATGTTGCTTAGTCAGTGAAAATTATGTTTGACAGATTTAGTTGGTTCATCATAACACGTCTTTCTATTTCTTGGTAGAAGTGTAATCGGTCTATTTTATTTTGATCGGTTAATTCTTGAGTAGGTAAAAACTTATATGGCTTATATTTACAATGTTTTAGAACTGAGTGGATTTTATGCCACGATTTGTTAAAAAAAAGTGGCTGTATCGGGAATTGAACTCTCAGGATTTTCTAAAACCAGGAATAAGATAAATAAATTATTTTAATACAAAAGTTTCAAAATTACCTTCAAAATATAATAAAATATTTAAATCTTCTTCAGCGTTTCTTTCCACTATTCTAACTTTTCGCTTAAGTGTTTTTCTTTCATTCAATTGTTTAGCGATGTTTAATCTTGATCTACAAGTCGGTGTTGGTCTATCTGGAAACCGTCTATGATATTCGTTACGAGCTCTCGATGCATTTTTACTATGTAAATAAAATAATTCTATCATGTCGAGTTTCTCTTCTTCCGAATAACCCATCGTCCAACATATTAGATATTAAAAATGCTCGTAAATAATTACTTCTGATCGGTAAACGTCAAAAAGGCGTCGTTCATTGCAATTATCTTGACCATGGCTCACTATGTGTTTGCGCAAATTACCTTACCATTTCTTTAATGTTTAAACGCTTATATATCGAAAACCAATTTACAGAATATATTAAAAGTACATATATTTGAAATTACAAAGAAAAGATCTTCAAGAATATGATTTAATATACAGGGTGTTTCATTTAAAAAAACTGACAACCTGTCAAAACTTGACATTTCCAATAATATTTTCGCACTTATGATATAATATTCTAAATCTTCATAAAAAACCCAACAACTTTTGTATTTACCACATTTCCGGATCTATTCAAATAAACTCTCTAGGTGGGTGGAAAAATATACGGGAAAACCCTGTACTAAACTAAATTGGTTCAAACTTCACTATTCCTAATAAAAGGAAATATTCATAATGAAGGAAGTTCCGGGTAAAGGAAATTTACCGATTTTTTAGGTACAATTCGAAATAGAATTTATTTATATGTTAAGAAATAGGCAGATCACAACGTTCTGTTTTTGTAATAACCCAGATAATTTAGTATTCATACAAAACTGTACTTGTTCGTTTTTATTGCCGTTGATAAAAAAGCTTCCTCGTCATCGGGAAGTCGAGTTCTTTTTCAAGAAGTAAAAAAATAATCCCCTGCAGTTTGTACTAAACATATGCTTTCATGCATAACAAAAGGTAGTTTTTAAGACATGGTTACCATTTACCTACGATAATTACCCTTAGAAATATGTCATTTAAAACTAATATAAAAAGACGTGGATTAAAAAATATATAGGTACTAATTATCTTTAATGGTTATTAATGAGGGTTTAATTGGTACTACTTAGGATAAAAATGATTTAAGAAAAAACTCAAAGGGGGTTTGTAAGCATAATATATTTAGATTTTATCACAAAGCAGCCAAAATGAACCAATAAATTTGTCTTCGGGCGGCCTTCCTGGAAATTGACGTCAAGAATTAGATTTTTGATAGTTATTTCTTAAACTTCAAATAACATTTTTAAACATACTATTTTTCACTTCCCTTGTAAGTATTGTAATAGTGAAAAAATCACCCTCCAAGAGTTTTTTCGAATCTTTACGTTTCAGGGTCTCTAAATGCCTAACAACATGTTTTCTCAATTCCGTCGATCCGTTCGTCAGTCTATCTGTTCGCGGCAAAACTACTTACCCGATTGACTTCAAATTTTGGTCAAAAATTAAGAATCATCAGGAGGATTTTGGTAAAAATCCAATATGGCAAAACAAAATGGCGGCATAGTGAAATGTTAAAAAAAAATACTTAAAATCTACTTATTCAATTGATTTCAAATTTTGCACAAAAATCAAGTAATATGTAGGAACCAACTGGTAAAATTTTGGTACGAATCCAAGACGGAGAAACAAAATGGCACTTATTAAAATAATTAAAAATTCAGCCTGAAAAACAAATTAATGGACTGATGCCAATGTGTTGTAACTAATTGTCGTATAGAGATGAACTGGTGAAATTGTGGTACTAATTAAAGTAACGGAAGCAAATGGCGGTCAAATAAAATATTTGTAATCGTGAAAAAAATCACCCTATCAGGATTTACATATTTTCACGTTTTAATGTGTCAAAAATATGTTTTATCAGTTCTCTCGCTCCGCCTCTCGGTCTGCCTGTCTGTCATAGCTTAAAAATTACGTATGAGATCATGTGAAGATGACCTGGTAATATATTGGTAAAAATCAAATATGCCGGAACAAGATGGCGGCCTAGTTAAACGTAAAAAAAATATTACTAAATGGTTATCCAATTTACCTAAATTTTGCACAAAAATCAAGTATTACGTGGGAATGTACTGGTAATATTTTGGAATGAATGTAAGATAACAAAATGGCGGTGTGTGAATGTAAAAACTACTTATCACCTATGGCATACGTAGAAATTGGTAAAATATTACAATCCAATATGATGGAACAAAATGGCGACCAATAAAAATGTTTCAAAAGACAGTATATATTATCTGTTACTAAATCACTATGTACTGAATTAAATTAGATCATACTTCACTATTCCTAATAAAAGGGAAGATTCATAAGGAGGGGAAGTTCTGGGTAAAGGAAATTTACGGATTTTTCCAATAGCTTTAGGCAAATTTAAAAGACGGCTCTGTGCACAAATAATTGAAGGTTGTTTCACGTGAATTTGTCTTCCAAAATTTTGTAAGGTAGAGTTCTGAACTACCATGCGTTTACGGAAAAAAAGGGTCTGTTGGATAATTTCCGCGCTATAGGCTTATAATTCGGGTATCCACCCATTCGGGGTGCCGAGATCATCCCGAAATGAATTTCCCTTTGTCCCTTTCAAGTTATTCACCGGATATAAGGTTCTACTGAAGAATTATGGGAAGCAATATTGCATTGTTAAGTATTTAAGCTGTTAAAATTTTACTTGACTTAATAAAAAATATCATAGATCTAAGCCACAAATAAGTCTTTATTATTTTATTAGCCTAATATAGACATGCGGTGCTTTAGCATAACTCACACATATCCTTCCTTCTCTAAGGACGTCGAACAGGGCCAGTAGAGTTCAAGGAGAGAAATTTGGGAACCTTTTGGTAACTTGTTTGTTTAGTCCTCAGTTGACGGTTGATTGTTGGTCCCAGGTGTCCCGGATTTGGAATTTCTTAAACTTACTTAAAATAGAAACAGGAGCATTTAAGTTAATTAAATTTTGGTAAAAAAATCTTCTTAAGTCTTCGTATATTACAAGGTTAACTTATAAACAATTTTAATTGGAACTAGCTGGTCCGACAAACCATGTTCTGCCTTCTCCGTTAGATGGCCCGATGACGTTCCAGTGGAATTATAAGAATATGGTTCGCATTCACCACATTGTCCAGAAATGTTATTGAAGGAAAATATATTGGTTTTATAGAAAAAATACGCAATAAAACAATACAAAAAATAGTCTCTTACGGTCTTGTTTACCAGACGATCATTAAAAAGAAAAATCATGTAAATTGGTGCAGTACAACTCTCCCACGAAGTTGCTGAAAAAATTTGGCGTATGGCTGGTTGCAAAATTTGACAGCGAGTTCCTAGATTTTTATAAACAACTTGTCAAATCCGAAAGCTCAGTTAAATATTCTAAACAACAATTAAGTTTTGTGCAACCGACTGTTAGTGTTTTATATATATAGATTACAATTTTGTTGTCAGGATTTCAATCTAATATATTTCTAATTCAGGGGTGTCATTTGCGTGGAATACTTTATTAAAAAGTAAAAATAATTTAATCTCCTGCAGTTTGTACTAATTATATACTTTCATTTATTACATACTATTTATTACAATTTTTGACAATAGCTTTGGGCTACTTTAAGGGATAACTCCGTACACAAAGCATTGAAGGCGGTTTCGTGTGAATTCGTCCATCTAAAATTTGTAAGTTAGAGTTCTGAGCTAGCAGGCGTTTGTGGAAAAAAATAGGATCAGTTGGTTAATTTCCACGCTATAGGCTTGAAATTAGAGGATCCACCCGTTCCGGTTTCTCCAGGATCATCCCGAAATGAAGACCCTTTGGTCCTTTCAAATTATTCACCTGGGACTCGGACTTATCCCGAAATTTCAGGATATCCCGAATTATACCTTCACTAAACATCGAGTATAGTGTATCGCCTCCCGAGAGAAATTATGCATTGTTAAGGGTATTAAACTGTTGAAATTTTACTTGATTTAATAGAAAATATTAAAGATCTAAGCTCGACAATAGTCATTACTATTGTATTAGCCTCTTTGAAGTGCTTCAGCATCAATCAGTCATATCTTTCCTTCTTCAGGGACGTCGAGGAGGGCCAGTAGGGTTTAAGGCATTTGGGGATCTTTTGTCAACTTGGATTTTTTAATCTTCAGTATACGGTTGGTTGTTGGTTCTAGGTGTCCCAGGTTTGGGATTTCTTAAAATAAAAACAGGGACTATGTAAATTGTACAGTGTCCATCTTCTAAACTGATTTTTGGTAAAAACGAAAATTTTCTTAAATCTTCGTATAATTATAAACAAATAAATTTAATTTAAATTATCTATAATTTTTATTTTTAATTAGAATTACAATTTTGTTTTCATGATTGCTTGGTTTTTTTTTTAGAATTGGGCCTGTGTGCTAGGATACATTAACAGGTCACCAATTTTACAATTGAATTTGAGATTGAGTTGAATTCAAATTTAATTATATTTTCTTTGGAAGTATCATTATACATTACATGTCAAAATAAAATTGAGATATATAAAGGAGAGGCGCCAAGGATAATATAACGCATCGGGCTGTAGAAATAAATAATATTTTTTTAGATTAGGCTCTTTTTCTTTTTCAAATTATTGTCAGGTTGGGACATTATTGCCACACTGCATGGTCAATAAGTATTAATTCCAGAAAACGCATTATTCCCAGAAAAAATTGTTTCTTTTATTTTCTCATTTGATTTTAGTCAAAAATAAATAACTTTATGCAAACTCTTGTTGTTGCAGAATTGTATCATTGACATAATTTCTAACTTTACATTATTCCGCATTTCCTCTTCATTACTTCCAATCACCCCGTACGTGTGTCCCGAACTTTTGCATGTCACTTCCAAGAAACAAAACTCAAATATTTACCCCGCCCTCTTCCGCACCAATGCCATTTTTCCGCACTCTAATCTCGAATGCCTTTTGATCGTTTCACTTTCAGCGTCCGTCACATCGGCAACGATGCATGAAATGAGCCCGATATGCGGGGTTGCCGTGCGTCGTCTGCAGCTGAGAGGTCAGCCGAGGGTCCGATCGGTTGCCCCTAGCGATGAGATGCGTCTTTTCTTAGGACTTTCTGGATATTGAGGGATACACACTGTCGGATAATGTTGCGAAGAAATAGTTTTGGATTATTAAGTAGGGTAGTTTTTTATTATCTATTATAGGGTTAAGCTTAAAGACTCAGGGCCAATTCGATATTGTTAGTAAAATATAGGTTAGAGCAAGCTGTAGCACGTGGCCGAGCACCAACTGAGTTAATATTTTGAAGGCACATTTAATAAAAACTTTATAACAGACAGAAAGAAGGACAATCCCTGGGAGAGATAAAGTCACTGGGAAATAGCAAATATGTTTTCGAGACCAAAATAGCAAAATCTTACTTACTTTATTATTCTAATAAACAATCTGTTTTGTGAAAGTTTTAGTTGGCGCCGGTGTTATAGATCCGTGCTTTTGATAATTTACCTACTTGCTTTTAATATATGGGAAAGTTCGACCATTAAATTAGAAATATTTATATTTATTATACCAGGTGTACTTTGTAAGGGGTTTAAATACATATAACAAATTCTAAATTGTTAGTTAGTTCTATTTCAGCCACTAGTTGATCGAGAACTGTTGTATTTGAGTAGTATCTTGTATAGAAGTAGATACTTTTGAGCTACATGTCGTGATTGATTTGTGGGGATTTAACAGTTGTGGCGATTTTGCTTGGAATGCAGCTAGGTTATACCAAATACTGCTGCTTCCTCTGCAAATGGCACAGTCGAGCATGATCGGGTCAGTACATAAAGTTTTTTGAGGCAGGAAAGAAAAATGTAACCAGCACGCTATTAGTTTCCCCTGAAAAGATATTACTACCGCCACTTCATAGAAAATTGGGACTTATGAATATCTTCGTGAAGGTTATGGACAAAGAAGGCTCTGTTTTCAGTTATTTAAAAGAAGTTCCCTAGAATCAGTGACGCTAAAATTAAAGAGGGACATGGAAAGAAGGTATTAGTTTTGTAAGAAATAATTCAGATTCTTTTGCTAGCCAACTAAATTCTAAAACAGGTATTTCTTAGTTACTTGGGTGTTAGAGTTAAGGCAAGTAAAGCTCAAATAAAAAATACAAGCAATATGCCTATTTTCAAATTAGGACAGTCCTCCTTCTGATAATCTCACATGGTAATCATAATCAATAAAAATAGGGTCTTTTTTAATTAACACTTTTGGTTTATTAAAACAATGTAATGCTTAAAATATAATAAATATTATTACATTCCAAATTTAAACAGCATATATACATTTTAATAAGCTTTTAGGCATTTCTTTGAAACACTAATATAATATTTTCTATATGATCTCACATCTGTATTCATGAAAAATTGTTCTTTTTCTCTATCCAGTCCATTATAGGTAATTTTAATAATTCACTAGAAATCAGTATATTTCCCCACATTTGGAAGGTTAACTTTATAACACTTTCACTTATTCGAACCCTAATGGAGTCTTTAATATCATGTTTTTTTTTTGGAAATTCCTTTTACAAAATATAACGAATCAACTTTTTTTTTTACTAAAGGAAGATCAAATCAATTACCATAGATTGAATAGTTTGCACAGAATATATTTTTGAAAATTTAGAAAAAGCGAGTGATGTTAATTTTGTATACATAGGTTTTTTTAAGGCTTTTGATACAATTAATCATGCCTTAATAATAGACAAACTATCGAAATATGGAAAAAGAGAAAAATTTTTAAAGTGGATATAATATTTTTTTAAAGATCGGCAGCAGCTTGTAAAAATTATAAACATCTTTTCAGAGTAACTTGTATTGTTCAGGGCGGACATGTGTCACCATTATTATTTAATATTTTGTCAATGACATCTCCACTTCCTTTCAAATTTTATATTACAGGCAGATCATTTAAATATTTTAAACAAGATAGAGGCTGAAGAAGATGTAATGGGGTTTTAAGAATACCTAGACAGAATTTATAATTGATGTTTGATTAATCAAATGTATCTTAACATCCAAAAATGTAGATTTATTCAAGTTAGTATACCTGTCACTCCAGATCCAAACGCATATTTAATTAAAATTTTAGTTGAAAAAGTTAAAGTTATACGAGACTTAGGAGTACTAATTGATAATAGACTGGGTTTTGCACAACATATAGAAAATGGTAAAAATAAAGCAATGGAAATATTGGGTTTTATTTTTTGAAACAAATAGGACTTCTCTAATATAAATGCAATAAAGCTTTTGAACAAATCACTAGTTAGACAACATCTTAAATTCTATACTAATATTTGGAACTTCTATTACTGAGTTTATATTAGGGCTTGATTCTTGAAATATTTGGGGTATATTGCGTACAAAAAACATATTTCTGTTGAAATAATTAGTTATTCAGAGTTTGACAAAATAGGTACTTAACAACGGTTTTATTGATTACCCAGAGATTGCGATAAGAATGCAAATTTATGCTCCACCTAGAATATTCAAAGAATGCAGAACTTTTGAGTTGCGTCAACATAGACCATTATAATAATATGACCAGAATTCTCCAATTAATAGAATCATGTTTAATGTCAAAAAATATAAGGGTCTTTTTTAATAATTGTTGAGATTCTGTTAAATGTTTCTTTAAATAATACTCCTAATTCTACGTTATAGATTAGTATTAACTTCTATCATTTTAGGTATGAAATATTGAATGTGGTGTGAAAAATCTGCCTTTAACTTTTTTTGCTGTACTTAGTTCTATTCTTTGGATATTTTATTATATGCTTAGCTTTTATAATATTTAGTCTACATTGATTATTAACATTTTTTTTTTGTCTTTTTTTACTATATATTATACTGTTGTATATTTGTATACACCGAAATGTCCCATATATGAAAATGAATAAATATTTTAAACAATTCAAGATTGATGGACCTGCGTCATTTAGAAAAAGTTTAATGCAATTTGCAACAATCATATGAATAAATGATAGAATATGTTTGGCGAATCATATTTAAAAATGTGTTAGATTTGCATGCTTTTTCTTATTAAGCCTGTTTTTGGCTTTGGTTTATACTGGCCAACGGATCTCCTAATTAAATGGTAAATCTTATGAAAAATAGGTTTCAGTCAATTAATTTTATTACCTTGTAATTTTCGACTTACTGATCAAAAACCACAACTTTGCCACTAAAGTTGGAATTTTGTGTTTTGCAAAATGTATGCAAAATTTTAACTTTTTATTTCCTAAATATTTAATACGCTTTCGGACAACATCAGTTGCTTGGAATATATGTGATAAGCTGCAAGAGTACGTCTTAGTAAAGATACACTTTTACAAAGTGAAGATATATTCCAGAATACGGACATTTTGGTTTCACATTCGACCAACTCAAAAAGCTTTAAAATTAAACGAAAATTGAAGAATAGTATTGAGGGTGAAGCTATATTCCAGAATCTGGACATTTTGGTTTTACATTTCACACTCAGAAAGCTTTAAAATTAAACCAAAATTGAAGAATAGTATTGAATTTTTTTTAATAACTCGAATCATCTATTTTAATATTATGATAAAAATGTATTTTTTAATTTTCTAAAAAACTTGAACTAACAACCTAAAGTAGCCAGTAAAACTAACTTATTTTAATTGTTGAACAAATGTTATCGATAAAAACGGAAACAATAGCCTGCTTGAAAATGTATTGCAAAATGAACATTGTCCATTGAAGTGCGTTTACCCCTTTGTGTAAACTTCCTAAATCCATGAACTGTTTGGAGCGTGAATACCTTTGTCAAATAGCAAATAAGTATAATGCGACAGCAGCTAATACTAATACTAATAATACTAATTTTTAGAATATTATTGATGTTTTAATTAGGTATATGCCTTTATATAATGCCTATTAAAAATTGATTTGTTAAATAATCAATAACATTTTGCTTTGATATACGACACCACTCAAATGACACATAAATCATACATAATTCATGGCGAGGCAATGTGTCAATTAGTATGATACCGGGAACGGACAACTATCGCATTTACACTGTACGATCGTTAAAAGTAATAACCCATTGAATTTAGCGCAAGAGAATACTTTGGATAATACTTTTCGAATACCTGGTGTCACGCTGTCCTTTCTCACACTTAGGAGAGCGTAAAGGAGAATTCTTTTTTTGCGAAATCGCTTCATAAAAGTATATTTTATGGGGTACCGAGTCATCTAATAAACATATAATGGGGACTGGTTAATTGTAAATGGTGCATGTAGTGTCAAAACAGTGGTGTAGACTTTACGGAGGGAAACGTCTTTCATTAAAATTAAAAAAGTTAATCTGCCTTCGTTAGAGAATCCAGAATCTTTCAGCAACTAGGTAAACGCTTGAACCAACTATGCTGAAAAAATAATTAACCAATGCATAAAAATTATATAAAGGTTATTCAAATAAACTGTTTTTCTTACTGGTTGCAACTAGGTTTTCTGAAAACTAACAATGCCGTGTTTTTAATATGTTACATAATAATCTGGCTTTAGTTGTATACCCTTTATCGGAATTATATACATATTTATACAGCCCCCCAATATTTTATTCTCTTGGCAAATTCTTACTTTATGTTGGAATGATTTTATTTTTCAATAATTTGTTTAAAAATTAAATTATAATAATCTATATATTTAAAACACTAAGCACTTTTCAGCAAGTTGAGTGTGAAAGAGTTGTACTGCACCAATTTACATGATTTTTTTTTTAAATGATCATCTGGTTACCAAGACTATTTTTTGTATTGTTTTATTGCGTATTTTTTCTGTAAAACCAATAAGTTTTTCTTCAATAACATTTCTTGACGATGTGGTGAACACGTCCGATATTCCTAAAATTTTACTGGAAACTCATGGCGCCATCTAATGGAAAAGGCAGAATAATGTCTGTCGGGCCAGCTAGTTTTGTTTAAAGCTGCAGTTCAATTTCAAAAAAAAAATCATGAAATTGGTGCAGTACAACTCCCTCACGAACTTTCTGAAATATCTGGCTTAGTGTTTTAAATAGATGATGTATTATTGATAAAGAGAACCTTATACTTATTAAGATGCTACAACAATTACTACATAAAAAGTAACGGAATTTCAAATAAAATTTGCTAATAGTGCGGTTTTGCGACTATAAGTCAACAGATTTCAATTAGCATTACTTTTTAGAAAAAGCAATATATCTAAAAATTGTTTTGCTTCAATGTGTTCAGTTTAGAATACGATTTCTAACAATATCAACAAAATTTAAAAAATCGAGGCGTCTTAAATCCTGTCTGAGCCCAGGGTCTACAAATCCTTCAATTTTATACCTAAAAGTGATTGATTAATTACTTAACATCAAATTATTTCTTCGGGTATATTGCTTTATAATACAGTGTTTTGAATTAGTACCTAACTATTTTTAGAAAAAAAAATAGAACTTTTTTTTGTGAAAAAGTTATATTAAATAGTTAAGTGAAACCTAATTCCAAAAATTGGCCTCAAATTGTGTAGGAACTTTTAAATGAATTTCTAATTCTCACATTAAGTCAGCTAAACAGGTCCTCCCCGAAATCTGAGGCGACATTCGGAATATCCTTAAGTCGATGTATCGTGATTCATGTGAAATACATTTCCATATTTACTTCTTAGCCAGACATTATTAAAAAAAAACATTTTGTTTTGCGCTATATTATGAGGAGATTACAGAATTGTTTTTTTTAGGCTGCACAAAATGAACCCCGTCAAAAATCGAATGTAAATATCTGTTCAAAGTTGCACCGGAAAACTATAAAATAAATAATGGCATCCCCTCAAGCCTTAACGGCCCAAGGACCAGTTAAAGACACTTTGTCGACACCGCGCACACTTTAAGTAGAAATGGTAATCAAAATGTATAACAGATAGTACCCAAAATATACTCAAAGTTTAGTCCAAAATGTGCCTTTACTTTCAGTAAAATGTGCCTACAATGCGACTATGGTTTCCAGTATATATCTAAACTGGGGCTTTATATGACCTAACTGTTACTGATTTGTGTTCAAAATAATTTTCCTACGTTTTTTTTTACGTTTCCAAAACTGAACTTAAATATGCCCAAAGTTAGCCCGCCTTTTTCCCAAAATTTTACCGAAATGCGTCTTTATGGTTGCAAAATCAAAATCGACACACCTTTATTCAGTTTGTGGTCAAAATTATATTTGTGTGTCCACTTTATATAAAATTAAACTTATTTCAGACACAAAATATATTTATACTTAAAACAATTTAATTGCACAATGGACACAATATAATAATTATTATTTTTGTTTCCAATAAGCGTCCTAATGAGAAATATGCATATTTAATAGGTGTATGGGTGATACGTGAGCCTAACTTATCGGCTCACTCGAAATTTCTGATAATAGTTGATAAAATACTTCTAAAAACCACACGCATCTAAAAACAATAAACATTTTTAAATATTTAAAACTATTGCTACTTTACAGTAAATTTTATTTCTAAAATATTTAAAGAAAAACAGTTGCTAATATATTTTTCCCCTCCCTGTATTGTAAGCAATCTATTTTGACACTGCTTTGACAGACGTAAATGAAAGTTACTCAACAAGTTATTGGTTGCCCTTAACGACAGGATGTAAGTCAACTTACATCCCTAGGGAAATAATAATCTAAAATTGTTATAAGTAGCTTTAATCTTTGATTTCATCAACATATTACAAAAATCCGGTGATATTAATTGAAATGAATATTAATGGTACAATTATTACAATTATTCACATTATTAACAAAATTTGGAAACACGTTTTCTCGTTTCTTCTCGATGTGTATTACATTTTCTGACTCCACAGATCCTTCATTTCTAACCAATGTTTCTGTCACTGTTGAAGCACTGCAAGAGACTTCTGGCTGGGTCTTATTGTATAAAATTTTATACGCTACTTTCTTTTTATTATTGAGGCTCTAAGCTACGTAACTTTCCGCAATAGAAGGGGATTTCTATCCACCCTGTCGCTTGATAGCTAATACATCAACTCTAGTATTTGCTAATAAAGTTGCCGACGGTCTTCTAAAAGAGTGTCCAGTATACATTTTGAAGTATTCATACTTTAGAAATTTCGCAATTTTACTTGGATTTGACTAAAACGTATTTTTCCCGACAGGCTGGTTTAAGCACTTTCCATTTTGATATCGCATAAAGAAGCGCGGATTAATAGTCGTCATGTGGGATCTTGTATCAATGTACTTTTGAATTATTTTGAAATGACAAACCTGAGTGTCGTCACTTTTTGTCACTGTAAATGTACGTGACCATTTTTGAAGTCAGGAATGGTCACAATTATGCCTTCTTGACTTATTTTATCATTGTCCATTTTCATTTCACAGAGTTCATTAGAACGGCACGCTCCAGCGACTCCCATTACCATTACGACCTTCATCAATAAGTATATATCATCGGAGGCTTCAACCATGAACTTATTCACATCTTCCCTGTTAAATACATTCGATTTTTTGGGTCTATAACCATCATTTTTTCTTTTCAAAAATGCTCGAAGTTTTGGATACTTAGAAATATATATATTTTCCTCTATAAAAAGAGCGGACTTCAACATCGAATACTCACACCATAAGCTTGATGGGGACTTCTCGGTATGAATTGTCAACTTGACGTTGTTGATAAAAATAAAAACTGCTTATGTCGCTCTGGCAACGGCTGCCTTCATAATTTAATGAGAATGCTATCGAAAGTAATGATAATGAAAATCCAAAAATATATCCAGCATTTTCTTGTAAACATGCAATACAGGAAGGGGAAAAATGTTATATACTATATGGGATGTAAGTACATTAACCAGCCTCGAACTTTTTTGCCAGCCCTCGCTATTGCTCGGGCGCAAACTCGTCCTCGACTGGTAAATGTTACTTACTCCTTTATAGTATAAATAACTATTTTTATGATTTCCAACAGCACATTGCGTATGTTTTTTGTCAAAATGAGCCAGAAATTTAATCAAATTAAGCATTGTGGAGTGCCGAAATGAACACATGTTTACTATAATATCCCCTTTTTAATTTTCAAAAATTGTCTAACTTGACACATAAAAGCCGAGTGGAAACATTCTAGACCCGTGTTTCCGATATTTGACCAAATTTCTACTTAAATGTATCTCTTTAGCCATATAGGATTTATTTGACTTTCGTGCACATAATGTACCTAAAATGGGTCTGTTTTTTTTTCAGACACATTGCGTTTAAAATACGCCATGTGCGTATCCACGCTTGTTAAATTCGCAGAATCAACTTTATTTAGTCGGCAACCTACTCATCCATGGTAAACTAACACATTCCCAAAACAAAATGAAAATTATGCGTTTAAAATGTGCTCATTCAACTCCTTTTAGTAACAAAGCAGAAACAAAATACAGACACACCATGTTGGAAACCTGTCGATATCATGGTGACTGAATTTTGTTACTGTATCCAAACTAGCACAATATTGGAACATTCTAGGTATATGGTGTCTAAAATATTACCAGTTAGGCACAATCTCAACTTTCACACTATTGAGTTGATATTGTGTCGACACATTTTTAAAAACTAGACACGGTTTCAAATAGGGCGCGATTCGAGGATTAATTGTCAACATTATTTAGACACAAGGAAAACAAGGTGCCCAATTTCAAACACATTGTGCTCCTTCGCATGCACACCCTTTTTCTTTAATACTTTTACTTGCATTTATATTGGTGTACATTTCATCTTTTAAAGCTCTAAACAGATATACCCAAAATTAACTGTTAATAATACTCCAATAATGAGTAAGCTGCACGATGAAACTCCATAACACAAATAAAACAGAAACATTTTTCAAATACCTAATAACCCTCTCTTCTAAAATAAAAATGCATAACCTTTTAAAATAAAAATCAATAGAAACGACTGAACCCAAGTCTAAAAAACAAATGATGAGAAAAAAATCCTTAGGTTTCTTTGAAAGTCTTCGAGTAGTTGATGTAACAAATGCGGTACAGCGAAATGTTGCCATCTTATTCATTTTAAGGCTTATTTACATTTGAGAGTTATTAAGGGCAAATGGATATTAAAGCCTTTTTGGGAGTAGCGGTCGTATAATTTGTATTTAATAATATAAATTCCATATTTATTAAAAACAAACGTGCTTTTGCATCGTTTAAACAAATATAGAAAATTTTACCTCACGTATGGATTATTCTTTTTCACCTGTGCGTTGGTTTTCCACTAACAACGTGGCAGCTCCTAAATTTATTCATTCTTTGTATTTTCATGTAAAAATTATAATAAAAATAAATAATAAGTATGTGTTCAGTTAAAAGATCCAAATTACTCTAGTGGGAGCTGCTAGTGAAACCTGAGAAAAAATCGGCTTGGGTCTTAATTACATCGATAGACAGCCAAAGAAACTGGCAAAAATATTAAGAACGTTTTGACACTTCATTAAATAAAATCTTTTTAGCCATTTGTACTTACATTCCCGAAACAAAGCAAAAAAATAGCTAATATTACCCTTTGCAGATTATTTTTCGCTCACGTTCGAATACGTCTACGCTACTGAATTTAATAGCCCACTATCGCCTTTTTGCGCCGCTCTTTCAATCAGCCATAAAAGCTGAATAATATTGAGAAACCCACCATCAATGTACTAATTAAAATATTTTGTTTCTTTTTAGCGCTACAAAAACTTATCAAATATAGATTAAGTGGTACTAAACTGCTTCGCTAATGGTAGCTTAAAATTTACCTTTCCTTTTTAATCAGTTGCAAACATTTAAATTGTGCAATTCTGATTTTTTTAGCCTTTTCGTTGAAGTGTTTCTAAAATCCAACGCTATTTTCTAAGGTATTTGTCGACCAATTTCAAATCGGAAAAAATGGGTAGAATAGAAAATTGAAATTTTAGGAAAATTAGGATTAGATTTATGCTTTTAATGTCTTTCTGTGGGCAATTTTTAGTGCAGCTCTAAAATACATTTAAGGCCATGAGAATAGTTTTAAAAGGTTTCTGCTATTTGAGACATTTACAATCTGCTGTTTGGTCAGGTCAGATCAGTTTGAGACAATAGGGGTCGATGCAAATTTTGCTTCCCATGTTTCAGTTCTCTAACATTGAGCTAAAACAAAAATTGGAAAACTAGGCTTAAGTTGCGTTTTCGGTCTATAACACACATTTTGGTGCCTGCGATTTTTTAACTGTTCCTGGGTAATTTTTGGATGCAGAATGTAAAAAAGTTGTCAGATTTTGTCTATCAGATCTAGTTGAAAAAAAATGTGTATATATTTTACGTTATAACTGTTATAAAATATAAAATTACTATTGCCAGTTAAAAAAACAAAGACACATGGATTTAAGTATTTATTGCAAAAACTTAATTTACGTAATTACATTAGTCACTAATCACATAAAAATTTTCTTTTATGCGACTTTCTAGAATGGAGTTTACTAGGGCAGTCTCGCTGAAGGCTCCAGCAATAGTCCGCCATCATGTGGCTATCCCAGCGTCCTTGATAACGATCTTCCATAGTCTTAATATCCTGATGGAATCTTTCCCCCTGTTCTTCACTACAATCACCTAAGTTTTCTGGAAAACAATCTAGGCGGCTTTCGAGGTAGTGAACTTTCAAACAATTTCCATCTCGATTTAAAGCCTTCACAAATTGCTTCATTAGGCCTAGCTTGATATGCAAGGGCTTGAAACCAAAGGTTCGTTGATCACGTTTTGTTTTCCTTGAATCATGAGATCTCTTGAAAGCCAATTTTTGTTAACCCAGTGCTCATTTTTAGCTCTGCTGTCTCAAAGGCACAAAAACAAGGATATTTTGTATAACCACTCTGCTGTCCAAGGAGGAAGTTAACCATTTTTAAATCAACACAAATTGCCCACTGATGTTCTTCGTATTTCATTTTTCTCAAAACTAATGCAATTGTTTTATATTCTTCCTTCATGGAAGTAGAATGACCAATAGGAATTGAGCCATATTTGTTACAGTTTTGTAAAAGAACACATTAAAATGTTTTGAACTGTCAATAAAAAGGCGCCAATCATCTGGAGTGTATTCAGGCAAACCCATTTTTTCTAAGAGCCCTTTTATATTGTTACAGAATACCAAGTCATTTTCCTGAGCGAAAAAAGGCAGCAGATCCTTATCTTTTTTACGATAAAATGTAATATTAGTTCCTGGACAAAGTAGATTTTTTTCTTTTAATCTGGATGCAAGTAATTCAGCGGATTCCTTTGAGAGATTCAGGACTCTTATAAGATCGTTTAGTTCTTCTTAATTGAAACACTGCGGAGTTACTAAATCTGCTTCAAATTCGCTGTCGTTTTCTGATCGAATTCTTTGAACTTCGTCAGACGTTGATGTTTCTGTATCATCTTCTGTCAGTTCGAGTAGACTGCTGAATGATGGAAGGGGTATTTCTTCCGAATGCGCTACAGACCTTCTTGCAGAATCTAGATCAGGATATGTCCATTTGTGTCTATTGTTTCTATTTATGCCTTTAATATTAACGAGACAAAAATAGCAGTCGTCATGATGGTTTCGCAGTTCTCTCCAAACCATTGGTACACCAAACTTTAGGCACTTCCTCTTTCCAGTTGTCCACTGTCGCAAATGTTCAACACATGTTTTACATATGAAATGTGGGGCCCAAGATTTATCTTGATCTCCTAAATGAACGCCAAAATAGGCAAAATAAGCTCTGTTCACAAAGTCAGAAATCGTTTTCTGCTCTCTTTCAAAGTGTATTCACCACACACATAACAAAAAACATCGAAATGATTTACACAGGTACGTCTGCTTGTGGATGCCATTGTTTCAGTTTAGTTTCTTGATAAAAAATGTCTTGGGAAAACTCAGTAATATACTAAATCGAGTACAGACAAGCAGGTATAGAAGGATCGGGTCATAGGCAATTACAGGTATAAAAGTAATTAAGAACAGTGTATTGAGTAGTTCCTAGTATAGGAACATTAGGTCAGGGACAATTCCAGGTATCCATTTAGTTAATTAATTCTGGGAAATTTCTATTTTGACGATTAAGTACATATTTTTGGAATCAGCGCATTAAAATCATCTAAAATCAGATGTTAGATTTCCGGCAACAAATTTTTGTTTTCATTTTGTTACCCTGTGTAGTAATAAGAAAAACGACAATTAATGTGGTGACTGACATCAGATCATGTTGAAGTGGAATTAGTTTCATCGTTTCGATTTAAATAACATGAGACAGCTCTACTCCAAGAGATCACGACACTGTAGGGATAAATAAATCCGGAGGGATACAAATCCACGGACCTGTATCCGGTACCGGTACTCGCTATTGTTAAGTAATGAGGAAACTGCAACTTGCTGCATTTAAATGTATATATTAAATAATATTATAGATTATAGTGAGAATTTATAATTTACGTTTGAGTTGTTTATTTGATTCGAATTAAATATATTAGGTTTTTAAATCGAATTTATAAAATTAACACATTATTATTGATACTTTTTTATTTCCTGATAAAACTTTAGTATGATGGAACTACAACCTATAACTGTAAAAGATGAGTTTTTACTATCTGGTCCTGGACAGTACAGTACAGTACAGTAGTGATTTACGGGTTAGAAGGTTACAGATCCGGAAGAACTAGAACCTGGATGCAGGTCCGCGGAGCTAGATGTACAGGGTGGCCATTTTATGGTGATACAGTATCTTATCTAGAAAACGGTAATAGTTACGATAAAAAGTTAAATACAAAAGTTGTTTGGATTTAATCAAATTTTTATTTTATTTAACTTTTGTTTATACAGGGTGTTTCGTTTTGACGTGACACATGTCAACTTTCTTAATTTAAATGGGACATCCTATACATTATTACATGTTTCCATTCTACTGTTAATTTGCGAAAGTTTTTATAATAACATCTATATTTGAATTATTTATCGTCTTTGAGTAAATTGAGTTTTTAGATTTTTTTAAAAAAAACATATTTTAATGGATCTTTACTAATATCCTAAACATACATTACTAAGGGTTCAATTCAACGAGTTTCCATGCTGGTCTTACCAATTAATATACAGGGTGTTAAAAATGGAGAGCAAAACAAACAGAACTTTAAATGTAAAAATCTCCTCTTTTTCAAATGGAACACTCTGTATAGTTTTATTTCATCTGATTCAGCGTTTAATTACCTATCATTACTCATATATATGTCCTATACCTAAAATGAACAGTTTCGATTTTATTAGCCGTTTTCTGATTTATCCCGAAATTTTGCCAGTAAATGAGATCAGAAACTAAAAAAATCAAGATAGGCTTAGGAAATAACCTAATGCAATTGTTGACTTAAGTTGACATTTGCTCTGTTTGTCGTTTTTGTTAAATTTTTGCTGCCAAATTTGTTAAAAAATGGCTTTATGTAGTTTAGATGAACGTTTGAAATTATACAACTGTTTCATAAAAAATAATAAAAGTCCAGGGTTAGCCCTTAGAGAATATTCGAGGGAATATCCTAATAATCGAGTTCCCTCCAGGACTATATTTTTTCGAATTATGCGTGATTTGGAAAATGGTGTTCTTAAAAACTCTAAGAAAAGTTGTCCCAATTTTTTCCTCACTGAGAAAAAACAACTGGAGATTTTACTTTATTTCTGCTGACAGAAACATTGCAGCTGTCAGTAGAGGAAGTATTCAAAAAACACTGCAGGTGAATGGTTATTATCCTTATAAATTTCTTCCAACTCAATTATTATCACAATTAGACTTTAATGAAAGATTGACTTTTTGTTGTGATATTAAGGACCGGCAGTTCGAAAATGTGTTTTTTTCAAAAGTGCTTTGGACCAATGAGGCCTCATTTAATACGGTGGGCATTTTTAATCGGAAAACACTCATAACTGGTCTCAAACTAATAAACATCTAATAAAAGCAATTAAAAAACAAGGCCGTCAAATCGTAAATTTGGGGTGCGGAATTATTTGCGACCGTATTATCGGACCAATATTTTTTAACAGGTCGTTAAATGGCGAAAGATACTTGGAGCTGCTTAAAAATAAAATCATTCCTCTTATCAACGACTTGCCAGCAAATATTCGAGAAAACATCATTTTCAGCAGGATAGCGCCCCTTACCACACGGTTGCACCGGTAGTAAATTTCCTTAATCAACATTTTCCATTGTGGATAGGAAGATATGGTTTAATATCCTGGCCACCACGAAACCCTGATTTAAGCCCTTTAGACTTCTTTTTGTGGGGTGCACAAAAAAATAAAGTTTATAAAAATAGATCTAATAATAGAAATGAGTTAAAAATAAAAATCAGGTAAGAGATCAATAATTTTAATGCATCTAATTCGGTAAGGAACGCTATTCGAAAAATGGAGGCTATTTACACTTCATGTATCGCAATGGACGGTGGCCACATTGAAAATTTTTTAAAATCTGTTTTATTCATGTTTAATACTCAGTTAGTTATTAGTTATACCGTGTGGCACAAGATATTTTTTTTGTCTCTCCCTTATTTTCGTAAACATTAAATAATAAGAACATAAATTACATAATATTTCATTTTTATTTGCATTTTCTAACATTATTTATAGTCGCTATCTGTGTTAAAGAAATGAGAATAAGGCTTAGTTTACGACATTTTTATTTTAGCTCACTTCATCTGTTTACTTATATTAAAAAAAAAAAATCAAATCAGAAAACGGCTAATAAAATCGAAACTGTTCATTTTAGGTATAGGACATATATATGAGTAATAATAGGTAATTGAACGCTAAATCAGATGAAATAAAAATATACAGGGTGTTCCATTTGAAAAACAGGAGATTTTAACGTTTAAATTTATGTTTGTTTTGCTCTGCATTTTTAACACCCTGTATATTAATTGGTAAGACCAGCTTGGAAACTCGTTGAACTGAATCCTTAGTAATGTATGATTAGGATATTACTCAGTTCCATTAAAGTTTTATAGGTAAAAATTTTTTTTTTTAAAATATCTTTTAAAAAAAATTGTAAAAACTCAATTTACTCAAAAACTATAAAGAATTCAAATATAGATGTTATTATAAAAACTTTCGCAAATTAACAGTAGAATCGAAGTATGTAATAATATATAGGGTTTCCCATTTAAATTAAGAAAGTTGACATGTGTCACGTCAAAACGAAACATCCTGTATAAGCAAAAGTGAAACAAAATAAAAATTTAATTGAATCCAAACAACTTTTGTATTTAACTTTTTGTCGTAACTATTACCGTTTTCTAGATAAGGTACTATATCACCATAAAATGGCCACCCTGTACCTCCGGAGCCGACTCTTTCGAAATTCCGGACCTACCCATCTCTGCAACTCTAATTAACTTCGGAAGCATACAAGCGGGCTTTTCGTGTTATCATTTATATTTAGCGGAATTCTTCGAAAGATTTTAGACATTTTGGTTCTCCTCATATAGAGGTTTAAAACCAATAGGTGTTGAAATACTGGCATTTTAAAAATTATGCCTAATTTTGTATAATGTGATATCATTGTAGGAAATGATTAAGATGGTTTTAAAATAATGAAATATGTTGTTATGAACGATGATAAAGTTATTTAAATGAAACTCTAAACAAGAAAAAATAACGCATAAAATACAAAAGTTCAGACGTTCTAGTTCTGTTTGGTTTGCAAAACACTACTCAATATTTCGTAATAATTTGTGATTTATTCAATTAAAAATAAAATCAGGGAGATTTTTATCTAATCTTGTAATTTCTTCCATGATTCTGTCCAAATATAGTTATATTTTAAGGCCTATTAGGGCATATTTTACTTTTAGAAAACCCAATAAAATTATGTCTAGTGGCGTCAAGTCTGGACTGTTTGTTGGTCATCTTATATGTACATTTCGTCCAATTCACAGATTGTAAAAACTTATCAAATATAGATTAAGTGGTTCTAAACTGGCTCGCTAATGGTAGCTTAAAATTCACCTTCCCTTCAGTTGCAAACAATTAAACTGTGCAATTCCGATTCTTTTAGCTTTTTCATCGAAGTGTTCCTAAATTCCCCGATTTCAGTTCCTTAACACTGAGATAAAATAAAAATTGGAAATCATAGGTTTGAGTTGCGTTTTCAGTCTATAATAATCAAAAACCGTCAATTAATAGATCACAACACTATAGAGATGGGTAGGTCTTGAGGGATACGAATCCACGGACCTGTATCCGGTACCGGTACTCGGTATTGGTAAGTAAGTAATGAGGGAATTATATATTAAATAATATGACCATCATTCCAGTTCTCTAATCTACACTCCGGATAAGTAACGTTAATTTTTTATAGTTGGTTTTTTAAATTTTTGTATATAAGTATATTTTTTTAAGTAGCTTAGATTGTAGGTCCACAGAGCTAGATGTGCCTCCGGACCCGACTCTTTCGAAATCCCGGACCTACCCATCTCGACAGCACTGATTAAGTTGGGAAGCATACAAGCCGGTTTTTCGTATATTCTCACCGAATGGTGACTCACTATTAAGATAGTTTTTCTCATTTGCCGTACAGTGTTACGATCCATTCATATCTCGATTTTGGGATTCTTCGAATGATTCGGTACATTTTGGTACCCACATATTTGCATCCAATAGTTTTAATTTAAATAATGGCATTAAAAAATGCTTATTTCATTTTTCATATAATAACATGATATCAATACAGGAATTGATTAAAATGATTTTAAAATAAAGGAATATTTTATTATGAATTACTGTAAGTTATTTAAACGAAACTCTATAAAACGAAAAAATAACACTTACAACGTTACTTACTTAAATGATTTATACAAAAATTAAACATAGAATTAGGGTGATTTTCGTCTCATATTTTAATTTCCATCCTGACTCTCTGATTCAATATAGTTACGTTTTCGGGTTTGTTACAGTTTACTTTATTTTTTAGATAAAACCATAAAAATATGTCTAGAGGCATCAAGTCTGAACTGTTTGTTGGCCATCTTATATGTCCATTTCGTTTAATACACTTTTCATTTAAAAATTGCGCAACCTTTAATACATTGTCGCTGGAGCGCCATCTTGTTGCCAAATGAAAGTAAATCGAAAGATTGGTTCAACAACTTTATTGTTTTGAAAGCCACAACAGACATCTAGCCTTTGTCGTCCTTGAACTTAAATTTTTAAGGATTTGTTGTCGCTTAAAAATGTTTATTACGACGGTTAAACATACCACTAGCTGTAGAAGTAGCTTCATCTGTGAAGATTATATTCTCTTCCTTAAATGTTTCCAGAAAAAAATAATTTTTGTCGTTTATGCTCATCAGTTAGTTAAGGTATGGGTAGATACGGGTGATAATTAAAACGATGAAGAATATTTTGAATTATACCAAGTGATTTATGAAAGTACTGCGTAATCACTGCATTAGGAACCGTTCATTCAGGATATTCTGAAATAAAATGAGACAGATATACTCCTATGTAGTAAAGGTAATAACGATAATGTACCTGTACAAAAAACCAACAATCTAAAGTCAAAGTTTTCGTTTCGATTTGTAGTTCTTTTTCCTCTGTAAACTTGGTTTCTGAAATTTTTTCCACTAATATATATTATTGTTTCGTGTTGGGACGCATCTACTTGCCAGCAGTACTTATTTCGAGTGAGAAGGTTACATAGTATAGGCGTATTATGTTTATCTGCAATGGAATATCATTATATAATTAATAATGTAATAATGTCAGTAATAGCAAGTACCTTACGCAATTTCGCGTTTGGACTTATATATTTAAAAATCTGTAAACTTAGGATCTTCCATATTTTGAAAATACAGGTATAAGGCAAGTTATATCAAATATGCTGAAAAAGATCAGTAAAAATAATCAATAATTATTGAATTGCTTCATTTTTATTTGACTCAAATAACTTCTATTTAGTTTATACATATATTGTTTGTATTAGATCAATTTGATTTTTTGAAATATTTTAGATATGTGTTTGGTTCATTGAGGCTTTGTTCTAAACCAAAAATATTAATCTGAAATAACTTGTTATTTTAGAATAAATATATTTTGTAAACAACCGTTTAAAAAAGAAAATATATCGATTTATATTCTGCAGTAATAAAGTGGTCAAATTTCCACGTTAGGTTAGGATTCTCAGTTTCTTTTTGGCTGTCATACTGTGCAGAGTGTTGTTTGTTTAGTTTTCAACAGTGAGTTATAGAAGTGGAAAAGTTTTGAATAATTATGCTCACGGCTATTTTTAGCATTCAATTGAAGGCAAGAATGGTTTTTATATACATTAATAATAAATCACTTTGAGATGTTTCGTCTTTGATTGCACGAGGCATCTTCAGGGATCTTTACTTCACGAGATCGGAACACTGAATATATATAGATTGAATATATACAGATTGTCATTCGAAAAATTGATAACTTCTATATCTTTTAAAGTTTAAACTCGATTGAATGAATTATATTTGTTTTAAGCAAACAAAAAATTGAGATTGCTGTTTTTGTCTATTTTTAACGTAATGGTTATTTACATTTTTTAATAATAATTACTTTTAGAATTTAAATTTTACTATGAAAGAAAGTTCTAAAAAAAGTGAACTTGCCAGCAGGCTTACAGGCTGCGTCGTTTTTGAAAGACAATGTGAAGCTGTTCAGGCCAAGGTTATCGAGAATAGTTATTTACCTAACAAGTGCGGAAAATGGTACTTTTTCGCACGCGATGCACGGTCAAGCCGACAAGGGTGGGAAAGCACTTTCCGCATGTGTTAGGTTCAAAATTTTTTCTACGGTCGATATAGTCCTCAGATAAACGTCAATTAGGTTTGAGTTCAATAATAATATACTATAATTACAAAAATTATTGAGCTTCTTATAAAAAAAAATACTTATTTTGCAAGTATTTCGCCTTATTGAGCATTTTAGATAAGATATTCATTGATTTAACAACGGAGAAGTTACTTGTCAGTGCTAGTAGTTCTGAAAAGTTACTTTTCCGCACGATTTTTTATACAGTTTTAAATAGTACAAATGATAGATATTACAAAAACTCTTTATTTTAGACTAGGATAACAGAGAATTGAGAACAAATTAAGTATATTATTAAAGTTAAACGTGCATTTCATAAATTCTTTATATAAACTTTTATAGGATAACATAAAACAAATTAGCAATAAAAATTAAAGTTAAACGTGCAATTGGTATTTATTGCAGATGCCATATCTTGAAGAACTTCGTTGCTTTTTACTTGAATTTGATGTGTGCTTGCTACTGTCCGACCTTCTTCGGAAACACATTCTACCGAACGTTGTATTTGGAGTTGACTTTTAGTAGAGCAACTAGGAATTATATTTCCCATTTTACTTTCTGACCAAAGTGGCTCCAGGGGTATTCTAGAAGACGTTTTTAAAATATTCTCGCCAATTTTACTTTTATTTCACTCCAAAAAACTATCCAAAACCATACACGATAAATAAAAAGATTCATATATTTGTTTGGCTTAATCGAAGGAGTCGCTCATTACCTCCGAAACGACATCGGCATAAACTATACGACGAAAAAATCGAGGGACATTAATGATTATAAATGATTTACCCATAGTTTTAAACATTTTATTCCCACTGTTCTCTAGAGTCAAGGCATCTCGGACCGGCCAAATCGGCTTTATCTCATTTGGAAGATCGGCGGTCCGATGGCATTTTTCGGCGGTGTCAAAGGCTCAGCGGAGATCGGCAGACGCCACCACCGGAGAGGCGCCGGCGTGGGCAACGATAACTTGCACCAAAATGCGCTTGAGACAAATATTTAGTATATTTTTTTAGTAATATTTTGGAGGTAGATACCCATTTTCCTTTATAGCCAGATATCTATATCTACACTGTGTAAAAAAAGTTAAGGAAATAGAAGCGACTAATTTTTAAACTAATTTTTGAAATTTTAACTTCTTTTTAACTGGTTGAGTATCTTTGAATAACTTGTTTCTTTGACTTTTGACAATGTCTATGAAAGTTATGTAAAGTTAATTAGGTAACTAGTTACAGGGTGGTTCAAAAAAGGTCCACAAAATTAAAAAAGTTTAACTATATGTACAGGTTCAAGAAAATTGATGAAATAAAAGTGTCTGTCATATTTTTTATTAGGCTGGTATTTTGCCTATATGCAACAGATAAGTTGCTATTCTCTCCTAGAAAGAGATAAAAATATTTTATAAAATGAAATAATTTTCGGGTAATCTATTATTAGTATTCGAATTTATTTGTTCAAATCCTTGAAAAGCAATAAAAATTAAAAATACAAATATTTTTCTTAGTGGCATGCGCAAAAGAGTCAATATTTAATACGGTTTCTTAATTCTAAAATGTAAAACTATGAAGTAGGTTAGTATTACAGTAATTACAATCACCAAAAATTTCATTTAATATATACACACAAATATACACACAAAAATGGGAAGTGAAATTTACGCATTCCGGGGTATGTATCAGCATATCCAAATATAAAAAGTATACAAGGTGCTTTAAAAGTTATTGCAAATATATCCAGAATTAGTACTAAGCTCTCAGCAACATAAATGGAATGAGTAACTAGAATTCAACAAGGAAATCCAACAAAACTAAGCAAATTACAACAATTTAACACAACTAAAGCTAAGTAAATAACAATGGGGCAAAATGTAATAAAATTAAATGAATTGAATACTAGCATTTGATGTTCCTTTTACGATTTGCAGTAACTTTCTTGGCATACTTACTACCGAATTGTCAAGCAGTATCTCTGAGTTTAAATATTAGACTCCCATTTCTGCAGCATATTACTCTTTGTAGACTGAAATTAATAATTTAATTAGTTAACCTTTTAGCTAATCCAATGTTCTTCTATTAATGTGTTAAAGTAGATTAATTTAGTCATATTTTGCGAAAAACTAACGATAATATGTGTGCGCATTTAACCCTTCAGAAATATTCCATCAATATGGCGAGTGGGCTTCTATTGTCGCCACTGTCCTTATAAAGTCACTGTAGACCAAATCTCGTACCAACGTCCCGTATCTCCGGAACCTCAAGTACAAGAGGTAATAGTTTCCCTGTAGTAAATAATTACTGTAATTCTACTTACTTCTAAGTTGCAACCGAATAATAAAGTCTGGTGATAACCAGTTTAAAATAACATTAGACGATAACTTTTTGTACTCTGCAACGACGCGTTTTACTTTATAGTAATACCTTATAGGAGTACATTTGGACGTAATGAAGTAGTCGCTGAAAGGTTCAGGAAGGTTCTGATACTTAAGTTGTAATTTAGTAAACAGATTAGAAGCAGTAACTTTGAAAAATTGTTATTATGTCACTGAAAAGAAATGACGAACTTGAAGCCAATTTCGTAGTTGCTTGACACTAGTAATTATATAATTACTTTACGTAGGAAATTACCATAAAATATTATTCGCAGTAACAAATACGTACATAATACTTAAAAACGTGTAACCCAAAGTGTTTATTGATATATATTGTAATAAATATGTAAAAACCCTTAAATAATAGTAGTGGAAACAGTTATAGCTACCTTAGTGCCAGCTGGGATAGCCTACATAATATGTATAACAGTATCATGCTAATTCGGCGTCTATATTTTCCTATTTAACTGTGATATAAGCAAATTATCCAAAATATTGACTGTCTTTAAGAAACCTACTTTTAATTAATTCATATTTTAATCAATTGTTGTTATATTACATTAAAACCAAAAATATAAGCATACGTTGGGTTTTTATTTTACATAAAACAATTTTTGTTTTGTTCGGTTTGTTCCGTAGACATCTAAGTGATTTATTTGTTTTGCTCGCTTTGCTTTTATAGGCAATCTGTCTTTCTCTCTCTCTCTCTCTCTCTCTCTCTCTCTTTCTCTTTTTATCTCTTTCCGCTAAACTGATGGCAGCCAGATCACTTTGAACAATGTGGTCATTTTAAACTCACAGAAATATCCACACTTTGCGAACAGAAGCCGCATTCCATTTTTAATTTTTGCTCCGTTTTCAAAAATTATTCTAATTTCTCTATTAGTTGTTTAAATTGTGTTAGTTGTGGTAAAGGCAAGCTTGGGAAAAATGATGTCGTCACCTGCAGCAGAAAGGGGCATTTTACACATTTAAAACTTTTTATAATTCCCAGGACTGGTTACGTAGTGGGCATTGATCCGCCGGTTGTACTTAAGCACGCAACGTTTTGGATTATGTTGTAGTTTGATGGGTCTTTGGTTATTAAACCATTGCTCTATTGCATGTAGAGCCTTTGCCTGGTGTTATTATTCTTATTATTAAAAAATTCTCTTTGAGTTTTTCTTTTGAGATATCTAGGCGTATTTTTGACAACTATTTTTTTATCCATGAACTCGCCATGAAGTGTGAAACCCTTATTGCTTCTAAAATATATGACCTATTTTTTAATGTTTTATATTTAATTTTGTTTAAATTGTTGAAAAGTGGCTGGTACCTATTTAATAAACTGCCCAAGTAAATAGACGTTGGTGCAGTCAGTGCCCGCCCAAATCCGAAGCTCTCTATGTCGTATGATCTAAGCGCCATGAGTCCGACCATCCATGCAAGCTGCACTCCGAACATGTGCAAGGAAACGCTTAAAGGAAATCGCGGGTCGCTCCAGCTAATTCCTTTAATTGCTAATTATGTCATGTCTGTTAAAGCTTTGCCAACGTATTCGCTTTTATTTTTCTTGTTTTTGTTCGAAACTTTGAAAAAGCCGGCACACCACACGTACACCCATAGGCACTTTCGATTCAAGTCAAACCGAACGCGCGTATAGTTGGTTATCAATAACGGCAGCAATAAGTTAAGTGGGTTACTAATAATATCGCCTTTATGCGGCATTCCAATTTTTTTTCTCAAAATCGGACACAACCACAAATAATTTCATTGTTAAAAAGGTAGGTTTCGAATTACGGCTCCTTCCGCCCATAAACGGATGAAAATCAAAGAAAAGGTGACCAGTTTACCAGCTTCAGAGATTTTAGTCATCTTTAATCAATTACGTTTGGTTAACCCAGATTTTCGGCTACATGACCAAATTGTAAATACAAGTTTTCTTACGACCACTTATGAAACTGACAAAAAAAACTTATCTAAAAAGTGACTTTCATATATATTTATCAGAGGGGATATAGCTTGTTTATCACTAGCGCCGTATAAAAATAGTGAACAGATATGATACTTATACACCCATCTGTTTTTTAAGAAATATGCAATATAAGGTTGGCTATCAAAATATGGCCGCAAGTACTTTTAATTAAAATTTAATTAAACAATTTTTTAAAACAATTTCCTTCACTTGGTGATGTCACTATTGCTATCGGTTGAATTAGTAGAAAGTTGCCTATTTTGATGCCAGATCCTTTTATCGTGTTGCCAAATTCCTGCTAGTCTCTTAGACACAGGGTGATTTGTGAAAAACGCTTCCTAAATATATATCGTTGAATATTTCAAAAACCATTGTTTTTAAAGCACAGTTTAAATTTCAGAGTTTTATAATTTTTTTCGCTCTATAACAAGGTGCCTTTCATTTCAATTTCACCTCCGATATTTCGTGTTTGAGCCACCATTATTAACTTTATTTTTTTTACGAGACTGGATCCTGTATTCTATTTTTCAGAATCATTTTTTATCCCATTTCTAATGATGTATTGCACAAATATCTTTGGCGACGTTTTAACCCTGTAAAAAGCCATCATCGAGGATTACAGACAGCTCTGGTTTCATAATTTAAAGTCCTTAGATGGAAAGTCCTAAGTGAAAATTAATTAGTTAGCAATTAAATGCTAATATAAGAACAAAAAAAGAATATTTTAGCATGAAAAATTATGGAATATGTAGTTATTATTTAGAAATATTGGAAGAGCTTATTCCAAGTGATGGAAAAGACCTCGTAATTACTGTGATCCTTTGTGATAAAACCTTGTTTGTTCCCCAATTAGTATTTAGTTAGTAACGTTAGTTAATTAATTTCTATTTATGGGTTAAATATTAAATAAAATACAACAAAGCATTTCTGAGGGTTTTAAATTATGAAACCAAAGCCGTAGATGTAAAAATTCTATTCGCGGTAATTTTCAAGGACGAAACGTTGTCAAATGTATTTGTGTAATACATCATTAGAAAGTCAAAAAAAAATGGTTCTACAAATGAGTATAAGAAATCCAGGTCCGCATATAAAATAATTAAATTGATGGTGGTGGCTCGAACAGGAAACGTCGGAGGTGAAATTGAAAAAAAAATATAAAACTTTCAAATTTAAACTATGTTTCCATAATTAATAGTTCATGAAATATTCGAAGAAATATATTTAGGTGTTTTCCACAAATCACCCTGTGTCGAAACTCGCAGGAATTCGGCAACACTCCATAAGGATCTTGAATGAACGTCAAAACAGGGAACTTTTCCCTAATTCAAGCGACCACATAGCTCTTACCGTTTCGGAGATAGCAATAGCGACACCAAGTAAACGAAATTGTTTAAAAAATTGTTTAATTAAATCTTAATTAGGAGTATTTGTAGCCATATTTCGATAGGCAACCCAGCAGAAACGTATTTCTCTATCAATAATTTTATTATCTCTAAAAATAACATTTTGATTGAAAAACAGATGGGTGTAATAATCATGCATTCAGATCTCATATCATTACATATTTGATAAACTATTTAGCAATTTGATTTTAAACTTCGACAGAAATGTTTAGTGTATCTGTTTGATACGTAAACTTGTGCTATCAAAATCAATTTTACACATAAATTAAAGCTCGAAATAGGAAATGAGAGATATTTATGAATCATCTATTCTAGCAGGGGCGTGCAGTGAAATTTTAAGAAAGGGAAGCAATTTTTAGAAATTTACCTATTTGTAATGTAATTCGATTCTTCGATCATTTTTTGCAAATTCGTCAATGACGTCATCATCAACAGCGATGTATGCGAAAGTCTCTCCTGCCCCGTTGAATTTCTCACGAAATTTTTTATGTGTTTAAGTGTTGAAAAATTGCGTTCTACTGATGAACTTGTGGCAGGTATTGTCAATACTATTTCACACAATTTCGACAATTCGGTGTAGGCATCTTCCAGCTCCTTGTCTTTTAAAAATTGCATTAGTTCCTTAGCGTTATTTTTTGAGCTAATGTCATCAGTTTCGTAAATCACTTTTAGTTCAGAACGCAGTAACAATCGGTCGAAGAACTGGACATAATGAAGAAGAAGAGATTTTAACGCATCTTTTGGAAAAGTTTTTCCTTTAAACCGTTAAATCCATAGTTTATATGTTGCTGAATTTGATCGATTATTTCATAAAAGAGGCGTCGTGTATGATGTTTGAACATCTCCGACCTTGTCTGTTTGAAGACGCTTGGCTTGTGGCTCTACATTTAACGTCATCGTTTTCTCCCAAAATAGGTCAGTCATCTCTTTTTTGGCTTAACATAGAATTAAAATCATCCACTTTTTTAAGGCAAAAAGCAATAACATGTGTTTTAGTTTGTAATATATTAAAAACATTGTCCGAGAATAGAAATATTTCTGAAAATATGTTCAACAAATAATTAAAATTAAAATCTCGTTTCAAACAGTTCAAAAACCCCCTCGAACTATTTATTGCTTCTGAGTCCCACTTTTCATTATTTTCTATTATTTTCTCAAATAGTTCAATCAGTGATTCACGATGATTTCAGATACTGTTAACACAAGTCTTCCATTATAGTTCCACCTATAGGAGCTACTTTGGGCAATCGTTTGTGGACGATTAAGTCCAAAGCTTGTGTACGTTTTGTTGACTTGAATAAAACTAAATTTAATTTATGAGCCAAACAATGGACAAACAAAGCACTCGGGAAAGTATCTCGAAATTTAGCTTGCAGATCCCCTAATTGTCCTGCCATCACTACAGCTCCATCATAGCTTTGAGCAACTAATTTTTTCTCTCCATTAATTTCTTTAGTAACGTCATAAAGTAAGGTATATAATGCATCTGCTGTACGATTTTCGGACACATTCTTAAAACCTAAAAATCGCTCTTGAATACTTCCGTCTGTTTTAACGTAGCGTATTACTATAGATAATTGGCAAAAATTAGTGATATCAGTTGTTTCGTCCAAAACAATAGCAATGAACCGCGCCTCGCCAATCTCCTGTTTAATTATTTTTAGAATAATGGTTGCAATAGCGAAAATTAAATCATTCTGGATTCGATTCGACGTTCCGCGAAAAACGCTAGACTGCTCTAAATGATTTTTTAAGCAGTCATCAGATTTAGCCGTTAAACTAAGTAAATCTTGAAAATCTCCTCTATTTGAACAAACCCTTGTTTCTTCAGGACCTGTAAATCCCAATTCGTGCTGTTCGAGAAAACAAAGAACATCGATAAGTCTTTTTAATATTTGGCTATTTTTATCGACCAGTTCATTGTGTTGGCGGTGACTAATTTCCAACTGTTTATTAAGGCTGTGTTCAATTGTGGTTTTGACGAAGACTTTTTCTTTTATGGCGGCCTGAAAATGCGCTTTGGACATAATGTGTCTTTTTACACCTTTATGGAAATTGTTTAAATCGGAAAAACCAGTTTTATTCCAGAGACCTTTTTCATTTTCAAAAAGTAAACATGGCCAACAAAATAATTTACTTATATTTTCACACCCTGTTAGCCATTTAAATTGTTCGTATTGGTTTTCCGGATAAAAATGTCTAATACAGTTTTTCATTTTTGTGGTTAAGTTTTTAGGGTTTTGCCTTTCATTTGGAAGAAGCTTATCAGTGAAGTTTAACGTTGAAAATCCCTTTATTATTAAGACACACACCATACATTCACACATACTCTTCTTTCTAAATTCTCCAACATTTTCATCGTTATTACCCACAGCCGAAGTTGACGGTAATTGCATATCCATGATATCGTCCATATCGCACCATGCACGACCCGATGTACGTATCACACAACACACGGATAGCCGTTCAAACAAAGAACCTATTCCAACGATAGCTTCCGCCCCCACTTAAAGCACTCGACTGAAACTTCAACAACCTCTGGCTCGATTCACAGGAAATCAAGCATACAGGACTTGGCTGCAGAGAAGCTAGCGGCCCGCATAGGTTCTATTCTATTTCTATTGTAGCTCGGTCGGAGTCAAGGCTGCATTTATTATGGGCTTGATAATTAAGATAATATTTTAGCATTTTTAATATAAACTAAATTAATGGTTTCCTATTTCAAAAATTACATTTTAGAAGATGTTTTGTAATATTTTTTGGGGAAGCACTGCTTCCCTTGCTTCCATGGACTGCACGTCCCTGTATTCTAGTATTTTTAATATATTATGTTGGACCCAAAGAAGAATCTAAGAACATTGACTACTCAGCTTAATTCTAAAAAAGAATGCTATCCAGTGATTAAAATTTGGACATTAATTCTTTAAGTATATTGTTCTAATTTGTGTTTCATTTATGTAAGTAAGGTGGAAATAACAGTGTTATTTAGGAAATTATAATATGTTTCTTTTTGAAAATACCCTTTAATGCTATATGTTTTATGCATATTTAATGAGTACTCAGTTATTAGGAATTAGGTTTTGTCACGAATTTTGAAAATCATTTATTGTTCTTGCTGACATTGCAGATTGAACAGAAAATTTATTTTGGTGCGGAAATTTTTGTATAGTCCTCCGAATTATTTAGTTTGAGACTATTTTATTAACATATGTTCACAACTGCCGACAACGTCCTTAAAAATCTGCTTAAAATTTTGATCAAAACAGACCAATTTTTGACCAAGGTTCTCGTTCATATCACTTAATCAACGACAAAAAAAATAACAGACCAGATAACCGGAAATATTGATAAGATAAATCCAAACAGCATTGTATAAGGCCTCTAAACTATGAATAACTGAAAGTTTCGTTATAAAAATAATTATAGGAGTTCTAAACGATGAATTCTCAAAATTTGTAGTTAGCTCCCTATAAGCAAATATGGAGTCGTACTGCGTCTTGTCCCGCAATATCCGAAAATTCAATGATCTGGTGCACCAAAATGCCCCCGCGGATTACTCTTTGATTTTTATTAAATGGTTGCTACAAGATGTTGTTTAGTCAGAAAATATATATGAGTTATTAATTTACTATGGTTTTATTTAAGCCCATTTTAGGACGCTTAAAACGACTGATTTATTTTCTTTTGGGGTTCGTGAGTCCATCATATTTTGTCAAGAATAAAAGTTTTCTTAAAAAGTAATTAATAGCAATGTATGGTTAGATACATTTTTTTTTTATTTTTTTATATTGACAAAATTGTTTTGAGATATATTCATTAGCAATATTTTCGTTAATGTAGATGCAGCCAAGTTCTAGATCTCGTCTATTGATCCATTGATGATTTTGTATACACTACATAAAAGTTTTTAAGTAAATTTAATTCGATATATTTGACGCCATTTTTGGAAATTCTCTATACGACGGATAAGGATGCTAATAATTAAAGTGTTTATTAGTTAAACTTTTGCTTTTTTTGCGCATAGTGCTTACAAAGGATGATAATGTTTTTGCGTCTACGGTGTTTTTGCGTCTACTATATTAGGTAGATAGTAAAATATTTTAGCAACAAAATCTTTGAATTCATTATACATAAAGCATTAGAAAATTTGCTATCTGGTTTTCTTCTTTTTACTCAACTGTAATCTCGATTCCGTCTATTTTACTGCCAGTCAGTTCGTCTTTAGGTCTGCCTGCCTGTTCGCGGCATAGCTAAAAAACTATTTCACTTCAAATTTTAGTCCAAAATTAAGGATCATATGGGAATGACATGTAACAACAAATTGCAGCCTAGTAAAATGTTAGAAAAATGATTACTAAAAAACTGCGTATTTAATATACCTCAAATTTTGCATACAAATCTAGTGTGACATGGAAAGAAACCGAAGATTTTGGTACAAAAAATATGGCGGCCTAATAAAATGTGAAAAAAAATCTGTCTGAAAAGCCTTCTAATACGATTGATTTCAAATTTTTCATAATAATTAAGTGTGATATAGTGATGAACTGATCAAATTTGGGTACAGATTCAAGATGGTGGAAGAAAAGATCGGCAAAATATAATTTTTAAAAAAACATCGTAAAAAATTCACTTCAAATTTTGCAGAAAAATTGGGTGTGATTTAGGAATAAGCTGGTAAAATGTTTGCATAAAATAAATTGTAGAAAGAATTTTGAATCCTTTCTTTTGTCTGCAAAAGAAAACCTAATTTATATATGTGACACTTAAAGACTTTATATGGAAATAAACAGTCATGCTTCACCATTTTTAATAAAAGAAAATTTTCATAACGAAAAAAATTTCGCGAGGAAAATTATAAATGTCTTAGCAAGCCAGAAAACCTATTAGTGAAGCTTATCGCCTACACAAACAAAAATACCTTTCTCAAACTTTGGTGATTAAGGTTTAGAGTTCCCGAAAGAGTGATATTTATTCACAAAAGCATATCTGAACAAAGGAGTGATTTTAACATTTTCTTCAAATCCAAACTTATCATTAATAAAAGTAGTTTTTCTAGAAAAGTAACATTGGTAATAGACCGCAGGATTTTTACGAGAGGTGGCGGTGTGTTTCGTCAAGATGAATGAACTTGTTTCTTTCGGCTTTTTGGTTGATGATCTAAGACATGCTTTCCTCATATTTCTATATCTTTATGGTACATATATCTGAAAGTAGGAGGATTTAAGATTGTTAACATATTTTTTCGTTACACCAACGTCATTACAAGGTTACTGTGACCCCTGTCTGAAATATGTTCTGAAATGCCGCACCTGGAATGATCTAAATTCCCAATTTTGCTTTTTCTGGAGTTCATCAATCACTGACTAGCGAGCCTCATCTAGGGTAGAGGCACAAAATGGAAATATGGAAATGTTTTTTCCTTACCCGAGGAGGTACCATCCCACATGATGATGGATGTTCGTTAAGTAAAACATTACGGTGAGAGGTACTTGTGGCGTTACTTATCATTTACTAATATATGTGGCTTGTGTAAAAATCTCAACTCTGTTCACCACTATCTCCAATCCTGCAAGCCTCATATTTTCTTCCTAACCAAAACCAAAATGAGCCGTAAAAATGCAACCAATCATCTTTTCTTTCCTGGCTATGAACTTCTTTCGTCATTTCGTGTACAAGATCCTGTACAAGACTTCCGAATCTTGAATTGGAGAGATACAATATCCTGTAGCTTAAACTAACCCTCAAAACTTCCACTAAATTTACTTGTTGTGTATCGCTTTCCATCAGACAATTCCTTCAACGAGGTTTTCGTCTTTCTTTCTGATAAAGTTGATTTCCTAATCTCTGAATTCTCTTCCTAAAAAAATCATTATCTTGGGCGACTTTAACGTCCATAATAAAGAATGGTTAGGGTCTACTAAAACCGATCCCAAAGGAAGAGCAGCAGAGGCCTTTTTACAATCAGCCAATCACTTACCAACCTGCTTATTTCCTTCGCCTCGTCACACATAACCAAAACCCACTAGACCTCTTCCACACCACTCACCCAGAGCCTTATCAGTCTTCCATTTCCGCTTCTCTAGGTTTCTCTGACCACGGTGTAATTACTATTTCTTGTCCCATGCAGCAGGAAGTTATGTCACCTCGTGCTATTTAACACTATTATTCGGCTGATAGGGATTTCTACTCTTCTTTCCCTTGCAGCGATGTTTGTTTCTTAACCAACGATCGATAAGGTATAGAAAATTTTATACGACATTCTATTAAGATTTTAAAACCTCCTAAAAACAACCCTTGGTTTTCAAAATCTTGCGATAATGCCAGACTTGAGAAAATCCGTATTGCTAACAATTTTCTTAAGAACCCTACTTGAGGAAATGGGAGCCAATCTTTTTGGACGCTTGCCAAAAATATAATCAAGTTCTGCATAAGCTCCTTTCCACCGCCAATGATTAAATTGTTTCCTCGTCTAAAGCAAAAGCTGAGCTTTTTGCAAAACAATTTACCGCAAATTCTATTTTAATTCCCCCTCTTCACTTCGCCCTTCCATCTGTACTAGCTTTTCCATCAATATGGACGAGATAGCCTTCTGGGTTAAAAAGGTACGACGTATTCTCAAAACACTTAATACCAAAAAGTCCTCTGCTTTTGATGGTATTTCCGGCCATAGTCCTAAAAAAGTGCGCTTATAAGTAAGGCAATAGAGAAATATATCAATAATGATCTTTTAAATTACCTGAAAACGTATAAACTTATACACTACAGGCAATTGAGTTTCCACCACCAAAGAGCCACAGCAGATCTTCTTGCCTTTGTAACCCACAACTGGAATAATCCATCAAATTCCACGGAGAAGCCCAAATTACTGCCCTCTACATATCCAAAGCACTTAACCGAGTCTGGCATGACGCACTTCTTAACAAACTCCCTGCCTATGGTCTTCCTCCAAAAATTTGTACTTGGATTGTCACTTTTCCTTATAATATAAGTATTTCTGTAGTGGAATTTGATGGATTATTCCAGTTGTGGGTTACAAACTTTCACCAAATCAATTGCCTGTAGTGTATAAGTTTATACAAATTTAATTTACATTTGTAGCTTGCGTCACTGGGGCATTGTCGAATTGTGGGCGATCTATCTTTGTTTTACAAACACAACCATGGATTTTGTTCGGATGAATTATCATCCATTATCCCCTCCTTATTCATTCCTGCCAGGGAAGCATGAGCATCAACTTACATGCAACCCTTCACCATCCAACTGCAAAGACCAAGGACCTCCCATTTTGTTCGCTCTTTTATTGCCAGATTGTCCCATTATGGAATGTGTTACCAGTAAATGCCTTTCCTTCTTCTCCTAATCTTTTCCTAAGTTTTTGCCTGTTAAGTGTGATTTAGAGATAAACTAGTAAAATTGTGGTACGAAATTAAGATGGCGAAACAAAATGGCGGCCAAATATAATTTTTTAAAAATCAATGTAAAAAATCTTCTGATTCAATTGACAAAAAAATCCGTTCAAAAACTTCTTTATTCCTAATAAAAGGAAATATTCTTACCAGTGAAAGTTCCGGGATTCTTAAGGAAATCTCCCCATTTTACTTCCCTCGTAAAAGGGAAGTAATGTAAATGTGACAAGATTTTTTTCAAATCTTCACATTTCAGGGTCCCAACATGTTTTCTCAATTTCGTCAGTCTGTCTGTTCGCATCATAGCTAAAAACCTACTTACCCGATTGACTGCTAAATATCGGTAGGAATCCAATATGATGGAACAAAATGGCGTCCAATAAAACACTGGCCGACAAGATTTTTCTAACACAGGCCAACTCAGTATTTTCTCAATGGAAATAATAGAAAATATATTCGGAAAGCCCTAATACGTACCATTTTTTAATAGTCTAATTTGAACCTTTTATATTGGCAGGTAAACAATTTTATTGTGGGACGGCTAAAATGGGTCCATTTTACAACGGAAAAATTAACTAGACTGGGTTGTTTACAACATTAGACATAAAACAAACGTTAAACATCAGTCTTTTGTTGAGTTTCGAATTGAGTGGTTCTCTGTGTATCGATAAGCAAGTGTATATGAAGACGAGAAATTTTGTTATATTTGTGGACATTTTCCGAAAATGTAAAAAAGACTACTCTAAATATTTTGGTGTGTTAATTGGGAATCAAGATAAGCGGTGGGCTCCCCATGTGTGCTGTGTTAGCCGTAGTGTATCATTGGTGCAGTGGATGAAGGGAAAGAGAAAAAGTATGCCTTTTGCAGTTCCAATGGTATGGCGAGAACCCACCAATCATTCTGACGATTTTTATTTTTGCCTGACAAAGACTGAAGGTTATTCCAAAACGGGAAAGCACAATATAGAATATCCAAATTTGCAATCTGCCATACGACTTGTTCCTCATAATGCAAATTTGCCAGTGCCGATTGCGCCTTTAAATTGGCAAGCTATTGATTTGGGAGATAATGGAGATAACGCATCATCAGGCAGCTCAGAAAAACAGTGCACCGATCCCACTTTTACCACAGATCCCAGTTCCGGCGAGCCACATTTGATTGTTCAAAGTGAATTAAATGATTTAGTACGTGATTCGGGGTTATCCAAGCGACAGTCAGAACTTCTGGGTTCCCGTCTTAAGGAATGGAACCTATTGGCCAAAGAAACAAAAATTACGAATTTCAGAAAAAGAAATGCTATGTTTTCTGAATGCTACAATATGGAAAATTCGTTGTGCAACTAGACTCATCTAAATATAGCTTAAAAGCTGTGTAATGGCACAATCGAGATTTAAAACCCTCTATACCAGTTACCCATTCAGTTGCAACGAAAGAAAATTATGAAAATATGCACACGATTTTGGATCAAATAAACTACAATAGGTATAAATGCCAGATATGTGGGGACTTAAAAGTTATAGCGATTTTAAGGGGACTTCAGGATTTACAAAATATTGCTGTTTTCTTTGTTTCTGGGACAGTCGTGCAATAAATCAGCATTATGTAACTAAAATTTGGCCAGAAAGAAGCGAATTTCAACCGGGATCTCAAAATGTTAAATTTATAACTCTTGTTGATCCAAAAATGTCCTTTGGCTTCCTCTTCACATTAAACTTGTGCTGATGAAAAACTTTGTGAAGGCTTTGAATAAAGATGGTGATGGATTTAAATACCTAAGACAAGTCTTTCCCCAGTTAAGTGATGCCAAATTAAAATAAGGTATTTTTATTGGGCCACAAATCAGAAAATTGTTGGACATGTCAATTTTACGGAAAAGCTTACCAGGCAGGAACTCAGAGCATGGAATTCATTTGTTAATGTAGTAAGAGGATTTTTAGGCAATAATATGGATGAAAATTATGAACAATTAGTTAATGAACTCTTAGATGCCTATAAAGCACTCGTTGTCAGAAAAATTCACTTCCTCCATTTCCATTTGTCATTTTTTCCTAAAAATTTGGGAGCTGTTAGTGACGAGCGGGGTGAAAAGTTTCACCAAGATATCAGAACAATGGAAATTCGGTACTAAGGACGATGGGATCCAACCATGATGGGTGACTACTGTTGGTTTTTTAAGAAAGGATAGGACACCTCAAAAACCGAAAAAATAAAGTTTAATTAGTGTTTTAAGTTAATATTTTTCTCGTTTGCTTTTCTCTTAAATGTATGGTATGTTTAATATGCGAAAACTGTAAACATAGTCAATAAACAGGGTTAAGAATTTTCTGAAATCATTTTTTCTATAGATATTAAGTATCGTAACATTCCATATGGTTCTACAACTCCAACAAGAAAACCCTACGTGCTACAACTTTCTATTTGTCATTTTCGTATTTGGATATGTCCATTCTATTAGATTATGCTACCTATTTGATTTGTGCTACAACAAAAAAAATTCTTTTGTCGGCCAGTGAAATTTTTGAAAAGACAGTATATGTAACACATATACAGTGACTATTTACTGAACTAAATTAGGCCACACTTCACTATTCCTAAAAATTGGAAAAAAAAACGATGGAAGTTACGGGTAAAGGAAGTTTACCGACTTTTTTTGTAATGTTCTTAGTAATTTGGTCTTAGTTGAACACACTTCGATTGAATAAAATATTACTTTTTACATTTCAGATTTTTTGTTAAATCGATTTTATACATTTTTTCAAATTTTGAGTATTTTGTTCGCAATTTTAAAAGCGCATAAGTCTTATGACGATGTTTACATATTAGGGAAATATTCGTTTCGATATACCACATAGGCAAAAGATACAGGACAGATCACATTCCATATTTTAATCAATTCCTCTCGAACCCAGTGGTTCATAAAAATCGCGCCGATGACTGAAGATATATCTGGGTGTATCATCTGCCCCAAGAACCCAAAAGTGATTTAAAAACACCAAAGATTAAAATTTTACGTATCAGTGGACACTTTGACGGTCCGTGTAAAACAATTTGAAACGGTATCTTTTACCTTTTTTGGGACCTGTGTGCATGTTTCTATCTGATTGGACTCATCTGTAACAGGTAGATATTTGTGATTTTGGACCCTTTGAGATCTTACCGAAAAAAATATTTACGTTCTATCAAATACAAATCGAGAGGACGCTTTTATTCTTTAATATTGCACGGAAGTATTGTATGATAGTATAGAATCACAAACATAATTTTATTTTTTATATTTCCTTAGATTCGTAATCCTCTCTTACTTATTAAGAAATCGTAGTTCTGGGAATTATACCGTGCCAAAGTGAAAACCGATGTTTTGCATTTAATTGCACGAGACATCTCCAGGAACAGCTCTGAACGAATTCGTAGATATTTAGACCAAACTTTTTATATCTGACTCTTGCTAGTGAAGCACGTGTTCACTGAATTCTAAAGAAGATTGTAGAATTTGTCCCTTTCTAATATCTTGTTTGGTTCCTTAATTTTAGTGAGTATGCTTCCCCACAAATTATAGATATACATATATATATATATATATATATATATATATATATATATATATATATATATATATATATATATATATATATATATATATATATATATATATATTATATATACAGCTGGCCACTTGAAACCTGCATTTTTTGGTAAAATTTAAGTTCGAATATTTTTAAAACGAGACGAGATACTGAGGTATGGTTTTCACCTGTATCTTGCAATTTTATTACATATAATCGATATTTGGCGTAAAATTTACCTAAGCTAAAAAGTAATTTATACAGGGTGTTAAAGAAGACTCAAGACAGAAGCTGGACAGTCTTTTTTTGAAAATGCAACTTTGACGTTTCATGATAAAAATGCAGTCACTTTTTACAAAATACTTCTTTTAAACAGTCCAAAATAAGCTTAGTTTTTATTTTTTAGACATTTCAACTTAAACATCGTTTTGGGAAATAATATAATTTTTCAGTTTTTTTCACTTTTTGTTTTAATTACCGAATGAGCAATTTACTCCGATATTTTTTATTGATACTTTGTATAATTTTCTTTAAAAAAAAACTTCTAGCTAACACCTATTTAAATGTAGTATACAACTTAGAAGTGCACCAAGGAAATGTTTTTGGAAACTTAAAATGAAATATTTTTAATATGGATGATGATTTTGAGTTGCGGTTTTCGGCCTTTGTTTGATTAATATTCATAGTATGCAGCCAGATAAGGGCAGCTCCAGGACTCCATAGCAACCGTCTTATGCAGGGAGTTATAAAGGACCCTGTCATTTTTGTTCTACCAGAATTCTTACTATGAAAGATTTCTTTTTCTCTTTGTGCAACGTGAATAATCTAGAGTTAAAAAACAATTTCTACAAATTTTCAAATTTTTTCTTCATTTTCGAAATACGGGTTTTTTTTTCGAAAAATTGATTTTTTTAAATAATCTGCTGAACAAAGCCTACTTGTGGTAATCCAAGGGATATCTATCAGATTATAAACAAGGTTGGCACTCTTAAATTTTCCAACATGAATATTGTATACAGGGTTCATCAAAAACTAAGAGGTGGACGTTAAATAGTAATTTGTTGGATTTGTTTTTTTTTATCAATCTTGAATTAGATGTTTCTTCTAAACAGTTGTCTTACGTTTGAAATTTGCTCTAGTTCTTCTTCTAGAAAGGTTTTATAAATGATCCATATATAAATAATTCTTTTCATATAGAAAATGGTTTTAAAATATCAAGAAAATTATTAATTAATTTATTAGATTAAAATATACCTATATTTACAGAACTATTAGATGCTATAATATATAAATATATAGATGATTTATTTAGCTGGATATCAATAGGCCCAAGAACATCAGAATCTAAAATACATAGAGGGATATTATCATCTTAAAATATGAAAAATTGCTTTTTATCATTAAAATACAGTTTCACATATTATTTTTTGTTTATATAGACTTACTCAAACTGTTGACCCATCATTTCGAATTAACTGAGAATATGTCTCAAAAATATAGTGGGTAACAAGGGTCTGGAATACTATCTACCTTGCGGAGCAGAAATTTTATAATCGGTAGAGTTTTTGGTGCACCCTGTATACAAAATTCATGGTGGAATACAAACGTGTCAACTCTGTTCATAATCTGATAGACCATACTGAATCTGATTGCCATAAGTGGGCTTTGTTCAGCAGACCATTTATTAAAAAAATTACAGGGGGAAAAAAATTCAAAATCACTAGAAATTGTTTATTTGTACCTAGCTCTAGATTATTTTGATTGCACAAGGAGAAAAGAAAATCTTCAGCAGTAAGAGTTCTGGCCGAATAAACTTTTCAAAAAATGACACGGTTTTATATAACACCCTGTATCAGTCGATTGCGATGGAGTCCTGAGGCTGTCCTTATCGGGCTGCATGCTCTAGGAATTAGTCAAAGGCCGAAAACCGTAAATATTTCATTTTAAGTTTCCAAAAACATTTCCTTGGTGCACTTCGAAGTTGTATACTATAATTAAATAGGTGTTAGCTAGAAGTTTTTTTTTTTTAATAATTTTTACGTTTTATTTTAGTAGATACCCGGAAGAAAGGCAGCCTTTCCCAGGTATTTTTTTAAGAATCAGGAAAAATTTACTCAATTAGCTCAAAATACCTATAAAACCACATATTATCATAGCATGTTCTAAAAAAAATTCTTCGTCAAAATTTTACCTAAAAAAATCCATACATTTACATGCAAAATTTTCGAACTTTTTTTGAGAAATCGATTTTGCTAAAACTTCGTTTATATACTAATTTGATGCCATAAAAACGAAAAAAACGTTTATTTTGTCCTAGAATGTATGGTTGAACTTTTATTGCTCTCTGAAAATTCGCGAATTATCAAATTTGTATGTATTTATTGTGAAAATTTAGTTATATTTTGAGGGTATTGTGCTTTAGTGGGCCCGTGACCAAAATTATATAACAAAGAAAATTAAAAAAAAATAATATTTTGTTTTCTGTGTAAGCAAAGCCTTCAAATTCATGTAGCGTCGTTGAAAAACAAGTTGGTGTTTTTGTGTTGCAAGACTCGGGTATAGAAAATATTGACGAAATACAAAAATCGACTTTAAAAAAAAATTTACACCATTTGAATCCTAGCGCTGCGGACCGACGCAAGTTTTTGTAATTGTTATATTGAACAAATTCGAAATAATATAAACTTTACAAGACCAATAATATGGTCCGATGAAGTCCACTTTTCGAGTTTTGAATGTTTAACCGCCATAAAACTATCATATCATCAAAAACGTTTTGGTTTTAGCGTGTCATGTTGTATTTTAGGAAGACAAATAAGTAAACCCAACTGAAAATTATTAAAAAAGACCTGTCCTTTTGTGTATCTACCTAATATCGCCGATCAGAAAAAAAAATGTGATTTGCCAACTCAAATTTTGTTTTCTAAATCTAGACCCTTCGGGTTTGAAAGTGAAAAAATTGTTTAACAACTTATTGAAAAATGAAATAATTTCAACATAAAACAAGATTTTACCTATAGGATAAAATATCCCCTCCCCACCATCCCTCCCCATATATCTGTCCCTGAATAGAATATCGCATCTATGACAGCCAATCGTTATTTGGCAATTCTTAAAGATTTTGTACGTGAATTACTTGACAACGTATCTTTAAATCAATTAAACAACAAAATCCACTTTCAACAAGATGGGGCACCTAGTCATAACTACTGCCATATTATTCACCCTTTTCTAAATAATAATTTTTCCGAAAGATGGATTGGGACTCATGGAGCGATAAGATTGCCCGCACGATCACCAGATCTGTCTTAGAGTTATTTTTATAATTTCTTTGCAACTGCATCGTTCTATAGAAGAATTTCGTGAAGCTACACATTTAGCTTTTCAGTTTTTGCAACGTCGTTTAAAATTTATTCTCAACATATTAGAATGAATTGGAAAATTCTGTGACTGTTATTCGAGAAAATGGCAACCATTCTGAATAGTTTCTAAAGTTTAACCAAGGAGATTTATTATATTTAGTATTGCAACCACAGCTAACATGTAAAATTGTTATTATTTTGTTAATAATTCCCAATTGTGGACTTATTATTTAAAATAAATATTAAAATACTTAGATATTATTTTTTTCTTAATTTTCTTTGTTATATAATTTAGGTTATGGGCTCATAAGAGCACCATACCCTCAAGATATAACTAAATTTTCACAATAAATACATAAAAATTTGAAAATTCGCGAATTTTCAGAGAGCAATAAAAGTTCAACCATACATTCTAGGACAAAATAAATGTTTTTTTTCGTTTTTTATGGCATCAAATTTTGGTCACGGGCCCACAAAAGCACCATACCCTCAAGATATAACTAAATTTTCACAATAAATACATAAAAAATCCAAAAATCCCCGAATTTTCAGAGAGCAATAAGAGTTCAACCATATATTCTAGGACAAAATAAACGTTTTTTTCGTTTTTTATGGCATCAAATTAATATACAAACGAAGTTTTAGCAAATTCGATTTTCCAAAAAAAGTTCGAAAATTTTGCATGTAAATGTATAGATTTTTTAGGTAAAATTTTGACGAAGAAAATTTTTTGGAACATGCTATGATAATATGTGGTTTCATAAGTATTTTGAGCTAATTGAGTACATTTTTCCTGATTCTTAAAAAGATACCTGGGAAAGGCTGCCTTCCTTCCGGGTATCTACTAAAATAAAACGTAAAAATTATTTTGAAAAAACTTCTAGCTAACACCTATTTAAACATAGTATACACTGCTGGAACTTCGAAATGCACCAAGGAAATATTTACTGGAAATTTAAAATGAAATATTTTCAATATAAATGATGATTTTGAGTTAGAGTTTTCGGTCTTTGTTTGACTAATTCCTAGAGCATGCAGCCCGATAAGGACAGCCTCAGGACTCCATCGCAATCGACTGATACAGGGTGTTATATAAAACCGTGTCATTTTTTGAAAAGTTGGTTCGATTAGAACTCTTACTGCCGAAGGTTTCCTTTTCTCTTTGTGCAACCAAAATAATCTAGAGCTAGGTACAAATAAACAATTTCCAGTGATTTTGAATTTTTTTCCCCCTGTGATTTTTTTAAAAATGGTCTGCTGAACAAAGCCCACCATGGCAATCAGATTCAGTATGGTCTATCAGATTATGAACAGAGTTGACACGTTTGTATTCCACCTTGAATATTGTATACAGGGTGCACCAAAAACTCTACCGATTCTAAACTTTAACAATGTTAAATTTTTGCTCTGCAAGGAAGATAGTATTCCAGACCTTTTTTACCCACTGTATTATTGGGAAATATTCTCAGTTAATTCGAAATGATGGGTCAACAGTTTGAGTAAGTCTATATAAACAAAAAATAATATGTAAAACTGTATTTTAATGATAAAAAGCGATTTTTCATATTTTAAGATGATAATATCCCTCTATGTATTTTAGATTATGATGTTCTTGGGCCTATTGATATTCAACTAAATAAATCATCTATATATTTATATATTATAGGATCTAATAATTCTGCAAATATAGGCATATTTTAATCTAATAAATTAATTAATAATTTTCTTGATATTTCAAAACCATTTTCTATATCAAAAGAATTATTTATATATGGATCATTTATAAAACCTTTCTAGAAGAAGAACTAGAGCAAATTTCAAACGTAAGAAAACTGTTTAGAAGAAACATCTTATTCAAGATTGATAAAAAAAAAACAAACCCAACAATCAATTTAACGTCCATCTCTTAGTTTTTGATGAGCCCTGTATACAATATTCATGTTGGAAAATTTAAGGGTGCCAACCTTGTTCATAATCTGATAGATATACCTTTGATTGCCACAAGTGGGCTTTGTTCAGCAGATTATTTTAAAAAATTAATTTTTCGAAAAAGAACCCGTATTTCGGAAATGAAGAAAAAATTTCAAAATTTGTTGAAATTGTTTTTTAGCTCTAGATTATTTACGTTGCACAAAGAGAAAAAGAAATCTTCAATAGTAAGAATTCTGGTCGAACAAAAATGACAGGGTCCTTTATAACCCCCTGTATAAGACGGTTGCTATGGAGTCCTGAGGCTGCCCTTATCTGGCTGCATACTATGAATATTGATCAAACAAAGGCCGAAAACCGCAACTCAAAATCTTCATCCGTATTGAAAATATTTCATTTTGAATTTCCATTAAAAATTTCCTTGGTGCAAGAAAAGAAGTTCCATTTGCGTTTTCATTACATTGAATCAAACAAACCAACATCTCATATTTTTCGTAATTGTCATAAATTCTGATATAAGAAATTATTTAAACAATAAAATATGACATAAAGTACTGCAGAACAATCAAATTCCGACATAAGTTCAAAACGAAGACAGTGATAGTTGTCATTAAAAGCTTTTGTTTTCCACCGCGTACCTGCAAACACTTGTACAATTGTTATTATTTTAAAGAAAATACAAAATAAAGAAATAAATTCGGTTTGAAAATAATTTTGTGTAACAAAATATTCAAGATTACTGGACCTACGTAGAAATATTTTAAAAATAGTTTACTAATACCCATTATTTATGAAAATATATAATATGTATACTTAACATGAAAATAATTTCTGATTTGTTAATTCTTGTTCTTGGCAAACAATTGTGTAAAAAATACTACCTTCGTTCTAACGCTCCTATACTGGGTGACAATTGAGACGTGGTACAGATTTTGTTAGTTTTAACACTCCATTAGGCGAGCTCAAATAACTGACGTAAGTGGGCGCGCGGGGTGTTGAAATACCCCAAGCGGAAATAACTATATGTACAACTAATTTTACCAAAAACATTTTACCTACATATTTTTAAACATTTTTATTAATGAAATAAACGTTATAATGCAAATATAGATTAAAACAAGTTTCTAAACCTAGTTCTTATTCAGTGTTCTCGAGGTTAGTCGTTTCTTCGTTATCATTAGAACAACTAGTATATATAACAACTTGATGATTTTTGCACGACCAATTATGACATTTAGTGCATTTAACTTGTGTCTTGTTGTCAAGTCTTCGTGGACAAAGGTGACACCGTCCAATTCCCTGCTTTAATTTCTTGGCTCCAGTTCCTTCGTTTGACGTTGATGGTTCCAAATCTAGCAACAATGAAGCTTTTCTTTTTATGCCCATAGATACACTTTGCGAGTAGAATCGTCGTAAAATCAATGGTCTGCTTAGATCTTTGGACAAAGATTTTAGAAACTTTCTGCGTACCACATCTTCCCCGGTATTTGCCACATAGAGATTTAGGGTATTTATACCTGCTATATTGAGAATATCAAAAAATATTGTCAAGGGCCAACGCCGGCTGTTTCTTGAAACATTTTATGTCGTACACATTTTGTCGACTACATCTACTCCAAACTTGGAACGATTGTAGTCCATAAGTAATTCAGGTTTCGATGTAGACTCATCAATATCATCGTCAAAGTACATGGTAGATAAAACCAGTACGTTTCGATTTTTTCGTGGAACATATGACACCATAGTGCATTTATCTGTAAATGCAAACATGCTACTCTTTTCTAGTCTGATTTTAGTGTTTACCAGCTCTGGAGGAATTTCTGTTTTATTTGATTTCAAAGTACCAATTATTGTTAATTTGTCATTCAGCAGATCTAAAGCTAAGGGTATGCTGGTAAACCATCTATCCATAGTTATATTTCGATTCGTTTTTTGACTGGTTCTACGAGACGCTTGACGATATCAGATGGAGAATTACTTGACTGATAAGGTCCATTGGGCTGCTTACCAGCATAAATTTCTAAATTTGTGGTACTCATAGTTTTATAATCGACCAAAGCAAACATTTCCATATTTTGCAGGTTTTGATGGTAAGTATTGACGAAACGAACACCTACCTCTAAATGCTACTAATTGTTCGTCGACTGTCAGGACTAGGGTTAAAAGCTTTTTTACAATTTTCTATAAATATTGTGAAAACTTCTCTTATGGGTGCCGGTTTATCCATCTTTCTTCGCTGATGTCTAGTCCGTATGTCGTCAAATCTAATACACCGACACAAGAGCCTAAAACGCTTATACGACATCGTCAAATATATGTGTTCGATACCAGTGCCATCTGTTTCCCATATATCAAGAATGCTTTTTCTTCCAGAGCGCTCCACTCCAGCTAGATATAATATTCCTATAAATGCTGCAATTTCACACCTATCTGTTGTATGTGCATCCCTTTCGCATTCAAAATTAGATCTTATGCTATCAATGTATATGTTGGTACTCACCACAATAATATCAATCATGTCATGGTTGAGGAATATTGTAAAACACTCAAGGGGAGTTTTAGCTTTTTTGGCATTACCAATTGACCCTGGTATTTTAGCACCAAATTTCGAGCTGTGGTTCTTGAACGTGGAGGAGGCATTTTATTCCATCTCATTTTTTTATTTTTGCTCATAAAATATGGCCCGTTTGTAGATTCTGGTTGGTCGGAAGATCTATTTTCTTCTTCACTATCATCGTCTTCCTGTTCTGTGTCTGTATCGTGATCACTTTCTTCTACTTCATCTTTCTCACTATCTTGATCAGACTCGGCATATACCTCTTGTTCTTCATTTTCAATCTCTTCCAACCATTTTTTCCATTGTTCTGGATCCCTGCTACCCATTCTATAACAAAAGTAGACTATGTATATAATTATATTTAAAAAAATACGAACTTTTTATACCTGAACGTTCTATCTTTCAACTGTCCAAAACACTAACGTGAGTAGTCGCGAGGGGTATTTAAATACCCCGCAGTACGATTGAGAGAAAATTATATGCACTAGCTCCGACACGATTATACTTATTCACTAACCATACTGACCGCAAGGAATACCTAGAGCAGCGTTGTACGTAATACCCCCACCTTTTAGATATGAACAAACAAGCATTCGCTGGTGTATTTAAATACCCCGCGCGCCTACTGGAGTGTTAAAAACATCAATTTAAAATTTCTATAATTTCAGAAGAGGCAAATTTTCTATGAAAAAATAATTCCGATTTTACCGGAAGTGACCACTACTTTTTTATTTTAAATAGGAACCTCTATGGCGGCCGGACAGCCATTTTTTAAAAATTCAACATTGCCTCTTTTAAGAAATCAGGGTTCTTAGGATTAGACCATGTCAAACTGGAATTAGTATCCTACGTTTCGTCTTCGTTTTCACGAGGCATCTTCAGGGATCTTTACTACTCTTTACTTAAATCTAAACATTGAATGAACTCGAAGATATTCAGGCGGATTTTTATACCCGGCTTGTGCTCGCTGAAATGTGACTCTGTGTTAAGATCGGTTTCCAAGTGTGATGCAGACAGTAACCCATATCTCTATCGAAATTTTTTATATGTTTAAAAATTTCAATAGATTCTTTAATTTTTCATTCGTAAAATCCTGGAACTGATGCTAGAACCTTGATTTCTTTTACATTTATAATATTGCCAGTGGTATGTTGGTGTTTAGCTATAGCTGATTGAACAATTTGTTTCTTCGTGTTTCTTAAGTCTAGTTGATATTGAGCGTTCTGGTTCTCTCACACACGCTTCTTAACAGGAGCTAGGAATTTTATATACTTCTTCTGTTTAAAAGGTACAACATCTTTCAAAATCGCATCTTATGTGTATTGAAGATTGTATGTATGTCTGATCGCCGAAGTAATCGTCTTATTTCTTCTGTAGTGCACGTATGTAGTGAAGAACAAGACTACCTAACAGTGGCTATTTGTCATTCTCCTTTCGCGAAGTTGGATTACTATATATTTTAATTGAACGCGTAATATCCTCAGTGCAATAGCCATTCTCTCTCCGAGCTTCGGTCAGTTTCTATCTTAAATAATCTTGACCAGATATCCAAATTGTTCTTTATACTTATGAGTTAATAACCGATTTGTTTTGGCTATGGTAATGCGACTTTGCATTTAAGTATGGATTTGTATGCGTCGGTTATCTATACACAGAATATCCTAATGTACCGTTTCCCTTTCTTTGAACAAATACATCTAGGGAATTGTCCCATTGGCTTCAATTTCCATTGTGAGTTTCATATTATTTATATTATGGTGTAATAAAAATTCACAATTTCCATTGTGAATTTTTATATATGTTATTGTTGATTAAGGTGATCCAGAAATCTGAGGAAATTACCCTGTCCGTGAGGCCAAACAACAAATATCTGAACCAGTGTTTTAGTTTTAGTGGAGCCGATCTTAGAGCAATATCCTCAAAGGCTTTCATAAATATATATATTCGCTACCACAATTGAGTCGTTGACAGGAACATTTGTGTATAGTAATTCTACATCGAAACTGACCAATATATCTTCCGAATGCAACTGGATTGCCAAAAGTTTTTTCAGGAAAAGTGCAAAGTTTTTTAAAATGGATTAAGAAAATTTGAAAGAGATTTACCTAGCAATTTTATTGCACTGACGAACGGTCGAAGTGGTACATTGTTTTAGCGTATCTTGAGAATACTGTAAAACCTGGGGATTTTGGAGTTTGATTTTACTGACTTATTCTCCCCTAGTAATAGACTGGACGCGTTAATCAGATTGGTGATGCGTATTTCTATTCTATTTGTAGGGTCTGCCTGCATAAGATTTTAGGTGTTGTTATTTAAAAATTGAGTTACCTTTGCAACGCATATTACGGATAGTAATTCCAATTTGACATTGTGTAATCCTAAAAACCATCATTTCTTATTTTCGATTCTTTAAAACACGTATTTTGCAAAACGTTGAATTTTCAAAAAATTAATGTTCAGCTGTTATTTTGAAAACAAAAATTAACTTGTGATATCGTTAAAAATATAATTTTGAGCTAAATATGATAATCCAGCAGGGGTCACTTTCGTTAAAACCGTTCAGAATAATTTTCAATAGTTTTTTCATACAAATATTTGCCTCTTATGGAGTTATAGAAATGTCTTAAATTATGATTTAAAACTAAAAAAATTACGGCCTCTACCTCTCTGTCTCATCATGTGTCATCCGGTATACTAGATTAAATAAAGTATTTCTTACTAATCAGCACAAACATTTTAACAAAGTAAATATACGTCTGCAACAAGTAAAAAATCTTTTGCAAACAACCCATTTTATTTATAAGTTTTTAATATTTGAATTTAAGTTGAATTTTAACAAATTACAAGAATTGCATACTAATTTATGTAAGAAACATCTAAAGAAAATGTCATAATATTACGTAATATTACGTTATTTCCATACGTCAAAAGAATGAGGCGTTCCACTAAAAAAAGTTGTAATTTTGTTGTTTTCTATGTTCTTTTGTTTACACCATTTTTTGTATCTCAGAAAATAAAATATAAAATAAACACTCTGAACCTATGTAACTATTATTAGTATAAATCGATACTTTAAATACATTAAACAACATCCTTATATTTAAAATATATATTTTGTTTTCTCATGTCCCCATCCCTTTTGATCGCCCATGATTAGCATTTATTTTTGAAAATTGTAGATTAAACCGTTATTAATCACCATAAAAAATCTAAAACTACCGGGATCGTTAAGACAAACCTTTGAATAATATTATTATCATTTTTAAACCAATGTTATTTAGAGGTAAAAAATGATTTCGTCGTTAGCTAAATCTAACAATATCCCGTTATCCACAGTCCCATCCTTCAAAAATTAAATGATCTTTTCAAAACCCGGCAATTTCTCACTGTCATCTTGTTATGTAAACAGAATTCTTCACATCTGTCTAATTTTGATCTCTAATAATAGGTTTCGATGATATTTCGACTCCTAATGTTCGAACCCGTATACCTGCTCGCGCCTGTTAAGGCATATCATTTGGAAAAACAAACACCTTTTGTTTTTTGGCACTGGAATATGATGTTCGGGTTTGGGTTGTCAAGAATGGCGCCTAAATTGAAAATTATACTTTTACAAATTATGTTAGAGTGGCCAAAACGGTCAGGTCGAAGTAAACGTTAGTAAAGGTTTTTATGCTCATCCTTAAAAGAGATTTAACTTTATAAGTTCTAGAAAGTTACTCAGATTTTAATTAGCTTTAAATAGGGCATTGCAAAAATAGCAACAAACGAAAAAAGAAGAGAACATATTTTTGTTTAGTTCTAAAAACTAATTTTATGTATCAAAATCGAAAAATAGTTTCTTATTATATTTTGACATTGGCATATAATTTTTTGCTTTTAATATAAATTTAAAATAAAACTAAATAACAATCTTAGTAAGTTAACAATTATTCGATAGTTCGATATATATCTGTATCTCGATAATGTCAGGGCAAAGAGGTTTGGGAAAAAAGTTCTTATAAGTAAAATGGGCAAGAGCTTAGACTATAAAACAAAGGATAGACTCAACATTTCATTCATAAATAGTTTTGAACGTTGGATCTATTATTGTTTTTCGCGTGCTATGGGTGCGAGAGAAAACATATATCTTCCTCTGCGTCGCCAGTCCCAAAAATGGCAACCCTGTGGGCTTTCACTATAGATTGAACCAGCGGCGGCTCGTTTATCTTTAATTTAATTTTGCCAATTTTAAATATATGTTAGACGCGTAGTCAGAAATTCGGACAGGGGGTTTAAAATCTTTTGACTTTCCTTGTAAGAGGAAAGTATTCTAATTGTATAGAAATCACCCTACGAGATTTTTGCAGATCTTCACGTTTCAGGGATGTATTGCGGCATAGCTGAAAAACTATTTATACGGTTGACTTCAAATTTTGGTCAAAAATTAAGAGTCATATGGTAATATTTTTGTGAACATTCAATCTGACGAAAAAAAATGGGGGCATAATAAAATGTTAAAAAAAAAATTATACTAGAGAACTCTTAATTTAATTTACCTCAAATTTTGCGATCTTTTAAATAATACTGCAAAATGTTAAAAGGTTTTAAATTCTTTCATGAATTTTCAATTAGTTGTTGTTGATTTAAGTGACAGAATAACAATAGTTTTACTAGAAACTGAACAGGTAAGTAAACTATCGAGTTTATACCATTTACACCATGGACTGAAGGATGTTACGAAATTTTAAAGAAGATGAAATTAAAGTTTTAAAAAAATCATATATTTACTTGTTTATTATATATATATATATATATACATATATATATATATATATATATATATATATATATATATATATATATTTATATCTGTCTGTTGGGCTAATAAACAAATAAATATATTTCCAGCTGTTTTTAAAACTTTAATTTCATCTTATTTAAAAGTGTTTCAAAACATTCTTCATGTCGAATGTGTCAATGGTAGGTATATACTGGTAGTATACGGATCTGTTCAGTTTCTAGGTAAACTAATATTATTCTGTCACTTAGATCAATAACTGCTTTCAATATTTGTCAATAAACTAATTAAAAATTCATGAATAAATTAAAAACCTTTTAACATTTTGCAGTATCATTATATATATATATATATATATATATATATATATATATATATATATATATATATATATATATATATATATATATATATATATATATATATATATATATATATATATATATATATATATATATATATATATATATATATATATATATATATATATATATATACACATATATACATACATATATATTTCTTTTTGTATTCCTGCCTAAGCCCATACTACTATAATGTTTACTAACTAAAATGATACTAACTTCCCTATTTAAAAATAATTACTCTTTTCTGATAGTTAGGCTTTTTGTATTGATACTCCTAGATTTAAAATTTAATTGAAGATGGCAAGGTTTTCATAATATTATAAAGGTAACTTATTCTTTGGTGTTTTTATTAAAAATACGATGGAATACAAATGGAACAACCTAAAAAACTTCTCAGCTGTCCTACATGTCTCTATAACTATTTTACTATCTTTAATTTGAACATATTAATAGATTATTGTAGATCTACTAGAAAGTTGATTTACTTATACATATACATAATTTGTATTGTCTATATATGAGAAATTATAAAAAAAAATATTTCAAAAATACATTAAACTTTTGAATATTAATAGTATTGATGTATAACAAAAATTTAAAGGACTCATAAAACAATTATTTTATAAGCTTTTATATACTAAAAAGGTTAGGTAGGAATCGTACTATATTTTAATTATATATTAGATATAACCTGAGAAACTAAGTAGTTTGGAATTTTGGTATGTGATGGAATAACGCGAGCTACTTCCTCGTAGGTATATGAAGATTAAACTCACAATATGATTTAAACAAAACGTTTTATAACCAAGAGACATTTTAAAAATCCTCAAAAAATATATATTTTTATATATAAATATATTTATATATATATATATATATATATATATATATAATATATATATATATTGTAAATAACCCATTTAATTATTTGGAGAGCTAATAACATGTTTTTCTACAACCGTCCTTAAAATCCTATTTTACACACTGATTGCAGTAGCTAAAGCTTGTTTTCAAGCACCGATGCGTGAAATACAATGCTTTCCCAAAAGGATTTACTTCACGCACCGGCTCAATAAGAAATGCATGGGCCGCCATTAATTTTAGGCACCGGGCCCGCACTGGTAATAATTTTATTAGGCGGCCGTGCCTCGCAATTTGTATCGTTGTCATGGTAACGAGTTGTCAAATTGCCAATGCAAACAGTTTAAAATAGACACTTTAAGTTCGAATAGTAATTTGAACAGTTTATTATTTTAATTATAATAATATATAATTATATATATATATATATATATATATAGATATTACGGAAGCAGCGAAAACAGCTATATATTCTCTGTTACCTCAGAAGTCAAAGGAAATTTATGAAAACATGTACAATAAATTTATGACCTGGCGCAGTAAGAACAATATTAAAACCTTTTCTGAAAATGTTTTACTCGCATATTTATCAGAATTGTCAAAAAATGTGAAATCATCAACACTATGGAGTCATTATTCAATGCTAAAAAGTACTATTAGCATTAAAAATAACATTGACATTGGTAAATATCCAAAAGTTCATGCATTTTTAAAACGGAAGAATGAAGGATATATTCCACAAAAATCTCGAATATTGGAGAAAGAACAAATTTTCAAGTTCATAAATAAGGCTCCTGACGAAGTTTTTTTATTAAACAAAGTGATATTAATATTTGGGATTGCTGGTGCTCTAAGAAGAAGCGAAATTTATAAGCTAAAAATGTGCGATATTCAAGATTTAGGAAGTGTTCTTGTTGTATCCGTCCCTGATACAAAAACCAAAATAACAAGAAAATTTACCATTACCGAGCATTTAGAATTATACAGAAAATATGCCGCCCTTCGTGCCCAAAATTATCAAGAAAACAAATTCTTCATCAAGTATCAAGGAGGAAAATGTACTCGCCAAGTCGTCGGGATAAACAAATTTGGAAAATTGCCTAGTGAAATAGCAAAATTTTTAAAACTACCACATCCAGAAAAATATACAGGCCATTGTTTCAGACGATCATCTGCTTCCTTGCTAGTTGAAACCGGTGCAGATTTACTAATGTTAAAACAACACGGCGGTTGGAAATCTTCAACGGTAGCTGAGGGTTACGTAGAAAATTCCCTTAACAAGAAAAATGATATTTCAAATAGACTTTTGTCAGTTCAAAATCCAAATATGACCTCGATCACAAGCAGCAATATTATTAACAAATCATCATCAAAGGAGGCTACAGAATTTAAATTTAGTAATCTAACAAATTGCAACATTACTATTAATAATTACAATAATTATAAAGAAGAAAATTAAATAATTTAACTATAATTTCTATTAAAAAGTTACAATTATTATAAAGTAGAAAATTAAATAATTTAACTATAAGTTCTATTAAAAAGTTACAATTATTATAAAACAGAAAATTAAATAAATAGTTCATTAGTTTAATTTGTATTATATAAAGGAGAAAATTAAATAGTTTAATTTTATTTCGTACTTGTATTATTTACGGTTGTAGAAAAAGTATAGTGTGCAATACGTGCGTGAAGATTTTTATACCCTTGTGTGATATTGTGACCCTCGCCACAAACATCACACTCGTGTATAAAAGTTAACTTCACGCACTTGTTACACAATATACTATTGTAGGAAAATAAAAGGCAAGGCAAAAGGGCAAGTCGGTGTAGAGCTGACTGATGTAGCTCTGGGAAAAACTAACAAATTACGTTTCAAGAGTTTGACCCGTCAAGATGGCTTCCGACTTGCACAAAGTTCTGAAGATAAAAACGGCTTGCTAAACGTGAAACCAATACGTTTAGCAGAGAAACAAGAATTCAAAAAAATGTTCCCTTTTTTTAACATAGGATAGTTAAATCTCAACACAGGTTTGCCGGGCTGACGGCGCAAATAAAAACCCCAAAGTAAACGTATGTCTTAAATGATTTTTATTGAAAAGGAAAAGTATTGCTTAAATATATACTAGAACAATATAATTAACTCAATTAATTATAAGCTATTTAAATATCATAATTTAACAAACCAAAATTAACAGAAAAATAACTAGGAAAAATAAGCTTTAATCTTTATGTTATCTTCCCAATTGGTTTTTTTATTATTACATTTTTGAAAGATAATAATATTAAATATCAAATTCCGTTGTATTTATTATGATCAACGACATGCATGCAATTATTCCCCAACGAAGTAAGCAATATTTGAGTGTGCGACAAGAACGCATTTTTAAATCTGCCTTAAGAGGAACAAGGAAAGCCGAAAACTAGTCTACACCACGCGGTGAACAACGTGTCGCCTATTGCCTGCCACATTTATACAAATACGAGGGAGATTCGTAAGTATCCAAAAAAAAACTAAATAAATGATATGACTGAAATGTAAGAATTCATGCATCCTTAGCGTCAAATAAATACTGAAATATAGTGATATAACAACTTAAATATACACAATAATTATAATTAGCCTATTTACATCCAACCGCAGGCTTAACTGAATCTAGAAAAATTTAATACTCGAAATATAGGTCTGTAAGCAAAAAAATATTTAAATTATTAAATACTAAATATGTTTACTTAAAAAAAATATAGATTTATTAACATGATAATTTGTCTGACCGTAACGCACGATAGTACACCGTTACAACCTTAATTAATTACTTAGAAATAAAACAATGTTTTATAGTCTGAGGGTAATTATTGTATGTAGTTTTTTAATATACATACGACTGTGTTATGAAAATATATAAACATATTGGAGAAATTCAATAAAGCTTGGCTTGGAATATTTGACAATTTTTAAAACGTGACAACAACAGATACTTATCGATGTAGTGGAGAGGTAAATAGTTGGGTCCCTTTTGTTTTCATAGTCTAAGGGCAAGAGCAATAGATGAAAATTAGTTTTGAAGTTCATAATTTGACCGCTAGGGGGCGTAACTATTATGAGGAAACATAAAATTCACGCTATCTTGGAAAGTTAGACGCTGAACTGTAACTTTCAAAACATCATTTGATAGCTTGGATAATACCGCATCATTTTACCTTACGAGATTTTTTCGTAACTATCATAATAAGAGAGGGGGAGCCAAAGGATCTGTCAATATTTGTATTTTAATATCATCTGAACCGTTCTACTCATTTAAAAGAGCATTTTATTGCATTTAGTTTAAAGTAAATAAACTAGAGGGCGTTATCTGCAGCGTTTACACCTGGAAAAAAGTTAAATGGAAAGGTACTACTTTCTTGAAAAACTCTAAGCCAGCATAAAATTATCTAAATTTTGCCAAAGGCCAACGGGCCAACGTAACAACAGAACAAATGAAAAAGGCACAAAACCATCATATCTTCTTGGTTGTTGGTTTCTCTTGAAAAACCAGGTCTTTTAGTCTATCTACCCTATAGATAAAAATCTAAACAAGTTAAATTCGGTGAACGCGCGGCCAGGGAAACAAACTTCCTCTTCAAATAACACGATTCGGATATTGTGCCGCTAAATGCTGACGTAAGATTTGGGTATAATGTGCCGGACAACCATCAAGCTGAAACCACAGATTTCTTCTTGTTTCCAAGAAGACATTTCCTAACAGTGGTGGAAGAAAAATATTAAGATCCAAAAACGTTTTTCCATTAAGGGTTTGGTCGAAAAAATATGGGCCTATTATTTTTCCTTCCACGTCGTACGTTCAAACTCCAGCGATTTTGATGTTCTACTTGCCACATCCAATGTGGGTTTTCCTGAGACCAGCAATGCGTGTTATGCAAATATACACCTCCTGTGCTATTAAAAGTTGCTTCATCCGTCCATAATATTAGTGACAAAAAATTTGAATTTTCCCGAATCATATTTAACAGCCATTAACAGTGGCTGAGTCTTCTATCATAATCTGTATCTTGTAATGCGTGATGTAAAAAAATGTGGTTGGGATGATTTTATTTTCTTTAAGAATCTCGTGGACAATTGTTTTTGGGACCCCCAGTTCGTTCGAAATTTGTCTAGTGTTTGCATAGGAAGAACGTTGCCTGTCTCCTGTAATCGCCTAGCCAATCTTGAAAACACTTCTCAAGAAATATGTTGTCTTTGTGGATATTGCATTGCATATTGCAGCCTTTTCGTAACATATCATATTCTGCCGCGTTGGTAAATGACATGTTTTATGATAATTGAATTAAAAAATTAAATCTGAGACACAAAAACTAACTTTTAACAATTGTGAAATCAGTATTTTTCAATTTAGCGGTTACCATGGCTACGGCATTTGTTTTTCTCGCTAAGGTAACTGGATCTTATTAAAGCACTCGAATTTTTGACTTTTTCTCATATAAATCAAGATCGGTTAAAGATATCAGGATGCGATTTTCACTAGAAAGTATGTAATCTTATGTTGGTTTAGAGTCTTTCAAAAGCGTAGTACTTTTCCGTTCAACTTTTTTCCGAAAATCACAAATAATTTTAAACCCTGCAGATAAAACCCTCTAGTGTATTTACTTGAAACTAAACAGTTAACCAAAAAAGTTTCTTTGAAAGAGCATAAAATAAATAAATATATATGTATATATATGTACATATATATATATATATATATATATATATATATATATATATATATATATATATATATATATATATATATATATATATATATATATATATATATATATATATATATATATATATATATATATATATATATATAGGGATGATTCTCCAACAAAAAATTTCTTATAGACATGAGTTCAAAAATGCTTCGTTATAGAAATACATAGTGTTAAATATTTTAGATTTTTTTTATTTTCCAATATGTAGAAAAGAGCTAGTAACAATAACCCTGTTAGAAAATGCAATTATTAAAGCGGTGGTTGCAAAAGTTCTCGCCAATGAGTTAATTCTAAAAATGTTATTATTTTTAGATAGTCTACTATTTACCAAAAAATATATTTTTTTTAATTGTTCCATTTTCGAGATTAAATTCATATTAATAATAATGAACAGCCTTTATTCTAATATCATTTTAAAATCTACTGCAACTTGCAAGCAGGTAGAATTATTTTCTAGTTTTAATTGGTACAGAACTTACCTCTGATATACTCCAAACACAAAAATCAAAAAGATTCAAATTATCTATATATTTAGAACACTAAGCCAGATTTTTTAGCAAGTTCGTGAGAGAGATGTACTGCACCAATTTACATGACTTTTTCTAAATGATCGATAGGTTACCGATACCTTTCAACACTAATTTTTGTATTGTTTTATTGCGTATTTTTTTCCATAAAACCAATATGTTTCACTTCAATAAGATTTCTGGTCGATGTGGTGAATGCGCCCCATATTCTTATAATTCCACTGGAAAAGGCAGAACAAGGTCTGCTGGGCCAGCTAGTTATTATTATTGTAAAAATTTACAGAGCTGACTTTTTTTTCGTTAGTTAGTTTTGGCAACAAAATTACGAATTGTATTAGATAATTATTATTATTTATTACAGTGTCAGTTTCTGAACGCAGTGTTTAATACATAAAATAAACTAAAAGGTATTTCTTTGTGAAAATGATAAATTTTAGAAATGAAAAATATGCTGATATACATTTAGTGAATGATAAGATGCAATGTAATGCTAGAGCAGCGCAACATAGGTATGGTAACATTTACAGCGCTTCATCAACAAGAAACAGGATCTGCCAATCCAAAAAATTACGAAATACAAATTCCTGCTATTGAAACAATAGATAAAGACAAAATAAATATAATGGTCATCGAAGATATTCCTGATACCAGTTTAAGAAGCCATGATATCAATGTCTTGAAATCGTCTGTAGATATATTGTGTAAAGGTGACCCTTATCCTTTTCATTTTCAGAAGTCCAGGCTCTTTTGGAACATAACTTTCCCGTTAGAGCAGAATTTTCTATTTGGTTATGAAATCAAAAAATCCAAAAAGCTCAGTTTCTTTCCCAAATTTATTTACAGATGAATACCAGAAATGAGTTATAAAATATGCATAATGCACATTTATATATGTTGGCGAAAACCTAAGTATTTTTAAACAAACTTATGATCAGAATAGATTTATTATAAATATTTGGATAGTGATAATTGACAATAATTTAGTAGGACTTATAAAGTGGGCCAATTCTCTAACGCAAATGGATATATACAATTTATACTACATACATTACCAAATTTATTCGATGTGGTACTTCAAATATTCATTAAAGTTACTAGTGTATGCGCGATGGCTACCCCGCTCATTTCGGTATAAATATTCGACAGTATTTAAACAATATGTCTGGAAACTAATGGATTGAAAGGGGTGTTTCAGTTGCTTGGCCCCCTAGGTCCCCGGACCTAAATCCTTGTGATCTTTGTATTTGGGAATATTTAAAATCCGACATATATGCTGTTCCACTAGAAACCAAAGTAGAAAAACTATAGGAAAGCATCCAACACGCGTGCGATATGTTTTGAATTGATTTGTAACATATTGGTAGTTATTTTAGTTCAGTAATTTTTTAAATTGTCCAGGATGGACATTACGGCTTCCACTACCAAAGATACACAGAAAAGCTTACCTTCGTAATCCACAACTGGAATAAGTCCATCGAATTCCACGGAGAAGCCCAAATTATTGTCCTGGACATATCCAAAGCATCTTATCAAGTCTGACATGATGCTTCCTGCGTATAGTCTTCCTTCGAAACCTTGTACTTGGCTTGCCAGTTTTCTTCCAACAGAAGTATTTCTCTATGGGTTGAAGCTCATTCATCAAACTTTCACCAAATTAACATAGTTTTGTTACTCTTTTTCTCCTGCATATCAATAATCTGCTTTCTTCTGCAATATACAACTTTCCAAACTTGCCTCCAAGCAAAGGGCCTTGTCCAGTTTAAAGCCACTAAGACAGAATCCTGGTTACTATCTCATACAATATCTTCCAATACCCATATCATTCAAATGAATAATTAAATGTTTTAAGCCCAAGATTCCTTTAGCCTAGCTGGTTTCACTTTTCAGAAAGATCTTTGTTGGCATGATCACATCACCGCAATTGTCACAGCAACTGCGAAGAAATCGGGTTTCCTTTTCTGAGTTTGAACTAGGCTAAACTAAAAAAAATGGCACTGCCAACTTCTGTTCTGTGTTTGTTACCTCAAAGCACCATATGCATGGACATCTTGATTTTTCTGCAAACTCCGTGTGTGAGGCAAGTTAAGACCTTCAGTTTACGATGCTTTAGATCAAGGCCTCCTCGATAACTGCATATGTGTGGCTACCCTAGGTCTTAACCAAAATAGATCACAAAGTGTGTGTTTCAGTTTTCATTACCCACACTATTTATTTATAAGGATTTACGTTTGGTGATTGCTTTTATTTTTATTTTTGTAACACGAATATCTATCCTTCTTCCTATCTCTCTTTTATAGAATACCATTTTTAAGGAATTGTAAGTAGTGTAAGAACCTTAAGAATTTTTAGTTTAAATTTCTTGATCGCTATATTTTACCAAACTTCCCATGAAAAATTAATTCGGTCACTAAAAATTTTAGTGATTTAGGTATCAAAATGTTGTTTTTCGGTGTTCAAACCCGGATTTAGTAATTTTTGTATAATATTAATATTAAAACCAGTTATAATGAAAACTAGACGGTAGGTATAATCTTCCGTTTAATAAATTAAACTGGATTGTGTTAATATTACCGGATAATTATAGTTACCGTTTTATGAGAGGCGAGCAAAAGCCATAAATTATTATTTACAAAACGTACAACTTTAAATTCACGACTTAATATTCCACAACAAGAGCCAGGGTGGTCTCATCGTTAAAGAGTACAAACACATAGATGTGCCGTCGTAGACACCCAACTGTACACAGCGACAGACCCACGAAAATTTTTCATAATACATCTCAAAATTCCGACCCATAAAATATATGTACAAAACGAAGAAAGAAAGAAATATCCTTGGCCCACTATGACTTATGACCGTTGGAAAACAATCGCGGCAGCCTTGCTCGATACAACGAAGCATCGCGGCGAAGACAGATGAAGATCGGACCACCGGGGCATCTCGTTACCGGAGCCGCGCGATGCGCCTCTCGACGGCACGACGGCTGCGGAATAAATCATGGGAGGCTGTGGAAAGAAGAAACAAACGAAAGACGGCTGTGAAGATGTCGTTTTTTTCGCCAGAATTATACTAGAAATGGTTGTTAGGTATATTGTTTGTTTTGAACCTTGTATGAAATCTAGTTAGATAGTAATGAATGGCTTCATTTAATTACATATAATATTATACTTTCGCCATCTGATAAAGCTAGTTTATGGGGTTTTAGTAATCTACTGATAACTATTAATTTTCTTGACATCCATTGTTCTCTTTGGTAATTATGACACAAAAATCCTAGGTTATACCTGGCTATACGATATACAATTTTTGTAAATGCCAGCGCTAGCTATGGTTTGTATTTCTGACTTCTGTGTGTGATAGAACTCGTTTTACGACAACCCAAAAAGCCTAACCTGGGTAGTAATTAAAATCCAGAATTGGATTCAAAATTAAGTGTACGGAAATTCACGAAAACATAGTTATCGCTGAGATGGCGCGCAATTTCGCATATCTATATGATATTTGTTTTTTAGCACGCCCAGTTTCGAATATATTTAAGCGTCCTACCTCTGTTAGCGCCCAATTTTAAATCGCACATTTTTTTATTTTCTAGTTTGTTGAAAAGGATTCAACGTTTAGCTATACCGGATACCATAGCATGTGAAGCCCGCCATTTTGTTACCGTGTGGGTATTTATTTAAAATTTGAAGCATTAAAATATGTAGTTCCATACGGTATTCAATTTAGTCGATAAAACATTTGAATTCAATATCTGGTTAAACTACAAGTAAGAGTAACTTTAGGATGTTTAATGTAATACCCTGTATATTTTTAAGTTTTTAGATTCTAGGATGGATAATATACCAAATGTCAACCGTTTTCATAGAAAAAGTATTTGATAATTTGCAGCTTTTGGTATTTAAGTGAGTTCTTAAAAATCAAATTGCCAGAGTAAGAAACTTGTTTTATGAGGAGCGAAATTTATCAGCAGAAACAAAAAAACGCAACAGTTTACTTTTGTTTTTTGTTCTTTGAAGTTCACAAAATTCTGAATTATCCCTGAATTCCCGGAAAACCCGCTTAAAATTCCAAAATTGCAAATATTCAATTGTCTTTTGACTGATGACAATATTTTTTATGTGAAAATATAGGGTGACCGACTTTAAATGACACTATAAATCAGAGAAAAGTTGCAGTTTTTGATGCCCATTCAAAATTTTTTTGTCGCATTGCCAAATTTCTGATAGTTTCTGAGATACAGGGCGATTTGTAAAAAACACCTAAATTAATTTATTTGAATATTTCCAAAACTATTGATTTTCGAGACGCATTTTGGATTTAAAAGTTTTATAAATTTTTTCGCTCTACAACACGATATTTTTAAATTTCGTTTCTGACGTTTCGTTTTCGAGTCACCACTATCGATTTAATTTTTTTAAATACGGATAGAAACTTTTTATTTCATATTTTAAAATAATTTTTAATTCCCTGGACATAAAACTCAAATATAATTCCCGACGTGTCGGCATAAAAATAGCCATCATCAAAATTTTTTTCCTAATACAGACTTGATTTGCTTCTACATGGGTAAGACACGACATTTCTTGTCGCAAAATACCTTTTTGTTTCTCTCCTAAAGCAAATTATTATAAAGCACTAAATGCGTAAATGTTTATTAACGATAAATCAATTTTTGTTTCAGTAAATGCCGAATTTGTTGAAACAAAAAACATATTGTTTATTTATTTAACTGCTTATTTGAACTTAAATACATAACAATCAACAATAAAAAACAGGTCGGGAAACCGAGGTGGCCACCTAACAGGACGGTTATTACCGATCCAAAGATTCCATCTTGCTGAAAGTACCTAAAATTGCTAAATACATCCAAAGGAAGATCATCTCCAACATATTCTGAAAATCGTTATTTAAAGAGTTTAGGTACATTTCACCATTTAAGTGCTCTTCAAAAAAGAAGGGACCCACCAATTTCGAATCTAGAATTTCCAGTCAAATATTAATTCCAAATCTTTCTTGAAATGCCCTATAAATATGTTGATTTCTCTGCGACCATCGGTAGTGTATATTTCTATTAAACCAACCATTATTGCAAAATCTGCTCTCGTCAGACCACAATATTTTCTTACATGTTTGGGTCTCTCTTATACGTTCGTAAATCTATCTGCAAAATATTCTTCTTTTTTGAAAATCTGTGAATCTCAACTGGCGAACTTTTCGGCATCGACAAGGCTTGAATTTATTACGGTGCAAAGATTTTTTTTACTGATGTTTTGGCTACATTCTTTTCCATCTGAATGTCATGTAATGATACATCTTTATAATTCGTGTTTTTGTAATATACGTTCCCTACAGGTTTTATTTTTTTAGTATCCAAAAATTTTAACGTGAATAAAAATATCATACGTAGCACATTTATTTCATTTTCACCCTCTTCAAATGTTACTGGAGCTTTTCGAGTTTTGGGCCTTCTGAAAGATCCATTCTCTTGCATATTTCTTTCTAGCTTTGCGAAATATTTAGCATTGGGCACTCTCCCTCCTTTCAGGATATAAATTTCCGTATACCTGAATGTCATGATTTGCGTTGCGCATATATCTCGCATAGATAAAAAATATATCAACCTTTTCGTCGTTTGTAAGCTCCATTTTGAAATAAAACGGTTAAGCAAAAATTAAGATGGTCACAGCAATCCACAGAAATGATTTGACATTTTGTAAATATGACAATTCACCTCATATTTAAGTAGCCAGTTGTTTCAAAGCCGCCTTTGGGAAATTCATAACAAGGCTATTTGGCTCTTCAAATTTAAATCGTTGTGGCAGAATGTGACATATTATTATTATTTGACTTTAAATTGGGCAACTTTGCTCTAATTTAACCAACCTATATTTATGTTAGTGCCGCTCTTTCGAAGGCCAAAGCCTAAAGCTCTTGACGAATTACTTACTCACTTCCCATGAATACGAAATCTATTAATAATTCCGTGGCCCTAATTTTCCCATTAATTTCATATAGTCGTCGTCCCGGTGTCATCCCTCGGGGTCACGTGGCTTTAACAACCAATAACAATTAGCCACGGTTTCGGTACATTAACTTGGTGTTTTTTGCAAGTCATATCCGTGATTTTTGCCACCCTAACCTTTTTGTCCGAATGGGGTATATTTGCGGGTAGATTATGGGATTATACGGGTGCAGAAAAACAAGTTCAAGATTTTGTTTAATTGTGGGGTCTATTAAAGTATCTTTTAATTATTTATCCTAAATCTTAATGATTTCCTCTTTTAAGGCAATAATATTATCTCCGATGCGTTAAATCCGGTATTGTTTTTGTGTCAAATTTTCTTTCATTTGAAGAATGTCAAAGTAATTCCTCTTTTCGTGGGTGGAATTTTTCAGTAATTGTCATTTAATTAACTGGTTAATAAACATATTGTATCTTTTCCTAATAATCATATAATTTTACATATTAAACGAATTTACATGGAACTTAATAATAGATTTCCTTAATATACCGGGTGACCACGGCCTAATATACGGCCAGCTTTTTTCTTTTCTTAAAATCTCAATCGAATTTTGTGATCTTGTATGGGACACAATTTGTCAACTCTTAGCCCAGTTGACAGTTTTGCTCATTTCTGGTTTAACTGGAAGTGGCGCCATCTATACATTTTTAAAAGGAACTCCCGAATGTTTAATTAATAAATTTTAATAACTACCGAATTATTTTAGTGATTGATATTTATATTTTTGAAACTGCAGCCACCTCTAATGATTTAAATTTTTATTATTGGCAAATAATTATGTTATTTTGGTCCATTGTTAAAAAATTAAAAAATAATTACCTATGAAAGCAATTAAATTTTTACCAATAAATGCAATAAAAAGATATTGTTGCTATTTTGCACCCTCCCCCCCGAAACTATAAAAAATATGTGGATATAGGCATGCTTCTTACTAATTTTCCTGAGGTTTGACCGTTTGGCCCCCCCCCGAAATGAATTTCTGGTTTGGCCCCTCCCCGAACTGAATTTCTTGTTACGTGTCTGCGGCTCCGCCATTTTTTATCCGATTTCGAAAATCTAAAATTGAGATTTAGAGAAATTTAAGCCTTATCGGAATGTAAATAAAAATCTGGTGGTTTTTAGTTAAAAACGCATATATGGCGCCATTCCGGTTAAACGAGAAGAAAATAAAATCGTCAAATATAGGTTAAAAGTTGACAAACAGTATCCCATACATGCTCACAAAATGTTGAACTGATATTTAAAAAAAAACCAAAGAAAAAACAGGGGCGTACATTAGTCAGTAGTTCCCTGTAAACAGGGGGAGTCGTTTAACTTGAGAGAGTGTACAGATAGTAAAAATTGTTTGGTGTCGTGAGGAAAACAAAATTGCAGTACCTGTTTTTGACCTTGACCTTCGTAGCCATTTGCGATCAACTGTAAAATCATGGGTATATGAGTCAATTGTTTAACTTGAGAGAGTGTACAGATAGTAAAAATTGTTTGGTGTCGTGAGGAAAACAAAATTGCAGTACCTGTTTTTGACCTTGACCTTCGTTTTAAGGCCATTTGCGATCAACTTTGTTTTTTTATGGGAAATCATGTATATTATTTTATTTTTGAATTCTACGTAAAATTCTAAACATAGTATATGTATAATGTTCTATAACTAAAGTCAATTGTTATCAAAATATTGACATTTCAAATATGATATTTTGAACACTTTTAACTAGCTGTAAAATCTCAACGGATTGAATAGGAGCAAAACAGATTACAATTTCCAATCTTATTTTTTAATTATCTATCGTGAGAAACCAACTCTGGTTTAACCGGAAGTTAAAAATTTTGAACTTTCGGTTAAATCAGAACTTGGACTCATACGTTAAATAATAAAAAACTAAGACAAGAAAGTGCAAACCGTTTTGCTCCGATTCACACCGTTTCGATTTTACAGCTAGTTAAATTTAAAACGTTCATATTTTGAAAACAATTCAATTTAGGCAAAACATTATACATAAACTATGTTTAGAATTTTACGTGGAATCTAAAAATAAAATAATATACAGAGTGTCCTATTAAAAAAACAACCTCAAATGACATTAAAATGGAGGATTCAAAACAGTGTTTTCCCGTTTTGTTTTCCCCTCTAACACACAAACAACTTTTAATTCAAACACATTTTTTTTTCTAAAAGGCATCGTTTTTATGATAAATCTCAATCTCAAGTTAAATGACTCAACCGTCAGGCATTTGACTGTTGAGTGGGGAATTAAGAGTTTGGGGGTTAAAATACCCCAGAACGATTTTTTTCAGCTAAAATGCTAAAAATAGTTTAAATAAAAAATTGAAAAATAAAAAATGATGTCGGAATCAAACAACATTTTTCTTTATCTTATATAGTGGTGGGAGGTTGTTGGCATTGGACGGTAAGGGATGCATGTGGGTTAATGCTCGTCTTCCCTTGGCAGGAATGACTAAGGAGGGCATAATGGAAGATAATTCATCAGAACAGAATATGTGGTAGTTCTGTAGAACAGAGGCAGATCGTCCACAATTACACGCTGCTCTAGTGGTGCCAGCTTCTTTGGACAGAGTCAAGTATTTCAAAGATTGAAGGACAAGCTGCTCTCCATATGTGCGGATAATACTGAGGTTGGGTCTGATTCCAGAAGTGTAAGGGAGTTATAAATAGACGTTTCGTGAGTTACTGGACCACATTATATATTTAAAAATTATGAATACTGAAGGAAAGCAGCCAATATCAATTACATGACTTTTCCTTTTCTTGACTCATACCCATGGGCGGGGTAAAAAAAAATTCAGGGAGGGAGGTAACAATATGTTCATATGTACCAGCGCCCAAGTATCAAAATATATAACCACCTACTAATTAATAATAAAACTTTTGCCAAACGATTCAAGAGGAATGTAAAGTATACCCAAATTGGGTACTTGGGTACACTGTGTATACCTCTTGATTTAGAATTGGTTGAATAGAACTTTGTCTTGAGAACGATTCCATCCTTTTTCGCTTTTGTGATATTTTGAAAAACCAAAAAGTTGTATCACAAAACCGAAACGTCAGAATTAGAAACTTAATACATGAATACATTACCCACAAAAACTTGTCTTAATACTGTTTTTACAAATTTTAGAAATATTTTAAAATAAAAAAATATAGCACTTTTTCGTTTTTTCAAAATATCTCAAAAACGGTAAAAGACAGAATCGTTCTGAAAATTACATCTTACAATTTGCAGGAGGAATACTACTGATAGATTTTAGGTATTAATACGCTAGTGTAAATAATTAAATTTGATAAAAATAATAAATTACAATAAATATCGGATTATATAATTTATGAAACTATTATAAGACCAGTTTTTAGTACAATTTTTGAAACATTATGTTAATTTGTTTTTTCTTTTAAATGAGATAATCAATATAAATTTTGAAGCCACCCTCGTAATGTTTTTCGCTTTAAATACAATCATATATCTCGATGTATGTTTTCTGGTACAAGAGCAGAGAGCCATAAAAATTTGTCACATGAAGGGTGGCTCCCTCTCGCTGCGACAATTACGTTCACCACCGCTGTGACGAATCCGCACTTCCGGTTCAGACGCGAGTGCGATGCTGTCACTTCCGGTGTTTTTTTTTTCTGGCGACTCTTATTTTAGCATCACAAAGCAGGGGTATTAATTTTGGCGTGCGTGGACTGAGTGATTGTGGTACGATTTGGTCAGTTGATAAAATTATGATTTTTATATGTTGAACATACTCTACATTTTGGCTAGGCACTTAAATATTTATTTTACAAATAGGAAACATTTCTATAATTTAGTAAACTAAAACACTGTGTGTATTTCAATTTAAAAAAAAATCCGACAACAGTTAGAGAATTTATAAATGACACTTTGATATATGTGATAACACCCCAAGCAAGACATTTGATAAACACAATTGGTTTTATATACAGATGGAGTTTTTTCTTTGACCTTTGAAAATAACGAGTAATTTGATATTAAATTATATTTGGCTATTTTTATACTAGCCAATACCAAATATATCTGATACAAAATTACTCGTTATTTTCAAAGGTCAAAGAAAAATCTCCATCTGTAAATAAAACCAATCGTGTTTATCAAATGTCTTGCTTGGGGTGTGACGGTTGTTATATTGGCCAAACGTCACAATGGTTGAAGCAACGAATAACTCCACATAAAAGTGATTGCCATATTGGCCAAAATTCGTGCGCATTGGTAGAGCATCACTTAAAAACCGGGCATAAATTTGACTATAGTAATGTCAAAATACTAGAACAGCATGATAATTATAAAAATAGATTGTTTCTTGAAATGTGCCATATCAATAAAAATAAAAATGTAATTAATTCAAAATTAGACACAAATAAACTGAGCAATATTTACTGTAATATTTTCTTAACCAAATGTGACATCTAAGAATTAACATCCTATATATATCTTAAGTTTAGAATTCCCTGTTTCATGTTGTATGAATGTATATAGAACCACATGCTATTAATTTATCTTTTTTTTCTTGTTTATATATATATATATATATATATATATATATATATATATATATATATAGGTATATATATATATATATATATATATATATATATATATATATTATATATATATATATATATATATATATATATATATATATTTGTATATATATATATATATATATATTGTATATATATATATATATATATATATATATATATATATATATATATATATATATATATATATATATATATATATATATATATATATATATATATATATATATATATATATATATATATATATATATATATATATATATATATATATATATATATATATATATATATATATATATATATATATATATATATATATATATATATATATATATATATATATATATATATATATATATATATATATATATATATATATATGTATATATATATATATATATATATATATATATATATATATATATATATATATATATATATATATATATATATATATATATATATATATATATATATATATATATATATATATATATATATATATATATATATATATATATATATATATATATATGTATGTATATATATATATATATATATATATATATGTATATATATATATATAATTATATATGTATATATATATATTTTCTTGGGCATAAATTAACTTATTGAGAAGTAAAACTATAATTCAATCGACGTTTCGCTCATTATATTGAGCTTTATCAAGATATTTAATTTCTACAATAAAAACATGTATAGTTAGTACTTAAATTTAAAAATGGTTAAAACATTATTGAAAAATCATCACTCAAAAAAACATTACATTTAAAACAAACTATGATCATGAAAACAAAAATACATTTAAAACAAAATTAATATTATACAGATACGTACCTTGGAAACGTGTCAGTTTTACGAATGGTTTGCGATTGCAATAATTTTCGACACGTCTGGAATTCTGTAGGTAAAAACGAGACAAATTTTTTCTTTTTTTTTAATATTTTCTTAGAGTTTTATTGCTGTACCGAGTTTGGGGTTATGATCTTACTGAAATGTACAGGGTTTTATATATGGAGTGGTTTATTTATTTAGATTAATTAACTTAGATATCAGATTATGATAAATTTGGCTTTAGTTATTGATGTCTTTTTTATCGTTGACGGCATCTTTCTCTTTTTTAATTTGTATCATTTCTTTTATTGTAAGTTTTCGATAATTAGTTTCTTGCTCTAAAATTCTGAAATCTAAATAAAGGTGAGTGTGAAAACACATTTTTATTTGATATGAGATTTACCCACGCATATTAAATGCTTTCGCTTAAATCCTATGGGGTTGCAACAGGAACTTCTCCGAGCCCCAATAGGTGGCGCTAAGTGTTATGCTTATCCCGTGAATCTTTCTTCCTTAAAAGACGTTTCCATTTTTGATTATGTCACATCGATGATCTCTGACCATTTGAGATGTCCCTGGATACAATCCTGCCTCATGAGGATAAAGGCCCAGAAATCGATCGCAGGAGGGGTATCAATCATGATATAATCAAAAGCAATTTCTTCTTGGCAGCTTCCCTGTCAAAATTAAATATTTCCCTGTCATGTATATATATATATATATATATATATATATATATATATATATATATATATATATATATATATATATATATATATATATATATATATATATTATATATATATATATATATATATATATATATATATATATATATATATATATATATATATATATATATATATATATATATATATATATATATATATATATATATATATATATATATATATATATATATATATATATATATATATATATATATATATATATATATATATATATATATATATATATATATATATATATATATATATATATATATATATATATATATATATATATATATATATATATATATATATATATATATATATATATATATATATATATATATATATATATATATATATATATATATATATATATATATATATATATATATATATATATAATATATATATATATATATATATATATATATATATATATATATATATATATATATATATATATATATATATATATATATATATATATATATATATATATATATATATAGAGGGAGTCGGTCCTAATGAGGGCTGGTATTTAAAGAGGTTTTTAGCTACTTTTCCAAGCTTTCGTTAATCTTTGCCACGTTCTTTAGGGCTACAATATGAAAAGGAAAAATGTTTTATAGCTTTAATGCACATTATTTATGATAGAAAAAGTTGCATTCACTGCTATGCAACTAAATTGCGATAACTTCTTGTGAATCTAAAATTAATGAACTTCATTGAAAGATAGGTTTTTTGCCAAAAAAAAAATAGTGGAGTGTAGAGACACATTTCCATGTAAGTAGATAGTACACAAAGATACCACCTGTCACAAACTATACAACTTTCTCCTTTTTTTAAGAAATTTCTATTATTGAATGTCCACTTCGATCGTTGTAGTCCTGTGGCCCAGGGCTCACGGGGTGTTTCGTAGCGGTTATAGAGACAGATTTTCTCAAACATTCCTTATGTATTTTGACCTGTTGATTACGAATTTCGAGGGTGTTTTCCCGAAAGATGGGCAGAAAACTTGTTATAAATAATATAATTGTTTAAATGACTATAGCTAATAAACTATGACAGATACAAAAATTTACAAGGAATAGTTTTTTATTCCTTGTATTCACGGTTTCTGTCTAAGCTGTGGTTTCGGTTCTTGCTGTGCCAACGAAACACAGTATGTCATGTTTGACAAAATATAAGTCAAAACCAAAAACAAAGTATTTTTTGACTATTTGTAATAAAAAATGTTTCCAGCTAGGGCGGAGGAGTTTGGAAAAATAGTAGCGGATGAGCGTAACTTCATGGCTTAAAGAGATATATACAGATGGCGACATGTTATTTATAATAATAATAACGATAAGATAGTCAAGTTAATAATTAAGAAATTATTATTTCTGATATACTTACTATAAAATTACATCATAGATAATAACAATTTGTACCTTAGGTCAAAATGCATATAAATAAAAGACATAGATTTCTTGCACGAAAATTTAGTCAGTCAAAGTCAAACATGCTTTATTGCTTAAATACAAAATATTTGCTTGCTTAAAAACTAAAATATTGACAATATTGTTAGTAAAAAGAAAAAATCAGTTAAATTAAAATAGCTAATACACTATACATAACATCAATATACAAAACCTACAAAGGCAAACAAGAAATATATGAGAAAAAACAAACAGGACAACAAAAATAAATCAGTCAATAAGTAAAATGTATATAAAATCAAAAATAATATGCAATAAACAAAATCATAGGTAGGTAAACCTATATATGATCATTAAAATATTCAGGTACACTATAATATGCCTTTATGAGTTTAACCTAGTTTACCTTTTTTCAGAACAATAGTTGAATATTTTATGAAGGTTATAGCCTAAGATTTAAAAGAGCAAGCTATAGAGCTTCCTGCCTTAAGTAGGAACCTAGATATAAGCAGGAAAGCTCGGAAAAGTCGCTATTTTGCAATTTTTTTACACTAAACTCGCAATCTCTTGGGTTCTCAATCTCTCTCTTTCTAAATTTGAAAAGAATCGTAACTTAATATTAGGAAAGCAGATATGAATGATATGGTGTTATAGAATGTGTACGGCAAAAGTAATTCATTTAAAAATGTATTTACACTCCCTTTATAATTTTATACATTTACCGGAACTGAAATGCTTTAAAATGGTAAAAAACATTTTTTTATTCTAGGCAAATTCTCGTGAAAATAATTACCGTAGAATTGTATAATTATACGATTTTCCACGACTAATGTAATCACCGGGAAAAAAGCCCGTCTTTTCGACGAAGAGAGAAAAATGAGGGAGAAATAAAAGGAACTAAAGAAATGGTCCAAACAAAGAAAAGACCAGTGGACTGCCGAATTCGAGCCGTGTGCAATCTTCTAAAACGATTACCCGGAGAAAGAAAAATGCACGGTGGAGTAAAATTGCAAGAAAATAGGACAAAACATATTCTATATATGTTCTTATATTAAGTAGCTTTTCCGCTAATAATTTTAAATTAATTTGTGAGCAGAATTATAAATATAAATCTTAATAATTTTTGTGGCATATTTATAAACACAGTTTCTTACATTTCCTTGTTTGGTCGGTTTAGTAATTAAGAGAGTTACTAGAGGTATTCAATGTTAAGTACCAGCTCTCGTTTTTTTATCCTACTTACTTTCTTTTATGTTCTCGCTAGTTTAAAGTTTTTTACATGTTGGGGACCTACTCTTCATCATCTCTCTGAAATTACTTATTTTCTGTCGATATGCCAGTATTTGGAACCGAATAATCTTTTCAATAAGAATCTTTAAAATATTTCTTTTTGTATTTTCTTCTCTATCGTGAATATAATAAAAAGTTTCTAACTTTTAATGTGTTTAATCGTCTTCACCATCCCAAATAAGTATTAAATATTATACATCATAACTTTTTGACACACGAAATCATTGTCCTAGCTGAACAAGAGATCTTAGTGCAACATTCCTTAAGGATTTAGTTTTCTGAAGCCTGGAAATATTATTTTAGTGACAAATTGGTGGAAAAGCATTACATGTGGAATTATGAGAACTACTCCTAAAGACTGATTTGTGCTAAGTAAGCGATTGTTTGATAAACAAACATTCTTTACATCAGACATTATTAAACAATTATTTACAAACTAAAATACTCCTACTTTTCGACAAGAAACCACTAAGAAGATTAGTTTTTCCGTTCATCCACGGAACCACAGACAAGATTGTAAGATTGATTTCTCAATCAAACATCTATAGAATCATCACACACAGAAGAAAATTTGACAATGTTTGCGATCAGCGAAGGATATTATTCCCCTCAAAAAGAAGGAGTATGTCAATTCCTTGCTCTTGTAATGGTTTTTATATAAGAGGGGAACGAACGAGCTATATATAAGAATAAAACAAATGAACGTGTCATAAATTCCTTTCTATAATTCGACAGACGATTTTTGTTTTTTTAATGTATTCCATGCCTATCTATACTGGGTTATTTAAATCCAGCTTCTGCCCGCTGTCATCATGTTATCTTCTGGATGATATTCCCTTGTTTCGGTTTGTCTATTTAAAGCACCATTTTTTGAATGTTCTTATTTTGCCAAATGTTCTGCCCAGCGAGATTTTTCCCATCAGTGTGGCATAATGTCCTCAAATATACTTGATAAGACTCGAATACCTAGAGTCACTTATAGCATCAGTCATAGCTTGAAGAATTGACCTTGTTTTAAAAGAGTACAATGCTTTTGGTAGCCAACACACTCAAGATGGAGAGGAACGTTATTATGTATAACGTTATGCAACTCTAGATTAGGGTGCATAGAGTTATGGTCGGTAATATTGAACCTTTACGAAAGATTGTTTGCTTGACTGGTCGATAGAAGTTTAATTTTGGTTTTCCATTCTAACTCCATTTTATCTGCGATCGTGAGATAAGAAGCCATTACCGCACTGATATTAGTTAGGTAATGTTAGGTATTACCGCACTAGTGCGGTAATAATGGTACCTACTAATATTAAAATTAAAACAGAATTAGAGGAAATACGTTTATTTTTGTTTAAAATACAGCATTACCAACTATTTATGGTAAATATAAATTACACAACTATTGCAGTTATTTAAATTAATACCAGATGTACTTGATGAACTTGGCTTAACTTGCGATGAAGTTGCATAAAATATGTTCAGTTTTCTAAAGCAGTGGTAGATATATTGTTTTGGATTGGATAATTTTACAAAGCAATAGTTTTAGGCATACCTCCAAAAGTGTTTATACCCACTGGCTGTTTTGTACATTTATCGTTCTTATAGCACACAGAAGAAATGACCATGATCAACGTGTTTAGGGCGTAATTTAATGTACTTGGTACCAACTACTAATAATATTAGAATATTGGAAGAAAAGGTCACTAAAATATTTCACTTAAATATTCAATGCTTAGTTAATACAATTTCTCAACTTTTATTGTTTTTAAAAAATAACCCCAATGAAGTTCTTTGCTTTAGTGAGCATTGGGCTGACGAAGCATCATTGAATTTTATTAATATTTTTAATTATAATTTATTATCTTACTCTTGCAGGGATAATAGTGTACATGGTGGTGTCTCCATTTATGTACGTAATAACATTGCTGCGAAACCCTTAAATCTAAGTTCATTTTGTCAGGAAGTTACTGCCGAGTTTTATGGAATATGATTGGAGAAATCTAATAGAATTGTAATGTGCGTATGTAGATCTTGTCTTGGTAAGGCAAATGAACTTCTTTATCTACTTGAATATGCCCTGAATTATATTATTACATTGTCTAACAAAATCGAAATAGGTGATTTTATTTATTAATTTTAAAATGCCCTATCCTAATAGCATTCTGATTGAATTAATTAACCTACTTAATTTATACAATTTAGAAGTTACGATTTCAGATTTCACTAGAATCACTTCAGATTCTCAGAGCGGTATTGATATTGTAATTACAAATATAGACTCTGAACTCTTTCAATCTGGAATTATTGATCCGTGCATGTCTGATCACAAGGGATTGTTTTTTCATCTAAAAAACAGCAATTCACCTAAACAAAACATAAAAATAAGAAATATGTCTGCTAAAAGGTTAAATAAGTTTAACGACTCTCTTTAAGGACTAACCTATCTAATATCTACATTCTCTTATCTGATTGAAAAGCATTTTCCTTTCAAAAATATATCTTTAAATAAGACAATACGACCAGCTGTTAGCTGGTTCAATGATCATTTAAGAAAGCAACGAAATAACCTTTCAACCCTTAAAATGATTGGCGATGTTACCAGATTTCCAGCTGATTATATGATTTTTAAAAATTATAAATATTCCTATCAGCAACAAATACAAACTGCTGAAATGTCCGCATATAATGACTATTTGTCAAATTCTAACAACAGATCCAAGGCTTCGTGGAGTCTTGTTAAATGTGAATCTAATAGTAATTCTAAAAATTCGAATATCACTGATATTAGTTCTGAAACATTTAATAACTATTTTTGTACTATAGCCAGTACAATACTGAATTCTTTACCAACCATAAAAGATGACCCCTACCTATTTATGAACAAAATGTTCCGCACATTGACGTCGTTTTTCCTATCTCCCGTACCGAAACTAATGTTCAAGGTGCTATAAATAATCTCAAAAATTCCCATTGCTAGGATATTTATGATATTAATACTAAAATGGTAAAAAATGCTTCTCACATTATTTGTTCATTTTTAAATGTTTTTCAGTAGGGCAGTTTCCGAATTCACTTAAACTCAGCAAAGTGTTGCCAGTTTTTAAGAAGGGCGATAAAAATTTTATGGATAATTATAGACTAATTGCTATAGTTCCATTGTTTGGAAAAGTTATCGAAATGATTCTTAGAGATAAAATTGTATCATATTTAAACAGATTTAAAATTATTACAAATAGCCAATATGGTTTTATAAAGGGCAGGTCTACCATACAGGCTGTAATGGAGGTCGTGAGAGGCGTAGTCGAGGGCCTCGATAAGGGTGAACCGCGATCACCGATGCTTTGCGACCTTAGTAAGGTTTTCGACTGCGTCTCTCATGGCATACTTCTGGACAAACTAAGTCATATGGGTGTTGTTGGTGCGCCACTTTCCTTAATTCAGTCCTATTTGTTAGATCGAAAACAGATTGTTTCCATTAATGGTGTGCAATCTAGTCAGCAACAAATATGTAACGGGGTGCCACAAGGATCCGTCCTGGGCCCTCTCCTTTTTGTTATTTATGTTAATGACTTTTGTGTCAACATGCCTCCTAGTAGATCAGTTTTATATGCGGATGATGCGACTCTGTTGATATCTGCGGAATACGTTGCATCAGCTAAAGGAAAACACAGCTAACATTCTACATATGGCGGAGAAATGGTTTGCATCTAACTTATTAAAAATGAATTGTAACAAAACGCAGACAATCGATTTTAGTAGACCTTTATTCCTTAAATACCGTGTTATGCCACTGGCTTGTATCTAATGTATCAGATGTTGCTTGAAATTCAAAGACAATCTGGTAACCTTCCACTTCTCTCGCACAATCGTAATTATGGTACAAGATCCACGAATCCCTTACTGCTTGATAGATATAGACTTACCAATTCTTGCCGTAATTCAGTTGACCTAAAACTCTACAATAAACTTGGCAGCGATGTCAGGTCGCTATCTCAATCTAAGTTTAAGCCTAAAATAAAACCTTATTTCTTGCAAAATTGTTTTTATTCGGTTAATGAATATTTGGAGGCACCATCATTGATTTTGACGTAATGTTGGAACTTTTTATTGTATCTAATTGTTTTTTTTTTTATTATTTGTTATAGTTTACATTTAGATATATTGGTTTGTATTTTTTAAATTTTTGTCTTTTAACTAAGTAAGCTGCTTTTACCTTCACATTTTTTACTGTTAGTAGCTTATATGGGCCTGCATCACACATGTTTATATGTAACGATGTTAAATAAAAGTTTCTTTCTTTCTTTCTTTATTTAGTTTCGGACAATTTGATGTTAGAAAAAACTCTCAAGCTATTTTTGTCTTCGTGAATGGTATTACAAATAGAAAACATGCAACTTCATCTTTCACATTTTCCAAAAGTAAATTTGTCAGCTTCTCTTTTCATGCTCCTGCTAATCCAATAATAAGTGCTACTTTCGCCATAAAAATACTTGTTATCAGCTTCCTGCAGAAAAGACCAATATCACTTTTCGTTAATATCTTCTATTTTGTAGATCTATATCCTGCCAACCTTCTTTTTAAAGACACAATTAAATGCCAGCATGTATTAATATCCACATATGGTTTTTGAATTTTGGATAGATCATTAAAATAGGCTAAGAATGCCTTCTCACTGGAGATTGTTTTTAAATATTTGATAGGTAATCTTTTCACGAAAATGTAAATTATATTGTAATTCGAATAAGATTTTAAACGATTGTATATAAAATTTTATACGATACACGTGTGATACATCGTTGTTAACATACGCGTGTGGAAGTTGCATGCTATTAGAAAAAGTTACATGCTATTAGAAAAAATGAGTAACCGCTTGTATCGTAAATATCTGTTAAAACGATTTAACCCCGAAAAAGAAAATTCCTTAAAAATACACTCTTTTGATATTTTTCTCTCTAGAGTTTTACCGATAGTAATTCAGGTTTCTACTAGTTTTTTGAAAACGGGTCACTATGCAGAAAAAGTTCAAATAAAGATTTTCAGCATTTTAATATTTTCACAGAATAAAGGACATAGGTTTCAGGTTAACAATATTTTATAGAGTTGAAACTAGTTGCATTAGAAAAATCTAGATATATAAGATGATATAATCTTATAATGTACAGGGTCATACAGCAAAAAGTGTACGCCCCCCTTTTCCAGCTTAAAAATGGAATTACCTATTTTTAAATACATTATTAAAAATTCCTAGATTTCCCATTCGAAAAATATATAATTTTATCTTCTTTATTTTAACTGTTTACGACATATTGCGAATTTTGTGATATCCTTTTGCTTTCAAAATGCCAGAAAATTTCCTGGTAAGGATGTTAATCATATGATAAATAATCATTTATAAAAATGTCATTTAATGACATCTATATCATCTTGATAAAAAGCTATACTTAATCAAATAAGCATTTACTTTTAAAACTGTTCTGTGGCTTTTAAGTATGAAACTGTCTTTGGAAGTTATCACTTTTATTAAAAGTGCACTGAATTATCTGATTAACCTTTTATTTGAATTACATCTACACAAAATTGTAAAAATATAACAAAATTGATAAAGTATATAAAATTAACATTACATAAACTTAGTATAAAAAACATAAAAATTAAAAAAAAAAGAAAATAAAAAAATTAAGGGTGAAAGATTTCGTTCAAATTATCTAACTCCAGTTTTGTGGCTACAATTGACGCTGCATTACGTCTTTGAATAGTCAAACTAATTTTTTAGATCGTCAAAGAAGTTGGTTTTGATTCATGAGTTAAAGGAAACATTTTATATTTAATTTCTTTGATATTTTTCTTGCGGATTCCTGACATGGACGAAAAAGTTTCAGCACAAAAAGTTACGAAAATAGAAAAGGTATGAATTTCTGAGTCCAGAATTTTTTTGTTTTTTATTTATTTTAGCAAGTCTGGCTGCTTCACCTTCCCAAATGATACCCTTTCCATTAATTCATAGTACCAAGGATACTCCATCAGTTCGTTTTCCATCTGCTCTAAAAATTCCTACTCGCTCTAAAATTGCAGGAATTTTAGCCGATACCAACGCCCTTTTTAAAATGTTAATAATATGTCACAAAATAGATCATGTAGACCAAAGAATTAAAATTTCGTAGCAAGTACATTCATGTGACTGGCAAACTGGTTGACCTGTTCTCAGAGCTACGGAAATACGAATGTGGAATCATCCCAGAGAGTACCTGAGGAAGGATATGGCAAAGCGTTGAGCCTAGAACTGCTTTCTTTTTCTTGGAAAATATGTAAACGTGCTTCTTCTTTTAAGTCAACTGATTCCGAAATTATTTTTTTAATTAAAAATCTACCTAATCGATTTGTTTTTTTTTTCGGTATTCTGTGATCTTCACTTACATCATAAAATTACTAATATGTCACAAAGGACTAAAATAAAGCTTATAAAACTATTTATTATTGGAATGGAAAAAAATAGGGTATTTTGAAAATGTATTTAAATATACGATGCTCTATTAAGAAAAATTACTCTTTCTTGCCACAACGTTGTTCATGCTACTTTTTTTTTAATGACTGACGATTACATCATACAAATTGAATATCAAATTTGGCACCAAAACTACGCGCATGACAGAGATCAACGTGGCAGTCGTCGTACAAGCACTCACATTTCACAATTAAAATTTTCTCATTATCAAAAAAATAAATTTCCTTTTAGCCTGACTGTACAAGAAGAGATCTCTGAAGAAGCTTAAATAAAGAACAATCAGGTATGTTACGCATCATCAAATTTTTTTGTGTTTATATTATGTCGCTAATATTATTAACTAATTTTTAATACTTGTTTATTTTTTTTAATTTGTTCAATTATTGTACGTTCAGCGCTTTTACTCAAATTGTCAAAATGCATTTTCAAATTCATCAGAAAAAATACACCGATGGCTCTCTAGAAAAAAAATGGTTGTTAAAGCAAAAAAAGGGTTTACTTTGTGCTAAATGACCCTTTTTAAATGTTATTTCGAAAGATAAAAAAAACCAAATACATAAGATTTAAGGTATTATGTGAACCTCCAGGATTTGCTAAGAAAGTAAATTGATAAATGGCTATTGAAAAGTAAAAAATAAGCATTCCATTAAATGGAACACTCTGTATAATACTGCTTCGTTAAGTGATTACCTATCTTCTTGATAATTGTGAATATACTAGATTTGATACGTTTATTTTAAAACTCGAGAAAATTTAAGTAAACCCTGCAATAGAGAGCAACGTAATATAGAGTTAAATACTGATACAATAAGTGAAATTAATATGGCAGGCTTTTTGTGAGTTCTCTCGACTCGGTTATCAATAATGGTAAAAGTAATAAAACTAGTATATTTAAAACCAGGACAAATATACCCATTTATTAAATTTTTTTTTTAATAAATCCTGGAGGTTCAAGTAAACCCTTCAAACTACCGAATTTAACATATTTCTCTGTCTTCAATGTGTAATTAATTGTGAATCTAGACTAGATATGAATATGTCTAAATACAATGTTTTAATATCCATAACAAATAATACCCCAGTTAACTTTACCTATGGCATCAATGTTGTTACTGTAACTCGCCCCGATGTTCTTAGAGACTTTGTTAGTTGTGTTCTTTTTGACAAAGAACTTTTTTCGTACTCCATATAATTGATTTAGAGTCAAGGAGTCTTAAGCTTCTTCGATTTCCTTAACGAGATACTTGTCGCTTTCAAGCTATTCTGTCCGTAAAAATATTATTTTGTCTTTAATAAGGTCTATACTGTAATATACGTCAACAAGATGGTGTCCCTTTTATAAAGTACATTGTGGCTATATTGAGTCAGTTCAGAGGATGTACGCCTGCCAAAGCATTATGGTTTAGAGCTGATAGAGCTTATCCTATTAGAGGTTTTCGTTATGATCAATTGCTGCGAAGGTTTGTGCCTGTCAGTTTCGGCTGAGATTTTCATACATATGTATTTATATGTTGATTGGTACCTCTTTTGTAGCTGGAACATAATCCTGTAAGACAGTGTATATAAATAAATAAATAAAATAAGATTTTTAATTTTGGCCAGTTTCACTCTTAAATCATTTCGCACCACTGTACGGCCGCTCGTTTGGTCCGGCAATAAAAGAAATCAGCCCCATTGTAAGTTGATACCCCCGAAACGCGTGTTCCGAGCAAAACTACAAATGGATTTCGATGGATATTTCTCGTGTAGAAGGGGCCTTATTATTTGCGCCCCCATATTTATCTAACGTGATGGGACGACGGACGGCTTCGAATTGAACAGCTCCAAAATTTATTATTATTATTATAAAATCCATAAAAGAACCGTACATTCATAGAGGTTGAATTTTGTTGTCTTGATCTTCAAAATGATACACGTTGCATTAGAAGTATCTTGGAAAACCAGTAAATAGATAACTTTGAATATGTGGCTTTGGCCATAGGTGAATATTAACTCTCGTTCCTCTTTCTAGGAATGCCCCGTATATTATTGCATATCTTTCTTGAATCCTGATTATTTTAGACATTTTTTTGCGTTATATTTTCTATACCTAATGTCAACAATGACGCTGTTTGATTTTGACATGTTTGATCTTTTGAGGCCTTTTAACTACCAAGCGACTTAACTTGGGATAAAGTGTATTGCATTTCTCTATCTTACTTTTTATTTATCTGCCTCTTGACACTAATTTCATCTTTTACAAGAAACGTCAAATTCTGACACTTTGTCAGAGTCGAGGCAGGAAATCGATTTTTGTACCCCAGAATAGAAGTGTACTAAGCGAAAAATATCGATTTTTCCGGCAAGGTATTAGTTAGCATTTGTTTCAACTTGTTGATGAACAATTATATAGGACGAACTCAATATTTTTTGCAAGGTATAGTCTCGATGAGTAAATAATTTTAAAGAAGTGTTTGCAGTAAATGAAGTTCTGTACATTGAAAATTTAAAAAAAAGATAAATTGGACCAATACACTTTTTACTTCCCTCGTAAAAAGAACCATTGTAATCGTAAAAAAATCACCTTCTGAGATTTTTCCAGATCTTTACGTTTCAGGGTCCCTAGATGCGGAAAAATAAATTTACACACTTCCGTCGGTTTGTCTTATCTGTCTGTCTGTCGGTCTGTCTCTTCACGGCATAGCTAAAAACTAGTTACCCCATTTTGGTCAATAATTAAGGGTCATATAGGGATGACCTGGTAACATTTTGTTAAAAATCCAATAAGACAAAACAAAATGACGGCTTAGTGTAATGTCAAAAAAAATATTACTAAAAAATTTTTGTATAAAAGTCAAGTATTATGTAGGAATCAGCTGGTAAAATCTTGGTACGAATACAAGATGGCGGAACAAAACGGCGGCTTGAGTAAAATATTTAAAAATTCAGCCTGAAAAACTGCATTCAACTGATTTCAATTCAAACTGTGTGCCAAAAACAGTTGTGATATACAGATGAACTAGTAAAACTGTGGTATTAATTCAAGAAGCCGGAACAAAACGGCAGCTAAATAAAATATTTGTTGTTAAGTAAATTTTGTAAACAGCGGAAAATTCGGGGTACGCTCAATTTACTACACCACGTATATCAAATAAATTTATTTTTATTCAGTTAATCGGTTTACAAAAGTAAGTTTAAATGTGACTGTTGACGGATATTTAGTTTTGATGTTGTCTCAATTTACTATACACTATAACATTTTGGTAAAAATTCAATACACAAAATAAAATGGCGGCTTAGTTATTATTAAAAAACTGCTTATCCAATTTATCTCAAATTTTGCACAAAAATCAAGTATTATATGTAGGAATCAACTGCTAAAATTTTCTTACTACTCCAAGATGGCGGTTTAGTAGAATATTTAAAAATTTAACCTGAAAAACTACTTAATGGACTGATTTCAAATTTTATGCCATAAATAATTATGGTATACCGTTGAACTAGTACAACTGTGGTGCTAATTCAAAATTGCGGAACAAAATGGCTGCTAAATATAACATTTGTTATTGTGCAAAAATCATATTCTGAGGTTTTACATATATTCACGTTTGAGAGACGCTCAAACGTGAATATGTCAAAAATATGTTTTATCTATTGAGACGGTTTATCTCTTTATCTGTCAGTTTACGGCATAGCTTAAAAACTAGTTATCAGAGACTTCAAATTTTAGTCATAAATTAAGGCTCATATGAGGATGACCTGGTAATATTTTGGCAAAAATCCGATATGCCCGAGTAAGATTGGAGCGTAGTGAAACATTATAAAAATTATTACTGAAAAATCTGATTATCAAATTTATCTCAAATTTGCACAAAAATCAAGTGTTATATATGAATGAATTGGTAACATTTTTGTATAAATATAAAATAGCAAAATTAAATATTGAAAAAACCAGTCTGCAAAAAACTACTTATTAGATTAATTTCAAATTTTGCGCAAACATTAAGTGTGATATATAGGTAGACTAGCACAATTGTGGTGCGGAATCAAGATTGCAGAACAAAACAGCGGTCGAAGAATTTTTTTTTTAAAATCGACCAAAAAAAAATCTCATTTAATTGGCTTTAAATTTTGCGGAAAAATTAAATGTGATATAAGGGTAAACTGGCACGAATTCAACAAGACGTAACAAAATGGCGTTGTGTGTTATTCTAGAAACTACTTACTAGATTTATTTTAAATTATGCCCAAAAATCAAGTGTGGCCTAGGTAGAAACTGGTAAAATATTCGTAGAAATCTAATATGATGAAACAAAATGACGCCAAATAAAAATGTCTTAAAGATAAGATATATATGTCCCTAAATGACTTCATTTAAGTAGGGAGTATAATGTCACAAAGAATTTTTTAAAACAAATTAACTACGAAAGCGTAGAAGGGCCACAATTTTTTTATTTTTATTTTTGGAATAAATTCCGACTTCCAACTCGGAATTCCGACTTCTATCTCGGAATTCCGACTTCTATCTCGGAATTCCGACCTGTAACTCGGAATTCCGACGTCTGTCTCGGAATTCCGACTTCTATCTCGGAATTTTGACTTGTAACTCGGAATTCCGACTTCTACCTCGAATTCCGACTTCTATCTCGGAATTCCGACCTAAGTTGGCACAAGTTGGCAGGTATTGTCAATACTAATTCACACAATTTCGATACTTCGGTGTAGGCATCTTCCAGCTCCTTGTCTTTTAAAAATTACATGAGTACCTTAGCGTTATTTTTTGCGCTAATGTCATCAGTTTCGTAAATCGCTTTTAGTTCAGATCGTAGTAACACTCGGTCGAAGAATGCCATAATAAAAAAGAAGAGATTTAAAAGCATCTTCCAGAAAAATTTTTCCTTTATCAGAATTGCAGAGCTTGAGGAATTTACAATCATTTAAACCGTTAAATCTATAGTTTATTTGTTGCTGAATTTGATCGATTATTTCATAAAAGACGCGTCTGTATGATGTTTGAACATCTCCGACCTTATCTGTTCGAAGACGCTTGGCTTGTGGCTCTATATTTAACGTCATCGTTTTTTCCCAAAATAGGTCAAAGTCATCTCTTTTTTAGCTTAACATGTACTTAAAATCATCCACTTTTTTTTAGGCGAAAAGCAATATCATTTGTTTTAGTTTGTAATATAGAAATATTTCTGAAAATATGTTCAACAAATAATTAAAATTAAAATCTCGTTTCAAACAGTCCAAAAGCCCCCTCAAACTATTTATTGCTTCTGAGTCCCACGTTTCGTTATTTTCTATTATATTCTCAAGTAGTTCAATCAGTGATTCACGATTTTCAGATACTGTTAATACAAGTCTTCCATTATAGTTCTACGTAGTAGGAGCTATTTTGGGCAATCATTTGTGGACAATGGAGTCCAAAGCTTGTGTACGTTTTGTTGACTTGGAAAAAAAGCAGCCATGCCACTTAAAGTAACGAAAAATACTCTTTAATGTGATTGATGGACTGGGTTAAAACTAAATTTAATTTATGAGCAAAACAATGGACGAACACAGCACTTGGCAAAGTTTCTCAAACTTTAGCTTGCAGACCCCCTAATTGTCCTGCCATCACTGCAGCTCCATCATAACTTTGAGCAACTAATTTTTTCTCTCCATTAATTTCTTTAGTAACGTTATAAACTACGGTCATCTGATGTACGATTTTCGGACACATTCTTAAAACCTAAAAATTGCTTTTGAATACTTCCGTCTGTTTTAACATAGCGTATTACTACAGATCATTTGCTAAAATTAGTGATATCAGTTGTTTCGTCCAGAACAATAGCAATGAACCGCGCCTCGCCAATCTCCTGCTTAATTATTTTTAGAATAATGGTTGGAACAGCGGAAATTCGATGGATTCGATTCGACGTTCCCTTCGAAAAACGCTAGACTGCTCGAAATAATTTTTTAAGCAATCATCATATTTAGCCATTAAACTAAGTAAATCTTGAAAATTTCCTCTATTTGAAGAAACCCTTGTTTCGTCATGATCTCCAAATCCCAATTCGTGCTGTCCGAGAAAACAAATAACATCGATAAATCTTCTTAATATTTGCCTATTTTTATCGACTAGTTCATTGGTGGCTACAGGACTACAAAGAATAAAAAAAATGTCAAAACCGATGCTACCATCGATTTAGGGTATAAACGACAACATCACACATTTAAAAATATTTAAAAAAAAAGTTTATGTTCACTTATAGCCAGAAATAAATTTTCAAAGTAATCTATTTACTGGATCTCCAAATACTTCTAATATGCCCCTGAGTTTGGCGCATTCTGTGTACGGAACGGTCCGAAGACAAAATAAATATTGGTTCAAATCGTCTGTCTGTCAGTCTTTTTGTCTATCTGTTCGCCGCATAGCAAAAAAATACTTAACCTATTCACTTCAAATTTTGATAAAAAATTAAAGGTCCTATGGGGATGATCTGGTAGCATTTTTGTAAAAATCCAATATGGCGGAAGAAAATGGCGGCCTAATGAAGTCTTAAAAAACATATTACTAAAAAAATAATTATTCAAACATAGTTTTATGAATATCATAGTGACGTTTTATATTATATAATTTTGGGACACCGACTGTACTATTACAAATCAAACAAATAATTTTTTCTTTCACTTCACAGCAAAAAAACTTTAATTCCGACTTTTCTTGAAAGATACGATGCTCATCTACAAGTTTTCTCTTACCTAAGAGTTGTAACAATAAGTGCGCCACTCAACTCGAAGCTCTATCGCAACTGACTCATAACTGACTAAACACTGAACGACTGAACTCAATCGAACACGGCTTATATACGGATTGGGATTTCTCGAGTTCTTTCCAGAATGTTCAGATAACATCATCTGTGTTTTTGCGCGATAGAATTTCATGGAACAAGCCAGATAACGTTTGGCCTTAGGTTTTAGGTTGAATATGTGTAGGTCATCCTCCTAAACATACATGGCACTATGTACAATTGTACATGTTATTATAGCAATCGTTGTTGCAGCGGCGCGCGCCTTCTAAACTGATTTGGGCCGCAGAAAAATCCTCACTGGGATTTTTCTGCATTGATTGATTTTTTGACATGGCTGGGTTACACCTATGTTCACTGATTTAATGATGCATCCAAAAGAACTTATATTTGAGGAACTTTAGTACTATTTTAACATTTGTTATAATAATCTACGATAAACATTCTGAAACCAACAATATTGACGCTTTTTCGAATGCAAGTTTTTGCATAAAAAACTGAACCGTTCGGAATTAACCACCAACATTGAATGCTTTGACACTGCACATTAAACGATGCATTTTTCAAGCAAGATTTTTTGGGGTAATATGTGCCAACCAGTAGAACTTTCATGCTCATCTAAAAGGGAGTGGATTCTTCAACTACAAAAAATGGAAAAATGTGATATTTTATTAAACTGTAATTGTCAAATCTGCGACCCAAAATGCAAATGCTTTTTAAAAATTTTAAAATGCTCTAGGCAATGCTTGTGTGTAGAATATTGCAATTAGTTTAAAGTGTAAAATATGTTTGTATATGTTGTAGAGTTTATACTACCTTTTTTTTGTTATATTGGTTTAATGGTTACTGTAAATCACTTTGAAACTAAAAATTGATTATTTACTTATTTTTTTTTATTTTACCTACTAATACGCTCCTGATTATTTTTTAAAAGATGTTGACCTGTTCACATACAACATAATAATTAAATTATGTTTTAAGAACCAGTGTAACCAAAAACAATTACTTTTTAGACATTATTTTTACTCAGCTACTTTTTTATACGTTTTATTTTGAAAGATAAAAAAAATCTGATACACCAAGCGATAGAGTTCTAAGCAAAAATTTTTATTTTTTATTTTTTTTATTTTTAAGTGGTTTTAAAGATAATGATCAACATATGTCTTTGTGATTACTACCCATCATTTTTTGTTGTTGCGGAACCTTACCTTGACAACATAAATAAAAATTAGGACGTAGCAAAACTAAAAGAATCCATTTATCAAATTGGAGGGGTATGGAGAGGGGTTTGCATGATTTTTTGAGACGGGTCTGTTCAAAAATCTACTAATGTTGACACCCTCTATCCACTCTAGATAGGATCTGCTTTTACCCAAAAACCGAAGTATCAAGCCCTCAAGTCACTCTACTAAAGTACACAACTGTTAAATGTCAGACAAGAAAATTATTATTATTTACCAACATCTAATAAAATCTAAAGGGCAATAAAAAGCATCGAATTCAGAATTTACTTTCAGTAGGAATTTTTACGGCATGTAAATATTGTACCTCTCTATTATTTACTGTGTGCCAACGGTGAATAGAAATATTTACCACCCACTTTTAGCAAGTGATACTGGTTATTATCGCCCATTACCACATTTATTTGTGGCGGTGTTTACCCGACAAATTCTGCCCAATAGTGTAATAAATGAATCTTATTTACTCTTTGTTGGACCAATTTTGATTTTTGACTTCTTTACAGGAAGTTAACAGGTTCTTATAGGAGATTTCGGAAGGTTTGACTGCGTTCGAGAATCCTCAGATTTTTTTCAACAATCTTTTTGAGAATACAGTAGAAATGATATATATTTATTAGGCTCATATTGGTTTTGCTATAGGGTAGACCGAGACGATTCGGATCACTTTTACTTTATTGGCGAAAACAAAAATATTCGGGATTCGTTTTGCTAACTTTTACTACAAAAACGTAACAAATAAGCATTTAGTCAACACAAGAACTTAAAATTAAAATTACATAAATACAGTTTATTTTTTGGCAAACATAAAATTGAACAGTTGTCATCATCCGATTCACCCCAAATTTTGGGGGTAAATCGGATCACTTATAAATTTATAAAAAACGTGGAACAAATAACATATTCAACTGTAAAAACTTTTTAAATTAATTCTAATTCAACATAATTTTTTCAAAACACTTAGTGGGCACAAATCGCACGTGTAAAGGCCTTTTTCTTTGCCTCTATCAGCACACTTTTCATGGCACCACTCTTCGCAGTTGTGACATTGGAACCAGTCTTCTGTAGGTGGATGAATAAATTTTTTTGCACAATGGATGCGGTACCACTCCCTTGATGAGTTGCTTTTACCCTTAGGTTTTGTTCGTGGAAGAAATTTATTTTTCTTTTTTGCTTCTCTTTTCTCCAAGAGTTTAGTTTTATTTTCAGGCGACGTTGAATGCATAATCGGTTTTGTGATAGGTTTCAATCTTTTTTTCGGTTCTGTTTTTTTAGGGATTGGCAAAAGATCCTTTAATGTGCTAACAGATTCAGCAGCCACTTGCTGCTCAGAAATACTGGCACTAGCTAAGGGCTGTAGATCACGAGACGTTGAAGGTAGGTCGCGAGACATTAAAGGCTGTTCTATAGACTCATTTCGTGGTTCAGTTAAGATTCCATCGCCGACATATCTGTGAATACGAATGGCCAAAGGGTTCAAAGGGAAAATACCCGTTTTCTCAAAACCTTTCACAGCATTTCCAACTGTGGCTGACAAATTCCATGTTTGTTTTAGTAACCCTCCGAAGACAAATTTCGAAATTCTTTTTTCCACTCCTAAATTTGTATGGAACAGATGACCATCTAGGATTAAAATTACTTTGCCTCTTGTGCGATATCGATTGAAATGGTTCAGCCATAATTTAAATGCATCCTCGTTTACCCAACCTTTTCCTGTCATAACAATTTCAGTGCCAGTGGGCATACTGATCATAAAGTCATCTCGTTTACGCATACCTTTAAAAAGAACAAGGTGGTATAAATTGCCCTGCACCATTCATGCCAGCCAAAACTGTGACATTTTTACCCCGTTCAACGCTAGTCATACTTACCACATCCTTACTTCCTTTCGCTGCAATGATGTTAGGAGGACGGTTATTTAAAGGCAGGCCTGTTTCATCTGTGTTGTAGATACATTCCCGTCTTCCTCGCAAACCGTTTTCATGAATAACTATTTCCAACACTTTAAAAAAATCTTCCACCTTTTCCTTCTTCGTTCCATTAATTCTGGCCCGAGGTAATCCTTCTGGTTTCCTAATGGCAATTTCTGGATTTCATTGCCTGTGAAACCAATCTTGACCTGCTATTTTTAAATCTGTATTAAAATTGTGTTTTAAATTGTGTCGAACTGCAAAATCGAAAGCGGATGTTCTTTGATGTAATACCAAATCCCCGACTTACTAAGTAAATTAAGCGTTCAGCAAATCTTTTTTGCGCCATCTGATTCATAATGGGTTGTCCACCACGACGTTTAACTACCCCATGAGATTCTAAAACTCGCCTTTGTAGACTTGTGTATGGAACTTGAAAAGTATCTGTTGCTTGACGCATAGTGTTTTTTTGAACTTGACATTTTCTATTGCTTCCCTCATTCTTTCTGGGCACCACGATCCTTCAGTCGTCCTCTTAACATATGTTCGAACCATCTGTAAACAAAACATACGTTGTTTTAATTGAATAATGATTACAAAATGATGGTTCGATTCACCCCAAAAAGAATGATCCAATTAGGCCAAATGTTATTATCATAAGATGAGACGATTTACCACAAAACGAAAACATCGATTCAGAAACATTATAAGTACTAATAAAGTAAACCATGCCAAGAATAAATAATAGTTAAAAATCATATTTACCTTACCTCTTTGTTGTTAACACGGTTTAACTAAAATTTACCTGCCTAATATTAACGGCAATGTTTTTTCGAGAACGTACAACACAGCTTTAAAAGCCCAAATGATACTAAAGCAGGAGCGTCATCCACTGTTTGGTGGTTTTCTTCGGCGTCGTGGGAGTGGAACTATGTAACCCGACCAACAGAACAACGGGTTTGCTTGAAGTGTAGGAAATAGGGGCGAAGTTCTTATTTTGATCCGATTCACCCTGTGATCCGATTCGCCTCGGTCTATCCTACTGGATTTTCACCAAAATGCTACAATTGTATCCCCATGTGACCCTTGATTTTCGAGCAGATTTTGAAGTTCAATCGAATAAGTAGTTTTGAGAATATGTTTTTTTGGGATTTAGATCTAGAACATTCGAGCACCAGGTCTCCTACGGTGGAGGTAGAAATGTACCGTTAACTTCCACGTTTGTCATATGTGGCAAATACAATTATTCAGTAATGTTTGGTGTTCTAATATTTTTATACATGCTACTGTCTTTTCGTATTGTATACAGAATGTATCAAAAGTAAAGGAAATATTACAGGTACCCCGAGAGGTACCCCTTACCTGATTTTAATGCAAAATGTGTAAACTTAGGTATAAAAGTATGCTAAATCCAATTATTAAAATCACTTTTTATGAAAGTTTTTTGCGTAAATAAGGGTCTATTATCGATAATTTGTAATATGTGTTAATATAATGTATTACCTTTTATTAAAATACCAGCTCACTAAAGGTTACCTTTTACAATGTCAGTTTTGTTGATTTACAAAAATGGATGGTTTGACTGAAACCGAGAGAATTGAAAATTTAATTATACTTGGTTATGGGGACAGAATTCTAACCTAACCTGCAACATGTTTGTAACATTTTTAATAACAAATCTCCTAACAAAAATCCAATAACTTAATCTACCGTAAGTAAAATTAACAAAATATTTCGTAAAACTGGAAAGGTAAAGGAGGCTGTACATTTTGGCAGACCTAAAAGCGCAACAAATGGTGAAAAGGCTCTGAATATTTCAATCAGTTTAGAAGAAAATCCGCACCTTTCTACCAGAAAATTAGGAAGACAAAATGACGTCTCACACATGTCCGTAGACCGACTTCTAAAAACCGAAAAATTTCATTCATACAAAATAACTATGGTGTAAGAACTTTCTGAGGCTGATCACGATATGCGCTTGGAAGTTTATGAAATCGTGATGAAACGAATTTAAATTTTGTTAATCAAATTATTTTTTCGAAAGAAGCAACCTTTTTTTAAGGGAAAAGTTAATAGGCGTTATTGTCGATATTGGTCTAGGGAAAATCCACGTTGGATACGTGAAAATCATAACCAATTTCCTCAGAAGATAAATATTTGGTGTGGTATAAAGGGTGCATAAATAATTGGCCCCTTCTTCATGGAAGACACATTAACTGGAGAAAGATAGTTGAAACTTTTAAGGACCGAAATTGTCCCAGCTATTGCAGAACTATTTCAGAATAACCGTCCATTCCTTTCTTTACCTGCTGTATTAAGTATTTGAACTTGATTTTTTCAGATAATGGTATACCAAGTGATAAAATATGGTTTCAAGCAAAATGTTCCACCGCATTTCAGGAATATTTAAACAATGTTTTTTTGGAAGGTAGATTGGACGTAGGGGTAAAATAAAGTGGCCACCACGGTCTCCGGACTTGATCCCCCTCGACTAATTTTTGAGGAGACACCTTAAAAGAGTGGTGTATAAAACTAAGCACAATGATCTCGAGGATTTCAAAGAGCGAATAGAACTCGAATGTAGACGAAATTGACAACATATTAAACACCTTATATAGATTCATTAATTTATTGTTTGTTGTATTAGGTATTTATTTTGTGTATTGTATTGTTTCCGTTGTTTTTACAACCTCATTTTAAAGGAGATGCTGTTTTGTCTTTCTAGTGTTTTGGTAGCAAGATAAAGAATTATTGTACTTTCTGGTCCGCCAGAACCTAAAGCGTATTTTAGCTTTCCAGTTTCACGAATTTTTTTATATATTTTGCTATTTCGCATTCTATCCACATAACCCAGTATAATTAAAATTTAGGTTTCAGTTAAACGATCCGTTTTTGTAAATCAACGAATTTGACATTGTCAAACATATTTGTTAACCTTTTGTGTGCAGATATTTTAATAAAAGGTAATACATTAAATTATTTATTTTATTTTCATAAAAAGTGCTCTTAATAAAAATATTGAGAATTTTACGCAGATTTTAAGTATATAATAATATAGGGTGTTTTATTAAAGAAAATATTTTTCTGTTATAACAGAAATCCGGTTAACTTGGCAGCAATGAGGAACTCGCCATTGGATCTAGCATAATGTCATACCTAAGTGTGCAAATTTTCATTAAATTCAGATAAACGTTACCTGAGATATTCCGCTGTTCCCTTACTTTTGTAGGACGCTGTATATTTTTCCTGCATATATTTGTTTCTTTTGTTTTTATTTTTATCAATGAATAACCACTTATAGTCAAGCGAAATGTTTTTTATATTATCATGTATGTTTAAAAGTAAGCTCTCTAATTTACTATTACTCATTTTTATTTTTTTTTTGCAAAAACTCTATTTTTTATCAAAAGTATGTTAAAAAGGCGAGATTTATGGTAACTTTGAGCACGCTTGGGGTCAAGGGGTGGAATGCAAAGATTGGCATAAATCTAGAAGGGAGAATTTTTTACGAGTACAAGTATAAATAGAGCTAATATTCGAAATGTTTAAACATTTTGTAGTATTGATTCGTGAACGTATCCGGTGGAACGTAGGTTATCCGTTATCGTGACGGGGCGCCCTTCACAGTTCCCCGTTATATTTTGCAACAACCCGTGAAGAACGCCAAACGAGGCGGACGGCTCTGGACCCGAGCGGCAAAAAATCCGTCGGGCGGTACGTCAAGAACAGACGGTTAAAAGTCTCCTTATCTGCATCTCCGAGCGGCGGCCTCTTTTTGCGACAACTTTTTCGGTAATTAAAGCATTTAGGACGTTATTATGCGGATAAAATGGCGCCTGGCGCCTATACGGCGTCTTGCCATGTTCGGGGACAAACGAGCTGCTTATACATATTTACATTGTTAGCAGTTAGTCAACTACAAGATGCTGGAGTAACTAAAAAGGATAAGCAAAGTAACTACACTTAAATTGTTAAGTAGCTTTTTAGGGACCAAGTTTTTTTAACTAATCCTTAACATAACATAAAATGTAAGGCCGTGACTGACATGAGTGTGTCCAATAAGGCACTCCAGCGATCTGTAACTTAAACCGATCAGCTGTTTTTGACGGCTGTAGGACAAACAAATCGAATTTTTACACAGAAGTATATGGGACTTTTGTTATTTATTTTCATTTTTTTATCTTAAAATGCATTCTTTTTGCTGTATTGCAAATTGTGGAAGTAGAGGGATGAGAGACAATATTACTTTTAATTTTAGATATAAAAAACGTTTCGTCGCTGCAGTTGAAGTGGATTACGGCAATAAGAGAATGTGCCTACTACTAAATTAAATTAGGCGCAAGGGTGTGCAAAAAAAATCATATTAATCATTTATTAAAAAACTAAAATTAATCTAGCTAATTAACAATTATTGTGATTCTCAATCGATACTGTGGTCAAAGATATCTCTAATCGCTGTTTGAAAAAGTTATATTACATTTTGTACCTTTATATATTTCAGTGCTTTATTATTTTTTCATGTTTTACCTAAATTAAAAGACTTAAATAATTATCAGTATTTGTATGTACCATATTGAAAGAAACTTTTTAAATAATTTTTACCTTTATGCAACTGTGTAATTATTTTTGTTTGTTTGGGAAGGCGAGATAATCCTACTTAAAACACTCATAGTTCTAAAATTCATTATGTGAGTAATACATATTTTTTTTACATTCTATCTTAAACTTACGAATTCATCGTATGTGGAATTTTATTACATTTAGGAACTAAATAATGTTTTATTTTAATATTATTATTATTATTATTATATAAATTTTACAATAACCATGTACAGGGTCAGTACTTACTTAAAACTAAGATTTACATGTGTCTCGGCAAAACCTATGACCGAATGAAGATCTTGCTATGCATTCAGGACGGAAGTTCTTAAATTTAATAAATCATGAAGGGTGGAAATTCAATATTCTCAAAAAATAAGTCGGGAACAAAATATAACTTTTTTTAGGGGCCCGATGGTATAATCCTGTCCTAGAGTGCAAGTATATAATTATTTTTTTTCTAGACCTAAGCAAGTTTAAGTCTTCTAAAGGGTAAAGGTTTCATTACGCTGAATAAAACTGAGTTCCTTTAAATTCGTCATCAGGTTTATTGTAAAGACGTAACTTTTTGTTATTATTATATTCACTCTGAAAATGTTATATATATTTTCACACTGGCATGCATGTCAATTTATTTAAATGAAAACATGTTTGTTTTATTAATATATATGCTTTATTTATAAAAAAAAAAATATGTGCTGGGTGCAGTACAAAATATTAATTATACAGATTAATATTTTTTAAATACTTTATTAGGCCGCCATTTTACTTTGCTATCTTATATTCATACCAAAATGTTACCAGTTCATTTATATATAATACTTTTTTTTCAAAATTTGAGGTAAATTGGACAATTAGTTTTTTTAGCGATAATTTTTTAACGTTTCACTAGGCCACCATCTTGTTCCGGCATATTAGATTTTTACCAAAATATTACTAGTTCATCCCGATATGCGCTTTAATTTTTGTCTAAAATTTGAAGTCAATTTCGTGAGTAATTTTTAAGCTATGCCGCGGAATGACAGACAAACCGACAGGTTGACCGGCGAAATTGATAAAACAATATTTTTTGGCATCTAGGGACGCTAAAACACGAAGATATGTAAAACCTACTAGAATGATTTGATGAGATTACAAAAATTTTATTCGGCCGCCATTTTGTTCCGCCATCTTGAATTAGTACCACAGTTCATTAAGTAGTTTTTTCAGGCTGAATTTCTAAATATTTTATTAAGCCGCCATTTTGTTCCACCAACTTGTACTAAAGTCAGTTGATTGCTACATAATACTTGATTTTTGTGTAAATTAAATAATTAGTTTTTTAAGTAAGATTTTTTTTAACGTTTAATTAAGCCGCTCTCTTCTTTCGGCATATTTGATTTATACGAGGTCATCCTCATATGACCCTTAATTTTTGGCTAAAATTTGAAGTCAATCTGAGGAGACAAACCGACAGACAGACCTACGGAATTTCTAGAACATATTTTTTTTTGGCATCTAGGGACACTAAAACGCGAAGATGTGTAAAACCTCAGCGGGTGATGTTTTTAGATTACAAGAATTTTATTTGGCCGCCATTTTGTTTCGCCATCTTTAACTAATACCAGAGTTTTACCAGTTCATCTCTATACTACAATTAGTTATGGCATACAATTTGAAATCAATTCATTAAATAGTTCTTTCAGGCTGAATGTTTAAAGATTTTATTAAACCGCCATTTTGTTCCGCCGTCTTGGATTCATACCAAAATTCTAACAGTTAATTCCTACATAATACTTAGTTTTTGTGCAAAATTTGAGATAAGTTGGATGAGTAATAATTTTTTTAACATTACACTTGGCCGCCATTTTTTGCCATATTTTACCACAATGCTAGGTTATCCCCATACGACCCTTAATTTTGGACCAAATTTTGAATTCAATCGGGTAAGCAGTTTTTAGCTATGCCGCGAACAGACAGACCGACAGCCGACAGTCAGGCAGACCGACGGAATCGAGAAAACATGTTTTTCGTCATATAGGGACCCTGAAACGTAAAGATTTCATTCATTTACTCCTTCATTCATGAATTCATTTTAGGCGTTTGTGGAAACTGCGTGTGTTTCTGCGTTGAAGGGTTAGAAAATTGTATGTTCAAATGCAGTGTAATGTTAACAGCATGACTGTAGTTAGGATTGTTAAAAAAGAAGAAAGCAGATCATTTATGTGAAGAAATGAAATGTCTGCTTTGATTCTGTAAAATCTGAAAACTGGCAATTCAAGAGCAACATTTCGAAGGAAGGGGAATTGTTAGAAAATTCCAGACTTGGTCGAATACCTTGGATTTGTTAATGTGGGCTTCCCCATAAAATTAGGTGGATTTGTTATAGGTGTGAGTTTCGAACATAAGAAGATCTGCAGTTTGCCTTTGGCAAATAATGCCATATTGCCCGCAATCATGAATTACTGTGTACCTTTCCAGGTTATTTAATAGTAATTAATAATACTCCATTGCTTCATATATATAATAAAAATAATAATAAAATCAAATCTAAGGACATGGATCGAACGATAGAGGAAAGACTGATTGATCATTTTTTAGGAACACTTTCTTAGAAAAGTACACTTACTTAGAATAATCAGTTAAGAATAGGATACCGTTCAAAGGCGCACTATTATCACACGATTTTGAGAACTATAAAGAATTTTATGCCTATAAATATATCAGAAACGTGTAACCAATTTTAGGATCGATAGAAGAGAAACAAAGAGGATACCAAAAAAAAAGAATAGAAATTCCACAACCCAAGATAATTAGTGGAATTAGAGTGTCAAATGATGCCATGTAGTGTAAACTTTGCTTTTATAGGTTAGTGGGGAAGAAGAGTATTTAGACCATGATTAGAAGAAACCAGCGGAGCAGAAATGGAGCATTGACAAGACTCTAGATGGGTGAGAGAGACATATTCAAAGGGTTTAGGAGGAGTGATGATACATGAAAAGTAGTTTGTTGAGGTTGGTAAGAGCTTGGCTTTGATGCTCTACCCTCGGTTTTAGTGGACCTTACTAAATATTTATTAAAGTCTCCGTGGATAAACTTTTCAGGGGATGAAATTCAGAAATTAACCTTATACTTGACTAGATATATGTCATCTAAGAAAAAACTTCATAATACAGAATAGATAAGAAAGCATCATTTTTGCTCTGTGAGTGCCCAAATCAGAGAGTCCATTCTAGGAGAGCGCTGGTCGTCCATCGCCAAATTAACGTTTTTTTTTACGTGACGACATGATCTATATTATCAAAGTAAGTTGATTAATGACGTAGGGTAGGTTGTATTTCGAGGAGGGTCCTTCTTTTATTACGTAATACAATAGTAACTGAAGACCCTCACCAATAAGTTTGCAATTAAATAATATTCTATTATTGATTAAAACATACTTCTTTGACTAAGCAAAAAGTTTATCCAACTCAGGACAAGGCTGCAATAATGTAACTGGTTTTAAAAAATCGTACGCTCTCGAAAAGTATATAAGTGCATTTATTCAAATGTACCGTTACTCACTACCTATTGACAAAATTTCCGGTACATATCGTCCAATTACATGGCGCCAGATCTTTACGTTTTCTTAACCTCGTATAAAAGCCCATGGGACGTCTGAAAATGTTTAACACAGGTAGCCAATTGCGGAATTTACTACTATTCGAGAAACGGACAATTACAAAACCGAGATTACCGAGACCCCGTAGCCGGTCAGTTGATCTTTTTCAATAGTATCGATTACGCTAATACATGGATTTTACCTTTCGGAGATTTGGTCTGAAGGTAAGGAGATAAGGCGGCTCTATTACAGAAATTATCTTGTTAGCAAAGTTGTTTTTGTGCCGTCCATGATGATACCTTTCCTATGTGCCCTATTTTTGTACTAGACGATCATCAGAGCGAGTTCTGTGAAATTTAGGTTAAATTTTTGGTATTAGAGCATACGTTTTTTTGGTACTTCAGGTGATTTTTGGAACAATGCTTATTTAGAAGGCAAGGTTTATTTTTTCTGATACAGTTAGGTCTTAGTTACTTCAAATTGTTTAATTATTGTGTAAAATTTATTTTCGGTTGGTTCAAAACAACTGAATTTTTGTTCGCATACTTTGTATTCTATTCACAGCACAATCATTATTCACATTTTTGGATATAATACAACTTATTAACATTTTAATCCTATAAATTGCAAGATCAGGGCGCAGAGCATAGTCCTTGATTGCTGTTGAATTTTAAAGAATCAAACTTTGATTTAGAGAATAAACGTGTCGGATTTCCGGACATTTTTTTGTCTCCAGCGTAACTTAGAGGTGATTACTTTAGAAATCTTTTTGACATGTCATGTGAAAATTTACATTATTACATTATTATTTAGATATTTTATTCCAAAGTTGGGGCTATCAATAATAAAACCACTTTATAGGGTCGATAACATACAGGGTGCCCCAAACTCGTTGGTACGTTAGCCGTAAATCCAGATGTAGCCTTTGAATTTAATTCAAATTTGGAACGGAGATAAGAGGTCAACTGAACTATCGAAGCAAAATATTTTGACATTTCTGTTACTACCGGTTTGAGCGGAATTGACGTCACCTTTGTTATCTTAAATGGGACACCCTATATTTATTAATTAATTTTGTTTCCTTGTTTAGTCTGAACATTTTTTTATAACATACTTGTACCTTTATCTTTAACCGTTTTTGAGATAATTGAGATTAAATAAAAAATTGGAAGACAAGATGGCACTAATTAAATGGCAATTTTTTAGAAACTACTAAACATAAAGAGACAAAAATTTGGAGGGTTGAAATATTAATATGACCCAACAAGATAAATGTCATATTATACATTTATTTTATACAGGGTGGCTCAAAAATCGTATCATGTTAACACATTTTCTTTTTGCAATAACTATGATTTTTCAAATGGAACACCCTGTATATTTTCTAAGTAATGTTTTCTCTGTAGAATGCTTAATTCAAAAAGTTATAATGTTACTATACCCATCTTCAACGGTTTTTTAGATATTCAGGTTTTTATACTGGAACGTACTAAATATCCTAAGATTTGTAAAATTTAGTAGTTGGCTATGCATGATATGACAGGTTCTAGAAAAAGAAAAGTACAGTTGACTGTCAGAACAGTAACAAGCTTTGACCTTTTCTTCTCCTAATTTCAAAAATGGCAAATAATTATTCACATTCTGATATTCTTAATCTGTTTATTATTCATGGAGAATCTAATCGAATAGTGGCAATAACATGTAGAACATTTAACGAACGATATACCCAACTACCATCAATAAACGAAAGAAAATTTAGAAAATTTGAGGCTAATTTTAAAAACCATGGCGATATTAAAACCGAACGGATTCAGGTTAGTCCGATTACTGGAGATGAAGACAATACCATTAACGTTTTAGGATATTTTGAAGCTTACCCTCACGCTTCGATTTACAGTGCAGAAAGTGATTTGGGAATTTCCTATTCGTCTATTGAAAGAATTTTAAACAAAAACGGAATGCACAATTATAAGTTTGAAACAGCGCAATTTTTAAGAGAGGGAGATGCTATTCAGCGCGTTGAGTTTTGCGAGATGTTTTTAATAAAAATGCAGAAAGATCCCAGTTTTGTACAAAAAGTTATTTGGTCGGACGAGTCAAAATTTACACGAGAAGGAATTTTTAACACAAGGAACTCTCATTTTTGGGCAAAAGAAAACCCACATTTTATAAAGGGAAGAGGATTTCAAGACAAATTTGGCTTCAATGTTTTTTGTATACTAATGGACAATAAGTTTCAGTATTTCATCTACGATGAAAATCTTAATTCAGAAAAGTATTCAGATATTCTTAACAATACTTTAGGGCCATTTTTAAATACTTTAACCCCTGACGTAAGGTCATCCTGCTGGTATCAATTAGATGGTGCACCGGCACATTGCACTCAACAAATTTCAACTTTGTTGTATAACTTATTCGATGACAGGTGGTTTAGACGAATGGGTTATGGCCACCTCGGTCACCTGATCTTACACCATTAGTGCAGTGTGGGGCACCATCAAGGAAAGAATTTATCAAACGCCAGTTACTTCCAAGAATGTTTTAATAAATAGGGTACGCGTAGCTTTTCGAAACCTAGACGGTGAAGAAGTTAGAAGAGCTACCACTCAGCATGTTGAAACATCTATTTTGAAATGTTTATCGGCAAATGGAGGACATTTTCGATAAGTAGCATTATTTTCATCATTATTCATATTGATGTTTAAGAAAGTGTTTGGAATAATATTTATTTTTGTTATTGTTTTAATGCCCGTATTAGTTTTAAGGCTTTTGTCCGTAATACTTATTGCCACCAAACCCGTTTTTTATGTTAATATTGTATCTAACTCTAACCTTTTCATTCTCTTTTTAAACTAACCTAAATTTGTTTGTTTAAAACTGTCAGCATTTTAAATTAACTTCAACTTTTCTGAATTTTCTTTCGTTTGGTGATGGTAGATAGGCATATTGTTAGTTAAATGTTGTACATGTTCTTGCTTCTATTCGATTGTATTTTTTATGAATAATAAACAGATTTAGAATATCAGAACGTGAGTAATTATAGGTCCTTTTTATGTAACGCAAATCTTCTGAATTTTCAATACCCTTTATTCACCTTATGATAACATGGTAATAAAGTAATGTCTACTTTCATAAACTGATCATAACGAAAGAAAAACTCGAAACGTTTTGTAAAATTTTGTAGTTGACTAAGTTGCTCTTCTGATAGTCAACGATAGTTTGTTTTGCTTAAACCTGTCATATCATAGCCAGCTACTAAATTTCACTAATTTTAGGATATTTAGTACGTTCCAGTATAAAAACCTGAATATCTAAAAAACCGTTGAAGATGGGTATAGGAACATTATAACTTTTTGAAATAAGCATTCTACAGAGAAAACATTACTTACAAAGTATACGGGGTGTTCCATTTAAAAAATCATAGTTATTGCAAAAAGAAAATGTGTTAACATGATACGATTTTTGAGCCACCCTGTATAAAATAAATGTATAATATGACATTTATCTTGTTGGGTCATATTAATATTTCAACCCTCCAAATTTTTGTCTCTTTATGTTTAGTAGTTTCTAAAAAATTGCCATTTAATTAGTGCCATCTTTTCTTCCAATTTTTTATTTAATCTCAATTATCTCAAAAACGGTTAAAGATAAAGGTAGAAGTATGTTATAAAAAAATGTTCAGAATTAAACAACGAAACAAAATTAATTAACAAATACAGGGTGTCCCATTTAAGATAACAAAGGTGACGTCACTTCCACTCAAACCGGAAATAACAAAAATGTCAAAATATTTTGCTTTGAGAGTTCAGTTGACCTCTTATCTCCGTTCCGAATTTGAATAAAATTCCACGGCTACATCTGGATTTACGGCTAACGTACCAACGAGTTTGGGGCACCCTGTATATTACGTATTTACTTATTTGCATAATTTCTTCCTGTCTGGTGGTGCTTCAGGTGTATACAACTCATCAGATTCCCATAAATGTTTATGTTTCAGGATGTAGATATATAATATTTGGACACTATTTTGTTCTGGTTACTTCGGGATAATCGGTCCAAGAAAGAAGATTCTTGATAAACTGTTTTCTTGACAATCGCAAAGAGGCTTTTTTGGAAAGAGTAGACAGCGGCGTTTTCTAATACTTTTGTTAGGCAAGACAATATTCTGTGGTTTAGTTTAGTATCGTTAATATTGTTACAAATTTACATAAACTGCAACTTCACATATATGTGGCGCGGTGTAAGTGTAACTGTCATTCTTAATTTACTAGTTACATTCATTTGTCGTAGACGTGGCAATCTCTGTTTTACGATTAATATGATAATTTAAATATAGTACATAACACCTACATAATGTACTCCCAGGATAAATTTCATGCAGTTCCGTCAAGTTTAGTGATATTAAATAGGGCATAATTTTAACTTTAAAATGTTCTGAATCTGATCTCGTTAGTAAAGTTCACGGAAATTTGTTTTTTTAGGCAACAAAAACTCCTACATGACCTTAAATAGGTGGTAGTTAATTAAATTAAAAAGTTTTACTTAATAAAATATACTTCCTTGAATTTTACTAAATTAAGCTTAAATAAAAATAAAATTTTAATTTGTTTTAAAGTGTAAAATATTTTACTTCACTAAAGTTTTAGGAAAAGTTTAATCTTAAACCTAAAAAAAAAATGTTTTTTTATAAGAACCAAAATTATACTTTCTCTCGAATTTTCTTAAACAAAATTTATGTAGGACAGTATATCATTTTAAAACAACGTGTAGATAATATTTAAATTTACTTATAATACAAATAATTGAGGTTAAGCAATGGCAATCACTCCAATTCACCTAAAATACTAAAAGATATATTTCAATTCACTTTAGTAGTATGAATTCAATAAAAATGAAAAATTAAATTTTTTCTTTGAGTGCTAATTTTATATTTTAAGTTTTTAAAGTTTTAGGAAATTGTGTTGTTTTCAGATTTGCTAAGAAAATGGGTCATTCATTAATTACTACTTAATTAATATTTGTGCAGTTCATTTGTATTACCTAAGTCACAATGGATGAAAATTGAGTAATAGCGCTATAAACAATAAATGCAATTAAGTAATAAAGCCACCATATTTTTAAATACAACAATAATTTATTAAGAAATTTCAAGCAACCATGTTTTAATTTTTATCTATAATTATTGTTTATGTTAAACGTACAGTTATTATAAACAATGGTTGGCTCAGCAGTTGCCATAGTCGATGTCCAGATTATAGTACTTATGGTACCAGAGCTAGAGGTGTCCTCTCTCATGGTTTGCATTACGTTTTTGTGATGGTCGATATCCATTTGAAGATATGGTTTTATTGAATTACAGTTGTTATGTCCTATAATTTTTATTAGTTACAGCTGTCGCTCTAACAGAATGATTCGTTACTTTATTTCTTTTTGTATGAATGCCAATTGTTGAAGCCTCTTTGAACCAAGAAGAAATGGTGTTTTTGCCAACAGGGCAGTTTTTATACCACTCGTTGGCTTGTGAATACTTCCAATTTGCATTTGGCGTCAAAAATAATCTATTGCCTTTTACAAAACTGCCCTGTTTCTCCATAAGTGTTTCAAACATTCTTACAGGACATGCTCGAGAATCTGTTACAATTTTAATAAACCAGTTACTCTCTGATAGTTTTTTTTACCCTTCTTATACTTACAGGACTTGCCCCCGGAAAACTTAAGATAATCCAATTGGATTTCGAAGACTTACTGAACATTTTCGATGTAGAATTAAATAGAAATCACATATTCTTGAAACCACAGTTACTTGTTCATTTTTTAAGGAACTTTTTAAAAACAAGTTTCAATAGCAGGCATGTAATATTTTCTTCTATCATATTTTTTAAAAGTATCACTTACGCTAATACTTGGATTTTTCCATTCAGAGATTTAATCTGAATGTTAAGAAACAGGGCGGGTCTATTACTAAAAGTCCATGATGATGGTTTTCCGTCCCGTATTTTTGTGCTAGACATTGGTTAGTGGAAGCTTCGAGTTCTGTGTTAGTGTTTGGTTAAATTTTTGGTATTGAGACAGTTAAAATTTTGTTTGACAACAAATCTAAGTTGAAAGTTGTTTTCTATATCTTAATTTCTATGGATAATACATTAATACATTCACATTTAAACCCTCAAATTGCCGGATCAGGGGGCAAAACGTTTTTGATTCGCATTGATTGTCAATTTTACATAAGACAGAAGTTTTTACGGCTTTGGTCAATTAAGAAATCATGATATTTGTTATTAGAGTGTCGGAATAGAGTTACTATCCGACGTTTTGCTTTCGAATGTATGAGGCATCTTCACGGATCTTTACTTCACAAGATACGAGAACTGATTAAGCTGTGAAAGATTGAGTCTGGTTTTTATAGCCGATTTGTGCTCAGCTGACCGCTATTCCGGAAAAAACTAAACCATTCTCCATTAGCAAACATTTTTCAATATCATATTTTTGATACCACTGCTGTTGTAAACCTAGCTGATGCTTGTGGATTTCAATATCATCTTTTTTAAAAGTATTAATTATGCTAATACATAAATTTTACATTTCGGAGATTTGATCTCAAGGTAAGGACATAAGGCGACTTTATTACGGAAATTATCTTGTTAGAAAAGTTGTTTTTGTGTCGTCCATGATAATGGAACTACTATGTGCCTTATTGTTGTGCTAGACGATGGTCAGTGGGAGTTTCGATTTCTTTGAAATTTTGGTTATATTTTTCGTATTGGAGCAAAACTTTTTATAGTTACTTCAGGTGATTTTTATGTACTCTTGATTAATTTAATGCAAAAGTGTGTTCAAAAAGTCTCGGACCCCCTCAATATCTCAAAAATGCGCCGTTTAGTCAAAACCTGTATCAAATAAGGTTTATAGATCTCTTTATGACTATTTAAAAAAAATGGTTTTAAATATACAGGGTCCATCACAAAGATGGCACAGACAAAAGTTACATTTATTACATTTACATAAATAGTAAATTTCTTTATGTATTTTCCATTTCTACACAAACTGCATGTAACATGTCATCTTATCCACTAGTTTAAAAGATATAACATCATATTTATTAACACAACAAGTACCTCTAAATAACAAATACACAATACAAGATACTTTATCAATTAACTTAACTAAACATATTTAATCAAATTTTGAAAATGACCCCCTTGAAGGGTTTGACAATGTCCCAAATTGTAATAAAATATATTTGTTACATTTTGAAACATATCCATTATAAGTTGACATTCTGTCTTTCAATATATCGATGTTATTTGGTTTTGTTACATAAATTTTATTTTTCAAATGCCCTCAGAGAAAATAATTATGGGGTGCGAGGTTGGGGCTACTGGCTGGCAATTTAATTTCACTCCTTCTGCATATCCACAGATTTGGAAAAGTAGTGTCTAATACTTAAGCTGGTACCAGGTAGTTTTGAGTTCTGTCAACTGAATATTAATTATCACTACTGTAATGGCAGGTAATATTTGATTTTGTAATATGAGCAGATATTTTTCCGAATTTAAATTACTATCAATAAAAACGGATCTATTATTTCATTATGAATTATACCTATCCAGACATTGATTTTTTCAAGATAGTGCGCCTGGGTGTCTCACGCATCCAGAGAAGGATTTCATCAGCTCAATAATGTCGGTTAACTGTGCAGTTAAGCATACAAATCGTCGGGGAAAATAATGTTATTAAAAATTTATATTTTGTTATTTATTATATTTATTATTAATTATTTAATATAATTAATTTCACAAAATTCCATCCGACGAACAAAATCATCTTTAGAAATTGGGCCATTATAATTTAATAGGGATGAAAATTGTTACAGATATGAAACCAGCATCTAACCGATTTGCAACTTTGCATAAAGATATATTTGGATCTTCAACAAAATGCTGCAATATTTCTAAACTTTTTTCTTCACTGCTGACTTTTTTCTTGCAATTTGCAATTTCCATTTTGATGAAACCTCTAAATTGTCCTTATAACTGTAGATTCTGAAATAGGAAGGCGTTTTTGAAAAGTTATAATCACAAAAAGAGTAATCTGCTTTTTTTCAGAAAGTGATATACTTAATTTCAAAAAGTAATATTGGATTTGACAATGTCAAAAATACCAGCGTCAAATTGCTGGTGCTCTTTTAAAGTGACAAAAAATAATATTTACACAATACCTTTCCAAATCGTTATATCTTTAAAATTAATGGGTTTAGGTATAGCACATGTTATATGAAACTGGGCAATAATTTTGCGTAAAACTAGAAAATACGTACATTGGTCAGATGCTAGTAAACGTAAAAAAAGTAATTCTTATAAAATTATATTGATTCAAGAACTATTTGAAGATGATTTTGATAGCCGGTTCTATAACAGAAAAATTAGAGTATCTTGAAATGTTTAAACATTAAAAAACTTAGTAGAAACAGATTTTAATACAAGATCACAGTCCGGTAAGCACAAATCAGGTATACGAGCCTGTCTGAATCTCTTTAAGCTTATTCAGTGTTCAGATCTCATGGAGTAAAGATTTCTAAAGAAACCCCGTGTAATCAAAGGTGAAACGTCTTATAGTAACACGAATTTGACACGGTTTACTCCCAAGAACCATGATTTAATTATTTCCATTTGTTGGCAAAACAAATGTCAAAATTTACCTTGATTAATTTCGGTTTGACGTAATGAGTTTTCGACGATGCTTTAAACTGGATATGGTCTTCCGTGGTCATGCGAAAACTACATATGGCCAAATTTATACTAGATGTTTACATATGTTGATCCGCTCGCCGGACGCATAATTGCCGGCAAGGAACTGTCAAAAAGAGGTTGAAAGTGGCGCCACCCGGTTGCAAAAAAACGAAACGGGTCGAACGAGAGAGGAAAAGACGACTTCGGGGATATAAGAGATGACATCAAGTCCGCAACGGAATGGCCAAATTTGCAATTGTGATTTAGATGGGTGGACCGAGAACGCGTTTCGGCCGACCGACGACGGTAACCGAAAGAAGTCGTAATGTGAGTACTAAATTTAAAATTTGAAGCATGCATTCCTCTTTGGCGGTTAATGTTAATTTTTGATCTTTTTTACGATCGCAAACTGAGAAAATCTTTTTAAAGCCCTTGGTTGATTTCCCGAGTAAAGGAAGTAATTCGTTAAAGTTATACAGTTACAAGCCTCTGACTACAACTAAAAACAAACTGCTACTGCATATTCAGAGGAGGACAATTCAGTTAACAAATATATGTCTATTTGTAACGGCCTACAGGCCAAACATTTTAAGAACGTTTACTTTAAAAAATAAAAATGGCCGAAGTATTAACATATTTTGTCCAACTTGTAAAATAAAATTATACTTTCACAACAAAACAAAGTTACAGCTTTTTTTTGTTGGAACACCCTGTTTATTATATATTTATCAAATGGGTCTCTTTGTGCTGATTAGAAATATAAAGTAGACATTTTTCGGATATGCAGTGACGGCAAAAATCACGTCTTTTATAATTTCAACTAAAACTTGTCATATTGACAAATCCTTAAATGTGACATTTCTAAACGTTAAAATAGTGTATCTATGCGTCAAAACAAAGTCAATATTGAAAATGCCAAAAAAAATTGGAAATAGACCACTGACTGAGCAAAGCCAGCTTATTATTTTTAATATATTAGTTTTTTTGGCTAAAAACCAACAAGCAGCTGCAGGAATCGCCTTGGACCTTCAGAATGTAGTGAAAAGAACAGCTTCCGCAACCAAAGGAAGCTCAAGATTGATATTTAATTTAAGAAAAAATGGACTAAAATCGGACAAGAGATTCAAAGAATTATCATCAACAAGAAATAAAGAGCATGTTAAGATAACCGACTACCTAAAAAGTAAGGTCTGGGATACCGTTTATCGCACGTATGCCCAAAAAGAACATATTACCATAAAGTCACTAGAAAACGGGTTGTTTTACGCTAGTCTTCCTTGATAAGACATGGATATTCAGTTAAGGGTCTTTTAGAAATTCCTGGCAGGATGATACGAAAGTCACAAGCTCTTCAAAAAGCGGTGAATGAAACATTTTCACTGCATAATCAAAAGCAGTGTTATCGCGCGGGGCTTACGATTTATCAACGACAAACTTTTTATTTTTTTTTATTACGTGTAATCATATTCTCCGCATAAAATCCGGAAGATGAATTAGATAGACCTATGATATTTTCATATAAAAAAAGAGGATAAACATATAAATACCAGCAGATGCAAAAATCTTTGCGCGATGTCACTTCAAAGTCAGATTGACAAGTCAGTGACAAAATGAGTAATAGAAAACAATTTTCGGATTTTTTGCATCCACAAGCGAAAAAAATGGTATTAAGTCTAATAAAATATTACGAAAATGAAAATTCACCGGCCAATATCCAGGAGACAGTAGCAAAAGCTCTAGGAATCGGTATAAGGACTGTGCAGAAACTTGTGCATGAAAAAAAGCATAATTTACTACCGAAGAAGATTAAGAAACGTACACGAAAAAAGCCAAAGACAGAAGACTTAAGTGACAAAGGAAAAATGGATGTTCGTAACACAATTTACGATTTATACACATCAAAAACTAATATAACCCTTCAAGTTTTAAAAGAAGCTTTAAAAAATCGAGGAATATTGGAAATTGGACTAAAATCGTTGTCAAAATTAATAAAAATGTTGGGTTTTCGATATAAAAAGGACTGTAATCGAAGATTTTTATGCGAGTTGCCACATATAGCAAGTCAGCGTCTCCAGTTTTTAAAGCAATACACGGAACATGTTAATTCAAAATTTAGAAAAGTGGTATTTTTAGACGAGACTTGGATATTTTCTAATGGAAGTGGTTCAAAATCTTGGCAGGACGAGTCTGTAAGAAGGTTCTTCAACAGGATTTCTACCAGGTGCAAGTTTACTGTTTTCTTCAACATCCAAAAGTATGGACTACCATGATCATAGGAGCCGTGAACTGTTTGGAAAGTGATTAAAAGAACAACTGATTCCACATTTAGATGCTCCATCTTTAATCATTCTGGACAATGGAACAATATTTATGACTGGCTAATAAAACAAAAACAAAATCCTTTACCCAATATGCTGAAACTAGAACTTCTTTTAATGGCAAAATCTATTAAAAAACCAACAATATATGCCGTAGATGAAATATTACGGGAAAATGGACATGAAGTTTTACGACTGCCGCCATACCATTGCCAGTTTAACGCAATAGAATTAATATGGGCTGGGGCAAAATCATATTACGAAAAACACGTGAACGATGGTCTTACATCAGATGAAGTGCAAATTGTTTGGCAAGATTCATTAAATTATATTACGCCAGAGTACTGGAAGAAATCTGTGGATCATACGGAGAAATTAATATGGGAATAGTGGAATCGAGAACGAGTTCTAGATTTCGAAATAGCACCAATGATCATTGCGCCATTTGAGGACGACTCAGATGATGAGGACTTTTTAAGTGATGATGATATTTTTTAGTCTATAATATTAAAAAGTTTCTGAAGGATTATATTAGTCTTTGATGTGTATAAATCATAAATTGCATTATGAATATCCATTTTTGCATTGTAACTTAAGTCTTTTGCCTTTAGATTTTTTCGTGTACATTTCTTAATCTTCTTCGGAAGTAAATTATGTTTTTTTTTCATGCACAAGTTTCTGTACATTCGTTATACCGTTTCTCAGAGCTTTTGCCACTGGCTCCTGAATATTAGCCAGTGAATTTTAGTTTAAATTTTTTTTTATTAGATTTGACACCATTTTTTTGCTTACTTTTTTAGTACATTTGTAATTTTGTAGGCAATAAATAAATAATTATAGAATATTTGTTCCAATTTTAAAGCGTGTTTAAAATAAGTAAACTTTTTTATTATTTATAAGACAAAATTTGATATATTAAAATCGGTAAAATCGCTTTACCTCGGGGCTAACGAAAAAATACAGGTTATATATATATATATATATATATATATATATATATATATATATATATATATATATATATATATGTATTGTTCATGGCCCTTAATTTTAGACTGAAATTTGAAGAACTGGGATAAGTAGTTTAGCTATGCCGCGAACAGACAGACTGACGGACAGCATACCTACAGACAGACGGAATTGAGAAAACGTGTTTTCCGGCATCTAGGGACCATTAAACGTAAAGATCTGAAAAAATCTCTCGAGGAAAGTAATAACTAATTATGTTGTGTTTTTAACAAAAGTGAATAATATTTTTGCAAAATAAAATTTTTGTTGTTACCAGAATACAAAAAAAAAACAAGTTTTCTTTGCACAGGGGTGGCCCGCATTTAAATAAATGACACTGTATAAGTGGTTAGATTTTTAGGTCAAGCGGGGCTCATAATTTTTGGTAATTGAAAAATAATCTTTCATTAAGTGGCTGTATAAACAGAACATATCCTGATTGTTCCACTGATTCGAACTGCCTTGCGCTTGCCATTTTGTGTATTTTTGTTTTTGCCAACCAAAAAATTTGAACCAAATACATATTTAGTGAATTTTCTTATTTAGTCCCTCGGCATTTAATATATAAAATAATATTAAATGGCTATCTTAATAATATTGCGTAATATAATAAAAAAACTATTTTCTTTCTCCCTATATATTTGTAAATAGCCAATCGAGATTTAATAGTTCGATAAAAGAATCATACAACATTTTGGAATTCACTGTGTTTTCTGATTTGATTCATAATGTTGGTGACCTTTGGACACCGCACGATAAGACCGCATTCGACTATATTTGTTTTTTGTTTAATTTAGTTTTCTTGTGCATTTACATTAAGAGCATCGATCGGCTTAAAATGTTTGCTAATTTAAGGTGTTTTTTAACCCAAATCACAAAAAAGTTTATTATAGACAACTTTTTAAGAAATTTGAAAGATATATAATATGAGAGTGTGGGAGAGTTACTATTTTTATTAAATATCAAAAAATAGAAGTATTACAGGCTGTCGAAAATGGCTAAAAATCAGTACAAAAAACCATAAAAAAAAATTATATTTATTTTTTTGGGATTAAAATAATTTTTTCACATCCCCACGATAATCAGGATTATATATCTTCAAAGATAGTGTAATTTAATTGATAAACACGAGCAGGATTTAAGTTAAAAGCCAACCGTTTTTGTTTATTTTTTGATATTTAAAAAAAATAATTACTTTGCCAAAATCTTATATTATTGATCTTTTAAATACTGTCGAGAAATTGTGAATATTAAACTTCGTTTTTTTTACAATTTTGATCAAAAGGAAAACTTGAATTCCTGTAATGAAATGTGGTGAAATGAATCCATGTTCGTAAATATGCTAGACTTCTAAATATTTTTTTTTGATCCAGGGTTAAAACTGTTGATTTTTTTAGATTATAGATACGTCCACGCCGGCAATGAGAACAGGTTAATCAAGGGAGCTAGTTTAGTTTCAACTGTCAAAATTTCTAAAAATGATTTAAATATCAACTTGTTCCTAATTTGCCGCCCAAATCATTTATTATCATGGACAACGCAAGCTACCACTCTGGGCTAGTAGAAGACTAACCCCGAGAATCCTGGACCAAAAAAAGATTAATTTTATAGCTTTCCAAAAAAATATTGCCTTTCCAGAGGCAGCATTGAAGGACCAAGAAAGTGTCTAACATTTTGGTTTGATGTAAAAAAGAGTTCTGTTAGAAAAAGTGTATAAACTATAATGTTGACGAATCCTAGGAAGGACGAAACGATTGATTGCAGTTCTTGCTAAAACTAGCTGATGTGTAGATCTCTTAAATAGTGGCAATTTGTAAACCTACCTGAAATCTTTCACTTTCGAGAAATACGAAATATGGATCTATTTTGTATCTACCTACAAAAGTTTCTTTAAATTATAGGATTTTTTTTTGTAGTTTACAGATATACAGAGTAACAGAGTATCTAGTTGTTCTTAAAGCAACTTTGGTTTTTTAAATATAATACCCTATATATTATACTTCATCAAATTGGCCTCTTCTTGATGATTATAAATATACCAGGTTTGGTAACTTTATCTTTAAAGATACCCGGGTAATTTGAGAAAAACGGCCATACCTAGAAATGTATTCCCATTGACTTTTATGTAGAAGAACATTTTCCGCCTCTCTATAACACGTTGACTCCTATGGCAGGGTTTTTGTCAAAATTTCGTGTCTTTAAAAATTGAGGTACTGAACCTAGTGTTTTCATTTGATGTACGTATATAGGTTATTACTTTTAAGAAACCAAAGTAGATGTGGATTTCCGAAAAACTAAACACTCTGCATATCTGCAAACTACATTAAAAAAAAACTCGTACAATTTGAAGAAACTCACTCTCCTCTCTTTTGAAGACTATATTTTCAAAGTGTTCATCGTAACTTATTTTTTCTTCTTCACGGATAGAATTTCCCTCTTTACACTTCTTCACATTTTACCATCCCTCTACGAATGGACTTTTGTAAAAATCCCACCTTAGTACTCAAGAAACATTTCCTCTAAATTTCAAATCTTTAGATTCACCAATTTATGCTCTGCGTTTCTATTAGTCAGTCAGTCACGGGTCACGGTTCACTTTTATGGGTATAAATAAAAGAATAGTAAGAATTAATTGGTTTAGTTAGTCTTGAAAATATTTAAAAAAAAAAATTTAAATAAGTTAAGAAGTGGTTAATTATAAACAAATTAATATGTTTTAGACGCCATTTTTGACGTTTTATTTTGCAAATTTCATCCCTGAAGATAACTGTATAATAATGAGTTTTAACCAATAAAATGAACTCTCGTAGAGGCCTCTGTCTGCTCTTATTTGCAGCGTTGTTTAAACAATGCCTCCCGGGATAAACAAATAGCTAGATCTCAACATATGGAGTCACAAAATCAATATTTTGCACACATATTTAGCATCACGTAGGCTTTGTATGAAGTTTAAAGGCGGACTCAAACGAATGGCGTATTTGACAAATATACACATAATTGTGCATTTGGCAAGTATATTCGACAACTTTTGAACGCATTTATATAGCACCCTCTGTACCGGTGTGAACTTGCCAATGACACACGCTTTGACTTGTGCTATATTTACCGTCAACCGATGATAAATAACCATGCACAGGAGATGACAGGTGTTCAGAAGTGATGATTATTTGTTAAGTACACCAGTCGTTTGATGCAGTATGTTGCAAATTGCATTAGCTCATTTTTTTAAAAGCGATACACAATTGAAAAATCAATGTCGACTAATTGTCATTTTTGTCAAAACTATCAAAGAATGACTGAGCCTCAAGTATAAATCGTTTATTTAGAAATAATAAGTCAAGACTATTCTATTATCTACGAGTTTCCAGCGTAAGTCCAAAATTTGTTGCAATTATGATTTTCCACCTGTAAATTGCATAAAAATCTTATACCTCTGCAATAAACGCTCAAACTTCGACGTTGAAAATTAGTAGAGCTTTCAATATTGCCGACGTATCGAGTGTAAACGATCGGCTTGTTTTCGAGACCTTTTTAATATTTAATAATTGTACCAATTAAAGTTGACAACTAATTGACATTGACGTTTTAAATTCTATAATTCGTTCAGAAAATCCACTGTAATTTATTTATCTAAATAATGATCTCAAAATTAGCACACATTTTTAGACATTTTTAATCTGATATAACCTGATATTGGCTTGTTTTTGTTAAGAGTTTTTACTGATTCGTTAAATAAAGTTTGTGATAAAAAAATTATATTTATTATTATAAATCATAATATTGCAATGGAAGGAAAGGAAAGGGAAAATCCTTCATTAATTGGGGTATCTTAGAAACTTCCTAGCAAATGCACAGCATTGGTTTCATCCCAAAATTTTGAATTGATTGGTAATTCGTTTAACGATTTGGACCCTTCTTGCAGCTGAAAATACATGAGGGTTCAGGTGTTGACCTAGCATTTTTGACGCCTTTTTGGCGCCCCTATCTTATATTTCGTATATAAAATTTGGTGAGGAAAATATAAAAACAAATAATTCGGTGTTAATGATAAGATATATATAGGATGTAAATTCAACTAAATGTTGCTCACCGATCTGCAAGTTGAAAAACTTTTATTGACTTAATTATCATTTTCATAATGAGCAGTCGTTAAATGCTAAATTATTTAAAAGATACAATTGTCACGGATATAGTTGTATCATCATCATCATCAACAGCCTTTTCATCCTATGCTGTGTATCTTAGCTTTAATTTACACAGTATACGGGACCTACAGAAAATGTTCCGAGTTAAAAAAAAAATGTGTTTTTCGCAAATCGATTTTTCAAGTATTGATCAGACCCTGTACCATAACGAGTCAACTGACTGTTTTTCGCTTTGGATAAATATTAACTTCATAAAAATAGGGTATTGTAAGTTATTGATAGCTTAACCTAGTGTGATAACTACCTATAAATAAAGTTTTGCTAAAATTAAAATAATCATATTAGCCTTGACAGAGGTTGCCATGGTTTTTAAAAACAAATTAATTTTGATAAATAACTTTTATCACTTGTGAGCTTGGCAGATTGTTGTGCTTTATTTCGTGTCTCTATTGGTGTAGACTAAAAGTTCTTTGTAATCTCTTTAAAATGGCAAGTTTTTGGCGAGTGCTTGCAAAATAAAAGGCAGGTTCAAACACTGTACGCAGAGCGATACCCCGACAGAAACCAACACTGCTATGCCTATTTCCCGTAGCTAGTACAGCATATGAAAACAGTTTCCCAAAATGAAAATGAACGAAAGTTCATTATTAGTGAAGAAGCTGAAATAAACGTTCTGGCATGTGTGAATACTGATCCAAGTGTTTCTACTCGCCAAATTGAAAGTGAAGTTGAAGTTAACAGAGGAAGTGCAAGAAACATTTTGAAGAAACATAAGTACAAGCAATACAAATACCAAATCCATCAACACTTGGGTGTTAATGACTTTGCTCGGCGAGTTGAATATTGCCGATGATTTATGGAAAATTCTAACCATAATAATAACCTTATTAGATTAAGATTATTTTCGGATGAGTCTCACTTCACGAATCTCGGAATGTGCACCAGAAACAACGTAAGATATTGGGCAAATGAAAATCAACATATATTTAGAGAAGGATCTTTCCAAGAACGCTTTGGTGTTAATGTATGGTTAGATGTTTTAAGAACGAGAATTGTGGGCCCAATTTTTTTTAATGAGCCCCTTACAGCACAAACTTATTTGAACTTTCTAGAAACAACAATTACTGATTATTTGAACAATTTACTTCTTGCAGAAATTCCCAACATCAACTTTCAACAAGAAATGACAGGTTTGGGGACCAATGGCTAGGAACGAATGGACCTGTAAGGTGGCCAGCACGTTCACCTGATTTGACACCTCTAGATTTTTTCTTCTGGGGTCATATCAAAGAAAAAGTCTATTTAACGCAACCTGAAAATTTGGACAGTTTAAGAAATCGAATTTGTTAGCGCTATTAATAATATTAATATAACTCAAAAAGAAAATGTATTAAGGAAATTTGTTGAAGAATGTGAGACCTGTATTGAACAAGAAGATTGTGTTTTTGAAAATCTTAATTGTGATTAAGTACTACTAAAAAAAGTGGTCTACTCCGTTTTTCCATAAAATACAAATAAGTGGGAATTATAGCACATTTTTAAGTGGTTTTATTTGGAAGACTATACATTTTAGACATAGGTTATGTTATATAAGAGTTGTTTAGAATTGTTAAGAGAGTTTAAAAAACATAAAATATATAGCGTGTTCCGTTTAAAATAACGAAGTTAAAAGATACATAAACTGGAGAAAACCGCGGATTATCATCTTCACTTTAAATTTTTTTTCCGCATTTATTAGGTATGCTGTCATCTCATTAAGACTTGGAATGAGCTACGCTGAGCATAAAATTATGCATCAGGTGTGTAAAATGACTATTTGAATATTGTAGCACGAGTCTTAGCGAGTGTCGAAAATAATTTGTTTATTTGTATTATAAATTTTTCGTTACTCTAGGCACTGCTTTAAAAATGAAATTTAAGCGTCTCGAATAGTGCATAAGCGAGTACTTTACGCACGGTTGTAGAAAAAATATTTTAAAATTCATTTTGAATGCCTAAATCGTCAGTAGAAGCGCGAAATCAATTACGTACCTCATTAAAAAATAAATTTAATTGCAATGAAACTATAAAAACTACACGTTAAAACAAAATGTATAATAAACTTCTAACATGTTCAAAATGTCTACCATCCATCTGAATACATTCACTGAGTCTATCAAAGGTGAAAATACAGCGGCTTCCGGTTCCAAGCGTTTTATGACAAAGTCACAAAATTTTGTTATTTTCTCTAAAATTTCAAATACAATGGTATTTTTTTCCTGACTGAAAAAAAGAACAATGAAAAAAAATACATAAACTGGTGGAAACCGCTGATTGATATGTTTATTCGTGTCTGTGTTATTTTCAAATAACTTTATTTTTAAATGTGATGTCACTCACTTTAAATTTGCCTTCCGCATTTTTAGATATGCTCTCGTCTAAGTAAGCCTTATAATGACCTACGACCAGCATTAAAAAGTATTCTTTGCTTCACTTTGGTAAAAAAACCATAAAACAAATTGCGATATAAATTGTTTTCTAAATCGATTACCTACTTTATTAAAATCTAAGTGACCCGGTCCTCTTGGTAGGCCATGACTTATAAACAAAAGCAATAAGGACGGCCATTACTAATTACTATTTTTCAGAGATAAACATTTCAGTTTTTATTTAGTATCAGTTTAAATTGTTATTGTTTAAAATATGTATTTTAATGAAGAGGCGTATGATATGTTAGCTATTTTCTTTCAAAATTTTGAAAACGCATTAATTGCTTCGCGCCAATACGCTCTGCGTTATTCTGATCGGCGTCATTATTCCTGGAAAGTCTTTAGGCGTTTAGCAAGACGGTTAAAAGAAACAGGTCAAGTACAGCCTCTTCCTGTCCAACGAAGAAATCGCCCCGCCAGAAATGAGGGAAATATAACAAATGTCCTGGCTTACATTCATGCTTTACCTCACAAAAGTATACGTGAAATTTCAAGAGATAGACAATATCTATCGAGTTAGTGCACAAGATTTTACGTAATTTTAAAATGCATCCATACCATATGGTTGTACATCAAGCGTTATCAGAGACGGATTTTGACAATAGGCTGAACCATTGCTATTGGCTTCGTAATATGGTAAATGAAGACAAGCATTTTTTACCTAGGATATTATGGACCGACGAAGCTACCTTTACTAATACTGGTAAACTAAATTTGCGTCCACTACTGGACGGATACCAATCCATATTGGATGCGAGAAGCGGATAATCAGCACTGTTGGACTGTCAAGGTTGCGGAATCATTGATGGTAAAATCATAGGCTCGTTGATTTTTGAACAAAGTTTAAACGGTGAAAGTTATTTACATTTTTTAATTAATGACTTACCCGACTTTTAGAAGATATACCCTTGGCTGTAATAAGGAATATGTGGTTTCAGCATGACGGCTGTCCTGCCCATTTTTCCCGAAATGTTAGACATTATTTGGACGAACGTTTTACCAATCGTTGGATTGGAAAGGGGTCAATATTTCCTTGGCCACCACTAGGTCCCCTGATTTGACCTGCCTCGATTTTTATTTGTGGGGTAAGCTTAAAGATCTAGTGTTCAAAACTCGCCCTACAACACGAGAAGATATGATTCATCGAATCCAAAACGCTATCAACAGCATATCCAGGGCGGAAATGGAAGCCGCTATATTTTCAACCTTTGATAGACTCAGTGAATGTATTCAAATGGAAGGTAAACATTTTGAATATGTTAGAAATTTAATATAAATTTTGTTTTAATGTGTAGTTTTTATAGTTTCATTGCAATTAAATTTATTTTTTAATAAGGTACGTAATTGATTTCGCGGTTCTACTCATGGTTTAGGCATTCAAATTCAATTTTAAAATACTTTTTTCTACAACCGTGCGTAAAGTACTCGCTTATGCACTATTCGAGATGCTTAAATTTCATTTTTAAAGCAGTGCCTAGAGTAACTAAAATTGTATAATATAAATTAACAAATTACTTCAGACACTCGCTAAGACTCGTGCTATAATATTCATATTAGTTAAAAAATAGTCATTTTACACACTCGATGCATAATTTTATGCTCAGCGTAGCTCATTCCAAGTCTTAATGAGATGACAGCATACCTAATAAATGCGGAAAGTAAATCTAAAGTGAGTGACATCACATTTTGTTAAAAAATAAACTTATTTCAAAATAACTCAGACACGAATAAAGATATTAACCCACGGTTTTCTCCAGTTTATATATTTTTTCATGTTCTTTTTTTCTAAGTAAAACTTACACATAATCTCCTTAAAACAAAAAAAAATCGGTTAATCCAAACAGAAGTTATTTAATTTCTTTGAATCCAATGTTTACCCCTCCTTATATTATTTGAAAATTTAGAGAAAAAAAGTTGAAACAAAAAATTTTAGAATTATTAGCAGATTACAAAAAAACGTATTTTCGATAAGGGTTAATTGGGAGTATTTTTGAATAAAACCGTGTTTTCTATTTTACGGTTAGTGTTGCGCCCTCTAGCCGCAGACTTACAAAGTCGAAAATAATATATATATATATATATATATATATATATATATATATATATATATATATATATATATATATATTGTATATATATATATATATATATATATATATATATATATATATATATATATATATATATATATATATATATATATATATATATATATATATATATATATATATTATATATATATATATATATATATATATATATATATATATATATATATATATATATATATATATATATACCTCTAAAAAATTGCTTCTACAAAAAATGTTTCACATCAGTCGCATTGAGAGAAATGCTAAAAGTCGAATATAATATACGAATATTTGGCATATTTGTGTTTTAGGCTGTTAAGTTATTGTGGTAGTGAGGAATGTTTCTCTTTTTTAAAGTCTTTTTGCTCTCTTACTACTTTACTAATAAAATTTTTCTCTTTATAGCTACTTTCATTCATAACTGTGATCCTTTCGCTAATATATTGGTGATCAATTTAAATGTACAATCTAGAGCCGGTAAGTAGATTTCTTTTGGGCAGTAATTATTAAATTTTCAGACTTTGCTTGCGGCAACTTAAAAAACTCTGCAATCTGTTACTTTATGTTATATAGAACATTAAATTTATACACAAGAATCTTTTTCGAAAAACGTATCGAACGGCGATCTGTGTCTGTTCATTTAAGTTTCGAGAAAATTGCCAAACTATGTTAAAACTTATATGATTATATGAATGAACAGTGGGAGATATTAAAAACTAAAATATTCAAGTTTGCTTTCAAAAACAATTTCAGTTGTATGTACTTAAAAGGTCATAAGGACGATTTTTAAATTAAGTACAGTCCTATTAAAATGAGTACATATGGTCACCGTAATTATAGACCGTTAGGGTTAGAAGTTGTAAAGAAATAATACCAAAGTCCAGCATAAGGAAATTCTGATATATCTTCGGTAATCGTTGGTGCAAAACGTCTCCGCTTTAAACGGCAATTCGTTTCGATTTCAGAAACTGTCTGTCGGACGTTAAACTTTTTGTCGAGGGCGCATTTCAGCGAATTATATTATGCAGTCTCCTCTTTGACATATTTCGTTTTTGTGTGTTGCGGAACGGGTTATCTCCATTCAAGAAACGCTTATCAGTGTTACCCACATTTGACGATTTGACTTCTTTGGGTCGCGGATGCAAGAAATAGACAACTTTTTAAACGATTACATCATGCTTAATTTTGGAGGTAATAAAACTTACTTTTAATAACGAATAAGTATGCTTTGCTTTGATTTAACGTACAACATTCTAAAACAACATTGTTGAAATAGAAACAGTTAATTTATATATATATATATATATATATATATATATAATATATATATATATATATATATATATATATATATATATATATATATATATATACATACAGCGTGTCCCAGATGCGCTTCTCTATATAGGGATCTCGGCTCCTATTATACCTACAGCAAAAGTTAAACGGGGAAAATTTTAGTGGAAACTTATTGCATTCGATATCTGGCTTCAGATTTACGATCGATCAATAAGTTTGGGAAATATCGGCGAAAAAACGAAAGTGGCGGATTTAGTTTTTCGCCAGTATATCCAGAACGGTAAATTTGACAGCTGTCAAAATGTGACATGATTGGGACACATTTTTAGGGCAAATAAGATGGCGTATACGACACGTCTTCATTGTTTTTTGTTATATATTGTTATTATATTGGATTTTTCGATTTTTGGAAAGAGCCTAAAATTTCCAGTCTAGTGATATCTCACAAGTGATATCTCCACAATTCGTGAACCTGCTCTCATCGGACCACAAGACATGAGTTACAAAATCAGGATTTTCATTACATCTCCTAGTATACCACTCACAGAACCGTAGTCGTCTTGGAAAATCAGTTTCCTTAAGTCCTTGTACTATAATGGGTTTGTATGGATGGTACTTATTCTTTTTTAAAACTCTCTATACTGTTGATTTTGGCACATTAGTTTCCTGTTCTACAGTTCTTACTGATGCACTAGGGTTTTCGTTGATAGCTTGTAAAATGTTTCGGTCTCGATTTTCATTGTTATTATTGTATCCGCTCCTAGGTTGTTTGAAGGCACCATGGTTAATTAAATTAACTAACGATTTTCCTGAATTGGGTTTTATGAGGCTGCCGTCGTTCAGGGTACATCTCCAAATATCTTGCTGAGGTATCGTCGGCGTTTCTATATGATTGAAAGTACAGAGCTAACATTTAACCTTTTCTTTATTTGAATACGGAATGCCGGCTATTTTCTTTAGGTTGTGACAATTTATTTGTCAGATTTATGATTTTATTGGGATAAAAGCGTACCTACTACTTATTAAAACACAGCTTTGATACTTTCAACTATCAACGTCAAAGTCAAAATCCAATTTTGTTACAGATAAATCATGGCCTCCTTAGAAAAGCATTGAGAGCTAACATTACTTTAAATCATGACCTACTTAGAAAAAACTGAAACCTAGCTTTACGAAGTGTAATATTTCGATGATACTAAAATCTTTAATGCACTCGTGAGATATCACTAGACTGGAAATTTTAGGCTCTTTCCAAAAATCGAAAAATCTAATTCGGCGGCCATAAGAAAAATGAAAATTGAGGCAGGTTGCGGGTTAACAAAAAACAATGAAGACGTGTAGTATACGCCATCTTACTTGTCTTAAAAATGTGTCCGAATAATGTCACATTTTGGCGGCTGTCAAATTTACCGTTCTGGATATACCGGTCAAAAAAGAAATCCGCCATTGTCGGTTTTTCCCCGATATTTCCAAAAACAATTGATCGATCGTAAATCTGAAGCCGGATATCGAATGCAATAAGTTTCCTCTAAAACTTTCCCCATTTAACCTTTGCTGTAGGTATAATAGGAACCGAGACCTGTATAAAGAAGCGAATCTGGGACACACTGTATATATATATATATATATGTATATGTATATATATATATATATATATATATATATATATATATATATATATATATATGTGTTTTCATTCCGGGTGTACATCCGTTCACTACTGTCGTTCTGAAAAGAACAGTTTTGCTGACGTTTCGCCAAAATCACATTTGGCATTTTCGAAGCTTTCTTTCTCGCGTCCGAATAGAGACTGAAGTGTTGGTGACTGCGACGCTTCCTTTTATACCCCCACTCGTGGCCGAAGGTTATATCTGCGCAGGCGTTGGTCGTTATTTATGTTTTCCGGATGGTGCTGTTGTTGTTGCGCTAATTGCGCTTGAGTTTTTGCGATTTTAGATTTGTCTATTATTGTCTTCCATACTGTTGGTAGTTTTAATGATTCGTCCCTTTTATTTAAATCACCTTGCTTTTCAATTTCTATGGCTTCTCGGATTATTCTGGTCTTATAATGTTCTATATTGGCAATCTCCCTACACCCATCGAAATTTATTTTATGGCCGGTTTCCTAATGATGTAGGAATAAAGCTGAGGTTGTTTGTTTATTTCTGATGCTGAGTTTATGCTCTTCCACTCTTGCTGATATTCGCCTGTTAGTTTGCCCTACGTACAACTTTTCACAGTCCTGGCACGGAATACTGTACACTCCGTGGTTTTCCAGTTTGATTTTATCTTTTGGGTTTCCGAGTAGTTTACCTATAGTTGTTTGTGGCTTGTGTATTGTTTGTATGTTGTGTTTCCTCAGAATTCTTCCGATTCTGTCTGTTGTGCCTTTTACATATGGTAAGACTACTCGTTGCTTTCTCGGTTCATATTTTTTGTTGTTTGTTGTTCGGGAAACTTGTGCATTAATAGCTTTCTCTATGGTGCGATTTGTGTAGCCATTTTTCTTTAAAGCACTAGATATTACCTTAAGTTCGTTTTGTCTCGTCTGTGTTTCAGTTAGTCGCACGGATCTAGATATTAGAGTATTTGCCACAGCTTGAATTTGTGCTGGGTGATGATGTGATTTTGCATTTAAATATCTGTCTGTATGTGTTGGTTTTCTATACACGGTGTATTCGAAATGTCCGTTATGTAATTTTGTGACCAAAACATCTAAAAATGGTAGTTTGTTGTTTTCCTCTAACTCTAGAGTAAATTGTATTCTGGGGTGGATTGAATTTACGTGAGTCAGAAATTTTTCGAGCTCTGCATGACCATGTTGCCATATAATAAATATGTCATCCACATAACGAATCCATAATTTGGGTTTTAAACTTGCTTTCTCAAGAGCTTCTTTCTCGAAGTATATCATAAATAAATTCGCGACTACTGGTGATAGCGAGGACCCCATTGGAGCACCATCCATTTGTTTATACATTTGCCCGTTGAAAGAAAAATAAGTATTTTTGAGGCAATGCTTCGAGAGTTCTATTATATGTGCCTGGAAATCCTCGTTCATAGCAATCTTGTCCAATGCTTCGTCGATGGGAATACTGGGATATATCGATTTGACATCTAGGCTTGCTATGATGTCGTTTTTTTTCAAGGACGATATCTCGTATAATTCGAGTGAAATGCTCCGAGTTTTTTACAAATGAATCAGCTTTTTCTACAGTTGGTTGCATAATTTCAGAAAGGTATTTCTCCAGTTTTTGTAGCGGCGAATTAACAGCACTAACAATAGGTCTGATAGGCGCGCCTGGTTTGTGTATTTTTGGTAAACCATAGAGTTTAGGACATCTGCTCGACTTTTCCCGTGGTATAATTTTTTGTTGAATTTCGGGGTTTATTGGTGAACTTTTTATTTTATTTTTAGTTGTTTTTTCTAGGTACGTTGTCGGGTCCCTTGGAACGTACAACGACAACGTACCTAGAAAAAACAACTAAAAATAAAATAAAAAATTCATCAATAAACCCCGAAATTCAACAAAAAATCATACCACGGGAAAAGTCGAGAAGATGTCCTAAACTCTATGGTTTACCAAAAATACACAAACCAGGCGCGCCTATCAGACCTATTGTTAGTGCTGTTAATTCGCCGCTACAAAAACTGGAGAAATACCTTTCTGAAATTATGCAACCAACTGTAGAAAAAGCTGATTCATTTGTAAAAAACTCGGAGCATTTCACTCGAATTATACGAGATATCGTCCTTGAAAAAAACGACATCATAGCAAGCCTAGATGTCAAATCATTATATCCCAGTATTCCCGTCGACGAAGCATTGGACAAGATTGCTATGAACGAGGATTTCCAGGCACATATAATAGAACTCTCGAAGCATTGCCTCAAAAATATTTATTTTTCTTTCAACGGGCAAATGTATAAACAAATGGATGGTGCTCCAATGGGGTCCTCGCTATCACCAGTAGTCGCGAATTTATTTATGATATACTTCGAGAAAGAAGCTCTTGAGAAAGCAAGTTTAAAACCCAAATTATGGATTCGTTATGTGGATGACATATTTATTATTTGGCAACATGGTCATGCAGAGCTCGAAAAATTTCTGACTCACGTAAATTCAATCCACCCCAGAATACAATTTACTCTAGAGTTAGAGGAAAACAACAAACTACCATTTTTAGATGTTTTGGTCACAAAACTACATAACGGACATTTCGAATACACCGTGTATAGAAAACCAACACATACAGACAGATATTTAAATGCAAAATCACATCATCACCCAGCACAAATTCAAGCTGTGGCAAATACTCTAATATCTAGATCCGTGCGACTAACTGAAACACAGACGAGACAAAACGAACTTAAGGTAATATCTAGTGCTTTAAAGGAAAATGGCTACACAAATCGCACCATAGAGAAAGCTATTAATGCACAAGTTTCCCGAACAACAAACAACAAAAAATATGAACCGGGAAAGCAACGAGTAGTCTTACCATATGTAAAAGGCACAACAGACAGAATCGGAAGAATTCTGAGGAAACACAACATACAAACAATACACAAGCCACAAACAACTATAGGTGAACTACTCGGAAACCCAAAAGATAAAATCAAACTGGAAAACCACGGAGTGTACAGTATTCCGTGCCAGGACTGTGAAAAGTTGTACGTAGGGCAAACTAACAGGCGAATATCAGCAAGAGTGGAAGAGCATAAACTCAGCATCAGAAATAAACAAACAACCTCAGCTTTATTCCTACATCATCAGGAAACCGGCCATAAAATAAATTTCGATGGGTGTAGGGAGATTGCCAATATAGAACATTATAAGACCAGAATAATCCGAGAAGCCATAGAAATTGAAAAGCAAGGTGATTTAAATAAAAGGGACGAATCATTAAAACTACCAACAGTATGGAAGCCAATAATAGACAAATCTAAAATCGCAAAAACTCAAGCGCAATTAGCGCAACAACAACAGCACCATCCGGAAAACATAAATAACGACCAACGCCTGCGCAGATATAACCTTCGGCCCCGAGTGGGGGTATAAAAGGAAGCGTCGCAGTCACCAACACTTCAGTCTCTATTCGGACGCGAGAAAGAAAGCTTCGAAAATGCCAAATGTGATTTTGGCGAAACGTCAGCAAAACTGTTCTTTTCAGAACGACAGTAGTGAACGGATGTACACCCGGAATGAAAACACATTGTATTTTTCCATCCGTGAAGGAGTAAAAATCAACATATATATATATATATATATATATATATATATATATATATACAAATATATATGCATATATATATATATATATATATATATATATGCGAAATCTTCGCCGGACTTGATATTCTATTTTCCACGGAGCAGCATATAGCCACCTGTGGCGAAACTCATATCCATAGAGTAGTAAATGTATATATATATATATATATATATATATATATATATATATATATATATATATATATATATATATATATATGTGTATAAAGTAAAGTATATGTGTTGATTCGTAGTCCTGCACGGATGGAAAAATATGATGTCTACATCCGTTCATCACTCTCGTTCTAAAAAGAAACATTTTGCTTACGTTTCGCAAAAATCGCATTTGACATTTTCGAAACTTTCTGTTTCGCGTCCGATTGAAGACAAAAAGTGTTAGTGACAGCGGAGCTTCTTTTTTTACCCCCAACCTCGGCCCAACGTTATATCTAAACGATCGTGCGTCATTGTTTATATTTTCGGGACTTGTTGTTGGACTAATGCCGTTCGATTTTCTGTGGTTTTTGGTATATATATATATGTTTGATTTCCATACTGCTGGTAACTTTAATGATTCGTCCCTTTTATTTAAATAACCTTGTCTTGTTTCTATTTCTATGGCTTCCCGGATTATTCTGGTCCTATAGTGCTCTATATTGGCAATCTTCGAAGTTTATTTTGTGGCCAGTTTCCTGATGATATAAAAATAAGGCAGATGTTGTTTGTTTATTTCTGATACGGAGTTTATGTTCTTCTACTCTGGCTGATATTCGTCTGTTTGTTTGCCCAACATACAACTTTTCCCAGTCCTTGCTAGGGATGCTATTTACTCCGTGGTTTTCCAATTTTATTTTATATTTTGGATTTCCAAGTAGTTTACCTATAGTTATTTGCGGCTTATAAATTGTTTGTATTTTGTGTTTTCTAGGAATCCTGCCAATACGGTCTGTGGTACCTTTTACATATAGTCGGACTACTTGTTGTCTTCAGGGTTCATCTTTGCTGTTTGTTCGGGAACCATTTTTATTAATGGCTTTATCTATGGCATGCTTTATGTAACCGTTTTTCTTTAAAGCACTAGATATTATATTAAGTTCATCATGTCTCATATGTGTATTAGTTAATCGCACAGATCTAGATATGAGCTACGGCTTGAATTTGTGCTGGATGGTGGTGTGATCCAACATTCAAATATCTGTCATTATGTGTTAATTTTCTATAAACGGTGTATTCAATGTGTCCATTGTCCCGTTTTATAAGCAGAACGTCTAAAAATGGGAGTTTGTAGGAGTGCATCGTCGATGGGAATGGTAGGATACAACGATTTAACATCTAGGCTTGTTCTTTTCAGAACGAGAGTGATGAACGGTGTACACAAGAATGAAAACACAAACACACATACATATACTATATACATATGTATATATAAATATATATATATATATATATATATATATATATATATATATATATATATATATATATTATATACGGCCATTTGGACAAAAAATTCTGCCTTTGATAAGTTTATTCAGGTATATGGTCCAAAAATCATGGACCATTATACCGACAAGCTTTTAAGCATTTTTCATCATCTCTACCGGCACAATTGACGACGATTCGCCCTTTTGGGGCTCATCAGGGCAATGCAGCTATATGGTAGAGATGATGAAAAATATTCAATGGCAGTTTGAATATATGCGATGAAAATTTAAGGCAGTAAGAAATTAACCCAAAGAGTAAAGAGGTGTCATCTATGGGTATCAGTGTGAGGCTTGTTATTTGAACCTCTAGTAGCAATGTAGAAGTATATAAATGTAAAAAATAAAAACGCAAGCGCGATATGCGTAGGCTTTCAATTTTTTGTTTGCCGTTCGATACCAACTATTTTATTGTCTTATTTGGTCTTATAGGATTGTTTTTGTACCATTTCCGTTTACTTTCCAGTATGGATTGACAAGATATAAATCCATGTTTGTATCCTTTTTACAAGCCATTTGGGATCTGCACATTTTTTGCTTCCCCCTTGTGTGATTTTAGTAAAAATAATCTTCCAGGTTTTTCGCCTTGTGCCTTCACCCCTCTCCAAGCTTATTCATATAACATAGTAGGAAGTAACCCGTTGGGAGTATCATCTTTAGAACTGTTGACTAGAATTTTAAATTCTTGGTGTCGCAAGATAAATGCAGATTGCTTACGTTAATTTTCAATAAATTGTATTTAATCTATTCAAATGGATATATTTTGTACTCCGTATTTCCAATAAAAATTTTGCCGTCACGTTCCAGGGGGTTTGAACAGCGTAAGCTTTATATTCTGTGTCATCCTGCTCTCGGATATGGAAAGCCCAATTTTTACTTTCCACGTAAAAGAAAAATATTGTAATCGTGAAAAAAAAAACACTTCTTGAGATTTTTTTCAAATCTTCACCTTTCAGGGACAAACATGTTTTCTCAATTCCGTCAGTCTGTCTGTCTGTTCGCGGTATACCTAAAAAACGACTTACCCGATTGACTTCAAATTTTGGCAAAAAATTCGGGGTCATATGGGGATGACCTGGTAATATTTCAATAAATATCCAATATGGAAAACAAAATGGCAGCTTAGTGAAATGTTAAAAAAGTTACTACTTATCCAATTTATCTTAAATTTTGCGCAAAAATCGAGTATTATGTAGAAATCAACTGATAAAATTTTGGTGCGAATCCAAGATGGCGGAATAGCTTAAAAGAACTTATCAGATTGACTTCAAAATTTAATAAAAGATTAAGGGCCATGTGAAGATGACCTGGTAATATTTGGTAAAAATCTAATATGCCAGAACAAGATGCAGCCTAGTGAAACGTTAAAGAAAGTATTAGCTAAAAAACGAATTATTTAATTTTCCCCAAATTTTGCACAAAAATCAAGTGTTACATAGGGATGAACTGATAATATTTTGATATGATATGAATATAAGACAGCAAAACAAAATGGCGGCCTAATGAACTATTTAACAAATCAGTCTGAAAAAACTACTTCTTAGATTAATTTCAAATTTTGTGCAAGCATTCGGTGTGATATAGAGATAAACTGTTAAAGTTGTGGTACGAATTCAAGATGGCGGAACAAAATGGCGACCAAATAAATTTTTTTAAATATAGTGGATATAGAGATAAACTGGTACAAATTCAACATGACGTAACAAAATGGTGGTGTGTGTTAATGGAAAAACTACTAACTGATTTTTTTTAAGTTATCCCCAAAAATCAAGTGTCGCATAGGTAGAAACAGGTAAAACATTGGTTGGAATCTTGATTCAATTTGAGATTCATACTGGCACAAAATAAAATTTGTCAAATATACTTTTCTATATTCAATTTTATTACATTTACATCTATTTTTTCTTTAAACGAAAAACACATAATATTTAGTGAATGAAAATATGGTGACAGTAATTTATTAGGAAATTATGACGACGTGAACTTAACCGCTGTAAGTTTGTGAAAATGTAACAGATTATTATAACTTATTAATTCAGTATTTCTAGTACTTGAATAACATGTTTGAGTGATTTAATCTATATTAAAGATTCTCTTTTAGTCAACAGATTACTATAAATTACGAATGTTTGGTTTGAGAGGAACTTTTATGAATTTGATAAGCTCCTATATGAATAATCGACAACATATTGTTAAAATCAATAACACCTTCTTCTCTGATTCATTTATTGCATCATCTGGGGTGCCACAAGGAGCACATCTTGCTCCACTTCTCTTTAACTTATTTATTAATGATGTAGTTGACAACTTTAACTTTAGTCAAGTGCTACTATATGAAGATGATATAAAAATCTTTATCTGCTTAGACTCAAAAGATTCGCCTCAGAATATGCAGAATGATTTATCTAGGTTTGAGAAACGGTGCTCAGAGAATAGAATGTGCTTAAACACCAAAAAATGCAAATATATTCAGTTTACAAGGAATGTAAATCCCGAAAAAATGCTTATTTTCTTGAGAGATCTCATATTGAGAATATTACAACAATTCGCGATCTGGGCATTATCTTTGATGAGAAATTGACTTTTACGAGTCATATCGAGCTCTGTTGCAACAAAGCACTTAAAATGTTGGGATTTGTAAAAAGGTATACAGGGGACTTTATTAATATATTTGTCCTAAAGACTCTCTATGTTAGCTTAGTTTGTAGTCACCTAGAAAGTGGTGTTTGTGTTTGGTCCCCATATTATTTAAAGTACATTAATAAAATAGAAAGGATACAGAACAGATTTCTTAAATACATTGCATTCAAAATGAAAATTCCAAAGGATGATATTGACTCTAATGTGCTTGGCTCACAGCTGGGGCTTCTTACCCTTTCAGAGAAGAGGCAGAACTTTGATAAAATTTTTATTTATAAACTGTTGTCAAATATGGTCACTTGTTCTGAGTTGCTTTCTCAGATTAATATACATGCTCCATCTAGAATTTTGAGAGATACCTATACATTTTCTCTTGAACAATATAGAACTTTATACGATCAGAACTCTGCTATAAATAGAATGATGACAAACGCAAATAAGATCACGGTTGACTTATTCTGTTCCTCTCTGCAGGTGGTTAGAGGATCCTTGCTGAATATATGACATGTTGTACAGTGATTTTTTTTCTTCGTTGTATATTTTATTTCTTAGTTTATAAGTAAATTATATGTATTTTGCCTGTCTGATGGATTGGGCATGTCCCGTAATAAATAAATAAAAAAATAAAAAATAAAAATTACTAAATCTTTTCCAATGTAAGTATTTTTATAAGAGTCAATGCCTGGCTTTCTCAACTTAGAAGCGGCTGTCTTAGATTAAATAGTACCCTGCAATATTATCAAAGGAAATCTTAGAATGGGGAGCAAATAGCATTTCTAGTTCAATTAAAAATTATTCCGCCGCAATTACACAGTTTAAAAATTTAACAAAATTCTGATTCTAGCTAAGATAAAACCGTTCTTTAACATGATTCATAATAGGTCGAATAGAACCTACTATTTTAACTGCTACGTTAAAAATGTATTTCAACATCGAGGTCGCAATCTCTTTTTTTTCTATTTTTGAACTCCAAACAAAATAGGCTATTATCGAATACATTATGTTGCGTCTGGGGTCAAAATGAATTCGGAAGTGTACCAAAAAACATTTCAGGCGATATGCCGTCAGAAATTGAACAGGTTGCAGATGATTATATGTCTTAACAAAATGAAAAATCGTCGCATTTGCTAGTAAAATAAAGTTTCTGCAAAAATGTCCCGATTATATCGAGCCCAAATTTTGGGTTCTAACAGCCCCGACTTCAATATTGCAGAGTTAAAACCGAGATGTCTACATCACTAGTGTTGGACAACTAAAAATAAAATAGTGCAGTACCGGAATAAATTTAAATAAGTAAATACTAAATAATGCTTAAGAGAACATGGTTCTTGGGATTAGACCGTGTCAAATCGGAATTACTATCCAATGTTTTGTTTTCGATTGTACGAAGCATTTTCAGGGATCTTTACTCCACGACATGGTTTCTACGTGTTTCAATAGATTCTATATTTTTTTATTTATAGAATCCTGTAAACGATCCTAGAACATTGGTTTCTTTTACACGTCCATTGGCATACTGGTGTTCAGCTGCACAAGATTTAGCAATTTGTTTATATTTAATACATCGTTCATGTTCTTTAAGTCCAGTTAATATTGTGGGGTCTGTTTCTCCACACGCTTCTCCACAGGGGCAAGGAATTTTATATACTTCTATTTGAAAAGATACAAAATATTCCGGGGAAAACATGCATTGTCCAATTTTCCTATGTGTAGTGAAGATTATACGTGAGTTGGACCGCCGAAGTTATCATTTTATTTTTTCTGTAGTACCATGTTTGTAGGGAAGAACACTCCGTAAAGGTGGCTCCTTAGCATTCTCCGTTCCAGGAGTTGAATTATTGTACCTTCTAATTGAACGCGTAACATCCTCAGTACAATAGTTATGCCCTCTCAAAGCTTCGGTCAATTTCTCTGTTTCCAATCTTTATCAGAAATCGAAAGAGTTTTAAATACTACTGAGTTAATATCCGATTGCTTTTATGCTGGATGGTGGTGGAAATTTGCTCTAAAGTTTAAAGTATCTATTTTTACCATTTTACTCCCTTTGAATAAATACATCTAGAAAGGGAAATGTTCCATTTGATTCAGTTTCCATTGTGAATTTAATGTTATTGAGTTTTGGTTTGGTAATTTTGTCACCCAACAGTTATATAGGTTTAAGTATAAAATTAGTAAAATAATTCTTCTGATTAATAGCTAATTGATAATTTAGCCCTGCCTATTAAAAACTGAAATACAAGGTTTTATTATACCAAGTAGAAAGATGATTCTATTATACTTAAAAAGTCAGACGAATTATCGTGAAGTATACTTTACCCTTGTGCTACCATTATTTACAGAATATCCTAGGTTCGACACTTTTGCGGGGTATTTCGCCTAATTTTTAAAATATGCGGTTTTCACAACATATGTTACGTTTTTGTAAAACTAGACATGTAAATAGCGAAATTTTCTTACCTCTCTTGATTTTTGAGATACATAGTGAAATTGGAAAACATCACCTCGAATCTCAAATATCTTTTAACTTGTTAAACGCATTCTTATAGATCTTTTTCTGTAGAATCCAGTAGCGAAGCCGATGTTAAAGCAATATCCTCAAAAGCCTCTATAAAAGTTTTGGCTACCAAAGGTGGTAAAGGATATTCCATAGCCGCCTCCGAGGTTTGCTCAAAAAAGTATATCATAAGTAGACGCAGTAGAAGCTTCCACTAAATATATTAAGTTAGAATCAAGATCATTATGTTTCAATAGGTTTGATATATTGGAAATTGAGTCGTCTTCGGAAACATTTATGTATAACGATTCTACATAGAAACTGATCAAAATACTTTAGGCATTCTACTGGATTGCCTTAAGCTTTTTTAAATGGATTAACAGCATTTGAAAGATATTTAGTATATAAGATTATTTAGTTACAACAATGCTTCTTTGGAGAGAATGAAATGTTCTGACAGGAAGGATTTGCAGGTATGTTAAATATATTAAGGTCGTTACATAAATATGAAAACTCGGCGGAGCATTTAAAATGCGAATTAATGCTAAAAACATTTGTAAAAAATCAAAGCACTATAGCTGACACTTTAAAAAAAAATGCTAAACTATATAAAATACATTTTAACGATAACGTCCGATTAAATAGACTATTTATGTGCTTGGTAATTGACGCAGTTTTGTACCTTACAAAACAAGAGTTAGTCTTTCGCGGCCATGATGAGAGCAGCGAGTCAATAAATAGGGGGAATTTTAAAAAGCTTTTAGGTTTACTAATATCGAAAAGTTCCCAAGAACTAAAAGATCATCACAAAAAAATTAAAAATGTTTTTACTGTTGACTCGAAAACTATTCAAAACGAAATAATTAATTATTAATTGAATTTAATTAAATTAATTTCTGATTATTTAAATGATCATGTAAAAAATGAAATAATGAAAACAGTTTTTTTCTGTGCAAGTGGATGACACCACTGATATTACGCAAACCTCCCAGTGCTCCATAATTTTAAGATACGTTAATTCAAAAGGTTCAGTAGTCGAGAGATTCTTAGGATTTTATAATGTCAGCTCCGATAGAACGTCGGAGAATTTATATTCTCTATTGGATCAAATTTTGGACCAATTTGACTATAAACATAAAGCAATCGGGCAATGTTACGATGGCGCAAGTGTTATGTCTGCCCATCTAAAGGGCCTTGAAAAAAAAACGCGCCGCAGGCTTTATTTGTCCTGATGCAGCAAAGTTTAAAAATATTTCTAAATGTCGAATTTTTTTGCAGTCCTTAGTAGTATTTCCTCATTTTTCCATCACTCATTCAAACGAACGTATGCTCTTACATCTGCATCTACGAGGCGTATACCAACAATTACAGAAACTCGTTGGTCTTCAAATTCGAAATTAGTAAATGTGATTGTTCAAGTTGCGTTCTTCAAAAAAAATCGTTTGACATTCATTTTTGCATATCCAATATAAAACGCTGTCGTGAGGCGCTCTGTAAAAAAAGAAATGAACATATTTTTTAATACCATGGTTGATAAAGCAAATTTTATTACAGAAATAAATTATTACAAACGTGAGCTTGCTAAGCTTTCACCTGAAGAAATTAGGGTTAAGCATAGAACCCTTTTTTACGAAATATTGACCATATTTTAATGGAAATGACACTAAGCTTTCAAGACTCTGAATGTTTGGCAGATTCTGCTAAAATTTCCGAATATAGTTCAAATTTTCCGACTGGCCCGTTTAAAAATTTGTTACAGTTATAAGGGGAAATATTTTCAAAAAGTCAACGACTTAAAAATGAGCTTGGTCTTATTTTTGCCAATGACAGTAATTGGAATAAATCGCTGCAAGAGCAAGTGAAACAAATTTAAGATTATTTAAGATATTTTAACCAAAGCATATAAAGTGTTTTCCCTTATTTTGAGAATACCGTCGACAAGTGCTTCAGTGGAAAGAAGTTTTCCTGGCCTCAAAGGTGTAAAAATTTATTTAAAAAATACAATATCTCAAAAAAGACTTACTTTTCTAGGCAATATTTCAATTCAAAAGGAATGTCTGGAGGAGATTAGGGCAACTCATCCATTTTATAAGGATTTTATAAATAAATTTGCTGCTATGAAGGATAGGAGAATTGATTTAGTATACAAAATTTAGGAAAAAAAAAATTCTACCCCTTCCACATATAAAAAAAATTCTGGAAAAAAAGTTATTGCCATATTTTCTTGCTTCATTGGCACTTCACTTACTTTTTCATCCGCGAGCCGCCACTGTGTTCTGATACGGTTAAGTTGATAACTGTATTCTATTACGGTGTCAGAGGATTTTTTCTTTTCAAGAGTGCTTTAAACTTTTTTGCTGGATCTAGTCTAGAGGATATTGCAGTGTTATTTTTCCCTATATACATAATATTACAGATAGAATACAACGATTACTTTGGTGGTTCAACATACGTAAGCTCTGTAATACCCATGAGAAGATTCGGCAATGCTTGTGATCCCCGTAACTTGTACATTTTTAAGATAAAGTAGATAACATTTCTTGCTCCTGAGGAGCAATATATGCGGGAGAAATAGGACGCTCAACATGCGATAGATGTCGCAAAGTGAGTAGATGGTTTTTTGGTGCACTCCGCAACAATCTCTGTTTTTAAGCAGTAAATCAACAAATTTATTTATTAAAGTTGCCCATATTATCACATAAGTGTCGTTCTTAGCAGTGACTGTAAAAAAATAGTGAAACATGGGCCTAAAAATCCAATCGGATTTAAAAAACGTGATTAAAGAAACCATTACTGAATTTCTCCTCGACAACGACGAATTTGTAAACAAGATGGTAAAAAAAATCACTGAACTTCAACAATATCAGAAAAAGTAAAAATATTTGTATTTATGGAATTCCAGAAATCTCTGGTTCCTTAGAGACACAAGTGTTAGAAATATTAAATAACAACCTCGAAGTGCAATTTGTATATATACACACAGATATTTTATCTAGGTGTGCACTGTTTAACCCTATGATTACCAAAATGTAAATATATTAAAATGAGAAATATATTTTAATTTCAATTGAATTTAAATATCCACTAAACTTAAGGATCATGAAAGGTGTATTAAAAAGAAACAAATTGTTCAATCTGCTGTACTTGAACATCACTCCGTATATTATAAATGTAAAAGAAACCAAGTTTCTAGGATTCTATAAATGAACAAATAGAGAACTTGTTGCAATTCGTAAAAATACAAAAAACTTTAATAGAGATACGGGTTACGGTCTTTATCATCAAAAATAGAAACAGTTTTTATTATATATGGTGAGGGTTCGGTGTGTTCAGATCTTGTGGAGCAAATATCCCTGAAGATGTCTCGTCCAATCAAAAGCGAAGTGTCCGAGAGTAATTCCAATTTGACATGATCAAATCATCCCAAGAACCACGATTTCTTAACAGACGGAAGCCGTGAAAGCTTCTGTTCTATGTTATAAATAATGCTATTGACCAATGGCGAAAAAGAGTTCAAGCAATTATCACAAACGACGGTACTTAAGCTTAGTTAAACGTTTTAAATAAATCTATAAATGCAACAATTTTCCGTTGTAATTTTCTGCATAAGATGGTTGTTTTAAATGTTTGCAGTTCTGTTGACAGATTTTTATATTGGTTCTCACAGAATATTTTTCATATACGAACTTTATGATATACTGTTTTACTTTTGGAACGATTTAAAATGTATCACATTGGAATAATTTTCCTAAAAAATATTTTTGTTCCTGCCTTATAAAAAACTTTTGATCCTAGAATATATGCGAAAATGATTAACATCGGTTTGAAATAGAAACGCTATTAGCTTCTAAGAAAGAGTGCCTTTTAATTTAGCCAACAGTATATGTTATAACAATGCCTACTTAGCAGCTACATTAGCTTTTTCAGTCGCACCAGAACATCGGATAATCTAAAAAATCCCTATTTCCAGTTATAATAAACACTTTAACGTCCCTATGTCACTTCCCGTATGTCCCACACGATACAAGGGCCACGCCCCCTTTTCATTATTGTCATTCGTTAACAATCTACGACCGACGAGCGCAAAAATTTAATGACATACAATTTGTTTTACATTTGGTTGCAGAGCGTTACATTTGACAGTTTTCGCAGGGATAGAGATAGGGACCGTAGAATCAGTAATTGTATAATGCAAATTATGTTTAGCCAAATCATTTTACTATTTGGAATAATGCAGAGAAAAATGAATAGCTTAGAAGGCAGAGAAAATAAAGTGGGTCAATAAGTGATACTGCAGGAATAACTGGTTTCTGAAATATTAAGGTAAGTATCCTATATATTAATTGAATGCGTAATTTCTCAAGTGCTATAACCATTCCCTCTCAGAGCCTCGGTCAGTTTTGATATTTCCGATGTTAAAGAACCTTGATCAGAAATCGAACTAGGTCTGAATACTAGTGAGTTAATAACCGAGTTCTTTTGTGCTACATGGTGATGGGAATTTACATTTAAGTATCTATTTGTATGCATCGATTTTCTATTGAACAAATACATCTAGGGGAATCGTTCCATTAGATTCAATTTCCATTAGGAATTTAATATTATGATGTTGTTGATTAAGGGGGTTCAAAAATATGAGGAGATTTTCCTGTACATGGGACCAAACAACAAAAGAATCACCTGGCATATCTAAACCAGTGTTTTGGTTTTAGTGGTATGGTAAAGCAATATGCTCAAAGGCCTCCATACAGATTTTCGCTACCACAGATTAGAGGAGATCCCATACCTACCTGTGAGGTTTGTTCATAAAAAGTTCTTTGAAAAATGAAGTCAGTAGATGTAAATCAAGCTTATACTAGGTCTACTAAATTATTATCCAGAATATTACATTCCAATTTGTCTGATAGAATGGAAATTCAATCGTCAACAGGAACATTTTTGTATAGTGATTCCTTTTTTTTTAATAATAATTATAATAATAATAATAACTTTATTCCCAACTAACGTATGATAAGTTCATTACAGGGAACTATAGAAATATAATAAAAAAATAAATAAACTGTCAAAAAATACAAAAGAAAAGAGAACATACATTTCTACAAATATTAAACAATAATGGGCAAATAAGTCCATTAAATAAGTAATATACAAAATGTATATATATTAAATAATGCTTCGAAAGGAAAATCTTCAGTAGCTTTTAAAATTTTGCGAAAAATGTTATTCTTTTTAAAGATTGAGGTAGTTCGTTATAAATTTGAATTCCACAATGAAGATTTTTTGCCAAAATTACTTTTTACTGTCAGCATCTGCAAATTATTGCAGTATCTGGTATAATGGTCATGATATGTTGTAATTATAGTAAAATTTATACTAGATAGTTTCTTATTAATATTTATAGAATGTATTAACATACACATATTTAATTTATATATTTTTTTAATATCTATATATTTATTAGGTTTGTATAAATTAGTAGTGGGTTCCAAAAATGGTAGTTTATGAATACATTTGATTATTTTATTTTGCAATCTTTTGAGAGCCTTCAACGTTGTCAGGTTTGCACTTCCCCAGATTGAAGTTAAATATTGTAATTTCGAATAATAGAGTATTTTACTGGAATATGGTCTCTAACTTTATACATTATTCCTATTATCGGTCGTATATTTCGTCTTAAACTTTGGATATCTTTATTCCAATTAAGATTTTCATCTATATATAATCCTTAAAAATTAGTACATACTGAATATTAATAATATTTCCATTAAAAAATAAATTTGGTGAAATGTATTTGATTTCAATTTTATCTATAAACATAAATGAAGACTTGTTAAAATTAAGTGTTATTTTATAAGAACTTAGCCAAGCAAGGATTAATGCCAAGTCATATTGCATATCACTATAAATTTGGGCAGGATTTTCATGAAAATAAATAATTTTTGTATCATCTGCAAATAACTTAAGGGTGCCTATTAAATTTAAACTTGATGTAGAATTTATATATATAAGAAACAAAATTGGTCCCAGTATTGATCCCTGAGGTACACCACATTTAATTTTTTTTTTAATTTGAACATGTTGGTAGCGATTACTTGACTTCTTATACCAATATTCTAGAGACTTTTCAATAAAATCATATGATTTACAGTGTCAAATGCTTTGCACAGATCTAGTGATAATAAATCACAAATTTTTCATACTATCAGAATTACACTGAATATTTGTTATTACGTCAGCAGCAGCAATTTCAGGAACATCGAAAACTGACCAAAATATCTTCAGCGCAGGAATAATATTTTTGCCAAAATGACCATTCACTTTGGTCATTCGCCAAAACCATTAATCAAATCTTCAACGTCTTGTTCAGTTCCATCGTGCCTTTTTGAGTCAGTCATGACCACGTCAGCGAGACAACAATCTCGACCATAAAGCATTGGAAAATACTAAACATATTTATGTTTTGTTGATTTTTTCACCGATACTTTATAGTCAGATGTAATAATATATACTACCTTAGATTGACCCATTCATTTTTGTTTATTTCTTGCTTTCAGTTATATCTAGGTATGTTTTTGATGTTCTTTCATCTGGCTTGAAATTTGCTTTTGGTTCTTTTGAGGGTTATTGGCCTCTAATAAAGAATTCTGCGTACAACAGTATCGACTCTCAAGCATCTGATGAGACTAAACATACTTAAGGTCTCCCAGTTCTTTTGCTTCTCTATTTTTTTTTCTTTTAATTCATAGTCGGATCGGTTTTTTTCTTGCTTTCAGTTATATCCACGTATGTGTTTGATATTCTTTCATCTGGCTTGAAATTTACTTTTTGTTCTCTTGTGGGTTATTGCCATCCAATGAAGAATTCTGCGTACAACAATATCGACCCTCAAGCATCTAAAGATACGAAACATACTTAAGATCTCCCAGTTCTTTGGCTTCTCTTTTTTTTCTTTAATTTATAGTCGGATGTCTTAATACATACTACCTTAGATTTCTCCATTTATTTTTGTTTTCTTTTGCTTTCAATTATATTCAATTATGCGTTTGATGCTCCTTCATCTGGAGTGAAGTTCTTTTGCCTCCGATGAAGAATTTTGCTTTGTACTGGTTTCTGGTCTGCAGCCGGAAACGACGGGAGCCCCAATAGGTGGTGCTGAGTGTTACACATGTAGTACTGTTCCAATAGATTGACGTTTCGTTTTCGATTTTGTCATATCGAACAATCTGTTATTTCAGATCTCTCTGGATACAAGCCCGCCTGACATATATATATATATATATATATATATATATATATATATATATATATATATATATATATATATATATATATATATATATATATATATATATATATATATATATATATATATATATATATATATATATATATATATATATATATATATATATATATATATATATATATATATATATATATATATATATAGGCTGTAGACGTGATTGGCGGACGAAATTATTGCTATTATCAAGAACTACACACCGAGAGACATTTATAACGCCGATGAAATGGAACTCCTTTTCCGCGCCTTGCCAAATAAAACGTTTTCTTTAAAAGGCGAAACATGTGCTGGCGGGAAAGCATCCAAGGAGAGACTCACTATTTTACTTTGCTTGCACTGCTTGATTGCAAAAAAGTAAAAATCCCCGTTTTTTTAAAAGATCAAGTGTGGAAAAATTGCTACTTGAATGGTAGAAAGAAGCATGGATGACAAGGGATATAATGTCGGATTGGTTGATGAAATTTTACCAAAAAATGCAAAGGCAAAACCGAAATGTACTTTTATTTTTGGATAATGCTGCATCTCACCCAAAACTGGAGTTAAAAAATGTTAAAATAATTTTTGTTCCGCCAAGTACGACATCACATTGCCAGCCCCAATTTTAAAAACGAGTACAGAAAGTTTTTAATCAAGCGACTTTTGTCATCCATGGAGTATTCTGAATCTCCCGAACAATTGGGGAAATCCATAAATATTGTAAGTGCCTTGATTTGGATTGTTGCTGCATGGAAAAAAGTCGAATCCATACCATCAATAACTGCTTCCGCAAAGCTGGATTTGACGAAATTCTCGAGGAAAACGTTGACTACGATAGTGAAGATGATGTGCTATTTTCGGAATTATGTAGAAACATCAATGTATTCTCTTCCAACTTAACTTCGTATTCAGATATTGATAAAAGTTTAATCACGGAAAATCCTAACATAAGTGTACGTGAGTGAGTGTCAGTGGATTTCAAAATAGTGAGAGCGGTCAGATTTCATCTGACAGTGATGATGAAGAAATTATTTCTTCCAATATTAAGAACATTAAGGAAGCATATGAATTGTTAAGGGATATTGAAAACTTTTGTATGTTATCTGGAGATTTTGTTTTAGGGAAAAAATCTCAGTAGTTGCGTCTAAAATGGAATCTCAAATTATTAAAAGTAAATTAACTAGTTTAAGACAAACAATACTTGACAATTTTTTTAAATAGAAACTTTTTATAAAGAACTGTATCAAACTGTATATGTAGGTAGTGTAATATTTTATATCAGGTAGTACATTTTTATTGTATACATATATGTATGTAAAAGATGTTGGTGTATACGTAGTATTCTGTATCTGAAATTCAATAATATTGATACACTTGTTAGTCGCATGTTAAAACAGATCTTTTACTTGGTGTTCAGTCCATATAAAATCTTACTGTAATTTTTAAATGCCACACCAACAAACTTTTTTCTTTTTTTTTTTCTCATTGTTTGTTTCAATGTATTTTATATAGATGTGGCCCGCTTTAATCATTCTCATTTGCTACCACTTCGCATATTCTTCTATTTTATGGGTATGTTTCCTTCTTTTTTTCCACAGGAAATACGACACGGTCATAAAAATAAAATTTTAAATTATGTTTTGATGTTTTTGCACTAAAATTGTTGAACGAAAAAAAGAATCGCAGTTGTAATAAAGGCATAGCTTTAACGTTACGATACGAAAATGCTCTATTTACGGGGAAATCGAGTCCAACAAAAATTATATACTATAACTACATCTAGGCGGGTAAAATCGGTAAATTAGCTGTAAATTGTTTTTTTCCCTGTGGTTTTTTTCCTCCTTTTTCTCTACGCCGTGTCCATTTCAAGCCTGTGTTTAAAATAAGAGAAAATTATAGGATGGGCTTTTTTGTCGTTAAAAATTTAAAACGTTTAGTTTTTTTCTGAGGTAGGTTGATGGGTTACTGAAAGTCATGGAAAAAAGTTGTTATTAATACACATGTATTGTGTCGAAAGTTAATTATGTCTCTTGAAATAAAATTTAGGGAAAATAAGACTTGATTGTTTTTTTTGCACGTATTTAACGAAGCATCGCTAAAAGATTCAATAGTTAAGAATGATATATATATATATATATATATACAGGGTGTTCAAAGTTAAGTTGGCACCATTGCTAACTTTTTTGTTATGAGAGCTACATTTTCGGTTAAATTATGAATGTTTTGTATTTTTTCCTGGTGATTACGATAGTGAAAGCAGAAAAGCAATAGAATGAACGGTTCTCGAGATATTGGCAAAAAAGTATATTGGTATTTGTCTAGTTCATTCGATTCGCCGTCAAAAATATAATAAAATAGTTTTTTACCATTTTTGCCTAAAGTGCAAAATAACAGAGAAAACAGCAATTTTTAATTTTAATCTAGTAGTTGCCTATGGTATAAAAACAGTAGTAGAAACGGCCCTGACATTAACTAAATATAATGTCAAGCTATTTCCAGTAGTAAGCCTGCTAGCTTTCTCTATTATTAATAGAATAAAAAATGTGTTTACTCTCTTAGAGAAGTGTGATATAGTGCAAATGTATATTTTGCGCAGAAAAAAATACTACCCAGGGACTTCAGCGTTATAGCGAAAAGTATTCAAAACGCGATCTCCCAAACCGTCGCGCATCGTTTATTTTTAAAACTTGGTTCATGTAGGAAAATTTAGTTTTAGCAATAACTTAATAATTAAGGACAAGCATTTAGATTGGTTTATCGAAGTCACATAAATAACAACCAATAACAGTGTGAGATCTTATTACTAAAGATTAAGTTGAAACTAAAATTTGTTACATTAATCTACCTTAAGGTTTTACCACAAATAGAGGTGTAACACCGATACATTTCAATAGTCGAGGAAAATGAAGAACTTTATAAGTGAAGAAACTGAAATAAATTTGTTAGCGTACGTTGAAACCTATCCTGAAAATTCCATAAGGAACCTTTCCAATGACACTGGTTTGTGTTTAGGAACTATTCATGCCGTTTAAAAAAACACAAATTTGTTCCCTACAACTTTGAATACTTTTTTAGGTAAACCCTGTCCTTGACGTATTCCCATAAAAAGAAATCTAAAGGTGTGATATCCGGGGACCTTGGAGGCCAGCGTATTGGGTCATTTTTAGCTATCCACTTATTCTCAAAGTATTTTTGAAGTAGTTGCTGTACGACTTGGGTGTTATGAGGGGGAGCCCCATCCTGCTGAAAATACGTGCGTCTTCTTTCCTCTAAATACACATCGTCCACCAAATTTTCTAAAATTTCTGATATTATTTCCAGGTACCTGTCTCCATTTAAGGTGCCTTCATAAAAATGAGGTCCGATAATTCTTCCTTTGTATATTCCACATCATACGTTTAAACTGAATCGCATTTGAGGATTACGCTGGTGGACTTGCGTGGGATTTTGCCGTGACCAATAATGACGACTTTTTCGTTTAAACATTCCACTATCTGAAAAATTGGCTTCGTCACTCCATAAAACCATTTGTGATAAATTAGGAAATATCCTGCATTGATTAAGAAACGATGTACAAAAATCAAGTCGTCTTTGGAAATCATCTGCTTCCACCGTTTGTATTAGCCGATATCTGGATGGAACAAATTTTGAATGAATAGTCCCTAAACATAAACCACTGTCATTGCAAAGGTATCTCCTCTTATGAAATTTTCAGGATACGTTTCAAAGTACGCTAACACATTTATTTCAGTTTCTTCACTTGTTATAAAGTTCTTCCTTCTGCTCGATTTTTGAAATGTATCAGTATTAGACCTCCATTTGCGATAAAGCTTTAAAAATAAACGACGGTTTGGGAGATTGCGATTTGGATACTTCACGTTATAACGCTGAAGTGCCTGGGTAGTATTTTTTCTGCACAAAATATACGTTTCCACCATATCACACTTCTCTAAGTGAAACACAATAATGGAGAAAGCTTGCTATTAAAAATAGCTTGACATTAGAGTTAGTGAATGTCAGCGCCGTCTCTACTATTGTTTTTATGCCGTAGGTAACTAGATTAAAATTCAAAATTCCTGTTTTCTCTGTTATTTTGCACTTTAGGCAAAAATGATAAAAAACCAACTTTTTTTATCATTTTTGACGGCGAATCGAATGAAGTAGACATGTTCAAATAAAAAAACTAACTTTTTTGCCAATATCTCGAGAACTATATATTCTATTGTTTTTCTGCTTTCACTATCGTAATCAGCAGGAAAAAATACAAAACTTTCATCTTTCATTTAACCAACATCGCAGCTCTCATGTACGTATATGCGTTGTTGAAACAATTTAAGTGAAATAAACAATTCCTCGTTGTTTTTATTTATTACTTCGTTTGATGAAGTACTGTATAGTGATAGAGTCACCACCTGAAAGTGTTTTAGATATCCACATTCTTATGAAGATGTTACTTTATTTCTGTTTGGGCATACCTGAAAGTTCTTTTTTGACAATAAATAAAGCTAATTTTATTTATTTAGTTGCCTTAAAAATGAAAAAATTTACTAAGATAAAGTGTGACCTAGAGATGAACTGGTCCGATTTCAGATAAATGGCGGACCATCGGGGCTAGTAATAGTAGTAGATGGGGGGGACAAGCCCAGAGACTAGGCCTAAAAGGCCCTTTTCTCTAACCCCGCGGGACGCACTTCTTATTTAGACACCATATAATGAAAAACACCTGTGTGGTGATCAAGCCTTAACTGTCCGGTGAAGGGCGCGCGGAAAGGAAAGGGGACCAGAATCAGCTTTAAAAATAAACCCTTCTAGGATGGGGGAAGGAATTTTCTACGTCTGGGGAATGTCAGCCAGACGGGCCCTACAGTTTATAGAGGATTAACCTCGGCCATCCCCTCCCCTTGACAGGGTATGTGATGGCGGGGAGTGTGAATTAGACATAAATAAAAAAACTCCCAATACCACGGGATATATCCTGTTCCCCCCGGCCTGGTTACCGGCTCTCATGTGAATGGCAGCGTGGAAAGTGAAATTCATTTTACACTCTTCCCTGTTGGATTTTTAACCACTAACATTGCCTGCAGACTTGAAAAGTCGTGCACCCACCTAGGATTCGAACCCAGGCACCCAGACCAACTCCGGTGTAAACCCAAAGCTTTACGCTCTCGGCCAACGGCTGGCTCACCATAGGGGCTAACCACATAAAAGTTTAAAAAATTTTAAGCAAAATAAGATAAAGATAAAGGCCCTTTTGTCTAACCCCGCGGGACGCACTTCTTTATTTAGACAACATATAATGAAGGGCGCCTTGGCTACACCTGTGTGGTGATCAAGCCTTAACTGCCCGGTGAAGGGCGCGCGGAAAGGAAAGGGGACCAGAATCACCCTTCTAGGATGGGGGAAGGAATTTTTACGTCTGGGGAATGTCAGCCAGACGGGCCCTACAGTTTATAGAGGAGTCCGAACCTCGGCCATCCCCTCCCCTTGACAGGGTATGTGATGGCGGGGAGTGTGAATTTACTCCCAAACTACCACGGGAATATCCTGTTCCCCCCGGCCTGGTTACCGGCGTGAATGGCAGCGTGGAAAGTGAAATTCATTTTACACTCTTCCCTGTTGGATTTTTAACCACTAACATTGCCTGCAGACTTGAAAAGTCGTGCACCCACCTAGGATTCGAACCCAGGCACCCAGACCAACTCCGGTGTAAACCCAAAGCTTTACGCTCTCGGCCAACGGCTGGCTCACCATAGGGGCTAACCACATAAAAGTTTAAAAAATTTTAAGCAAAATAAGATCTGATTGTTTATGTTTAGACGCATAAAACGCAACATTGTTGAAAGATTAATTTATGAAGCAAGAATGAAAATATTTTCTTTTAAAAACAGTTTATCTTACATGATCCATGTTTTAGTTGTTGAAAGTAATTTGAGTGAAATTCAAAATAAACGATTCTATATTTGTTTTTATTTATTTTCTCATTATATGATAGTGTTATAGTCACCACCCGAAATTGTTTTAGCTCTCCACGTTTTTATGGAGACGGAAGATATGTTACTTTATTTCCGTTTGTGCGTACTTGAAAGTTATCTCCCGTTTTTCTGACAAAGCTAAATTTATTTACTTAGTTGCATTGAAAATAAAAAAATGTACAAATACACCCATGTTATTCTAATGTAATATCAGAGACTTGCTAGACTATTACTACTGCGAATAGACGATCCGTTCAATGTAACATAAAGTACCTCTAAATGAATCTCCACTTTGTGTTGTATTCCATAGAGTAGGGATCCATCGAGAGATCTCCGTGTTTAAAATATGGGAAAATTATAGGATGAACTTTTTTATAGTTAAAAATTTGAAAGGTTTGGTTTTTTCTAAAGTAGGCTGATGGGTTACTGGAAGTCAAGAAAAAAAAGATGTTATTAATACACATTTATTGGATGGAAAGTTAATTATGTCTATTGAAATAAAATTTAAGCAAAATAAGACTTGAGATTGTTTATATTTAGACATATTTAAGGCAACATTGCTGAAAGATACATTAGTCAAGAATGAAATATATATATTTATCTTGTATGTTTCATGCTTTAGTTCTTGAAAGCAATTAGAGTGAAATTCAAAATGAACAATTCTTTATTGTTTTTATTTATTATTTCGTTAGATGAAGTACTGTATAGTGATATAGTCACCAAGTGAAATTGTTTTAGATCTGCGAAAATTGACCAGAGCGCCAGCATCGCGTGAATGTTTGAGAACACAAGAACGATCTAGTTTGCTTTGAACGCGATAAATGCGCATGTCGGGCATACAACGCGTTCAATTTAAAACTAAAAGGCATTAGAAGTATTAGTACACAGTGTGATCAACAAAAAAGATAATGGAAAGCAGTAGTAAGAAAGTAAAGACATACAATATTTGTTCGGAATGGGAAGAACAGTATTTTTTTACAGAAGTTAAACGTAAAAATGTATGTATCATAAAATTATACATGCGAATTTAGAAAAATATTTCCCGTTACATGCTGCCAGCAGAAAAGAAAAATTGAAACAATTAAAGAACCAGTTAATTGGACAACAGTCAATTGATAAAACAGGCGTTGCAGGAAGCTGCAGATTCCTTATTTTCCAACTTTAAAAATAAAGACGAGATAGTTTCAGCAATAAAATCTATGCAACTTTCTGCTAATACAATGATGAGACGAGTGGAAGTAATGAGCCAGGATATTTTTTCACAGTTAAAAACTGACTTAGATAACTGTGTTTATTTCTCTCTTCGACTGGATGAATCAACAGATGGCCGTGTTCATCAAGGTGGTTTTTAGTGATTTTATGATTAAAGAAGATCTTTTAAAGTTTATTCCACTAAAAGGATATACCACTGGACCGAAATTGTTTTCTCGTTTAAACAATTTTATATCTTTTGAGAAAATTCCAATTACAAAATTGGTAGGCTTGACAACTGATGGTGGGTTGTGATAAGGGTCTGGTAGCATTTTATCGTAGAAATGAACGTTTTCCACAATTTATGTGTTACCATTGTATTTTTGTATCTTTCATCAGCAAGCATTATGTGGAAATGTTTTAAAACTAAACAACGTCATGAAATTGGTAGTAAAAATTGTAAACAAGATCAGAGTTCTCGAATTGCAAAGAAGACTATTTAAAATCTTTGCTGATGAAATTGATTGTCAGTACGAGTATCTACTTCTTCACTCTGAAGTGCGATAGTTAGGTAGAGGACGAGCGATAACACGTTTTAATGAAGCGATAGTTCATCTGTCATAGTTCGATTTTTCAAACAAAGCGGCGAACCGATTCAGGAACTGGAAAATTCAATTTGGCTTAGAGATTTTGGGTTTTTTACGGACAGACAAGATTAATTAACTCAATTTGCAACTTAAGGGAAGAGATAAAGAACTGGCGGAAATGATTTCCGATATTAATGCATTCATAAAAAAAGTTGAGTTTTGGGAACAAACGTTAGCCAACCGTGATTTAAGCATTTTTCTCCAAATCCAAAAGAACCCTATCTCAAAATCCAAAAGAACCCTATGACAGTAAAGTTTATGTAGAAATAGTTTTTTACTTGAAGGATAACTTCAAAAATCGGTTTAAAGATTTCAACAAAATTACATTGGTGGCTCAATTTGTTGTTTCACACTTCATGGAAATTGATAAGCAACAGTTTAGTCAGTCTGCAACTGAAATGGAAGTGGTTGCTTTTCAAAGTGATTTAGCATTGAAATTGTTAGTTTTAAGTACAAAATGTATCTGGCCTATAGTAAATAAAGACAAATATTCGGTTCTAGAAGTGAAAGACTTATTTACTTCCACCTATTTGTGCAAATCTTCTCTTTCCAATATGAAGTTTATTAAGAATAAATACTGCACGCGTCTTACAGACGAACATCTGGATAATTGTGTTCGAACAGCTGTATCAAATTACACTGCAAATATCAAAAAAATTATCGATGAGTCCAAGTGTTAACCTTCTCATTGAATGCACGCATTTTTATCACATGTTCTGATTTAAAATTTTAATTATAATGTTTTATTTACTTTTATTAAGTCGTATGTGACATGCCATTATGACTATGAAAATTTTGTTTATTTTTTAGGTATGTATTAGTATTATTAAGTGCTTATTAATTACATAAAAACATGTACTTATGTCAAATACAACTGTGCATTATTTTGTTTAGGCTAGCTTAAACCCTGGTTACAAGTAAGTAGTTTATTTCTAAATTATCAAAGTAGGTCAACACCTTGAAAAGGTTGGCGACCACTGATCTAGATTCTAGAGATGAACTGGTCTGATTTCAGACAAATAGCGGACCAAAGAAGCTACCAAACAAAAGTTTTAAAAACCGGTCTTTTTTACTCTACTTTAACTTTGACATGTATACGTCTAAATCAAAACAAATCTGCCTTCTGCTATTATGTTTTTGTTTTTTTCCAAATAGTTACCGTATACAGATAAAAACTTTCTACTATGTGTGATATTTATACTTATTTATGCTAATCTAAATACCTGTGTATGTTCAACTAATTTTCGGATACGGATAATTTTTGCTACACTGATATTCGTGTATGTTGGGAAATGTATGCAGCAGTTGAATATGTTTATTTACAGTGAATCGCACATTCAGTTACGAAAATGTGTTGCTCAATATTTCCAGAGAATACCGAAATAACAGTTATTTTTCGAGTCGCATGGGCACATTAAAGTACCGTGTTGGGGAAATTATTAACGATCTTCACAACTGAATATTTTCCACTGCGTGGTAGATGCAATTGCACCTTGCAAAAAAAGAAATACTGAGTGTTGACCTCCTGTTATTAGACTTTTTAACTATTATTGAATTACCTGAAACCTGAACTTTTACCTGTTAAACTGTTAAAATATTTGCAGTAATTTAATTTTTTAGTTTTTAGTTTTTAGTTTTCCTAGATTAACTATTTTTTAATTTATATTTATTATTTGTAGAGTTATGATTTTGTGCAAACATTGGACGACCATTCATCCCGCATAAGCGCTGTTAGGTTCCTGAACTACTCGAATTATATTCAGATTGTATCTTGTGGAGCTGATAAAACCCTCATTTTTAGATCTTTGGGTGAGGTATATATTGATCAATGACAATATATAATGGCAACTTGCTACTACTTTTACTTGTATGTAGCATTTCTTTATTTAAAATTTCCATTAAAATACCCATGTTGTTTTAATGTAATGTCAAACACAGGTTATACTCCGTATAGACGACCCATTCACTGCTAAATAAAAGTACCCCCTAAATGAATCCCCGCTTAATATTGTATTCTGTATAGTTGGGATCCATCGAGAGATTTCCATGCTCAAGGCTCAAGCAAGGAGTTGCCAGTCCGCGATGCACTGCATCCGATCATTTGATTAAATTCGCTTGTAGATTGGTTTTACCCAGCATTCTCCTCTCTTGCAATTCCCAACAATACCCTTGCAAACCCTGACAATACTCTCAAACTTTGAATTTTCTTTAACATTTTTTTTCTTTTGATATGCAGAAAAAACCGAATTGGTACTCCTTATCACGTGGGTAAACACAAAAAATAATAAGCGGTAACAATTTCATGGATTCCTTTGCAAACAAGACGGCAAATATTGTATCACAAAAAATAGATGAACAGACTAGATTTTTAGAAATCAAAATAAACCCTTGAAAAACCAATCTGAGGAATGTTCAAAACGAAAAAAAAATGACTATACTTAAAGTTAAATGACCTAGAGGAGAAATTTAATTTAAATCAACTGCACTTCTACAGAATTTCCAAGGAAAACAGAGACCCTCAATCTGAATTTCAGGAAAATAAGGATAGGCTCGCAAAACAGTATCCATATCTATAATTTGCCATGCATTCGGTCCTTCATATTGCTAACCCACCTCAAGAATACACGTTTAATTCTGATGATGAACAGATAGATTCAAATGGTAGTGTAAAAGATGATTTCTCCCACCCATCTCGCAAGGCTCCGATTTGGGTCTGATTAATCTATTAAAGAGCAACACGAAATTATTGAAGTGAATTAAGTGATCTCATAAGAGATTTGAAGTTATCCAAGAAAAAAGTATAGCTATTGGCGTTTCGAATGTAGCAGTGGAATTTACTCCAAGATAAAGTAAAAGTTTCTGTGTGCCGAAGTCGTCAGAAAAAACTAACGTCGTTTTATAAAATGGAGAGCAACTTGATAGCAACTTGATAGTCTGTAAATATATTGAGATATTGATGATTTCTTTATATATAGATATAGATATGATCCAAAATATTGGAGACTTTTCAATAATTCCTCAAAAGTTTTATATCCATATGAAAGAGATATAAGGTATGAATGGTAAATTTGCGGTTATTTAAAAGTTGCTGCTATTTTACTTGGTATGTAGCAACGATACTGCTGCTTCCTCTGTGAAGGGGGCAGTCGAGCACGATTAAAGCATTACAAAAAGAAAGTATAGCCAGCCAGGAAGCAAAAATTTAACTAGCACGCCATTAGTTTCTTCAGAGAAGACGCTTCTACCGCCTCTTGATATAAAAATGAGGTTTATGAAAATTTTGTAAAAGCCATGAACAAAGAAGGACGTGTTTTGAGTTATTCAAAAGAAAATGTCTCTAGAATCAGTGATTCTAAAATTAAAGGTGTGTTTGTCGGTCCCTAAATTAGCAAACTTTTCGGAGACGCGGAATTTGATTCCATCATTAAAGGCAATGAAAAAGATGCCTGGAATGCTTTTAAAATGGTTGCAACACATCCCTTAGGGAACAAAAGAGCAGAAAACTATCTTGTTGTTTAACTTCCTTTTTACTATCAGAACAGAGGGTGTAATATGTCACTGAAAATTCATTTTCAGGATGTACATCCGGATTACTTTCTGGAAAGTTGTGATGCAGTAACTGATGTGCACAGTGAGAGGTTTCGCCTGAACATTTGGAATATGGAAAACAGGTATCTAGGAAATAGAATTGTGCGATAGTGCAGTAGCCGACTACTGCTGCACTATTACAAGAGATGCTCTAGATGTTGTTTAAAAAGCAGTCTGAGAAACCCAAAATGACAGTTTATTAGTCTAAGACAGTGTTTCTCAATCTTTTCTAGGTTTGTTTGACAGTGAAATTAAGATCCTCTATTGATAAAGTAAATGAATTTCTAAGCCAGCTGAGATTATCTCTTTGTATGGGGAAATATTCACTTATTGAAAGTTGCAGTGCTCGTAAGTGATGCTTAATCTCTGAGGCAATGTCTGTCAATAGAGGAGAATGAGATTCTATCAAAAACTAAAAGTACTGTCACTGATAGACCTTGAAGTGAGAGATTCAGTTCTCAGGCTCGAAAATATATCAGCAAGATACGATAAACGTTGTATCCACTCGACATCAGTATAACGTGATGATAGGTCAAAACAAGAGTCACTAAAAACACAATGACTTCGGTTCTCAAGGTGAACAATTGCATCAAGATTTTTCCACGAGATAATCACCGCATCTCCGTGTAGAGCAACAGACTAGACTTTTCTTCACAGAGAACAGTTAAAAGTCATAAATTAGTAAGCTTAGACTTGATAAAATTTACTACTGTCACTGCTTCATCAATCGTGGTTTTAACATTTGGAGGCATTCGTTTCACTGCCAAGGCATGTCTGTGGATGACGCAATGCCTACTTTCGAGATCAGGCACGATTTGTTTAACACGTGCAGTAAATCTACTGTATTTGCCAGTCACAGATTTTGCACCTTCGATATTTTGATAGGAGATACCACATATGACTTCTCAACCCCCAGCACACCTCGGCGGAACCCTGGTGTTCCGCGTAATCCAGGTTGAGAAACACTGCTCTAAAGATAGAGATACGCGGTTTGGTCCTTTTTGTAATATCATTATTGTTAATCATATCTTTGTATTTTCGTTTTATAAGCTTATAAAATAACATTTTGTAGTAAGCCACAAAATCCTTTTATTTTTGCGAGCCAAGCCAACTAATAACTTTAACAGATATTTATGTAAAGTCGAAGAAGAAACTAAAACATTGTAGGCCAGTGATATTTTTACGGGTAATAAGGATTAGATAGTATGACTAGACTAGACAGTTTTATATATTCGCCACATCAAAATCCCAATATACCAACCAGGGAAGTTCCAGTACCTGAAATTTGTCTTAATTTATCAAGCAATCTCTGAAAGATAACACAATTTTTATATATTCATTTTTTCTAAATAATGTGGAAGTCATCATAATCAAATACTACATTTTTCTGGACAAAAGAAATATATAATTAAGGAAGTTCAGGGTGAAATCAGTTTACGTTTTTTTTTTTTCATTTTACCCTAAGAACATTTAAATTGCACTTCCTTTGGCAGCAGACGAGGAAGAATAGAAGTTACCCACAATAATGTCTCAATAGACCTTTTTTTTGTCATATTGTATTTTTGAGCCCTCCACTTTATACTTGCTATTGGAAAATATTAAACGTAATATTATTATTAGGTATTAATGTAACTGACGTAACCGAATTATTTTGAAAAATACGACGAGAGGTGTGTGTAAGATGAAATAATTTAAAAAAAAATAATTGAACCATCTTTTGGTCAAATTATAGACAAGGCTAGACTAATAATATAAAATTATAAAAATTGTTTTGTTTAGTGTCAGAAGATCGCCCAGATCTGGTTATTCCCAAACCGCCCTCGCTATCAAATTTCTTAGTTATCTTTGATACAATACATCCAAATCATATCAAGGAACAATAGAAATAATTGTCCACCCCTCAATTGTAAATAAGGGTTTTAAAACATACCACAATAGCTGATTCTATTATCTCTTAACCGCCAGTTTTTTCAGTGAAAAACTCGTAACTACCACAAGTAGTCTGGAAACTAACCACAACGTCGAAATTTGTCCTACATACCCGAACAAAAGATGATCGAGATACTAAACACGAAAAAATTACGTGTTATCCGATATATTCTTTAATAAATTCGCCATTATTCTTGAATGTAAGGGTATACGACTGGTGGGTGCCATATTGAATTTTGTACTTGGGGTGGATGCATTGGTAGCGGAGTGTGGAGCAAAGTAGACGTTTTTTGTATGTTATCAAAATTATTGTTATTGTATAGTCTGATTTAGCATACTTAACATTAAAAGCGTAGATGTCTTTAAGTAGTAGCGAACATGCAAGCACTAATTGTTCTTCCCGGAGCATATTTTAAATAAAAACTCCTCGTCAAATCTTTTTGTCAGAGACATCTTTTTGATACGATATTTAACTGTCAAGAAGCGTTCAGACATTTCTTAACGGACTTGAATAAACTTTACGGATTCTAAAAGCTTGTTTCATGTAGAATAGATGGTGGGGAATGCTTTTATCATCATCAATTTTTTTTGCATTCTACAGGGTGATAAACAAAGTCATGTAAAAAATTAAAATGTTCAACAAGGTTATTGTGTACTGATATTTTTAGGCCTAGGTCAATATTACGGAATGTTTTAAACTGTTTTTCGTTTTCTGAGTTGTAACAGAAATGACGTTATTTTTTCTGAAAAAAAAACAGCTATTTTAAGACCGATAAAATGTGCAAATGTATAATTCCAATGCAAAATTTTTATCGTTAATAACTTTGGTCTAATGTAAGAAAATTATTTATAATTGGGATGTTTTAACATATACAAAGGGCCCCAAAATAAGCCTCGAATTATTAAGGTCGTGTAGGGGTAAAACTAACAAGCATTTGATCAATCCAATTAAAGGTTTACTTTAAAATACATACAGATAATACTATAACGTATAAAGTATACGTAAGTACATAGTGTGATCAGTAAATTCATCATTCTATGGATTTTTTTGTTATTCGACTTTAGTAAAATTTGAAATAGTAGACAGTTTTTGCTTGAACATCAATGAAAAATGACAATTAAAAAGTTACGCACGTGATTTATCTTACCTGTCAAATTTGACATTCTTTCAAAAAGTGGCACCGCATTTTTGGTAAAAATTTTGAAAAATCGCAAAGAAAAAAGTAGATTTTTTTATTTTTATCTAGCTATTCTTTAGACGCCAACTACCAGTACTAACGGTTTTGAGGCAAATTTTCTTTTTTGTTGTCATTTTGCATAATTTATTAAGTACAAACATTGTGCTAGCTTAAAATTTGTTAAGACCAATTATTAAAAAAAACACACACATGGAATAAATTTTAGGATACTCTGTATTTTGTATTATATTATTTTAGTTTTTTTATATTTTTTTTTTAAATATTATTTATAGTATTTGAAAATAAAACTTCTATGAAATTAATCAAACGTTTGTTAGTTTTATACTTACATCTAGGTAACTTAGATCGAACCTTATTTTGGGACACTCACTATAAGTTAGGCGGCCTCGTTTAAGTCCTTATTTCTTAATATGAACCATAGTTACCATTAAAAATAGAGATGTGAAATTAGCCAATTACAAATTTACACATATCATAATTTTTTCCTAAAGATTCATTTTTGCTACAAGGCTGTTAAGAAAAAACTGCCAACAACGACTCGAGATATTGATTTGGGCTTCAAGATAATAATGCCTTGTTGAAAATTTTATATTTTTACATTGTCTTCTTTACCACCCTGTTCAGAGCTAAAGAGCGGCAGCACTAGTCACAAATTTCAAAAAGTAATGCTTAACTTTTCACTCTGAAAAAGCGCTTATACAATACCCCACAATATATATTAGCTATTCTGTGAAAATGCGTAATGCCCCCATGTTAATAGTCATTTACAATGTGCTTACGGAAGTCTAAAGGTAATAAGTAAGCACTTTTGTTAAATTGAAAATAATAGACATCATTTTGACGTTTGATTATTGTAACCTTGTTTATCAGTCATGTCTAGCACAATATGATATAAGACGCATTCAGGTAATGTAGAACTGTTGTATGAGGTATTCTGCTTTTGTGGCAAGGAGAGATCATATCACTCCTTCTTATGTCCAGCTCGGGTGGAATAAAATGGTCATAAGATTAAAAATACATTATTCCTCCTTTATACAAAAAGTTTTATTGGCAAACTGTCCTATTTATTTGAGAGAAAAAATGTTATTTGGGATTAGTGTTTCAAATAGATCTTAGGCGTAACCCGCGACTGCTTCACGTCCCACTGCACACCACTTCTGCTTTTAGGGGCTCTTTTAGCTATAATGCCCCTTCTATATACAATTCATTACCAGATTTTTTAAAGTCAATTTCCAATATTGGTAACTTTAAACTAAGTTTGTGTGGGGCTCCATTTGTCCGTCTCCATCATCAGTAGCACAGTAACACTATAATTTTAATAATAATTTAATTTAATTTGTTTCTTGTTTGAACGTAAGAATTAAAGTTATATATATATTTTTTTGAAATTTGTATTGATTTTCAGTAATTAGGTTTCACTTCAAATTACATAGGTATAGGTATAGTTAAAAAAATTGTATTTAATATTGTACAACTGTAACGTTTTTCAGGTTGGGTTTAAGCAGCTGAGCACCGACTTAATAGTCGATTGAATTTAAATTTGAATTTGAATATATTATCCGAGTTCCCTCGTAAATTCACCTTTCGACGAATACTAAGTCAAGCAGCCATTGTCGCACTGCAAAGTGACGTTTTCGTCACGTCCCATCCAAAAGCAGAAAAAAGCAAACACATGTGATATGAGTTGTGACCTTGAAGCGTCCAATAAACGTCAAGCTTTCTACCAAATGTCGAGTTGCAAAGAATTTTACCGGCAGCGTTTTGTCTGAACATATTTCAAAAATCAAAATCAGTACGAAGGTTATTGCAAGAAAAATCATTTGTGTTTTGGCTTACACTGGTCTCAAAATGAAATTTTTAAAAGTATTTGTTACTATACCGATAACGATTGAAGCAGAGAAACAGAGAAACATGTTTCTACTCTGAAACGGATAATGATATGTACCATGTTTTCAGACAGGTTTAGTGCCTTAGCATGTTTGATAGTTAAACAGAAACTTTTTCGGTCTATCCTGATTTGATTAAAAGAGATTTGGTTTTTAAAAGAAATTAAAAAATTATTCGTTTATCACGTATTTTATTATGTGGAGGACGGACAATCATATCAAAAATCCTTTGTTTTTTAATTTTATGTTGATTTTGTTTAAATATTGCGAGGCATGTTGTATATTAAATGATCATCAATAACGCTGACAGATGAGTTATTTAAATTAGTTAAAATATATAATGTATTTTATTTTCGACATAAACGGCAGTTTGCAGCACTGTCACTTTCTAAAGTAACAACCTGCCACTACCCTGTACAATGCCAACAAAACTGAGTTGCATATAGATGAAATAAGCTTTTAGAAACCTAAAAAGTTATTCAAATTAATTAAAAATTCTTTTTGTCTAAGTATAACTCTTTGCTTTTGTTTTTAATTCAACCTGCAAAAATAGTAAAATACGAAGAATTTTGGAGATTATAGGAGAAACTTGAGAGTACCACTTTATAATTATATCTGCCACATAAGGCTCATCTCTTGGGCAAAAAAACACGTGCGAAAATATTTAGAGGAGAAATAGGACACCCGATTCAAATACACAAGTTAACAACAGTCAGAGATTTCAGCAGTTTTTATCACGTCTATAGCAATGTTAAGAATTGTTTATTAAATATGTTTTTCCACTTTCATTTTTTTGACTAACATTTTCTGTGGATGCATTTTAATGTTATATAACAACTTTCTCGAAAATGTGTGTACTTTGCCAATATTTTGTGATCTAAACATTACATACGATGTCATTTTAACTCTTTTGTACTTTCCAAGTCAGTTTCATCAATATTTTTTTCTTATAAAATTTTACAAACTCCCCCGTGGCATCTCTTTCTGCATTTCCCAATTTTCTGGATTTCACGAATTAAAATTGCTTTTGTAATTTTCCAGATATTATTTGTTAAACTATAGAGAAACAGAAATTATAGAGAACCAGAAACTGGTAAATTCACAGCGCGTATCCTACACTCTGTCAATATTTACTCTTTCTTCCCCTATAACGCACACAGCTGTATCGCAACACAGAAAACTGCACTTAGAACATTGATCACAACACAATGCCTCACACAATGCATTTACCTACCCCTCGACGTGATTTTTTGTGCGTTTACCTTCCTCCATACGCCAATGAAATTATATTCGCAAGAAATTATAAGGCGGCCATGTTTAAATTGTTGTGGGTTGCTTGCGCTCAAGACGGTAATTATGACATTAGATACCGAGTGTTTTGTTTCTGCTTGTAAGTGGCCGGTTCGACATGCTTCCTTAAACTTGTATTAAGTAGGTCATGAAAATTTAATTGTGTTTTGGTAGTGAATTATTTTAGTTCAAAAAAGTTGTTAATGCTTTATAGGGGGAAAGTGAAACACAACATAATTTATTAAAACATCTACAATAATTTTCATTAATAAATTACTATAATTCATAATATTGATGCAATTTTGGTTCATATCTATTTTATTTAAATTCTTTTCTTTTTTTAATAGTATTTATTATATTTTGTAAATTTTAGGTTAGGTTAAGTTTGATGCAAAAACAACGCCAAGCTGAAATGCAAGAAGTGCAGAAGTTCCCAATGTATTGATTCCTCGTCGTGATTAAGAGTTATGCCTTACAAGAACAGACTTGGCGTATTTTGAAAAAATACTTAGATCTACACCGGTATAAGAACTGAAGCTACTAGACTTTGGTAAGCGTCGTGACTTGGCTGCTTGGGCTTGAGAGCTCGAAGCTGGAAACGGATCCTAATTTTGACTAAAAAATTATCTTTTCAAAAGAATCTCATTTTTAGGTAAGTGGATAGTTCAACAAGCACAATTGTCGTTTTTGGTATAAAAACGATCCTCAGGAGATTCACCCTTGCATTCGCAAAAGGTCATTGTATAGTGTGGTTTATAGCATGGTGAGATTATCGGACCATTTATTTTTAAACGAGGTGGGAAATGCAGTTGCAGTGGATGGTGAGCGGCATAGATTTTTTATTTAGTATTTTTTGGATCAATTTAGATGAAATTGATTTGAATGAGACAAGACGTCCCCCATATTATACTGCTTATGCCACTATCGAAGTATTGGAAGAAACGTTTGATGGAAGGATAATTTCAAAAAAGCAAGTATTAAATGGCAGCTAAAAAGTTGTAATTTAATTCATTTAGATTAGTTTTTCTAGAATTATTGAAACAAACCATTAATAATTCATGCATTAAGATGAATCATCGAAACATTAGGCACAATTTTTTGCACACAGTCACCGTTCATCGAATTTGCTCCTGTGCAATTGATGTTGATGTGGACACTTGAATGATGTGTTATTTAAAACAGTGGACTGTGCTTTACATTAAAATAAAAAGTTTAGTTGTATGCGATATAGTATTTATTTTATTTAATTTTAAAATCATATCGTTCTTAATTCAGGGGCGTGTATTCCTTTATGAAACAGGGTATAGGCAACAATAAATTACTGTGTTTTTAAAATTAAAAGTGCTTCCGTCTTGAATCAGTATTTCCATAAACAGTTGAAACTTAACTTAGAGTCACTTAAAACCGCTCTCAAAAGACTCACATTTTCTTGTCGCAAAAAAATGCATTAGTTCTTTTTAAAAAATCGGTTCAATAATGCGGCTATTTTTCTTAAGTCATATAATACTAATAGTTACATTTTTTAAACGTGTATTTCACAACGATCATTCCGCAGAATCGCTACTGACCTGTAATTGTATTGTTATGAAATTTCCTAATGCATGTCACATTTTCTTATCTTCACAAAATTTATAACCATTTCGTATGGACTAAATTTAGAATATTAAGTACGTAACGGGGTGAGAAAGAAAGACTAAACTGTTCATATATTACTATAATAACCCATATTATGACTGGGCAGCATGTCGATTATAATCAATATTAGGAAATAGTTCGGTTCATGTCTTTCTTTCTATTCTATGCCTACGACTCTTTTAATATCTTTGTCGCACTCGTACCAAAGCACTGCTTGTGGTTCCGGGGGGTTTTTAATGGTGATCGAATTTTGCTTGCCTATTGGTTGTTATGGTATGATTTTGTGGCGGCATAATTTTAGGTGGTTCGACACATTTTTTATAATTTTTGATGATAGATGGTGGATCTAATATTAAATTTATGGAAAAAAGGCTTTGAATAAATAAACTTACAAAAAAGAGCCTAACCGTGACTTTGACGAGACCAAGAAGGTCCTAAAATTCAAAGCGATGGTCCATCAAAAAGACAACACCTTGTTTCCGGTTTTCAGTGGCGTATCAACTTTTCAAAGTTTTACTTTGAAATTTAGAAAGAAATTTGAAAGCTTATACTTTTGAAAGAGAATTATAATTGAGCTATGGACTAAATTAAACAAGCCAATCATCACATGCATTATTTCAGATGCCAATTTAACAAAAAAATGGTGAAACATTAAAATTCGTGTCTTTAACAACTCATTTTAGATATTATTAAATATTACTTTTTACATAATAAACCTTTCGTACAAATACCCTTATATTTATTCGGGGGTTTTACAACGTTTGTTGTTACTGATACTTTAAAATTAAAATTAAAATTAACTTAACGAGAACGAATTCTGGATTATGAACTGTCATGACATGTGCCCAATAATTACATTAATTTGATGTATAGCTTGCGACTAAGAAATACCTGCAACTAAGAATTTAACAGCGCAACCATAGGTTATTTGGACAAACTTGCAGCTCATTTGTAAGTTATGTCATGCTTTGATAAGCTGTAAAATGCACGATTTTTTTCTTGTTTGTTTCTTCTTTGACTATCCTTTTGTATTTCTGTTTCCACAAATATTATTTTAAAGTCAAACTATTTATTTCTCATATAAATTTACACAAATTACAAAGTACAAAACAATAGAAAAATACCTAGATGCGAAATATCAACATCTAAGACACATTATAAGTCAGAAGAAAATCCAATAAAATTAAATATTAACTATACAAATAAAATCAAAACATATCGTAGAAATACTAAAATAATTTTGGAAACGTGAACAAAATAATTAAACTATAACTGCTATTATACGGTACCTAAAAAATTTATTAGTTAAAAATGCTCTATTACATTTTAGAATAATATAAATATTAGGTAAATTCTTATTAAACAAACGTACAATATTCAACAAATACCTCTAGTTATGATTCTTATTTCGAGATGTTTTAGCACTGGCATAAGATGTGAGTGTGGATGTTTTTGTTTTTGTGAAGACGTTCAGAATGGAAGAAGAAGGGGCTCCTTAACTTCTTTCACAATTGTTTAGTTAAAGCTAAAGAAGAATAGGTAGGGTTAGGTTAGGCCACGCCTAACTTAACCCTACCTATCCTTCTTTAAGTTGGTTTACGCTTACAGAATCCAAATTTTTATTGTTAGTATTTTTGGGATATCTTAAACGATGTAAGGTTAGATTAGGTTAGTTTTTTAAATTAATTTAAATTACTTTGGGTTAGATTTAAAAAATATATATGTTATTACATTAAAAATGGTTCATGCAAGCACAAATATTTGGGCTATAAATCAAAATTTTGGCCTATAAATCGGATTTAAAAGTGTCTAGATAATTTCTATATTTACGAAAATACAAATGTACTTATAGTTGGAACGAAATTCCTTTCTGTCTTGTAATTTTAATACGGATACGACCGCACGCCACACAACTGACCAATTTTTGTATTCAGGAGACCACAAACCACCACAAATATGTTTGTTTCGTTTTTTAACACACAACACAACTTATCAATCAACTTTTATATTAATGCGATATGAATATTATTTATAAACATGCTCATATTTCCAAAAGCGACGGTTTGACAATAAACGTCAACAGACCAAAATGTAAACATCAGAAAAATAAGGTCCCAAAAATTACATAGTTCCGTCGAAAGCCTGCTAATTTAAAATAATGCATGGGGCTCTTTCCTCTTGTCTATTTATTCAAAGAAAAAAGAGAATTCTGACAAAAGAAAAATAGATTACCCAACCATTTTTTTAGGGTAGGCAATGCATTTTTGCCTGTATTATACGCACGCCTCTGGTTCATATTGGAAACCCCTTTAATTTGACAATACAAAGTTCTTTTTGTCAGATATCAGGAATAATGGTGAAGCATTTACAGTATATCAAGAACTGGTTACATATGACAATATATTAAATTAGAGAGTTCATCATAATGCTACATCGTTTCTACAGCAATTAAGTATTGACCATCAAATGTCAAAAAGTGATACACTTGGTGAACAAAAGGAAACTGTCGGTCGAAGAAACTAATATCATCCTCCTTTAAACCAAGAAACGCTGCATTATTAAAGCTTGAAATGTTCACTTCAGTCCGTATTTAAATGTTTCGCAGAAACTGTTTTCATGCATCATGTAGTGCGTCTAAGTAACTTTTATAAAATATGCTAGTTAAAAATTAATAGATTCCACGAACCTGTAGATAACAGAGGCCAACATTTGGCTACTAAAAGAACTTCTTCTGTTAACACAACATAAGCATGACACCCATGAAAATCATCCAAAAAAAAACCTTCTCACTTTTTGTGATCGAATTAAATTTGGGGTAATCTATAGTAATATATAAAACACTTAGTTGACTGACTCACTCCTCACGCTCCATCTCAAACAAGGCTGAATTTTGGCAAACAGGTTGATTTTAGAGAGGTTCGATCAGAAGGGGTTTTTGAAAACTCAAGGTCTAAGGGGGTGAAACCATCTCTTAAATACTACAATATTTTTCGGAAAAAACGCCCGAACACGTGTTTTTAAATTTATTTTTTTACATATTTTAGGATTTTTTAAAAATTTATATAGGGTGTTCAAAGAGGTGGACTTAAATAATGCAATATTTTTGTATTTAAAAACCGGTCAGTTTTTCGAAAAAACGCTTGAACACGTATTATTTAATTTATTTTTTTACGTATTTTAGGATTTTTAAAAAATTCATACAATGTGTAACAAAAGGGTAAAACCATACCTTAAATATTATAATATATTTTATTTAAAAAAACCGATAGTTATTCGGAGAACGCTTGAACATAATATGCTTTATATTTTATTTTTTTTAAAAACCGAGACAGGGTGTCTAAGGGGCTGAAACCACCCCTTTAATATCATATTTTTTATTTAAACATGTGCTTTTTATTTTATTTTATTACGTATTTTAAGATTTTTTATAAATTAATACAGAGTGTTTGAAAAAATCGGGTCATTAAATAATTTTTGCGATCTTTCTCAAACCGTTTGCCGTAAAAAGCTGAGCTTGTGCAAACAGCTTGATTTTGAAGTGCAGAGGTTCGATAAGAAGGGATTCTTCGAAACTCAGTTTTCAAGAGGGTGAAACTACCCCTTAAATGTTTATAGTGTACTCGAAAGTTGTCAAAATAAAACTGGTTCTTGGTTTAAAGAACGAGCTATATTAACTTATAGCACAGCAGATGAAATAAATCTAGCTTTATTGGAAAAAATCACTGCTCTACAATTAACAAACTCAGTAGATGTAGTTATAGACCAAGAAAATGCGGTTAACTATCCTGTCGAGTTCCTACACTCTCTAAACCATTTAGGAATCCATCCTCATGTTTAGCTTCAAAAGTTGGTGCACCAGTGACGCTGATTCGAAATTTAACCACCAAAATTGTGCAATGGAACTCGGCTACAGGTTAAAACATTACAAAACAGTTTAATATAGTTTACTATTATTTCTGGCCTTGGTCTGGAAGAAACAGTTTTTATACCACGTATCCCTTTAATTCCGTCCATTAATCCATTTCAGTTTGAACGTGTACAGTTTCCTTTAAAGTTTTGTTTCGCCATGACAATTAACAAAGCTCAAGGGCAATCCTTAAGTAGAGCTGGAGTAGACTTGCGCTACGATTATTTTCCCATGGTCAACTCAATGTCGTATGCTCTAGAGCGCGTAGAAGCTTGGCTATTTTGCAGCCAGAGAATGCAAAAACAAACGTGGTTTATAAAGAGGTACTCAAATGAGGCGATTTAAGTATCTCTTTACATACCTTTCATTATAGTCATATACGCGAACGAAGTCGTGGGCACCCGCTAGTGTCTTATAAAATGTATTTTGCTGCTTCAACTATTTTGCTTGTATTATTAGCTTTGGCGGGCATTTGCACCGCCCCCTAAATGCGCCACTGCATTTATAGTGCAAATGTAATGTAGGTTTTTGTTAGTTCTTTATCCACATAGAAACGAAAATTGTATTAGATAGTTTTCAGCTATTATAAAAGAACGCCTTTTTAATGCAATTTTATAGGTTTGTTGAAGCCTATGCCAACTGGGATATCCAAACGAAATTATGTGTACCTTTCAAATATGTGTTTTAATGAAATCTGTTTCTGTAATTTGTAGTTTAACAAAAATTGTTTTAATATGTTATGTAATTTTAATATTTAAAAATAATAAAATTTTACCCAAATTTTGATACCTGTAAGTTAAAATACATAGAATGACCTCAAAATTTATTTTTTGAATAGTAATTATTAATATAAGCAATCCTATATAAAACCCTAAAGGAATAATTTAGGAGATATCGTATTAATTTTAGCTACAAATTTGATCGACAAATTCGTGCGACAGAATTTTGAGCACCTTTTACATTATTTCTTAAAAGAGTATAAAACTAAATTTGATAATTATTATTGTAATTTAAAGTACACATAATGATTTCATTTTTACGTCCCTTGTAAAAGGAAAGTACCGAGGGAAGTACTGTAACTGTGAAAAAAGTCACCCTCCCAGGTTTTTACAGATCTTCACTTTTTACGGTTCCTAGATGCCAAAAAACATGTTTTCTTGGCGGCTTGGGCTTATTAAAATTATTATAAAATCAGCCTGAAAAACTACCTATTAGATTGATTTCAAATTTTGTGCAAGAATTAAGTGTGATATAAAGCTGAACTGAAATTGTCGTACGAATTCAAGATGGCGAAACAAAATGGCGGCCAAATAAAATGTTTGTATTGGTGAAAATTTTCCTCCTCCCAGGTTTTATATAGCTTCAAGTTTTAGCGTTTCTAGATGACAAAATACAAGTTTTCTCAATTCCGTCGGCCAGTCTATCTGTCTGTCTGTCACTTTGCGGCATAGCTCAAAAAGCCTAACCGACTGACTTCGATTTTATTAAAAAACTGAAGGTCTTATGGGGATGACCGAATAATATTTTGGTACATATCCAATATGGCGGTATGGTTAAATGTTAAAAAAATTATCACTAAAAAACAATTTATCCAAATTACCTCAAATTTTGCACAAAAATCATATGTTATATTCATCCCTCCAAGAAGAGAGACAAAGTAACGAACTAAAATAATTTAGTCAAAATATTTTGTTAAAAACTTGTACTATTAAACAGATTTAAAATTATTACAAATTGTCGTGAGGGACGTAGTCGAGGGCCTCGATAAGGGTAAACCGCGATCAGCAATGCTTTGCAACCTTAGTAAGGCTTTTGACTGCGTCTCTCATGGCATACTTCTGGATGTCATATGGGTATTGTTGGTGTGCCACTTTCCTTAATTCTGCCCTATTTGTTAGATCGAACACAGATTGTTTCTATTAATGGTGTGCAATCTAGTCAGCAACAAATATGTAAGGGAGTGCCACAAGGATCCGTCCTGGGCTCTCTACATTTTGTTATTTATGTAAATGACTTTTGTGTCGACGTGCTTCCTAGTAGATCAGATTTATATGCGGATGATGCGACTCTGTTGATATCTGCGGATACGTTACATCAGCTAACACTCTACATATGGCGGAAAAATGGTTTGCATCTAACTTATTAAAAATGAATTGTAACAAAACGCAGACAATTGATTTTAGCTTTTCAACTACCGAAGAGGCTAGCAAAGTTAAATTGTTGGGAATAACCATCGATGGTGGTTTGAAATGGCATACTCATGTTGCCGTCCTTTGTCAAAGATTAAGTAAACAATTTTTTTGGCTAAGACAATTAGGTAGAACTTTTTCAGATAGGATTTTGTTGACGGTTCACTTTGCAAACTTCCATTCTATTCTTAGTTATGGTGCTATTGTAGTTACTGATCAAGCTTTTAAAGTTCAAAAGAGGGCAATTAGAGGGTATTGGTGCTACGGTCTCTGGTTGACCTTTATTTCTTAAGTATCAGATGCTGCTTGAAATCCATAGACAATCTAGTAACATTCCGCTTCTCTCGCACAATCATAATTATGGCACAAGATAGACATACACTTACCAATTCTTGCCTTGACCTAAAACTCTACAATAAACTAGGCAACCATGTCAGGTCGCTATCTCAGTCTAAGTTTAAGCGTTTTTATTTGAAAAAATAAAATCTTAATTTCTTGCAAATTTGTTTTTATATGTTTGTTTTTTTTTTCATTATTGTTAAAAAATATATTGGTTTGTATTTTTTAAAGTTTTGTCTTTTTACCATCATTGAATTTGACGTAATGTTTATAACTTTTAAATAAAAGTATCTGATTGTATATACAAATTTTTTTTAGACAATGAAAATTTTCCACAACCAAAAATAAAGACCTTTAGTTTTTTACCTAATTGATCGTAAGACAAAAAAAAGGTCATTTATTTTTGTTATACATAAAACAGACTCTGAGGGGGTTTTTACCTTCCAATTCAGAAAAAAAGTCATTGCTATATATTATTTTTATCATTTTAGCTTTAATAAAAGTGGCTTTGGGGGTCTTTTAACCCCTAACATCCCCTTATATATGCCACTGAAATAAGTTTCACACAATAATGGAGCTTTTTATTGTTAACAACAATACATAATCTGTACCGAAAAATAACAAAAACCACAAAACATTCCTAGTTTTCTTTTTAATTTTGCTTGTCTTGCATGTAATGCATATTGATAAAAGCTGAAAAAAAAAGGTTTTTTTTTAGCTTTTTTTTTTTGATCACTAATAAACATACCTACCAAATTTTAAGTCTTTGTATCTAAGGAACGGCTGAAAGCTGTAATTCAAGTTGAAGTTTCTCGTCAAATTGAATATATTGTTTTAAGTGATGGGTTTTTTAAACTCTTTGAAATGACACTAGACAACTATTTATTCAATTCTATTTAATTTCCTAATTTAAAAAAAAAATGGTGTGCAAATTAATGACCACAAAAGGTATCTTTTCACAGCTTTTTTTTATCGAAACTAATTGTTTTTATTGTCATTTTATGCTGATATGTATAGAATTGCCAAAAATCTTTCTACAAAAACTCAAGATTCCTTTACTTTATGGTGCCACCAACATTTTCATACAAAAAAACCGAGGGGAAGAGTAATTCTTTCTCCACGAAAATTTCCGTTAGATTAACATCAAATTACATATTAAAAATTTTTTGTTTCGATTTATAACTTAAAAAGCAGCCAAGAAATGGTGAAAATAGGAAAACGACCTATAGGAATTGATTCCAAATTTGATTGGAAACCCCGGTGTGACGTTATAGTGAGACAAAGAAACTGTTCCAAGACAAGCCGCCGAAGACTGACTTGGCAACCTTGGCCGAAGAAACCTGTTAAGTAATAATAAGTAAATACATTTTTACAGTTGTAGTTGTTTTAATTTTATATAAATTTGGCAACCCCGTCGAATGTTAATTTTCTTTTTGCTTTTTGTTTTTCTTTTCTCTGTTTCATCTTGCCTACAAGAACGATGGATTTTTTAAAAATGTAGTTTGGTGCTCGTCAAATTTTGTTTTGTCCCTTTTTACATGTAAAAAGTTTTTATTACATTGATTTGGTACCAGTGGCGGCTCGTGGTGAGTTATATTGGGAGGTCAATAATAAATTTAAAAATAGGCATACTTAAAATAAAAATAAATTTCTTATCTTCAAATTGAGCTTTAAATTCTCTTGAAGTTCAGGTCTGCTCTTCGTTCTTTAGAATTCGAAAAATGCTGAATAACACGTTCGTTTACTTTTTTTCTCTCGATACTTAACATTGCTAAAGCGGATAGTCTATCTTGGCCCAACTCCTCAACAACATTTATGAGCCCTCGAAAAACCCCTGGATTTTCAGACAAAGCGGTTTCATCATGGCCACGTAGTGCCAGCTCGAATGCCCCACAAAATTTTACGCAATCTACAATTTTGTTTAAAATATAAATTTTCAAAACTCTCTACCATAAGCATAGTTCACCGACCATTTCATGTGATCTGCAGAAAACCCATGTTTTTTTATTTTTTTTAAGTGTTTTAAGTCTTTAACACCGGTTTAGCACCATACTGAGTCCGATGAATCCGTAGAAAACAACAAACAAACATAATAGAAAAATGAGTTAGAGACTTCACAACCACATATCCACTTAGCTAAATCGTACATACTTTTGCGAAAATTTCTAGTTTGTCGTATCTGGCAAATTGCGACCACTTACCTTGAATTCGGTTATTTTCTCAAAATTAAGTTCGTTAGCACTCTTTGCACTAGTCACTACCAACATTTTATTGCCTGTATATTTCCAACTCACACATGGAACATAAAAATAAAAACATATATTACAAAAAACAGCATATAAATCAATTTTCATCGATTAAAAACGTCCGAAACAATATCGAGTTAGAATATCGACCGCGCGAGCTCTGAACATTTCAAACAAACAACTTCCACATGCCGACGTGATGCCGCGACCGATCGATCGAATTATGAGAAGAGACCCGCTGATGACCCAAATCGCGATTTCATATTCCATTTTCTATCACGTTCGGCTGCCGCTTGGTAGCTGTGAAATCTTCGGGTACTTTCGTCAAGCTTTAACTTAATCAGCCTAGCTTAGTATAGCGTATTTTATTATGCCTAAGGAACGCAACGAAACCAATCGAACCGCCGTGCGCGGCTAAGAATGTAGCGTATTTAACTTTTCCCAAGGTTCGTGTTTTATTACAACTATTAGGAGTGACGGTCAAGGGAATAATTTATTTTCTGAAATATTTTTGGTGGGTCATTGACCGAATGACCCTATAGAAGAGCCGCCATTGTTTGATACCATGTATCTCTCTATCTGTTCACTGACGAGTAAGTATATCGTTTGATTCAACCTTTTGCTTTTTGGCCTTGTTCATCAACTTCATAATTGAAGGGTTTTATTACACGATGTACTTATTTGTAGGTAGCATTTATGACGACTAGTTAGTCGAAAACGCCCTCGCGATATACAACCTTTCTGTTTCATCAATTTTGCACATGTACACAGCCCTTTAAGTTTTCAATTTGTAACAGTTGCCTAGACTTGTGGATAAAATTTAACTTTTGACAACATGCTTTTTTCCGTATCTGCATACTCGACAATTCCGGTAACACATTTTATAGATATTTCACTTTCCGACCGTAACTATGCTTATCCCAATTCATAATTATTTGAGAAAAAGTCGGTACCGTTTTTTTACATGACATAGACAAAACCGTGCAAAGTAACCAAAGTGATCACAATATGATGTCATACCTTCGACGAAATCCATGTTATACACTCTTCCAAGTAGTCTACCGCAAATTCATACGTAAGTAATTCGCTCGTTAGTAGCCATTTACATAATGTAGCCCAGTTCCCAGAAAAAAATATTTTCCTATTGTTTCCCATTTCCAAGCATAATTGCCTGGTAAAATAATGTAAAATGGCGCGTAGGTAGCCATAATTTTATCAATAGAACCACACAAAGCGGCGTGATTTTACATATATGGCGTTCAAATGGAACAATATGTTTTCAGCAGGATAAATAACAGCGCTGATACGATCTTAAACGCTATTTTCGTGTTTATATGTTCAGATTTCGTGTTGTACCCACGTAGGTAGGATTTATTTCCTTATAACTACTTCCAGCGGAGTGTAGAACGGAGAAGTACATACGATTTCCTATGCAATGCGGGATGGGCTGTCATGAGAGACGTCAAATTTCAGTGCCAAGTCTTTGATAAATTACTTTAGTACGTACGGTTTATTTTTCACATAATGTTTTACATGATATAAATTTGCTAAGTTTTTGTGAACTTCTTAGCTCTCTACTGCAACAATTTTCTTGATAAAGCAAAGGTTTCATTACCAAGAAAGTTCTGTTAAAAGTACCCGCAACGTATGTATATATATATATATATATATATATATATATATATATATATATATATATATATTTTTAAAATAGCGGCACTTCCGGTTATACCGGATTCCTCGAAAATATAATCGAATTTTTGGATTCCTCGAAAAATTCTAGGTATCTTTCATGTATAATATCCAAATTTTTGAGATATTTTAAATTTTATGTAAAAAATGACGTTTGCAGGTCTAGACATAACTATAAATATCTGCTTATCGAAGTCTCTATTATTTATTTGCGGTTGGCTTCCTTGTCCAAAAGGGTACACTTTAGTGGCCTGTGCTGATATTTTTATAATAAATAAATATATGGTGATCAAAAACTGACATAAATATACTTTAAAAAATCGGTAAAAGTAACTTTTTTCAAATGGAAACCCCCAATTTTTATAATTTTATCTTATTTAACACTTAAAATAAGGGTGACTTTGTATAAAGTTGTCTATTCCAAAAATTTGTAGTTTTTGAGTTATTGACTTTTCTTGTTAGTTGGTCATGACGGGGAGGCCTGGCGAGAACAAAACCAATTGGTTACTATAGAAACGTAATATTTGTTGTCGTTTGACAATTACTTACTAAAATATTATTTATTTATTATAGTAATTATAATAATTATTATACTAATAATCATGCCGGGGCCATTAAATTACACACACGAGGATTATTTGATTTTGTTTATTATCTATGGGAAATCTAACAGAGTTTTAACAAGAACATGCCAGATATTTGCTGATAGATATCTAGATAAACAGAAACCGTCACCAAACCGCGTTAAACAAATGTTGGAAAACTATGAAAATGTTGAAATCGTGAACACAAAAATTAATTAAAGAAAGCCTATTCCCATTATAGCCTAGTCTACACAAGAGCACAACTTATTTTTTAATAAATGTTGAAAATGTCCACCTTGTACTTCCAAACATTTTTCGCATCTCCGAATAGATCCCTCGTGGGAGGCCGCTCTAATTGAAGCTGGAGATAAAGTTTCGACCGCGTCCCTTACACTTGCCATACAGTCCTCTTTCGTTGTTATTGGATTAAAATAAACGATTCCTTTTATCGTTCCCCATATAAAATAGTCTAACACTGTCAGATCGGGGGAACGAGGAGGCCACAGGAAAGGTCCGTTGTTGGCAATCCACTTCGTAAAACGTAGCTTGTAAAAAGTTAGTAACTGCAACGGTTCTATGTGGTGGGGCGCCATCGTGTGAAAATTTGACTATATTCTGCCAAAGGTAAATTACTTAAATATTCGGTGTCCAAGTCTTCAAGAATATTCAGATATCTTTCTCCTACAAAAGTTTATAGACATAATTTTACGGAAAGAAATGTTTTGATAATATTCATCGATTTATTGATTTAAGAAGAAACAAAATAGATCAAAATTCAATTAATTTAATCTGAAGAGCGCTCAATAAAAAAAAGAAGGTTTAGTATTTTATGACTTTCTAAAGTACCCTGTATAAATAGCTTCTAAATATCTAACTAAAGATAACTTTACTATAAAACTAGGGACGATATATTTTTTTAGATATGATGTGTTACGGTATGTGGACCAGTATTTGTATGAAGTAGTGTAGTGTGACCTGTATAAATAATTTAATTAAATTTATTTATGTAATAATATTTACTAAATGATTTATCTAATTTTGGATTGACACTAAATTGATAAAATTGTAATATTACCTAAATGGATTATTTTTCATTTAAAAAGTCCTGTGTTTAGGCAATGCATAACTTACCATTCAAATTTTTTTCGTAAAAATTCAGTTTTATTATTCCATCGTTCCTTACTGCATTAATACATTAAATTGCCAGGATTCTTGAAAGTTCCGCGATCTTACTGCATAAGGATTCGAATCACTTCAAAAATGAGAATTGTGTATATTGAAAAGGCCATTTTTAGTAAATTTTGCTTCATCGGTCCAAATTATGTTGTCCAAAAATCTAGGGTTATCTTGTACCACTGTTAAAATAAACTCGCAAAACTACTCTTTTTGGCAAATCAGTGTCTTTTAGATGTTGAACCAATGATATTAAATAAGGTTGGAAGTTATGTTTTAACAGAATCCTATGCACTGAGTTCCTCGAGATTCCTGATTGTCTTGCCACGTTTCTTAGGGATGTCATTGGATATGCTGCAAAATATCCCAGAATTGCAATTTCGCATTTTCATTATCAAAAATGGGCTTCCTCTTAGTTTTGCCTTGACGTTTCCAAAATTTTTATGGTTTTCCGACATTTGTTTAACGCTGTTGGGTGACGGTTTCTGTTTATCTGGATATCTATCAGCAAATATCTGGCATGTTCTTAAAACTCTTCTAGATTCCCCATAGATTATAAAAAAATTCAAATTCAAATAATCCTCGTGTGCGAAATTTAATCGCCCCGGCATGATTATTAGTTTAATAATTATTATAATAAGTATAATAAATAAATAATATTTTAGTAGGTAATTGTCAAACGACAATAAATATTACGTTTCTATAGTAACCAATTGGTGTTGTTCTCGCCAGGCCTCCCTATCATGGCCAACTAACAAGAAAACTTAGAAGCCGTCTGGCATTATTAGAATAAAACATGTTAAATCGTCAATAACTCAAAAACAACAAATTTTTGAAATAGACAACTTTATACATAGTCACCCTTATTTTAAGTGTTAAATAAGATAAAATTATAAAAATTGGGGGTTTCCGTTTGAAAAAAGTAACTTTTAACGATTTTTTAAAGTATATTTATAATTTCAGTTTTTGATCACCCTATATTTATTTATTATAAAAATATCAGCACAGTCGACTAAAGTGAATCCTTTTGAACAAGGAATCCACCCGCAAATAAATAATAGAGACTTCGATAAGCAGATATTTATAGTTATGTCTAGACCTGCAAACGTCATTTTTTACATAAAATTCAAAATATCTCAAAAACAGTTCAACTTAGGTATACATATATATATATATATATATATATATATATATATATATATATATATATATATATATAATACTTCATTTTATTAAGAGAAGCGAAATATATTACAATTTATATATGTATAAATAAACTGTATCATCTGTATGTGGTGGTATCTGTTACTATGGAAATTCGAGAAAATAGCAATTTATTCTTTTTTTTTGTATAATTTGTATACTGTTTTACTGCTCTTGCTATAATTTTAAGATATCTTTGTAAATCTTTGTAAAAAAAAAGTCAGAGTTCTCTTGGATAGTCATTTTGCGCGTGTTAAAATAAAACTAAAATAATACAGGCTTTTGCAACAAATATACATTTTTACTTTTCACAACTTTTATTTGTCAATATTTTGAGATCCATACAAACATCGATACAAGGTGACCCTGATCATTTTTTAAGTTTTTTTTAGAAACAAATGTTCGAAACCAAGGTTGTTTGATTCAGTCTGCTTTTTCATATGCTTATATTTTATATGTATACAGGATGTCTCAAAAAAGCAAGGCAAGTATGAACTTTGTTCTTTTAAATATACCAGTTTTTAATATTTTTCAATTTTATATTAATTTTCTTATCCCTTCGTAAAAGGGAAATATTGTAATAGTGAAAAAATCAACTTCCGGGATTTTTTTACGTTTCAGTGTCCCTAGATGCCAAAAAACATGTTTTCTCAATTGCGTCGGTTTGTCTGTCTGTAGGTCTGCTGGTCTGTCTGTTCGTGGCGTAACTAAAAAAACTGCTTAACTGAATGACTTCAAATTTTGGTCAAAAATTAAGGGTCATATGGGAATGATATGTTAAGATTTTGGTAACAATCCAATATGACAAAACAAAATGGCGGCCTAGTGAAATGTTAAAAACAAATATTATTAAAAAACTACTTATCCAATTTATAGAAAAGCAGTGTTATCATGCGGGTCATACGATTTATCAACGACAAACTCTTTAAGTTTGTTTTTCTTTTATTACGTGTAATCATATCCTCCGCATAAAATCCGGAAGATGAATTAGATAGACCTATGATATTTGCATATGAAAGAAGAGCATAAACTTATAAATACCAGCAGTTGCAAAAATCTTTGAGCGATGTCACTTCAAAGCCAGATTGACAAGTCAGTGACGAAATGAGTAACAGAAAACAATTTTCGGGTTTTTTTGCATCCACAAGCAAAAAAAAAGATATTAAATCTAATAAAATATTACGAAAACGAAAATTCACCAGCCAATATCCAGGAGACAGTAGCAAAAGCTCTGGGAATCGGTATAAAGACTATGCAGAAAATTGTGCACGGAAAAAAGCATAATTTACTACCGAAGAAGATTAAGAAATGTTCACGAAAACAAGTTTTTAAAAATCGAGGCATATTGGAAATTGCACTAAAATCATTGTCAAAATTAATAAAAATGTTGGGTTTTCGATATAAAAATATAGCAAGTCAGCGTATCCAGTTATCCAGTTTTTAAGGAAATACACGGAAAATGTTAATTCAAAATTTAGAAAAGTGGTATTTTTAGACTAGACTTGGATATTTTCTAATGAAAGTGGTTCGAAATCTTGGCAGGACGAATCTGTAAAAAGTGTCAAGAGGAAAAAGGGATGTGGGACGGGAAAACGGTTCATCATTTTGCATGCAGGTTCTTCAAGAGGATTTCTCCCAGGTGCAAGTTTACTGTTTTCTTCACTGTGTGAACTGTTTGACAAGTGGTTAAAAGAACAACTGATTCCAAATTTAGATGCTCCATCTTTAATCATTCTGGACAATGCATCTTATCATTCAAGAATCTTAAATAAACAACCTACTTCATCCTGGAAGAAAAGTGATATTTATGTCTGGCTAATAAAACAAAAAGAAAATCCTTTACCCAATATGCTGAAACTAGAACTTCTTTTAATGGCAAATTCTATTAAAAAACCAACAATATATGCCGTAGATGAAATATTACGAAAAACACGTGAACGATGGTCTTACAGATGAAATGCAAATTGTTTGGCAAGATTCATTAAGTTATATTACGCCGGAGTACTGGAAGAAATCTGTGGAACATACGGAGAAATTAATATGGGATTGGTGGAATCGAGAACGAGTTCTAGATGTCGAAATAGCACCAATGATCATTGCGCCATTTGAGGACGACTCAAAAGATGAGGACTTTTTAAGTGATGATGATATTTTTTAGTCTATAATATTAAAAAGGTTCTGAAGGATTATATTAGTCTTTGACGTGTATAAATCATAAATTGCATTATGAATATCCATTTTTGCATTGTAACTTAAGTCTTTTGCCTTTGGATTTTTTCGTGTACTTTTCTTAATCTTCTTCGGAAGTAAATTATGTTTTTTTTTCATGCACAAGTTTCTGTACATTCCTTATACCGTATCTCAGAGCTTTTGCCACTGGCTCCTGGATATTAGCCAGTGAATTTTAATTTAAAAATGTTTTTATTAGATTTGACACCATTTTTTTGCTTACTTCTTTAGTACATTTGTAATTTTGAAGGCAATAAATAAATAACTATAGAATACTTCTTCCAATTGTAAAGCGTGTTTAAAATAAGTAAATTTTTTTATTAATTATAAGACAAAATTTGATATATGAAAATCGGTAAAATCGCTTTACCAGACACTCGGGGCTAACGAAAAATACAAGCCATATATATATATATATATATATATATATATATATATATATATATATATATATATATATATATATATATATATATATATATAGCCTGTATATATATATATATATATATATATATATATATATATATATATATATATATATATATATATATATATATATATATATATATATATATATATATATATATATATATATATATATATATATATATATATATAGCATGCATGGCCCTTAGTTTTAGACTGAAATTCGATCAAATCGGATAAGTAGTTTTTTAGCTATGCCGCGAACAGACAGACTGACGGACGGACATACTTAACACAGGCGGAATTGAGAAAACATGTTTCCTGGCATCTAGGGAGCCTTAAACGTGCAGATTTGAAAAAATCTCACCAGGGAAGTAATAACTAATTATCTTGTGTTTTTAACAAAAGTTCATATTTTTGCAAAATAAAAATTTTTGTTATCACAATACAAACAAAAACAAGTTTTCTTTGCACAGGGGTGGCCCGCATTTAAATAAATGACACTGTATAAGTGGTTAGATTTTTAGGTCAAGCGGGGCTCATAATTTTTGGTGATTGACAAAAAAATCTCACTTTCATTAAGTGGCTGTATAAACAGAACATATCCTGATTGTTCTATTGATTCGAACCGCCTTCCGACTTTATTAAAGCGATTGCCATTTTGTGTATTACATATTTAACGAATTTTCTTGTTTAGTCCCTCGGCATTTAATATATAAAATAATATTATTGCGTAATATAATAAAAAAAACTATTTTCTTTCTCCTTGTATATTTGTAAATAGCCCATCGAGATTAAATAGCCCGATAAAAGAATCACACAACATTTTGGTATTCACTGTGTTTTCTGATTGGATTCATAATGTTGGTGACCTTTGGGCCCGCACGATAAGACCGCATTCGACTATATCTAAAATTTTGCACAAAAATCAAGCATTCGGTAGGAATCAATTGGTAAAATTTTGGTACGAATCATAGACGGTGGAACAAAATGGCGGCTTATTAAATTATTTAAGAGTTCATCCTGAAAATACTACTAAATGGACTGATTTCAAATTGTGTGCTATAACTAATTGTGATATAAAGGAGAACTAGTCAAATTGTGGTACTAATTCAAGATGGCGGAACAAAATGGCGGCCAAATAAAATATTTTTATCGTGACAAAAATTACCCTCTCAGGTTTTTCATATTTTCGGGTTTTAGTGCCTCTATATGCCAAAAAATATGTTTTATCAAATCCTTCGATCCATCTGTCAGTTTGGCTGTTCCTCAGTTCGCGAAAAGTTGCCGAAAACCATGTTTTCTCAATTCTGTTGGTCTGTCTGTTAATTCGTCTGGATGTGGCATAGCTAAAAAATCATAAAACAAGGGTCAAATGGGAACGACCCAGTAAAATTCTCGTCAAAATCCAAAATGTCAAAACAAAATGGCGGCTTAATAAAATATTTAAGAAATCAGTCTGAAAAACTACGTAATGGACTGATTTCAAATAGTGTGCTATAACTAATTGTCATATAGAGAAGAACTAGTAAAACTGAGGTACTAATTCAAGAAAAAATTACCCACTGAGGTTTTATTATATTTTCAGGGTTTATCGTCTTTAGATGCAAAAAAATAATTTTATCAATTCCGTCTGTCCGTCTGTCAGTTCGCGGCATAGCTTAATAACTACTCATCAGAGCGACTTCAAATCTTAGTCAAAAATGAAGTCATGGGGATGACCTGGTAATATTTTGGTAAAATCGAATATGTCGGAACAAGATGGCGGTCTAGAGAATCGTTAAAAAAATTATTACTAAAAAAATGTATTATCCAATTTCCTGAAAGTTCGCACAAAAAAATAAAGTGTTACGTAGGAATAAACTGGTAGCATATTGGTAGGATTATAAAATAGCAAAACAAAATGGCGGCCTAATAAAATATTTAAAAAATCGGCCTGAAGAAAGTACTCATTGGATTAGTTTCAAAATGTATGTAACCATTAAGTATGATAAACTGGTAAAGTTGTTGTACGAATTCAAGATGGCGGAACAAAATAGCGACCAAATAATTCCGTTTAAAAATCAACACAAAAAAAAATCTTATTCAATCGAATATTATATAGAGATAAACTGGTACGAATTCAACATGAGGTAACAAAATGGCGGTGTGTATCAATGTAAAAAATACTTTTTGAATTTGTTTTAAATTATGCCCAAAAATCAAGTTTGGCATAGGTGGAAATCGGTAAAATAACGATAGGAATCCAATATGATAAATATCAAAATGGCATTCAATATTACTATGTACTGAACTAAATTGAGTCATACTTTACTATTTGTAATAAAAGGAAGGACTCATAACAAGTGAACTTCCGGCTAAAATTTACCGATTTTTTTTAATATATACCATGAATAAAAAATTACCAGTTTACGATTTTTCGGATATAACTGCTTACCTAGTTGAATACCTGCCAATACCTGGTGATAAAGATTTATTGTTCGAAAGTCGTGATATTGATGTTTGAAGTCTGATTTATAGCTTGACTCATTTTTATTTTTTGCCAATGAAGCTTAAGCTAATCTTCGCCAATTTTTATGATATACCATCCCAGATTTTGGACTGCTAATCACGAAACTGAAGTCAAGTTTTGTCGGCAACGTTTTGTTTTTGAGTTACCCACTGTCAAAATGCAGGCTTTTACTTTTCGGGGCCACCCTATAATATGGGGTGGTAGTAAGAGACTTTCTTCAAAATAACAATCAACTGTGGATGGGGAGATATGGAACTATCAGCTGGCCTGCGATTAGCCCAGATCTAAGGCCCTTCCTTTGGGGCTATTTGAAAGATACAGTTTTTAGAGAAATAAATATTAATATTGAAGAAATTTAGAGAACAAATGTTAAAGAAATAGGAAGTTTAAACGAAAATTAGTACGAAGCAATAAGAACCGCACTAAAAAATCCCTGTTTTAATATAGATTCACATTTTTACATCACCTCAAAAAAGACCTAACCAGGGCTAACCAAAACGCAACTGTTCTGAGTTGACATTGAGTCAAAATATCCATGAATTCTAGTTTGAAATATGGCGTATTTTTGACGTTGAACTTTGTATATTTCTAAATATATTTAGATCTAAAAAACGGCTGTGATCTGTTTACTATTCATTATTTTCATATGCTTGTGTTAGTTTTCAGTAAATTGTTGTACAACATTTATTCTGAAAATAGTGAAATTGAAATGTGCATTTTGATAGTAGATAACACAAAAACAAAACGTCGCTGACAAAATCTGACTTCAGATTCGTGATCAGACGAATGTACCAAAAATCGGCGAAGGTTAGCTTAAACGAGAAAATATCAAAAAATGTGCTATTCGGTTACCGAAGGGTTCAAAATGGTCGAGATTTATTTCAAGAATAATAATAACGCGACAAGAACTCGAGAACCGTGTAAGGAAAATGTTAGGATTAGTCAGAGTATACCACCTGTAATAACTCAGCCATTCCATTATTACGGACGAGATTTTTTTGTCAACTTTTTATTTTGTTGTTTAAATTTCTAGGTTTTAATTATTTCTAAATTTCCATTATTTTATTCCAATTAATACATCCTAAAATTCATTACGATTTCATCATATTTGTTGCCTTGAGCCTTAATTTTATTGCAATATTTAAATTCAATCTAAAACCTGCCATACCTTTTCATATATTACAATTGCAACCAGTAATTTTAATAGGAACAGGTATTTAAATAATTGTTAAAAGAAGTAGATTTATTCTAAAGTTAAGTAAGTTCAGATTTTTGGAGAATTGGTTCAATATTGTATTTACGGATGGGACATTACGGACGGGACAAATAATCTGTGCAAATTATTAGGTACACATCAAATTTAAACAACAAATACTAAACTTTTACAGACACAATTAAAAAATCTAAGAAAAGCCCCAGTTCGAATTACAAAAATATTTGTATGGTCTCTACTCTTTCTGACAGTGAAGTGCGTTTTACAGATAAACTCTTTTCATCCACTTTTTTAAAGAAATGTTTAGATTGTACCCCAGGAATTGAACGTATGTTGGACCAACGATTATCCAAAAAGGGTTTATAAGTTTTTATGAATACGCCATCGAAAAACAACATTTCAGTTTTGGAAGTTTTTGATGTAGCACATAGAAAAAAGTCTTGCGCATTATTTATTACTTTTTTTTTGGAACGCACTTCATTCCAGACTAGCCTTTTAATTAGCCCACCGATTGCATCGACTGCACCTTTTCTGTGAGAAGTTGTCCATTAAATTTTTATATTGAAATCATTTTCCGAAAAGCAAATATTAGATAAGGTGTATTTGTTTTTAAATTGGGCTGCGCAGACATCTGAAAATATTATAGCGGTATCAATATTTGTAGAAGTCTGAAAAATGTTTTCAAAAATTGTTAAGCCGTCTAAGATGCCGATTAAGAAAAATCAATCGTTGAATTTTCTACGGACACAATTTAACAATATTTTTCATTTTTACCGTTTTCTATTCCTGATTTTTAATGTAGATTATATTGATCTTCCTCGGTTCCCCCTAATGGTGGTGCTTATTTAATATTATTAGTTACCAAAGTACTAAATAAAATTTTTATACCAAAAAATCCGATATTTCTTTATTATAATAAGCATAACGAGCAAAACTGTAAACTGGGCATTTTTGGAAGTATTTTAGCAGCAGGTATTTGAAGTAAAACTTGCCTTTTGGTGTCAGACTTTAATCCTCAAAATTGGTAACGCTGGCCTCAACAATAAAACTTCGCATGAATAGAACTAGAATGTCGTTTGGAATTCATTCTTTTGTGCAATGATGGTGTCCAATATTAAATTCTGAACCATATTTACTTCGTAGAGGTACAATTTATAATTTATTTGGATAAGTTATGATTTACTAGTGAAATGCTTATACATTCTACATTTCAGACTTCTACTTTTGATCGTACTTCTACAATGTTAAATGAAAACTGCATCTATATACTTATTAGAAATAATATAAATAGATTTTTACTAGTTTTAACTTATACTCAGGTTTATACTTGATAAAATACATAAAGTAAATTAAATGTTTAAAATAATTTTTGAAGTCTGAAGTCTTTTTAATATTGAGGTATTAGGAATTTACAGTACATTTTTTAAGTAATAAGTAATACTTACCCAAAATTTAAAATTTTAAGTTCCAGTATAAGTAATTTTCTTAAAAAGTACTGAATACATTGTCCCAAGTAACGCTAATTCAAAAGTACTTAAGTAAAATACTTACAGTGTCAAGTACTGAAACGCAAAATGATTATTACATAGAGGTTTAAATATATTTATAACAGAATAAGTAAAATACTTACAGTGTCAAAAGCAATTGTGATTATTTTACTTAATAGTTGACAGTGACAATACGTAAACGCAAAATGATTATTACATAGAGGTTTAAATATATTTATAACAGAATTTTGACCTCTCCAAAAACCTTTATGTCATTCGGAGAAAAAAATATGTTTCACATGGCCGAAAGGCTGATTTAATGCCTTGGCTGGTTGTCTAGCCTCGTTTAGGTTGCGGCTATAAAACACCAGCCACGGCGTTAAATCTTGCTAAGTATTTTGTACTTATGAATATATATTAATATGTTTTTTAATTTAAATTTTGTGTACGCTACTGGACACCGTTACTAGACCGAATTTTTTATTAAAATTTCGCCGATAAATAAAACATATAACGAAATCGGAATGTTTTATAGTTCAAATCCTGGAATCGAATTATTCCCGGTCCGAATAAAAGGTTTACGATATTTTTGACTGATTTAAGTGCTTTTAATTTCGCGTTTTATTATTATGACCGCCATTAACGGATCGGTTTTTGATCGTATATCAAAATTGCTCTTTTCAAGTTCGAAAACAGACACTCGAGGACAATCGACCCAGGGTGAAGGTTTTATTCCGTTTTAGTCGCCGGGAGCAAAACTTTTTTATCGGACAGGATCGTAATAAAAATATTTTTATAAGGCATCTAACCTAAACTTCACTTACCCAATGAGAATGAAAAAAGAGAATCATGCATCAAAATATCTTTATGGAGGGTGGTTGGCTAGAGCCATAGTTCTTGTGTTTGGGAACACCGCTCCATCTGAATGATCAACCAACATAATATTAATACGTCTACAATGTTAAATGAAAACTGCATCTATATACATATTAGAAATAATATAAATAGATTTTTACTAGTTTTAACTTATACTTAGCTTTATATTTGATAAAATATATAAAAAAAATTACTTTCGAAAATAATTAAAACTAAAAGTACTTAAGTGCTTCTACAAAGTGCTTTATGTAGATTAGGAATTTACAGTACATTTTTTAAGTAATAAGTAATACTTACCCAAAATTTGAAATTTTTAATTCCAGTATAAGTACTTTTCTAAAAAAGTACTGAATACATTGTCCCAAGTAACATTAATTCAAAAGTACTTACAGTGTCAAAAGTAATTGTGATTATTTTACTTTAAATACATCTTTCTATGCAGTTCTGTTTGGACTTAATAGTTGACAGTGACAATACGTAAACACAAAATGATTATTGGATAGAGGTATAAATATATTTATAACAGAATTTTGACCTCTCCAGAAACCTTTATGTCATTCGGAGAAAAAATTATGTTTTACATGGCCGAAAGGCTGACTTGGCCTTGGCTGGTTGTCTAGCCTCGTTTAAGTTGAGGCTATAAAACACCAGTGGCATTAAATCTTGCTAACTATTTTGTACTTATGAATATATATTAATTTGTTTTTTAATTTAAATTTTGTGTACGCTACTGGACACCGTTACTAGACCGAATTTTTTATTAAAATTTCGCCGATAAATAAAACATATAACGAAATCGGAATGTTTTATAGTTCAAATCCTGGAATCGAATTATTCCCGGTCCGAATAAAAGGTTTACGATATTTTTGACTGATTTAAGCGCTTTTAATTTCGCGTTTTATTATTATGACCGCCATTAAAGAATCGGTTTTTGATCGTATATCAAAATTGCTCTTTTCAAGTTCGAAAACAGACACTCGAGGACAATCGACCCAGGGTGAAGGTTTTATTCCGTTTTAGTCGCCGGGAGCAAAACTTTAAAAAATATTTTTATAAGGCATGTATCCTAAACTTCAATTACCCAATGAGAATGAAAAAAGAGAATCATGCATTAAAATATCTTTATGGAGGGTGGTTGGCTAGAGCCATAGTTCTTGTGTTTGGGAACACCGCTCCATCTGAATGATCAACCAACATAATATTAATACGTCTACAATGTTAAATGAAAACTGCATCTATATACATATTAGAAATAATATAAATAGATTTTTACTAGTTTTAACTTATATTTAGCTTTATATTTGATAAAATATATAACAAAAATTACTTTCGAAAATAATTAAAACTAAAAGTACTTAAGTGCTTCTACAAAGTGCTTTATGCAGATTAGGAATTTACAGTACATTTTTTAAGTAATAAGTAATACTTACCCAAAATTTGAAATTTTTAATTCCAGTATAAGTACTTTTCTAAAAAAGTACTGAATACATTGTCCCAAGTAACATTAATTCAAAAGTACTTACAGTGTCAAAAGTAATTGTGATTATTTTACTTTAAATACATCTTTCTATGCAGTTCTGTTTGGACTTAATAGTTGACAGTGACAATACGTAAACACAAAATGATTATTAGATAGAGGTTTAAATATATTTATAACAGAATTTTGACCTCTCCAGAAACCTTCATGTTATTCGGAGAAAAAATTATGTTTTACATGGCCGAAAGGCTGACTTGGCCTTGGCTGGTTGTCTAGCCTCGTTTAAGTTGAGGCTATAAAACACCAGCGGCATTAAATCTTGCTAACTATTTTGTACTTATGAATATATATTAATTTGTTTTTTAGTTTAAATTTTGTGTACGCTACTGGACACCGTTACTAGACCGAATTTTTTATTAAAATTTCGCCGATAAATAAAACATATAACGAAATCGGAATGTTTTATAGTTCAAATCCTGGAATCGAAAAGGTTTACGATATTTTTAACTGATTTAAGTGCTTTTAATTTCGCGTTTTATTATTATGACCGCCATTAACGAATCGGTTTTTGATCGTATATCAAAATTGCTCTTTTCAAGTTCGAAAACAGACACTCGAGGACAATCGACCCAGGGTGAAGGTTTTATTCCGTTTTAGTCGCCGGGAGCAAAACTTTTTTATCGGACAGGATCGTAATAAAAATATTTTTATAAGGCATCTAACCTAAACTTCATTGAGAATGAAAAAAGAGAATCATGCAGCAAAATGTCTTTATGGAGGGTGGTTAGCTATAGCCATCATAATATTTAATAAATTTGGATACAGTGGTTTACAACGAACCCTAAGTATTAGTTTTTTTTAAAGAAAAGTGATGTATGTCCAAGTTTTATTCCGGATGTTGTGAGTAATATGTACATGGTTTCCCATATAATACAAAAGTTGCGCGGCATCAATTATACTTTAAAAATATGATATTTTGAAACATATGTGTGATATACACCAAAAACTATACTTTTTCAAATGGGACACGCTATGTCTTACATATTCAAATTCTGCTCAAAATTCTGAGCATTTTTTACTTCATGGAATTGTTTTTATCTTAACTCGTTGAGAGTTTCAAATACATGGAAGAAAAAATCGTCAAAAATACTTGAAAACTTGAAGTTATTCACACAAAATAACAGAAATATAATGTTGCTGATCAACAGATTTTATCAACAGACTACAAACATTACTTTTATTTCACTCGTAAAAGTGAAGTATTGTAGGTAAGTAAATATAACCCTCTGACCGACTTTTTTCCAAATATTTACATTTCAGGGTCCCTAGATGCCGAAAAACATGTTCTCTCAATCTTTCCGGCCTGTCTGTCGATCTGTTGCTCTGTCTCTTCGCGGCATGGATTAATATCTACTGACGCGATTGACATTTTTGATCAAAAATATGAGTCATATGAGGATGATTTGGTAACATTTTGGGGAAAAATCCAATAAGGCAAAACAAAATGGCGGTCTAGTGAAATGTCAAAAAAAATATTCTTATAAAACTACTTGTCTAATTTATCTCAAATTTTGCTCAAAAATCAAACATTATGTAGGAATCAACTGGTAAAATTTTAGTATGAATCCAAGATGCCGAAAGAAAATGGCGGCTTAATAAAATATGAAAAAATTCAGCTTAAAAAAACTACTGGATTAATTTCAAATTTTGTGTCATAACTAATTCTGATAGAGATGACCTGTTAAAATTGTAATACGAATTCAAGATGGTGGAGCAAAATAGTGGCCATATAAAATGTAATCGTGAAAAATCACCCTCTCAGGTTTCACATATCTTTATGTTTTAGCGTCTCTAGATGCCTAAAAAATTGTTTTATCGATTTCATCTGTCTGTCTGTCTGTCTGTCCGTCTGTCCGTCTGTCCGTCTGTCCGTCTGTCCGTCTGTCTGTCTGTCTGTCTGTCTGTCTGTCTGTCTGTTTGTCTGTCTGTCTGTCTGTCTGTCTGTCTGTCTGTCTGTTTGTCTGTCTGTCTGTCTGTCTGTCTGTCTGTCTGTTTGTCTGTCTGTCTGTCTGTCTGTCTGTCTGTCGGTCCGTCTGTCGGTCCGTCCGTCCGTCCATCCGTCCGTCCGTCCGTCCATCCGTCCGTCCGTCCGTCCGTCCGTCCGTCCGTCCGTCCGTCCGTCCGTCCATCCGTCCGTCCGTCCGTCCGTCCGTACGTCCGTCCGTAAAATATTTAAAAAATCAGCATGAAAAAAATACTTATTAGATTAATTTCAATTTTTTTTCAAGTATTTAGAGTGATATAGAGATAAACTGGTAAAGTTGAATTCAAGTAAGATGCCAAAAATGACGGCCAAATAAAATATTTAAAAAAACAAGGTAAAATATATATTACTCAACTGACTTTAAATTTTGCAGAAAAATTAAATATGATATAAGGGTAAATAAGGATTAAGCATGACTTAACAAAATGGCGATGTGTGTCAATGTAAAAACTACTTATTTAATTTATTTTAAATTATGGCCAAAAATCAAGTGTGGTATAGGTAAAAACTGGTAAAATATTGGTAGAAATACAATATGGTGGAGTAAAATGGCGCTCAATAAAAACTAAAAATATAGCATATATGTGTTACTAAGTCACTATTTACAAAACTAAATTAGGTCACATTTCACTATTATTAATAAAAGTAGACATTCATGACAAGGGAAGTTTCGAGTAAAGGAAATTTACCGATTTTTTTTTAAAAAACTATACAGGGTGTTTTGCATATCATTTCAGGAAGGGGATCATAGCACATAAAAAAGTCGAAGATTTCAAATTAGACACTGTATGTTTTAATGATTTTGAACTTTTCAGTCAATTTAAGGCAGAGTTTCCAAAAAATATTCTATATTTATCTCTTCAGGTTTTCAAAATATTCGAGTAGAAGTAGTACATTAAAACAAAATATACGACAAAAAACAACAAATAACTATTGGAATAAATGAGCGAAATATTTTTTTTACTATATTAAATGCGAAAATATGTTTATTAAAAACAAAATATACAACTACAAACAACAACTAATTATTGGAATAGATGAGCAAAATGTCTCCCATTCTCAGCGATACAGTCTGTAAACTTTCTCAGTTAATGGAGTGGGTCGTTTTATAAGGGCACCCTGTACATATGTATACAAATCGGGTAATTTTTTACTGTTTTTTTATAGAAAAAAATATTAAACGGGAACTTTTGGGTATGAATCCTTCCTTTTATGAAGGAAAGCGAAATATGTACAGAGCTTCTCCTCATAACCAGGAATGTACATTTAGGGGAATAATTTAGCAATATTTGTGGTGTTGGTATAATATAATTTGCAGCTCTTTTTAACTGTTTTCCTTACCTTTGGTCAAGTCGTCAGTTTCAATATTACATTAAACATTAGACAGGATGTTCGACAGTCAATAGCAGGTTATAAATTTCTGGAGAATGGATAAACGGATTCTTTTCAAATTCTTGCTGCACATATAAAAGACCTTATCCTATCGTTTTAAAATAGTTTCAACAGTACGGTGTCGCCACTTCTACCCGGCAAAATTGTTATTTTAATTGAAACACCCTGTATATTTTTAGGTTTCTGAAACATGTAGTTGTGAGTAACTTTTCTGCATACTTCTCTACACCTATCTGCAGCCGTTTCTCAGGAATTCATTAATTTTCAATTTTTTTTAACGAAAAGAAGACTTCAAATAAAACTTCTTACAATTCTATAATACTTTTAGGCTGAAATTTGGATTATTGTTAGATAACGCCTTTAGTTATTCATATCTTAGTTGAAGCATATAGGCTAGGGCAGAAATAAATGTTTGTATAACTTATAAAGTGCCACAAAATCAATTTTATTAAATGGAACACCCTGTATATTATTCCGAATAATCGAAGCCGATTATATCCTTCCAAATTATATATTATAGTCCTATACTTAAATCTTAAAGTTATCGAAATAAACGCATTATCCTGTAAAAATTTTGTTTCCAAAATAGGTTTTCACAATAGTTGGTCATGATATGACAAGTGTTTTAATATGTCTACACATATTTGAACATCTTGACCCTCCGATTTAACACGGATTAGGGCTTTTAGTGTTTTGTTATTAATTTTAAAATGGATGCGGAGAGAATTACTCAAACTAAGTTGTTATGAAATTATAATTTAGTCACTAATTTGTTTTAAGATCTAACAACCAATAAAGTCTCAGTGTTGGCAACTCTCACGTGTTTTTTTTTTTAATAAATTAAATGGAAATTTTAAACAAACCCACTTATATATATGTGTATAAATAATACTTGGTAGACATTTGGCACATACAAATATACTACACGTATATGCGTGAAGGGGCCAAATGGCCCGATGTCCCACCACCACCCGGTTCCCTAACCTAGGGAACCGCCTCTCTGTGATAGGTACTTACGGTTTACAAGCCTAGGGCCTTAATAAACCATAAGTCCCACTTCACTATTCCTAACAAATAAAAAAAAAAATCAACGAGGGAAGTTCCTGGTAAAGGGAATTTATTGACGAGGTAGAGCATAGCAGAAACAGATACATCTTAGTAGGATTATATTATAATGTTTAATTTAGGAAAATACTGTTTTAAAATAATTCTTGTTTTGATGAATAAAATATTTAATTTTTTTTATTGGTGTTTTATTGCATATTCAAGTTCTTAATATCAATTGGTAACTTTATAAACATTTTAGGAGAATAATAAGAAATGAATCTCTGACAGAAAAATTTTGAAACCTGAGCATACAGAGATTCTCATTAACATTTATTCTGGTTTCAGAGTGATAATGATTTGAAACAAACGAATAAAGCTGATGATATGATAAAGAATTTTTAAAACAGTATTTTGGCATGTTGATAAAATTTTTGGGTTTGAATTACACAATCGTCCTCATATGATGATACAGTACAGGTGTTTCAGCTCGTACGCATCCGGATGTGTGTACTTACATCACACCTCTCCTATATGCTTCGCGGACATATAGGGAGTATCTCTAAAACGGAAAAGGGCATTATTATCAGTGTATGTGTTGTGTGTGGTCGCGAGGTCTACGGTGGTAGACCCTGTGTGCCCGCCGCTCCTCCAAGGGGTCGTAGTCCACCAGCCTTCGGAGTTCTTCGTTTGGATGCGCCGCTGCCCGCTGGATGCCTTTCATGGCTTTGGTCCTGATTGCGCCTTGCAGTGGTTCCCATTGCAAGTCCCGGTATATCTGGACGTTTCTGACGTACTATGGTGCGTCGACTGCCATTCTCAGATACTTGTTTTCTGTTGATGCTAACTTGTTTATGTAGGTGGGCGCTGCATTCGCCCACGCTACTGCTCCGTATGTCAGTTGTGATCTTGCGATCATCTTTATCATTGTCAGCTTTGTTCGAAGAGCCATAGGGCTCTTTCGGTTCATAAGAGGGTATAATCTAGCCATAGCCCTGCTGGTCTTTGTTCGTGCCTGTTCAATATGAGGCTTCCATGTTAGCCCCTTATCCATAGTCAGCCCTAGATATTTGACCGTGTTTATCCACGGTATGTCTGTTCCTTCTACGTTTATAGCCACTGGGGGCGTCATTCTCCTCTTTTGGAAGAGGATGGCCTAGCTTTTCTGTGCATTTATTTTGATCTTCCAAATGACACACCAGTCACTTATCAGATCTATCTCTTCCTGCAATCTCCTGCATATTATTCCTGGATGTCTATGCTTGGCCGCTATAGCACTGTCATCAGCGTATAGGGCTAGGGAAGTGGTGTGTGTCTTTGGGATGTCATCTGTATACACGTTATATAAGTGCGGTCCTAACACAGATCCTTGGGGCACACCCGCTTCTAGTCTCCTTTGTGTCGAGAGTTTTTAACTCTGACACTTGCCATTCTATCTTTAAGATAGTGGGCTATTAGTTTGCAAGTTTTCGTTGCAAATCCAGCATCTTGCATTTTGTAGACAAGTCCTATGCCATACTCTATCGAAAACTCTAACTACGTCTAGGAAAACCATGTTAGTAGCCTCTTTTAGGTTGAAACCGCTGGTGACAGTTTCAACCACTCTTAGGGTTTGCAGTTCAGTAGAATGACCGCTTCTGAAGACAAATTGTTCATTTGGGATTATGTCTACGGCTGGTGTTTCATCTTTGATCTTGGTGATCAAGATTCTTTCAGTGAGTTTGCTGAGTGCGGGCAGCTTATCGGTCTGTAGTTTTGGAGGAAAATTCGGTTTTTCCCTGTTTTACCAATCATTACTACTTCCGCATGCTTCCACCTGTTGGGAACGTGGTCCAGTTTCATAACCGCGTTTGTTATGCTGGTTAGTGCAGCAATTCATTTTCTACTCTTTTCTCTCTACCGTAGCAGGAGTTTTTGTGTCATTGAGTCTTCTGCAGCCATTAATTATTTCATCTTCATGTTGATCATCTTCTAGCGGATGGTGGTTCAGCCTTTTCTTGGTCTGTGTAAGCCATTCCCTCTACCCCGTGCCGGGGAAGCATTGGTGTTCTTTCAGACCTAAGATTCTTCTGCATCTGCCATGCAGTTTTATCTCTGGTGTCTAGTTGACGGAGTTTGTTACTCCACATTCTGTCTCTATGCTCACTCAGTGCATCTCTCAACCTAGTTGAGAGGCTATTTGGTCCTGCTCAAGGTGCCTCCGTCCGTAGGCACGCTTGAGTCGTCTGTTCTCTCTGATGAGAATTCTCAGATCGTGAGGTATATCGCATCCGGGCTGTGAGTATGGTGTTGTGACTATTACTGTGCTTTCGTAGAAAGCTTCCAGTAATTTTGTCTCAAGAGACTCTACGGCTCTTTCTAGTTCCTGGGAGTCATTAATGGCTGCGATTTCGATTTTGTCTTGGACTTTTTGTTGGTAAGTCCGCCAGTTTGTCTGCTTCAACTCTGATTTTGGCTCTTTTAGAGGGGTTTTTATGTTGCTGCTTTTCTTTGACTTCATCATGATGTTGCTTCTTACACTTCACCCACTGACACTATTACTTACTGCTTAAATTTAAGTTGTTAATAATTACTATAGGTATCAATAGACCTACCCACTATGGGTGTACCACAGCAGCGCTCAGCCTTCAGTAAGCCCAAAGATCCTGTCTACTTATTAAGAACAATGTTCGGAATCAAAGAACCGACTCGCTGTGGGTATACCACAACAGCGCTCAGCCTTCAGTAAGTAAGTTAACTCTGACACTTGCCATTCTATCTTTAAGATAGTGGGCTATTAGTTTGCAAGTTTTAGTTGCAAATCCAGCATCTTGCATTTTGTAGACAAGTCCTATGCCATACTCTATCGAAAACTCTGACTACGTCTAGGAAGACCATGTTAGTAGCCTCTTTTAGGTTGAAACCGCTGGTGACAGTTTCAACCACTCTTAGGGTTTGCAGTTCAGTAGAATGACCGCTTCTGAAGACAAATTGTTCATTTGGGATTATGTCTACGGCTGTTATTTCATCTTTGATCCTGGTGATCAAGATTCTTTCAGTGAGTTTGCTGAGTGCGGGCAGCTTATCGGTCTGTAGTTTTGGGGGAAAATTCGGTTTTTCCCTGTTTTACCAATCATTACTACTTCCGCATGCTTCCACCTGTTGGGAACGTGGTCCAGTTTCATAACCGCGTTTGTTATGCTGGTTAGTGCAGCAATTCATTTTCTACTCTTTTCTCTCTACCGTAGCAGGAGTTTTTGTGTCATTGAGTCTTCTGCAGCCATTAATTATTTCAACTTCATGTTGATCATCTTCTAGCGGATGGTGGTTCAGCCTTTTCTTGGCCTGTGTAAGCCAATCCCTCTACCCCGTGCAGGGGAGGCATTGGTGTTCTTTCAGACCTAAGATTCTTCTGCACCTGCCATGCAGTTTTATCTCTGGTGTCTAGTTGACGGAGTTTGTTACTCCACATTCTGTCTCTATGCTCACTCAGTGCATCTCTTAACCTAGTTGAGAGGCTATTTGGTCCTGCTCAAGGTGCCTCCGTCCGTAGGCACGCTTGAGTCGTCTGTTCTCTCTGATGAGAATTCTCAGATCGTGAGGTATATCGCTTCCTGGCTGTGAGTATGGTGTTGTGACTATTACTGTGCTTTCGTAGAAAGCTTCCAGTAATTTTGTCTCAAGAGACTCTACGGCTCTTTCTAGTTCCTGGGAGTCATTAATGGCTGCGATTTCGATTTTGTCTTGGACTTTTTGTTGGTAAGTCCGCCAGTGTGTCTGCTTCAACTCTGATTTTGGCTCTTTTAGAGGGGTTTTTGTGTTGCTGCTTTTCTTCGACTTCATCATGATGTTGCTTCTTACACTTCACCCACTGACACTATCACTCACTGCTTAAATTTAAGTTGTTAATAATTACTATAGGTATCAATGGACCTACTCACTATGGGTGTACCACAGCAGCGCTCAGCCTTCAGTAAGCCCAAAGAGCCTGTCTACTTATTAAGAACAATGTTCGGAATCAAAGAACCGACTCGCTGTGGGTATACCACAACAGCGCTCAGCCTTCAGTAAGCTCTAAGATCCTCACAAGTTGACAAAAGGTTAATACTAATTTCTACATTGGCTTAGAAAAGTAAATAGACTCACCTGAGTTATAATCGCACAATCACAAAGGAACACAAGATTACTTCTAGTTGCAAAGAACGTCTCTAGTTAGCTAACAGGTCTGCTCTGTTTCGAAGCCAAGTCGAGAAGAATATGAACACACGTATATGGAAATGCTATCTAATAATGTTTCCGTTTTTATTATTTTGTATTCCTTCTTGTTATTATTTACTATTAGTTTTCTATTTTACTTTGTTAAAATGTTTTAATTTTTACTTTCAAGTACGTTGTTTTTGATATTTTTTAAACATAGCTTTGAACTGATATTTAGCTACATTGATTGGGTACCCGACCAATGTATGCTCAAATCACTTATATCCGTTTCGTACTAACTTTGATGTCAGATAATAGAGGTGGTTACATATGTGAATACTTGAGACTTTCTTATTACAGTCATTAGTAGACATTATTAAATTATCAAAGTAAAAAGCATAATCCATCTGGGTGTCCTTTAAAAAAAAAGTATTTCTTGTATACTGTTTCATTATTTGTCACAGAAATAAAACGTTGGTGGCTTTATTAGACACTGCCTAAGATATTTCGTATAAGGAATTAAAGAAAATTAACTATTTTAAAAAAGGAATTTAACATTCCGAGGAAAAAACAGTAATCTCCCTAAAGAATGCTGAATACCTCTCTGAATATGTTTGTGTGTGGCGACCAATGAATAAGCCTTAAAGTTCACGGAGTGCTTTATTGTTATTGACAGATTTATTTCACAAGATGGATCACGTCATAAAGTCCCCGTTAAACGTATTGACTCAGGTTAAAGCTTTACTTGTAGTGTAAAATAAAAATCAGCAAATATAAGTAAACGCTTTTAAAAAACTGAGACAAGAAAACGGCAACATCCAATTTTTTTTAGCTCGAAATCTGAAAAAAAAAAACTAGAACGCCAACTAATGAACTATTATAAAAAAATAATTCATGACGAATCATTCCGATAACTGATGTGCAGACCATCTAATTCACTACTTCACATTACCGTTCATATCAATCTGAGAAGGTTCAGTCAAAGTGCGTTTTTTCTTCGTTGAAAGTTCTAGCTTCACAAGTAATATATAAATAATATCGATTTTCAAGCAATTTTTCTATATTTTTGACCAATTTTGAACCGTCATATCTCCATTTCTGCGACCAGGCATTTTACTTGTCTTTAAATAGAGAAAAGAAAAACATCGTAAAACTTTTAAACATTTTTCTATACTCTTATTTTCTCTCTGAATCTATTGGCGCAATTTAAGATTATCTTAATTATGAATCCGTTAATTCACAAATATTTTTAATTCTGTTGTGTAATTTGACATTGACAAACATCAATGAAAACTACTTGTCGGTTTCTACGCAAAAGCTTCTCATGCAAAATTTTGAATGCGCCTTTTGAAGGATCCTGCAGCCAGATATTTTGGGATTGCTATATACAGTAAAAATAGATATACTAAACCTATATAAACTTGAGTAAATTATCTGTAATTTGTATCGATAATGCAATGCAGTTTTCAGGAATATATATTTTAAATTCGAAAATTGAGAAATATACAGGATGTTCTATTTAAAATAGCGATATTGTCAAAGGTTTACAATAGAAGTGGCAATACCGCATGGTCATAAATATTTTTAAATTGTAGATCATGGTCGTTTATTCCGGTAGCCAAGTTTTCGAAATGATCAGTTATTAAGTTCTTTATAAACGTCTAATACGCCATCCACCGTGGGACATCCAGTATAGTAGATTAATGGCCGGTTGCAGAAAGCTCAATTAAAGTTTAGAATGTTTAACGGAATGTGAAATTTGACAGCGGGTTCCTAGATTTCTGTAAGCAGCTTGTCAAATCCGAAAGCTCGGTTAAATATCCTAAATAGCAATTAAGTTTTGTGCAACCGGAGGTATATGTTATATATATATAATTATATATATAATTCTGGGACAATATTTATATTTACTTCGTATGTTCTCATTTCGCAATGAAAAATAGATATATAAATTCAAAAAAGTGCACATCGTGTTACTCCGATCATACTTGTAGTATGCCAAAAAAAACCTAGAATTTAACGCAAAAGACAACATAAATATACTGAGTGTGATAGAAAAAAATATTCATGGAATAATATTTCCTCTATGTATTACCCCCCACTTTTGATTGCACATAAAAAATTCGCAAAAAAATTATGGTTCGGAGCAAAACGAACGTGAATTGTTATCGAATCTAGCCGAGACTTCAGGTGGTCTTTATACTTTTAAATATGTTTTAGTGTTGCCTTTAATAGCATAAATGTGAAGCTACAAAGAACTACCCATAACCATTTCCCACTTGATTCTGCCAAATGTAATTCCTTAATTAAAGGCATACAGAAGTGTCCCATTTTGAAATACTTTTTGATTCTTTATTTTCAAGACCCATTTCCTGACCACAAACCACCATGTACGATGCATCAAACGGCCTGGTCTCATCATTCAATTAGGAAACGAGATCCTTCCCACACTCAATAAATCTTATAAGAGCATGTGGTTTTTATTTTTATTTCGCCCCTTTCATTTGTTAAACGGTTAAACTGAACTCTAAACTGTCAACTCAATTTATCCTGTGCGTTAAAACAATTTAAATCAATTAAAATTTTTATTGGTCGCTCAAAGGGACAATAGTTTAATATGGTGGAGTGGTTATCCCCTAATAATAAGAAATTTAACACAAAAGCATGCTTTCAAAAAATATATAAAACACCTATATGAAAAAAAAATTTGTGATATTATAATACGTTTGTAATTTATAGGTATTTCATGAAAATTGTCTTATATATATATATATATATATATATATATATATAATTTTTCCCTATATATATTCTAGTGTGGTTCAGTAAATAATCATTTAATAACACACACACAAACTCACAAAATATATATATATATATATATATATATATATATATATATATATATATATATATATATATATATGTATGTGGGTGTGTGTTACTAAATGAGAGTTTTTTTTTAAGTTTCGTGGATGTTTGAAAATGAAATGTCCAAAAAAAGGGTAGCGGGGTTGCAGCCAATTAATCTTCCTTGATGTTACTGGGACATTTAATTGATGAATCTTTTTACTTTGTGAAAGCTTTCGGGTTTATTTTAACCCTTCCTCAGTCACACTACAAAGTGGTTTGTTAATATAAAGTAAGCTATTAAAATTTTTTTTGACTTACTGTAAGCGAGATTACAAACAGAAACAACTATCCAATAATAACCTCTGTGTACAATTTAAAAAAAAATAATTTTTCACTATTTACAAAAAAACACAATAGAATAACAACAAAAAACATCAATTAACCGCACACGAAACTGCGGAGTTAAAGAGTGTTCACACTGTGTTCGACTGGAGCCGATATTTAACTAAAATATATAGAAAACAAAATATACCTAATTGTTTTTTCTAAAAGTGGCAAAAAATCTTTCTACTTACTATGTACAGGGTGTCCCATTTTCGTAGGTTTTACGGGGTTTCCAGCTTATGAGTAGAGATAGAGAGATGCGGTTTTCGCGACACCGTGCTACTTTTCGATGAAACTAAAGACACACAAACAGATTTGCCCTAACCATTTTAGTTTCCGTGCTACAGGGTGATTTTGAAAATTTGTCATTTTCGGACACCCCCTGTAACTCAGCTATCGTAAAATATATTTAAAATGTTTCAACTGGTATTTATAGATTTTTTCACGTAGAATTCAGTGGCGTACTCAGATTTTTGCTGAGAGTCATAGTTTTTGACATATTGGCATAACCTACTATTTTTTAAATGGGACACCCTATATATTATTTTTTTATCTTATTCTTCGTGTCGAGAGCTTTTCAAAAACCTACCATAAGTCATATTTATTTTCATAAATAACATGAAAAAATGCATTTTTCTTTAAACGGATTTATGGCATAGCAGATCAATCGAAATAAGAGAAGGTGGCTGTGGAGCCATGGAAAAAGTTAACAAATATTTATTAACGAAATAACAAAGTAACAGCATCAGAAAAAATTAGGAGGTAGGTAAAAGGTAATAATTATAATTTCATTAAAACTACAAATATTGTTCAAATTTAAAAAATAGACCATTATGTGTCCTACAATTGTGACAAACTTTAAAAATTCTTTTTAATGCATTTTCTATTGTAAATGACTGTCATTGTAACTCTGCAAAAGCGTTTTCGGTAGCTATTCTTAGTTGTTCTAAGTTTTCGTATCGCCTTACATAAACCTTGTTTTCTAAATAACCCCACAAAAAGAAATCTAAAACTGAGAGGTCAGGGGATCGTGGTGGCCATCGAACAGGTCCGTGTGTTCCTATCCATCTTCCAGGAAAATGGTCGTTAAGCCAGTTTTGACTTATTCTGGCATTGTGGGCAATTGGTTTTGCTGGAAATAAATCCTATTTAGTTGAGCCAAGGGAACATCATCCAAAATTCCTAAAGCGTCTTCTAGGATTCGCACGTAACCAATCGAATTCAGATTTCCTTCATATATTTGGTAAACTATTTTTCGGTTGAAAATAAAACAGGAGACATTGAATCCAAATCTGCCCTGACGCTCCCTAGGAAAAATAACATGGTTGTTTTCTTGACTCCAAAATCGCGTGTTGTGTCTATTTAAAATCCCTGAACTAGTAAAATGTGCCTCGTCTGACCAAACAATCTTTTTTTTCAAAATCGATATCTTCTGCCTTCATATTTATAAACCAATTGCAGAACTCCAATCTGCGCTCTGCATCACCAGGATGCAGATGATGCACAAGTTTGTATTTATAGGGTTTGAATTTGTGCTTTTTCAAAATTTTCTGCACTTTGGTTTTCGGTACACCCGCCTCTTCGTCTATTGTCCTGCAAGATGTCTCAGGAGCTGTCTGAACGAGGGCTAAAACGTTGACCTCAGATTCTTCGTTGTCTTTATTGTAAGTGCGCGATCGAGGCTTGTTAAAAGATCCATATTGGCAAAGATTATTTTTAATTTTTTGAAAAATTCTTTTTTCTGGTTGTCTTCTCTCGGGATATCTAAGATAAAATAAAGCGAACCAATAAAGTCAAAATGCAGGAAGATAAAAAAGAACTAACCTGTTCAGTATTAATTGTGCCGTTTGATTTTAATCTTCATTAGACAATATAAAACACGCGTTCATATCATATTTGTTATTCAAATTTTTGATTCTAGCCATATTAAAAACAATAATTATAATAGACGTCAAGAAAAATTTAAACGCAATAATGCCAAAAATGACAGCAGTAATGGCTGCCTGATCATATTTTTGTTGGCGTTGCCATGGCTACCACAGCCACCTTCTCTTATTTCGATTGATCTGCTATGCCATAAATCCGTTGAAAAAATTTTTTCATGTTATTTATGAAAATAAATATGACTTATGGTATGTTTTTGAAAAGCTCTCGACACGAAGAATAAGATGAAAAAATAATATATAGGGTCTCCCATTTAAAAAATAGTAGGTTATGCCACTATGTGAAAAACTATGACTCTCAGCAAAAATCTGAGTATGCCACTGAATTCTACAAAATGTCAAAAAATATAAATACCAGTTGAAACATTTTAAATATATTTTACGATAGCTGAGTTACAGGGGGTGTCCGAAAATGTTCGACAAATTTTCAAAATCACCCTGTAGCATATAGAAAACAAAATATAGGGCAAATCTGTTTTTCTTTAGTTTCATCGAAAAGTAGCAAAAACCGCATCTCTCTAGCTCTACTATAAGTAAACTAAAACCTATACATACATATGTTACGGTTTTTTTTGTCTTTCATCAACAATATAAAGAGAAATAATTTTTTAACGTTTCACTAGGCCGCCATCTTTTTCCGTCATATGAAATTTTTACCAAAATATTAGCAGGTTATCCCTTTATGACCTCTAATAAAGGCGCGTATTCACCAAAAAAGCGAGCAAGAGCGAACAAGAGTGAGCGAACATTCTGCATCAATAATCACCTAGTGTGTACCGGATAGCGAGCGAACAAACGTTTGCTTGTTCGCGCTCAAAAAAGATCGGGAGGAAGTCGGTACATCAAAGAAAATACTTTTTCATGCTTGTTCGGTGTGGACGAGATTTTTAAGTGCTCGTACTTCGATCGCTTGTGCTGCATGCATACGTTGCCGACCGTGTAGACCTATTTATCTGTTCAATAATAATTATTATAGCTGGTATTCAAAATGGAATGGTCTAATGATAGTGTATTGCAACTAATAAACGCCTATCGAATTCGGCCGATTTTGTGGAATTCTTTGGACCCCTATTACAAAAATAAAAATAAAAAAGAAGATGCTTGGAGAGAATTAGCCGATGTGTTGAATACTGATAGTGCAGAAATTAAGAAGAAAATGCAGTCCCTACTTGCGTCCTTTAGAAGGGAGAGGCAGAAACTAAAAACCACTTCGGGGATCGGTGCCGAAGAGGTTTATGATACCAAATGGTTTGCTTTCAAAAGTCTATTATTTTTGAAAGACAAGAATCAACCAATAGAAACACAGGATACAGAAGGAAACGTAAGTAAAATAATAAATATTAGAATATTTTTTATTTAGAAAACGGTTGTTTTTTTTTTGGAAAAACGCTTGAACACGTGTATTTCATTTTATTATTCATATATTCTTTTTTCGTATTTTAAGATAATTTTAACATTTATACAGGGACAAAATCAGATTATTCATTACATGATTTTGCTCAAACCGCTTGACGTAAAAGCTGAATTTTGGCATACCAGTTGATTTTAGGTTGTAGAGGTTCAACAAGAAGAGATGTTTTCAAAGCTCAAATTTCAAGGGGATGAAATAACCGACCCTTAAATATTGCAATACTTTTTATTTAAAAAACGGTAGGATTTTCGAAAAAACGCTTAAACAAGTTATTTTATTTTAAGATTTTTACAATATTCACCCTTTATATAAAGTTTTATCTTATCTACAAATATAATTCTTGTCATGGCACATTTCCGACAGTTTTAAAATATTCTGCAAATTGTTTTCTGTTATCTTTAAAAACACTTGCAGATTTACGTGGAATTTTTTTAATAGGAAGAAGTGATGAAGTGTTATCTTCTCTTTCTTGCCTCCAACTGCCTTCTACAATTTCTCCATCAATCTCTTGATCAAAGGTGCCCTGTCTTGTATATATGTTTCGAGATGATGTACTCCCTCGTAGATAATTATGCAAATAAATGCATGCCAAAACAACTTTTGCTGATTTAAGTGGCTCCAGTAGCATAGGTTTTCTCAATACCCTAAAGACAACAGAAAGAATACCGAACGCATTTTCCACTATTCTTCTAGCTCTCGACAATCTATAATTAAAAATGCGTTCAATAGAATCTTACTGGTGTGAACCTGGGTAAGGTTTTATAATATGTTTTTCCAATGGGAACGCATCAATGCGAAGGGGGAAGGCAAATGCAATTCATCCTCTTGCAGCGTCTTGTAAAATGATGTATTTTTGATTACACCACCATCTGATATTCTCCCCTGACATCCAACATCAGCGAAAGTGAAACAATAGTCTGCGTCAACAACAGCCATTAGAACAATACTAAATGTGGACTTATAATTGAAGAATTCACTTCCTGTATTTATAGGAGCTTGAAGCACTACGTGCTTACCATCTATTGCTCCCACACAATTGGGAAAATTCCATAAATCATTAAGTTGTTTTGCAATGTTCAACCACTCCTGTTCTCCTTGGGGCAACTGAAAAAAATATGAGTTCATTGTATTTAGTGAATTTAATTTCAGCAAAAAATTTTAATTATTTTGATAATATAAAGTAATCATTTTTTATACAGGATGTTTTATAACTTATCCGCCATAGAGCAGCAGGTGATTCCTGAGGTAATTTTAAGAAGAAAAGTTGAGGTTAGCTTATCATGTATGGATTTTAGGGCATACGTTTTTATTAACTTTTCTTCTTAAAATCACCTGGGAAATTACCTGCTGATCTATGGCGGATAAGTTATGGGACACCCTGTATAAATCTTTTTTACAAAAACAAATATCTTAGCAAATAAATCTTTAATCGTCATAAAATATCAAAAGAAAACAAAATTAATAGGTATCAGCTTGTTTTATTGTACTAATTTTTATTTTTCCTTTACTTTTTCAGAATGAAATCGGATAGAGATTTGAATGAAACGATTAGCAATGAAAACCATGTGTATCATGAAGAAATTATTCCCAAACGCAAACATTTGTTTCTCCCAAAAGAATTCCAAAAAAAAAACTTAAACCTATTGAAGATCCTAGAGTAACTGACGCTTACGCAGTGATGACTGATTTAAAATCTAATATTTCAGCCCAAAAAAAAGTTCGGTATATGGCGAACATATTGGTTTTAAACTAAGAAGTTACAACTCATACACCCGAGCTATTGTGGAGCATCATATTAATAATATTATCTTCAATGCCGACATGGGTTTCTATGCACCAAACAACAATTCCAACATCCAACTTCCGACAACAAACAGCACAGGATATTATTCCAGCCCTGCTCCGTTCCCCGTCTTATCCCCCGCTGCCTCATATTCATCTCATGGTTCCAATACTTCTAATTTTAACAACCAAATTCCAATAACAAACAGCACAGGATATTATTCCAGCCCTGCTCCGTCCCCTGTCTTATCCCCCGCTGCCTCATATTCATCTCATGGCACAGGATATTATTCCAGCCCTGCTCTGTCCCCTGTCTTATCCCCCGCTGCCTCATATTCATCTCATGGTTGCAATACTTCTAATTTTAACAATCAAATTCCAACAACAAACAGCACAGGATATTATTCCAGCCCTGCTCTGTCCCCTGTCTTATCCCCCGCTGCCTCATATTCATCTCATGGTTGCAATACTTCTAATTTTAACAATCAAATTCCAACAACAAACAGCACAGGATATTATTCCAGCCCTGCTCCGTCCCCTGTCTTATCCCCCGCTGCCTCATATTCATCTCATGGTTGCAATACTTCTAATTTTAACAATCAAATTCCAACAACAAACAGCACAGGATATTATTCCACCACTGCTCCCTCCCCTGTCTTATCCCCCGCTGCCTAATCTTCGCCTACTGGAGAACAAAATCTGAACATACCACAAACTGGTTTGAGATAAACAGAGATATTATGAAGAATAATCTTGTATCATTTTTTACTAACTATAAAGATTAATATTTCATAAAAATGTAATGATTAGTTTTAAGCTTTGTTGCGTTTAATAAAGATAATTTGTGAGATAATATGAAAACTGTCAAACAAAAGTGCTTGCACGCAATAATGACACCACCTGTAAACTCCTTAAAATAATGTATGGTGTTATTGATGACGTGCAAAGACTTTTTATTTGTGCTTTTGTTTACCTACTTACCTTAACATGTTCCTGCAAAACTTCTATGATGGCTTCACAAACTTCTGGTATTATTTTGGATATAACTTGTTTAGATATTTTAAAAACATACATGAGAGCGCTATATGAGTCGCCCGTCGCGAGGAATCTTAGGGTTACAGCGAGTCTTTCTGCTGCAGGAATAGCTCTTCTGTAATTTCTATCAATCTTCATTATTTTTGGTTCCACAAGTTTCAGTAAAGCTTTAAAATCTTTAGCAGACATTCTGCAAAAATTCTTGAACATACAGTACTCATGTTCCACTTTTAAATCACGTAATAGACTACTGCCAGAATAAATACGTCTGTTTTTAAATATAGTCGCTTGCCAAAATCGTTTCTTCTTTTTTAATAAACTCAGTACAATGAAAGCGGCACTGGCTAACAACAACTTCTCAGAGTCAGCCATTTTCAAATGCTCGCAGAAAATAAATGGATCAACGAGATTTCAATATGACGAGCGAACACGAGCAAACATACGCAAACAAGAACAAATGCTCGCTCTTGCTCGCTTTTTTGGTGAATACGCGCCTTAAAATTTGAAGTCAATCTGATAAGTAGTTTTTAAGCTATGCCGCTCACCGGCAGCCACACATTGAAACTGGCAGACCGACCGACGGAATTGATAAAACATGTTTTTTTGCACCTACGGACGCTAAAACTTAAAGATATGTAAAACCTCAGACGGTGCTTTTTTCACGATTACAAACATTTTATCCCGCCATCTTGGATTCGTACCAAAACTTCACCAGTTGATTCCTACATAAAACTTGATTATTAAATTTAAGATAAATTAGATAAGCAGGTTTTTAGTAATATTTTGTCACTAGGCGGCCATTTTGTTTCGCCGAAATGGATTTTTACCAAAATGTGAAGATCTGAAAAAATCTCTGAAGGTGATTTTTTTACAAGGGAAGTAAAAAGTACAATTTTTCCTCAGATCAAAAATATCTTTACATTGAGATAGCATTTAGATCATTATATTTTAAAATTGAAAATAAACTCGTAGAAAAATGAAAGGATAAAGTGAATATTTTGTAACGAAAAGAGAAATTGAGATGTGATTTTTACAGATCTGTTGCAAATCTTATTTAGAACACACCTATTTAAGCAAACATCTTTCTACTAGTGAAAAATCTATTGTGCGAGGGTGCAAAGCTAAAGAGGGAAAAATGTTTAAAATTTTAGTTGCTCCGAGAATTTACAAAAACAATTTTAATTCTTTGTTGGCTATTTTAAAACAATCTTAATTATAATTTCAGGAAACAATTCCAAGTATTTTTCATTATATCCTTTGAGTTGTTTTCGAAAAATTAGTACCTATACTTAGTAGGAAAAGCTATACATTCCCGGACGACCGTAAAGATTGCTGGTCGAGGTGCCAGGTGAGTCCCGGAATGTGGCTATTTCTACGAGGTATATAGGTACACTATATATATATATATATTATTATAATCAACTTGTTAAAGTTTTGAAATAAGCGTTATTAATTTTATTCATTAATTAAGGATGCCATGAAATATTTATTTTGTAACATGGAGACAAAGCAATAGTATTATGTAGTAAAGAAATCATATTTCCTTACAGTATAATAATAAATACTCAATATAACAACATTTCTGAACGATTTAGCACAATATTTTTTATAAAAATTTTTTTACTTATTATCAGGTATCTTTTTAACTCCTTTCCTATGATCAAATTGTGACTTAACATACATTTTTCTATAGTTTCTCTGCATAGAAAATTCTGGGCGTTCAGAAATTATTTTAAGATTAGTTGGTTAGATATGAGAACAATTTGACTGCTTTTCAGCGCCCTGTAAAATAGAAACCAATTTAAGTATTAATAGTTTATTGTGAGTTTTTAGTAATTTGGAATATATTGGCATGGTGATTTCCAAATTTTTTCTCTAGGTTTAGCAGTTACGTAAATTCAAGTGTCTTCTTAGGAGCCAAAAACATCGTATAAGGGCTGTTTAGCGTCACACTGTATGCTTTAAAAATTACATGTTATACATTTTGCACATTTTTTAAAGCGAATCTGGGGCTTGGCAATTTAGTAAGCAAAAAGGGTGTAGTGTTTAGAATTTACATTTATTTGCTTGTATTCTTATCTCCATAAGAAATCGGTAAATTTCCTTTACCCAGAACTTCCCTCGTTATAATTTTTTTCCAATTATTAGGAATAGTGAAATTTAACCCAATTTAGTTCAAAATATAGTCATAGTATATGTGTTACATATACTTCTCAAACATTTCTATTGAGTGCCATTTTGTTCCATCATATTGGATTTCCACCAATATTTTACCAGTTTCTTTCTATCTATGCCGCATTTGACCTTTCGGTTCAATTTAAAATAACTTCCATAAGTAGTTTTTAGATTGACAAATACCGCCATTTTGTTACATCATGTTGAATTCGTACCAGTTTATCCTATTTTCATTTTTGCGTTGATTGTTTAAGAATTTTATTTGGCCGCCATTTTGTTCGGCCATCTTGAGTTAGTACCACAATTTTACTAGTTGATCCCTATACCACATTTAGTTATGGCACACAATTTGAAATCAATCTATTAAGCAGTTTTTTCAGGTCGAATTTTTAAATATTTAATTAAGCCGCTATTTTGTTCCACCATCTTGGATTCGTACCAAAATGTTTATTTATTTATTTTTAAACGGGCAATAGCCCAATATAAATACGATTTATAAATTGAGAAACAATATAAAAAAGAAAAACATAATTACACCTAATTCACTATAGATTGACTTAAGAAACAATATAAATATAACTAATAATCCAAAATTTAAAAACTTATTGAGACAGATAACAAGATCATGGTATAAAGCACTGGACAGAACAAAAAGCTATTACAAAATAAATTAGTGACAGTATTTTAGTTGGTTTTTAAAAGAAACGCGATTTGTAAAACAGTCTAAGCTCAATGAATAGGAATTAGCAAATCTGGCAGTCCATGACAAAAATGAATTATAATAATTAGTCCTATGAATATAAAATGATGAGACTTGTCTTGTATGGGACAATGTTGAATTTTAGAGAGAGGTGCGGGACAAAAACTGTTACTATGCATGCGGCGAATATGGAGAGTGCTGAGACTAAGACGATCTCTAATTAAGAGTAATTTGCATCAGGTTGACTTTGTTTAAATAGAATGATAAATTTATGTTGCACTCTCTCCAGAGCTTGGACATAAACATTGTAGTAAGGTGACCAAACACAAGATCCATAGCCAAATAAGGGAAAACAAATGCACAATGAAGGAGTTTGATGGAACCAACATTTTGCAAATCATTAGATCAGCGCTTAATGAATCCTAAAATCTGTAAAAATCTAGAGATAATAGTTGTGATGTGGGGTATGAAACTCAACTGACTATCCAGAACAATACCAAGGTCCTTAACTGAGAAACAATTTCAAGAGGAATATAGTTGATATTATAATAAATATTAATAGTTCTCCCTCTACCGAATATTACAGAGTGACATTTTTTTGGTATTCAATTCCATCTTATTTTGGACGCACTAAACGAGAAGCCTCTCAAGATTAGACTGGAGCTCCAGACACATGTCAGCACTCATACTCTCACGAAAAACTTTAAATCATCAGTAAATAAAAGAAAATAGCTATTATGAAAACATTCTTTTATGTCATTTATGCAGATATTAAAGAGTAAAGAGAGTGAACCCTGCGCTACTTCAGAGGGCACCTCGATTTCTCTAGATTTAAAGTTACGAACCCTTACTATCTATAACCTCGTCGTAATGTAGGATTTAGGCCAATTCAAAAGTGTTTCATACACTCCCCAAACCTCCAGTTTGTGAACGACAGACAGTCAGACCGACGGAATTGAGAAAACATGTTTTTCGGCATCTAGGGATCCTGAAACCTGAAGATCTGAAAACGATTCTTCACGATTATAATACATTCCTTTTACAAGTGAAGTAAAAATACATCACACAAAGATTTAGGTCGACTAAAGTCTAAGTCTAAAGTAAAAGTTCGAATAAAAAAGCTGAATCACAATATAAACATAAAATATGTAATACATAAAACTAAACATATGCAAAGATATTGCCGAGTAAGAATGTCCAGGTCTTCTAGAGAAACTATTTCTACATCACCAAGGAGACCAAGGTAAGATAACCCAGATTTCAGACAGGGAAACGACTATGAGCCAGTTTCAAGCTGCCAATGCTGGCGAAACAGGATGAAGTCCCCTGGATTATCTGCATTAAAAGTTTACAGAAACCCTTTGAAAGAGTGACAGCAAATGGTGTAGTAAATGGGAAAACCATGCGGATTGCCGGAGCAGCTGCAGTGGTTTCTCTAATCAGAAGAAATCTCGTTGACGCTGGAGAGTCAGAGTCTGTATATGAAAAAATCTGTATTAGACTTCTACTTTGCTTCACTCTACTACATCACAGAACATAGCAAATGAATTTATTCTCGAAATGGAGATAATTAAAGAGCATGGATTATCATCTGACCTAAAACTAAACATTATAAAAATTGGAAACGAAGAATTTGTTTTGGATGACGGAAAGGATGTCTGAAACACCATAATTGGTGGAACTTTACGAATACCAGGCAGCATCGAAATAATTCTCGAGGGAAAATTGGAAATACAGCTTAGGTACTCTACTAGACTCATACAGCCATTAGGTGACAAAAAGCCTGAGAAGCACTTGATCGAAAAAACTCTAGTACGAACAGAAATTAAAATTTTTATCCCGGTTTTCGAGTTCCAGTTAAATTAATAAAGGAGATGTGCTTACGACCTTAGAACAAATCCAACAAATAGTTAATTGTGATATACTAAAACTTGCAAAGTAAGAAGGACAATCTAATCAAGGCTATTTCTCGTTATGGAAAAGACATGAGTCATTTATTAGAAAAGATTTTAACAAGGCCAAGAATTTTATGTTAAGAGATTTATTTGTTTAAGTGTCAAAAAATATTTACAGTGAAAAAAAAGAATGAGTAAAGCATACAACACAACACAAAAGGCACACCCTTTTAGAGAACCACCATGATGATTGCCCATTGCAAAACAAGAGGAAGTTGAAAAATAAGCCAACAACATGCTTCAAGATAGGGTTACCGAAGAGTCAATTAATCCATGATCAGCAACGGTAGTTCTTGTAATAAAAAAAGATGGAGCTATTAAAATTTGTCTATACTGCCGTAGACTTAATTGTTGATACTTTAACTATTTTGTTAGGATCCAGATGGTTTTTCACCTTGGATTTAAAGAGTGGATATTGGCAAGTGGCTATTCATGATAGATAAGAATTACTTGCCATCGTAGAAGTTATTTACCATTTCCATAAATATGTATAATGGCGAAAATTCCTGATTACAACAATACGACTTCCAAATTAAACAACGAGTCAGCAAACATGAAAAAGCTGATCCTTGTCCAGACGTCCACGTAAAGAAGACTGATCTACAACCTTTAAGGTGAAACGATTTGACCAAACTATAAAAGAAAATCTTTCCAAAATTGTAACCAGAAATCAGCGCGACTGGGACCAACCCTACCCTTGTTTTGGTTAGTTTGTAGGACAGACCATGTTACTTAATATTTAGATTGCTTAATAAGGAGAAATAAAAAATACAAGAATATGCTGATCAAATCCACGAACTTTTTTAAATTCACGAGGGAACACGTGACCGCATAAAACCATCCAGTGGTCGAATAAAGACCAGATATGACATCAGAGCCACTTCAGTTGATCTCCACAATTGTCTCAACACTGGGAAGGATCATAGAAAATAATCGGGAGGATTAATGACTTTAGGGTTATGGGCGTGACCGGTTAAGTTAAGGTTAGCTTTAGGTTAGGTTAGGTTTAGCGGATTAAAAGAAATCCGAAAAGCAAGATGAGGGTAGTCCACTTCGACAAGCTGTCGTGTGTGTAGTGTGAAGGTCGTGGAAAACTACTGTATTATGAAACGTTTATGTACGTGAGCTAGAAGTATACAAACACGTCATTCTAAATCGAGTTCAGTCAAGTCTTATAATAGATGTGTTCACATATAGTAGTCTTGACATATTGCAATGAATATTTAATAAAGTTAGTATTGTTGTAATAAAGTGCTTATTTTAAAGAGAACTCGTAACAATGTTTTTTAAAATATTGTCCAAATATGTTTTATTTTTCTGACTTTAATATGGCGTTGTATTATGTGCACTTATTTTCTAAATTTTCTGACTGATGTTGCGCTTTTCCAAATTGCTATTCATTTTTTCTAATCCGATTAAGTGTTAGGATACCTTTAATTTTTTTCTCTTGAAGAGACAGCGGTTTTTCACCAACTATTTGTTTAGGGCAGTAATTTAGTTTACAATAAAATGATGACGTTTATGCTATAGTGGTCAGCAGAGGACAAATAACCCAGACTAACATGTTTGTTTTTTATTGCGGTTAATTTCTTTATGTCAAGTAAACGAATTTTATTCTTTTACTTGAAAGCCTTAAAAAACCTATATACACCTGTATAGTGGTTTCGAGGCAGTGGCGTAACTATCATATGGCAGATCGGGGCAAAGCCCAGGGGCCCCGTTATAATACATAAAGAGATAATAATTATTTTAAAACGTTTAATAAACTATATTTCTATTTACTTAATTATTTATGTTTTATATCATATCATATTTAATCCATTAAATCTTCAAAACGAGTATCATGGATATTTTCAATCACAAGTTAGAATTCTATCCAACTATAATAGCATCATGAACCAAGTCTTGGCAGTGCCTTCAGGATGAATTAAATGTCTAAGCTCGACAATTCAAAACGAATTAGTAGAGGTTCTTTTTTAAAATTATTAATGGATCTAACAGCAAATATAAATTCGTCTCAATTTTTGTACTAGATTCTAATAAGACCTAACTATCAGTGTTATAATTAGAATGTCAATGTTTGAGATAATTTACTTCTTTAATAATGCGGAAGGATTATTTCGAATAAATGTTTTTGCTATGTTATTGATCAAATTACTGGTCAAATCGAATAACGATTCGCATGTATGAAATCGGTTTACGAATATTAAGATTTTTTGTAGTGAAGAAGTTCTCTTGCAAAAATGAATACATTTTTATAATAAATATTCCAAATAATAGCGCATTCTATATTAACTAAATATTAACATCTTTTAGCTCTTTTAAAGAATGATTTAAATAATAATATATCAATTAGAGAATTATTTGAATTAATAATTGGGTAATATGGGATACTTTAAAATAATTTTATTTAGGTCAATATGGCTTTTTTAGATTTCCTGAAACAGTCTTGAGGGGTCATTTAGGAAATTAAAAACTTAAAAAAAACTACCTCAGATCGCAAATGGGACAAAGTAGAAGCAGACTGATTAGCCTTGCTTTGGAAATGGATTTGAGTATCAAATGTTTATAAAATTGGTTGAAAACATTTATAAAAAAGTTGCAGAGGGTTGTAGACAATTCTTAAAAAATATATTTTCAGTAACGATTGCATTTTATTTAAATTTTTACTTTTAGTTGGGAGAAGGGAGAAGCCCGCTGATTTTCTTGCCCCGGGGTCCCAGGCTGCCTTGTTACGCTACTGTTTGGAGGTTATCCTCTTTGTCATTTCTCTAGTGAAGGATATTAGAAAAACGTTACTGACGTAAATACAAATTAAGTTAAAAACTAATAAATAACAGTATTTCCAATGACGTAAAGTAAGTCGATATTAGCAGGGAAGAATTGGTTAATTTTGAAATGGTACATAATCTTACATTGTCGTATATTAGGTTGGCTCACTTCACTTCAACTTTTTATCTACTGAACAAACAGGGTCTTTTTTAAATAAATAGAGAACAAAAAAGATTTAAAGTCAATGTTAGTCATGTTTAGAAAAATTATAAATGTTTGAATCTGAACCTATCAACAACCGACATTCTTAACTTTTTTCCCTAATTTATAATATGTTTACATAAGCCTAGTCAAAAATATACTTATACCAAACATTATGTCAAAATTTTAGATCTTTATTGTTAACTGATTAGTACTAAGTCTAAGGGCATTTTTTTGTTCTGGGAGGGGTGTGTTCTCCCTGTATTCAACACGGTATATAAAGTATTAGATAGGTATGTATAATGCATAAGCAAAGTAAAGTTATTTTTCTTTTTTATCTAGCTAACATTATGGATGACTCCATATATATAGTCATATTTAATACCACCAACACCACATTTTGCACAAAATCATTTCTTATAGTACCGTTACCCTTTTACATGCACAAATTAAGCCATTTAAATCCTTTCTGCGTGAACGAACCTAGTATTCTTGACCTATCAGTCTCATAATATAAGATTAGTTTAAAGCATTTGCTTCAAACTCTAGACTTATTGTCAAATTGTCCTACCTACAATGGGAATAAAAGAAACTGGCTACTAGTTTAAAACGGTCGCAACAGTAGGAAGATCCTTTTTGCGATTGTAGTTTTATTCTTCGAAATAAAAGAAGTAGAAACAGAGAAGAATGGAAATAGACTTAAAGAACGAATAGAAAAACAAGATTTGTGTCGGGTCTATAAGTGTGGATTTAACAATTCGTTAGTCGCGTTTAAGGTTTTTTAGTTGCCTGGGATTTTAAAGCAATTGATGGTGAACATATTTCTTGTCTAGCCCTTAAGATTATTTAAGAAACTTGTACAGTGTGCAGGGTTATTCATGCATGGCCTATATTGCCCTGCAACTAAAAAATATATAAATCGGCTGTTCCCGTCAATTTTATTTTTACTTTCCTCGTAATCTTCGCCTTTCTGGGTCCCTAGATGACGAAAAATATGTTTTCTTAATTCCGTCGGTCTGTCTGTCTGTGTGTTCGCTGCATAGCTAAAAAACTACTTAACCCATTGACTTCAAATTTTGGTCAAAAATTAAGGGTCATATGGGGATGACCTGGTAACATTTTGGGAAAAATCCAAAATGGCGGCCTAGTGAAATGATAAAAAAATTATTATTAGAAAACTACTCATCCAATTTATCTCAAATTTTGCAAAAACATTAAGTATTATGTTGAAATCAACTGGTAACATTTTGATACGAATCCAAGATGGCGGAACAAAATGGCGGCCTAATAAATTATTTCAAAATTTAGCCTGAAAAAACTGTTTATTGGTTTGATTTCAAATTGTGTGCTATAACTAATTGTGGTATAGAGATCAACTAGTAAAATAGTGGCACTAATTCAAGATGGCTGAACAAAATGACGGCCAACTAAAATGTTTGTATTCGTGAAAAAATTACCCTCTCAGGTTTTACAATCTTTATGTTTTAGCGTATCTAGATGCCAAAAAATATATTTCATCAATTTCGTCGGTCCTTCCATAGGTCTGTCTGTCTGTCTGTCTGTCGGTCTGCCATTTCGCGGCATAGCTTAAAGACTACTTACCCGATTGACTTCAAATTTGGGTCAAAAATTAAGGTTCATATGGGGATGACTTCGTTATATTTTGGTAAAAATCCAATATGGCGACACAAAATGGCGGCCTAGTGAAACGATAAAAAAATTATTGAAATTGTTGGAATCAACTGATAACATTTTGGTACGAATCCAAGATGGCGGAGCAAAATGGTGAATTAATAAAATATTTAAAAATTCAGCTTTAAAAAACTACTTAATGGTTTGATTTCAAATTGTGTGACATAATTAAATGTGGTATAGGGATCAACTAGTAAAATAGTCGTACAAATTCAAGATGGCCGAACAAAATAGCGGCCAAATAAAATGTGTAATCCTGAAAAATCACCCTCTCAGGTTTTACACATCTTTACTTTTTAGCGTCCCTAGATGCCAACAAAATAGATTTTATCAATTCCGTTGGTCCGTCTGTTGGTCTGTCTGTCGATCTGTCTGTCTGTTGTCTGTCTGTCTATCTGTCAGTTCGCGGCATAGTTTAAGGACTATTTACCCGATTGACTTCAGATCTTGACCAAAAATTAAGAGTCATATGGGGACGATCTGGTAATATTTTGGTTGAAAATCCAATACGGAAAAACAAAATGGCGGCCTAGTGAAATGTAAAAAAAATATATTACGAAAAAACTCCTTATCTAATTTTTCCAAATTGTGCATAAACATCTAGTATTATGTTGGAAACTAACTTTTTTAAATTGTCGACATTTCGCAACTTAATTGTTCCATCTTTAGGATACATATATAAATACTATATCTTGCATGAAACCCATATTATCAGTCTGTACCTATTCCGTTGGTCCTCATTTATTTTCCAGATATTAAGTCTAAATGCTTTTCGTCAACAATCCTCTTGTTGTTATGTTAGAGTGGTCAATTATTTGGGGTTAGGATCCAGTAAAAAGAGCAAAAGTCTATTTTCTAGATTCTATATCTCGCATGAACCCTATATTATCAGTCTTTACCTACTCCGTTGGTCCGCAGATATTTCCTAGATATTAGATTTTCGTTAACGATCCTCTTGTTGTTATGTTAGAGTGGTATATTATTTGGGGTTAAGATCCAGTAAAATAACAAATTAACTTAAATTGTCGACGTTTCGCAACTTTATTGTTGCATCCTCAGGACACATCTAGATTCTATATTCTACATGAAACTCATATTATCAGTCTTTACCTACTACGTTGGCCCGCAGATATTAACTTTCTAAATGGTTTTCGTTACCGATCTTCTTGTTTTTATGTTAGAGTGGTGTGTTATTTGGAGTTAGAATACCGTAAAAAAAACAGAAGTCTTTTTTTAAAATGTCGACGTTCCGCAACTTAATTGTTGCATCCTCAGGACACATATATAGATCCTATATCCTGCATGAAACCAATATTATCAGTCTTGATAAGATTGGTTCGTAGATATTTCACAGATATTAAGTTTCTAAATGGTTTTCATTAACGGTCTTCTTGTTATTGGAGTGGTGTATTATTTGGGATTGGGAAATATCTGCAGACCAACGGAGTAGGTAAAGACGGATAATATGGGTTTCATGCAGGATATAAAATCTGTGTCTTGAGGATGCAACAACAAAGTTGCGAAACGACGAGAGTTTAAAAAAGGGCTTTTGTTTTTTTTTACTGGATCCTAACCCCAAATAATACATCACTCTAACATAACAAGAGGATCCTTAACGAAAACCATTTAGAAACTTAATATCTGGGAAATATCTGCGGACCAACGGAGTGGGTAATATAATAAGGGTTTCAATTTAAGATAGCAAAATAAAATGGCGGCCAAAGAAAATTTGTAAAAAATCAATGTAAAAAAAAATCTTGTTCAATTGACTTTGAAGTTTGCAGAAAAATTAAATCTGAAAATACTTATTAAATTTATTTCAAATTATGCCTAAAAGTCAAGTCTGGCATAGGTGGAAAGAAAATAGTAAAATATTGGCAAGAATCGAATATGATCGAACAAAATGGCACACAATAAAAATGAAAAGGCAATATATGTTACACATATATACTGTGACTATTTACTGAACTATATTGGATCACACTTCACTATTCCTAACAAATGGGAAAAAATCATGAGGGAAGTTCTGGGTAAAAGAAATTTACCGATTTTTTTCAATGTATTCAAACAAGTGGTGCATGGGACATAGTTTTTAACTTCTGTAATCGAACTTTGAAAGGTTGAAAAATTTGACAGACATTAAATGTCAATTTAACGGTGTTATGTTTATTGTTTAAATAAGATGAAAAAATTATGTATACCTAAAGCAGTAATATCTAATATCTAAGTTAAATTAAAGTAACTAAGTTACTCTGACGTAATTCGCGGAAATGGACTTAAAAAATCTGCTTTTATTCTTTGTAGCGCTTACGAATAACTTACGATTATTGACGTCGCTCATCGTGTTTATCAACGTCGGCTCTTTTTTATTTTCCGAACGATTCAATTTCGTCAAATTTTTATTACTACCCCTTCTACCATCGTTATTTCGATATCAGAAGCTGAATCTATTGCTATTTGTTCGTGTTAGTTTTGGTTTAGTTACTTGATTTGCAGTAACAATAAATAAGATTAGTAAGTTAACTAGAAATAAAAATTTTGAAATACAGAGTTTTTCTACTAATTTTTTATTTCTGAAATTTAGAAATATTAAGATGTAGGTGACGTTTAGGTAATAAGTTGGTTAGATAGGTAATACAAATTTGACAGGAAACTAAATGGTATATACAGGGGAAGTCAACAAAATAGTTATGTATATGCTTTATAGAGTAAATTTGACAACAAACCATATTTGAAATATTATGTAGTGACTATGTGCATGATGTAAAATTTGTCCGCGTAAATAGGTGCATCAAAAAGTATTATTTTTAAAATGCAGCTCCCCGTATATTAATGAATTTTTGAATTCTACGTACAATTTTAAAGAATAAATGTACAAGGATTTTGAATATACATTGAACCCACATTTAACTTTTTTTGCCAAATAAGGTGCAGAAAAATGATAAATATTAAGGCTGTAGAGTATGTCACGTAGTTTTTTTCTATTTTAGTAGTAAAAAAGTCTTTTTTACAAATTGTAATGAAAAAAAGTTATTTCAATAAGTAACTTGCTCCTTTTAATTTACTTACTGTTATGTTATTTTCAGTAGATACTGTGACTACAGAAAATAAAAATAAACAGAGGGATTAAAAAACTAACAAAAAATCGGCAAATTTCCTATATTCAAAACTTCTCTCGTTATGAATAATTCCTTTGATTAGGAATAGTGAAGTGGAACCCAATTTAGTTCGGTACACAGTCATTTGGAAAAACAAATATACTGTCTTTTCATCATTTTTGTTGGGCGCCATTTTGCTTCACCATATTGGATTCCTACCAATATTTTACAAGTTTCTATCTACGCCAAAGTTGATTTCTGGGCATAATTTTAAGAAAATTGAATAAATAGTTTTTACATTGACACACACCGCCATTTTGTTTTATCATGTTGAATTTCTACAAATTTTTACCTATATCGCATTTAATTTTTCAATTGTCAATTGAATAAAAAGAATTTTTTCGTTGATTTTTTAAGCATTTTATTTGGCCGCCATTTTGTTTCGCAATGTTGGATTCATAAAAAAATTTTACCAGTTGATTCCTACATAACACTTGACTTTTGTGCAAAATGTAAGGTAAATTAAATAAGTATTTTTTTAGTAAATTTTATTTTGTTTCGCCACATTGGATTTTTACCAAAATGGTAGAATGCTATCCTGATATGATCCTTAATTTGTGACCAAAATTTGAAGTCAATCGGGCAAGTAGTTGTTTAACTAGACCGAGAACTGACAGAGCGACAGACCGTCGGAATTGAAAATACATGTTTTCTTTGCTACTAGAGACTCTTAAACATAAATATATGAAAAAATCTCAAAAAAAATTGTGATTTTTACAAAACTTTCATTTTACGGGGGTATAAACGTTTCAAAAATTACTAGAATTTTTGTGATAGTTTATAAGTTAAAGCAAAAATACCCACAATGTATCATTTAAAAAAAACTTAAATTTTGAGGTCATTTTTTTAAATTTGTACAATACTTCAAATGTTATACAGGAAATTTCGCTTTACTTTATTCCTTTTTGAGCCGTATGTAAACTTTTTCAGGGCAATATAATTAAATATTAATATTTCAGACGTTAATAATACTTTCAAAATTGGATATCTCCATCATATAATAAATGGTACACAAAATAAAAGCTCACAAAATTCTATACAAAAAGTGTTATTCACTTTTTACGTAACACCAGCACTATCACTTTAAGATGACTGATAGGCGTTTGAATTACAGTTTTTATTCACTGGCATATTGCTAGGTGTTGCTGGACAGGTTAGTTTGCTCGACGCGCTTCAGCCATCTTAAACGGCTGCTAAGGCGATAGTGCTGATTTTACGTAAAAAATGTACAAAACCTTTTTTGTAGAGAATATTGTAAGTTGTTATTTTGTCATATTTCTCGTGTGACAAAGAGAAAACGAGTTATTGCACAAAAACCAACTTTTTGTACCTAATTTGCGTATCCAGGGGGTCGTGCTTTCATTGGGGGTGGGAGAATTTTTAATATGTTTTTCCCTATTTATACTAATAGATTTTTGATGTCTTGCTAAGTATTCTGTTATTAAATTATCATATCTATTATAGATATCTAATAAAGTACCTAATAACGTGTTTAATATACATGTACTACCTACGTCAAAGTATCTTTTTGTAGTAACTAATGACTTTTAAACAGTAACTTATAGTTACTAGGAACTTAGTTACTTTTTGATTAATTATATCTTTTTGAAAGTATCTAAGATGCTTTTAAAAAAAGTAACTTGTATCTTGTTTCTAGATACATTTTTTCAGTAACTATTTCAGTTCTAACCTTAGAGTACGTTCATTGTAATTTAGTGTATTTTAAGGCGTATTTTTTTAACTTCAGTATTTAGCAAATTTAACCATGTGTTATTAAAATTAACTGAACAAGATGCTACACAGTCTCTTTATTTAACAACACTTTCTTCCAATATTAGTTTTTTTTGGAACATGGTTCTTTTGCTAAAATATTAGCAGCATTCGAATTAATTTTGTGATTGCTGTTTAGTGCGTTGGCAAACGTTAGATTTTTGAACTTCCCTATTTTTTATGTAAGTCTAGTGTTATTTCATTGTATTAGCTAATGGCCTAGATATTTCACACATATATTTTTTTACATTGACGCGGAATGTATTAAATAACATTTGTTTTACTTGCTTGTGTAGGTTTTTTTTTTAAGTTAAAAATCGTTCTTACGTTAAAACGTTTTTCTCTCCGTTTTATATTATCTGATGAAGTTAGATGTATGGTATAACGAGATTTGTAATTGGTCCATCCTGGTTTTGTTTGACTTTTGGATTCTAAAAAATCATAAAAATATTTTTCAATAAAATCATTAGCGTAATTATTTTGATTAAAAATAATAATAAATTTTGATTTTTACAAATTATTTTTGGTCTATCGTATAGGCTTTCTACAATTCTCTTTTTAACAATGATTGGATTATCTGAGTTAAAATGTAAGTATCTGTTAGTGAGTATAGGTTTTCCACTAGGTATACCTTTATTTCGAAATTGTCTCTGACTTTTTTAATAAGTATGACTAAAAATGGAAGTTGCTGGTCTGTTTCTTTTTCAATATTTAGTTTTATTGTCGGTTCTTTTGTGTTAATGTGATTTAAAAAATCGTTTAAATGTTGATCGTCATGTTCATAGACACAACAAAAAATATCATCAATGTATCTCCACCTAATAAGTGGTTTATGATCGTAATTTTGGTCATAATTTAATTCTAAATTTTCCATAAAAATATTACTTAATGAAGGAGATAAGGAGAATTCATACGCATGCCAAAATGTTGTTGGTAATATTCATTTTTATATGGAAAATAGGTGTTTTATGCACCGAATGTTAATAGTTCTAGAATGGTACTAATGTTTAATGATGTAGGTTCACCAAGATTGTTATGACTCTCAAGTTTATTTCTTATTAAGTTTTATCTACAGATAAATTTGTAAAAAGACAATTGAAAATTAAACAATTTCTGGAGGAACTGTTGTGAATTTTTTATGTATGAATCAGTGTTACCTGCTAGTGGTTTTAATATGTTTAAAAGAAACCTTGCTAAAGGATAACTTGGTGAGTTTACGCCTTACCGTAAAAACAAAACCTAACAATGAACAAGAAAATACAAAAAATGTTATTTCTAAAGTTCCGTATCAATGCAAAAAAAATTACATAGGTGAAACCTTTAGGTCATTAGATAAAAGAATTAAAGAAAAACTTACATAAAAAATAGGGAATTTCAAAAATATAACTCACAAAAAAGTGCTTTAATCTGACAAAAAATGCTTAAATAAAGACAATTAATTGTGCAGCATCTTGGTCAGTTGTTACGTTATTGTTGTCACGTGGTTAAATTTAGCAAATTTAATACTAAAGTAAAAAAGAGCACCACAAATTATAGTAAAGTATAATGAACATACTCTAGATACACATACATTTTTGAGCTTATTTAAACAATAAACATAACACCCTTCTTGACATATAATGATTATCTGTCAGAGATTTTCTTGATTTTTGATTATAAGATTTTACTGCTGCTAATATCTTTTTTTTTTTTAGTTGCTGAAGACGGGGATAGACTTTCCCCCAAAACGTCGAGAAAATTAGTAATTTTTCAGTTTTGTTCCTCGGGTACCTTCCCAGTTGACACAGAACCCAAGACTACAGATAAGAGTGTACAGGTATTTTGTCTCTTTTATATATTGTGGCGAAATACCAATAATAATGTTCATCCTATAATATGTTTTTTATTGTATTAAAATTCATAAATAATTACAATTTAAAAAAAAAATGTAGTTCTTGTTGCGTTAACTTTATTTTAAAGCTTCTTAACATTTCTGTTAATTTAAACTGCAAATTTTCATTTTCATTAAAAAGACTAAATGTTGTTCCATAGATTGATACTTAACAAATATTATGATAAAACCAAATAAGAAGAAAGTAACTTTTCCAAAATTGGAGACAAGTAGAAACTTTGGACACTTTGCACGATATTATATAACACACATTTAATTGGCACATTTTCCTATTTTCACTTTTAGCCCTTTGAGCATCAAACCCTTTTACTCTGCATTATCAGATTGGCTTTGAAATCGGTCCAAAATGGAGTGAGCCCTTTGGCAGTGCCGACATGGAACTAAAAGACCTGCCCGACCTTTTGTGTTTCAGCGATAATTAGTGGAAATCTGATCAGAGGTCTCGTTCACAATGGCGACGCGTTGCTTTTCGGCGTTTTCCTAGCAAATGCGAGGTTGTCACTATCACCATGAAGTAGTCTAAATTAAATTTAACGTCATTTTATATTATTCATTTATTAAGTCGTGCCAAATACCGTCTCAGGAAACCGCTTTCCTTTATCTTCAACTTGTTTACAGATGAAATTACTTTACCACAAGAAATAACAATGCTTTAGGAAATGCTACGAACGAATTAGTTTGAGCTGTATAAATATGCCCTCTCACCGTGTGTAAAAAGTATTTGAAACAGGCAAAAATATCTAAAAAAGTTATATTATTACTTTAATTCGTGTAAAGAAGAATTAGAAAACCTATCAATAAATAACCGAATTTTCAAATCTAAAGAATTTCTGATCTCAAAAACAAAAATGGTTAACTAAAAATAATTCTATTAAAAGCCCTCAACATCAAAAATGCTCACTAGTGCTACACAAACTCAAAATGGTGGTAACTTCTAGTAAAAACATGAGTGGCTCATTGGATTCGGAATGACGTACTGTGATCAGTAAACCGTTGAAATATTGAATAATAGCAAAATAGTAAATGTCAACGTTTGAAGTTCTTCTAATTGAAACTAACAAAGTAGGCTTTGAATCATCATAAACCAATGAAACCATTTCTGTCCGTTTCTATAGTTACAAGTGACAGGTCGACAAAGTGTACAAGTTGAATAGTCGGTGGAATTTTTGTTATAACCATATGACCGATTTTTTTTAATGTGTTTCGAGTTATACTTATTTACGAAAAAAAATATGGCTGGACAACAGACAGTCAGAATGGTATTTTTCGTAAATCTTAAATATTTTTAATTATCTCTAATTGTAAGAGTAGAAGTAACAAAAACCAAAGGGTATTGGATAAAAATAGTTAAAACAGGTAATTTAGAAGGGAAAAGTTTATGTTTTTATAATTTTGATTACTGTTCTTTAATTTTATACATAATTTTGCTGCCACTTTTTGCCCCTAACTCTTTTTTTGGACTATTACTCCACCAATTTACATGATTTTTGTTTAATGATCGTCTGGTTACCGAGACCTTTCAACACTGTATTTGTATTATTTTATTGCGTATTTTTTCTATAAGATCAACAGGTTAATCTTTAATTTCATTTCTGGACGATGTGGTGAATGCGACACACATTTTTATAATTCCACTGGAAACTCATCGCGCCATCTAGCGGAAAAGGAGAAGGGAGTGAAATTGGTAAAAAATAACAATTTTTCGTTAACAATTGAGTAATATGTCTTTTTATGAGTTGTTAGGGATGTAACCGCAAAAAGAAGTTTAAAAATGGAAGGCAACTCAAATACTGCAAAACATTCATCACAAACTACTGAGGAACCAAGGAAAAAAATATTTGACTGAGCAATCAAAAGGTTATGATTATAGATTATTAAAAAGGCAATATCAGGAAGTTAGAAGTACTTCTAAAGAAAATAACCACATAACGAAATTAGTGATGCGAAGATGTAATTGCCAACAAAAATTTTGTTTGTATTAATTTACAATCCCTGCTTGTGAAGTTGGTAATTCCAAACGTGTCTATCACAAAAGCAAAAACGACTCGCAGCGGTCAATGGATCTGCTGAATCTTGTAAAACTACTTGAAGGAAAAAAGATGTTATTGCTACAGTTTGGGGGAGACTAAGAAGATGATGACTTATTGTGGTATAAACATATTTTAGAGGCAGATGAAACTGACCATTAAAAAGTACGCCGAGAAGAACTGCGTGACGGTCGGAAAGAAAAGGTTGGCTTTAAATATTTCATATTTAGTAAAGAATATTTTTGTTTTGTGGTATAAATATTTATTATTTTGATTTATTTTACCTTTTTACCTATATGAGAATAAAGGCTTGAGCAAAAGTGGATAAATTCATACACACCAAAAATAATGAAATAAATCCATTCATCGACTGAGCATAATAATGTGTAACCACAATAAAAATGGTTTAAATAATTTTCGTCCCAAATTCTAAACTCAATATGGAATCAAAATTTAAAAAAAATAAAACCTCTTAAAAAATCATTAAAAAGTAAAAAATAATATTTTATTCTATTTTAGAAACTCGACTTATGAAATCAAACTAATTCTTAATTACATAAACAACATTTATGTATTGAGTGTTTTTAACATAACAGGACTATCTTTATTAGTTTAATACCGACTTAATATAGTTAAGATGGAGTAAAGTATTATTTATTACTTTTTAGTGCTTTTATATTTTATTAAATTTTATTTATCCTTTCAAGGGCTGGTATTTTCATCTCCGCATAATTTTATTCGGATGGATATTTTCCATGGTTACAATTGCCACAACAATCGTTCCCACGGTAAATATTCGAAGAATAAATTTATTTGGGAACGAAAATACTGGCCGTTAGTCCTATTTATGTAAAGTTTTATTGTAAATGTTACCTTTGAAACTTCGGGGTCTAAACCGCTTAGAAATAAACAATAAGTAGATCACGGTACTAATAATATATAAAAAGCGCAACTTACATATATTTATAGAAAATCACCAATAAACATTGAAAATCAAACAATTTAGTAAAATTGAATTCCGTGCTCTTAAGAATCCCGAAAACCACATGAAGTACGATATTTTTATAATACCCTCCTTTTTCCACTTCGACCCCCTCCCCCGCTAACGCCACTGACACAAAAAAAAAACGTTTTGTGTGAAGAATGAAATTATTTCATATTTTTAGCATTCATTAAGATTTAGAATAGGCGAAATATCCTGATAAAAAAAAATAGAATGTATTTCAGAGTGCAACGAAATTACTTTCTTGGTTAACTACATATCATGCACCACAATTAAGGCATTAGGTATATTTAAAAATTTTTCGCGGAAACTCTTAGATAGGAAAAGTTTCAAAATTTGCATTTTGCTGCTTTAAATTTAATTTCAATATGCTTACTATGGGACCACAGTGACACTACCCTAAAAAAATTATCCAAATTACTTAAACCAGCCCGGAGTAATCGATGCACATACAAAAAAAAATCGGTAAATTTCGTATTATTAGAAATAGTGAAGTGTTACCCAATTTAGTTCGATACATAGTCATTTAGTAACACATTAATACTCTCTTTTTAAATATTTTTAATAATAAGCAGCTTTTCATTGACACATACCGCAGTTTTATTTCAATTCGTATCTGTTTATATCACATTTAATTTTTCTGCAAAATTAAAGTCAATTGAATATTTTTTTACCACAAGTTTACCAGTTTATATCTAAATCACGCTTAATGCATGCACAAAATTTGAAATTACTCTAATATGTAGTTTTTCCGGGATGATATTTTAAACTTTTATCAGGTCCTATTTTGGTTTGCTATAATGATGGATTCATACCAAAATATTACCAGTTCATTCCAATGTAACACTTGATTTTTATGCGAAATTTGAGGTAAATTGCCAAGTCATTTATATACTAACATAGAACGGAACCTTTCACGGCTTTAGTCAGTTAAAAAATCATGGTTCTTGGGATTAGACGGTGTCAAATTGGAATTACTATCCGACGTTTCGCCTTCGATTGCACGAGGCATCTTCAGGGATCTTTACTCTACGAGATCTGAACGCTGAATGAGCTCGGAGAGATTCAGGCGGGCTTTTATACCCGACTTGTGCTCGCCGAACCGTGACCCTGCGTTAAGATCGGTTTCCACGTGTGACGTAGACCGTAACCCATATCTCTACTGAAATTTTTTGTTTGTTTAAAAATTTCAATAGATTCCCTAATTTTTCGTTTATAAAATCCTGGAACCGATGCTAGAACCTTGGTTTTCTTTACATTTATAATATGGCTAGTGGTAGGCTGGTGTTCAGCTACATCAGATTGAACAATAAAAAGAAACAAATTGTTAAATCTGCTGTAGCTGAACACCAGCATACCACTGGTAATATTATAAATAATATAATATAAAAATCCCGAATTGGTTCTAGGATTTATAAACGAAAAATTTCAATAGAGATACGAGTTACGGTCTACATCACACGTGGAAACCGATCTTAACACAGTATAAAAGCTCTCCTGAATCTCTCCGAGATCATTCAGTGTTCAAATCTCGTGGAGTAAAGATGCCTCGTGCAATCGAAGGCGAAACGTCGGATAGTAATTCCGTATAATTTGACACGGTCTAATCCCAAGAACCACGATTTCTTCATTTCTATACTGTTTGACCAAAATTTGATGTCAATCGGGAAAATAGTTTTTAAGCTATGCAGCGAAAGAACAGTCACAGACCGACAGATAGAACTCCTTGTTCGAAGTCGGTAAAAAACTGTTTAACTCGAGTCATTTTGAAAGTTATAGGTTGATCTCTTACATTTTTCCTGTTTAACTCAAAACGATGTATTTTGCACTGAATGCATTCTATATAATTGCTGCGCATAAAAATGTTTAAAAAAATATATCAGAATCCAAAACGATTAGACAACGTCGCGTCGTCGGGGCGATATCCTTTAATATCACCGCGATTCCGTAGCGAGCGGTAATCTCCTCAAAGTTGTTTTGATTTTATAGCCTTTTTGGTTGGCATTTAATTAGCTATTATGATTCGGAGCCGAAAGAGTTTGGTAGGGCCAGATCCGGACGCAGATAAGGTATCTCCTACAAGCGGATCTGCGAGATTTGGGATTTAGAGCGGCTAAAAATAGAGTTGGGATTAAAACTATTTCTTTGTGATGACTTTATCATAAACTTTTGGTTTAAACTTAGTATTATTCACAGTTCAAGATAAGTTGACCCATCTTATTGAGGAGGCAATCTTCAATTTTGAATATGAGTTTAATTTTTTTCGTCTTCTTGAAGTGCCGTAACCGCACACGGGCGTTGCCAATGAACAGTGAGTGCCCTGAAACCCATGTACCAGAGACTCCGGGGTGAAATGAGGATCAGGAATCAAATCTGGGTCTGGGATAAAAATCTGTAATATTCCTTATTCTAACTTCTCAATAAAAAGCCTAAATAAAACGTTTAAGATGTCTTCTAAAATTATTAAATGATCATAAATGTTGAATAGTAAATTATTTTCAGAATTTTACGTAGAACATAAATATAGGGTGTTCTATTTAAAGAAAGGCAGTATTTGTGTGTTTCGACTTTAAGGGATACTTTGTACAGGGTGTTCCATTTTGGGTACTTTTGCGGGGTATCTCCGTTATTTTTATAGATAGAAAGTTGCGGTTTTCACGACAGTGTTCTACTTTTTCGTAAAACTAAAGATGTCGTTAACAAAATTCTCATAGCCCTTTTAGTTTTTAAGATACTGGGCAAAATTGAAAATGTTGCATTTTCAGGCACCCTTCCCATGTCAACTATCAGACACTTATCGTAAACGTGAAAACTGTTTCTTATATATCTTTTCCCTTAGAACACAATTCCGCCTTCGGAATAAGTATACAGGATCAGGTCAAAAAGTTATCGGACCCTACTTTATTTTTTTTTAAATAGAACACCCTGTATATTTATAGACTATAAAATTTGTCTTTTTTTAACTTTACAAAAATATATAATAGTATGCATTTTTTCTCAGAAACACGAAAATAAATAAAAACAAGTTGCTGAAATTAAATGCATAGTTTAATAGTAGACCATGAATAACGATAATAAACAATTGAAAGGTACATATTGCTAACATAGAATTGGATACCTTGCATATAGGTATTTTTTTATATAAAAATATTTATAAACTTTTTTAATAACAGTAAGCTTGTAATAACAGTTTTATAGCATAAAGTAACAATATAACAAACCCAAAAAAATAACATTATTAAAAAGAAAAGAAAAATCAAATATTTAAAGGTGTTGTTTAAATCGACGACCATTTTTTCTAATGCAAAATTGGTACATTTTTGTAATTCTTTGAATGGCGTTAAAAAGAACCATTGGTCTTTTTGCCTCTCGAAGTTCTGCTATGCCGTCATATTGTGTTTTATATACTTCATTTTGTATATAGCCCCATAAAAAAAATCTAAAATTGAGAGATCTGGAGATCGCGGAGGCCATCTAACAGGTCCGTTGGTACCTATCCATCTTTAAGGAAAGTTATTATCAAGAAATTCCTTTAAGGGCCTACAGTTGTTACATGGGGCTCCATCTTGCTGTAGGTAATTTCAATTCTCAGTTTTTCTACATTAGGATGAAGGTGTTGCTTCTATTTATCCCAAAACATCTATCTCTTTTCTTTCCCTGTTCTCTTTGTTGTATGTTTTAGGACGCGGGTGAACAAATGATCCGTGCTCAACTAAATTGGCTTTTAAACGAGCAAATATCTCAAAAGACGGTTGCCTTCTTTCTGGATATCTAACAAGCAAAAACTTATAATGGTAACACATATTTTCATAGCCATAATAGCTTACTTACCTTTGGAAATATAATTCCGAGGCTTCTTCAGGATTTTCATTACTCTGTATAAAATAAAACATACCAGCATATATATATATATATATATATATATATATAATATTTTTCATAATTTTGATACGCTGCCATTATTCGAAGTAATTGATAACTATCAATTAAATAAAAATACCAAAAGAATGTTTATAAACTGCTTTAGAAACCAAAAGCCGATCCAAAAATCGATGAGACAATAGCAATAGCCTACTATTAAATTATGTATTTAATTTCAGAAAATTGTCATTTGTTTGCGTGTTTCTGAGAAAAAGTGTATACTATTATACATCTTTGAAAAAGTAAAAAAGGAGTCAAATTTTATAGTCTATAAATATACAGGGTGTTCCATTTAAAACATTAAAGTAGGGTCCAATCACTTTTTGACCTGACCCTGTATACTAATTCCGAAAGCGGAATTGAGTTATGCGGGAAAAGCTATATAAGTTCACATTTTCGATAAGTTATCTGATAGTTGAGATACGAGGGGTGCCTGAAACTGTCGCGAAAACCTTAACTTTCTATCTATAAAACTAACGGAGATATCCCGCAAAAGTACCCAAAATGAGATTGTACTTTTAACATATTTATTAGATTCTTTGTGGACATTTAACCTGTCAATCATTTACCAATGATAAATGTTCTTTATTTTTTTAAATAAGCTAACCAAATTCGCCAACCTCTTACGAGCGAAGTAAAAATTAAAAAAAAAATGTTTTTGTAGAAAATTTGCTATTTTTCGTATACTTTTGTAGTTTATAGCAAAATAATTTCTCTATCTTCAATAATTTTGGATATATATGGGAAATAATGAAATTCACATTTGTATTTTTTAGATGGGTGTATTTTTTTATTTACAAGACGTTAATTACTAAAATATATGCAAATGTTGACTCTAAAATAGGAACTCTATGTACGATTTACCAAAAGAAATTATTCTTGAACACAAAACAGGATTTCTTTCCTGTACTCTTTGTTTATTTATTCCTGGCACCGTCCGCCGCGATATAGCTTTATAGCCTTTCGGCGGATCTCTAACAAAAGGGAAGCGGGATAGTGTCTGTGTGTGTGTTTGTATACCCTTTATTTATGTTTTAAAACGTTTGTTTGTTGTCATTTCTTACATCTTCTTGCACTTATGCATAAAATATTCTATGTATTAAATTCAAGAATAAAATGGGAAAGAACTTAAATTATTTTTTCATAGTCAAACATAGCGAAAAATAAATTTTCATTTGATTATAAGTTAACTGTACCTGCTTACTTTCATGCAAAATATCTAAAACATATAAACATTTACTAGACTCTTTTTATCTGTAGTCAAATATAGATCATCGTCATTGTCCGCTTCTTGAATCCACTGCTGAATATTGGCATACTTCTTGTACAGTGACATCATTTATATTTTGCCACCCATTTTCAGGGTTTATTTTTGTAGGTAAAAAAAATAATTAATACAAAAGTTTTATGGATTTCAGGGAACTTCCTAGAAACAATAACTTTGAATATACATGGTGAGTCAGAAACTAGTACCATTCCAAATATTATTCTTATTATTCTATACTTAGATCGTTAGGTATTTTTTCAGCTATTTGACTTCAAAATCCCTCCTTAACTGAAATTCAACATATTTATCCTTGTTAATTTAGGTGAAATCGTGTCTACGGTATCTTGATGATAATGTAAAAAAATGATTTTAAACTAAAGAAATATTTTATTATGAACAATGAAAATTTATAAAACGAAAGAAAAAATGACAAATAAAATTGAAAACCATAAACTCTAGTTATTCACAAGTCCTCTCTGGTTGGCCAAGCAACAAAAATGGCGTCGTCTGTAAAACGTCGTAAAAGCGATACTCCGGGAAAAGAGCCGTTTTTGTGCTGTAAAACAAAAAATACCAGTGTTGTTATGTGTATAAAATGTGGCGGTATTTTTCATAAATCGTGTGCAGTCAGAGATTGGGCCGAGAAGGTTCATTTTGTTGATAAAAACCGCGTTGTGTGCTGTGGTTCGGAGTTTGAGGTTAGCAGTGACGACTCGGCAAAAGATATGGAAATCATATATCTGAAGAGGCTAGTGGCTGAATTAGAGGAAAAAATAAAATTCTACAAGAAAATTGCATTTTGTGGAAAGAAAAAGTCCAATTCGAAAAAAAATTGGACAAAAAAAACAAAGAAAAACAGCAAAAAAAAAAGGTAAACAAGTGATGTTATTCCCGCCCACCTCGCCGTCATTTGAAATTGAAACGGAAATCGAAAACCACTGTTGCCAACCGCAGAACACTCCGACTCCGGCACGAGTGTGCCCTGAACCTGAACAGAACAACTCCGCTCAGCCAGCTCGAACACACCCCAACACTGGCAATGCAACAGAACCCGATGTCGGAGTCCGTGACCCTATCGACCTGGACATTATCGATATCGAGACCCAGACATCGATAACCGATCTAACCTCGAAATCAAAAACCAAAACAAAAGTTTTGACTTCTGACGAAAGTAAACCTTTTAGCCCTAAACCAAAAATTGTGGGAGATAAAAATAAGAAAAATAAATCGGTGCCTGAAAGCAACCAAAACAAATCAACTTTTGAGGATAATGATGATAACAACTGGACTCTTGTTAAACACAGAAAACCAAGACATATCCCAACTGCAGAAAATAAACTCTCAACTGGATCTCACCTGGCTTGGATCTTTGTTTCGGGACTGGATCCTAAAACAGAAGTAGCTCAAATACTCAACTATCTTGAAAATTTGAATCTCAAGGAAGACTGCATCTGTGAGAAGATGGCTACAGGAAAAGACAAATACAAGAGCTCATTCAAATTGGGGGTACCAAAAAATAAAAAGGAAGCTTTGATGGACACAAATGTGTGGCCAGCAGGAGTTCTCATTAACCATTTTCTAAATCTGCAACGCCTGAACCCGCTACAACCAAAAGGGAATGCCAGGTTACAGTGAATGTATTTCACCTGAACATTCAATCAATCAGGAACAAGACCAATGAACTTGAAGCTTTTCTGGCGGACAAGGATGTAAAAGTGGTTTGTCTGAATGAACATTGGCTAACGAATCAGGAATCGAACATTCTCCGTATCAATAACTTTAATACTGCGGCTGTATTTAGTAGGACTCAGCATGGAGGTGGTGGATCAGCAATCTTATTTTCTCCTTCTCTAAACTACAAGGTAATTAATACACTGGATACTTTCAATATTGAGAGGTGCATTGAGGTGTGTGGTGTATTTCTCGAAGATATAAATATTAATGTGCTGACTGTGTACAGGGCACCATCCGGCTGTCTTGACACCTTTTTGAGTCACATGGATGGCATACTGAACATGTTCGACATCAGAAGTAAACTAGTAATAACGGGTGATTTCAATGTCCATTTTGGCACGGGGGAGTGGAGATGTACTGAGTTGTGTTCCCTGATGAGTTCCCATGGTCTGTTTATTACCAACTTTGCTGCCACCAGACGTGGCAATTGCCTTGACAATATATTCCCAAACTTTGGTGATGAAAATTACTCGAGTAAAGTGCTAACAACCAGCTTTTCTGACTATAAGGCCCTGTTATGTGAGGTTAAATCACAGGCAACCATTGTCAATAAAACATTTAAGAGAGTACTAAGACCCATAACAGAGCATGGTAAGTTTTGTTTTTATAATAATGTTGAATGTACTGCTTTTTCTTTTGTATATAACATAAATATAAATATAAATAAAAAATTTGAAATATTTTTAAATAAACTGACCGTTGCATTTGAAAGGTCATTTCCACATAAAATATATAACGTAAGGCAAAACTCTTGTAACACAATAAATTGGTTTAATGATAATTTAAAACACATGAGACAGTATTTGCACTTTTTGAATGACCTATACAGATCTGTCCCATCTCCATATCTAAGGGAAAGAATCAACTCTTTCAGGTCATTCTATAAAGCATCAATAAAAAGTGCAAAAAAAGAATCAAACAACAATTTAATAAAAAATGCCACAAACCCTATTAAATGCATGTGGAAAATAATTAATGAGTTTAGGGGAACCTCTTCAAAAACTAATCATGATAGAGTGAACATATCACCAGCAGAATTCAATAATTATTTCATTGATGTTGCACTTAACACAAGAAAAAATATTAAAGATACTGACACGGACACGCTGCAGATCGTTCAGCGGGTAGCCAACATTCCAGAAAATCAATTTGAATTTGACGAGGTTAGCTTTGTTGAAGTTAGGGATGTATGTGCGTCTCTAAAAAATAAACCCGAATAAATAAAAAATTGGTGGTGCTCAGTCTGAGGAAGGAATTATCACTGACGGGGTCCCGCAGGGCTCAGTCTTGGGACCACTGTTATTTTTGATTTATATTAACGACCTTCCTCTGGTCTGTCCGTCTGCTAAGTTTACTCTGTTCGCAGATGACACTACCTTGTCATACACTTCTGGTGTGTGCAACGAGGCGTTGGAGGGTGCAGCACAATCACAGTCAAGAGCCGAAGACTGGTTCGCAGCTAATCAACTATACTTGAATGCCTCCAAAACTGATCGGGTCTTGTTCTCACTAAGACCTTCTCAACAGACGGAGACCAAGACTAGTGCCAGATTTCTTGGTGTACAAATGGACTCAAGGTTGACATGGTGCTGTCATATTGATACTTTGGTGGGGAGGTTGAGCTCTAACATCTTTATGCTCAGAAATCTAACTTACTGTGTAATCAACTATGTACTGCGGTAGGCCTATTTCTCTTTGTGTCATAGTCTCATGACTTATGGAGTACTTGCCTGGGGTCATGCTGCTGGTGGGGTACGGATATTTCGACTGCAGAGACGAGCAGTTAGACTTGTCTCGAGTTTGGCTTATAGAGCAGACTGTAAAGCTGCTTTCGTGACAAACCGAATTCTAACATTCCCGTCTATTTACATTCTGGAAAATCTGGTCTATGTAAGACGGAATATTCTCTCTTATCCGACCCATCGTGACATTCACGGGTATGCCACACGAACAAGGGATGATCTGGTTCCGGGATATCATCGTTTGAATAGGTGTCGGAGCGGTCCGGGTTGTCTTGAAATACAGTTTTTTAATAAATTGCCAGGCACTGTTAGGAGGCTGCCACTAGCACAATTTAAAATAACAATAAAAAGATTGCTGATCGACAATGCCTTTTATTAATTTCACGACTTTTTAAATTTTAACTTTAATTGAATGTGATGTGTATTTTAGTTTGATGTAAATTTTGGTCATTTTGTTGGAATTTTATTTTAATGCAATGTTTTATTGATGTAATGTTCTGTTATAATGTGATGCTTTGTTGTTTATTATAATGTAATATTTTATCATTATGTCGTACTTAGTGTTTAAATACTTATTGACTGTTGACTTGTGTAAGTGCATTTATTGTATATTCGCACCAGTAAAGTAAAGTAAAGTAAAGTAAAGTAAAGCACCTCTCATTATTTTGTAGCAATTTGCGATTAATGCAGGTAAAAATCAGAGTGATTTTCTATTAATATTGCAATGTCTTCCCTAATTCTCTGTTCCAATACAGCTATATTTTCAGGTCTATTATAGTAAATTTTGTTTTTTAGATAACATCATAGAAATACGTCAAGCGGCGTCAGGTCTGGAATGTTTGCTGAACATCTTATATGTTCATTTCGTCCAATCCACAGATCATAGTTCCGATTCAAAAATTGAGTAGCATTTAAAACATTGGACGCTGGATCTCTGATTTAAAGGAATGGTATCTAAGTGCTGTTCTATATCATTTTCCAGATATTGCCTTACTCCGATAACCTTATTTTTTGGAATGCCATACCAAACATTTAAACTTTCTCGTCCTTGAATTTTGTGAGGATTATTTGTCGTCCAGAAATGTTTATTGCAACGATTAAACATACTATTAGTAGTTAATGTAGCTTCATCGGTAAAAGGTATATTTTTAAAAAGAGCGGATTTAACAAACATCTTAAAAATCTTTTGTCAAAAAATTAATCTTTGTCGTTTATTTTCTCCCGTTAGACCATGAACGGGTAGAAATTTATATGGGTGATAATTATAACTATGAAGAGTTTGTTGAATTTTGACAAATGGTTTTTGAAAATCAGTATTAATCGATCAAGGTTTTCTGCAATAAAATGAACCAGATTTAGTCTCAAGTATAGAAAATTAACAACAATAATTTACCTGTAAAGAATAGCAAAACGCTCTAGTCAAAGTTTTCGTTTGGATTTGCAGTTCTTCTTCTATTTAAACTTTTGGTATCTCCAAATTTGTTTAGTATATATCTTAATGTGCTTTGTGTAGGGTTTCTATTATTGACATGATATAAGCGTATTATATTTAACTTGTCTTCAATAGGAATATTTGTTGGGCAAAACTAACAGAGACAAGTTAAATGATGGTGACAATCTGACAATGTCAGTACCAGCGAGACACCTTAGACACGATTTCACGTAAATTAACTAGGATAAAGGGAAATATCTCAAAAACTACCGATACAAATATAGACACATCACACATTTTTGAAAAGGGAATAATTAAGAGAATCGAAAAAATCAAAACTGTACAGGGTATTTCATTTAAGAAAACCAAAATTTGGTACGCTACAATTTTTAGACTTACCATGTATATTCAAAGTTATTTTTTGTGGAAAGTTCTCTAAAATCTATACAAATTTTATATTTATTATTTTTTTCTATCTACAAAAATAAACCCTGAAAATGGGTGGCGAAATATAAACATATATGTGTGTACATTTTCATAAATAAAGAATTTTTTAAAGTCTTTTTGGAAACCATATTAAATTTCAAACATGTATTCTTTAAGAAAAATACATTTTTAGCTTTAAATCAATACAAAATATAATATTTGGGCGTCTTAAAATTTTCATGAGATGTCCCGTTTTCCGATACACCACTGTATAAAGTGGCTGGTTGAATTAACCTGAAGAGTGCTGGAACTTGAACATTTGAAAAATATATACAAGAAAATTCTGAATCGTGGATAGATATTTATTTGTAGAGTGTTCATCAAAAAAAAACGAAACACCTGGTTTTTTAGGCAATATTTACTCGAGAATTATCTACTAAATCGAATTTAAAAAACTTTGCAAATTCTGAAGAGTTGATTCTTTGACTCCTATATGAAATTATGGATGTTCGCTATTTTGCACGCAGCATATACCACAGTCTGTCAAAGAAAGAGATGTTTTTTTCCAAAATTTCATGTTATCTCCATTTATAGAACAGTCAAGATACATAGTCGTAACAACCCTCCCTATTAACAGTTAGGCAATCCCTCGAGACCTTTTCGAGATTTTGTGTATATCCTGACCAACTGCGATTATGTAGCAATTTTTTGAAAATTCTCATTATTTTGCAGTTTAGTCCCAAAAATTAGCAGACTACGAAAGATATTGACAGATTGGCTATACAGCGTTTTAACACAGATCATGTGCTTTGAGTTCACGTATACAAGGTGATTCGGTTAAAACTAAAATTTTAAATTAAGGGATATGTTTTACACAATAGCCATTTTTTTTTCGTGAAAATAAAAATAAAGGTTCAAACCAATATCTTAAACTTATTAAACACAAGATAGAACATTTTTACCATGCGTCATTAAGAACAGGGTATTTCCTCAAAACGGTTTTTGATTTTTGGTGATATCTATGTTAATTGTCAAAATATGCTTAAATAAGGAAATGTCTACGTTTGATGTTGCACAGACACCCATTACGAACCATCGCTTCCGAATAAGCTCGAATACGGTTTGATTATACCAATGATTGTGTTTTACAACCGTTCAAATTATACCTTCGAATATACAGGGTGGTCGAAAAAGTAGAATGGTAAAAAAATATAATTTATTTTAATCGAATACCCTGTATATCAATGCAATTCTGAAATCTACGGACGATTCTAAAAATATTTGCTGCAGCATAGGTTCTCTGTACTTAAGTTCAACTCTTTGCGACTTTTGAAAATTGAGCTTTTTGGAGATCAAGTGGCTGTAAAAGCTAAAAGGCTTAATTTAGAACCGGATGGTTTGCACTTTCCTATCTTAAGTTTTCCAAAAGCTTTCTCATTGTATTACCTGCCGTATAAAATGACCGGTACCAAAATAGTTGCGAATTTAAATATAGTTTTCACTTAATATCTCGTAGTAGGCCGTTTCGGCGTTAGCTTCGATTATTTTTTTGTTTTGTACTGTCAAATGAACGTTATTTTTATTATCTTCTGGATATTATTTCATATCTTTATGAAATTTGTCTAACAATGGTTCGTTTTTAAGACAACGACAACGTAAAAATATTCTTTAAAAACTAATATTTAAATTATATTTTAGACTGCATCTCATGAGATGATTTTCGATGTATTGCTGATATCATGGCTTCAACACCATCAGCTATATACAGGGCAATTGCCTGATACAGGACTTTTGGAGCCTCTGCTTACCGCAACAGAGGGCGCAGCGGTCGTGGCAGAACAACACACCTGCACCAAAACCGCCATATGAGGATGTCTGCGCGCCGTAGTCCTTCTCTAAATTCGACTCAAAGCAACAGGGAACGTTAGGAAGCTACGGGTGTCAACAAATCATCATCAATTGTGCAAAGAAGGTTGCATAACTATGGCCTACGTGCTAGACGAAGTGCTGTCTGCCCTCTTCTGCCGCCTGTTCACCGAGCTGCAAGAAGGAGGCACAAGAATTTACAAATTGGAGAATAGAAGAATGGAATAGGTGCATGTTTACTGATAAATGTAGATTTAACAGGAATGCAAGTGATGGACGGATTTTAGTATGGAGAGAAAGGAACAGTCAGTACATGGCAGAAAATATAGAAGTTAGAATAGCATTTGAAGGTGGTGGTTATTGTATTGGGCGGTGTTGAGCAGAAGGTAAGACTGATTTGGTAATTTTGTTAGGAGAAAGTATGAATAGAGATATGTGCGTAAATGAGATTATTATTCCTGTCGCTCAAAACTTCGGGAATGACTTTATACTGGTAGACGATAATGCTTGTCCGCACAGAGCAAGAATTGTTTAAGAAGTTTTGAGGGAGAATAATATCGAACGAATAGATTGGCCTGCTAGATCTTCCGATATTAATTTTATAGAGCATGTATGGAGTAGAATGAAACTAAGGATGAATGCAGGTAATTATGAATTAAACAATTTGGACGGTTTAGCACATGCAGTGAGGTTAGAATGGGAGGCTTTTATGCGGTGGGCCAACAAGCTATTAAAAAGGTTGGTGCACGCTAATTAAATTCGAGTTATTTCTATCTTATTTTTTTCATCTTGTTTTGAATGTTGTCTGGATTTAAATCATAAATTACCTATCCAATTCTCAATTTGTAAAATCCTGTAATCAATTTAACTTTTTGTATTTACGCATCTGTTCTTGTCAATGTATGAGGTGAATTTTTGTTCTGTATTTCTGGAGAATCTCTGCATTATTATATTACTTATAATTTTCTATGTTGTAATGAACTTTTTTATATTTTATGTACACAATAGAAATTTGTAAAACTTTAAAACTTATTTTAATGGATTCCTAGAGTCTGTCCCAGTTCCTCTTAGCAGGAGCTGGAAATAAATCCACTTTGCATACCTTTTCCATTAGTGTTTTTATCTTCTTAAACGTACTTTGCTACTTGGAAAACATTTTCATATCCAAAAACAATAAAGAAAACAATAATTATGATTGCTTCAATCGACAGATGGTAACTGTGGTGCTATAAGAAAGCTTTTAAATAACTGAGGTAGGAAAGCCCAAAACCACTTGGTTCTAAATTAAGCCATATAGATTTTACAACCACTTAGTGTCCAAAAAAAGAAAATTTTCAAAAGTCGGAAAGAGTTAAACTTAAGTACAGAGTACATATGCTACAAGAAACATTCTTAGAATCCTCTGTAGATTTCAGAACTGCAATGATATAGAGGTTAATACTTTCAAGTAAATTATATTTTTTTACAGTTCTACTTTTTTAACCTCCCTGTATATTCGGAACTGTAATTTGAATGGTTGATTATAAAATATGAAACTCATATTTTGACAACTCACGGAGATGCCACTAAAATAACCGTTTCGAGAAAACATTCTTTTCTTAATGATCCATAGTAAAAAGTTTCCATCTTATGTTTATAAGGAAAATATTCTTTGGTTTGAACATTTATTTTAAATTTCACACAAAAAAAATTGCTTTTGTGTAAAACACATCCCTTAATTTAAATTTTAGTTAATTTTATTAAAGTTTTAACGAATCACCTTGTATACGTAAACTGAAAGCCAGGGTTGGCAAGTTTTGGACAGGGTGGTTAAAACCAGTGGTTTTAACCTGGTTAAAACCGTCCTGTCCAAAATTAGTTTTGACCATGCCGGTGGTCAAAATGGTCAAAATAAGTTTTGAGCATTAGTTGAACCTATTTTGTGGTCAAAACTATTTTTAAATGCGTAAATGCAACAAAACTATAAATACAATTATTAAGTACAGTATTTTAAGAAAGCACAAACTGTTAATAACATAAAACTAAAATTTATGTAATAACTTATTTATTCAATAAATACAGATAGGGAATTTCAAACATTTTATGGCAACATAATACTTATACACTAAGTAAAATTTTCAAAAAAATTAATATGTTTACATAACCAGGATAATAAAAACATAAAACTGTCTAAAATATATAACATAAACATAACATAAAAAAGATATATAAAACTTTATTAAAAAACATGAGCATTTAAGTTACAAATTCAAAATTGATCGTCCTCATTATCGGAGTTAAAACTGCCCGATGTAGGAAATGTTAATGATTTACTTTTAAGATTGAGCATACGATATACAGAAACAAGTTTATTACATTTATCAAGGCCTAATTTATTTCTTAACTTTGATTGAATAAAACTAAGATTCGAAAATATGCGTTCAATACCTGCTGAAGAAGCACATGATTTATGAAGGTAGACAGCAAAGTTAATAAACTTAATATTTAATCCCTTATATTTTTTTAAACCTTCCCACCAAATAACGGGGTTGAGGTTGAGCATTTCCTTATTAAAAAATGATTGTGGGAACGGCTTCTCTTTCAAGGTAAAAAAATGATAAGTTGCGTCTGCTATATTTGCTGTATCTTTCTGTATTTCATCCAGTGCTGTCGCTATGTAGGATAATTGTAAATGCAGATGTTTCGCTTCTACGAATAGGGCAAAATTTGTTATTATTTTTTGTATGTTTCCATCAATGTATTCACTGTTGCTGTCTGCAAGCAGCTGAACGTAATATGGACGATTTTTCAAGAATATATCAAGACAATCTACCTGGCTATTCCACCTAGTATCTCCGGGAATTTGAGGTTTTCTAGATCCTTTTTGTTGTAATAATAACGCATTTGGTTTATGATGGTTCCTAAAGTATTTTGATAATTCGGTTACATGTCCCAATAAAGCTGCTATATTTTTCTTTTTACATATATCTCCACCTAATAAATTTAAGTAATGGGCAGCACAGCCATATGCAATAAAAAAATCCGCATTGCTTCTTTTTTCTTTTTCCAAGTTATGTCTCATTTTTTTCATTTTTGCTTCATTATCAGATACAAAAGATGTCACTTTACAAGCAAATTTTTGCTCTGCCTCTTTGATTGCGTCATAGGCGATAGTTTTACAAAATTCTGCAGTTTTTTCATTTACTCCAGTGTCGACAGCAGAGAAAAAGTAAACGTTTTTTCCGTCCGATAAACAATTTGCCAAAACCGGTTGATTGTGTATGTTAGACCAGCCATCTTGAATAAGAGTAACTGACTGGTTTTTTAACTGATCTGAAACTTCTTCTGAAATTTTATTTTGCATATTGTCCAGCAATTCACCTGATAAGGTTTTTCTTGAGGGAGGTATATAACCGGGTCTCAGGGAATCCACCATTTTTCTGAAATAAAAATCCTCAATATGGCTGAATGGTACGTTTCGTGCAAAAAAATAGGCCGCTATATCCTCATCAATTTTTTTCTTTTGAAGATTAGATGTTTTTATTAAGAATTGTGACATTTTTGGTTGCAATAGTGATGACGATGAACCAGAAGCTGAAGAAACACATGATCCAGTTATGGTACTTTCGTCTTTTGAATTGTTTTCTTCTTCTATGTTATCACGTGTATGGTCAAAACTTGAATCCAATTCCATTTCCAGATCATCTGTGCCTAGATTTTTGCTTAAGATTTCATTTCTTGAATCTCCCTTTTTAGTCTTCTTACTTCTACATTTTTCTAAATGTTTTTTTAGCCGCAGTGCCTTACTACTTACTAGAGAATTACATACTTTACATCTTTGGCCAATCACCTTTCCGTCATTGCTAAGTTGGTCAGAATACGTCCACACCGGATCCTTATACCTTCCACCAAAACTTCGTTTTCGTACCTACAATAAAAAATTAATAATTTTGAATAAGTTGTTTAAATAATAAAACAAACTTTAAGTAAAGAAACATATTATATATTTCTTTATATATATACGATTACTTTATCTGGATATACATTTTTCTGCGCTTAATTGAACTTGTGATAAATAGATATTTCAACCCATTTATTGACCACCATTATTAATACCCAATAGAAGGTTAAACAAGAAGTCACAACTTGTGTTCATCTTTACCCAGGATCATTTCGTTTGTAAGACGTGTAATATAAATTAGAAAAAGCCAGATATCTTTAAAACGGATAAATGATGATGGCTCATTGAGGAAGCTTATTAAAATATTGTCATGGTTAACGGAGATATGAAGGGATTAATATGGTTTCTAGAGGTGCATGTCGTAAACATATGTTTGTGATCTGAAAAAGGTCGATAGTTAAGAATTGCATTTTTTTAATGAAATACTCAATATTTTATTTGACATTTCAGTTCTACCCGAAAAATAATTATAAAAATTAAAATAATTAAAAAAGATTTGTTTTCGAAATTATAGAAAAATGTTATCGTCTTTCTAATAAACTGGAATTTGACACCATAAGAAAGATTATTAACAACTAAGATAGCAATGCGCAATCCATTTTGCTCAAATTTAAACGTTATAGATTTTACAGCCAGCAAATTTTGACTTTCAACCTTGAGTAATTTTAAAAAATCAAACTTAAGGATATATAATAAACAAAAAAAAGCTCATATTTTGGTAGAATCAAACTAATCAAAGAGTCAAATGAAGTATTGGGTGTTAGATGTAAGGTGTTCTATTTAAAATGCAATTTTTGTCTGTCACCCGTTTTGGGACACCCTGTATGTATAAAAATATGTTTAGGACATGCAGCTTTAGAAACCATACAACATTTATAGACAACTTTTTTTCATATCTCCATTAACCACGATCATAATGGACTTTCCTGGATTAATAGCCCACCACCCTGTATAATATTAAATATTTTTATTATTAGCACTATGATTATTACTATTAATTAAATATTTAGGATATAAAATAGAATCCAAAATAAAGTAAAACCAACTATTTTTTTTTTCAACACTTATGGGTATAATTCCTTTGTTAATTTTTTATTTATAGTTTATAGTCAAATAAAACAGTTTATAAAACTAACACGGCAATATCTTACACAAGTTAATATTTGACCAACAAGATACAAAAATTCCGTTTACTCGTTGTGCGCCCTAGAAGTAAATAATCCACCACAGAAAATACTACAATTTACTACTTGACCTTTCATTAAATACCCTGTATAATATCTATCAGAACGATTCTATTTTTACATCATTTCTGCGGTCATTTCTAGGTGCACAGTTCTTGAAATGAGAAAATGAGATGAAGTTTTGAGATGCAAAAAACGGTAATTTATAAAATAAAAATGAACATTATTAATATATAACTTACCTTGGACATATTAAGGCACCAACCACTATAGTAGAGTAGCACAATAAATTAAATTATTTAAGTAGTTCTTTTTAGTACAGCCAGAAACTATATAAATCTTCCTAAAATACTGGTAAAACACTATAACAAGTTGCAACCTGATTGTTTGTTCACCTTCAATATAAATAGCGCGGTTGAACGCTCTCACTGTTGACAAACTTTAAATATTGTATGATTTTTAAAGGTTTTAATTTAAAAAGTGGTTTTAACCATTTTGACCATTTTGGCCGGTTAAAACCAGTTTTGACCACTGCCCTGGTCAAAATAAAAAAAAAGTGGTCTTTACCCAACCCTGCTGAAAGCACATGATCTGCCTTAAAACGCTGTAAAGCCAGCTTATGAATATATTTTGTAGTTTGTTAATTTTTGGGACTAAATTGCAAAATATTGACAATTTCCTAAAAAATGGTCATATAAACGTAGTTGGCCAAGATATCCAAAGGTCCCGAGGGATTGCCCAACTGTTAATAGGGAGGATTATAACGACTACATAACTTGACTGTTCTAAAAATGGGGATAACATGAAATTTTGGAAAAAACATCACTGTCTTTGACACTCTGTAGCATATGCGATTTGCATATACTATTCTCAAAATTAGACTAAAAGTCAAAGAATCAACTTTTCAGAATTTTCAAAGCTTTTCAAATTCGATCCAGTAATTTTTGAATAACTCGCTTTCAAATGTTTTCCCAAAAAACTAGGTGTTTCGTTTTTTTTTTGACGAACTGTTTACATACATAACGACGAATTATTTCTGTGTGTTCTTCCGCCTAAACGCTCTAGAATCCTGTTTTTTTTCCTAATGTCTTTTTTAAAATAACATTACCCTGAATGTTTCATTAATACAATGCTTCACTCGAAAGCACCAACAAAACGTTAAAATTAATAACACGTTTGATTGACACGGATACAAAGTCATGCACAAACATAAGATGTCCACTCGGAGCACACGGTCACGGTCCCGCAAATTTTTATTGTCTCCCGGTGTAATTATCCGCAATTTGAGGTTATGTCGACGGTTCTAATGCATGTCGGCTTACTGGGAAAACGCCACTCTGTGGTGTTAGTGACCATGCGTGCGTAAAAAAACTTTACGTCTATTATTTTGGTAAATGACGACATGTGTTTTTTTATTATTATTAAATTTGTATGTACGAACTGTATGAATAGGTAGTTTGCAAGTTTTGTTTGGAAGTTTCAACCTAATTTGAGGTAATGTGTATTGTTTCAGGCAAATGATTCTTGTTTTCTGTATGTTGAGCGAAAACTTAGTGGTCTGTTTGGTAATGGGTTAGTTTTAGAGCATAGTTTGGATTTTTGGATTTCTATTTGAAATAATTTGGTAATAGGTTTAATGTATAAATTGTCTTCTTAAATAAAATATGAAGTTTTCCTATTCCGTTCACATAAAATTCAGTTACTGCTATAACTAGGGCATTATAATATTATATTTTAATGAATTTTTTATCTCTAAACTAAGTTGCGTCTTTTAACATAAGAGTAGAATTGAGAATTTAAATTTCTGCTCCTAATCTAGGGAGAAATTTTATTTTTCTGAGGAAATTTTACAACCGCCTATAGAGAAAAGCATAGATAAAATAGTTTTAATAAGAAAAAATTCCCTCGTCTCGTTAGGTATGAATATTTCCTTTTATTAGGAATAATGAAGTGGGACCCATTTAGTTCGGTACATAGTCACAGTGGCGACTTTTTCTTAGGGTCATTTGGTCAATGACCTCTCAAAAATATTTGAGAAAATAAATTATTCGTTTGACCGTCCCTCCTAATATTTCTAATAAAACACGAACCTTGGGAAAAGTTAAATACGCTACACTATTAGGTTCGAATAGTCTCGTTGCGTTCCTTAGGCATTAATAAAATCCGCTATACTAAGCTAGGCTGAGCAGTCCGAATAATAACCCTGATTAACTTAAAGCTTAACGAAAGTACCCGAAGATTTCACAGCTACCGAGCGGCAGCCGAACGTGATAACAAATCTGTTCTCATAATTCGATCGATCGGTCGCGGCATCATGTCGGCATGCGGAAGTTCAGTTGTTCAGAGGTCGCGAGGTCGATATTCTTAGTCGATATTGTTTTGGACGTTTTTTAGTCGATGAAAATTGATTTATATACTGTTTTTGTGATATATATTTTTTATTTTTATGATCCATGTGTGAGTTAGAAATATACAGACAAGGGCGTGCAGTCCATGGAAGCAAGAGAAGCAGTGCTTCCCTAAAAAAATTACAGAACCTCTTAAAACCATTAATTTAGTTTATATTAAAAATGCTAAAATATTATCTTAATTATTAAGCCCATAATAAATGCGGACTTGACTCCAACCCAGCCACAAGAGAATATCGAATAGAACCTATGCTGGCCGCTAGCTTCTCTGCAGCCAAGTCCTATATACTCGATTTCCTGCGAATCGAACCAGAGGTTATTGAACTTTCCACCGGCTGTTTGCAATTTTTGCATTTCAGTCTCGTGCTTTAAGTGGTGGCGGAAGTTATCGTTGGAGTAGGTTCTTTGTTTGAACGGCTATCCGTGTGTTGTGTGATACGTACATCGCGTCGTGCATGGTGCGATATGGAAGACAATAATACGGACGTGGATATGCAAATACCGTCAACTTCGGCTGTTGGTAATAACGTTGAAAATGTTGGAGAATTTAGTAAGAAGAGTGTGTGTGAACGTGTGGTGTGTGTCTTAATATTAAAGGGATTTTCAACATAAAACAAAGAAAGGACAAAACCGCCTATACAAAATTTAACCACAAAAATGAAAAACTGTAATAGACATTTTTAACCGGAAAAACAGTACGGACAATTTAAAGGACTAACAGGGTGTGAAAATATAAGTAAATTATTTTGTTGGCCATGTTTACTTTTTGAAAATGAAAAAGGTCTCTGGAATAAAACTGGTTTTTCCGATTTAAACAATTTCCATAAAGCTGTAAAAAGACACATTATGTCCAAAGCGCATTTACAGGCCGTCATAAAAGAAAAAGTCTTCGGCCAAATTAGAATTGAACACGCCCTTAATAAACACTTGGAAATTAGTCACCGCCAACACAATGAACTAGTCGATAAAAATAGGCAAATATTAAGAAGACTTATCGATGTTTCGGACAGCACGAATTGGGATTTAGAGGTCATGACGAAACAAGGGTTTCTTCAAATAGAGGATATTTTCAAGATTTACTTAGTTCAATGGCTAAATATGATGATTGCTTAAAAAATCATTTAGAGCAGTCTAGCGTTTTTCGCGGAACGTCGAATCGAATCCAGAAGGATTTAATTTCCGCTGTTGCAACCATTATTCTAAAAAGAATTAAGCGGGAGATTGGCGAGGCCCGGTTCATTGCTATTGTTCTGGACGAAACAACTGATATCACTAATTTTAGCCAATTATCTATAGTAATACGCTACGGTAAAACCGAAGGAAGTATTCAAGAGCGATTTTTAGGTTTTAAGAATGTGTCTGAAAATCGTACAGCAGATGCATTATATACCGTAGTTTATGACTTTACTAAAGAAATTAATGGAGAGAAAAAATTAAAGCTATGATGGAGCTGCAGCGATGGCAGGACAATTAGGGGGTCTACAAGCTAAAGTTCGAGAAACTTTGCCAAGTGCTGTGTTTGTCCACCGTTTTGCTTCTAAATTAAATTTAATTTTATCCCAGTCCATCAATCACATTTAAGAGTGTAAAGTATTTTTCGTTACTTTAAGTGGCATGACTGCTTTTTTTTCCAAGTCAACAAAACATACACAAGCTTTGGACTCCATTGTCCACAAACGATTGCGCAAAGTAGCTCCTACTAGGTGGAACTATAATGGAAGACTTGTGTTAACAGTATATGAAAATCGTAAATCACCGATTGAACTATTTGAGAATATATTAGAAAATAATGAAACGTAAGACTCAGAAGCAATAAATAGTTCTAGGGGTTTTTTGGTGTGTTTGAAACGACATTTTAATTTTAATTATTTGTTGAACATATTTTCAGAAATATTTCCATTCTTGGACAATATTTTTAATATATTACAAACTTAAACAAATGATATTGCTTTTTGTCTAAAAAAAGTGGATGATTTTAAGTCCATGTTAAGCCAAAAAAGAGATGACTTTGACCTATTTTGGGACAAAACGGTGACGTTAAATGTAGAGCCACAAGCCCAGTGTCTTCGAACAGATAAGGTTGGAGATGTTCAAACATCATACCGACGCCTCTTTTATAAAATGAAATTCAGCAACAAATAAACTACAGATTTAACGGTTTAAATGATTTTAAATTCCTCGAGCTCTGCAATTTTGATGCATTTAAAGGAAAAACTTTTCCAGAAGATGCATTTAAATCTTTTCTTCTTCATTTTGGCCAGTTCTTCGATCGAGTGTTACTGCGATCTGAGCTAAAAGTGATTTACGAAACTGATGACATTAACGCAAAAAATGACGCTAAGGAACTAATGCAATTTTTAAAAGACAAGGAGCTGGAAGATGCCTACACCGAAGTGTCGAAATTGTGTGAATTAGTATTGACAATACCTGCCACAAGTTCACAGTAGAACGCAATTTTTCAACACTTAAACGTATAAAGAATTTCGTGAGAAATTCCACGGTGCAGGAGAGACTTTCGCATACATCGCTGTTGTCCATTGAAAATAAACTTCTCCAAAATATGTCGGAGCATCGACGTTTTTATGATGACGTCATTGACGAATTTGCAAAAAATGATCGAAGAATCGAATTACATTACAAATAGGTAAGTTTCTAAAAATTGTTTCCCTTTCTTAAAATTTCACCGCACGCCCCTGTATACAGGAAATAAGATGTTCGTAGTGACTAGTGCAAAAAAATAAACATCTGAAAAGTACTTACGAACTTAATTTTGCAACAATAACCAATTTCAAAGGGGTCTATTGTTGAGTTGTGAATGTAGATGAAATAGAATGTCGGTAGTACAAAAAAATAAACAACTAAAGAATGCTAACGAACTTCATTTTGAGAAAATAACCAAATTCAAGGTGAGTGGTCGCAATTTGCCAGAACTTAGTATACGACAAACTAGTCAAGACAAAAATAAAGAGATTCATCGAAACTTTCGCAAAAGTATGTACGATTTAGCTTACTGGATATGTGGTTGTGAAGTCTCTAACTCATTTGACTGTTATGTTTGTTCGTTGTTTTTTAAGGACTCGTCGGATTTATTATGGTGCAAAACCGGTGTTAAAGACTTAAAACAGTTAAAAGAAAAAATAAAAGAACGTGCGTTTTCTGCAGTTCACACGAAATGTTCAGTGCTATGATACGGTCGGAAGTGTTGATATTCGCACTTAGCTAGACACAGCTTATAGAAAATCCCTTAGAGGTTTTAATGAAAATGTATTCAAAAATCGTTATATTTTAAACAAAATTATAGATTGTGTAAAATTTTGTGGGACATTCGAGATGGCACTACGTGACCATGATGAAATGGCTTTGTCTAAAAGTCCAGGGGTTTTTCGAGAGCTTATAAATTTTGTTGAGGAGTTGGGTCCAGATAGACTATCCGCTTTAGCAATGTTAAGTATCGAGAAATCATTTATAAAAGGAATGTGCGTGCGATTTTAACGAACGTGTCATTCAGCATTTTTCCAATTCTAAAGAACGAAGGGTAGACCTGAACTTCAAGAGAATTTAAAGCTCATTTTAAAAATAAGATATTTATTTTTATTTTGTGTATGCCTATTTTTAAATTTGTTATTGATTTCTCAATATAATTCACCACGAGCCGCCACTGCATTCTCATTTAGTAACACATATATGCTGCATTTTCAAGCTTTGTTCCCCATATTGGATTCCTACCAATATTTTATCAGTTTCTTGCTATGACACACTTTATATTGGGGCATAGTTTAAAATAAATTGAATAAGTAGTTTTTACATTGACACATACCGTCATTTTCTTCCGTCATGTTGAATTCATACCAGTTTATCCCTAGGTATATCACATTTAATTTTTCTGCAATATTTAAAGTCAACTGAATAAGATTTTTTTTACGTTGATTTTTTTAAATATTTTATTTGGTAGTCATTTTACTTCACCATCTTGAATTCTATTTTATCTCTATTTCATACTTAATCCTTGCACAAAATTTGAAATCAATCTAATAAGTAGTTTTTCAGGCGGATTTTTAAAATATTTTAGTAGGCCGCCATTTTGTTTTGCAATTATTGATTCATACCAAAATGTTACCAGTTCGTTTCTATGTAACACTTGATTTTTGTTCAAAATTTGTAATTTTTTAACGTTTCACTAGACTGCCGTCTTGTTCCGCTATAAAAAATTTTTAAAAAAATATTATCAGTTCATCCCCATAAGACCCTTAATGTTTGACCAACAAGTTGCAACTAGAATTTTCCTATTTTCGGTTGACATTTTTCTAATCACTCTGATTTCTCCATTTTCAGAAAAGATAGATAAAATCAAGGTGTTGCATTTTTAATGTCACACATTATACCTCAGACTAGTACCTGGATAGGGTTCTATGTTTCTTTTACATTTACAGCATACGCGACATAGCATTTCGTTTTCATTAGAAGATAAAACAGTCTTTGAGTTTATTTTGGATGAGTCAATAAAATGTCGCCACTGATCAGGGTTATATCCTAGCTTTAGTCAAAAACTCCTAGAAGCAGAAGCTATTGCTTTAGTTCTGCCATCAAAACTGAAACGTCGTGACAATATTCTAAATCATCAGAAATTTTGTAAAAGTATGATCCGCCTAAAAAGCATGCGAAAAAATAAAACGCAGTTATATCTCTCAAAAGATATTCTTATTAATAAAAAAAAACAGAACTAGTAACAAGTAGGTGTAATTAATTGCTAATGCAATGTCCGTTCAATGGTGAACACTTCGTGAGCCGTTCAAAAAGACCCGAAATCAGGTTGGTCGCATATTGGGCAGTAACGCTGTCCCATGCATATAAAACTGAAGGAATTAATTAATTTTTATTTGGAGGTGCCACTCGTTCCATCTCAATTTTGATTAGTCTCCATATGTTTTCGATTGGATTAAGATCCGGCCCAGCTGCTGGCTATAGAATTACGTTCATTTGCTGTTCATCCATCCAAGTTCTTGTCTGCACAGAAGTATGGCATCTTGCGTTATCGCGTTGAAATCGCCATTCATCAGGATATAAAACATTAGCTGTTTCAAGGAGAAATTTATTTAAAATTTGACAATATTTTGTGCTATCTACGGTATGCACCACGCATAGATAATGCTGCCCAAACCATTACTTTCATGGAAAATTTTGAAATCTGCTTGGTCTGGTGTTCTATTGATAAAATCAGTAAGCGGTTACTTCTTCTTTGGAAACAACTTTCATTGGAAATAAAGCAGCAGCCTTTAAAGTTATCCTCGTGAAAACTGCGAAAAAATTCCATTCTTCTCTGAATGGGTGAGGCTGTCATTGTAGGAACTTTCTGAACCTACTAGCTAATTTTCGAAAGCCGAGACGTGGATGTTGTCTTCCTAAGGCAACCAAGGTGTTTAAATTATCTCCGCGTATCTTACGTGGTCTCCCGGAAACTGACCTATGACCCACCCCGGTTCCGTTTTTTTTTACAGTAAAACAAAAACTATTTAAATTTATAAATATCTAAATATTCCTGAAACTTTCTAGAGTTATTATACATTGAAACCTCTTTTGTATTAATAGTTTTTCATATATATCTTTTTAAATAAATTGCTGTAGGTGATACCCTATAGCAGCTGTGTTTTTGTATTGGAAGGTCCAAATCTCCATATAAATCGTCTAGCTGAGTTTGAGTAGTGAAGTCTGATTGTGCAATTAAAGTTAAAAAAAATTAATATCGATACTCGTCGAGATTTTCCAGGCTTCGATTTAAGAGTCAATAGTGTAATTTTGTAAGGTCTCGGGCTGAGGTATCGGTATGGAATGAAGACAGAAACAGCTAGAAAGTTAGTTTACTTTTCCCACAAAATTCTGTAATGACCTTGATTTGAGTGTCTCTATTAATCATTCTGTTAACGTTCTGGAATAATATTTGCAACATATTTTGGATGGTCACTGTTTATTTTATTTCATTGACCTTCCATCCCCTTTATATGGTAGGCAATGCTTTTATGCGTTAATTCAAAACTGGTGCGCAATACATGGATTGCAACTGATACTGATCCACACATCGCGCTCCAGCTTATACGAATCCACCTATATAACAAAATGTCTATACTTATTAAACTGTATCAAAAATTGATTCCTACTGGGAAACAAAAATGTTGTCCTCAATTTTTTTAAAACGTGTATCATAAGAATCCAAAAACGGAAACAATATCGTAATTAACACAAAAGAAACGAAGATAAAACAACAGACTTTTAAAGTTTTGATCTAAACCTCGCCATCGCTGATGTTTATTAGATGTAAGCTCCGCTTACATTTGGTAAACAAATTATCTTTACATTGGGATATTTTAACAGTAACCTCCCAAGTCACCGTCAGAAGGCCCTGTGTTAATTCATAAATTAACCGGGCTGGATAAGAATACCGGAATCGGGAAGCTAGCTAATGGTATAGCTCCATTATTTGTTTTGTTGTTTGTTTTATTAATGTTAATTTAATTTTTGCAGTGGAACAATTTAAAAATAACAATGTATCTAATAAACCAGACATATCGCTTTTATAATCTTTCTGATTCAATTTCGTTAAATCACAACTACACATCACATCACCAACTCTTTCAGCATTACTATCCTTCATAATAACAATTACAGAATGTACATTAGATTAGAATTAGAGTTTCTCATCCTGATAAGTTTATTTATTTTGTTAACAAGAAATATTTTTTATGACGAAAAACATTTTCTCGAAAATTAAATTTTTGGTCCATTTGTCCGTTGTTAACCCCTTCCGTGGATACCTTGTAACTTTCAGATGGAAATCTAACAAAATATATTTTCTTAGGAGTTCTAAAACAAAGTAATCCCAATCAAATATTGCTGGTATAGGATAATTTCTGTTTTATTTGCAATGCTATTTTTTTTAAAGCAGTACCAAAAATTGCTAAATATATTTTTTTTGGCTAAAAAAGGTTTGCGATGGTAAATGACCTCTAAATTCATCATCGATACCGTTACGTCACTATTCAGATTAATACGAAGCCATAGTGGAATAGCCAGAATAAATGTTTAGTTTAATCTTTGTTAAGCTGGTTTTTCACGGGCCAACTTTTTGGGCAACGAACTGATCAATTTCTTGCCCAAGAAATTGTAGACAATTCAGAGTAATTTCACACCTATATATATATATATATATATATATATATATATATATATATATATATATATATATATATATAAATATATATATATTTTCACAATTTCTTGAGTACCGCAAGGTCGCCAACATGTTAAACAAAATGTGTTGATCTTTTTTATTCCATATGCTCTTTTTAGATGATTTACTTCCAGTAAAGAAAGAAACAATTAAAGCTTGAATAATCTATATGAGCAACATTCCTTGCTTTACAATCTCTCAACTTAATGGTTAATTAATAATAGTAATAGAGAATATTGCCAAATGTCACTAAAGTTTCCCAAAACTTGTCCAAAAATTAGAGCTAACTTCAAGTTATTGACAAGAAATTGTATACAAGTTATTGAATTAAATTTGACATTTTATACATAAAAATAAATGAAGGTCAACTTTTTCAATTTCGTGTCAAGACCTTAGTTTGTGTAAAGCCAACTTTAAGAACTCTTGGAAGAAGACAATACAATTGTCTCCGCTCTTCTTTACTACACTACTAGGTAGAGAGGAAGTTCCTTTTTTTAATAAAAATACAAAAATTAGTTTTTGTAACAAATCGAATATATAAGGATTTAAACTGTGAAAAAAGATAAATCACTGCCATCCAATTTTTCTTTATCTCTATCATTGTTTAAATATAAAATGCATAATATCACGTCACTAACACTCTTAAAATATATCTTATTGAATGGAATCGTATAAGAAAAGGAAGGATTGGCGGACCTTTGTCAATATAAATGTTTTTAACACTTTTCATGATTGGAATCTTTTCCCGGTAACTAATACCCTGTGTATTTCATAATTGATATAATGGTGTATAGAGGGCACCTCCTAATTTATATTGCTTTTGGATTTTTGTGACACTAGACCACATACAGACAATTCTAAAATATCTGCCTTCTTTGTCTAAGGGAGCATATTGTTCAATGATCGTTTAGTGAGAGCAATTTTGCTGACACCTAATTATGCAAAAAAAGCTTCCGCACCCGTAGCGCTAAAACGCGCATTCGAGTGCAATTTTTGGAAGCGCCCCTATTACTTCTTGGGGGCCGTTGATTAAGAAAAACAAAAAAGTTTTTATTTGATCATTATTTTTTTATTTTAACTTAATTATTTAATTTATTCAACAAGTATTTGCAAATTAAAAAATATTAATTGTTATATAATTTCAAATTCCAGTTTTTAATATTTTGGCTTGTTCATAATTAAGTGTATGATTTTTGGACATTTTTTTGGTTTGTTAATGCTATGGTGTTTTTTATTTGTCGTATTTGTGACTTTTTAGTCTATTTTCCAATATAAACACGGTTGTAATTGTTGCAAGGAATCTGATAAACTATACTGTTTTTTTTTATTAATTGGCGTTTTTGTTTTGAAATTACTGAAATTTTTTGCTACCAAGTTATATCCTTGGTGCCAATTAATAAAAAAAGCAATATAGTTTATCAGATTTCTTACAACAATTGCAACGGTGTTTATATTGGACAGACAAGCCAATATTTGGAAAATAGACTAAAAAGTCACAAATACGAAAAAAGAACACTATAGCATTAACAAACCACGAAAAGTCCAAAAATCATACATTCAACTATGAACAAGTCAAAATATTAAAAACTGAAACTCAGTTAAAAAAAGTGAATTTTTTGAGATGGCTGAAATTCATAAAAACAAGGATTCCATAAACGACAAAAAAGATATTAACGATCTAAATAAAATATATACATCTTTATTATAATCACTCACAGTCGTTGTATTTGTCTGATTTTAACAAAGTGAACGTCCCAGTAATTTTAAAATGTAAAGTAAATGTTCTGGTATATGTCAAAATATTTGTATTTTTGTGAAATTACTTATTTGAAAATTTTACGTTCTATGGTAAGTCAAATTTTAAATACTTTCAACTGTTATATAGAAATTGTGCCAAAAAACTTTTAGGTTTAAAAAAGACCACAACTATGGTCAAAACCTTACCGAGGCATCAAATATATGTTTTAAAAGATACTTTCTAATTTGTCATTTAATATAATCACCTTAAACCAAGAAAATAAAGAAAAAAAAGTATATATATATATATATATATATATATATATATATATATATATATATATATATATATATATATATATATATATATATACATACAATGGGGTTTTCCGAACAATATACTAAATAAGTCCTAATTTCACCTTTAAATGAACCATAATTATATTTGATGCATCTGTGCAAATATTTGATTCACCTTGTTACATGCAAAATTTTTCTCATATTTCTTTTGGTTTGTGGTTAATAATAAAGCCGCAGTGTAACTGTCCCTAAAAATTACCCATACATTTCATCCCAAACAAAATAACCATCACACCATATGGATGTACCACCCTCAATCGGGTGGCATTAAAAAAAACCACCGACCAAGGCTGAGATTTCTTATATTTTTCTCCCATCCATTGTATTTTCGGAGTAAAAAACCGTAACGTAATTGTCGGTATATTATAATAAACGTACCGGGTCGTATTTAACGCTAATTATATAAAGAGACAATATGTTAAGCACACATACACATGTTTTCACATGATTTTTTGCAGGAAAAATCTTAAGCCTTGATTGTTTCTTTTGTCCGCCTAAATTACATGCTATAATTTAACGAATATGCTTTTTCTCCTGGGTACTGTACGCGTATGTGTTCATTTGAAGAGTTTTTGCGTTGCGAGTAATTACCTTATTACTACTGAGATTTAAAAGAATTGGTAAAAAAAAATAAATAAGGTTCGCGTTGTTAAAAATTTAATTTGTTATACAGGGGGCGTAAAAAATACAAAAATGTTGATTTGCATAAAAAGCATACCTCGTTTTTTTTTTCTGAAAAATACAAATATTAACTATGTTTTGAATTAAATCCCAAGCAAAAATACAAGATTTCGTTACAAAATTTAAAATTATGAATATCAGTTTTATCACATTACTTTTTAAAGTAATGACACTTAACGACGTACTCGTCAATGTCTTTATTTCATGAAATAATAAATCATTTAATGTAAAATAGCTCTTATCAAAATGCTATCTACAGAGCAAAGATTTTTTATAATAAAGTGTTACAGGATGGTCAAGTAACATCCCGCTACTACCAATAACTCGGATGGCAATCTGCAACGTAATAGGAAGGTTCCAGAAAACTGGTTCTGTTTTGGACGCTAAAAAGAAGAAGAACAAATAGGTATAACGATGCAGCCACAGTTTTAGTTCTTCAATCTGTTAGAGAAACTCTAGTGATCTGGAATTCTTAGAAATCATGCTAAATAGTTAGCAGTTGCGAGGAAAAGTTATATTCAGACGATTTTAAAAGAAAATAAAATATTTTCGTTCAAACCCACTTTGATTATACGTTGGAAGAGGAAGATAAAGCGAAAAGACCAGATTTGTGTTTGTGGGTAGCAAACAACATTTTAAGAGGAAATATTGATTTTTATAAGTCTAGTAGGTATGTTTTCTAAGAAATGCAAATTTCCTACTAATAGAACTGCGGCATCCCACCACGTCAGGTATTGTCCTCGAGAAAATTCCGAATTTAGAATAATAATCCAGTGACAATATTATACTAAAGTGAACGTGTGTTGCGCAATATCTATCCATAGCATTATAACACCTGCAAAAGAATATCGTACTTAGAAATGCTGAATACATTTTCAGCCATAAATTTAAAAATGCCGTCGGCAAAAAAATTTTTTCAACAACATTGCGCTTGTAAAGTATTAGAATAGCTCAATCGCAAATTTGGTACGAGATAAATTGGAAACCCAATTTTGTGGCCCACAAAGAGCCCTGACTTAACTGTGACCAACATGTTTTTATAGGGCCGTTTAAAACAAATTATTTATGTTGCTCCAATACCAAATAATATTGATGTGCTAAAATGCAGAATTACCCAGGCTATCCATTCAATATCCCAAGAAGAAATCGGAAATTCGTTCAGATATCTAAGGGAGCAGTTAGAAAAATGAGTTGAATGTGGCGGTGGAATTTTTCAATTTTGGTATTTTTATCGTACTGCTTAATTTAATTCTTCTTAGCTCAATTAACTGTTTGAATTATTTAAAAATTACACTTGAAATTTGCCGATTTTTTTCTTTTTTATGTTATTATTTTAGTATTATCATTATTATTAATAATTATTATAATTTTAATTACAAAGTTTATAAAAATAAATTATATCATTTATTATTTATCCTCCATAAAAAGAACGTTTTATTCCAGGAAATGGAATTTTATTTTTACTTTATATGATTCGCTCTAGTATTTTACCAGTTTATCACTGTTTTGTACTTATTCTTTTTTTTGAAAATTGGATAAATAGTTGATGGTACTCAATTTTAAAATATTTATTTCGTGCAATATTTGAATTTCATTAGATAAGTAGTTTTTAGGAGTGATTTTTTGTTCCGCCTTATTGGATTTTTACCAAATATTTACCATCACTATATGACCCTTAATCTTTCACTAAACTTTGAGATCCAATGGAGACTTTTTGACCTATGCGGCGGCGTACAGGCAGTCCAAAGGAAATAGAACACGTTTTTCGAGGTCTGGGGACCCTAAAGCACAAAGTTTTGCAAATATCTCGGAGGGGAATTTTTTCAACATTACAATACTTGCGGGAGAAGTAAAAATAATAATGTAGCATTTTTTTAATAAATGTGCACTATTAAAGCTAAATCATTCACGACATCTTAATCGTTTGAGCTTAACGAATACTCTCTTCGAAATCCCCTTAAAAATATTTCTTTAAAATCCCTCAGCAATACCAGATTTCAAAAATACCTACTCAATAATTTTTATATGGAACTGGTAATGAAGTCGTTTCTACGACTAAAGTAAACACTTGTTTTCCCAATTTTTCCCTCCTATCACTAAACATCATTATTTCCATTACTCTCAAAATATTCTAGGATGCCCTTGATATATACATATACTCATATATATATATATATATAGCCTATATATATATATATATATATATATATATATATATATATATATATATATATATATATATATATATATATATACAGGGTTATTCACGCAACCCGTTCCAAATTTTGGGATTAAGGTAAGGTCAAGGGGTACTTCTTTTTTAGGTGTCCTTATTCAAAGCCTCTCACCTTTATTCTCTCACTCTCATGGTCTTCATATATATATATTCGGCATATATATATATATATATATATATATATATATATATATATATATAATATATATATATATATATATATATATATATATATACAGCGTCCTCTATATAGGTCGACCTCTTCTTCGTTGTCCTCATTTTAGCATTGTTTCTCTTACCGTATCGTTGTTATTCATCCGCAATACATGTCCTATTCTTCATGCTATTTTTTTTTATTGAATTTGTCTATTTTTATACAGGGTGTCTAAATTCAGAACAGTCTATACCTATAGTTCAAACTTATACCTTTGCTTCCATTGAGCATTATCGCTTATGGCTCAATTGTTGTGCTTTTCTATATATATTTTTTTAAAATAAATAACAGTCAAAAGCTGATATTCTTCCTTTCAAAATATTGAAATGTATTCTAACGGAAAAAATTGGTTCATTTCTTTAAAAGTAAAGGTAATACATATATATATATATATATATATATATATATATATATATATATATATATATATATTTCAATTCTTCTCTGCTCTCTTTGTTTGTCCGTTTTCTAATTCGGCAAAAGCTGATATTTTACTCTTTTGATAAATCCCCATAAATAAAAGTATTTTAACTGTGGAAGCAATACAAAACGCTAAATTTCCCTCGCAGCCTGTCAGTCACGCCTCTTTAGAGTGCGCCGTGTATTGCAAATTTGGTTTTCGATAGTGGTTTTATCAGTTTGTCGATATAAGCTAACCTAATGCTAACGGGACAAATCCACCTAACAATATAGGTTTTGTTAAAAAAAAATCTTTGTATTAATATAGACTCGGAATTTGTTGGCGGGAAACTGCGCGCTTTCTTTACACCAAACCTAATCAATCCTAACCTAACCTAATCCACATTCTTATTAGTTATAAGTTAAAAAGAAACCTAAGAAAAACATCCGCTTGAATAGGATTCGTATCTTACCACAGAGCTACGAAGCCCATGCTGAACATTCAAACTTGTTTATACTCAGCGGAAATGAGGAACCAATAGGAAGCACATTGAACTGTGTTGTGATTGGCGGGCTGCTAGGGAGAATTAGGGAATAGTAATAAAAAATAAGATCTGTTGATAGCTGGTATTATTTGCTTTATTTTTGAATTTGTGATATTAGCATTGCTGAGCAGGGAGCCGAAATATACAAATTCCGTAACTGACTTTGTTATTTTCATCGTCGATTTTCAGTATTTCCTGTCCACACTGTAGCATGTATTCGGTCTTATTCAGGTTAATTGTTTTGGCCGCTTTTTTGAGTGCTATAAATGCTTCCTTGACATCCCTTTCTGGTCTGCTTATTATATCGGTATCAACATAGGTAAGAATTTGAGTGGATTTATTCTAAATTGCACCAGTGGTAGTGATACGTGGGAGCCGTATTAGTTTATCGAGGGCTAAGCTGAACAAAATGTGGGACAATGCATTTCCTTGACGATGTTCGTGGGAGATTTCAAATATTCCTGGGAGGCTTCCACCTACTCGTAGTACCCTGCACTGCTTTATTGTTAGATTCACAATATTTACCAAATGGCTTGGCATCTAAAGCTCTCGCACTGGTTGGCAAATGTTTTGCCGATTTACAGAGTCATAAGCAGCTATGATATGGGCAAGTATTATCTTTATATCATGCCTTGGGTATCGCTGATATGTTCTTTTTAGTTCTTCATAGAATGCCTTTCTTTCCTCTTTTGACTTTTCCTCAGTGTGTGCGTGAGCATTAATAAATGCGTAATTAAAGAGTTTTCCCTTAACTCGACGCAAACATATTCTAGGTCCAATAATTTTGAAATATATGGCTTATTCCTTCAGTTGTTTATATTCTACGAACGCTACCTGCGAGCTTTTGTCTGTCACAGTTATAAGTTTTATGTTTTCTGTAGAGCAAAATATGTGTGGATATTCATCCACAGTCTTCAGTAGTGATCTTAGTCCGCACTTCAGCAAAGTGTTTTCGTATTCCTTGTTCTAATTCGTAAGTCCGTTTTCCGTTCGCCATTTCATAACCATAAGTCCCGTCCGGTTTCACATTCTTGACCTTACCTAACCAGTTTCCAGACCATTTCTCCTTCCTATCAATATCGACTTTAAAATACAACGTACACGCTTATTGCAAATATACTAGACGAGAGACCTCTTTCTTAACATTTTGTCAATACTTTTGCTTTTCAAATCGAGGTCTTTACTATTTATTTTATTTATGAGAAAAGCGATAGAGAAATTTAGAGTTTTGACATTTATACACACACAAGTCTACCACATATACAGTGTAGAACTTACCTTTTATAATTTATAACTTGTAATAAGTGAATCAAATCTTGTAGTGAATCTTTAACTCATCTCGTTGTATTTGAAGTTTTAAGCTGATAAGCCTGTCATGAATCGTAATGATTTTCTAAGCACGTATTATTATTTTAATCGAATTTTTTAAAATTATGTCCAGGTTCAAAATGAATATTAAGAGCATAATGTTAGCATTCTAGATACTATTACTGAATATGAATATGTATTATTCAAATGACTTTTACATTTTACATTTTTTTTTTAAATTAAAGATTCTTTTAACACAGTTGTATGTCTTTTTATTCATAATCCTTTTTCAGTGCTTGTTGCCACTTTTCTCCTACTAGCTTATAATATATTCTCTGTACAATACAAGTCAGAGATATAAGTTCTGCTGAAGTCGTGACACCATTAAAGAATTTTTCTCTGACTCAGCTCATGCTTTAGAAATATCTGAAATAGAAACACAATATTATTTTTATTATATTTTCGAACATTAATTAATCTTATGCATATTTTTGTATAGGGCATAAAAACTTAATGTAATATTTTCCTTAGTTAGTACCGAATTATATCATCATTATTCACAGTTTTACTATAGCAATGTATCTTTCTTATAGTTGAGGCATCACCATTCTACTATCAAGTTGACCAGCCAGGAACTTCTACTTCCCGAGACGACCTCGCCTCTTATCTCTGAACCATGCAGATCCAGACCAAAACAAAGTATATTTAAATAACCATTTCAGTGACAGCAGGTATTACCTCATTGATGCTAATACTTTACAATACAAATTTATACTACATACTTTTTGCCAGTTGAATTGGTTTTGGAACATCCAGAAGGAGAATGTTTTGGAAAATCGATGATATTTTCAAATCGGGGCTTCTCTAATTAGATGAACTATATAGTGGAGTAAAAAACGGGGCGAAAGTCGCTTCCTTCTCGATTTTTTTTTGCGTTAGAACACACCGACATATACCTATATATATCTTTTGGTTATAGTGGAGTAAATAATGGGTAATGTTAGCCACATTATTCTATACTTGAAACCTAAAAATATGACCTTTCTTCCCTGTTTCGACTTTTTTATTTACAATAAACTGTGAATATTTTCGCTGTAATATATTCTTACCTAATATATTAAAATATAATATTATCACCATAGTAATATACGTGCAAACACTGGTTTAGTCCTGCATTTTATAACGCGTGCGTCGCCCTGGTACAAAACACCGGCCGCTTCATATTCGCCGTTGAGAATAACCAAAGTTTTAAATTTCGCGCAATTTAAAAAATCGCAGCACCTAAAGTATGAAAGCTACACTAACGATTTTACTACTTAAAACTTTTTTGATATTTTGTCTACATTTTATTTCCGCATCTTATATAAAATTTCCAAAAACAAAAATTTTTTTCGATTAGTGAAAACTTGTTTACATAATTTCTAAAGTTTCAAGTTCATCGATGTTTTAGCCATATTTAAAATAAATAATAGCTATCATGTTTTACATGGAAAGAAGCACCAAAATATCTGCTTTAAGTCAAAAAACAAATCGCCTCGATAGCTTAATTAGGTAAGAAGGTATAAGAGGGGAAACATAGAAAAACACGATTTTAAAAAATTAATAATTTTTCAAGTTTTTTGTAAATTAAAACAGTCGAGACCGGAAAAAAAGTAATATTTTGTGATTTCGTATGTACAATGATCCATTTAATAAAATGAGGTATATATCAAAGTGTTCTAACGCAAAAAAGCGACTTTTGCCCCGTTTTTTACACCACTAATAGGACAAAATAATCTATTTGTTATTTAAATTAGATTATAAAATTTCCCTTATAAATAAAATTGTGTAACTAGCTACTCCCCTGTGATGCCCGATGTAATTTTTGAATAAGAGAATAAACTACATGTAACCTAGTAATACGTAATATTTTTATTAACTCTTGACCTATGCAATCAATTCATTTAAAATAATTGTTTTCAGACACAATATAGTCAGTTAGGGGTCCAAAAAGTCCTTCCTTTTCAGCGCGCTGTAGCGCCTGAACTCTTTTTCAGAAATATAAACTAAAAGAAGATCTCTGAACATGCATCGTGCAATCGAAGGCGGAACGTCGGAAAGTAATTCCATTTTCACACGGTAAAGCTTTCGTTCTATGTTTATTTTGTAGCAAATTTTGACAAATTATTGTTTTTTAATATTTTATGTAGTTTATAAATATAAAGCGCTAATACCATACATATACAGGATATCTTTGGTTTTTTTATTTTTTACTTATTACATTTTCAAATATCTAAGAAGGTACATTAAAAAAATTTCTAAATCTCTTAATTTTGTTGCCAGGTAAACAATATCCCCTGCTTCTTTTATAAACCTCTTAATATCCATTGCCATACTCTGTAACCTTCAGATTTTCGTTTTAAAAATGCAAGTAATTTGTGATAGGTTTCAATACTAATATTTTCTTTAATAGCAAGCTTACTTTTTGACATCGAATAGTGTGACCGTAATGAGGAAGATTTATACTTTTTTGAAAAGGCTCCAAAATTAGTAAGAAATACATTTTCCGAAAATGAATTAACATTCTTTGGACTTCGCCACTCCGTAAATAGTTTATACACAATTTCATATGTTTTCCTATAAATTTTTGGTACTAATTCGTCTAAAGTGGTTTTGGCTGCTTCAGTAATATTTGGCGTACTATCCATCTCACTTTGATCGCTTAAATTCATTTTAAGGGAATTTAACTAACTTTTAAAGAAATTTAGACCAAACAATTTAATTTCAATATAAATTTGACAGCGTATACAATTATGGCGTCGCCTGACGTGCCGACTATGCTCTTTTGTTTTTTCATGGCATTAGCGACGAATGGTTTTAACCGCGGTATTAGATTGGGCAATACAAAGAGCTAAACGATGGAAGTGTTTGCATTGGTTGCAGCCCGTGAGTAACGAAACCATTACTCACCGGTATGATGTCTATTATCCACGGCATAGGTAATAACGGAAACGTATTTTTTTGTTGAACCGACCTTTTTCTTCGCTTTTCCCTCGTTTCGGACCTAAGTTTTCTGATCTGATCATCATCAGATACTTTTATATTTTTTGTATTTTTTTTTCTAGCCCATCGGATAAATTTGATTCTAAATATTTTTTATTATCGACTTACTTTAAAAAACGCATACTGAGCGAGCTAATAGCTATCTCAAACGGCCATGCTACACCAAAAAAATTATTGTCATCCAGTAAAAGAGCAAAACTAAAAATGTGTTTAGTTTCGCACATTTTGCACAATAAATTCGTCAAATGAAGAAAACAGAAAAATATTCCGGCTTATTTAGGATTCTACTAACGAATACGTAAACTCAAACCAAAGCACGGCAGTTAATGTTGTGCTACATAAGAAAATATTGTGTAAATCCTGAAATTGAGAATTTGGTTAAAAAACGATAAAAAAGGTTATCAACTTAACCCACATCAAAACACCGCAAGGTCTACTTGAAAAGAGGAAGATTTTCGATTCTTTTTTTGGTGGTCCACTTTATTACAACGTATAGTCAAAAGCAGTGTTATCGTGCTGGTCATACGATTTATCAACGACAAACTTTTTAAATTTGTTTTTCTTTTATTACGTGTAATCATATCCTCCGCATAAAATCCGGAAGATAAATTAGATAGACCTATGATATTTTCATATTAAAAAGGAGGATAAACATATAAATATCAGCAGTTGCAAAAATCTTTGAGAGATGTCACTTTAAAGTCAGATTGACAAGTCAGTGACAAAATGAGTAATAGAAAACAATTTTCGGTTTTTTTTGCAACCACAAGCGAAAAAAATGGTATTAAATCTAATAAAATATTACGAAGATTTCACTGGCCAATATCCAGGAGACAGTAGCAAAAGATCTAGGAGTCGGTATAAGGACTGTGCAGAAAATTGTGCATGAAAAAAAGCGTAATTTACTACCGAAGAAGATTAAGAAATGTACACGAAAAAAGCCAAAGACAGAAGACTTAAGTGACAATACAAAATGGATGTTCGTAATGCAATTTACGATTTATACACATCAGAAACTAATAAAACCCTTTAAGTTTTATAAAAGCTTTAAAAAATCGAGGCATATTGGAAACTGGACTAAAACCGTTGTCAAAATTAATAAAAATTTAGGGTTTTCGGTATAAAAAGGACTGTAATCGAAGATTTGTATGCGAGTTGCCACATATAGCGAGTCAGCGTATTCAATTTTTAAAGAAATACACGGAAAACGTTAATTCAAAATTTGGAAGAGTGGTATTTTTAGACGAGACTTGGATATTTTCTAATAGAAGTGCTTCGAAATCTTGGCAGGACGAGTCTGTAAAGTGTCAAGAGAAAAAAGGGATGTGGGACGGGAAAACAGTTCATCATTTTGCATGCAGGTTCTTCTACAGGATTTCTCCCAGGTGCAAGTTAACTGTTTTCTTCAACATCCAAAAGTATGAACTACCATGATAATATGAACTGTGAACTGTTTGAAAAGTGGTTAAAAGAACAACTGATTCCAAATTGAGATGCTCCATCTTTAATCATTCTGGACAATGCATCTTATCATTCAAGAATCTTAAATAAATAACCTACTTCATCCTGGAAGAAAAGTGATATTTATGACTGGCTAATAAAACAAAAACAAAATCCTTTAGCCAATATGCTGAAACTAGAAATTCTTTTAATGGCAAGATCTATTAAAAAACCAACAATATATGCCGTAGATGAAATATTACGGGAAAATGGACATGAAGTTTTACGACTGCCGCCATACCATTGCCAGTTTAACGCAATAGAATTAATATGGGCTGGAGCAAAATCATATTACGAAAAACACGTGAACGATCGTCTTACATAAGATGAAGTGCAAATTGTTTGGCAAGATTCATTAAATTATATTACGCCGGAGTACTGGAAGAAATCTGTGAAACATACGGAGAAATTAATATGGGATTGGTGGAATCGAGAACAAGTTCTAGATGTCGAAATAGCACTAATGATGATTGCGCCATTTGAAGACTCAGAGGATGAGGACTTTTTAAATGATGATGATATTTTTTAGTCTATAATATTAAAAAGTTTCTGAAGGATTATATTAGTCTTTGACGTGTATAAATCATAAATTACATTGTGAATATCCATTTTTGCATTGTAACTTAAGTCTTTTGCCTTTGGATTTTTTCGTGTACATTTCTTAATCTTCTTCGGCACTAAATTATGTTTTTTTTTCATGCACAAGATTCTGTTCATTCCTTATATCGATTCTCAGAACCACTGTCTCCAAACTGCAAAATAATTTATTTTGTTATCACAATACAAAAAAAAACAAGTTTTTCTTTGCACAGGGGAGGCCCGCATTTAAATAAATGACACTGTATAAGTGGTTAGATTTTTAGGTCAAGCGGAGCTCATAATTTTTGGTGATTGATAAAAAAATCTCACTTTCATTAAGTGGCTGTATAAACAGAACATATCCTGATTGTTCCACTGATTCGAACCGCCTTCCGACTTTATTAAGTTATAATTGCCTTTTTGTGTATTTTTGTTTTTGCCGACCAAAAAATTTTAAACAAATACATATTTAGCAAGTTTTCTTATTTGGTCCCTCGGCATTTATTATATAAAATATAAAGTGGCTATCTTAATAATATTGCCTAATATATTAAAAAAAAAACTATTTTCTTTCTCCCTGTATATTTGTAAATAGTCCATCGAGATTTAATAGATCGATAAAAGAATCACACAACATTTTGGTATTCACTGTGTTTTCTGATTTGATTCATATTGTTAGTGACCTTTGGACCGGCACGATAAGGCTGCATTCGACTATATCACGTAAAACTTGGTTGCCGCTAAAACTCACCAGAGAGACACACACATTATAAGGTTTATATTTATATGTGACTGTACGAATGTAGTAATTAGGCACAAGGGAACATGTGATGAATGTGGATATTTAATTTTGAGGTTAGCTTACTTCCGTAACATCAGAAAACTGTTATTATCTAGTAAATAGTTTAGAGCGTAATAAGTAAATGCTGATCCATTGGTGGTTATTATCTGGTGTATGTGTTATTAGTTAATAAGATGTTGCGACTTGTATAGGTGGCATTTAAAAGCATTATCATTGATACCTACAGTTCTGCCATGTACAAGTATGATGACGACGAAGTGGTTACTTGTACGTACAATACGTATTTTTAATTGTATATCTCATATGAGGGCAAATAATATGTACGTGGGAGTTTTTGATAAAAAAAATAATGGTTAATTGCATATTGTTGACACAGAATTATCATATCTTTATCTTAGATCTATCGATTAGTCATCGTTCATATGTTTATAGATAGATTTTCCTAACAATGGTTTATTGTTAATTCTTAAGAGTATTAATTAAGTTACGTTATGTGGTAATCAGAAATTCTCTTTGAAGTGCTATTGTTAGGCCCTATAATAATATTCTAATATTCCACTAATTGTCTACGTGATCTAAGTATGTTACATAAACTTATTTGATATAAACATAGTTTTCTAATTTCCAAATTTCGCCGAATTATTATCTTAATTACTTTTATCACTTTATGTGTTATTCTTTGTCTCGGTTGAACGCCTTTGCTCTAAATTGAAATCTTCCTATTACACAAAGGGAAATAACATTTTATTTGCGTCAGCCAGTCTAGCATATAAATGTTCTTGTCAGTTGCCTCTGGACAACACTCTCAATATTATTCTTCAAGTAACATAGTCAAACAAGACTCTCAGTCTAACTTATCTCTCTCTCTCTTTATCTATCTGCTCTCACTATTTTATCTCTATTAAAAATCTTAAACTAAAAGTAAAAGTATTTTGTATTTTGTTAAAGTTTTATTTATAATAATTAAATCAACATATTGAAGAAAAACTCGTTTCAATCCTTCATCAAGAACCAACCGCTCGGGTTCACGACATAAATTGGCGCAGACGGTACGATTTGGCCCTTTGTAGAAGCAAGATTCCTGGGGAAGACTGAACTTCTCGCCAAGAAAATCGAAAAACCAGATCTACAGCAACTACGAAGCCGAGTTTCACCTCCAAGGCCGAAAGAAACCACAGAAGCCATCTTCTTCAAGAGAGAGTAAGGTCCTTTCTTTTTTCCTTTCCCATTTTGTTTATTACTTTTTGTGCATTTTTCTATTTTTACTATTTTTTACATTTACATATTTTTATTTCTAACAAGACAAAACTGTTTTTAACTTTTGCATAGAGAGTGTTCGCAAAATACTTTTCAGAAAATCGCATTTACTTATATTTTTATTTTTCTATCTCTATTTTTATTTTTTTTTCAAAATGACTGATGGGGAAAATACGTTACCAGCAACTGTAAATTCTACTGTAAACGATTCTTTACCTCTTACATTTTTATGTTCTCTGATAGCCAAGCCATTTGACGGCAATCGCAATGAATTACCTGAATTTATATCCAATTGTGAAAATGCATTCAAATTTGCTCATAATAATCAAAAAGATGCTCTACTGGCCTTCGTTATTTCTAAAATAACGGGTGGCGCAAAAGCACAACTTCGCGATAAGCCGATAGGTGAATGGAATGATATTAAAAATTTATTATTACAATTATATTCTGATAGGAAACATTATACACAACTCATGGAGGAATTAAATACGATTTTTCAATCTCACAGCGAAAGCGTTTTAAGTTTTTATAATCGGGTTGATAAAGTTCGTACTAGACTCCTTAATACAATTAGCTTCCATCAACATAACGAAGTTGAAGGGAGGTCTCAAACAATCAAAGATTTAGCTCTTCAAAGATTTATTCTTCATTCAAATCCTGATATATCGCGGTTTCTTCGAAGTAAAGATCCTAAGTCCCTATCTAGTGCTCTTAATGCGGCCCTCGAAGAGGAGCGAGCATTGCAACTTCAAAAGGTCTCTAAAATGCATATATCAACAAAGTACTGTTCATTTTGTAAGACAAAAGGACATTTAATTAAAGATTGCTATAAAAAGCGAAATGTTAATCAAACTATTAATTTAAATAAACCTTTAATAAATAATAATAAATCTTCAGCTGATATCAATCGTCCTTACAATAATAATTATCAAAATACGTCACAGAATTCTAAATTTTGTAATTATTGCAAAAAACCAGGACACCTCATTACGGAGTGTTTTAAACGCAAACGTAATAATGAAAATTATCACCAAAACAGTGTCAATCGCTATAATCAATCAGAACAAGCAAATATTAATGTGAATAACACACCTAATAATAACTCTGATGATTTTTTAAACTCAAATACGTCCCAGGACAACGTCGTTTCATGGGACTGGAACTAAATAAAACCGACGTCTTTGAATCAAATAAAAAGGCAGGTTCCGCAGGAACACTGACCACTGATAGCGATATCAGTCATAATAATCCCCGAGATTATTCAAATAAAAAGGTAGGCTCCACAGGAGTACTAACCACTAGTAATACTAGTCATACTAATAAAAATATTAGTCATAATAATCTACAAGATTATCCAAATAACAATGTTAGATTAACTGCCGAGTATTCTAATAAAAATCATCATATTCTAAGTAATTTTAAAAAATCGTTTATCTTATCTTATAATATATATTTAAATAACGTTGACAAAAATCCTTATATGGATACTTATCATAACGGACAATTGTTTAGATTTTTAATAGATACCGGTGCATCCGTATCTCTGCTAAAAAGTGATAAAATTTTAAATCAAATAAATAAAATTAATTCAAATGATAAAATTATTCTAAACGGCCTAAGTCCGAATTCTCCTGTAGAAACTCTTGGAAGTTGTACTATTCAATTCAAATTTCAAAATCAGTCTCTTCCTATAAAGTTTTACATCATTTCTGAAAATAATAATGTACCGTATGATGGCATTATAGGCAGCGATTTCCTATCGTCACAAGGCGCGGTCATTAATCTCAATTGCTCTGAAATGAAACTAAATTCATTATCATTGCCAATTAAAATCTCGTCAACAAATAAAAAAGATAGCACCGAAAATTATTTTCTTATCGAACCGAGGTCAGAAGTCATAATAGAAGATTATTTAGCAAAAGCTTTAGTTAAAGTTAATAATGGTAAAGCAATTACTTCAATTTTAAATACACATAATCAAGCATTAAAAATTAATAAAATGCAATTATATCTTGAACCATTCGACGAAAATACGTCTCATATATTGTATAATTCTAAAAATTCAAATAATAATCTATCTGAGAGATTAAAATTATTACAGAAAAATTTGCGTCTTGATCATTTAAATGCAGAAGAAAGTCACTCTATTTTAAAAATTTGCAACGAATATAATGACATATTTTTCTTACCTGACGATACTTTGACGCATACTGAATTGATTAGACATGACATAGACGTTACTGATACGACTCCTATTACTTCAAAAATATATAGGTTTCCCGAAATACATAAAAAAGAGTTAGATAAACAAATTTCAAAAATGTTAAAGCAAAATATTATTCGAGAATCTGTTTCTCCATACAATAGCCCTTTGTGGATCGTTCCAAAGAAAATGGACGCTTCGGGAGAGCGCAAATTCAGAATCGTAGTAGATTACAGAAAACTGAATGGCGTCAGTGTTTTTAGGGCCACACCCCTTCCTAATATCGAAGATATTTTAGATCAACTTGGTCATTCAAAATATTTCACAACTCTGGACTTAGCTTCCGGGTTTCATCAAATTTTAATGTCAGAAAAAGACATTCCTAAAACTGCCTTCTCAACTCCCTCCGGACATTATGAATATTTACGCATGCCCTTTGGATTAAAAAATGCACCAAGCACTTTTCAACGTCTCATGAATGCAGCACTCACTGGTCTTCAAGGACTGCAATGCTTTGTTTATCTCGATGACATTATTATTTTTGCCAGTTCAATAGACGAACATTCAGAAGAACTTAAAAATATTTTTCAAAGGTTGCGTACCAATAATCTTTTATTACAGCCAGACAAATGTGAATTTATGCGAAAAGAAGTCTTATATTTAGGTCATGTTATTTCTGAAAACGGCATAGCCCCTAACCCTGATAAAATTCTCGCTATTAAAGATTATCCCAAACCAGGAACTCCTAAACAAATAAAACAATTCTTAGGTCTTATTGGATACTACAGAAGATTCATTAAAGATTTTTCAAAAATAGCTAAACCCTTAACTAACCTTTTAAAAAAAGATATTCCATTTTCCTGGACCCAAGAACAACAAACGTCTTTTGATCATTTTAAAGAAATTTTAACCACTAATCCAATCCTTCAATACCCCGATTTTTCTAAAGATTTCATTCTTACCACCGATGCTTCAGATTATGCCATCGGAGCAGTTTTATCTCAAGGAGAAATAGGCGCTGATTTACCTATTTCATACGCATCACGTACCTTAAATAAAGCCGAAAATAATTATTCCGTAGTTGAAAAAGAACTTTTAGCTATTGTCCGGGCAGTAAAACATTTCCGCTCCTATCTCTATGGTAGAAAATTTTTGATCCTAACTGATCATCGTCCTCTAACTTGGTTATTCAATTGTAAAGATCCAAGCAGCAGACTTATTCGTTGGCGCTTAAGATTAGAAGAATATTCTTATGAAATAAAATACAAGCCAGGTCGCGTTAATTCCAATGTGGACGCACTTTCTAGAAATCCTGTATCTATTAATCTCATAAAAACATGTTACCCTGTAACTACAGAATCTTATGCCGATTTTATTAAATTTCATTATGAAAATCAAAATGTCCCCGATATAAGGATAATAAAAGATAACATATTTACAAAATATCCTAATGCTCTTATTTATTCAAAAGATTTTGACGAAAATAATCCTTGTTCGCAAAATCTGTCATCTTTCTATTATTTATCTAAAATAAATGAAAATGAAGTAAACATCTACGATACCATATCTTTAACAAATAACGACAACAAAACAACTTTTCTACTAATTTCGACACTAAACCACTTTGACAAAATAACTTACAATGACTTATTCTATTCTTTACAAAATTTGAGAAAAAACTTGTTACAAAATAAAATAGAAACAATTTTCCTGAAAAATCCAATAGAAAATCATCCTAACTTAAAACAGAGTATGTTTAACGAACTCCTTGACTTTTTATTTTTAAAATATAAAATAACTGTGATTCTAGTCAATAAACCTAAGTTTAAACCAAATAATCGCGAGGAATCAGCTATATCTGGACATTCAGGTTTTTTACGTACTTACCGACGGATAAAAGACAATTACAAATGGACAAACATGAAAAGTGACATAAAACAATTAATTAAAACTTGCAACTCTTGTCAAATTAATAAACATAATAATAAAAAACTCAAAGCCCCTATGGAGATAACCACAACAAGTGAACGTCCCTTTCAAAGACTTGCGCTCGATATAGTAGGTCCCTTACCTACCACTGAGCAAGGTAACCGTTTCATTCTTACTATGCAAGACGATCTCACGAAATTTTCGCACGCAGTTTCTATTCCTAATCACGAATCTAAAACAATTGCAGAACAATTCATCAATTTCATGTGCCTTTTCGGTCTTCCCGAAAGTATTCTATCCGACCAAGGATCCGACTTTACTTCTAATGTCATAAAAGACTTAAATAAACTTTTCAAAATAAAACACATCTTATCTAGTCCCTATCATCCCCAGACAAACGGTGCCCTAGAGAGATCGCATTTAACTCTTAAAGATTACTTAAAACACTACATCAATTCATCACAAAATAATTGGGATGAATACGTGTCCTTAGCAATGTTTACTTACAATACGCACATTCACAAATCGACAAACTTTACACCTTTCGAATTAATTTTTGGTCATAAAGCCATTATACCAAATTCCCTTACTAGTACCACAGAATTTAAATATTCTTATGACGATTACTATTCTCATAAATTAAGATTAAATAAAAGTTTCAAAATAGCCAGAGAAAATATTTCAAAATCTAAGGACTCATCTAAAAAATATTATGATAAGAAAATAAATCACCAAACTTTCAAAGAAGGTGATCTTGTATACCTTGAAAACAAAATAACTAAATCTAGTTTAAATAAAAAATTGTCTCCTAATTATAAAGGTCCGTTTAAAATAGTCAAAACATATCCAAATAATACTGTAAAGTTACTCCTTAATAATAACAAAACTGTTATTTACCATCACAACTTATTGAAACCATTTGTTACAGATGGATTTCCTAATTATATTATTACTCACAACCCTAACTTACCCAACAATCCATACTCAAAGCACGAATGACGAATCAACAGAAGAACCTTATCGAATTACCCAAATAAATGACCGTTCAGGAATCTTTTATCAAAAATTAGGTCAAGCTCGCATCGCACACGATAAATTTACGCTCTTATCTTTTATAAATATTAGTATATACGAGGAAATATTAAAACTCGCTAAACAAATGTTTTTTACGTCAATGCCTTTATGTAAAAATTATAAAACATTAAATACGAATAAAACAAATAAAAATGCAAATAAGCAATTTGAATTTACTTGCAATGAAACCTTAGAATTAATTTCAAATAATTTTAAAACAATCGACGACAAATTTGACTCTATTTGTCACTTGACAGGTCATAATATGGATATAATTTCACGTCATAAAAGAGGATTATTTAATGGCGTTTCTTACGCAATTAAGTGGCTCTTCGGTACCCCGATGCTGCCGATGCTGAGTATTACAATGAAGCTATTAATCAATTTGTTCAATCAAATAAAGACATGCATACACTGTTAAAACAACAGGTACATATTGTTTCTGATGCAATTAATGATTACAATTTAACTGCACAATCAATTATATCTAATCAAGATAAAATAAATAAAAATGTATTAAAATTTAATAAATTTGCCAACTCTACAGCTAAACGTATTAATTCCTTAACATACGCGCAAACAGTTACTGATCATCTAAATCTCCTCACTCAACTCGTAAATGAGCTCAATGAGGAATTCGACTTAGTAACATCCGCTATTTTGTTCTCAAAACAGAATGTAGTTCACCCATCTGTCATAACTCCAAGACATTTAATTCAAGAGTTAACAAAAGTTCAAATTAATTCAAATTTAGATTTTCCATTTGATATAAATAATTATGATAATGCACATAGATTTCTCGACATATCTACTCTATCAGTAGTTTATATAAATAAAATTTTAATATTTGCTATAAGTATTCCGCTAGTAGCTAAAGATCAATTTCAAATATATAATCTAATTCCTCTTCCTGTACAACTCAAAAATTCCACTGTTTATACCTATTTTTACTATTGGAAAAAAAAAAAAAATATTCTACATTTTTATTCAAACATATTTTACTATTCTAAAAAGCTTATATTTTATTCAAAACAATACTTTATTATTATATAAAAACTCCTACATCTTTCGTTTTAATAATTTTTAAAAAAAAAAATATTAAAACTCTTAAAGAGGGAGGATTGTTAGGCCCTATAATAATATTCTAATATTCCACTAATTGTCTACGTGATCTAAGTATGTTACATAAACTTATTTGATATAAACATATTTTTCTAATTACCAAATTTCGCCGAATTATTATCTTAATTACTTTTATCACTTTATGTGTTATTCTTTGTCTCGGTTGAACGCCTTTGCTCTAAATTGAAATCTTCCTATTACACAAAGGGAAATAACATTTTATTTGCGTCAGCCAGTCTAGCATATAAATGTTCTTGTCAGTTGCCTCTGGACAACACTCTCAATATTATTCTTCAAGTAACATAGTCAAACAAGACTCTCAGTCTAACTTATCTCTCTCTCTCTTTATCTATCTGCTCTCACTATTTTATCTCTATTAAAAATCTTAAACTAAAAGTAAAAGTATTTTGTATTTTGTTAAAGTTTTATTTATAATAATTAAATCAACATATTGAAGAAAAACTCGTTTCAATCCTTCATCAAGAACCAACCGCTCGGGTTCACGACACTATTATGTTTTATTTTTTTTTTTGCAAGTTTGGCTTTTTTGCTTCTGATGAGTTTTCCTAGATACTTAAAGTAGTAGACACCTAAGCAATAAATCATCATGACAAAATGTATATTAATTTGTTTATTTGAAGGTAGTTTACAATGTAGAATGTTTACATACACTAAATGACTAACTCTAAGGGCTAGGAGATCAGTTTCAGCTAGAAGCAAAACTAACCTCTTTAAAACTTCACGATTCTGGTGATCAGGAAGCAGAGATTTCACGCATCACCGCACACGACTAGTATACAGGGTATCCCAAATAAAATGGCCTATTCGAAGTTTCTCGAAATCAAAAACTGATAGCCATATAAAATTTGAGGTGTAGCAATATGATACCTTGATCATCAGTTTAAAAATATTTTTGATAATGCAGGGTGGCCAGATCATATTATTTACTATATTATAGATGCATATTATTACAATTTTGGTTTGTCCATACAATTTGGAAGTTTTTGTGTAACATATACTATACTTATCTTGTGCCGATTTGATAATAAAAGTTATTTTTTGTAAATTTGGCAACAAACAGATCTGAATATAAAAATGTTTTTTTTCGCCCAAACAATATAAATAGAAATCTGTATCATAATATGTTATAGCATGTAAATTTTCACATACAGGGTGTTTACAAAAAACCCTTTTTTTAATAGAACATAAAAGCAGTGCCGGCTGTTCAGGTGAAGTAGGTAAAGTGGAAAAATAAACAAGCAAACATTTAACTATATTTATTATATATCTCTTAAAATTTAAGTTTTTACATTTATATATTCACCTAATTGGCAAAAAATAAACTGTACATCTCGAATAAATATTTTACTTGACCGTTGGCGAAATGTCTTTTTAAAACTTTCAAGCGAACTTTATTATAACAACTATGACAGTGGCGCAAACCGCTTCGACTTTGCTGGAGGTACTATGTTTAGTTTACGATTTTCCTACTACGTTGCCATGACAACGCGTACGCGATGATAAACCAGATAATATGAAAAACTATTTTACCGTAAATGTCACACCAAACTTTCATGCCAAATCGAGTTTGCAACCTAGGTCGTGCCAACACTCTAGGATTCTCTGTTGCCCAATGGTGATGATTATGTTTGTTAAAAATCCCACAGTTACTAAAATATGTTTCGTCAGTCCATATAATGGCACAGCTAAAATTTACATTTTCCTGGCATTTGTTAATGTACTGGTTACAAAAGGTAAGTCTCCTTAGAAAATCTCCTTCAATGAGCCCTTGAACAATAGTCGGCTTGTATGGGTGGTACTTATTTTTATTTAAAATCCCTGTTGTCCTAGGAATGTCTAGCTTTGTACTGCTTATTCTTGTCGATGAAGTTGGGTTTTCGGTAAAGTAATTTATAACTTGGTTGTCACGATTGTTATTGTCTTTGTTATACTTTTTAGGCCTTGACTGTTCGACACTTCCACACGTTCTTAAGTTAACCACAAGTTTTGAAAAATACCTTTGGTTTGGTTGTTGTCTCTCTGGGTAAGTATCAGCGTAATTATTTAAGGCTATAACCGCATTTCTATTGTTTTTAATATAACACTCCAGCATATCAAATTTCTCTTCGTTGGTATAACGCAAAGCCATTTTTAAGAATTTAAAATAAACGATAACAGAAAACAAAACTTTGAAACGTCAAAAAATCAAACAGTCCAAAACAAAAAAATAATATTGTTACGCGATTTGGCGATCCAAAGCCTGCTAGAATAAAATCGATTTTTGGACATTTTGATGGTTTTTCTTCAGGAAATGTAAACTTGTTATATATCAATGAATAGGATTTTTCTTGCTTATTTTAAGGAGACAAAAATCCAATATGGCGCCCATAAGAAAAAATAAAGTTGGTGATGGTGTTGATGAAAAAGTTCATAGATTTTGAAACAAAATACAAATAAAGAAGTTACAGGGCTTTGCAGAAAATGCCACTTTTTAGTTTTTTCAAAATATCTCGAAAACCAAAAAACTTAAAAGCACACCGCTGGCCTTTTTAAATTACCGATAAAGTTCTGTATAACTTTGCTCATTTAATCATTTTTGTATCTCTTATAGTTTCCGAGATCCCAATACATGCATCACCAAAATGGCCCATATATATATATATATATATATATATATATATATATATATATATATATATAATTTGAAATATTTGCAAACTCTTAGTCATTCTTTTATTATTTCTAACGACGCATTTTACTACTAGTGAAAGATGCTTTGTTTCAACAATCTTTGCATGCTGGTATATAATTGCCCTATGTTACCTTGCACATTTTTCCTTTAAATCGCATTCGTAGATAAGACGACAACGATGCAAGTGCTCGAATTTTCCAATCTGCCATTTTAGGGGCACTCGGCGTGACAAAAGTATCGTTTTAATCTACACCTCCATTTTGCTTTGGGGCGTAACCCTTCTGCGCTCTAAGTTTCCTTTGAATCGGTTTTGGCGATAAACTTTGTCAATTATAGTTATTAAAGGAATAACTTGTAGTAGACGCCGAACGTAGGTGCCATATAGAGAACTGAAAATGTGCAAGTGAGCTATTGTGTTTAGTCGGCAAAAATCAGGAGGGAAATAATTTAAAGAGTTTTGTCGCATTCTCAGTGCAAAAATTTCTCATTTTTACTTTACTGAGACTCACAATCCATGTCTAATAAATTATATATAAAACTATGTATTTATACAGTGAACTAAAAAGTTTTTTTTTTCAAAAAGTTTCAGCCACTTCACAATACTTCATAAACTAACCTTTGACACCATTGGTACTACGTTTTTGTGTTCAGCGATTTTATTAGAATCCTTAAAATTTGTCTGAAATTTACGGATTAGTAAAAAACTGACTTACAAAAATAATTATTATATATATTCAAAAACTAGCAAGTTGGCTTCCTAGTAATCAAATTTTATTCTTACCTACCTGAATTGAGTGAACACACATTAACAAACGAAATCCATCATGACATCGAAAATCAAGATAAGAACGATTCTCAATTCATATGTCGAATCACAGGTACCTACCGTTAAAGCTACACATATTAACATTGTTGCTCAATTCGCCCATTTTTTGAGCCTCTCTGTACATATTAAATAATTTTTAATATTGCGTTTGTTTTATTTTCCTTTTAATCAAATAAATGCACAGTCCATGGCTCTAAACCACACTATTATCAAGAGTAAATATTAAAAAACTAGCAAGTAAGTCATAGGAACGATCCTTTATCTACATTAAATGTTTCCAGTTAAAAATCCCCAAAACCCAGCAAGTCGACATACTATTTTCTGTAAACGTTTAACGCGTATTTTAGTAGAGTTCCCATAAATATAGGATACAGAATATGTGGTTTAGAGTACATTGAAAGGAGAAAGAAAAGTTTAAGAGGTTAATCTTTCTCGCGCTTTTGAAAATTTGCATAAATTTACAGAACGTAGTAAGTCGACTCGCTCGGTTTTGTTATATGGAAAGAAAATAAAAAATCCAATATTAAAAATAATTTAATTAGTACAGAAAGGTTCAAGAAATTATAATCTATAAAATAATTTAAACTAAGAATTTTTTACATTTACTACTACTGTGGTCCGCCATACCAAGGATCCATAAGTTACCCTTGGTCGGATCACCGCCGTGTACAGCCAGTAATGTACATGGGGCTGTAAACCCCATTTCTTACTACTCGCCTAATTTGCCACATTATTAACCACGTTAATGATATCAGTGTTCCACATCATTTACTGCCTATTGTGACCTTCAAGTACTTAACCTGCTGTTTCAATAAAAGTGGCTTCTGATACAATATGGATGATCTGAACTCTGAGAACTTTTCGTGAAAAGTATGAGCTCTGTTTTGGCCGGGTTTACCAAGAGCCCTGTTTCCAAACACGATTTTTCTATTATCCTACAAGCAACCTGCATGCGATCGCACACCACTCTGACGAATTTATCTGTTTCTAGGACACGCTCAATATCGGCGTATTCTTGCGCGTAGAAAAGCCTCGCACCTAACCTCTTCAGAAGGCCGTCCATAACTAAGTACCAAAGACAGTTGTCTCACACGGAGTCTCGCGAAGTTTTTCCTGTTTTAGTCCACGCTCATGGGACGTATCCCACCGCTACGCTGGCCCGGAATATCCCCCCTAAATCAGAGATGATTTCGGGACAAGCTTGTAGCACTGCTGGAATAATCCCATTCTGGCCCCCTTGCCTTATATGGACTGAACTCGCTAACTGCCCATCTAACGAAGCCATCGGCCACAATCTCCTCCGCCAACCCCAATCCATTCCAGGATCGGGCGTTTCGAAGGTTGGTGCGACCTCTAAACATTCTCCAGGAAAATGGGTCCTTAGGAGATGTTGTAGGGTCTCCTCTTTGTTTGTGGTGCGTATGTTATCCTCTCTTTTTAATGCTCCTATTTCTCCTCTTTGAGCAGAGCTCAAGAGTTTGGCCAGCCTTGCCGAGTCCGTTAAAAACTCCATTTCTCAACAGAACTTCTGCCAGCTGGCTCTCTTACTGCATCGCAGCTCTTTTTTAAAACTTCTCCTGGCCTGCTAATAACCATCTCACGCATCATGTCCTCGCCCTCTGGGGGTTCGGTGACGGGCTCTTTTTGCTTCCCTTTGGAGGCGCTCTAGAGTCTCACTCCATCAGGGAACTATTTGAGTTCCTACCCTTTTTAGCGGACAGGCTTGTTCGAATGCGTGGTTAACTAAACTATTTAACTTTGTTATTTTATCTCTAATGCATCTGTAGTGTGTATCGGCCCCTCCAGCACGCCTATGGTTGCCGAGAGCTTGTCCTTAAAAACGGCCCAATTAGTCAGCTTTGGGTTTCGTCGCAAGCCGCTCAGTTTTTAACCTTATTCGCGTAATGCTGCGTCACCAACGTTAAGTCAATCAACCCCTAACGGATACGATTTACAAACGGCGGTTCCACATTTACATTTGCTATTTCTAACTTTTCGGACATGAGGTACTCCAGCAATGCTGCGCCTCTAGCATTAGTTCGCTGAAAATCCGCCACCCTAATATGCCTTACAAGGTTAACTAATTCTTCCGTGTCAATGGAAGACATGCAATGTCATTCGGAAGATAAACACCAGATGTGACTAAATTAAATTTAGTTCCATTCACCTTCCAAACTGCTGTCGTGACGTCCCTGGAACCTAACTGCGTATTCTAACTTGATATTAACTATTGGAGTGGATGTAGATTTTTTCCTACGAATAGGTTTAAATTTTGGGGAGAGTGTTATTAATCATTTGTTTTTGTTTAAACTTAAATTATTTGATAGTATGTTTACTTACAGTTAATAGCGGTTTTTCTAATATTCATTTTAGTATATTTTTTAGTTTGATTGATTTGCAACAAAAGGTTTAGTAACGCTGTGTGAAATAGGTCCTAACTACAACGATCTAATATTTAATTAGTAATCTTATGAACAAATTTAATATTCGAAAGCAACTTAACATGGGACATAGTTAAAGATATAAATAAACACACACGCTAACAGATCATAAATCTTCGATAGGATAAACATGACATATACCACTTTTTCGGTATTTTTCACATGAAAATTAAAGTAGATATTCATGTTAAATGGTTCCCAAGATATTTTAGGAAAATTGCAATAATGGAGGCACCTTATTTTATGTTATCACAGTTATTATCAACACTAATGCAAACAAAAAATTAAGTGAATAGATATTCTATTCATTACTGTTTTCATATTATAATATATGTATTATTATTGTACACTGCAAACTATATATTAAAGCATAAATCAATACATTGTATACGTTATAATTTTAGCCACCATTTCGTGATATATATGACTCGATATATGTATTTATATATATATATATATATATATATATATATATATATATATATATATATATATATATATATATATATATATATATATATATATATATATATATATATATTAATATATATATATATATATATATATATATATATATATATATATATATATATATATATATATATATATATATATATATATATATATATATATATATATATATATATATATATATATATATATATATATATATATATATATATATATATATATTATATATATATATATATATATATATATATATATATATATATATATATATATATATATATATATATATATATATATATATATATATATATATATATATATATAATAATACACGTATATATGGTACTTTAGAAGTACGTGGAGATCGAAAAATCGAATTCACTGACCGACAAAAAAAATTTTTTTTGTTGTAACACAAATCAGAATAGCATAATTTAATAGAATGAACCTATCCAAATACGAAAATGGCAAATAGAAAGTTGTAGCACGTAGGGTTTTCTTGTTAGAGTTGTAGAACCATAACGAATGTTACGATACTTAATATCTATAGAAAAAATGATTTCAGAAAATTCTTAACTCTGTTTATTGACTATGTTTACAGTTTTAGCCTATTAAACATACCATACATCTAAGAGAAAAGGAAACGAGAAAAATATTAACTTAAAACACTAATTAAACTTTATTTTTTCAGTTTATGAGTTGTCCTATCTTCTCTCTTCAAAAACCAACAGTAGTCACCCATCACGGCTGGATCCCATCGTCCTTAGTACCGAATTTCCGTTGTTCTGATATTTTGGTGAAACCTTTCACTCTGCTTGTCACTAACAGCTCCCAAATTTTTAAGAAAAAATGACAGATAGGAATGGAGGAAGTGAATGTTTAATGACATTCTGGCACCAAGCACTTTATAGGCATCTAAGAGCTCATTAACTAATTGTTTATAATTTTCATTGATATTGTTGCCTCGAAATCTACATTAATAAATGAATTCCATGCTCTGAGTTCCTGCCTGGTAAGCTTTTCCGTAAAATTGACATCGTCCAGCAATTTTCTGATTTGTGGCCCAATAAAAATGCCTTCTTTTAATTTGGCATCACTTAACTGGGGAAAGACTTGTCTTAGGTACATCACCATCTTTATTCAAAGCCTTCACAAAGTTTTTCATCAGCCCAAGTTTAACGTGAAGAGGAGGCAAAAGAACATTTTTGGGATCAACAAGATGTATAAATTTAACATTTTGAGATCCCAGTTGGAATTCGCTTCTTTCTGGCCAAATATTTGTTACATAATGCTGATTTATTGCACGACTATCCCATAAACAAAGAAAACAGCAATATTTTGTAAATCCCCCTGAAGTCCCACTAAAATCGCTATAACTTTTAAGTCCCCACATATCTGCCATTTATACCTATTGTAGTTTATTTTATCCAAAATCGTGCGTATATTTTCACAATTTTCTTTCATTGCAACTGAATGGGCAACTGGTATAGAGGGTTTCAAATTTCCATTATGCAAATACACAGCTTTTAAGCTATATTTAGATGAGTCTATGAATAAGCGCCACTCACGGGGAGAATGTTCAATATCAAGTTCCTGCATTAAACTGTCTATATCAGTACACGCGCACAACGAATTTTCCATACTGTAGAACTCAGAAAACATAGCATTTCTTTTTCTGAAATTCGTAATTTTTATTTCTTTGGCCAATAGGTTTCATTCCTTAAGACGGGAACCCAGAAGTTCTGACTGTTGCTTGGATAACCCCAAATCACGTACTAAATCATTTAATTCACTTTGAATAATCAAATGTGGCTCGCCGGAACTGGTACCTGTGGTAAAAGTGGGATCGGTGCACTGTTCTTCTGAGCTGCCTGATGACGCGTTATCTCCATTATCTTCCAAATCAATAGCTTGGCAAATTTGCATTATGAGGAATAGGTCGTATGGCAGATTGCAAATTTGGATATTGTATATTGTGCTTTCCCTTTTTGGAATAACCTTCAGTCTTTGTCAGGCAAAAATAACAATCGTCAGAATGATTGGTGGGTTCTCGCCATACTATTGGAACTGCAAAAGGCATACTTTTTCTCTTTCCCTTCATCCACTGCACCAATGATACACTACAACTAACAAAGCACACATGGGCAGCCCACCGCTTATCTTGATCCCCAATTAACACATCAAAATATTTAAAGTAGGCTTTTTTACATTTTCGGAAAATGGCCTGGCTTGTGATTTCACCAGAAATTCTCCACACTAAAAAGGTTTAAGAGTTAGACCAGATCTAGTTGCCATGCTACTTAAAACTCTAAGTTCGCCAGTTATTTTTCGCTTATGTCACTCTCATTTTGTAATTGTGGCATTTCGAAAAATTATTTGTTCAGTTGTTAAAAATGTCATCCTAAACCTAAAATTGTCAAGTCAGACTTGATCTAAATTTAAACCTCTTTAGTGAATAGGGGTGTTAATGTCTTGTCGAATATTAATAGTAATTAATAACGAAATCGCTAATAAATCGGTATAGAAACACCTTATATGAAAAACTCTATTCTACTCTTCAATAATATTGTAGTGGTCTTCTATTTAAAAAAAAAAAACACTTTTGATAAAATTTGTAATATCTGACTAGCAGTTAATTTTTAGGACACTTTGTGTAAGAATCGGCGAAAATATTTGCTAAAATTAAAGTACTTACCACATGTTGACTAAATATTATTAAAATTTTACATTGATTTGACATCTGAAGAAGAAAATATTAAAGTTTTAATTCACATAGTTTATGCAAAAAAAACACAAAATAATTAATATTTAAGAAACGGAAGAGAAATGAAAAAATATCCCATACCAAAAAACTAAGATTGTTTCGCAAATTTTAAAAATGAGCTACAGGGTGTCCCATTTAAAATTCCGAAGTTGAAGCCAGTTACTAATAAATCCGGCAACACTACTAGCTCAAATTATTTTTAAAGGCTCCTATGGCCGTAGTCAAAATTTCAGATTTATTTTTCTTTTCGTCCTCCACATACTCCTAACGTACTATCGAGTATGGAATACCCTGTATATGGCGAGGTTTCTATATTCTTATAAAAAATCTTTCTTGGGAATTGTGCTCACAAAATAACACACCATTCATGTCAAATGATTTTATTCTTAATTTTATATCCTTCACCAGTTATCTAAAACAAATTAAAGTAACTGTCTTGGGAGTTTAGTATTATCCATAATGTTTTTTTTTATATTATTATAATTTTTATTTCCAAAATTCCTGTAACATAATATACAAAACATAAAATGAAAAACTAATCTTTTTCGGCTTACCTTGATCTATTTATACAATCCACAAACATAACATTTATATTAAAAAACCGGTATTGGTTATTTATTTGCAATAAATTTTAAAATTTCAGTTGATGGAAAATGCTTAATATGAGGATCTTTATAATACTAGTAATAACTGTTCAGGATGTTAGAATATTTATTGCTTATATTTTTTATATCTGTTTTATCGTCAATAGAATTCTCGGATTTTGTAATATAGACCATCTCCAGGTATTCTCGTTTTCTTTAACTTTGCTCTGTCTGCAATATTTTGGTTTCCGAACACTTAAATTCGTTATTAGTCGATGATTTCTATTTACCAAAAAATTTAACTTCAGTATTTACTAGAGTATGTGTGGTATCGTTGTGGCAATAGAATTAACAGATATTTCCACTTTTGGCCATTAAATAGTACAAAAAAAAACTAAAGGTTTAATTACCCCATAAAAGATACTTTTTACATATATTTTGTGGTTAGCAAGAAGCGATCGATTCGAAGCAGAGAGCGAATTTGCTCAAAGCTTTCTCTAAACTGAAGCCTGTGCCAGGTTGAGAATTTGCTGAATCTATTGCATACCAAAGGAACATACACTCGTCCAATCAAGGATTTTGAGGAGCTAGTATGGTTTTCCAACTTTGTATTTTCAAGATAGTTTTTGACCAACTAATTTTGCTGCAGTCTATCTCCATTAAAAATTGCTACTTTTAGAAAAGAAAAAGGAATCGTTTACCAAAATTTGACAATTTGTGTTCCTTATGTGTCTAACTGTTAGGTAAAAAAGATCATTAGCTAATTTGTGCTACTTGGAATTAATAGTGATGCCGCAAAACGAGGCAGACTTTTAGTAAAAGAGACTTTTTCAAAAGCCTCAAAAATAAACGAGATACTTCTTTTTTATAATACTGTTTTCCACAAAGACATTTTTCTTGTAACAAGTTAGCAATATAAGCAAAATTTGAGATACATTTTGGAAATTCATATTTTAAGTATATATTTAATATTTCCGCAAAACCTATTATTAACATGAAATAAAGTGTATTATTTAGTGGATATTGATTTTTAAACTTATATAAAAACCTCTAGCTAAAAATCCAAAACATACCTTTTAATAGCGGCAAACCATAAAATAATAACCCGCCGATATATATTTTTATAAAATGTATTGTGCATGAAATTGAATCAAATCTTGTATAATTTATATATAACGGTTGTAGGAAAAATATATTATAATTTTTGGTTTATTTTTCAAACAACCTAGGGAAGGGAGACACTCATAATTTAATCGCAGTATCTTTCAAAACAAAAATCTATATTCAACTGACTATATATTATTTTCACAACTTTCTAGTGCATACAAAGCTCTTCAAAAGAGGCATTTAAGTATTGCTTTATTGTATTTGTCACGCAATTGAGGGTATCGGCACAAGAATAGATAAATAGCCTGAGAGAAAAATTGGGGTCAATTTATAAAAATGCGATTTTTTTAATGTTTTTATATTGAAATATTTATTATTTAGCATAAAAATGCACCTCCTATAACAAACACCACATTGTTAGAACAGGTAGCGCCAGAAATCTTCAAACTTCAGCAAAAATAATGCCAAAAAATTACTTTAACAAAGCTGATGTTTTGCGGATTAAAAATTTATTAAATAACATGAATGATATACTCAGCAAGATGTTTGATAATGATTTTCAAGGGACTAACATCCATGCAGGTGTAATTCACTGATGCACTGTCAGAGTTTTTTGGCCATTCATTATTACAAAAAATAGTTGGAGGCTTAATTACCCCATAAAAGATATATTTTTTGATCAACTAATTTTGCTGTAGCCTATCTAACAATGAATTATTTCTTTTCTTGGTTATGGTTATATTGAAATATAACTTCGAAATTAACGCCACTCAGATATACACTATATACTTATAAGTAATATTTCTACATTGTTCCTTTTCCTCCCTAGGGAAGTAAAGTACGGGTCGTTTGGAAAGGGCAACTTTCGCTCTGCTACTATTTGGTGGTCAAAAAGTGAACTTCCTGAGCAAATATGACGAAAAACATATCCATCCCCCTTTTCAATGATGATTTTGCCCCTCATTAAGTCAAAACTTTTGGCCTTGAATAATTGTATAAAATTTAAAGTTATCGGGGGACCAGAATACACTTTCTTTTCCCATCTTCTAGAATGTCTTAAGCCTTTACTGACAAAATAATTCTAATTGTTCTTTTGGCCAAACAAATTTGGGTTAGTTTAGGTTAGTGAACTTAGTGAAAAATACTTTCACTACACACAATGTGGAGATAAAATAAGGCATAGTCTGTTTTCTTCTAGTACCATTGTTATCCCCAGATTATTTCTCTGTATTTTTTATAATTAATTCGATAACTAACCAATCCTGGCTAAATACCCAGAAAATTAAAATATAATTTAAATTTATAACATAACCTTGATATAATGTTAATTTGCTCAATTTTACCTCCAAAATTACATAAAATGATATTATTGATAAGATTCAAAAACTTCACATACAGTTAGTAAACCAGCTAACCCCCATTTGCTTAATATGTCACCTAAAGTCCCTTCTGCCGTATGATTATATTTTTTAGATAACTCCAAAATTAACCAAAACCTTATTAATATATATAGACAAAGAATAGTTTTAATCACATCACATCACGAAGCAAACAACACAGTCTTGATCAAAGAAAAATTTCGTTCCTGGTCTTCATAAATAAAAAAGGAAATCAACAGAAAAAACTCATAAAAGCGGTGTGTTTAACAACAGCCGGGCGCTCTCTACCGTGGCACTCCGGGAAATGATTTCAAATATCGCCAATTTCAGACCTCAAATATGTACAATAATATTTTAGAAAAAAAAAAACTTTTTACGATTATTATTTTGTAGATTGTATTATAATATTAGATATTCTTCCAAGTAAAATTTTAAAAAATGCAATACTTTTTTATTAATCGCACAAAATTAGTACATTTATTTTTTATGTTTAGCAAACGTTTTAGTAAAGCAGTATAGTTACTTTTAATAATTAATTTTAGCAAACATTTTTTAAGTTGAGTTGAATGTACCATGTGTTTATTGAAATCTAATATTTAATTTAGGAAAATATACAAAAAACTTTAGAATATTTTACTAAATTATATTATTATAATAAATGGCATTTTCTAAATTATTTTTTAACCGTTAATATATATTTTTATAAGAACCTAGTTTTACCAATTTATATAGTTATGTTAATTATAATTTTTCATAAGAAGCTTTTACTAAAAACAGCGGGTAATAGGAATCAAAGTGCGATATTTTATTGAAAAAATATAAATACAAATTTTACTAAATTATTTCGATTACACTATATAATTTTTTCCGTGTACACGGGGAATTCCACAACTGTTTTAGAGCCATGTAAAGTGCGTTTGTAAATTGTTATAACATGGAACTATGCTAATGTTCCAATTTTGTAGTAAACCTCTCGATGGGTAAGCAAGTGCAGGTTGAAAAACGATTCATTGTCACCCGGTATAGTAAACAAAGGCATAAAAGCTACATAAGTTTAAAGCGATAGTTGAGGCAGCGTTCATACATCATTCATTATCTCGCCTTATCCGTGGTAGTTCATTAATTGACGGGTACAAACGCCACTTATAAAATATTAAGTGCAATATTATTTTTGCATTTTCCCCGCAAGAGGCAGTTGTTCTTTAACTAGTTAATCAAGATTCTCATTAAGATATACGACTAAAAAAACTTGTTTTAATTAAGCTGGTACGACGTTGCGATTTAAAAAAGTTCAGCTTTCATCTAACTACGTAGAAGTGTATGGTGCGTAACTATCGTAGGTATCCCGGGTGTGTACTAATTTTTTTGTCGTCTGTCCATAGGTGCCATGGATTATCAGTGGCGTACTGATAGCGGATTGTAAGTAAAATCCTAGAACTGCACAAAAACGTACAAATGTTGATGAAATTGGTACAAAAATACATAATTTAATTATTTTATTAGTATTTGTCAATAGCAGAAGAAAAAGCCTAACGTAAAAAATAATATTTTTTAGCTCATTTAAATTTTGAGTTTATACAGAAAAAAAAAGAGGAAGAGTGAAAATAATTTATTTTTATCTGGCAATCGATTTAGATTTAGTCAGATCCAGGGCCGTTCTTAGGGGTTTGCACATTGTGCGTGCACAAAGGCGGTGGATTTTTGGAGCGGCCAAAATAAAATAAAATTGTGATTCATAATATTTGTGAATTAAATATTTTTACCTTTTATTACATTTGTTATAAAATTCAAAAGTGGTTTAGTTCTTATAAGTAACTTTTATTAGACAAAAAATTATTTTTCTCAATATTAGACTCCAGAAAAAAGTGGATTGTTATTCTTCCAGAATCAAAATGGAAACATATTTATTGACTGATCCATCTATACATGCAAATATATAACATATAAAAGTAACCTCCAGTTGTGAAATCATTAGAAATAGAAGGTTTATATTTAGCGTGGACCCTTTTTTTGTTATACAGGGTGTAACAAAAGTTAGGAAACGGCGTATCACAGGTACCGTTTACCTGAATTTAATGAAAATATTTACACTTAGGTATGCTGGATCCAATAGCAAGTTCCATATTACTGCCCAGTTTACCGTTTTTCTGTTATCAAAGGAATTTTTTTTAATGGAACACCCTATTATATGTAAAATTCCTAATACTTTTTACTAAAAGCACTTTTTATGAAAGTCTACAGTTTTTGCGAAAATAAGGGTCTAATGGCCATATATTACCATATATTAAAGTACCTGCACACAAAAGGTTACCTGATAGGTTTGACTATGTCAGTTTTGTTGATTTATAAAAATGAATCGTTTTATTGAAGAATTGAAATTTTAATTATAGTGGGTTATGAAGATATAATGCAAAACCTGCAAGTTGTTTGTAACATTTGTATAGACAAATATCCTAACAGAAATTCAATAACTAAATCTACCGTAAGTAAAATTAACAAAAAATTTCGTTAAACTGGAAAGAAAGAAGATGCTGTAAGTTCTGGCAGACAGAAAAGCACAATAATTCTTTATCTTGCTACCAAAACACTAGCAAGATCAAACAGTGTCTCAACTTTAAAAGTAGGTGGTAAAAAACAACGCAACATTGCAGCCTTTATACCACACCGAGCATTTATTTTTTGGGAAAATTGGATATGATTTTCACTTATCCAATGCGGATTTTCCCTGTCACAATATCGAGAATTATGCCTGTTAACTTTTACAATAAAAAAAAGTTGCTTCGTCCTAAAAAATTATTTGATTGACTAAATGTAGATTGGTATTGGAACGTTCGATCATGATTTCACAAAATTCCAAGCGCCTATCGTGATCATCCAGAGTGCTTGCACCAAAGTTGATTTGTATGGATGTAACTTTTCGGTTTTAAAAAGTCGGTATATGAATATGTGTGAGACGTCATTTTCTCTCTCTAAGGTTCTGATAGAAAGATGCGGATTTTCTTCTAAACTGATTAAAACATTCAGAGCCATCACCATCTGTTGTTTTTTTTAGGTAATGATGGCTCAAACGATGAAATATGGTTTCAGCACCATAGTGCTCCACCGCCTTTTACTCGGAATGTTCGTGAATATTTAGACAATGTTTTTTTGGAAGATGGATTGGACGTAGGCGTACAATAGATTAGCCACCTCGGTCTGTGGACTTGACGCCCCTGGACTACTTTTTGTGGGGACACCTTAAAATGTGGTGTATAAAACTAAGTCCAATGACCTCGAATATTTAAAGGAGCGAATAGAAATTGTAGACAAATCGAGGAGGCTGGCATTCTTTTTAATGTATTAAATGTCTTCCCACAGTATTTGAACTACTGTCAGGAAGTAAATGGACGACACCTTAATTACATTAATTTATTGTTTGTTGTATTAGGTATTTCTTTTTTGTATTGTATTATTTCCGTTGTTTTTTATAACCCAACAAAGTTGAGAAGCTGTTTTCTCTTGCCAGTGCTGTTTCGGTCTGCTAGAACGTTCAGCATCTTTTACCTTTCCAGTTTCACGAAATTTGTTGTTACTTTTAATTAAGATAGATTTATTTATTGGATTTCTGCTAGGATATTTGTCATTAAAATGCTACAAACATCTTGCAGGTTTTGCATTTGAGTATAATTAAAATTTCAATTCCTTGGTTCTTAGTTAAACGATCAAACGAATCAACAAAACTGACATTGTCAAACATATCAGGCAACCTTTTGTGTGTAGGTATTTTAATGAAAGATAATAATATATTAAATTATAGATATTTTCGCAAAACTGTTGACTTTCATCAAACCTTAAAATGTGATGTATAAAACTAAGCCCATTGACCTCGAATATTTAAAGGAGCGAATAAAAATCGAATGTAGACAAATCAAGGAGGCTGACATTCTTTTTAATATATTAAATGTCTTCCCACAGTATTTGGACTACTGTCAGGAAGTAAATGGACAACACCTTACTTACATTAATTTATTGTTTGTTGTATTAGGTATTTCTTTTTTGTATTGTATTATTTCCGTTGTTTTTTACAACCCAACAAAGTTGAGAAGCTGTTTTCTCTTGCCAGTGCTGTTTCGGTCTGCTAGAACGTTCAGCATCTTTTACCTTTCCTAGTTTCTCGAAATTTGTTGTTACTTTTACTTAAGATAGATTTATTTATTATATTTCTGATAGGATATTTGTCATTAAAAATGCTACAAACATCTTGCAGGTTTCGCATTTGAGTATGATTAAAATTTCAATTCCTTGGTTCTTAGTTAAACGATCCAATGAATCAACAAAACTGACATTGTCAAACATATCAGGTAACCTTTTGTGTGCAGGTATTTTAATAAAAGTTAATAATATATTAAATTATAGATATTTTCGCAAAACTGTTGACTTTCATCAAAAGTGCTCTTAAAAAAAGTATTAAGAATTTTATGCAGATTTTAAAAGAGGAATATAATATAGGGTGTTCCATTAAAAAAAAATTCTTTTACAACAGAAAAACGGTAAACTTCGCAGTAATGCGGAACTCACCATTGGATAGGCATAATTTCATACCTAAGTGGATATATTTTCATTTAATTCAGTTAAGTGGTACCCAAGATATTTAGTCGTTTCCATACTTTCGTTGCACTATGTATAGTTGAAAGATAAGAAAATATTTTTAAAATCTGTCCGTAAGGGGTAAATTATGCTTTGTACTTTTTTTTACAATACCTCTTGAATTAAGTGAGATTTTAGAAGAATTCTTTGGTCACTGGCTTAGAAAAATAATAATCTAAAACTCGATATCTGGATTTTTCGAAATTCCATCCTTAATATGGTAAAAAAGAGCAAAAGTTAGTAGGAGGCGCAAAAACGACCCAACCCCAAGAAACGACCTTGGATTTAGTACCTCCTGTTGCAAAGCCTAATGAAATTCAAGATTTGGCTGTTTGTGGATCGTTTAAAAACAAATGTCTTAAAGAGAAAATGCATTTCGCCTTAGTAGAAATAGAAAACGTATATTTATTTGATTAGATTAACGATGCCATCATTAACTAATTAAAACCCAAGTTCTACAATTTTGATAGGTTGTCTAAAAAATTAATAGGGCTAGTGAAACATCAATATATTAAAAACTAATTTTCTAGGTGTTTCGGTAAATTTCCTTTATACGGAACTCTCCTCGTTTTGAATATTCCCTTCTATTTGGATTAGAGAAGCGTAAACCAATTTAATTCCGCACAAAGTCATTTAGTAACACACATACTATATTGTATTTTCAAACATTTTTATTGAACTCTATTTTGTTCCACTACATTGGATTTTACCACTTTCTTTCTACTTACGCCACACTTGACTTTTGAACTTAAGTTAAACTTGAATAAGCAGTTTTTTACATTGATTTCTTAAAAATTTCATTAGAACGTCATTTTATTCCAAGAGATTGAATTCGTTCCAAAATTTTACCAGTGTAACCCTATATCATATCAATGTTTTATGCAATAATTGAAGTTGAATAAGAGCTTTTTTTACCTACATTTTTTAGACAGTTTACTTGGCCACCATTTTAATCCGCCATTTTGAATTCTTAACATTATTTCTACACATTTATCTCTATATAACACTTAAGTTCACTTAATTCTTGCACAACATTTGACGTCAATCTAATAAGTAGTTTTTCCAGATTGATTTTTAAATATTTCGTCCGCCGCCATTTTGTTCCGCCGTCTTGAATTCGTATGAAAAATTTTACCAGTTCATTCCTACATAATACTTGATTTTTTTGCAAATTTTAGGTAAATTAGATAAGTAGTTCTTTACTAATAATTTTTTAAACATTACAATAGGAAGTCATTTTCTGCCACCATATTTGATTTTTCAATCGCATATAACCATCTTTTGTCCAAAATTTAAATCATTCGTAAGCTATGCCGCGAAAAGTTAGAGCGGCAGACATACCGACAGACAGACAGATCGACGGAATTGAGAAAATGCACGTGTTTTTCAACATCTAGGGGCCGTGAAAAAAGATCTGGAAAAATCTGGGAGGGTGATTGTTTTCCCGATTACAATACTTCTCTTTTGCGAGGGAAGTAAAAGATAGGTGATATACCTAATCTTAACATTAAAACTCTAGTCAATAACTTTTTCTGTTTATAAATTCTGTTCATTTTTTTAATATTACTCTTTGTTTGAATGTTGAATGTTCGAATACAAAACAGTTTCTAGAAAATTGAGCTTTGAATATACATTTTTGATTACATCCTAGGTAAATTTTTCAGCAGCACTGATGGAAATTTATAACCGCACAAATAAACTTACAATAGGATATTCTGTTTATTGCTCCATATAAAAAGTCTATTGATTTACTAATTAATGAGAGGGAAGTGTTTTCAATAGGTGGCGGTTATAGAATTTTAAAACTCGCTTGCTACATCCCTTTGTTCGATTACATACAATAACATGTGGTTTTATGAAAAAAGTTGCCATATTACTCCAATTGTGAAAATGGCTTTACGTAGGAATTTTTTACTAGAGTTGGAAAATTAAAGTATAAATAGGCACTTCAGATGTTTATTATTTTTTTTTTTCGATCGAAGTTAGAGTTCATTTTGGGAGTATTCCTATATTGTATCAATGCCGTGTTTAGTAACAAAATTTTAGTTGGTCTTTTTCACACCCCGTTACAATTATATGATTTTTAACACTCTTCATTATTCAGGCTGGATTATAATTATTTTGTGTGAAATATGCTAACAAAATGAAACTTATAAAACATTTTTGAGTTTTAAAACAATTTTTAAAATTAAATTTAAGCTAAGACTAATGCTTAAGCTTTGTAATTATATTACCCAAAAATTCAAATTGACTAATCTTGAACACGTGTATCGACGCGTGTCTACTTGAATTCAGGCGGAGAATAACTTCTCTAGCTGGCACAATTGCCTTGATATAGATATACAACAAGCTGGAAAACTTGGATGATATTCATTAAATCTATTTAAAAATTTGAAATAATATAGGGAAAACGATGTCCTCCTGCCAATGCAGATTTTTTAGAAAGTTTTACATCTTTTTTCAACTCCTATCTTTAGAGACGTCTCTATATAAATATATATATATATATAAGGATAATTAATTTTGATACAAACATGAAAGAATCATTGATTTTAATATAGTTAATAGCATATATAAGTTACATGAAATTTGGTTGAAATTCTCCTGGATGTAAACAGGCTAAACACGCAGAAAATTATAATTCAATAAATCTTTATTGTTTTTAGCTCGGTTAGTCGAATTTTGTGGATAATTGCCTAAAAGTTCTAGTCTGGTCTTGAGTTCCCATGCATAAAAGTAAAATATTTAGTTTTTAAAAATATAATTAGTTATCTGAAATTTTTATTACAAGGCAGCTGAAAATTTAATTATAATCAGTAGAACTAGTGATAGATAAAAGTTCTGACGTTATTTTAAGGCAATATAGTACATTTAAATGTTTACCCCAAATCATCCACATTTTTTCACCAAACTCAAAATGTGATACCTAAACACATATAAAAGCCTCATCAAACCCTTTGAAAATTCCTATCCCCGAAATTTTCTATCGGCCCCATAAAGAATATTAAATATAAACAAATAAGACAATATCCTATATTTAAAGTTTCCTTAGCCTTAAAATACGATACTTTAATGTACATGGGGATTTTTATGTGGTTAACGTTGTTTGAATGTATATATGTGTATAGGGTTGATTGGGTAAATATGTTTTTCTACTTCAAGCAAAAAAGATTTTTTTATCTGAACTTAGATCAGTTGAGTTAGGTTCTGTGATACGCGGAGGCCAATTTCATTTCTTGTATTTCGAGAAAGCTATTATCTCATAAGGAAATAATTAACTGATACTTTTCTGCCTCTAAAGCTTATTGAGTCCAAATTCGTCTTACAAATTATTCATCAAGGACTGCGAAGGAGATAGAGAATGAAGAAGGATGTGAAATATTCCTTTAAAAAAATTGCCACAAAACATCTTTTATTATTTCAAATTTACTTAAATACAAATTTAATAAGTTTAACATTATTTAGGTTTCATTCAGGTTACATTCCTACCAACCAAGACAGTCATTTTTACTAACTTGAGAAATTAACCTTTGTCTGGATTTAACTTCCTACAGTGTATTACATGTTCGGATATATAAATCCTGTTCGTTAATAACCCTCAAGCGATTAAGGGCGGATTTAGGTTAAAGCCAACCTGAGGTCTAAACTGTGAGATGCTGCCCTGTCATTAGTTAATTACAAAGCTCAAACTTCATATTTTGCTTAAAATTTTTACATCAGCTCTCAAAAAGACAGTTCTATGATTGTCAATTTGTGCAACTAAAAAAAGAATTTACAGGAAATAGAAGAATTTTCGTTTAATTTTTTTCATTTTAGAGTTACTTTTGCACAAGTCGGGAACGCTAGAGACTTATTTTATAAAACCACTCAAAACATGTGAGGAAGCCTCTTAAAAACCCATACTATAATATAATCTATCTATATATATATATATATATATATATATATATATATATATATATATATATATATATATATATATATATATATATATATATATAATATATCTACTCGAACAAAGGGACGTCGAAAGGGAGTTTTTTAATGGCACTTTCTCATATTAACAATTTCCTGTCATGAATTAGTAAATCAATGATACATTTTTTTAACATGGTGCTGTAAATATAATCCTAAATTTTAAAATTGTCTGAGGAGTTATGAATTTCAGTTTAAGTACTTACAAAAGATAATAATTTAAACCACAAGAAATGGTTATACTCAAAAAAACGACATAAAAATATTATAAAAAGTAAAATAAATTTTTAACATGAATTTTGATGCTAGGATCAAGAATATCATCATCGTCAATATATTCTTAAAAATGTAATTATCTCTGGCTTCAATCAAAATAGACAGATAAGACAATATCGTATACCACACTTATTTACCCCAAAGCATCCCAACTTTCCCACTAACCCTAAATTGCGACACCCTATACACACATGTACATACAAACACCGTCTAACCACATGAAAATCGCTATCCGCGAAATTCTTGATCGGCCTGATAAAGAATCCAAATCCGCTCGCCTCGGAATCGAGTTACCTTCGCTATCGTGTCTGAAATATCACCTCGGTCGCATTCGTCTTGGCCGAACGCGTCTGTCCCGCCCACCAGCCTCCCCCTTCGCCCGCAGGCCTCGAGACCCCGCCCACCGCTGCGTGCTGATGGATTCGAGTCAGACACTCGTTCGCGAGATGCGATACGATGATCGACGAGACGTGTTGATTTGAAATGTGGCAGCGCTGTTGCGTATGTCTGTATGTATGTGGCAGTCAGGTTGACGACGCACGACGAGCGATAGGAAGACGGTTTGTTACATACGACGGACAATGGGACAACCGGAGGATGTGTGCTGATAGATTTTCGAGGAGCGTGAAAGGATCGGACGTTGCATCTACTCATTCTAAGATGTTAGGTGTTTAGTTGGTCAATTTAGGTAGTACGAGCGTTTTCTGTTTTTCTTGAGAACTCTTTTATTGTATCTACGAAGTTGTTAATTTGATGGATTTATTTTAAACTTCTTCTTTGTACTGAATTTAGCTATTGGATTAAATCATTACTTTTCTTGGAAGATTCTCTTTTCGTTCGCTGGTCTTTTCATAGGAATTTATGAAAGAATATCACCTATTCTGTAAAAATAGACTGACTAATAGTCTAAGATGATCGATATTCCCAGAGAGAACGCACAGAAGTATTTTAACTGATTCTAGAAGCTGTGTCTCCCATAAACCATCTTCGGATTATAGAATTCAAAACCAGTTTATTGGATTGTATATTCAAATTAATATTGGGTAATTTATTTAGACGATTTCCACTTATATTGTGAACGGGACTCGTTTTTTTTTAATATAACTCTCAGGTATATCTTGTATTATTAAAATTAAATTCAAAACTATTTACTTTAATGATAAATTATACAGGTTGAAGCAAAACTTCAACTCCATCTTCAGACTTTAGAAACCAAGAAGAAAAGTTCCTATAAACATATTTATAAAACTAAACCCTTTAATATAAAGTTGTCAAAAAACTGTTGCCACTAGAAATATGATATTTTGAGGACTTTTTATATATGCAAATGCTTAGTTTACAAGGGACGTTCTTTTTTTATGAGCATTTAATGATAATTAATAAACTGAGGCAAAAACAAAACAATTAATATCTGACCAATAAACAAAGCTGTCCAGACAATTTTTAGCAATAAGCCATCATGTTTTGATTTTATAACAGATTCATATCATCGGCAAATAGTAGGTAGTTACACAAATTTAGATATTGACCTCTGTTATTAACGAAAACCTTAAAGAGAAATGCAAAGTAACCACTCTGAGGAGTACCAGACGTAACTTTAACGGTTTAAACATAAAATTCCCAATTTTAACTCTCGGGGTTCACCCTGTCAAACGCCTTAGAGAAATCTGAGAGAGCTTTTTCCATTGCGGATAACACAGAGCTTTCATAAAGAACCAAATTCTTGATGGTTGAAACTGTTGCTCATACACAATAGCAGTAATACATCGAAGAGACTAAAAGCTTTGGGATGGCCGACTGAAGCATTCTGAACAGAAACAATGTATTCCACTCATCTGGAATCTCAACCTCAATATAAGTATACAAGTTACATTCTTCCCGTTTAAACAGAACAATTAAATTTTGAAAACCTCTCCTTATCTTTGCGAAAAGAATTCCTCTCGAGAATTTCGCCAAGTATTGCTTAAATAAACATTTTTGGGAGCCGGCTTGACATAAGATTTACTTATGTTTACGCTACGTAAATATGTACTTAACGTCGGCATCGTATTACACTAATGCAACGCAAATATTTTAATATGTTGCTTCTACCAATATAGTCGGATTTATATTTTATTATTATTAATATTTTTGTTTTCTTTTCGGATTTGCGGTTGTTATAGCTGGTATTGGGTAGGTACATAAAAAATATTTCCTATCATTGCTTTCTATTTCAACACATTTTTGCCAATTCCAATGTCTTTGTATATTAAAGAAAGCAAAAATACATATAATTGAAAGAAAAGTTTGCAGGGTTCTTAAACAGAAAAGATTTATTTGGCTATTGTTCGTTAATATACTTATTTTTATTAATGTAAAGCGGGGCTCAGAAGGCCAATTTACCTTAATTTAATGTGAGCAATAGAAATTTCATTAAAAAATATTTCAAAAACCATGGAAATATATATGTATTTACACAGTTTATTTGGAAAGTGTGTTGACTTGCGCAGACTCTGACTACAAACGTAATCTAGCACTACCAAAATTAGAAAAAAAAGTGTTAAACAGTGTCATAGCCATGAAGGGAGACATGGTGGATATATCGCTTCACTTAATATCAAAAAGTGCAGCTTTATCAGTTTTTATAAAAACTGAAATAGGCTTGATATTTCATATTACATAACAGGGGGAGAGTTGACTATGGTTGATAAACCATGCTACAATTGCCGAAGAATGTCTTGTATTCTTAAAAAATTGTATTTTTTTTAACAATACTACAATACAAAACTAATGTATTTTTTATTTATCTGTTAATATTAAATGTACAAAATTAGAATTAGATAATTTACCACAAATTTATAAAGAAACATGTTGCTATTTTCTTTATTTCCTCCATTTTTCGAATGGAGTTGTTGTTAATTTTTTTCTGTGGTTTTTTATTAACGTCTATTGGTATTATAAACCATCTATAGTCATGAAGAATCTAAGAATATTGAGCGGCTGTGCGGTTTTCTTGATACTTGGGTATGGGGGTGTGTGAAAGGAAACTGCAAGCACTGCTCTTCTGGCAACATCAAAATTATTAATGTTCAAGGTTTCTAGAACCTATATCCACTGACATAATACGGTGACAGTATTTTGGATTCGTTTTATTTCAGCTCCCGCTTTTAGAAAGTAGGTTTCCTATGAGTGATCATAAAATGGTGTTAAGAGGTCTTTTTTAGGCCGCTGGATATTACCTATCTCTCTTGCGCAAATATATATGATGTGAGTCTTGTGATTTTTTTGTACACGGGTATATACGACTTACAGTTTATCCTGAGATCCGAACGGCACTATTTAAGAGGTGATATTAGAATACTATGAATTGATGCTATATATATTTCCGAAAATATGGTATTATAAATGTGGTTAAAAGGTAAGGTAAAAAAACAATATAACAAAAAATTGATTATCGGTAAGAAGCAAATATTAAAAATTATTTTTTTATAAAATTGTATATAATTTTTTTTACTGTGCTTTTATTCAAGTATCCATTTAAAAGACACACAAGAATTAAGCGACAGTTATTTAATATATTTTTTAACTATTGTAACAAAATCTTAAATCAATAAAAAATAATTTTAATTTGCTAGATACTTTGGCAAATATACCTTAACAAAAAAAATATTGTTGATGGATCGATTATAGATACATAGATCTTAATATTTAGTAATCATGAATGAGTTATTTTCCCCTCCTTGGATTGTAGTCGCCGAAGGCTGCAATATTATTAAAACTACTAACATGAAACTGAATAAGTTAAATTGTTGTAGTAGTGGTCTAGATTGTAGTATTAGTGAAGACGAGTTAACTTTTCGATTTGAACAATCAAAAATATCAACAATTACAAAAAAGTTCCTTGTTAAATTTAATACGTTAACTTGTTTACTAAATATTATTTTATTTTTATGAATGTCTAGCTGAGGTCTTTAAGGCATCCGCACGTTTAAAATACACATCATTTAAATAAAAATAAATTCGTCTATAAAATAAATAAAATAAATTTTTGGCTCTCCATTTTTGTTTTGATACCAAGGTACTAAAAAAATAATGTAATTTTTGTGATGCTCTTTTAAAATGAATATTTTATTTATAATTATTGTTTAATTTTTGAAAGTAATTTTACCTAATTTTTTCTTATAATCCTTTAATCTAAAAATATCTAAATATAAAGGCAATTTTAACATACTGTGTATTCCGAATAAACAAAGAACTTTTCTGAGGAGGCTTTATAGTATATATTAAACAGGGGTAAAAAACAGATTTTTTTGTAATTCAACAAAACATGTATACTCGTTTTGGTTCGTTCAAGTTTTTTTTATTTTAATTGTGTTTTCAACTCCAAATGGAGGATTATGTTTAAATCCAAAAATACTTTTTTTAAACTCCATTATTATAGTTCAAGCTATGTATTTTTTGTTTATTACTATTCCTTTCAAGTATTCTTTGTATGATTGGCGTATATAAGGGGGGTTTGGGGATTAAACCCCCCCCCACCAAAGTCACTTTTATTTAAAGTAAAATGAAATAGAAATAGTATAAAATAAGGATATTTTTTTCCGGGATTGGCGGGTAATAATAAAATGGGTAGTGCGAAATATCGATAAACCAAAAATTGATTAGTCTAAAATCGGAATAATCGAAAAACCGTATATCGATTAATCGATGTATCTGTTAGCATATATTGATTAATAGATTTTTTAAATAGAGGTAATGAAATAATAATAGTTGTTTAAGCAATTATATTGCTTACATTTACATTTGTTCTTCTTTTCTCCAAATTAAACCAACTAAAAAAAACTCAAGATTTAAAGGTGTTTCATACAAACATTTTAAAACGAGCTATATGTCAGGTAGTGATGTTTTGATTTTTTAAATATTTTTTAGACCATAACTGAACGGCTGCAATTTAAATACCACTCGACCCTATCCGACTTTGTATGGTTTTTACATATTTTATTAGCATACTGCTAAAAAACGCGATACAAAATATTTGCTGGAGTGGCCAGTCTATTTGGTAGAGTACTTAACCAAAGAAAAGTTTTTATATTTTTAATAAGGACTATTAAAGACTATTATTTCAGCCTTGTCTAGCACTAGGTATGGAGTTTATGGCCCAAAAAAAATAAATATAGCGGACTTCAACAAATATGTTTTATAAAGTATTATGTATTATTATCTTGTAACGATAACTGTTCAAAAGAGACATTTTTGTTTTCTGCTCTAGCCAAAAAAATGTACCGCTAGATATAAAAAAAACAGTTTTAGTTATCTTTTCATTTTTTTTAGTTTTAACGTACAGGGTATTTTCAACAAACTGTAATTTTTTTTAACATGTTTTTATCACTTTATTAAGCATTTGTTTTTTGCGGCAACTACTATTGAAAGCAATACCTCTAAATATTTATAGATGGCTATTATACATGAGAAAACGGGTTTTGTGACAGCTGACAATTTTCTTATTAAATTACGCCAATAAAAGATACATGAATCTGTGAAAACCGTGTTTAATAATTTTATGTAGTTTAGAAGTTACAGGATAGTTTTCAAAGTATGTTTTTATTAATTACGCTTCTAAAATTTACATTGAACTGTAAAAACCGTATTTAAAAATTTTAAGCAGTTCAAAAGTTACAGGAAAACACATTTTTTTTTGGAGCTGTCACATTTTTTTTTTATAAATTACTCCTTTAAATGTTACATGAAATATCCTATCTATTGCCAAAAACTCCAAATCGATACTTATAATTCTACAAAAGTTCTAGTAGAGAAAACAAATTGAAAATTCACAGCTGCGAAAACAAAATTTCGCCAACTTATTACCCGAATCTCCTAAATAAATGTCTTAAACCAAGATGTTTCACTAAAGAAAAGATTGCAGCTCTTAAATCAAAAGTCCTATACATACCTACTGCTCCTGTACAACATATTTCATTCTTTACGACATATCCGGACAGTACACTAAAGGAGCTCATATTTACTGTTATACTCCCTATATTATATATATTTTACCATAGAAGCACAAAAAATGTAGGCTTTCGGTACGTCGTAAAAACCAACAGTAAATTTGAAAGTTGTACGAAGTAGACTGAATTTTGTGAATCGGCTGTTGTAAAGGTACCTTGGGAATTAAGTTTGATTTTAAAAAATTATAACTTTTTTAGTTTTTATCCGACATGATTAGATTTTTAGCAGGATCTATTATTATAGGTATTTTTATAATACTTTTGGTCCTTCTCGTTAATTTTGTTATATGACAATATAATAATAAAACTAATTTTTAGCGTGTTACAGAAAAAATATCAGAAAAAAAATTAAAAGAATGCATTTTTTTTAAAAGCGGCAATAAATGTAATTTGTTCACACCTTTTTGAAGATAGCGCCCTATAGGAATTTTCTCTTTCCACATCTCTGCTTTTTTGGAATCTTTTTCGTTTTGGTAGAAAACTTGAATTGTTTGGCCAACAAGGGGCGTTCAATGGGGCTTTATTTTCGACCATAAAACGAGGTATAGAAATTTAAAAAAAACGGTAAATTTCCTTTACCAGGAACTTCCCTCGTTATGAATCTTTTCTTTTATTAGGTTTATTGGACGCCATTTTTTTCATATTGGATTCCTACTAATAGTTTACCAATTTCTACCTAAGCCATACTTGATTTTTGGGCATCATTAAATATAAATTCAATAAGTAGTTTCTGCATTGACACACACCGCCACCTTAAATTTGTAACACAACTTTACCATTCTCTTAATATCACAAAATTTTGAAACTAATCTAATATTTGTCCTATCATGGATTCAAACCAACATATTACCAGTTCCTTACTATGAAATACTTGATTTTTGTGCAAAATTTGAAATAATAATTTTTTTTAGTAATAATTTCTTTCCTAGTTTCACTAGGTCGCCATCTTGTTCCGGCATACTAAATTTTTACAAAAATATCACCAGGGCATCCCCATACGACCCCTAATTTATAAATAAAATTTGAAGTCAATCTGATAAGTAGTTTCTAAGCTTTGCCGCGATCTGGCAGACAGACAGACAGACCGATATATGGAGCAACGGAATTGTTAAAACATATTTTTTTGGCATTAAGGGACGTTTAAACGTAAAGATATGTAAAATCTGAGAGGGTGATTTTTTCACTATTAAAGATTTTATTTGGCCGCCATTTTGAATAAGTAAGTATTTTTACTAATCCATGTCTATACCGCAATTAGTTATAGCACACAATTTGAAATTAATCCATTAAGTGGTTTTTTAGTCAGAATTTTTAAGCCGCCATTTTGTTCCTCCATATTGGATTCGTACTCAAATTTTATCAGCTGATTCCTACATAATACTTGATTTTTCAGATAAATTGGGTTAGTAGTTTTTAGTAATATTTTTTTGACAATTCACTAGGCCGCCATTTTGGTTCGCCTTATTGGATTTTCTCCAAAATGTTACCAAGGCATCCCCATATTATGATCCTTATTTTTTTTACCAAAATTTGAAGCCAATCGTGTATGTAGTTTTATAGCTTTGACCAGAACAGACAGACCGACAAACAGACTGACGGAATGGAGAAAACATGTTTTTCGGCATCTAGGGACCCTGAAACGTACAGATCTGAACAAATATCGGAGGATGATTTTTTCACTATTACAATACTTGCCTTTTACGAGGGAACTAAAATTAACGTCTCCTATAAATTTCAAATCAATATTTTATTTTTTTCGATCGACAATTATCGTGTATCATACGACATTAGAGTTGGAAAACTAAAAATTATACGACGATTTGTTTGGTACCGTTCGAGAGCCTCAAGTGTGCGAAATATAAAAAGTGCAGTTTGACACTACGACGAATGCGGAATTCTAAAAATTGCACGGACAATATAACACTCCTCGAGTCAAGTATTATAACAATTAACAAGTTTAAAATACTTATTTTTAATTAAAATGCTTGAAACAAAATAAAAATTGAATATTTCTTGTATGTTCTAAAAAAAGTTCACACCGAACGCACCCCGTAATATTAAAACGTCAACTCGCTTTGCGAATTTAAAATTGGACCCTACATGAAGAAACAACTTTCAAGTCGTACGTACGTGATTTGCGAGCGCAGGCTCCCGAAAATGCCTTTTTGGCAATACATCCGTTCTTGGCCCGGCGTTCAGTCGGTTTTCGCAAAAGAGCGCCTTAATAGCGCCGCGTCGAGTGGCGTCGGTATATTTTTTTTGTTAAGTTAACAAGGACAACCGAAAAAAAATGAGTTTTCCGGAGTTTTGTGTTAACTCGTTACAAAGTAACCTTGTGAGTTAGTAGGTGTTCGTTACTAAATTTTTGTTATAACAGGATGGGAACAGTTTATTGCATTTTTTGATGAACAAGGAAGTAAGGCGATTTCAGTTAACAGTAGTTATGAAAATACCTAAGCCCAATAATTAATGGATTCTGTCGAAAATAATGGATATTTAAAATTTTTACATGTTGATGTATTAAGAAATCAAATCTCTATAAATGTACGGTAAATACGAAATCCCTATTTTTGTGTTTTTACGTTATACATGGGATTTATGTTATTTACAGGTGGCTGATTCAAATTGACTAACAGTTTAATTTTTTTAATGTAACGAAACTGTTTTAAAAATGTTGAACATTAATCTAGAGACATTTCGTTTAACATCGAAATATTAAATAAAAATTTATCACAGATTTATTTACCGAAATAGTAAGATTATGTCTACTTACGGCTATAATTTGTGTTTTAAATAGTAAAACGTAAATTTACGTACATCAAAAAATAAATCTAACGGGGTCAGATCTGGAGACTTTAACTGGCAAATAGTTTTAGGTACCTTCGTCCAATAGCTATCACGAGTGCAAGGCTTTTTAAAAAAAAATTCTAGCCTATGTACTTTAAAAATATGTCCCTATAACAATATAGCGTTCTATCCCAGTTCAAATATGAAATTTAAGTGGTGAACTTTTTTTATCTATATCATCTATTCAAACTTGAAATATTTACATTTTTTAACTAGACATCAAATATAATATCAAAAATACAGTTGACACAGACCCGTTTTCTTCCGGCATTTTGAATGACAAAAAAATATTAGAACAGCAAAATCCAATTTTGATATTAAGATGTTATCACTGTCCTGTTTAGACTATTTAATTTATCTAGGTATACTGCCAAAAAGAAATTGTTACATCTTTTTTTCTATTTTTTTAAACAGTTTAATAAATTACTTAAATAACTAATGGTATATATCTGGAATTTCATGGCACATTACTATCTTTTAAAAATATATTTAGGGTGTAGGGTGGTTTTTATGAAAAATAAATCTAGTGAGGTCAGATCTGCATACTTTGACTGGCAAATAGTTTTAGATGCCTTCGCTCTAGAGTGCAATTTCTTCTATTAAAAAATGCCTATCCTATGTACTTTAAACATATGTTCTATAACAATGTAGGCTTCTGTCCGAATTCATTTATGAAATTTAAGTGGTTGTTTTGAACTTTTTTATCAATATCACCTTTATTCATTTATCTGAACTATTTGTTTTTTTTTATCTGTACGTCAAATAAAATATCAAAAACACAGTTGACACGAACCTGTGTTGTTCCGGTATTTTGAAAATAACAAAAAATATTAAAACAAAAAAAACCCAGTTTTGATATTCAGACTTTATTACTACTATGTTTTGTGACATCTTCCTTTTTCTCTTTTTTAGACAGTTTAATAAGTTACTTAAATAACTAATGGTGAATTTAATGACACATTACTTTATAAAAATAATATGTTTAAGTTGCAGGGTGGCAAGATATCATTTGTAATTTTTAAAGACAAAAGTTGATTTGGGAACCAGAATTAACATAATATTTAGTATAACTGCAGATTGGGGGCTCCTCTTGCTTAGTTGCATTTTGAATTTGTAGATTTGTTTAAAAAAATCTTATTTGTCAGTATCATTTCTTGGAAGTAAAGTAGTTGACTCAAAAGCTATATTTCATGCACGTCGGGCTCTTATTATTTTATTTATTTATGACACAAACTGAACAACATTTTTTACCTGCTTAGGTGTGCACCGAAAACATATTACCAAATTTATTTAACTGTGTTATTTGGGTTTACAAATATTGCTTTTACAATTTTTTTTTAATATTTGGACAGTTTTCCTTTTTATAAAAACGGTATGTATCTAGTGATTTATGATAGACAATAGATAATAGGCAATAGACAATTTATTCATCTTTTCAGCTACAAAAAGTAGGTAAGACATGTCAACAACAACTTAAGTAACAATAAAAAGTAGAAAACTTTTACTATTAAACACACTATCTGATTTGCACTTTAAATAATTGATAATTACACAGTAAATACAAATAGTACAAAACAAAGGACATACATATTTATAACAAATAAAGTATATGCAACCTAAATAATGACTAGTTTTTTTTAACATATTCATGATTGTGTTTTCCAATACAAAAATGTTCTCCATTTCGTGTTGTGTAACTGTGAAGCAAGCTATGCGAAATGAAGTTGTCCTGATTTTGATATATATGCAATAAGAGTTTATATACACAGACATGTGTTAATGTTAGTATTATTTGGTTTTAAAGACTACACTACAGGATGCCTTATATGACAGATTAAAAATCAGTCTCATGATTCTTTTTTGTATAATCAGCACTCTGTTCAGGTCCTGTGCGCTTCCACATACTGCCAAACCATAGGATATGCATTAGCGTAGTAGGCAGTTACCAAATTAGAAAACACTTAATAAGTTTTTAAAGGTTTTATCATAACAAAACATTTATTTAGTCTCGAACACACATCATCTATATGCAGACTCCACTCAAGGTTAGAATTTATGGTAATTCCTAAAAACATTAATATTATTAAATTTATTATTATTATAGATTTATTGGTTTGCGCATTTTTGTCCTAAATACTACAGACACAGTCTTTGATAGATTTATTTTAAGGTTGTTTTTTTACACTAATTTGAGTACTCAGTCAGTATAATCTTAATTTTCTCCTCCAGATCCACATTTTTGGCCGAGATTACTGTGGTCGTATTATCAGCGAACATAAAAACGGTTCTCCATAAAATGTATTCTAGCCTTTCAATTTTTTTAAAAACAAAGTCAGGATCTATGGTATCAAATGCCCTTGTTAGATCAAATACCAGAGCTACAACATTATCATTCTTATTAAGTTGATTATATATATATATATATATATATATATATATATATATATATATATTCTGTATAAGGTTAATCGCCGCGGTTTCAGTAGAGTGTTTTTCTCTAAAACCATGCTGGTGCGAGGTTAGAACTTTATTTTTCTCAAGAAAGCGAGTTACCTTGTTGTAAATAACCTTTTCGAAAACCTTTGAAAAACAGCTAAGTATATAGGCCCATAATTTTCAATTAAAAGAGGATCACCCTTTTTAAATACAGGTAAGATATTAGCTTCTTTCGGTCGCGAGAGGAAAATATCTTCATAAACCGACATATTCATTAAATAAACTAAACAAGCTATTACTTCAGAAGAACACTTCTTTAGCAAAGCAATAAATACCTCATCTGACCCTGTTGATTTTTACTGGGCAATTTTTTTTATGATAGACCTAACATCCTGTGGGGTTACATTCGTATATTGAAAGTTACTAAAACACTTTTCCGACCCAGTGCACTCCTTTGATAAACCGTTACTAAAGTGACAATTTAATTTATTTTTAACAGAAGCAGATAGATAATTATTAAAACTATGTCTTCTGCATTAGTTAGCATTACATTATCCTTGCATATTTGAATATCGTATTTTTTTTAATTGTTTTGATTTTTGCCATTTAATTTATTCCAAGTGGTCTTTGACCTATTTCTTTCACCAAGATGTGTTTGCATTTTATCTATATATCTGTAAATCTGTTAAAATTTTCCTGGTTCAAACCATGATGCACCTCCTCCACTAAAGTTACATATTGACTGAAAGGATTTGCGAAAAAAAATATGTTATACAGAGTGATCAATAAAAGCGATATTTTTAAACGAAATATTTTTTAGAAGACTACACATAAGATTCCTCTACAGATCGAATTATTTCTCTGTTTATTGGATTACATTTTTCTATAGATGAGGATAAGTAATATGTAGTTTGTTTATAGCAATACAACGTGTTCAAAAAAATTAAACTAAAATGGATAAATTATACAATGTTTACTGTCTCGGTTCCATAAGTCACCTAACCCATCTAATGACCAATTCAAATATCCTATTTTATTGTCAACCCTGTATAACATAAAAAAAAGAAAAAATAAAAAATAAAAAATAAAGTGAACTCGAAAAAAAAATGTATTAAATTTTGTTTTAATTTTATTTAAAATTTTTAAATACCGTAAAACGTGGTGAATAGGGACAGTCCGCCAAGTTTATGAAGATGTTGCGGCTTTACTTTTTATTTTAATATTAGTTTCTGTGGGGCAAAAGTCCGAACATGGTGTGTACTTTTCATACCCAAATAATGGCATTTACAAAAAAATGTTAAATGATAGTTTTTTTTAAAAAACTGCGTTATCCCTTTTCGCCTGGAAATGTGGTGATTAGGGACGGTCATGTTATTCAGCAGTTCTTCTCATTTAAATGCGGCTGAGGTGTAAAGGGACAATATTTAGAAAAAAATATATCGTGTTATACCATTAAAATTCAATATAACATATTTTTTTTATTAAAAGACTTAATGATCTTGCAAAAATATTTATTTTGCTAAACTCTTATAAAAATACAACAGGAAAACTAAAAAACAATCTTTTAAAGATTTATAAACACAAAAACTAATCTCTAAAAGGAACATTCTCATAATACTGGAACTGCTTAATCCTAAATTAATTGAAAGTCGTTGGTATCCAAATTCTGGAATGTGTATAATCCAATCTTTAAATAATTGTAATTGCATCATCCGGTGTACTGGGATAATAGTAAACGGGACCAGTTTTGCCTTTATCACTTTCTTTTTTTTCATAAAAAAGAGCCAACAAAATTTTCATCTAAAAGAAATAATTTTTCCTATATAAACTCTGTTTTTTATGCAGGCAGTCTTTCTTTCTATTGGGAACTGAACTAAAACCCAGTCACCTATGCTAAAATCATAATTTGCTTTAAAGCTATCAGTCTCATTAAGTGGTAAATTATCATTGCAGTCTTTGATTTGGGAAGTGGTTGGAGATTCACTGGATTTTTTTCGCATCCAATTAGCTAGAGGAAGATCTTCACTATTATCGTGGCTTAATGTAGCATTAATCTCACTGGCGCTTTGCTCGGGAGAATCATAAAAATCTTCTTTTGCTAAAACATTGTCTTTATCTTCGTAATTATTAAGCATTTCATCCTCATGTAAGCTGAGATCGCTTTCGCTGAAGCTATACTGAACACTTTTGCCAGGTTCAACTGATAATTTTTTATTTGTATTTTTTTTCTTGGTTTCTCTGAATATCTCATCTCTTTCAATAAATCGATCATTGTAGTATTCATTGCTTCTCTTTCATCTTCATCTAATTGTTCTTTAGGCAATAACTTTAAGACTTCTTCTTTGTTTAATGGTATTATTCCTGTCTTTCGAAACCTAGAAATGATATTGGTTTCGGCATTCTTCTATATTTTTTCTAATAACGCTTTTAACAAACATGGAAATATCGTTTTGGGGATGCTAGCTTCACTACGCCCTTCTCTTTTTTTCCATTTTTCTAAAATATTACGCCATGCGATTTTTAGAGGCAGAAAAAGGGCGACGTCTAGTGGCTGAGTCAAGTGAGGGGCGTTGGCCGGCAAAAATACGATATCCACGTTGTAATTTTTCGATTCCATTACTATGTCACAGGAAATGTGTGACGCCAAGTTGTCTCCAATCAGTATTTTGCTACATTCTAGTTGTCTAAAATATGGTATTGCAGTTGTTTTGACCCAGTCTTCAAAACAGTCCATATCAAACCACCCTGATGGTGTCCGATTATATCTAGTGTTACGTGATCCCCCTTCCGTCCATGCAGAATATAAATTCTGAGCCTTGTGGACCACGTAAGGTGGTAAAATTTGTCCATTTCCACTACACTACGAACATTATTGAGGTGCCTGACTTTGTAGTATTCATAATACGTTCTGGATGCTTGCAACCCCTTCTAGTTATAATTTTTTTTACGTCCTAAAAACAAAATATGTCATTACCTATTTTTGATCCAATGTCTCCCCCAACAGTGAAGCTTACGCGAACCGAAAAAAGTTCTGATAACCGTTTCCTCATGTCTAGACTAAGAGAACCAGCCATTTTAAAGGCCTTCAAGTTATATCTCGCCTTCCTGCACGACCAACCTGCGCCAATTCACTTTGAAGGGTTTACAAATACAAGCACCAGGCTGTTTTTGGCTTCTGAAGGCATTCCTATAGATTATAGAACCCTACATAAGATATATTTCGATTTTCATGCTGCTTACGGATTTAACGCAGCAGAAGTGGAAGCGGATCTTGCAGCCTATGGATCCTACATATCTTCGGAGAGATCGATTCATCTTCAGAGGACCAGAGAATGCCATAAAAATTATTTTACCAGCAATTCTCCCAAAAAAAATTTTTAGAAAACACGACGTGTCCTGAGGAACTAGATTCCTCAAAACTTCCTGTTGTTACTAGTCTTAATATGGTTCTAATTAATATTGCTTCTCTAAGAAATAAAACTGACGAGTTGTACCTATTTCTGGAAGAATTGGAGTTCCCCCAACTTGTTGCAATTACTGAGCACTGGCTGAATCTAAACGAACCCTTTTATATTGAGAGGTATACCACAGTAGCTAGATATGACAGAAAAAACTCAGCTCATGGGGGAACACTGATTCTATCCCTAAATGGAGATTTCATGTCGGTATCTAAATATGATCATTTGTTAGCGGATAGCTCTTTTGAATTCTCTATAGTATATAATCAAAACCTTGATCTTTATGTAATTTGTATTTATAGATCACCAAACTCTGATGTACAATCATTTTTAAATAGCCTGGTAAGTTTGCTAGACAGCCTACCGATTAAAGGTAAAAAAATTCTATGCGGGGACTTTAATATTGACTATGCTACTGTTTGTGCCATCCAGAAATATCTAATTTCTATATTCGACTCTTTCGGTCTTTCAATGCATGTATCCTCGCCAACTAGAATTTCAAAAAACTCTTCTTCTATCATCGATTACATGGCGTCTGATTTTTCTCCATCAGAGGTGCAATCACAGGTCTATAACTCAGGTCTTTCCGATCACGAGGCGGTAATTTTCAGGTTTAGTTTACCTATTAGGCCCTTACCAAGATCTCGCCATCGGGGCAGAATTTTCTCGGCCGCAAATTTCTCAGTATTTCATAATATTTGCTTTAACACCAATTGGAATTTTGAATCTGATAATGTCAACACAAACTTCAGAACTTTTTTAAATAAAACTTTAAGTGCTTTTAACAAGGCCTTCCCGCTTAAGAATATCAAACCTAAGCGGCATAAACCGTGGACCACGAAAGGAATACGAATTTCTGCTAAAAATATGCGCTCGCTCTCATATATAAAAAAATTCACCGACTCCTTTCTTATTCTCGACTATATCTCTAATTATAGGAGGATCTACACTACTCTTATTAAGTCAGCAAAAAAATTACACTACCGAAAACGTCTAACAAACTCTAATAACGTTTCAAAAGAAACCTGGTCCATCATCAATAACCTCAGAGACAAATCAAACCCTGTGACTCAGATCTTGCCAGGGGCTAATGATCTAAATGATTATTTTATTAATGTAAGCAAAAATGTTACCTCTAGTATCTCGCCAAGTTTGGACCCTCTTTCGTTTCTCCCTCCTTCAAAAAATTTAGCTGATAGCTTTTTCTTAAGTCCCGTTAGCAACACTGAACTATTGAAGGTAATACATAATATCAAAAGTAAATCTTCGTGTAGCACTGATGGCCTATCAATTAGAATATTCCTGAACTTGCCACTCCCAGTCATAGAGGCCCTTACAACATTAATAAATGAGTCCTTTATAAAAGGTGTATTCCCTGATTGCCTTAAAACAGCTATAATTATTCCACTTCATAAAGGCGGCGAAAAAACTAACTCTTGCAATTATCGCCCAATTGCACTACTACCAGTGCTATCAAAAATCATCGAAAGGCTACTGAAGAACCGTCTTATGCCATTTCTCCTGAAACATCAGATAATATCCCCGGAGCAGTTCGGATTTCTACCCAACAAGTGCACTAGTGACGCCATGTTCACGTTGCTTAGAGGCGTCTACTTATCTCTCAATAACAACCACCCAACTGCCTCAGTTTTTTGTGACTATGCGAAAACCTTTGATTGTGTTAGTCATGAAATTCTGATAAACAAACTACATTTTTATGGAATTCGTGGTACTTCTTTAAATTGCTTCAAATCTTATCTTGGAAAAAGGCAACAACTTGTAAGGGCTAATGGTTCCGATTCTGATTGTAAGTTGATTACAAGTGGAGTCCCTCAAGGTTCAGTCTTGGGACCTATTCTTTTTTTGTTATACATTAATGATATCACGAACCTTAAAATTAATGGAAGAATCTCCCTTTTTGCTGATGACACAAGCATAACATGGAGTGATTTTGATACAACGTCTTTACACTCTAGTATCTCCAAAGACTTGGTTATAATTAAGGCTTGGTCCGATTCCAATATGCTTTGTTTTAACGTCGATAAAACGGTGGCGTTATCTTATAAGGGAACTTTACAACCACTTCAGGTACATAACAGCAATATTGAATACGTAGAGTCGGTTAAATTCCTGGGTTTAAATATAAATAGCAACCTAAAATGGTCTAATCATATTGACACCTTAACTAAAAAACTTTCTACCGCCTGCTTCGCCATTCGATCGATTCTCTTTATTTGAATCCCACCTCCGCTATGGCCTTCCCTTTTGGGGCTGCTGTACCACCGAGCAATTTCGTAGTATTTTTATGCTTCAAAAGAGAGCCATTCGTTATTTGTTTGGTCTAAATAATAGAGCTCACTGCCAATACTATTTCAGAAAACATGAAATATTAACACTTCCTGCATTATTTATTTTGGAAACGGTATGTTTGCTGAGAAAACATATAAACACCCTCCCAGAAAGACCACAACATGTATACCCTACCAGAAACTCTAGGCATGATATTTATCTTCCCATTCCTTCCACAGAATTAATAAAAAAATCAATTATTTACAACGCCATAAAACTTTACAACAATCTGCCAGTACATTTAAAATCTATCCCTATGCTTGCACAATTTCGAAAAAACACTAAAGCATACCTCATTGAGAGACCATTTTACAGCGTTAATGATTTTTTTTCAGTGAGTAAGTCTCTTTAAATTTTCACTAAACTCGCTTGTTTACTTAAATCTTTTGTGAGTCATGTCCTAACTCATAGCATAGAATTTTGTAAATCATTATATAGGGAAAAGAACTGTCGAACATTCACTTAAAACTTAATTATTTTTGTTAGGTATTGGATTAAAAACAATTTAATTCTTTTTGTATACTACATTCTACACTAGTTCAATATACCTTCTGTTTAACATCACAATTATTTGTATAACTATAATAACATAGAGTTTAAGGTCGCATAGTTGCAATTTTGATTTCAATGTCATCGAAATTATTCACCTCGTACATGTGTGTTTGTTAACTTTTATAAGGTTATCATGATTCATTTACTGTTTGCAATGTTATGCTATATTCTAACGTGTGTTTTACTATTTGGTAAATTGATAATTTACATTTAAAAAAAAAAAAAGCACTGACCTGTCGAAATTATTTTCGATTAATGTTTTGATATGTCTTATTTTTAGGTATATTTTGCTTTGTCCATAAAATTGTAGAATTTTTCTGCGGCAATAAAGCATACTTTTGTTTGTTTGTTTGTTTGAAATATTACCAAGAGAAATTTTATTTTACCAATATCATCTGACAAATTTGTCTCATCGTAGCTTATAATATTGTAAGGTGGTAATCATGTAAAGCAATCGGGAGATTGATGAAATAGTCATTTAATATGATATGTGAAACTTGAGCCCTAGATCTTTTAATGTTTCGCACATTCTTTTCGAAAGTTGTGATCGATGTCGTTTTAAAAAACTCGTTACAAATTCGGTCCCTGGAAGATTATCCTTAAAACTAACAACTTTTCTACCCAATTCAGATCATGTGTTTATGTTTCTCATCAGTAAATCCTCTTCTTCATTGTTTAAAACCGTCTGACCTCCTTGTTTGTTTAAATTTCCTTTCTTGTGTCGACATAAAACTGACCTAGGGATACCATGAAACTTTTCTGCGTTGCGATAAGTCATTTTTCGTGCTATAATGTCTTGTAGGGCAGCTTTTTTCTGGCTCATAATGGTGATACAATTTTCCTTTAGAAGTATAAAAGCGAGGCATGTCTGTTTTGCCGGTGTCCCTAATCACCCCGACCTAATCTAAAAAGTGCCCGATTCATAAAAAAAAATAAATAAAAATTTATATTAGAAATTTAAGTAAGAATTACATTTTATTTCGGTACAGGACTGTCTTAGGTCCAATTATTTCCAATATGGTATTATTTTACTTACTTTTTCTATCAGTTACCACCAACACTCTCGGGTCTTTAAAAACAGCTGATTTGCAACTGACGTAATTCAGCCGATGTCAAATGTCAAATTTGATTTTTGACAGGGAATTCAGTAGCGTCACAGTTAAAACATATATTTAGGAGTCAACTTGACAAGTGGTTGCGTTTCGAATGACTTTTATAAATAAACTAAAAAATATATTGTATAAAAAAAAGTTTTGTCCCGATTCACCTAGAAGTCCCTATACATCTCGTTTTACGGTACCGTAAATGATAAGGATTTCAAGTATTTTAATCCATGTTGTACTTAACCTAGAATTAATGTATTTATAGATACAACCATTTTAGATCATCGCGTATAAATATTTTTATAAAAAAAGATGGATTAAAAAAAATACTTCAGCAGAAGTGGTGAAATTGTTTTAATTTGGCTTGGTATTATATAATACTCTGAATAACAAGTACAATTTTTATACAAAGTCTTTTAGGCTTTGGCTTCAGTAATGTAATCTATATACTTCAAACATTAACCGATATTTTCTCCCCCTTCGCCAGCAGGTTCCACTTGGCGAATTTGGATATTTTTTTCAGTTATAGCTCTCTACCCACACTTTTTACTTTAATTAGAATTTTCACACAGAAAACAAATTTTGAATTAACTATTTAAATTATTAACAAAGCTCGCAAAGAATACCACTGTATATTCATAGGTGCCCACAGAACCATTTCCAAGAGAGGCGCAACAATGTTTAAAATTAAAATAAAAAAAAAGATCATCCATAATCCGCTTGGTTTGTCCAAGGGGGGGCAAGACCAATTTTTTACTATAATATATGTAATATACAATATTTGCATTTTATAGGGCAAGCTAGCCCCCCCCCCTGCCCACTCCGGGCCTAATGTGTATATTTTATAATTTTTAAGTGTAAATTTATAACTCTTTTTGCTGGCGAATTTCGACGGTACCTTACTCGTAAACTAAAATAGAGATTTTCGGTTTTAAAAATGGAAAAACTTGAATTATTCCTAGCTATTATGGCTCAGCAGTTTTTTAAATAATATTCTTCTTGCAGTCCTATCGGTGCGTCGTGCGTACATGCCTTGTATTGTATTATAAACCACTGCATCAGGGCATATGGGTGTTTCCAAAACCGTGTACCATCGCTCGTGGGGAGATTCTCCACCCTAAAATAAAACAAAAAGTATAAGCCAGTATTGGTCCGATTTCTCTTCGTTTCTGAGATACAGGGGGCTTAAGATTTTGCATTTTTTTGGTTTATTCCAAATTTCTTCCACCGCCCAGTATTTTGTCGATTTCGGTCTTTTTTATGAGACAATTGCAGTTTTATTAACCTCTATTACGTCAATATTGATAATAATTCATAAAAAAACTAGTATACTATGATCTGGGTTGAATCCAGATATCAGATTAGGTTATTGTCATTCATTTGTCAAAGTGTTAAGGCGGATTCAAACTTACTTATTATTAACAGAAATCGTCACATGGGAAACTGTCGTATGCGTGGTTTATTTCTACAAACATTCCGCACCTGTTTATTTGTCATCGGTTGTCATTAAATATGGCACAAGTAAAAGCATCCCTGTATCATTTGTAAATCTACACCAAAGGTTGTGGTGTAAATGCATTTTTTGTGGAACATACAAGTAGTGGGATCGACAATCGTTCATCATATTTGGATACTTGCCAAATGCACAATTATTTGTGTATATGTCAAATACGTCAGTCGTTTAAGTTCGCCTTTACATACTGTTGATTGCTTTTTAAGTTAAGCAAATAACTAGTTTTGTGTTTCCGTTTTTAGATTTAAGCGTTCAGGAGTATGTTGCGTTCTTAGTTGTAAAAGTTTAATTTTTCCGCGTTACAGTGGTTGTTGCGATAATTAAATATTACGTGTCTCTAAAATGACTTATGTCAATTATACATACATACATTGCAGCGAGACAAAATTGAAGAGAAGAATTTAACATGACAGATTCCGAACGAATGACAACCTCCAAAAATATTTTTTAAGATATCTGCAAACATTTAAGAGACCCCAGCATCTTAAAACCTTTAAAACCCAATTCTGAAGGCAGAAGATGCCGACGAACTGTGCCAGTCCAGCAACAATTAAAACCATACCACTTTACACGTGTTCAAGAACTTTTACCGAGATATTATGAGCTTATGTGTCAATTTAAATTTCCTGATGAATGATACGCCCAACCTATTACCTGCATTATTGAGAAATATAATGTGATTCCAACATGATGGAGTACCGGCGCATTTTGCTGTTGATGTTAAAGAGTACATCTCGAAAACATAAGGGCATCGATATATTGGCCGTGGTGGTCCAGAAGCATAGCCACCAACATCCCCTGACTTGAATCCTCTGAATTTTTATCTGGGGGACATTTAAAGAAGCATGTCTATAAGACTCCAGTACAAAAGTTTGAAGAACTTTTACAACGCACTCAAATTGCATTTGTAATAGTTTGGCAAAATCCTCGTATCTGTGCGCGAGTAAGAAGATATTTGCGCCGACGATTTGGGAGCTTGTAATAAAGCTGATGTTGACCATTTTCAGCGCTTCATGTGATCCCATTCAGGTAAATAATTTGATCTAAGGAAAGATCCTCAGCACACTATATTTTAAACTGCATTTTTCTCATAAAAGAGATCGAAATTAAAAAATCTCAGGAAATAACTTTTAACAGGCACTAAACAGTCAGTGGCGCATATGTTTGTTTTAGAAAATTATTGCAGCGACAGGCCACATGCACGCCCCACGTGAAGCTGTCCAGGCATTTTTGTCAGTGAAATATGTGCTTGTTTAAATACGTTTTCCACCTCCAAATTTCATTTATACAGTAGTTTTGAAGGAACTTGAAACACCCTGTACAGTCCTACATGAGTTGTACCCGCTACGTCAAGTTTCGAAGCAAGAAACTTTCGATCGTAAGACAAGCGCTCTTATCACTACTTAACCGAAGCGGTTTAATATTACCGATATAAATTGATTCTAAATCGAAAAATATCTGTTTAATAAATATATCCGTTATCCGATTTACTCATTACATAGCTAGACCTCTTGCATTGCCCACGTTCCGGATTCCGCATTCTTTACAATGTCGAAACTGTTGCATTCCGATTTTTTACCGCCAAGAAACGAATGCCTGTCGCGACATATGTACGCAAGTCGCATTTGCAAGTTTGTATCCAACTGAGGCCTAAATCGAAATACCTCTGTACAAATTTAAAACGCAATCTACAGAAAAGGCATTGTAATAATCATTATAATTATCATAGCTCAGCCTACATTTAAATCAACATTTACATAGGCATTTAGCTTTTAAAACCGCATTTGTTCAAATTATACATACTAAGAATTATTGTCTGAGCCACAATTATACGGTTTTTCTCTACAAGGGAATACTGCTGCTACTGTTTTAAAATAATTTATTCATTATTTGGCTCTACAGCTAGACTAGGTTATTATGGAGCATTTAACTTAACGCAGTGGTTCGATATGTTGAAGACAATGGTGAAAACTTTAAATTTAATTTACATGGTGGTTTCTTCCTACTTGCTGTATTTCAATATAATTTTTATAAAAAATATATAACTTTGTGTTTTTTGGATCATTACTAAATAAAACTAGTTTCTTTAGAGTATAGACTTTATTGTTGTTTATAATTAATGGCTGATGTTTGGATATTAACCGGTGTTACCCTCAGGGTTAGATTATATATTAACTTCTCCGTTTTTTACATGTATGAGTGTATCACTCAGTTCCAAAAAAAGTGACTTGATTTTTGGCCCAAGATCAATGTCTTATATCTTTTAAATACCAGTGGACCGATTTAGAAGAATTTTCTTTTCGTAGGTATATAATGCCTTTGTCTTCCAGCAGAAATGAAACAAATGAAAATGTTCCCAAAGATTCTTAGATAGTAATGAAAATGCTCGAACCATGCTTTTTTGCTATTTTTTGACTTGCCCTGTGTGTTATTTGAGGATTCGTATAGAAACTTTTTACACCCTATATGTGTGAGCATTTTGTTTTTTTATTCATCGACTTTTCTCTAAAATTAACCGAATTACAGCTTCTTTGCTGACACTTTGTCACTCTACATGAATGGTAATGTTTGTTGTTGTTTGTTTGTTTGTTTGTTTGTTTGTTTAATAGCACTGGATAAACCAACTGGCCAGCATCTCTCTTTGTAATCAGAAAAATTTGCATAAAATGTACTGAGATATATTTACAATATTTTGTCTAAATTTCGCTAATTCTACAAAAACAGTAAGTATTTTTTTTATACTTTTTGTCTTTTTTTAAAATTTATTTTTGTTTGATTTTAATTAATTTGTTTTTTTATAAATGTTTCTTTTCGTTCTGCTTTAAGTTTTTTAAAATTTTTTTTTAATGTTTCAATATTTTTTGTTAGTTTTTTTTTCAAATAATTTACAATTTAATATTTCGGCCCACAATATATTTATATAAAATATGGTATACCTCCGGGTTCCCTGACGAAATTAAACAATCAAGATTATAAGGGAATGGAACAAGGTTAACAAGGCTTTTGTATAATATTTCAGTAAAATTCCTATGTCTATAACATCCCAATATATAATGCTCTAGATCTCCCAATTCCCCGCATTTGCAGTCCTCTGTATCTTATATTCCAATTTTTTTCATGTGCTTGGGATACAGTGCACGATAATTTCTTAAACGTGAGATAATTCTTATAAAATACCTATCACATTCTACGATAAACCATGGCCTTTTATTAATTCTAGGAAATGATTTTTTGTAAGCAAGACCTTTATCAGATTCCACAAAATAATTTGGCCAGTTATTATACATTGCATTTTTTGCAATGCTGAAATCTGTGTACGGAATTAGAAAATTATTGGGAATGTTATCCATTTCAGTAACTTCTTTGGCTAGTTTGTCTACAAATTCATTTCCTAACATTCCAATATGAGCCTTAATCCAAACTAATGTAACAATTTTATTTCTTTTTTTTTAATTCTACGTGGGTGTTAATGATATTTTTTATTATATAATTATTAGTTACATTTTGTCTACAATTTAGAATTGAATGCAAAGAACTTTTGCTATCTGGTAATGGTAATGTAAAAATTTAAACATTGTTTTTTTTTCTGTTTTTTGACTCACTAAGCACTTTCTTAGTAATAATTTTTTTAACATTTCACTAGGCCGCCATTTTGTTTTGCCATATTGCATTTTTATCAAAATGTTACCAGGTCATCCCCATATGACTCTTAATTTTTGACCAAAATTTGAAGTCAATCGGATAAGTAGTTTTTCAGCGATGCCGCGAACAAACAAACCGACAGACGATTACAATATTATGAGGGAAGTAATAATTAAATTTTGGATTTATATATCTAAAAACAGACGAAATATGCCCATAGACATGCAATTCTTTTGAATAATGCGCTAGATTTATTTGCACAAAATATAAGAATATACAGGGAATCCCATTAAAAAAGTACGATATGTAAAAATCGCAACTTCCGATTGTCAGTTGTTCCTTTTTAATTAAAAAATTAATATAAAAATGTTAAACACTCGTCTTTGCCACCTTTTGATTACCTTTTGGTAATTATATCTGCTCAGAAGCATAAGCGTTAATATATAGAGAATTGCCGCGTACATATCTTATGTGTACAAATGGCAAAAAAGAAATTAAAATAATAATTCGAAAAAACTAATAAATAATTTTTTAACTAATAAATTACATATTTTTTAGTTAAAAAAATATAAAAAACCCAATTTTTTTTAAACAAAACCATAACATGTTTTTCTAATTATCTACTAAAAAGATTGTCTCTTATGGCTTAATACTGTTTTATAACTAGAAAAACTATGGTCTACATCGACTGATGTTAAAGGAGTGTTCTTCAACGAAGACATTGTCAGGAGAAATATCAAAATAATCACAAAAAGTACCAGACAAACTTTAACTACTGTGTTGTACCGTTCGTTTTTATTTAAAACGTAATTCAGTTTTTTGTCAACAAGACTTCTGTTGCTATCGATGGCTGTATATATATATTTTTTTATTTTAAAATCCACGCTATTGATTTTGAAAAAATAAATTTAAAGCACTTACGGCTCTTCCACATGCTTTGCAAAAAAATATCATCACCTTGTAATGTTAATTCCGGATGCGGTTTTGTCCACAATAATACTTTATTCGACATTAAAATGCCCAACTCGATAATACATTTCTCAGGGTAAATAGTTTACATCCAAGTAAACGGCTAAATGTGTCTGATGTAAAGATAAGATATTTTATGTAGTGAATGACGTTATTACGAGAAGGAAAATTTCAGGTTTTAAAATTTCGTCTGCCTAATGCAATACAATGTTTGGGATGGGTTTTACTCAACTGCCATTTATTTTTTTCTGGGAAATTCCGATATTTTAGATGCCGATCTAACAAATGACAGGCAAATATTACATTTGATTCAAAATATGCAGCTTTATGCGAAAATTGTTAAAATATAACAATATTGCATAAATATGCTAAATATTCATTTATATGCATTTTGCATATAATCTGAGATTTAATAATAATAATAATAATATTAATAAAAATAAATTAATTAATAATTTAAAAACTTAAATGAAACTGAAATAAATTACAGTTTTTATTATTTGTATAAAATTATTATCAAATAATTATAGACTGTTTATTGTAAGTTATGGAATTCTGTTACAGATAAATTGTGAATAAAGGTGATTTTATCGATTTTTTAAATATCCTTTGTTAATTTATTATAATATTCGGTCATATTAAACGTATTTTAATAATAGTAACAATTTTTTTTTGTATATTTTTTGACCACATTTGTTGGCGTAGAGCAACTTAGGTTGTTGCCAGAATTTTTCGCACTGTCGCACACGTAGGCAAGTTAACGGTCTCCTGCATATTTCAAATAAGTTTTATTCATCCAGCTACGTTTAAGCGATTTAAATACTGCAGCAGATACTGGTCAAAGGGAACTTTCCGACTTATAATTATTGGGAGGATCATAACAGATTAAAGATTGTAAATAGTTTTCAGCTCATTGGCTAAGTCCTGGTATTTCCCAGTTTTTCCCCTTCTAGCTTTGCGTTCATTTATATCTATACTATATTGCTTTTTTCCCAAGTTTATTTAAAACTAAATATTGCCGAAGAGATCGTAACAAAAAAACAGCAAGAGTTTTGTAATTGCTCATATTTGAATATGACGTAGTATTGAGGGTGTACATGAGACAGCATCCACTAGGAAGATGTGGCGGTGGCGCGCTTTGAACTACGTCCTAATGGCTAAAAACTATTAGGTTTGTTTTCTAATCGAACATTGATGTCTCCAAATTTTGGTTTTTCCCTTCCTACATGCTTCCCCTTCACATGCCTATAGAGAAAGTTAAGATCTATCGTTTACTTAAAACCTTTCCAGCTACGTCACTTTTTTAAGGCCCTAATGACAAGAAAACTATATCTCAGGAACGGTGCGGCAAATCGGCTCCAAATTTTTTTAAAATGCTTGTGGCATCAGTTCCTGCCCAAAAGTTACAGTTTTGACAAATTTGTTGGCAGGTGATTTTTGACACCGGCGCATGTCATTTAACAATGTTACCTGTTGTCAAAAGTCACCTGTCAACCGTCATTTGTCAAAACGTAATTTTTGGGAAAGAAATGAGCCAAAATAATATGATAAGCATAATAAAAATATTTGCGAGATGATGAAAGATGGCGCCGTTGGAAGGGAAAAACCAAAATTCGGAGACATCAATGCTGGAATACTGGAAACAAACCCAATAGTTTTTATTTATATCTCCCTTATGTCTCCTTGCGAGTGAGTGCTGATTCATGTACACTCTCCTACGTCATAGTGAAATATGAGCAATAACAAAACTTTTTCTGTTTTTTGTCAAGACCTCTCGAGCTGCTGGGATAGCACGCCTAATGTGTTTTATTTTCCTATCTCTTCTTTTGTGAATATCTTAATAGATTGTGATATGTTTGTTCTTCCTTCGGTAGTTCGTTTTTCTTACAGGTGGCTTGATGCAGGATGCCCACCATTTTATCGCACCTGTACAGGGTGTCCAGAATAAGATCCTTTATCCCCTTTTCTTAGAAATTATAAAATAAGAAATTTTCGTGCTTTCACTTATATTCTTTATTTTTATTACTGGCACATACGCAGGGTGCATAGTTTCTTTGCACAAATATCAACTATCTTGTTTTAAATACGGCATCCTATATTTAGATACGTTTTTAAGTTCCTCGTTAAATTCTAGCTCGATTGTGTTTAGAATGTTATATACCTATATTTTACCGTTATTAAGATATCAGCATCACAAAAAAAGCTGAAAAAAGATGACTTAAATATGTCAAAAAATAAATAAAACATCCAAAGGACTCAGAAAATACTTACGGCCGGGTGCAGAAAGCTCAATTAAAGTTTAGAATGTTTAACGGAATGTCAAATTTGACAGAGAGTTTCTAGATTTCTCTAATCAGCTTGTCATATCCAAAAGTTCAGTTAAATATTCTAAACAGCAATTCAGTTTTGTACAACCGTGGGTTAGTATTATCAATATTATAGTTATGATGTATAGGGTACTTTGAGAGACAGCGCAATAAAGCGTGTGTTCGAACACCGGAATATCGAAAATCCTTTATAGAACACTCTATATATTATTATACTCAATGAAATAATTTTAATCTTACCTTACATAACACTCATATACCTAATGTGCATAGTTTTCCAGATAATGAAGAAAATATGAAAACATTATATCTTACTTATAATTCCAAATCCAATTGTTGCTACATTAGATACAATTTTGTAATTAGATTTAAAATACCTTAGTTTAATTCAAACATTTAGGAAAAATGTACTATTAGTAGTATATTAAAAAATTTAAAAACAACAATTTTATCATTGCAATATTAAGTATGTAATAAACAACTATTTTTTATCTTAAATCAAATTAAATGACTTGCGTATCCTCCGTTTTCGGCTATGCAAATGGTGAATATAATGTCTATCGTTTGCTGTAGAATCCCTTCCATTAAGACACTCGATTTCCATTCTAATTTTGTTCCTTAATCCATCTACATTATTGCCGCGAGTTCGATTAACATAATCTTTTTATGTAGCCCCGAGGAAGTAGTCAAGTGGATTCAAATCCAGGCTTCCCACTGGTCATGGGACCATGCTACTCCACTCCTATCTTAGTCGAGCACTGTTATAGCATGGAGCCTCATTCATCTGGTAGATGATCTGATTGGTATCTTCTTCTATATCCCATAAAGGTATTATATAGGCTCTTGATAAATTCAGATATTAAAAAATAGCGCACCGAGCATAAAAACATTGTCGACCTTGCTGTTGGACCTTATATATATATATATATATATATATATATATATATATATATATATATATATATATATATATATATATATATATATATATAAAGTAGGAAAACATTAACGCGGCCAGAACTAGTATATAGTAGAAAATGGATTTTTTGGGATGAACGCTAAAGGAATGGAATTTGGCTAACTATAGACACGTGTTTCTGACTTAATGCCTTCATCAGTAGAGTCGACTAGTTGAAACACAAGTACAACTAGCGCCAAAATGAATACACAAAACACTTTAACTTTCGTCGTTTCTTATTGACTTCTTTTTTAACTTACTCCTAGATCAACCTTCACCTAGGTTTATCTGGGACTAGAAAGAAGATGTTTTTTTGTCAGCTTATTCGCGACACCAAACCACTGCATTTTAAATTAAATGTTCTCTCGTATTGGTCTGCAATCTAATTTTAGTTTTGTACGTAAAAAGGTCAAACAGCAGAAATTAATAAGGGGAGAAAAAATGTTTACTCTGCCCCAAGAAAGTTCTTTAATCTAATAACGAAAATGTAAGCGAATTGTTATTATCGGAAAACACAAGGCATCCTCTTAATGCCTAATGGTGTTTTTTCCGTGAATATTTCATTCTTTAATAGCCAGCGTTGCGTGCAGCTCGGAAATAAAAAAAAGTAAATTAATAAAAATGCCCAAATTAAAAGGGACATAAAAAATACTAATTCCAAGATAAAAAAGTGTCTCTAATGATGGTGTTCCTTAATTTATAAACTTGTAGAATATTAGTAAATATTTAATTAGAGTTCCTTTCTCTTTCTTGTGTTTACCTATTGTTAGTTTATGCATTAATAATGATGAGATGGTTGGGTCCTTTTCTTTTAAAGTTTGACAATAAGAAGCAAGTTCTATCAAAAATTCTAAGCACTTGTCTACACAGTAGATTATTTTTTAGAGACTCCTAGAGTCACCTTGCCGTAAGGTTCTATATTATAACAGTAGTTTATGCGCTATTGGATCTGAGTACCTCCTCATCAATTAAACACAGTAAATTACATATTATTCACTTGTAATACAAGGGCTATTCAACAATTAATATTGTCTAATGCCTTATAGGTTTCGAGTTGCGTCCGCCGTCAGAAAAATGCTCAAATTGCGAATGGGATCCTAAAGGTCAAAGCACACTTGTACGACCGGAAGCGAAGGCAGGCGACTATTTTATATTTCATTGTTTGTTGCGACTCCCGAAATGCCCCGAATGAAACTGAACCACTTGCAGCAGACGAAACGAAGTTCGGTTTTAATTTGGTTTTGGCAGAATCCACCTGAGTTGCTGATTGCGAGCAAAAACGAGTGCAGAAAACAAACATTTATTTTTTGTTTTTATTTTAACTTTAAAGTTAATTTTACTTTATTTAGGAAACACTTTATTTTTGTTGTTTACTTACCATAAAGATCATCTTTGCTTACTAGTTCACTTAACAAGGTTTTCTTAAATATTTACTTTTTCTATGTTTAGTTCCTATATTTATTTTATACAATGCGAGTCTCTAACATGGAATAAATTGTATTTAGTTTTTTTTTCGGAAAAAATACTCTGACACATCGATTAGTATTTTTAGTTGAGCATTTTTTGATGTAAAATGTTTATATACACGACGTCCCAGCATTGTTCGAGCAATTTTCCGAAAAAAGAGCAACGTCGCTGTAATCGATTTACAGAATTTATTCCAAGTTAGAGACGCACTGTATTTTTACCTACTTTAAATAAATAAACTATAAAAATACTCGTATTTTCTTACCTCAGACATACTGCTAATCGTTCTTCTGCACTCACAGCACGACGAAATATAGTATTTTGTTTTCCAATATCCGGTATTAAGTCCGCCATCAGAAGAATATTAAATTGTGCATGAGACATATACGAAAGAACTAATGAAACTTTGTAGGATCATCGAATAAATCAGGGAAAAGGGTACTAAATTCGCCTTCTGTTCCTCGTTTTTTACATGTGGGGTGTACCCAGTGCTTTCGCTCCCTCATCTATTCTTCTTCGCATATAATGGCGCCTATGATACTGAATCGGAGGACGAGGAGCAACTCATCTTTACAAAATTTAAATGCTCTGCAAAAATGTGCGCGAAACACAAATTTCGCGGCGCTTCTCTTCCCTGTGTGCTTTGACCTTTAAGCCTGACCAAGTTCCGCCCGGGGTAGGTAGACGTGCAGCTCGCCTCTACTTTGGTACCTCAACCAACATTTTCTCCACCAAAATCCACCAAAATTTGCTTCTCGGAACATCCTGCAATATTTTGGTATGAGTCCAAGACAGCAAAACAAAATTAGATTGATTTGAAATTTTTGGCATCCATTAGGTGTGAAATAGAAATAAACTGGTAAAATTGTGGTACGAACTCACGACGGAGAAATAAGATGGAGGCCAGGCAACAAAATGTCAAAAAAATCATTGTAAAAAATCTTTTGACTTATCTGGCAGCAAAATTGAATGTGATTATTGTGATATAAAGATTAACTGGCAAGAATTCAGAATGACCAAAATGGCTGTCAGTGTAAAAAAAATCTATTTATTTTAAATCATGCCCAAAAAACAATTGTGGCATAAGTAGAAACTGGTGAAATATTGGTACGAATCCAATATGATGGAACAAAATGGAGCCCAATAAAAATTTGAAAAGACAGTATACTAAATGTTTATATGCGGGACTAAATTGGATTACATTTTACTATTCTTAATGAAAGAAAAGATTTAAAACGAGGGAAGTTCGGGGTAAAGGACATTTACCGATTTTTATTCTTGGCAATAATTAACAATTAAGAAAAACATTGTATACAAAAGCTATTTGCTACAACTCAAAGAAGATTTGGCATTATTTTATTTCCACTTATTTTTAGTTCTCTCTGAAAAGGGAAGTATTGTAATCGTGAAAAAAATCACACTCCGAGATTTTTTCAAATCTTCACGTTTCAGGATCCCTAGATGCCGAAAAACATGTTTTCTCAATTCCGTCGGTCTGTTTGTCTATCGGTCTGTCCGTTTGTCTGTTCGCGGCATAGCTAAAAAACTACTTACCCGATTGACTTCGAATTTTGTTCAAAAATTAAGCGTCATATGGGGATAACTTGGTAACATTTTGGTATAAATCCAATGTGCCAAAATAAAATGGCGGCCTAGTGAAATGTTAAAAAATATATTACTAAAAACCTACTTATTCAATTTATATAAAATTTCGCACAAAAATCAAGTGTTATGTAGAAATCAACTGGTAAAATTTTGGTATGCATCCAAAATGGCGGAACACAATGGCAGCTTAACAAAATATTTAAAAATTCAGCCTGAAGAACAAAATGGCGGCCAAATAAAATATTTATAATTTGTAAAATCACCCTCTCAGATTAAATATTTTCAGGTATTAGCGTCAAAAAATATGTTTTATCAATGCCGTCGGTCTGTGTGTCTGTCAGTTTGCGGCATAGAAAAGTACTCATCAGATTGAGTTCAAATTTTTGTCGAAAATTAGGGCTTATATAGAGATCAGAGAGATAGAGATGGTAATATCTTGTTAAAAATCCAACATGCCGGAACAAGATGGTGGCCTAGTGAAACGTTAAGAAAATTATTACTTAAATACTGGTTAGCCAATTTTCTCACATTCTCTACAAAAATCAAGAGTTACATAGAAATGAATTGGTAATATTTTGGTACGAATATAAGGTAGCAAAACAAAATGGCGGACCAACAAAATATTTAAAAAATCGGCTTGAAAAAAATAGGGATATAGAGATTAACCAGTAAAGTTGTGATTCGAAAATATTTCTGAAACATTTTTAGAAATATTTGATCTACAGTAAAATTTATGGTACTAGCGGGAATCGAATCCGCACCTCTAAATCTCTATCCCATTGCTCTAACCAATTGAGCTTCTGCACCACTAAGTGCAAGCAAGCAATTCGTTATAGAACTTATACATATTCGAACCCACCAGTATTGGCAAATTTATAATTTTTACCTTATGTCCGTATAAGACAAATTTTTTTATTGGATGTATCTTATCAGTTTTTTTAAACCGTGAAATATTTTCACAGTTAGGAACGCCGAGCCATAGGGTTAGAATATTTGGCAGGATCAATAATGGTTATGATACTAGTGGGTTTGAATATATATAAGTTCTAACGCAATGGCTTAGAAGTCCAGAGGTGCGGATCCGACCCCGCTTGTTCCATAACTTTTACTCTTGATCAATTATTTCTAAAAAATATTTCACAAAGTTTATTTCAGTTAAATATTCCGCCTTGTATATTAAAGCATTTAAAAGTTCTACGGGAACCTCTCTCGCAGAAAATGGTAAACTGTCCCAGACTAATCGATGTACTATACGAAATACGAATTCGGTTAAGTTAAAATAAAGTCGCGCAGTTTAAGGCCCATTAATACGCCGTCGAGAAACTTGAAACGTTTTTAACATTTCGAAGATAACCGAACAAATCCACAAGTCCCAAATCTCTTATTTTGTCTTTGGTCTATTGTAAAGTCATTTGTGAGAAAAGCTAAAAGGACTTTCTTATGAGCTATTTATTGGGCAAAAATATTACAATACAATTTTATCACTGTCATGGTAATTAAAAAAGTATTTTAATATTATAATATTATTACTTCAAAAAATAATAAACTTTGGGCGGTCATTCATTAAAAATCTAAATTGCAGTCCTTTTGCTTAAATACATTTGTAATTTAACCTTCTTATTTTAAATATGATTCTAAGGGCGCCGTTAGAATAATTTTCAAGGGTTGGGGTAAGAATGTTCATATTCAGGAACGGAGTGCGTCTTTAGCATATGAGTTTAGAAGTTAGTGAATACCATCCAAATCCTGCTTTTGACTCAAGCCGTCCATGTATGGTTCGCTAAATAATCCTTACATGGATGGCTTTGACTTTTCTTGTTATATAATTTACCAAATCTATGAATATGTGGAAGAGGCCTTCTTGTGGTCACAAAAATTTATTTTCTGACTCAACATGTCTTTGGGAAGTTAATCTGCCTTCGTAAATAAAAGAACCAATAATTTGATTGTTCTACAGACACACCTACTTGTTAAGGTTCTCGACTTGATGGTCTTTTCGATCCTCTCATGGATTTCTAGAAACCAGTTTTATATGTTATATCTATTAAATAGCCCATAAGTAGAAAAACAACACTTGTCGAACGAATTACCTTACTAAGAAGGGTAGTAACCTCATTTACTTCTGGACAAAATTCTAAACGCTTTTCAGCATTTCCCGGGCTGGGTTAACAATTTGATTGATATAATAGATCAATTTTGCTACGCAATGAATCGAAAAAGACACGGCAAAGTTCAGCCCCCCCCTCTCCGAGAAATTTCCGCGCAATGTTGCCAAGTGTGTTGAGGAAGCTGGCAAACGAGAATAGCGACCGCAGACGTATATGACGGCTATATTAAACTTTATTTCAAGCTAACCTGTATCAAATTTTAACTATAAAAATAACATCCAAATTCAATATTCTTCTTTTAACTAAAAGATCTCTTCTAATATTTAGTGATTGGAAACGCTGCGCCTCGTCCCCATTCGCGAATCGAGGGTTACCGTACGATGTAATATAATTTTGGCGAGCATTGATGTCTCCGGACCGGTTCAAGGCATCCTATTTAAATTAGTTATCTATAGCGTAAGCTATAATGGATTTTTCTAGTATATATTTAAAACATTTATACCTGTATTTGATTTTTGAATATTCCAAATTTTCATACCCAAGAAGATGAAAATACCTAATTTGAGGAACAACGAAAGTGGTTATATTTTGACATACAAGTTTCAGTGTTGTTCCTTTATATAACAAAACTTTCGATTTCTGTTAAGTGTATATACAGGGTGTCAATTAAGTACTTGTACAAACTTTAGGGGCGATTCTTTGACTAATTCTTAGATTAAAGGTTGATATGAACATGGGTCTGAAACTGTTTTGTTTCTGAGATACAGGGCGTCCAAAAAACAATCTGGGTATATTGATGACGAGAAATTCAAATATTAGCCTAGTTTTTTATTTAATGTTAGAGGGCGCCACATACAGTGTTGTTCCTGATTTTAATTAACCATAACTTTTTTGTGAAGCCTTTTATGTCATTTTTGACTAGACAGACCTATTATCCATTCAATTTTACATAAAAAACTTACTCTTAGTATTTGTCGCTAAAAGCAGCCGTTTTGGATAAAAAAGGGTTTGAAAATAAATCTGCGTTGAAATTTTTTAAATTGAATTATTTCCGAGATTTTGCAAAATAAGCGAAAAAATACTTTTTCAAAATCATGTGCTATGTTACTCTATCACATTAACATATCACAATTACCAAATTAGTGAAAATTGGATGAAAATAATAAAATCGTAAAAGTGTGCTTCATCTTTCCTCTGCAGCCGCTGTACACAGGAAAATAGTATAGGTGAATCCATAGCAGGCCTTGGAAAATAATTGAGAGGTTTCCATGGTAGCAGAATCAGTCATGGCAGCTGATTTAGAATAAAGCAAGTAGTCTTTTATCATTTGGCATTATAAGTAATAATTTATCGTGCGTTTTGTCCAAAATGTACCAATATACCAACGGAGAAATGGCAGACATTCATTTTACTTATGGAATGGCTCGCGGTAATGCACAAGCTGCAAGACAAATGTATCAGGCGCGATTTCCTCAACGAGTGGTGCCACACGTTCAAACTTTTATTAATATTCACGCAAGACTTTGTGAAACTCGCAGCTTTAAAAGGACAACAGATGTTCCAGGAAGGCCTGCAACAGTTCGAACAGTTGAGATTGAAGAAGCTGTGTTAAATAGAATTGAAGAAGACCCGCAAACTAGTATACGGAAAATAGCTCTTGAAGTGAATATTACACACACACTTATTTGGCAAATTTTAAGGTCCCAACAACTTTATTCTTATTATATGCAACGTGTGCAGGCTCTATTACCTAGAGATTTTCCCCTCAGACTTGATTTTTGTGTTGGGTTGCGTAATAGATTAGTACGAACCCCGGATTTCTTAAGCCATGTGCATTTCACAGATGAAGCCTCGTTTTTTCGAAATTCCATAATTACCTTTCATAACAACCATATGTGGGCTGAGAATAATCCGAATGCTATCAGAAAAAATCATTTTCAGGGGCTATTTTCTCTCAATATTTGGGTAGGAATTATAGGCTTAATGGCGAAGGTTTTTGGAGCACAAACTTCCCAATCATTTAGAAGAAGTTGGTTTAGAAACAAGAAACAGGATGTGGTTAATGCACGACGGGGCATCGCCACACTTAAGTGTCATTGGACGTCAATTTCTGGACGAGAATTACCCTAACCGTTAGATAGGAAGAGCTGGACCACAAGCCTGGCCTCCCAGATCACCAGATTTGAATCCTTTGGATTATTTTCTGTGGGGTCACTTGAAGTTCTTGGGTTATAAAAGTCCAGTCCAAAATGAACAAGATCTAAGAAATAGGATATTTGAATCTTGTGCCATTATTAATCAGACGCCAGATATATTTGAAAGAGTTCGGCAATCAATGCTAAGGCGACTTATTGCATGCGTTGAAGTAGGCGATGGTCATTTTCAACAATTATTGTAAAATAATGTTATAAAATAGTTTAGTTTTAGTCTTGCGAATGATTTAAGTTTTTTACCTGTTAATACAATCAATAAAAGATATATTTTTTTTGCTTATTTTTCGAAATCTCGAAAATGATTTAACTTCAAACCCTTTTTTATCCAAAATGGCTGCTTTCACCCCTTAAAGTTTGTACTAGTACTTAATTGACACCCTGTATATATATACAAGATGGGCCACTTAGATCTAAAATCCGACATTTCGCCTTCGAGATCTCATCATCAACTTCATTTTTTTAAAATGCGCATCTGGATTCTTTATTTCATTTTTAAGAAGCCTCTCATTTCTCAAAACCAATGATGTAATACATTTTTAAAAATTCCATTTTGTGAATTTGGCAAAATTCTGGTTTTCCGTCCCTTTCTAGCGCACTGTCTTATGGGAAAATCGTAAATCTTTTGTTCAAACATTAAGTGTGATACATCGTTGGTTTTGGGAGGTCGAACGCTTGTTAAAAATGAAGCAAAAAATGGAAATCCGTATTTACAAAAAAGAATTTGATTATCAGACCTATTGCTGATAATCCTGATGCTCATTAAAATAAACAGAAGTTAATTTATTTTCCATTAACCCATAGCATTAAATTTTATTAAAATTGAATAAGTAATTCGGAATATACCTAAGATGTCTAAGGCTTCCCTGGCGGCAAACATTTATTTTGGCACTTATAAGAAAAGGGCTAAAAATAAAAATAATTTATGTGAAAACCGCCGAGTATTATTGTTTTGACACCGCTTCGCGGCGCTCGCTCATAAAGCAATCTCCACCAGAATGGAAACAATAATTAACATAATAAATATGTGGGCATGTCAAATTGTCGCTTGTAATAATTAAAAATGTAGGCCAGATTGTACACTTTTACGCCCGCAACACTATTACCTACGCCAACTTGATCAAGATAAGAACGAATAAAGCTATTAAAAATGTCACGCGAGCCGTATCTAATATTAAAAGTTGCTCGTTCTCGAAGCCCATAGGTCGAAGAGCTATTAAATTACCGAGGAAATCGCGGAAAATGTGTCTAGACGTGGTGAGTCGCAAAAAACTGTGTCGTTTCAGCCTTATTGAAATGCAAACAAGATAACGTGAACGCCCTCTATATAAATTTATATTAATTTTGTTCTTTGTTAGGTATGCTTGTATTGTAGCCCATCTGCTTTATAGAAATACCAAGTAAATTGCTGTTCATAATCAGTGAATCACGAACTTTTTTAGAGTAAATTTAATTATTAAAAATAAAGTCAAATATGAAAACCAAGAGATAGGTTAGAAGATTGTTGAAATATTTAATAGAAACGTTCTATGGGGATGAATTTTTTCCAAATTAATGTGTAATAATTGTTTATACAGGGTGTATAAGAAAAGCAAGGTTCTTAATATATATTTTTCTAAAGATTAACTAAAAAAAAAGGGTAAGTTACTTAGTTTAGATTCTTCATTTAGATCTTCAGGGATCTTTACTTCACGAGATCTGAACACTGAATGAGCTCGGAGAGACTCAGAAGGGCTTTTATTTAATTATAATTAGAAGTCAATTGGATAAGTATTTTTAAGCTATGCCGCAATTTTGTTCCAACATCTTAAGGTAAAAATAAAAATATCATGAGGGCGACACGAAGACAATGAAGAAAATATTGAAGAGGGATAAAGGACCCATCAATAAATAACATAATATAAACAAATAGATAGCTATAAGCAATGATGGAAGATGAAGAAAAATGAATGAAAAAAGAGAGCAATATTGTTAAACCTTCTGAAAAAATATAAGACGCTGAATTCCCGATTGTCTGCAAAATTTAACATAAAGAAGAGTAAATAAAAGTTTATTATGTAAAACTTCATCGTTAATGTATTTCAAGTATAGACCATATAAAAGTGTTCCATTTTAAGACAGTTTAGTGCCGATCAAAAAAGGAAGAGAATTACTTCTATTACAAATACTAACGAAAAAATGCGGCAAGATTCTAATTTATTTTATGTTATAGTTTGGACAGACGAAACAAATTTCTCAACTGCGGAAATGTTCAATAGACGAAATGTTTCTGTTTGGTCAGATGAAAATCCCTCTTCCGTCGAAGAGGTTGCTTTGCAAGATTACAATTAAATCAATGTTTGGTGTGAAATATTCTACAATAAAATCCTAGAACTATTGTTTTTTTCGGGAAGCATTAACTGAGAAGCGTTATTTTAATTTTTTTAGAATAGAAGTCAGAGATATTTGCAAGGAATGACCTCTTAAACATCGTAGACTTATTATATAGCAGCAGGAAAAAGCGCCCTTCCGCAATATGTAAGGTTAGCAATTTCTTAAACGAAAATAAGGAACGCATGGGTATTACATTGGCCTGCAAATAGCCCAGACCTAACATCTTTAGATTATATCGAGGTTATTAAGAAAAGTCGTATACAGAAGTCAGAAGAAAATATTGAAGAAATAATGCTAAAGTAAGCCGCTTTAGAAGCAGGAAAGCATGTATGAAAAGTGGGAAGGATTACGTAGCAAGCATGTCGAAAATGTCTTTTAGTATTTAATTGGCAATTTCAAATATTATATCTGTTTATCTTCTAAATTATTTGTTATTGGTTATAATAACTTTTTACTGCATCAAATATTAATTACTACGTAATAAAACTCAAATTTTATGGCTTAATGGAATAACTCATTGTACATAAAAACAAAATTGTGACTGAAAGTGTTAAAGTTGACATTACCTTATCTAAAATTAAAAAAAGATGTATTGGTTGCAAGCTGGGCACACACATCTATGTGAAATTATTCATTCATTCAAATATTTCAAAAAAGACTTACGCAGAGGGTATGTTATACAAAATAACTCGAACTTAAAATTAAGAAAAAAACAGAAGAAATCCATCTTTTACACTATACTTTTTACTATAGTATTACTCCAGCTCAAACCGCTTGAGGTAAAAGGCTGAATTTTGGCATACAGGTTGATTTTAGGGTGTAGAGGTTCGATGTATATGAAAGAAATAAAAGACATTTATTATTATTATTATTATAAAAAGGGATTTTTCAAAACTCAAATTTTCTTTAAATATTACAATATTTTTTTTTAAAAAACGGTTTTTTTTTGGAAAAACGCTTGAACACGTTTTTCTTTGATTTCTTTGTTTACATATTTTAGGATTTTCTAATAATTAATACAGGGTGTTCAAAGGGGTGAAACCACCATTTAAATAATATAATAGTTTTTCGAAAAAACGTTTGAAGACGCGTTTTTTAATTAATTTTTTTACATATTTTAGGATTTTTAAAAAATTCATACAATGTGTTCAAAGGAGTAAAACCATCCCTTAAATATTATAATATATTTTATTTAAAAAACCGTTAGTTATTCGGAAAACGCTTGGTCATAATATGCTTTATATTTTATTTTTTGCATATTTTAAAATTTTTTAAAAACCGAGACAGAGTGTCCAAGGGGCTGAAACCACCCTTTTAATATTATGTTTCTTATTTAAAAAACAATTAGTTATTCGTAAAAACACTTGAACACGTGCTTTTTATTTTATTTTATTACATCATTTAAGATTTTATATAAATTCATACAGAGTTTTTAAAAAAATCGGATCACTGATTAATTTTTGCGATCTTTCTCAAACCGTTTGCCGTAGAAAGCTGAGCTTGTGCAAACAGCTTGATTATAGAGTGCAGAGGTTCGATAAGAAAAGATTCTTCGAAACTTAGTTTCCAAGGAGGTGAAATCACCCCTTAAATGTTTATAGTGGACTCGAAAGTTGTCAAAATAAAACCGCTTCTTGGTTTAAAAAACGAGCTATATTAACTCCAAAAAATAGCACAGCAGATGAAATTAATTCAGCTTTATTGGAAAAAATTACTGCTCCACAGTTAACGTACTACTCAATCGATGTAGTTATAAACCAAGAAAACGCGATTAATTTTCCTGTCGAGTTCCTACACTCTCTAAACCCTTCAGGAATCCCTCCTCATGAGCTAACTTTAAATGTGGGAGCACCAGTGATACTTATTCGAAGTTTAAAACCACCAAAGTTGTGTAATGGAACTCGGCTAGAGATTAAAACATTACAAAATAATGTAATAGAGTCTATTATTATCTCTGGACCTGGTCTGGGAGAAACAATATTTATACCACGTATCCCTTTAATATCGTCAGACTATCCTTTTCAGTTTAAACGTGTACAGTTTCCTCTAAAGTTTTGTTTCGGCATGACAATTAACCAGGGTAATCCTTAAGTAGAGCTGGACTAGACTTGCGCTACGATTGTTTTTCCCATGGTCAACTCTATGTCGCATGCTCTAGAGTAAGTTCGCGTAGAAGCTTAGCTATTTTACAGCCAGAGAATGCAACAATAAACCTGGTTTATAAAGAGGTACTCAAATCAGTCGCTAGTACCCGCTAGTAATATTTTATTTCAAAACTCTTTTTCCTGGTCTGCTTTTTTAATGTTAAAAATATCACATTCTTTTAAATATCTGAGTTAAATAAAAAAAATAAAATGTCCTACTACCTATTAAAAATAGCTTCCTGTTAAGAGTTCTGCATCAAAAGTTAAAATTCAACTTATTGCTGTTTCGCAACACTTATTTTTTTTATTAAGAAATTAGTTAAATAAATGTTTAGAGGTTAGGTATTTATATAGTGCTGGGCACAATAAATACTAATTAGTGCACATTTCCTTGAAGTAATCTAAGTAAAATAATACGATTACATAAAAATTGTATACTATAGTATAAGAAAAGATATATTTAACGTGGTTTATCTTAAATATTATTAAACTGTAATTACTTAAGCTTCAAATAATTTTTATATTTTACTTGGATGAATATTGCAAAATAGTATTAGATCAGTTGCAACTGTAAATAAGACAATGTTTATGTAATTATGGAAAATAAAGACTGAGATAATATATTTTTTTAAACATCTTTAATTTGATTTAATAATCGACCCTTTTTAAACTATTTTGATTTTTTTATTCCTAGATATTGTTTCGTCTATAAGTTCCTTATTCACCTCTTTACAAAGTTTATAAGGTTCTTAGAGGAAAAAACAAATAGATAAGGATATTGAGGTTAAAGCACCGAAACCTATACTTTATGTATAATTAAATAAATTTCAATGTTGTTCGAATAGGACAAAAAAGGGTCTATAATTATTTAATAATTAGCAACAATTTATGAAAACTCGTGATAAATATGACCTTCTTCTATGTCTAAAACAGCCTGCTCTATATGCTTCACAAATTTACTAAAACTCGAAACAGTTTTTGCGGGCATATCATTATACCCAAGGAGGAAGTTATTAAATTAAGATTTAAAAAAAAGTTTAGTTTTTTGCAAATACCTCGGAAACTATTAACATTTATACATACTTTTTGTGCTTTATTGAACAAGAATTTTAATAGTTTTAAAACCTATACATTTGGCATTAGGATGCCAAATTGTAGTAAAATTGGGTATGCCAATCACTTTATTTTCAATGAAAATTTATTATTGCTTTTATTTTAAGAATCAATTTCTTAATTAGTGGTAGTAAACCCCGGTGTTTACCTAGAAACTTTATGTTTGGCCGATTTGCCGTGTAAAATTTGCCAAAAATAAAATTTTTAGGTTAATAATAACGGCTCGTTAACAAGTAGCCTAACCCTTGCATCTAACAGTAATTGAAAAACCGGCCCTAAGCCTAATTTTTTGTTTCGTACATGCCTAATGTTCACGAAGGCATAAAATATAAAAAAAATACACAGAAGCGGATCTCAGAATGGCTGTACAAGCTATGAGAAGAGGTATATCTTAAGGGAAAGCTGCGATACAATTTAAAATACCACGTCAAACGCTTCAGTTTAGAAAATGGGAAAAATTTACGAGTGGGCCGAAATGAGTTTTCGGTTCTTAGTGTAGAAGAAGAAAGTATATTGCGATAGTGGATATTGACGAGTAATAAAAGAGGTTTTCCGAGAAAAACGGAAATTCAAGCCTCAGTGAAGGAATTTTTGGATGCAAACCCGCATCACAACCCTTTTAATGACCACTGTCCAGACGACGGGTGGTACAGAGCGTTTTTAAATGGCCAATCAGCCAGCTCCGTCTTCTCAGAAGCGGATATTCGTATGTTGGTTTTTCTTGTAATAGCAGGTTGCCCACTGCTATAACAAATTATGTACCCAGTACTTGGAGAATCGGACTTAGTGACTGTTGAAATAAATAATATTCAAAATGCTATTTCAATAGCAGGTATTATTATATTGCTGCGTCTCTATAAACAAATGCCGCCTAGTAAGTATTGATAACTTTTGTTTTGAAAGCAGCGAGCGATATTCCGAGAACACATAATGTAAAGCTAATCAGCTTAAGTTTCATAAGTTTGTTTTTGTAAGTTAGTCGCCTTCTTGCTTTTAAAGATCTCGGGTCGCCGCGTGCATTTTGTATTTTCACATTTACTTTTTGTCTAATTACATTTTTATTTACTTTTCGAGAGTGTTTTATTGAAATCCAACAGGTTATGGGCCCAGGCACCCATACAGTGAAGAACAATAATTAAAAATCGTTAAGTAGTTCGCGTAATTGACAGTATAGTAGTGAAGTGTTAAAGAAATTAGTGTGTTTAAAGACAAAGTGTACCGACAGAAAAATGGCAACCGGATATACAAGCGCCGACATTGTAAAATTTGATGGGTCAAATTTTCAGTTATGGAAATTTAGTGTATCCATTATTTTAAAGTCGAAGAAACTCCTTGATATTGTGGATGGAAGTGTTTCCCAACCACAAGACACCTCATCAGCAGACTGGAAATCTTGGGACGACAAGAATTCCAGGGCGGAAGTAATACTCCTCACCTCCATAGCGCAGCACCAATTAGAATGTTTGGTGAATTGCAAAAATGCTGCAGAAATGTGGGTTAAACTTATGTCAATTCATGAGCAAAGAACCGAAGTATCCAAGGAGCTTTTATGGCAAAAATTCTATGAATATAGAATGAAGGAGGGTGACTCAATTGCAGGTCATATTGCAAAAATGGAAAGTATGATCAGGAATCTTCACGACGTTAAGGAAGTTATTAGTGAAAGTGCAGTTTGTTCAAAAATGCTAAGCAGTTTACCGCAAAAATACAGCAACTTTAAAACAGCATGGGATTCTGTGACACCACAAGAACAGACATTCACCAATTTAACTGCTCGTCTTATGAAAGAAGAATTGAGAATGTCGAGCTCGGAAAATGAAACAAATCAATTAGCATTGCAAGTGAAAGTTTTACAAGAAAAATTAGACAAACAAGTTAAGTTCGACGGTCAAGAAAGCGGATCCAAAACAAGACATATAGCTGAACTAAAGAAAAAGACTTTATGCAACTATTGTAAAAGAAAAGGACATTGGGCCAGAGAGTGCAGAAAGCGAATATCTGATGCGCAGAAGAAAAACAATCACCAAGGTAACTCTAGTTCAGCTTATATTTGTGATTTATCGTCGTTATATTCAGCTAGTTCAGATAATGATCAACAAAAATGGATATGTGATTCAGGTGCGAGTATGCACATGACCAGCCAATTAAAGTGGTTTTCAAAATTAGAGCATCTAGAAAATCCTTTATCAGTAAAAATTGCAAATAATAAAATAATATTCGCTACAGGAAAAGGCACAATAAATTTACAAGCTAAAGTAAATAATCAATGGCATAACAGAACAATGGACAACGTTCTTTATGTCCCTGATTTAAAAAGAAATTTATTTTCCGTCGGTGTTATGACTGATAAAAATTTTTCACATCATGCCAATCAGCATAAATGCGAGTTTCGAGATTCAGATGGCAATTTATCGTGTGTCGGTATTAGAAATAACAACCTGTGGTATATGCTACTACGAATAAAACCTGATTTGCAGTGTAATGTGACAGAGGCCGATTCATTAAAACTATGGCACGAAAGATTAGGTCATATACATTTCAAGGAACTGATGAAAATAAAAGGTCTCAATTTCGATACTAAGGACGAATATTTTTGTGAGGCATGTCAGCTGGGTAAGCAGTCTCGAAAACCTCATAAACAAAATGTTTATAACATAAAAACCGATAAGCCTGGAGAAAAGATACACAGTGATGTTTATGGACCTATGAATGTTTCGTCACCCAGCGGATCACGTTACTTGGTAATATTTAAAGATAACTGAACTGACTATAGAAGTGTTTATTTTTTAAAACATAAGTCGGAAGTTTTTGCACGATTTAAAGAATATAAGGCTTTTATAGAGAAACAAACAGGCAACAAATTAAAAGTGTTTAAAAGTGATAATGGAACTGAATATGTAAATGAAAGTTTTCAACAATATTTTAAAGCAGAGGGAATTTTGCACGAAAAATCAGCACCGTATACTCCTCAGCAAAATGGCACAGCAGAGAGGGAAATACGAACTATAGTCGAATCTGCACGTTCGATGTTGTGTAATAAAAAGATTGCAACTGAATTGTGGTCTGAAGCAGTGAACACTGCTGTATATATATTAAATAGAGCCACAATAAATCGTACAACAAACATGGCGCCTATTGAAGCCTTTTTAGGCATTAAATCTGATATAAAGCATACAAAAATATTTGGAAGTGTTGCATACATGATGGTACCAGCGCAGCTCCGTACAAAATGGGATAACAAGAGTAGAAAACTGTTATTCGTAGGATATGATGGAATTTCAAATAATTTTAGATTATGGGATCCAAATAAAAGGAGGATTTACATCAGTTGTGATGTAAATTTTGATGAAACCAACGAAAATGATACTTCAGAAATAAAACAAAATTACATTCCATTGACATGTGAATTTGAAGATGATATCACAGAAGAAATCGAACAAGAAGTAGTGCAAGAACATCAGCAGGCTGCTGAAGAAGCCACCGAAGGGAATGCAAACGAAAATAACAGAATTCTTCGAGACAGAAATAATCTAAAACGTCCTGATTATTATGGCCCTTCTGTATATTGTTCAACTTTGAATCCACAAACCTACCAAGAAGCCATTCGATGTGAAGAGAATATGGAATGGAAAGCAGCAATGGAAAAGGAATTTGAAGCTTTAAATAAAAATAATACTTGGATTTTAGTGCCAAAACCAATTGACTCCTCAGTTATTGATAATAAATGGGTATATACTGTAAAAACTAACCCTGAAGGTGTTCGTTTTAAAGCGCGTTTAGTAGCAAAAGGGTATACTCAACAAAAAGGTATAGACTATGACGAGACTTTTTCGCCGGTAGTGCGCTACGATTCAATTCGCGTTTTACTCGCGTTAGCAGCTGAAAAAGACTTGAAATTGGTACATTTTGACGTTCAAACAGCATTTTTGAATGGTGATTTAAAGGAGACGATTTATATGAAGCAACCGTGTGGTTTTGAAGATAAAAATAAACCGGACTATGTATGTGAGTTAAAGAAAAGTCTATATGGACTCAAACAAGCGTCTCGTGGTTGGAATAATAAGTTTGTGAACTTTTTACAATTGTATAATTTTAAACAATTAGAGAGTGATCAGTGCGTGTTTACTGGACAGTTTGAAAAACATTTGATCTATTTAGCTCTGTATGTTGATGATGGACTTGTGTTGTCAAATTCTCAAGATGCGATTGACGATTTGATAACAAACTTAAAAAAGGACTTTAGTATTACGGTGGAGGATGCAAGACAATTTGTTGGACTAGAAATAGTGCGCGATTACGAAAACAAGACAATTACCATTAGTCAAAAACAGTACATCAAGAGTATTTTGACTAAATTTAATATGGAAGATGCGAAATCGTCGAGTATTCCAGCTGAACCTGGTGTTAGTCTTCAATCTCCATCAGACAATTCTGACATAAGAAGTGAACCATATCGTGAAGCAGTTGGTTCTCTTATATTTTTAGCAACCGTAAGTAGACCAGATATTGCTTACAGCGTTAGCCAAGTTAGTCGTTTTGTGAACAATTGGAATCAGCAACATTGGTTAGCAGTTAAGAAAATTATGCGCTATCTTAAGTATACGATTGATTATAGAATTGTATATAAAAAGACAGACAATGTTGACGTAATTGGTTACACAGATGCTGATTACGCTGGTTGTCAGCAGACACGAAAATCTACAAGTGGATATATATTTATATTGGCAGATGGTCCAATTACTTGGACAAGTCAAAGACAGAGCATTGTTGCTCAATCAACGACCGAAGCAGAGTATGTTTCTCTAGCTCTAGGAGGAAAAGAAGCAGTATGGTTAAAATCATTCCTCAATGAATTGGAAATCCACCAAGAAACAATTACTATGCGAGTGGACAACCAATCCGCAATCAAGTTGGCAAGAAATCCTGAATTTCACAAAAGAACGAAGCATATTGATGTGCGATTTCATTTTATTCGGGACTTAGTGAATCGTGGTGAAATCGATATAGTGTTTGTGGAAGGTAAAAATCAGGTAGCTGATATTCTTACCAAACCTTTACAGAAAAGTGTATTTTACAATATTGTTAAAATGATGAATATTGAATAGCATTTGGAATAAGAGGGAATGTTGAAATAAATAATATTCAAAATGCTATTTCAATAGCAGGTATTATTATATTGCTGCGTCTCTATAAACAAATGCCGCCTAGTAAGTATTGATAACTTTTGTTTTGAAAACAGCGAGCGATATTCCGAGAACACATAATGTAAAGCTAATCAGCTTAAGTTTCATAAGTTTGTTTTTGTAAGTTAGTCGCCTTCTTGCTTTTAAAGCCGCGTGCATTTTGTATTTTCACATTTACTTTTTGTCTAATTACATTTTTATTTACTTTTCGAGAGTGTTTTATTGAAATCCAACAGTGACAATAGGTGGTTGATAGTGGAGTTATTTAAGGAGTATATAGGGAATAATCTCTATCTATATTTAAACGAATGTGGCACAGTATTTCCTGTCATTCTTTTTGTGGAAGACCACTCCACACATTAAACTATCAAAGTTTGTGGGCTATGCACGAAACTGGGAAAAATTTTAGTAGCTTTGTAACCAAACGCGATACACATTTTGTTTAGGAATTTAGAAGAAATTCACGATTTAACCAAAGAAAAATGTGCACCTCTTTTAAAAGCCATTGTGGATGCATGTGCAAATTATTCTGACTAGATTTGAAGTCGGTTTGTTTCCGTGGAATTATTCGGCAACTGATTTTACCAAATATTTAGGGCTGCAAACGCATTATCCACACAATAATAATAATAATGCTAATCTTGAGCCGGGAGGAAATTCAACTACTGCTTCAACATATGGCTTCTCTATTATCCTTCGTCAATTTGACCAAGAAAGCAATGACGACTTTATATTACTTTATAAAATCTATTTTATATTTAAAAAGACACAATATGTTTACCTACAGAATTTAATTCCCAAGAAATTACTTTAAAAGAAATTCATATGGCTACAGACAATCTCATTTACAGCAAGAGCCCAATGAGAACTCTGTTTCACGTGAGATAAAAGATACATCAATGGCTAACACAAACGCCAGTATTCCCGGAAGAAAGAAATTTTCTTCATAGAATGATTAGACGCGGGGAAAGAAATGAAATTTTAAATGAAAATGAATATGAATAATTGGGATCACAGAACATGGTGCTTTAAAAAATCAATTAATGAATTTAAATCTGGCTGATTATATTACATGGCCAGAAACACCTCAAAGGAAAGGAAAGAAAGCAAGCAAGTTCAAACCGAAAAAATTAGAAACCAAAAAAACAGAACAAGAAAAATAGGCAGCTGGCAAAATAGGTTCGTTAAAAAAAATTAAATAATTCAATATGTATAACACCATCTTTCTTTGACAACTATCCTCGTCAAAGTTGAAAAATAATAAAATTTTGATTTTTAAGTTGATATTTTATGAGAAAAATATAAGTCACATTAAATCTAATAGTTATTTCACTACTGGTTTGAATGTAGATATATGCATATAACTTAATTTATAGTATACATTTCGATGACAGTGCATTCTGTGATAGTCACCTTTTACACGAGAAACCGAAAGTCAAATTCAAACTTTGCCCAAAATTGATTTGACATTGTAGAAGTGCAGGAACACACGCATCCAATGTGTGATATTCACGTAAGGGAAAAAATTTAGTAAATAAATTTAAAAATGACTATATTTAGACTGCGGCTTACCGGCCAATTTTATCTGACTTGACGTTTCATGGGCAAACTTAAATATAGCTATTATTTTTTTTTGGAGATTAAACATTGCCGTTGTATAAGCGGATAAGACCTCACTCTATACAACGACATTACATTATTTTTTTACAAGAGTGCGCTTGTAAAGAAGTATAATTTTATTTAACAGTCATAAATATATAATTGTTTTATTGTGTAAGTATCAATACAGGCTAGACGCCTGGTTCAAGGTGGATTCAAGGTGTCCCGTATATAAGAAACCATTTTATATTCAGCCCTGTATCATTAAAATCGTCGTTTTTGGGGGAAAGAGGTAAATACGTCGAAAAAACGTTCCGTCTAAAGACTGGTACAAAATCCATCTCAATTCACGTTAAGCCTGATTTTTGAGAAATATCTAAAATGTAGCGCACACGATTTTTTTTTTGGTTTTTGGCTTTCGTACCATCATATTCGCTTTTTTTTTGCATTAAAAGAAAGCTGTTACTTTTTATAGGTGTGATTTTACCAACGCGACATCATGATAAATATTTCTGACAAGGAGATTTTTTACCCAACATGGATTTATAAATCTGCAAATGTCTCCACAAAAGCGTAAAAATGAATATTGATCAAAAAGTAAAAAAAAATTCACGGAGCCTGCTCAAATTTTATAAAGTTTTAACATTTATTTCTTGCCAAATTTTATTTAGCAAATATACTTTCGGTATAGGGTAGATTCAGAAGTTGTTTTAATTTATTTTTTGCTTTATACGGGATTCCACATATATACATGAAGTAAAATGACGCCTATTTTACTATGTTTAGTAGCCATACATATCGAAAAAGTAAGGGATATTGAAAAAAGTGTCTGTTTTGCAAACAAAATAGGTATATTATTCATAGTTTTAATAATTAAAAACCGGCCTTTACAGCCTAAAAATGTATCATGTCGAAAATTGTTTCGTGATAATAGAAACTAAAATTGATTACTGAATAAAATATAGGGTTAAATCAAACCATAAGTTTTTACATCAGTTTTTGAAACATCCTGTAGAACAAACTGTCTTGAGTATCCAGACTGTATACTGATAGTTTTGACGCCTAGTTCTTAATATTTTGCTTTTGGATGATAAACGTATCTTTTTTTAAAGAAAAGGCAGCAATATTAGTATATTGATGAATTTTTTTTGTTATATAGGATTCGCGTTAAAAAAGTCCATTCGATAAGTAGTTTCTTACTTATGATTTTTTTTAATATTGTTCTGTCGTATTGGATTTTTACCAAAATATAAATATTTCATCCCCATATGACACTTAGTTTTTGGCCAAAATTTGAAGTCAAACGGGTACCTAAGTAGTTTTCGAGATATGCTGCATAAAGACAGAACCACAGACCAGAAAGAAACATGTTTTTCGAAGTCCAGTGATCCTAAAAGTTAATTATTTTCCAACACTGACATGTGACTCCTGTCAGGAAAAGAGATCTGAAAATTTTGAATTCATCGATGTTTAAATTTACAATATTTCCAGCTAATATGATGCCTAAAAAATAATTTGAAAGGGGAAATCCGAGACTACAAAATATGATAATTAGTTTTTACATGTAAACATTCTAAAATACAGAAGAGGTATTTCTAAAAAATGTCTAATATTTTTACAGTTTTATAAATTTAATCGGCTTTTTACAAATAATTTTTTGTTCACTTGTGCGTATAACATATGTGACTGTGTAATATTATCTTCACTATCTCTTCTCTAAACTTCTGATGAGCAGCAAATAAAAAATTATTAAAAAAACAAAGTTTATTGTTTTTTTTTTGGAAATATTCCAATTTTTAGAAATTTTAAATATCCCTCACGACAGTTAAAATAGAACATTTTTCTTTAAGTCGCTTCTTCATTTTCCTAAGGTTATTTATTCATTATTCTGAGCATCGTCTTTTCTGTATGTAGAGAAAAGAATTTAATTTCTTTATTGAATGAAAATCGATCACGCAAACATGCTTTAGCAGCTATTGTAGCCACGGATTTTTTCTTTCAAATTCGTTTTTAAACAACAAAAAAATAAGTTGATGGAATTATTCCAACATTGGTCTCCGGATGCGTTTATAATTTTCGGGTTTTTAACTTTAGTGGAAGAAAATTAACTCTTCCTATCCATTTATATTAGAAGACGGCATATTTAGAAAAAACATATTCAAAACATTTTTGTACAGAATATCCAGACCTTAATTTTTTCACATGTATATAATTGCTATATTTAAAATATTTTGGCAGATATTGGAAAAAATATGATTTTTTGCATCTTCTTCCAATTAAATCCTGAGCTCCAGTCTAAAAAATGGCTCCCCTTTATGAACTGACTCATACAGTGAGGACGTAAAGTCTGTCACCCCCCAGTATACTTCAATGATAATAAAAGAGCAATTTTTTCATTTAAAAAAAATGACAGCTTAAAAAGTCAAGAAAACAGCTGGTTGCAGTTTCGAAACTTTTTTTTATTGGAAGGGAGATTGAGTGATACATCGCTTTAAAGGCCTAAAAGTTTCCGAAAATATCATTTATCAAGTTAACCGGAATGCACAGGAACTACCTTTAGAATTTATTGTCAAAATTTCAAGTAACGGGGACGGTAAAAGATGTCCCAAGATCTGTGAGGTCCAAAATTAGCGAAAACGTGAAAATTCAGGTCGGTCATCAATCCTATACAATGTACTATAGGTAGCTGAGACATGCAATATTTCGCGTTTGTCCGTTAAGAATATTTGAAAATCCAATAAATTTCATCCTTATAAAATAAAAATTGCCTACCCGTTAATCAAAAATGCGACTATATAGAGTTTTGCGGGATAATGGCCGAAAAGATCACAGTATAACCCAGTTATCTGAGCTATATTTGTTTTAGTGATAAGAGCACCTTTTTCCTGATTGGAAAAGTTAACACTAAAAATTGTAGATATTGGAGTGATGTATTTCGCGAAGAACATACCCAGTTTCCTTAAAAAATAAATGTTTTGGCTGGTATTTTGGGCGACAATATCATATTCATATTTTTGAAAGGAAATTTAAACGGCCTGACATATCTTTAAATGATGCAGGATACTATCACTCTACCAATCATAATATTGTTGCTCAAAACCCACGTGAATTCCACTTTGGCAGGTCCGAGAAAGTGACCACGTCGCTCGCCAGATCTCACACCCCTTGATTATTTTCTGTAAGGTTATATGAAATCTCAAGATTTCAAAATGGCTACGGATTTTTCGAACCCACTGGGTGAACGTACCATCAAAGTGTTCAGGGATAAACCCTCAAACCCTTCATAATGTGAGAGAAGAATTCACTAACAGGATGTTCATTTGTCAAGAGGGGTACGGCGGATATTTACAGCATCTTTTAAAATGAAAATTTGACGTTTTCCTTTTTCTGTTTGTTTTAGTTTTTAATGTTAATGTACTAATTATTATACTGTTTTAATGAAATATTCACCGTATCATTTTCGTGCTTCACTTAGTATGGAGTACTGACATTGGTAACCTCAAAAAAATACTCCAAAGATATAAAAATGAGTCTATTACGAAAGATTGTTATTGTTCATCATTTGAGAACTGCTTAATCAAATGTTTTCAATCGGGGATTGAATTAAGAATAAAAAGACCTTTAAAACGATGTATCACTCGACCCCCCTTCTATAAAAAAAAAGTTTCGAAACTGCGCTCAGCTGTCTCCTTGTCATTTAAAGCTGTCATTTAAAAAAACATGGAGAATTAGCTTATATATTATCGTTTCAAATTGTATGACAATATAACGGACAATTTATTAGGTAAACGGGGAGCGACGGACTTTGTCCTCACTGTATAGCACTTCTCTTAAATTATGCTTGACTTATGCTCGATATAGGGTGCTTTTGGAGATAGAAAAGAACTTTAAATGTAATAGTTGTAGTTGCATGAACCGCCAGGATTTTTGTCAGAACAAATAAATGAACATCGCCCCTCTGTCAAAGACCAACTACAAACTTGTGGTTTTTTTTTAATGCAACAACCCATTTATAATTTTTTTTTATTGAAATCCCTATATTCTCCCAATTTCAATAATATATAAATATTACATATCTATTCTAACCGTTCTTTCAATATCTAACATCAAATAAAATAATTGACATACCTAGAAAAGTGGTGTGACCTGCGGGTAATGATGACTGATTAGCTGTCATTATCAAAAATAAACTTTTATTTTAGAAATGAAGGAGGTATTTCCGAAACGAATACCTTCAAAGTCATAGGTATGGCGATTGTGCTTGTGAAACCAAACTATCTGAGCTTGACGCTAAATTAAGATTGCGGAATACCCGTCGCTATGCCTGATGAGTTTCGGAAATATTAAAGTGTATTTTACTTTTACCGTAAATATATAACGTGTACATTATTGTCTAAGTGGGGAGATTATAAGGGTTTCAATAAAAAAAATATAATAAATAGCCTGTTCAATTTATTAGTTGTGATAAAAAATGTCGATTCAGGCAAAGGTAAAACCCTACAAGTTTTTTCTATCTCTAAAAGTAAAAGCTATATGGTGTCGCAAAATATAAACATACACTCGGGCATATACAATGTGTTTATAAAATCTTGCGGAATTTCTAATAAAACTCAGGTAAATATATAAATATAAAGCGATTTATTAATTTACGCTTTTTTAAGTATTTAGAATACAAGGAGGTCCGTTTAGATATTGTACCATCAGTGTTTTTTGAATACTTTGGAATTTATTACATAATTAAAATTTGAACGAAATTAAAAAAGAATTTTTTGATGTATATAAAATTGGGAAAAAGTTGAAAGTCATTTAAGTTGAATAGTGGCATAATAAACTAAGATAGAATTGTGTGAATTCGTTTTGCCTTATATGCCTGGATATGTAATATTTTACATGGAAATTTCTTTCAAATCTCTAGGTAAAAAACTATGTTCAAATAAAAAAATTACCACCAATTTTGAATCGTCTACACCCATGATTTGGAACTATTTTTTGTAAAAATAGTAATTTTAATCTCAGTCGAATTTCTGTAAGACTTCATAGACGCTCTGAATAATAAAGAAGAAACAAATTATTGGGATTAAAATAAATATTATTTTAGATATAAAATATTTTTGCTGCAAACTTAATCAGTAACAGCTAGAGATCTTCATTTATATTTAAAAAAATGACGATAAACAGAGATAAGATGTACGCAATACATATTTTTTTAGTACATATACTTAGTGTTCGAGAAAATATAATACTTTGACATAATATAAATGGAGCCAGTTAAAGTAAAATATTGACAGATATCCATATTTCTAACTATAGTGGAAATACAGCACAAATTTGCTTTTTTTCGAACACAAGTTTCTTATTCGAACCATATTTTATTAAAAAAAATAATTTAAATACTTAAAAACAAAAGAAAATTACAATATGCCTATTTGAACATATGTTCTTTCATTTAAAAAAATATACAATTTGAAAATTTTGGGAATGGTTTTATAAAAGTCACAAAAAAATATATTGTTTAAAAAAACTTAATGTGGAAAAATGTAGTAAAGTATATAAAATCGTTTTTTGACTGATAAACCAATATATTCATATGGTATTTTTAAACAAAATAAGTCGTACTTTTTTGTATTTTTTATTTGTGTTGCATATTTATTAACTGACAATGTATTAGCGAATTTAAACGAACACTATTTGAGAGGTAAAATATAAGCTTAAAGTATAAATGTAAGTTGTGACCAGGTAGTTATAATTCCGTATATAATTTATTTTTGTATAATATTATTAGTAAGTATACAATTTTTAAGCATATTAATGATATTATTATTATATAAAAAATTGGTCTATGAAACAAAATTAAAAAATATCTACATATATCTATGAGTTTAAATTAATTAAAACCTCGTATTGAATAGTTTTAAACAATCACAATAGTTTTAAAAAATAAAACAAAATCGATTTATTTGGAAATTTTTGTTAATTATTCATAATATATACAGTTTTTTTTTATCTATTTCAAAATTAATTTACAAAATATTAGGTATGTTAAAAGAAATTACTGCACAAAAAACTTTTGGTAATTAAAAAAATAAAATCTATAAAACTGAATTTATCGTAGTTAAAAAACAGATGCCTATAAATATTCGAGTTTAGGATTGACTCTGTATTTACCGTGATATTATAGTTGTGATTATGTTTTGAGCACTTCTTGACTTTTTAATTGCTTAATTTTTTTTACCAGATTATTTATGTTTTAAGAAATAAAAAATATACAGGATTTTTCAAAAAACGCATGTGTCATCTTTTATTTTTCTTTAACCACACAATGTTCTAGATACATTTTATGTCGCATTCTCCATACCTAATTCCAACTACTTTTGATATAAAACATCTAAACGGCATTACTTATGCCGAAATAAAATACACGTCTTAGTTGGAAAAAAATGAATCTCAAATTAAATTGTAAAGTGATTTGATAAGGTAACAATCTAAAAAGCTAAAACAAAAATCTGCAATTTGTTTTGCCCAAAGTTCAACGTCATAGGTTTTACAGACTTTTAAATTTTGAATTTCTCAACAGTTTTTGAAGGTATGATAAACAAAAGTTTATACATGCCAAACTTTTTAAGAACACTCAATATTACAAAATATTTTTATTTCATTCTTATAGAAAATATGCAGAACTGCTTATAATTCGGTAAAAAGCTTGTTATAAATTTAAAAATAAAAGAGAAGGTTAAAAATTAACATTCCATAATTCTGCAATTTTTGCCATAAAACCGCTTGAAAAATTCTAACATATTGGTATCATAAGTTAAAATTAGTTGTAAAATAACTAAAAAATGTGGAGGCTTTACAATAAAAATATAATAATTCGTCATAAATGCATAGCTATACATATAAAATTCCACTGATTCATTAAATTCGCAGTAGAATATCACATTAAGTGAAAAAATTTTCTTGTGATTTATTTAATATAACTGTTAAAAATTAAAGATTTTTAAAGCCAAATTTGGGTATTGGTGAGATAAAATATTTTAAAACTTCTTTTTAATAACGAGCGAATTAATCTAATTTAAGTTATAAATAGCAATAGACATACGAAATACTGAAAGTTGTTGACGTGAACTTTTTCTGCATATGTATAAAAATATTCCTACCCACAATTTGTAAAAATCATTGGCGTACATGATGAGAAAGTATCTACTATGTTTGCCGAAACATATTTTTTAAATTTTATTCGAAATAAATTAGTTTAGTTTTGTGTTTTAAATAAATATTTTATACCTACTAATATTTATAAGCATATTTGCCGAAAAAAAATTGTAGCTTAACTAAAATATTATACATATTTTGTGATACCAATCCATTGTAATATTTTTTCTTGAATAGCTTTTAAATTTTTCGATTATAAAAGAGGTAGATAAATGACACCTAGCTACATAATAAATAAATAATAGTACCTGCCTGGAAATATGTAGGAAGTAAGCATTACATAAACTAACTATAATTTTTGGAAGATAATTTGTTTCTAATCCGAACTGTGTTAGTGAATAGATCTTATAATGGAAACTTGCCGGTTCGAAGGACCACATGTTAAGACGTTAAGTTGATTTTTAAATGCCATTGTTTTAAAAGTAATGACTTACAACTTTCCATTCAGAAGAAAATTTAAAAATATACAGACATAGATTTTTTGTATTCGACTTAATTGGTATAATAAAACTGTATAACATATTTGACATAAAAAATATACCCACAAAAGTAAATTAGTAATTAAGAATACAATCACCAAAGTTCCCGACGTTGTTGGTCGGAAATCGTCCGACACCCAGCGTCTCCGCCAAAACGCCGAGATTTCCGAGCCACCACCTCGGTCCCGTCCACCGAACACCTATCAATCCCCCTAAAACGGCAAAAAAACAACCCCCGTAACCCTTTTATTTTCGTTGCAGACACCATCGAAAAGACTAAAAATGTCCCCGGCCGCATCAGACAGAGACAAACACACGAAGGCGTCGCAAGCCACACCCTCCGAGGCCTAACTCCGACGCACCAACCCACCGAAAGTGTGAAAAGAGTGGGGGAATTGTCGCCCTTCTATTGGCCGCTGCGCGTCGGTGTCAACTCGCCGGCCAATCGCGAAGCGTCGGGATCATTAACGCCGCTAAGTGTTGGCTTTGCGGGTTCTAGTCTATAGTTGTCCGTTGTTCGTTATACGGTTAGGTGCGAAGTTACGCGCGGAAATTCTGGCCGTTGGGACCAGTGCTTTGTATTGACTGTGATTGGCCAAAAGACACCGGTCGCGTACGCGAAAATCAAGCCAGCTTTGGTAGTTTTCTTTCGCCACGGACTGACAGTGTTACGACAAAGTGCTAATTTGAGGATATTCTTTGGTCGTCCAAAGTTTGGTGCGGATAATTTTTCGTTGTGATAGCCACCGTTCGAAAAAAGAAACGGCTTATCCTTCAGTGTAAGAGTGACTATGTTCTGAACTGTGATAAGAGGAAAAAATCAGTGATTTATTTGCGTGTAAGTGTCTTGTTTTTATATTTCTTTGTGCTTTAAAAAATAATAATAAACCAATTCATTTCTTGGATTTTGCCGGTTCGAAGGACCATATATTATGCTATAGAAAATTTTAACATGACTTTAAGACGATTTTAAAAAAGCCAAGAGGAATACATTTAGGCAAAAAATAACTTACTACGTTAGATAAATCAGTGTTACGGAAAGTTCTGGAAATTTAAAAATACCTAATCCAATCATTCAGTTTATAATGTTATAATAATTTTGTTAAAATCGATAGTTCAAACCGGTTGATAAAAAAAAATGAAAAAACATTTGAAACTTAAAATCAGAAACCCTTAAAAAAATGGCCAAGGAGTCTTAAAACCAGAACGAATACACAGGGTAATCGGGAAAATAATAGCACATTCTTTAAGTACAAATTCAGCACACAACATTCTTGACAATACCTAAGTATTTAACAAAAAAAATTAAATACATTGGAATAGATAACTACCCTAATTACACAAAAACCAATTGCATTGTAAAATATTTTTGTTAATTAAAAACTTAGACTTTACTCGTGAAATTTGACAATACTTCCACTGTTTTTTTGACTGTTATAAATACTGTTTAAAAAAAATCAAAAATAGATATCCATCCACGAGTGACCATGATAAGGAAAATTACAATATCTACTTCATCTTAGCCAATATTAAAAAATTACAGTTTATTAAAACAAAATTATAAAAAAGATGTATGATACCAGCTCGAAGGGCCTCATGTTAAGATTAGATCTGCAAGTTAGGCATGAATTTATAATTTTTTTGGGCTGAATTAGTAGACTACTTTTAACGCTATTGTATAAATAAACAATACCTGTTTTATTTATCAGGATTATTTTTAAAATAAAAAAAAATCTGAAACAAATAAACTTACTAACCAACATTTCCCACCCGCCAATTTCATTCGCGTGTTAGCACTATTGAAAAAAATATCATAATGAGAAACATTTTTTTTGCTATATATTAATCTAAAAGAAGTTTGGTAGAAATAAAGAGCATAGTTTTTAAAATTATACCTATTTATATAAAAAAAAAATATTTTGAATTTCATTTTTAAACCTAAAATAGTCAAAAACTTTCTCAAAAATCCCATTTTCCATCTCCAGAAAAATCGTAAGCTGCGAAAAATATTTATAATAAATTATTTTAGTTTAAATGGTGTTGAGAAAAGCATGCAAAACATGGTTTTAAATGTACGATTTTTTCCGTCGGATTACAAACTCGGCTTTGATGCCATAAAAAAGTGTACGCTACATACGAATTCATTAACAACCGATATCATTAAACATACCTAATAATTCTAATAACAAAATTTAAGATTTTCTGATCAAGTGAATTCAATAGCGACATAAATGTACTATAATCTTAATGCCCAGAAATCGCCTTAAAACTATAAAACATGCCGTTCACATACTGCGGTAATATGTTTAAAGAAATACCTACTGTACCACTTACATTTTTTTTAGGTACGTAGACATTAATTTAGCAATAACGAAAGGTTTTTTAAAAACACAATTTTAAATTCAATACCAATATGAAATAGAGGCTTGTTGCCAAAAACTGCTTTATAAATATAAACTATAAAAATAAATAACCTGCATTGGTCCCAGGGTTTGTTTTCAGTTATATAAATACATATTAAAGATTATTTTTGTCCAACTTTTTAGTTGTTTTTTTTTTAAAAACTTCAAAAAGAAAGAGTTGTTTCAAAATTATCATAAAATCAAATCAAAATTATAACTCAATATTTTTTACATAATTCGTCAAAAATGCTTTTGTTGGAGTCCTCTAAACAAAAATGTCTGGGGACTATAAAACTATATATTCTTTATTTAAATAATAATTGGTATTTTGGAAAAAAAGCATACTACTACCATACGAAAGAATATAAATACATTTTTTAATTATTATTTCTCATTTTATTCTAAGGTGCCTATTTGAATAGTATCATTTATAAACAAATCTTTTTTATTTTCTATTTTCTTTATACTTTAAAAGAAGAAGATTGAGAAATCTGAGTTAAAAATATTTTTAAAGCCTTTATTTTGTAGTTTTTATCATCAACCGGGCGCATACATCGAGAGCAAGTTTATATTATTGATATTATAACCTGGGGAAATAAATCATCTTAATTCAAGGTACTTAAATTTAAAAAAATATCTGAATTAATGCATAATTAGGATCTGGTGAGGACCTGTGTTTCTCTTGGAGCAATAATTTAGCTGAATATCTTTTATATATTAGTTTAAGTAAAGTAGGTGCCTTAGTTAAAAAAATTGTACACACATTTTTCATGTCATGCATTTATTTATATTTATCTATTTAAGCTACGGAATTAAAATTTTACAACAATATTAAATATTCAGATATCTAGGATAATTGTAATACACATTTTGGGTGTTTTTATTGTTACTTCATTACTTTAGCGTTTGTGCTGTACTGAAAAAAGAATCTAAGTAGGAAACAATATAAATTAATATTAACTATAAATATTTTATCAAAAGAAGCAACTGCATATTTTATAAGTTTAGGATGATTATTAATCTTTGAAGCTAAAAAACTATAACAGTAAGGAGACCTGACTTAAAACTTATTTCCAAATTTAGTTCAGACAAAAATTGTGTTAAACCTAAATACATCACTTTCTTTCCAATCCGAAAAAGAGAGAGAAAAACATGTATATTGCCTACACCATTAGTCAAATAGATACTCGTCATACCAGTAGCAGTAAGGAACAAAAAATATATAAATAAAATACAAGAAGAATTATAAATAGACGCATTCAATGCCCAATTTATCTAGAAAAGCGAATCAAAATAATCTCGTGTTAAATTAAAATGTACAAAAAAATTAAATTTTCCATTGGACAAAAAACTAGGCAATAGGTTTTTGTTCTTAAATTAATATATTAAATACACATCTTAGTTAAACCAAAGATAAAGTATTTTTACAACAAATTTGTTACCTGTCACAATTTTATTAAGGTATAAAGGATGAATTTTAAAAACTACGATATTAAAAAAAAACTTTGCTCACTTTATAGGGTGATTGTTTGTAATATGAATAAGCTGTTAATCTATCTGCTAAAACTTTTCGAATAGAAAACGGCATTTTTCATTTTTATAAAAACACGGGTATTTCGTTGTCATGAGTTTTAATGTCAAAACAAACATGTTCATTGGGTTGATTGTTTACTTAAAATGAAGTAGCAATATGAGATTTGCTTTAAATAAAATTAAAAGTTTTCATTAAAATAAAAAACGGCAATGTCTGCTAGGCCAGTGTCTTGTTGAAAGTGTTTATACTTAAGTTATTATAAAGCTAAAGATTGTAAAAACATGCCTTCATGAAAATGTGTGTTGTATTGGCATGATCGAATTTTTGGTCTATCCATTTTTACCATTTTTTGCGAAATTCTGATCCCATGTCGGGTTAAAAGTTCTTCCTATACTTCTTAATTTCTAGCACTAGCACAACTCACAAGTTTAGCTATATAGAAAAAAAAGCAAATAACTAAATATTCATATACACAGCAATACATCAATAATTCCATGGTTTTTTGTTTTCAATACTAGTAAAAAATCAAATGAAAATTATTTTGCTTAAAGTAAAATATAAAATAAAAAAGCAAATCTTTAGTTAAAGCTTAGCTTAAATAGCTTTTTGCCTATGTCTTTTTAAAATGTATTTTTATGAGTCCGACCTAAAAAAAGGATTTGCAATAAAAAAATAACAGCAGTTTCTATTTTCTGAAATTGATCCAATCCCCAATCCCTTGAAAAATGTAATATTTTTATTAGTAACGGCAAGAGGATACATGAATTTTGCATTACTGCCTTTCTTTCGATTAGGTATTATAAATTCAGTAAAACTTGCTCTTAAACGTTTTTATCAAAAATGGAAAATATATAAACAAATCAATCTTCAGTTTCAATCCCCATAACTAGTACTGAGAAGAAGAGAAGAAGTAAATACGTAGTGCAATAATATGGTTTGAGAATTAATAATTATTGTTAGATCTGGACGAATATAACAAGAGATATTGTTTAAAGAGAAATATGAAATGGTGGTATCTATATCTTTTTCTATCCTCAAAATTGTATTCAACAACAAATATTGTTAAAATGTTATATGCCTAGCACTGAAAATATGAATGAATGCTTAACACTCTGTGGGTATATTAATATAAGAAAAAATATAAAAATAAGCGACTTTTTACTTTATACAAGTACCAGCATTCCATAGAAAGGAAAAAATAAATAAATAAAAGTATTTTTATATCTCCGTATACCGAAGGAAGCATCTACTTGTATGTAATGTTTAACATCACTCATCTATTTATTATTTCATTTATAATAGCATTACAAAATTCGACATGAAATATATAACAGAATTTTTCAAAACCTAGACAGAATCCGTAAAATTTATTATATTTTTTGATCTATCCATTTTTACCGTGTCTAGAAGCATCTGAAATTGCGAAATTCTGAACCCATGTCGGGTTAAAAGTTCTTCCTATATTTCTTGACTTCTGGCACTTATATGTATAACAGGGTTGACTACATAAAAAGGCAAATAACTAAATAAGTACATATACAGCAACAAATCAACAATTGCTTGCCTGTTTTCAATATTAACAAAAATAAAATGTAAATTATATTGTTTAAAGTTTAAAGTAACATATAATTAATATAGGTAAAAACAACACTAAAAATTAACAAGATAAAAAAGAATATTGAACAAAATAAAAAAATTATAAATAAAAGAATAAACGTAGTTTTACCTAACAGTAGGTAAGAATATTTCAACGAATTTAGAAATATATTCTAATTATTGTTTTTAAGGGTCATTTACTTACAAAAAATAGGGACAACGCAAGTTCGGAAGAAAAAGTTAAGTGAAATTCTTAAACTATCGAGTTTTTTCCCTTATTAAGACCATAGTTTTATTATAATAAAAATGAGTTGAAACGTATTAAGGTATTGATAAGGCTTACAAATTCAAGAAAAACTGCTAATATCTTAGTTAGTTTTAGATATATGAAAACTAAGCTTAGGACAGAGGACTTTAAAATGTACGAAAAAACAATTCCACTTGAACTTGAAAACCTGCTACTTTTTATTGAATCTTTGATTTTATCGTGAACTGCTAGACTGGTTTTATACTATATATGCATGTTTAAATCTTGGAAAGTTGAAAATTCCAAACCATTTGACTTATAGCAAAACTTATTGCGCATTCTTACCTTAGTTTTTTACCATTTTTCTTATTACTGTCACTTTCCAGTTCATTCTGGCACTTTTTTTCAAAAGCGGAAAATATTTAAATTTTGCTTAGATTAGAAGTTGATGCTACTATAGATATAATAAAAAACTAAAGAAGCAATTTTTAATTCATTTTGCTCTAAATCAGATTGTTAAGCTTCTCAATTGTCTCCATTTTCAATTCTAAATATTTTGAGAACACTAGAAAAAAGGTACAGAGTCTGTTACACGACACCAGACAATGACTTATTTTTTACAATATTGTCCAATATTGTAAAAATTTCTGTTAAATTGATTATAAACTACCACGATAATGTTTCTCCAAAACTCAAAACTATTAACGACATTAATAAACTAAAAGGTTTAATATTTATTCTTATAACTGCTCTGGATACGAACGACCCTGCCATCATCGGTACCTAGATCGCAATTGAGAGATGGGATTGTCTCATAATTTTCATTTTAGGTGAAAAAATGTTTAAAACAAAATTTAACAAGGCAGAAATATACAGATTTGTCATGTAAATTATAGATTTTTTTATGAAGATGGCGGTTTATCTTAAACAATTATTTTATGTATTTATTTGACTACGATAACGTACGTACAGAGTATCTGGTAGCAACTATATGTGAGAAAATAATTAACAGAAATGTTCAGGATTATATCACATAGATAAAACGATGGCAATGAAATAAATAATAAAGAATACAAGAATACAGACAAGTTACGCAAAACAATAAAGCACAATTTTCCCCTTTACTCTGCTAGTGCGTCACAAACATATATCTTTTTATACAAAATGCCTTTAAAACTTATAAAATATCCTCAATTTTTTTATAACATTTTTCAAAATTCTCCAATTTCCTATTATTTGAGCCTGGAGCTTTATGTAATTGGCGAGTACTACTAATACTATCGGGCATTTCTGGGAAACGCCTAGAAAAAGACAATTCCTGAACCATTCTCCACAAAGCCGCTGTATCTTCAAGGTAGTCCACGCAGTTATTTCTAGAAAGCAATAAGGCATTTGGGACCCGGCATGTACAATGGTTTTATTATTTTTCTTTATTTGACGGAACTTTTATTTTACACCTACCGGAAGAATCGTACCATTATTTGGATGTTGTTTCAAGCATGTCAAACCATGTCTCATCGAGGTAATTTATTAGATGATTTTCAGAAACGGTGTTTTCTTATCGATGTCCTGCACTGGATGTTCTATACTCGGGATGCCATTTTTGTAATGGCTGGAATTCCATAAATACTTGATGATTGCCGATTATCCGATATCTGAAGTCCATTTTAAACAAAACTCTCCAAAAGCTAGTGACGCTACAGCATATTTTAAAATTTCTTCATTCGTTAGTTATCAAGTCCTTGTCGTTTTCATCGAAACGTTTGGTAGAACCGGTAATTTGCGATTATTTCTCGATGTGAGGGGATTTCACCCTATTCTTTTCACCATAGTCAGAGGTAACTTAGTCAAAACACACATTTCACTTACAGCAGCACTAGCGTCGCTGTTAATTACATAACTATAAACAGTTTTTACAATTCCCCTAGCATCGACAGATAAATGCTTTTTCTTCACCAGAACGCTAGAAAAGCCACATCAATGATTTTTCACGAATATTGCGACTGAACCCTTGAGAAATAAATACTGACATTCGATTTTTTAAAAATATATTTAAAATACATGCTATAGGCAAACATTGAAAACATTTCAAATTATCATTTTACACTTAGAAATCATTTATTTTACTATTTTTCTTTGTTGACTCCCAAGTTCTTGTGTACACAATGGGATCGGCCCAGTAGTTGGATATGTATATGTATATATATACATATATATATATATATATATATATATATATATATATATATATATATATATACATATCCAACTACTATATACATGAACCATCAAACGGATGTTCACCGAAAGGACTATCAGAAGCTCAACAAAGTAGATTTGGACAAATTGTATCCGAGCTTCTTCATCTTCTGTGGCAGAATGTTGTTTTAACAAAGGTTTAATGTATTTTTGCGTGAATTGCTTAGGCTCCAATTAGATGCAAAAATGAGATTTCCTGAATGCGTTCCGGTAATTATGAATGTCACTACGTACGTGGTCCAAAGAATGCTTCCTTCCGTGAATCTTCAGGACCTCATATGGAGAATATAGATAGATAGACACGGATAAGGAAGGATGCGCATTAATTTAAATATACTATTGTTTCTTACTTTGGTTTCAACGTTAGAGCCAACTTAACAGCCTAAACGCAACTTGCGATAATATGAATAATAATAATTTATTATAAATAGCATATATATTTTAATACCTGTTATAGTGATAGAATTGTATATAAATTACTGTATATTAAGACTAAATTTGAAACTAGTGTTAACTAGCTATTCTTTGTTTCAGGAGCAGCTAAACCCGGCCGCACCCACCACACCACCTCCCCCCGTCGAAACTGTTCTTTTATGGTTGGAACGAAGCGGTGGACCAGCTCTACCGCTAAACCTTGGTCCCGATGCGTTTCGAAAGTACGCTGGACACACACGAAGCCGTGAAAAAAATGGCATACCACCCGTTCCTTCAGCTGCCGCGCCAGACGGACTTCAGCGTCTCCTCGCTCCTCACGGCGGCCAACAACAACTCCCCCGCGAACACTTCCCCGACGGGGCCGGGGGCCGGTGCCTTCTTTCCCTCGTTGTTGGCGCAGCAGGCGGCAGCAGGACCTCACGGCTGCTACCCGGGTACCCTGATCCCGAAAATACCCCATCCACATCACGCTCTACCAGGACATCCTTATACTACGGCGGAGGACGTGCTTTTACAGGTAAAAAGTGTGGGTTTATTAAAATACAAAATATTACATAGATGGTTTTGCAATAAAATTCGGGGGAGGAACCAGTTGGCAGTAACTAATTGCAGGATTCCGTACACAACTGATTTTTAACAAATTTGTTGAGGGGTGTTAGATTCAAAAAATGCTAAATAGCAAACTGAGAAAATACCGAAATCCTTAAAATAGGTAATCATCTATTAAAATAGGTAATCATCTATTAAAATAGGTAATCATCTATTAAAATAGGTAATCATCTATTAAATAACGATTATATTAAGGTGTTAGACAATACATAATATTTTTAAAACAAAACCCACGAGGGAGAATTTTAGTTGGTAAATTTCACTTCCGCGACACCAAAAACAAAAATTTCATACTTAACTCAGTTTGAACAACATTTCTATTTGTTTCTTCAATTTATGCATATTTCTGTTTGTTAGTTTACTTGTCATAATATTTATTAACTCACTTTAATTGCATCGTATTATGAGGTTTAGTTGCTTAGTAAGCCATAAAAATACGATGCAAAAAACGTCCTAAACTAACTATGAAATGCAGGTAATTCAAATATGAAAAAAATTTCAAACTAACCAGATAAAAATTAAATAAAAACCTTGATCAAAAATAGTTAAATTTTTAGTATTATATCTTATGAGAGCAACATGTTACACAAAGAAACTTAAAATATAATTGTTGATGATTAAGGCGTAGAATTTCATTGATTTTTATGAAACTCCACCCACAGTTCGTATTTGAATAAATTTGAATACAAAAAATAACAAATTTTTTAGTATTCATATACAGCAAAAGCTATAAATTTCTTCAAAAAACTTTACCTAAGATACAAAGTTAAGGGAAAATCTAATTCTAAAGCAGAAAGTCTAAGACGTAAGCCATATTTCCTTGAACTCACCCTGCCAAAAAAATAGAAATATTTGAATTTTTTAATATAAAGTTGTTGAAAATCATTGGTAGGTATAATAAATAGTATAGGTAGGGTAAATATTATTTTTCTTCCTAAAATGTTTTACTTTTTATGTGAAGTAGGTAAAAAAAGTTTTTAACAATGCGATATAAAACGTACATAAAGTTTTTCGTATAGATAAATAATAAGAAAAAATATACTTTTTTACAGTGGCTGAAGTTTACATTATAATTTCTGGTATTTATCTCAAATTTTCAAAAAACATCAGTATTATATTGGAATCAACTGGTAATATTTTGGAACGAATCCAAGATGGCGGAACAAAATATTTAAAAATTCAGCCTGAAAAACTGCTTAATGGTTTGATTTCAAATTGTATGTCGTCAATCAGGTTTTACATGCCTTTATATTTTAGCGTCCCTAGAGGTCAAATAAATATGCTTTATCAATTTGCTTTGGAATCTAATATAAGTTCAAACTAAAAAGAGCTCATGGGGGAACTATCTACACAAGCATCCAGCGCAATTAGGCTCAGGGTGAGGAGAAACTAGAGCAATTTATAGCATATTTTGTAAAATTTCAAATAAGCAATTTCAATAACAATGTTTGTTTAAAGGATTTATTTCCCTAATATTTTAAACATCTATAATTATTTATTTCAATTCATCATGTACCTCAAATAGGCTTTTTTTATTTGCGACCACCTTTCTAAAGCTAACAACAACTATATTATCTAAAATGCTTACATAGAAATGCTCAGACAATAGTATATATACATACTAATAAAATTACGATGTATTTATAGAAAAAAATAAGCAAAAGAGGCATTCATAATAAAGATTATTGTTACATCCCTTGCATTTCTTGTCTTAATATAAAGTTGTGTTATTATTGTTGATCTTCATCAGATCAGCCATTAAAAAATAATATTATACAACATTATGGAGCTAAAACAATGTTTGTGGTGATCTGAGGCAAATTGCATGCTTCTTTCATTTGCTTTTGTATTGAGGTACTTCTTTATTTGAAAAATGTTATTAATCTTGTAGACAACATTGTCGCTTTAAACAAAAAATTGTTCCTGTGACAGCAAGATACAATTTTTACATAATTTTGTCAATATTTTTATTATCCTCCCTCCTAAAAATTAATTTTTAGCCCTGTACAAAACAGCCAGAGCAATTTTGGCGCTAAAAACGTCCACTCACATGATAATCTTAAATCGAACTGATCAAAAATCTATTTTAAAAGCTTCATTTGTTTTAATATTTGAAAATTTTAAAAAGGTTATACCAAAGATCTATTATAGCTTACGCGCTATAGATAACTCATTTAAATGGGACGCCTTGAATCGGCCCGAAGACATCAATGCTCGCCGAAACTATATTATTTCATGCGGTAACCCTCGACTCACGAACGGGAACGAGACGCAGCGTTTCCAATCACTAAATATTAGAAGAGATCTTTTAGTTAAAAGAGGAATATTGAATTTGGCTGGTAATCTTTGGGGTTGAAATTTGATGCAGGCTAGCTTGAAATAAAGTTTAATATAACTGTCATAAAAAATATATACATCGGGGGATAGCCGCAAATTATTTTTGGCAAAAGTCAGCGGTCGCTACTCTCGGCTTCCTCAACACACTTGATGGGTTAATTTCTCGGATGAATGCAGGCTTTAATTTGGGGGGCCTAAACGTTGCCATGTCTTGTTCGATTTATTGCGTAGCTAAATTGACCTATTGTTATACTGAATACTTCTGGACCCTATACGTGCTACATATTTATATGGAAAATTAAAAATTTTTTTGCCTACCCATATATGTCCTACAGTGATTGTTTCTATTTCAGGCTGTTCACAATCACCATTCTGCTATGGTAAGACCCCTACGTGCTATCCAACCCGAAGATGACGGAGTGGTAGACGATCCAAAGGTTACTTTGGAGGGTAAGGACCTTTGGGAAAAGTTTCACAAGCTGGGAACTGAGATGGTGATAACTAAAAGCGGCAGGTAGGTTTTAATCACAGCTTCTCTAATTTTTTTTTATTCTCCCTAACTTAATTTACCTCTAGCCAGTGCGTTCCAAGCCCAAGCAAATTTATTACTTAGTAAATTAAATATAGTATATGATAAATAAAGATAGGAATTTGTGCATTTCACAAAAAAAGTGCACACAGTTGCATATTTCTTTATATTGAAGATAAATTATCTCCATTTGTCCTACGGAGGGTGTTCTCATTGTGAATATTTGAAAATCTGCTGCCAGATTTGCTTCGGAATCAAAAATCAAACTTTTAAAAATGTATTGTAGATACCATCCTGAAACTTGTTACTTAATAATTGATTCTCACGTCAGTAATGTTATTAAAAAAATATAAGGAATCGTCTAGTGAAATTAAAGGGATCATACGTTTATCGATGCTAAATTAATTGCATTATATTTTAAACAAAAGTTTGGAGTTTTTTCCGCTCATATACATTGCTAATTTGCATTGCATATCTCCGCTTATGCTACTAAAGCTAAAATACACCCCATTAACTTCTGGAGTTTATAACAAAATGTCGTTTTTTCCTATATGAACCGTATTATTTAACAAGACATACCAGATTTACTGAAAAAATAAGATCTTTACCTCGATGTATATTTTTCATACTATTTGCTGAATATATCGCGATTTCTAATAATAAGTTAAACTTAATGAAAAACAGGGTTAAAAGCCAGATTACTATTTGAGTGAATGAAATGCTTTGTATTTTAGTCAAATATAAAATAAAACGACCCAAATTAAACAAATATTTAGCTAAGCTCGGGCGACATGTTTAATATTAAATTCGTTTTGTAAAGTGTTTTTGGCTTGTTCATAACGAATATTAATTTGTTTAGCACTGTCGTCTTCGTCATTTAATGTTCTGTTAATAATTTATTGCTCGTTGTTAATAAAACGATATTTTAAGTCTAAAATATTAACTCCTACTATTCTAATCAATTTTTATATTCAGAATAGTTCTTACATTGACCTTTGTATATTTTGTTGTAGTTTATTGGGAATTAGGAATACTATGGACTAATTATTTGGATTAAAATATAGAAATATTGCTTTAATTTTAGCGTAAAAAAAATTTATGAATTTTCTTTTGAATAATCAAGTAAATCGATTATTATGAATTTGCTACCAAAATTACTGATAATGTTGAATATTTGTTCAGTTATTATTTATTGTTATTATTCGTAATTGTGACCAGTTTAAAAAACGAACAATATGGGAAGCAGTGTTTTGATCATCGATAAAACTAACGATATTCAAAATTAGAATTAAAATTCTGGTTGAAGGGGTGCACGCCTCCAAAACAAAACCTTGATGATGGGGATAATCAACTGCCGAAACGTTGCAAAATAAAAAAATACACGTTATAGGTCTAATTTATTGAAAATCTTCAACCTCTTTAAAGTTGAAAAAAAAAAGATCGGGAACCCGACAATTTACTAAGTATTTTATGCACAAACAATGCAAATTGGAGTTCATGCGTCTATTCGTTGAGCCACTTAAGTTCAAGAATTGTATTTAATATGTGATAGTATTTCTTAAGGAAACAGACAAATCCACGGCATGTTTTGAACCCTGTAAATTTTTCTCTGTTACTTACCTCGTAAAGCGAGTTATTGTAATCCTGAAAAAATCACCCTCCCAGGTTTTCACAGATCTTCACGTTTTAGGATTCCTAGATGCCAAAAATATTTTTTCTCAATTCCGACAGTATGTCGGTCTGTCGATCTGTCTATTTGCCTTTTCGCGGCATAGTTAAAACACTACTTACCCGATTGACAAATTTTGATAAAAATTAAGTGTCATATGGGGATAACTTGGTAGCAATTTGGTAAAAATCCAATATGCCCGAACAAAATGGTGGCCTAGTGAAATATTAAAAAAAATTAATAAAAAAGTGGTTATTTATCTCAAATTTTGCACAAAAGTCAAGTATTCCCTACAAATGTACTGGTAAAATTTTGCTACGATTTCAAAATGGCGGCTAAATAAAATGTTTAAAAAATCAGCCTGAAAAAGCTACTTATTTGATTTCAAAGTTCATACAAGAATTAATTGTTATATGAAGATCAACTGGTAAAATTGGGGTACGAATTGGACACGGCGCCGGTGGAACAGAATGGCGACTAAAAAAAATGTTCCTGGACGCCAAAAACATATTTTCTCAATTCCGGCAGTATGTCGGTCTGTCGATCTGCCTGTTTGCCTTTTCGCGGCATACCTAAAACACTACTTACCCGATTGAGTTCAAATTTTGATACAAAATTAAGGGTCATATGGGGATGACTTAGTAGCATTTAAAAAAAAATCTTAATAAAAAAGTAGTTTTATGAAGATAACTGGTAAAATTGTGGTACGAATTCAAGACGGCGCCGGTGGAACAAAATGGCTACTAAAAAAATGTTTTTAAATGACGTCGGTCTGTATGCCTGTCAGTTGCGGCATAGCTTAAAAACTGTTCAGCTAATTCGAAAATTAAGGGTCATATGGGAATGACTCTGTCCAATATTTTTTATTTATTTATTTCTCTTTGGGACACATACAGGTCTAGCCCACAAAATTGTGTCCACTATTTACATGTTAATTTAATCGTTAACATATACCTAAAACTACACAGCTACATATAATCTATTACTTAACATATAGTACTATATAAAATCGGCCTTTAAAGCTTTTTTAATATTTTTGGAGGACATACAGAACAAATCAATGTTATCGCAGTGAACATTTGCAGAGTTTAACATTCTAAATATAGGAGAGTTTGCACAGCTATTAGTGTGAGCCATAGGAGGTACAAACGAACGAGTGTTTCTTAGATTTCTTTGAGGAACTGCTATTGGAATTTGGGATAAAAGATCAGTTGAATCGACTTGGCAACAAATAATTTTTTTCAGAAAAACGATATCATTTATAAGCCTGCGATGTGCCAGGCTTAAGATTTTAAATTCTTTACGTAAATAATTGTAATCTGTGGCCATGTTGTTCCTAAATGCCAAAGATTTTAAAAACTTATTCTGTACGAGCTCCATTCTTTGAATATAGACATCATACATGGGATTCCCAACAGAGGATGCGAAATTCAGTCGACTAAAAACATAAGCATGATAGAGGGTCAGTAAAGTACTATTATTTTGAAACGCTTTCGATTGCCTGTTTATGTATCCCAACATTCTAAACGCATTATTAACAATATTGTCAATTTGTTTATCAAAAAGCATCTTATCATCGAAGATAACGCCTAGGTCTCTTGCTTGGCTCTCTCTACAAAGCTGGTTTGAATTCAAACTATAATTGAAAACCACTTTTTGGTGATTACGGGTAAAACTAATTGTAAAACATTTTTCAGTGTTTAAATATAGACTATTTGTAGAACAATATTGTTCAATCCTAGCGAGATTTGACCGCAATTGCTGACAATCGACGCTATCTTGTATTACTTTATAAATCCTCAGGTCATCCGCATAAAATAAATAATTCGAAAATTTAAAGCATTTAGTGATATCATGTATATAAATGATAAAGAATAAGGGTCCCAGATGACTCCCTTGGAGTACCCCAGATGTCGAGATAAATGAATCAAACGAAGATCCCGCAAACGCAACTGAGTGCTCCCGATCGGTTAAATAAGATCTGAACCATTGGAGGATTATTCTATCTACACCGATATCGGACAATTTATTTATAAGAATTTCATGGTTAATTTTATCGAATGCTTTGCTAAAGTCCGTGTAGATTGAATCGACCTGAAGACGGTTATCCAAACTATTTAAGATGAATTGCGAGTAACTAATGAGGTTAGAGTCAATCGACCTATTTGCAAAAAATCCGTGCTGCTGGCTATTGATTATGTTTTTACCTAGGTAAAAAATATGTTTATAGACTAACTTTTCAAATACCTTTGCAAACGTACAGAGTTTGCAGATCGGTCTATAATTTTTTATGTTACTCCTATCACCAGACTTATGGATGGGCACAACAATGACCCTTTTCCATGCAGTAGGAAAATGACCCTCATTGAGCGATTGATTAAATAATTTTAAAAGTGGTTGGCATAAACCATTGGCGCATTACTTGACAAATATAGCCGGAATGCCATCAGAACCGGCTCCCTTTTTAGGATCCAGTTCTCTAAGCACAGAAAGAACCTCCGACTCACACAATTGAAGTCGACTGAAAGTCGCATTTCCTGAAAAACTCTCTGACGTTGTTAGGTTGTTAGTTTTTGGCTCAAATACAGATTTAAAAAAGTTGCAAAAAGGTTACAAACATCATTATTATTACTAGCTGTACAGTTTTCAAAATACACTTCCAAATGTATATCTGTTTTTCCGCGTTTAGCAGATACAAAATGCCAAAATTTTTTTTGCAATTTGTGGGAATTTCCGCTTCAATATGATTGATATAATTTTGGTGTCTATTTTGTCTTCTCTAATTAGTGTCTTTGAACGGCTTCTAAGAGTTCTGAAGGTATTTAAATCACTCAAACTTCCATAAACTTTCCATTTATTATGGAATTTATTTTTTTTTTGATCACCTTAATGGTGGAACTAGAAAAGTGTGCTGGATATCTACTGTTACGGTAACCAGTTGGAACAAATTCCGATATTATATTATTTATTCTGTTATAAAATTTTAATATGTTAGCTTCTAAGTTATTACTACTAAGTAATATGGCGGAGCAAATTGGTGGCCTAGTGAATTGTTAAAAAAAATTATTACCAAAAAACTATTTATCCAGTTTACTTGAAATTTTGCATGATACGAATATGTTGGAACAATGGCGTTAAATAAAAATGTTTGAAACACTTCCCAATGAAAGAAAAGATTCTTAACGAAGGAATTTCCGGCTAAAGAAAATTTACCAATTTTTTAACAAGAATTGTATAAATGAGAGTTGTTACACCTAAATTAGACATATAATTCTGAGTCCTTTTCGCCTAATAGATTTTCATTTTTATTATTATTTTTAATTTAATTATTCTGTTGTCCAATTATTATATCAAACTTTACGTGCATAATCTATTAAATGTGTATCACATTTTCCAGTAGTTATAAGGTTATTTATTGATTTTGGTTGAAAAAGACTCATCAAATATATGATTTAATGACAGTATTTCTTTTGTTTTCATGCATTATTATGCTTTATAAGTTCATTAAATAATCTAATAGAAACATTACCATGATCGTTATCAGCCTAGCACAATTAACTTGTATGTAAAAACCAGCTTATGTGGATGTTAAGCATAGCTCAAGATAAGCAAATGCAATATATTGCTTGCAATTACAAAAAAATTCTTTACCATATCGTTTGAATAAAATAATTTCTGACATTTTACGTAGTACTGGGCAACTATAACTATAAAAAGCCTTTTTTGTTGGAATATTACCTTTATTATTATTATGTTCACATATTTTCCACTTGCATGTATCAAGCTCAGACTAAACGTGTATCTCAAGACTATAAATTGATATATTAAGTGTGAGGTCTAAAGGCCTCAAACTATGGGTGTATCTATGCTTGACTTGCTTAAAACCTGATTCAATAAATAGTGTTTCGTCGTTCGTATCATAGTAATGCACGGGGCTTGCACCGGTAATTCCCAGCAATACTATAGTAAGTTGTCATGTCTTATTTTGGTGTAACCGATATATTTTGTTTAAAATCTCACTTGAACACGCTTAGTAGGGTACGTAAATCAAGGTACTAAACTAGAAATTAATTACAATTTTATGTTTGAAATCAAAACCAAGAAAATTTACAAACCCGAAAATTTACAAATCGATATTTGAGGTTAACTTAAAGATTTTTTACAATAAAGAAAATAATAAAAGCAACGCTTATATTAGGTAAAGCACCTTGCCAGCAGGATACGTCACAGGTTTACCACAGAACTGACTTTTTACATTGTCCTTGGTACTACTCCTTGTTGAAAACTCAGTGCAGATTTCACATCGACTGCTCATATTTATAACATTTGCTGCTTAGCTGCTTAATCACTGAATTATCAGAACTATTTCTATTTTGCTGAATATGCAGATTAGCTAAATTCAAACGATTTTTCGTAAAACCTAGGGCATCGATTTGAATGGAAATACTTTATCACAAATTTGGGTCAGAATAAATGTAGAATTTTGTTCTACTTATAGAATTTATTAAAGTTAAGAAAAATGAAACCATTACCGTATTGTGACAATATAGAGGGATTTTATTTTACTATTCGAGAAGAAAATCCTGTTACAATTATTATTCTCACGAGGAATGGAAGTACACCACTACTGCGGATATGAAAACGTAAAACCAAAAAATATAAAATGTCGTTAGAACCGTACCGATAACTACCACCGACCCACAACAGTCTTCATATTATACTAGCTGCCCCTCCAGACCTTGTTCTGCATTTTCCGTTATGGCGTGATGAATTTCCAGTGGAGTTATAAGAATATGGGGCGCATTCACCACATCGCCCAGATATGTTATTGAAGAAAAACCTTGATTTTATACAAAAAATACGCAATAAAAGACTACAGAAAATAGTGTTGAAAGGTCTCGGTAACCAGATGATCATTTCAAAAAAAAAATCATGTAAATTGCTGCAGTACAATTTTCTCACGAACTTGCCGAAAAATCTGGCTTAGTGTTTTAAATATTTAGATAACAATAATAATCATGATATTTCTAAAAAACCCTGCTGTGAAATAAGTAAAAAATTTATAGTCACGAGGATAGTAGGCTATTCCGAAAAATAAACAGCTCAGAAACTCACCAAAAAAACGAATTTCTAAATAAAGTGCAAATATTCAAGTCATGTTTATTTCAATCCTAAGAAGGAATTATTGTAATCGTGAAAAAAATCACCCTCCATGATTTTTTCAGATCTTTGTATTTTACGGTCCCTAGATCCCGATCTCCCGTTTCCATCAGTCTGTCGTTCGGTTTGAGGCTTGTGAATGAAAATTTTGGCAAAAATCCAATATGGCGTAAGAAAATGGCGACTTTATAAAACTGGTAAAATTTTGGTCTGAAGTAATAAAATGTCTAAATTTTCGTTAAAATTCTATTTTATGGATAAAGCCATAATACGTGTATATATAAACTGGGTTCTTGTATCGTTAACGAACCTACGCATTACAGTTTCTTTTTATTTTAAATGATAATCTATGGTATATAGAACAGATTAAAAGTGAAAACCCTTAACACATCCAATTTTTTTAAACCAATAAATCACCAAAGAAGATTGTTTTATTCTGCTTCTTCAGATCCCATTTATTTAAAGTAGTTCGAGTTATATGCTTGTGTCCCTTTACAAATTACTAGAATAAACAGTTTTCTCCAACTTTCATTGTCAATAAAACATAAATAACTTATATAGTTTGTTTTTATATTTATAAATAATATCTATAATAACAATAACAATATTATTTTACACATAGAAGGAGATTGTCAAGTCTTAGATGACAAATGTGACATATGTGGACTGTGTTATCATGTAGCAAGCAGATTTTCAGGTTTTATTATGAAAATTTTGTATATACATATATGAAGGAGTGCTACAGACAGCTCTGGCTGCGACCTATACCCCCTCTATGTTAGTTTAAAAAGTTACTTTCCTAACATATCGTAATATATATTAAGTTTGTTTATTTTGGTTAGGTTAGGATTGGTTAGGCTTGCTGTAAAGAATGTGCGTGGTAACAAGGTTTTTTTAACAAAAAATATTTTAAGGTGGATTAGGTTCATCGATAAAACCATCATGCACACACACAAGTGTTTCTTCATTTTGTCAAAATCATCAAAATAGAGAGTTTGTGTATTAAAAAGTCGTCAAATTTCCAAGTTTTCACTTTTAATCTACTCTATACACCATAGGCTATCAGACATTTGTTAACGATACAAGTTTCTATAAATTGTCTTATCTGTATGAAGTGGAATGCATTATGTGAAAAGTTATGGTAGTATGGTAAAGGCAAATTTACCGATTTTTTTATAAAATCTAATTACTTAGTGAGTGTTACAAAAGAAAAAAAATTCTAAGATAGCACAATCTCTTTTTGATACACTCGTATATACTATCTTTTTAAGGGTGCATATGTAGCCATTTACGATATATGGTACCCCTCGGTGAAGGACGGAATCGGCTGACATCAGCTTAATGAGACTTCTGTGGTCAGCCACGTCACAGTCGGATACCATAGTCACCTTGACAGTTACAGCTCGACCTTGAAAAGTTTCATTTTGACAATTTATGTTTTCATCTGACTACTTACTCATTTTGGCTTAATTTAAAACAATGAAATTTTGTCAAAGCGAATAATCAAACAACTTTGTTGTTTTTAAGTTTACGTTGCGTGTCTAATAACAATATATAGTTGCAACATGTTGTGCATATAATATAATAAATGTTTTACGTTCCTTTGTCATACATTCGCTTCTGCTAAAAATTTGATTACACTTTCATTAGTGTAATTTGCTCATATTGATAACCGAGGCCATAAAACACTTAGTAATAAAATATTTGACAAACTTCCGTCATTTGTTGAAGGTCAAAGTCATAAGTATAAGGCGATAAAAAAACGATTAAATAAAAAAAAGTGATCATAATTAATAACTGTCCACCGGTGGTGTCAAAATAAGTGCTCAATAAAATTAGCTTATCTAAATTTTCATTGTAACTGAATATATATGACAAATCTGGTAACAAACATAATCGTATTTTTTTCAGCCACCTCATAGTCGTATACCATAGCCACCTTGACAGTTATAACTCGACCTAGTAAAGTTTCATCTTGACAATTTATGTTCAAAATGTTCACCTGTCTACTTACCCATTTTGGCTAATTTAAAAACAACGAAATTTTGACAAACAGAATAATCTAACAACTTTGTTGTTTACAAGCTTACGTTGCGTGTCTAATAACAATATATTTTCGCAACATGTTGCGCATATAGATATTACAATAAATGTTTTATGTTTCTTTGTTATACTTTCGCTTTTGCTAAGAATTTGATTACACTTTCATTAGTGTAATTTGCTCATATTGATAACCGACGCCATAAAACACTTAGCAACAAAACATTTGACAAACTTCCGTTATTTGTTGAAGGTAAAAGCCATAGGTTGAAGGCGATAAAAAGAAGATTAAATAAAAAAAATGATCATCATTAATAACTGTTCACCGGTGGTGTCAAAATAAGTGCTCATTACTATTAGTTTATCTAAATTTTACGTGGTGAAGAAGCCAGTTTTTATCAGACGATGACAAGTCTAAAGACAAACTTAATCGTATTTTTTTCGTACATTGCTCAACTACTTAAATCATATTAAGATTTGTGAATTAAGCAAGTATTGTTGAATTATCGAACTGTTCATTGAATATGCGCTTCCAGGCTAGATTTTTAATTATATCTTTTTCCGACAAAAAAGATAGAATACGAACATCATCTCTTTTCGATACACTCGTATATACTATCTTTTTAAGGGCCCATTTACGATGAATAGTATTCCCTCGGGGAGGGACGGGAACAATCGGCTGCCATCAGCTTAATGAAACTTCTATGATCAGCCACGTCATAGTCGGATACCATAGCCACCTTGAGAGTTACAACTCCACCTAGTAAAGTTTTATCTTGATAATATATGTTCAAAGTTTTCCCCTGACTACTTACGCATTTTGGCTAATTTAAAACAACGTAATTTTGACAAAGAGAATAATCAAACAACTTTGTTTTTGACAAACTTACGTTGCATATCTAATAACATATATATTCGCAACATGTTGTGCATATTATATATATATATATATATATATATATATATATATATATATGTAAAATAACAGAAATATATAATTTCTGCAGATGCAAAACGGCCTACAAGAAGAATTGCTTTCGATTATGTCCCAGGGTACCCTCCTGCGATCATGATTTCTGGGCCTCTACCCTCATCAGGCAGGCTTGTACCCAGGGAGATCTGAAATAACAGATTGCTCAATATGCCAAAATCGAAAACAAAACGTCTTTAATACTGAAACAGTACTACATGCTAAGTGCAACACATAGCGCCATCCATTGGGGCTCCGGTGGTTTCCGGCTGCAGACCCATAAGTAATATATATATATATATATATATATATATATATATATATATATATATATATAGCGCGGTTAGAACTAGTATATAGTAGAAAATGGATTAGTTGGGATGACCGCTAAAGCAATGGAATATATATATATTATCCGAAATCTTCGCCGGACTTGATACTCTATTTACCACGGAGCAGCATTATATATATATATATATATATATATATATATATATATATATATATAATTGTTCTACGTTCCTTGTTATACTTTCGCTTCTGCTAAAAATTTGATTATACTTTCATTAGTGTAATTTGTTCATATTGATAACCGACGCCATAAACACTTAGTAACAAAATATTTGACAAACTTCCGTTATTTGTTGAAGGTCAAAGCCATAAGTATAAGGCGATAAAAAAACGAATAAATAAAAAAAATGATCATAATTAATAAATGTCCACGGGTGGTGTCAAAATAAGTACCCAGTACAATTAGCTTATCTAAATTTTCATTGCAACTGAATATATATCATACACGTGGTGAAGAAGCTAGTTTTTATCAGGCGATGACAAATCTGGTAACAAACATAATCGTATTTTTTTTGTCGTATATTGCGCAACTACATAAATCATATTAAGATTTGTGAATTAAGCAAGTATTGTTGAATTATCGAACTGTTCACTGAATATGCGCTTCCGAACTAGATTTTTAATTATATCGATTCCCAACAAAAACGATAAAAACTCACACATTTTACATTTTTTTATTTTTTTTTTGTATCATTAATCTCGACGTCGAGATGTCTTTTTCACAAAAACCACATACACATACCCTGTTTCTTAAGCTCTAAATAAAACAAACACTTACCTCCAGAATCACTAAAAAGGATAAGTTCTTATATGCGGAAATTCTTTTACTTATCTTATATTTGTAAGATAATATAGTTGAATTATTTTATATAACATCCATAAAAAATATAAACTTTAACGAGTAAAAATTATTAAAGGAATAAAAGAGAACTGACTGTTAAGAACTAATAGATTATTATAGAAAAAGAAACCACAAAATATACTAATGTAAGAAATTCTACTTTATACAGGGTGTTTTTTAATTGATAGCTAAAAATAAAAGAAGTATTTTTTTGAAGTTATTTTCGGACTAAAGGTTTATATAACTCTGTATGCGCAAGGCCTTCGTTTTTTATATAGATTCAAAATTTTATTTTTTTTTTTAGTTTTTTTCATGGACTTCGTACATTTCTAGAGATAAATCATTCAAATTGGTCACACACCATCCTGTAGGCAATTTCTATGTAATAGCTGTAATAAATTTTACAAAAATATACTGGGGATTACTTTTTCACAGGTCGTGAAACTTTTTAACCTCCACCCCCCAAAATTTGTATTGCGACGTCACTGGCTTTTTGTATAGAAAATCAGGTTCCTCATCTTCTATTCTAACCTTTTGGTTTCCTGCTTTAGTCCGATATTTTGAACCGCTTAAACGCCAAGTTTAGTTAGGTTAAAAGTGAGTGAATCAAACCGACCCTCCACAGCGACTCTGTGATCTATTGTGACTCACACCTATGTTTACGTTTCCCCAAGTAACTCTAAATCCTCAATGAGTCTTATTATTGCATTTGGGGAGGTATTCTTCAGGTCCTCGGGTAGCAGGATATGGAGAACCTGATCCTAGGATCAGCACATGGCTGACTGTCTCGTCATCCTCCATACATAGATGGCACTCCGATTCGTCTTCAAGTCCCATCCTGTGCATGTGATGTCTTAGACCAGAATGGCCAGTGTATAGGCCTACTGCTGTTTTGAGCTTAATTCTGTTCATATTTAACAGACTTTCTGTTATCCTCTTCTTCATAGGAAGGGGGATAAATAAATGCCTTTGCATGGGACAGACCTGTCTGACGCTAACTTAGCTCTATATATTTAAAATTTTATGTTATTTTTTTCTTTCATTTTGATTGCTTAAAATACAGGATGTACATTTGATTGCTTAAAAGGCAGGATGTTTCATTTTAGGACAAAAAGTTCACAGGTACACATACGTGTTCGAAAGACCTTAGTTTTTTAGATATATAGTGTTAAAAAAAAAGCTAAACAAATTAAATTTAATACCATATCTCTTAAAAAGCAAGGCCTTTCGAATACATGTTTATATGAAATTTTAGTCCTAAAACGAATAAAAAATTACAATCTACATTTGTAGCAATCAAAATAAAAACAGAAAAAAAATAAGCCCGCATCATATAGATTTTTTTTGAATAGTTGGTTAAATTTAAATTGGCAAAAAGTTTTAGCTTGAAAAATAATGAAAAATGACAATAAAACGTTAACGTCACGTTAGTTATCCCACTTTTGAAATAAGACATTTTTTTAATCGCAACAAACTGCTCTTACTGATAAAATTTTAGAAAATGATAAAGGAGAAAGTTGTTTTTCCTTATTTTATAGCTGTGTTCTTAACTTGACGCCTTTTCACTTTACCGAATATTAGCAAATCTGACTTAAATTATCTATTTTTGATAAAATCATTGCGCAAATATATTTTTATGATTCATTTTATATTTTAAACGGCATTTTTTCCAGTTTCCATAATTTAATGTAAAATGTTTTTAAATTTACTTTTTAATAAAAATAAAATTCTAAGTCCTTTTTTCTAATTTTATATCATCCTTTCTAAAAATAAATAAAATATATATGAAAATTATTGATTAATTTTAATCAACCATGATTTATTTAGTAATTTATTATCGGTTCCAAAAACGGGCTTCAACGTATTTTACGTAATCTCGCTTCTGGGAACTGTATATCGTCTTTGCAGTATATTATCCGCGTTGGAAAACAGCACCAGATACAAGATCAAATACAATATATGACATATTTCAGAACTTCAAAAACAATCGCACATTCTGGAAAAAGTCGAACCAAAGATAACGTGGTCGTGACTAATTGACAGAAGTGTCAATTGTTTTAAAGGCCAAATTTCAGCCAATCACGGGCTTATATGTTTTACTCCTGTTCCGAGATTTTCGCACCAATTCTTAAGCTATAGATCTAGTTGCCATGGAAATTAAAACTTTCAGTTCACCACTTATGTCATTGTAATCGTAACATTTGCAAAAATGATTTGTTCCGTACTAAGATACGTCATCTTAAAGCTACTGTTAAGTTAGACCTGCTTTAAATAGTGAAGCAGCGAGATGAGAGATTATGATTTCATCTCGTCTCGTCTCGACTTTGGAAAATCTCGTCTCGTCTCGTCTCGAAAAATCTCGTCTCAGAAAATCTCGTCTCGACTTAAAGTACGTCATACATGCGGATAAAAGTTAAACAAATATGTTCACTGAACATAAAATTTTATAGATAAATACCCCACATTCGGAAATTGATACATTTATTGCACTTGACTGTAATTTGCATTCAAACTATTTATTTGAATTTAAAATACATAATTAATCACTACTTGAAATTTCAGGTTTTATCAAATAACCATAATTTTTTGTGCTTAAAACCGTGCTTACTGTAAACGTTCTATTAAACATCTAGCTGATTATGTAATTAAATAAAATGCTAATTTACAAATTGTCAGCTGTAATAAGATAATTGTTTGATATTCACTTTTGCGACGAGTTTAAGTTCTTCCTGGGCCACCATTTCTAATAGGTGTTTGTACAGGGTCTCCTAGTACCAATAACTTAAAAAAAATGCCTTTCGACATTGACTAAATTATATAATAAAATGTTAGAAATTGTAAGTAGATTTCAGAAATTATATTATATACATGTTTCATTTACTAATTAAGAAAGTTGGTATCCGGCTCGGAAAAATTAATCACTCTGGAGTCGCAAAAATTTCATTTCTATCAAGTAACTTTTGTATTTAACATTTTTTTTATCTTTTGTAGTTTCTGAAATAAGCTAGACTAACCGAATTTGATATTTACTATTTAGATTGTTTTAATACATTAAAAAAAGTTTAAGGTATTAAACTATTAAAAATAGTTTAAACTGGGAAACAAAACAATTTATCTCCGTTTAAAAATTAACTATAATATTTGTTTGACAAAAAAAGCAAAAGTTCCCAACCGCGAAAAAAAGTTATTCTTAATTTCTTTCTTCTAAAAATTAGATTTTAAATTTTGTTTTTTTCTAATATTTAATTATACAACGAATATGGATCAGTTTTAGGATAAGAGTTAACGTAATTTTTTAAACGTAAGAAAATTTATTTCCCAGAACACTAGAACTACTCATATGTCTATTTTAAAAGAATCTAAATAAATAATTAGATAGAGGGTATACCAAAAAGGCTTTTAAAAGTTATTAATGTTTGATGAAGTTTTATTTGACTTTTAAATTTCACCAATTTAAAATCCTCATCAAAATTTAAAGATAATAAAAAAATCAATAATATTTAACTAGTTCCATTAAAAATCATTTATTACTCTCATGCTCTTTTGAGGGTTTCTGTTAATTATATAATACTTTTAAATATGGAAAAAATAAGAATTTTAAGCATTTATCTGAGACGCGAAGACTTCTAAATAAAGAAATGACAATTAGAAAGTAAATAAAATGGAACTCACTGCTTAACATGGTTTCATTAAATTGATCTCTTCTTGCTGCTATATATTACCAAATCTGATACCTGATTACTAAAAACAACCCATAAAATTAACAATAACCCTGCCATAAGGGACAATGTGTTAGGAGGAGAGAGAACATTGTTTGTTAGAAGTTCTAACACAAAAATCTGAAGCGAATAGGAATATGCTACTTCTTATGGAAGGATGTTTGTCAATTTTCCCGCTCATCTTCAAAGATGCCAGTATATTTATGAACCGCAAGAAAATACCGAATTAATGATTTTTTTACTTTCCAATAGTCATTTGTTTTGTTGTAGATGTGTTTTTAGCAGACCTCGTTAAAAATATAAACTAAAACTCTGTACATCAAGTAGATAAAAATTGATAGTATTATGCTTGTTATTAATATTAATCACTTAGAAGTTTAAAACCTATATGTAAATTTAAAATCATCTGATAATGTAAGACATGTCATTTTTTGAAAAACACTGATCAGTTCTAAACTCTACCTAAACCGAAGAATTTTGTTAATGCAATAATATCCTTAGACATAAATAGAAAGACGTATCTAATTATACTTCTAGAGGAAGATATATATATTTTCTTGAAATGTGATGCAATATTTTATGCATTTTTTCACAGCTTATATAAGTAAGACAAATATAAGTCTCGGACTTCCAAAAGCATGTAAGCTTTTTTTAATGTTGTATAATACATTATAATGTTAGCTTTATTATCACTAAAAAACTTAAGCCATGTAATTTATGGCATTAAAAAAGTACACCAATCAATCGGCAAAAACCAAAACATTTGTTGATAGGGAATACATTTCAAGTGAAACAATAGTTAAACTATGTAACGAGAGAGAAAAAAAGCTGAAAATATAAAACAATTGTAAATTAAGCTTCCAGGTTCAAAACGATGCCATTAATAAACGATTAGAGCTGATGGCTAAAAACACAAAACATTACTTTTCAATTTAGTTAATATAATTTTTCGGTGTAATATGGAAAAAAGTCGGACGGGTATCGACATAAATTAAACGAGCTTTTAATTTTATTTTTGTAATGGTCTTTTTATTATTTATAATGATCGGTTTTTTTTGACGTGTGTACCGTTGGTGATTATATGGATTCGGGGTTATTGTCGTAAAGTAATTAAACAAGGCAAATTAAACGCAGCTATAACATCAAGAGTCATAAATATGATGGTATGAATGTCTTAGATTTCCTTTTGTGAGGATACTTAGAAAACCAAATTTATCGTTTTTATTACGATTAGACCTGCTTATGCCACACATACTTTCCTAAAATCTGCAATATCACCCGTCATAATATTAAATGCCTTAAAGAAAATCAGAAAAAATTGTGCAGCATATTCAAGATAGAATGGTAAGCAGTTCGAAGAGTTTGCTGATCGTTAATTGCTAGTAGAATACTCCTTTTTCCATACTTTGTTGTTTTATCATTTTTTTATATTGGAATATTACTATTACATATTTGATGAGTTAAATGTTAAAAAAAACAATATATATTTGGATTTTGTAAAATAAATATCAAATAATATATTGACGTATTAAAACGTTTTTTGATCATTCTCAGTTCTTGGTAAAATTTGTGATAAAAAATGATTGATCCTACTACAATATCACGTCGTCACAGCCTACTGGAGGAAAATTAAAGACATTTATTAAGATCATTAAATGTCATCTCAATCTCAGGAATAAGTATCAATAAGTATATATTTTAGAGAAGCTAATGACAAATATAGTACAAATAAAAATATATACAGGTTGTTCCATAAAAAAATAAACAACTTTGGGTAATATATCAAAAATGGCAGGTTCTAACAAAAAAACAACTACGCCACTGGATTATACGAAAAAATTGTATAAGTGCCCCAGTTTTTACCATCGTGATAAATAAAACGATAATGATTCTACTACAAAATAAGGTCGTTACAGCCTACTATAACAAAATTAAAGGAATTTATTAAAATGATTGAATGCTGTCTCAATCTCAGGAATAATTATTAATAACTGTACATTTTTGAGATGCTGATGATAAACCTAGTACAAATAAAAAATATGTACAGGGTGTTTCATTAAAAATCATAACGTTGGGTAATATATCAAAAATGAGAAGATTTATTTGTTACTCTCTACGCCACTGAATTCTACGTGAAAAATCGTATAAGTGCCAGTTTTAGTCATCACGATTAATAAAACAATAACTGAGATGCGATATTTTCAACTTCGCCCTGTATCTCAAAAACGAAGCGGGCTTCGTAAATTTTATAAGTTTTTCCAAAAAAGCAGCATAGGTCCGCGAAAACCGCGACCCTGTATATTGGTTATTAAGGGAGATACAGCTTAATGTCAACGAAAACTGGACATCCTGTTTATAGTGTTTTCCCAAATTTCACAAATCTAGCCTCCTTTCTACGATTATCCTTATATCTGGACAGTAGATGGACATGCGAAAACCAACAAGTTTGAGTTTTTTTTTATTTACATTCAACAGCCTCATTATGCTTAATAGAAGCTTAATGTAGTAAGCAACGCTCGAAGTGGCATTAAATAATTTTAGCTAAATCTCGTGAAGTAAAGATCCCTGAAGATGCCTCGTGCAATCGAAGGCGAGACTGCGGAAAGTTATTCCATTTTAACACGGTCTAATAAGAACCATGATTTCTTCATATGCATTCAATACATACGGAAAAATTGAGAACTATACGGCAAGTATGTCACGTCGCCGTCGTGGCGAGACATTAAATTGGTAAGAGGTGACCCACAATATGAATTTATTGAAAATCCTGAATTTGATCTAGCAGAAAATAAATTGCTTAGCAGAAAATCAACTTACGTTGGCTGGAAACAAAACACGAATATTTGTTTCCAGCCCTGTAACTTCCAAAAGACCCAAGGTACAACATTGAACCAAAAAGCAATTTTTACAGGATACCTTAGCCCACAAAAGCAGAGATTTTCACTTACTTTCTAGGAAGTTCAATAAAACTTGTCAACCTTTCAAGAAAAAACATATTTTCATCTTTTACCCTGTATATTTTACCAGGACGGCGACAGCCATAAAATATCAGGTAAACTTCTTAGAATTGATGTGCAACGTAAAAATAAAAACATCTACACGGTGGCCCAAAAAATATCCGCATCCACCACTACAGAAATACTTCTGTTGGAAAGAAAACTGGCAGTCCAAGTACAAAGTTTTTTAGGAAGATCATAGCCAAAAATGTGAAATATTTGCCTATATTTGGGACTCTCCGTATACAATAATAGCATATAATCTAAACCACATGACATTTAAATGCAAATGGGTATAAAAGATATAAACATCTAACTTGTTTTTCTTATGTTATTTTCACTAGATTCTTTAAAAAAATTTAATTTTTTGTAAATTTTTTTATTGAAAAACAACTTAAATAAATCCTTCGAAAGCCGCCAAGGTCAATAAAAATTTCTATCCCCGAGTGTACCCCTATGCATTCCCAGTATCGCTCGAAGTTTTGCCAGAGAGTGTAGTATTAAGCATATAGAAAGGGTGGCAATAATTAGCCCTCTCCTGTGCCTAAGTTCCGAGCATTTTCCCTCGTCTTTTCACCGGGGTTAAATCTCTTAAAACATCCCCGCAACTTTTTTTTTTGTGGGGCTGCAGCAGGTTCTGCGACGCGGCGTACTTTTAAGATTACGTGTATTCGCCGAGTTTTACTTTAATTTTTTGTATTACGGTAGAAAATTAATGAGGTCTAGGTTTATCTTGGATTAAAACGAATAATATTTCCGAAAGTTGGATTAGAATAAAATTTGATTGATTGTCATTTGTGTGTTTTTTTTTACAATTTGGTGCAGTCAAACTAACGGAAATTTTCATGAAAAAGGAACTCCTCTTCCTCTCGGGTTTTTTTTTGTATTAACATGTTAACGGGATTCAGTGGCGGCTCGTGACAAGGCCAGCAAACTTTTATAGCGGATTAACACGAAACAACTGCCGGTAAATTTCTTTGTAACTCGGCATTTAACATAAAACTCGTCGTTTTATTGGTCGCTTCAGAGTCACATAGATCAATATACGAGGTAACGCGGATTATATATTTTGCAGTGGCACAGAATGCGCTTTGCCGGAGTGAACAAAATTATGCAGTTACAGCTGGATTAAAATTTTTATTTTTTAAGATTCTTGACCAGAGCTGCAGCTCTGATTAACAAACCGCCACTGGCGACACTACAAAGAGCCGGAATTCAGAGTTTTTCATTGCGCAACGAGTGAAAGCCATTGGCTTAAAGAAAAATTCAAAAACGCCATTTTTTTTTTTAACAAAGACATAAGTATAGCGGTCTCCATTATTGTTCCGATCGGAACCAAAAAGAAAAACTGTTTTCAAATTTCCGGCAAAACTGGTTTCAGACGTCTACGTCCAATACATAACCTACAAAACAATAAAAACCATACGACATAAAGAATTTTTTTCACAATATTATATGTGCATAATGAAGTTTGATAAAAAAACTTGTTTTTTTGTATGTCTTTGTATCTAATAGAATGGATGAAAACTGCAATTTAATTTAAAAATTGAATCCAGTGTAGTTTCTGTACAAACCGACCCAATTAAATGTTTTATTTTTTAAAATGTAGTCTTCTTGTTTTTTTCAAAATATCACTAAAGATATATTAAATAGGGAATTAAAATATTTAATTTCCTATTTTAAAATAAAAATTAAAATTTTGGCAAAACTTGGACTTAGATGTTTTAAATATTTATTTTTATAATTTGGTATAGAGAAAAATGCCATTTTACCCAAATGATTACAAAGGCTTATTTTTTGACAAAAAAAAACAAAACAATTTTTTTTTTAAATGCTTAAACCAAAGAAACTATAACTTTTTTATTGTTTCGTGAAAAAAATACAGGATATGTTTTCTGTAGTTAGTTTAAGAATATTTTTTTTTAAATATAGCCATACAGACCAGATAAAAGAATATTGAATTAAAAGTTTAAAACTGCGCATTACATGGATTAGGTGACTCGGATCTGAGCGAGAATGCTTTGTTAATTCCTACTTTATAACTTTAATTTATTTGTTTTTTACAGCAAGCCTGTATAACTATAAAGGTGGTTACTTATCTTGATCTGTAAAACAACATATCCAATAATTAGGAAAATCCGCCGGCATATAGAAGAATCCCATGGGTAGCATTTATACCAAAAATTAATTTGTTTATAAGTATTGCCTCTTTCAAACATATTGTCCTACAGGGTTTTTTTTTATATATTGCCACCCCCCTTATCTTCTTTATTTGACATTTTAGAAAAATGTGTCCCAAATAAAAGTTTAATGGTTTCAAATGAATTTTTATGAAAACATTTTTTTTCATATACAGGGTGTTACAGAAAGTGCGTGGTCCAAGTTTCTTATTTCAAATCTACCCCATTTTTTTATTGAATTTTCGGATTCTCCTGAGAATTTTACACATTTTTTATAAGGGATATTCGCCTAAAATGTTATTTTTTGAAAACTATTATGTAAAACAGGTAAACATTTTTCTGGTCGTAAACTGGTCATTGACGGTGACTGTTTTACTGTTTGGTAGACTTTCTGTCAATTTCTGGAGTCACATTTCCGATGAGGAAAAATCCGACAACCTTCGCATAGCTTATGAGAATAACGAAAATACACAGGCAACCAGAACAGAAATCACCATCTTCCAACGAATCGCCATCTAAACAAACATTTTTTGAAATATCAGACGTGGATTTTTTTCCTTCTAACTCCATATGAATCTAATTAAGGCAACACATGTTTTTAAAAAATATATGTATAATATTAACGAAAACAGAGAAGAATATTTTAAAAACTACACACAGTAGGGCAATGCATAAGCCTAAAAAATGAACCAACGAAGTATTGAAAAATGATTATGTCAACGAATAGCGGGACTACCACTTTTAGTTAACTGAGCCATGATATTGTAAGCAAGCTAATAAGGAGAGTTTAATTTTTTTTAGTGATTATCCTGTGTTGAGAAACTTTTAAACACTCTGTAGAGCGTTCTAATTACAATAGAATATTTCATGTGGCTAAAAGTGGCAGCCCTGCTATTCGTTAACATACATTTTTTTTGGTGGATGGTTGGATCATTTATTACTCAAGATACAAGGTCTTGAAACATTTTTGCATTGCGCAAAATTTTTTGGTGTGTTTATTACATATATTATCAAATAATTCTTGAAATGAAATATAAATATTATAATTGCAATATTTCAATACAATTTGTATAATCTGCTTCGATTTTATTAATCGCATTAATAATGAATTGTGCATGATTATTGTTTAAATCCTCAATGGCTTCAATTATTCTCCTTCTTAACACCTCTATATCTTCCGTGGGAGTTTCAAAATTTTGATTTAAAAAATTTAGGACCGCAAAAACATTGTGTGGTGGGGCTCCATCTTGTTGCCAAATAATTTGGTTGTATGGTTTTCCAAAATAGGTTCCAGAATTAAATAAATTTAGATATTTTTCTCATATAAATAAAATCTAATAATTTTGTTGTGAAAAACACATTTAAAGGTTGGGTTTTAATTTCACGCATTTTTCCGTTGCCCATTATTTTTCCGGTACATGCTGGCAAAAATAAAAATATTGTTAATCTTTCATCAACATTTCCTGGCATAACATGGTTCGTTGGTTTGTCTGATCTTCAGTTAATTTCTGGACGGGTAAAATTTTGTATGGGAAATATCCATGCTTTTTTAATGTCGAATAAATTTTGAAAATAGATTTATTAAAAAAAATTGATGCGCCTTTTAAGGCTGCATTTGGATTTTCTGAAAATAAATAATATTTGCGTAAGTTACTTTATATCCTGTGGGTAATTTAACCTACCTTGAAAAAATAATAAAATATTTAATTCCTCCTCCTCATTAATAACCGCAGTACGTTTTTTTCTTACAATATTCGATTTCGAAAGCCAAGTTCAATATTTTTGAAATTTTTCGAGATGGAATAGCATCACAGTAAAATGTTATTCTTGTAGAAAATGCAATATCGACTTTCAAATGCATATTATATACAGAACGACAGATAAAACCAGTTTACTAAAAAAATTTTACCTGTTTTACAAATAGTTTTCAAAAAATAACAATATCTCTTTACTTTAGATTTAAAAAATATATAAAAAATGTGTAAAATTCTCAGTCAAAATTCAATAAAAAAATGGTAGGCCATTAAATAAGAAACTTGGACCACGCCCAGACTTTCTGTAACACCCTGTATATGAAAAAAAATGTTTTCATAAAAATTCATTTGAAACCATTAAACTTTTAATTTTTCTAAAATGTCAAATAAAAAAGATAAGGGGGGTGGCAATATATAAAAAAAACCCTGTACAGGGTGACCCGTATGCTATGGGACGCTACCCTATCTCAGAACACGCAAAATGTAGTAAAAAATCCAGCCCTTACCAATACTGGATTGGGGAAAACGATAATCTTACGTGACCACCTAGAAGTCCAGACTTAACTCCCATGGACTATTTCTTGTAGGGTATCCTAAAACGGTGCTGATATTATCTTTTTAATTAAGTAACCTTCATTAATCTCTCATATCGTCGACTTACAATAGACATGAAATCTGGCATCACAGTAAAATGTTTCAACAATCGACTTTCAATTATTATATAAGATAAAATACTAAAATTTTTAAACAATCTTTACAAAAAAAATATATTAAGTCATAAGTAGGCCATTACTTGAAGATACCCACCAATAATTTTAAACAATTATTCACAACCCCTATAGTTAAGAACTCTTAAGATATATGTTAATATTCGTGACGAAAAGAGCAAAACCATCTATTTCTTAGCAGTCACAGAACATTCATAAGTGTTTTGATGTTAACAGGCAATAAGTTCAAAACGGTGATGCAGAGACACATATATTATTATATATCGTTGAATTTGCCTTATATAGCCCTATTTTAATCTACAATTATATAGCCTGTCCTATTTAAAATAAGGAAGTTGATACATGAAAATCCAAACGCCCTGTATATAAAATGTAATATATAAAAGTTTAAGGGGATCCAAAAAACTTTTGCTCGTAACTTTTTTTACTAAATTTCACACGTTCTAAGATAAGGTAGCGTCCCATAATAAACGAACCACCCTGTACAAAAGCTTTATTTTAAAGTCTCTTCTTTTTGGTCATTTATAACACATTGGATTACATATACCTATTCATTAAATGATAATTATATATCCTATAGTCAGGGAGATAACTAAAAATTAGAGAAGATTTCTTAAGGTATTACTATCTAACGAATATTATGATGAAATTATATGAGGAAAATACTAACTTCATTAAAATTAGAGACATGTTAAACGTTTTCGAAATTGTGTGCTGTATTGTATGATGCCATATATAATAGATGATGACACCTTTACTACAAATCTACTTAGGTTCGAGCTTAACTTAAAAGAATTACCTATTTACCGCATTCGAAAACTTACACATTCTGTAAAAAGAAAATTAAATTTTAGCATTTAAAATAGAAATAATAAAATACTTTAACTAATACATTTCTAAAACAAATGCATGTTCATGTATGACAAGTAATAAAACTTGTTATAGTCACTGTTGTTCATTATTTTAATTACTTTTTCTCACGCAATGCATACGTGTAGGTGCTGAAAAATAACCAGAAAGTATGTTTATATACATTTAAATTCTAATTTCTGCCATACCTATATACTCTCTAGTTTGCTGAAAATAATATATATGTTTTATTTAACTTTTGTGGTTTATCATTCAACAATAATAAAGTAATTGAAAAACTTACAAGAGAACATAATTTAAATAGCACATATTTATTAGCCAAGAAATTGTTAAAACGCTCCTTCTGACATTACAACAAGTTTGCCCATGATTTTCTTCTGCATCTATTGGGTTAAGGATACGTTTAAATTAGAAAGTTAAATCTTGTTTCCTGGCAGTTTAATATACTGAGTACGTATAGTAGAGCAAACATCATGTCATATTTTTTATATTTCCATTATGGTCTTTTTTTATGTGTTTGTGCATTATGGCATTTAAAGCTTCATTAATTTGGCGTTTCTCCAAACTTTTTGTATATCTAAACAAATTTATTGTGAGGTAAAGTCATTCATATCAAAAAAAGGTTTTCTGATATGTTTGTTCCAATTTATATGATCAAAAAAAATCAATGAAGAGATTTTCAAAAGGCATTTGATCAGATCGACATACATATTTGTTGTATGAGCTAGATTTACAAAATATTTGGTACCATTCGGGGGTCCGCAGGGCTCTAATTAGGGACCAGTTTTCTTGCTATTTGAAAACTACCACATTCTAAATTATTATGTGTCAGCGACTTAAAGATTTATAGCTGTGGTTGTAATAATTATTCCAATATTGAATATTTTGCCTCATAACATGTTTGAAGAACGGTTGAGTTTAATAGTTGGTTAATGCTTAGTTATATGATATATAGGATTAATAAAAAATCTCTTTTTTTATTTTATCTAACACTTTTAGTTTTATAATAATAATATTAATTTTTTTAATTAGCCTATATAAATACATCCGTTTTAAAAAAGTTTACACGGTCTCCCAATAATTATTATATCGTCTGCGCATAATTCTTTGACAGCTAAATTAATTCAGTCTTAACCTTAGCAATCACCATTCTTTAACAACTCAGGCCCTTATTTAAAGCTTATTTAGCTTATGATATATTACTTCCTACCTCTTCTCACATAATCATATAGACAGGTGGATAGCCTATTCCGTTGCGAGAAGACCACACGTATTTAGGTAATTTTCAGTTTTCTTCGGTAATCGGGTAACATTAAGGACGTTAGAACAAAGAACGCGAAAAATATACACCTTTCTAAACGAGAACGATATAGGATAGTGTTTCTTTTTAAGTAAATTGATCGATATGCAAAACATAGAAGCTTTTACGTTTTATGGACTATTTGCTGGAGAAATGATTCTCTAATTCAATTTGTTCTTACACGGATATAATCGAGAGAATTTAGTTTTTATCTCATTTCCCAGTTTTTGTTTTAACAAGTACTTCTTGTTTACAAAGGAATGAGGAGGGAACTAATATTACAATGCTAATTAACCAAAAAAAACTCACTCTTATTCTGCTATTTCTAACACATTTTTTTTTTGTTTTTGCGAATGAAACAACAAATAAACGTCTTCTCCTTGAAGCCACTTAACATTCGGAAAACAGGTTTACACACAGTCTAACTTTTAGATTATCTGTGCGTATAATAGTTCCTACTCCATTGGCAGAGTTGGATACCTATATATAAGATACACAAGTCAGAGTTATTCAACCCCACTTTTTGTCTCTAAGTGGATTACAGGATATAATTGGTACCTATTTAAGCTATACAGCACAAAACTCCTGGCACAAGCTTTTTGTTTTTGGAAAAGAGGTCTGATGGCATCTCCATAATGTAATATTGATAGTGTCTGCATATTATGTCAGAAATACATAAAGTTTACAAAATTGATATCAGTGTGGAGCGCATGAGCAGTGTGATATTTTTATTTGTGTTTTTACAATAAATCAACTTTTAAAGTTGGTTATAAAAAACAACGGAAAAAATACAGTACAAAAAAGAAATACCTAATACAACAAACGATAAATTAAAGAAACTAAGTATGGTGTTTAAAATCTTTCCTTTTTCCATTTCCTTCCTGACAGTAGGCCAAATACTATGGGGAAACATTTAATACATTAAAAAGAATGTCAGCCTGCTCAACTCGTATACATTTCATTTCTAATCGCTCCTTTATATCCTCGAGTTCATTGGGCTAAGTTTTGTACATCACATTTTTAAGGTGTCTCCACAAAAAGTAGTCGAGTCAAATCCGGAGACTGAGGGGGGCACTCTATTGTACCTCTACGTCCAATCCACGTCCCGAAAAAACATTGTCTAAATATCCCCGAATATTCCGAAAAAAATGCGGTGGAGCATCATCCTTCTGAAACCATATTTCATCCTTTGGTGCGCTATTATCTAAATTAAATGCTTAATATAGCAAGTAAAGTAAGGAACTTACGGTTATTCGGGAATAGTTTTGCAATAGCTGGGACAATTTCAGTCCTTAAAAGATTCAAATATCTTTCCTCCTTTGTGGCTTCCATGAAGGAGCGATCGATTATTTTTGCATTCTTTATACCACACCAAATATTTATCTTTTGGGGAAATTGAGTATGATTTTCACGTATCTGATATGGATTTTCCCTGGTCCAATATCGACATTCACAACCTTATCACCATCTGTTGCGCTTTTAGGTCTGCCAGAACGTATAGCATGTTTTACCTTTCCAGTTTCACGAATTTTTTTGTTAATTTTACTTACGGTAGATATAGTTATTGGATTTCTGTTAGGATATTTGTCATTAAAAATGTTATAAACATCTTGCAGGCATCGCATTCTATCCACTTTACCCAGTGTAATTAAAATTTCAATTATTTGGGTTTCAGTTAAACGATCCATTTTTGTAAATTAACAAAACTGACATTGTCAAACATATCAAGTAACCTTTTGTGCGCAAGTATTTTAAAAAAAGGTAATATATTAAATTATGGACATTAAACTCTTATATTTGCAAAAACGGTTGACTTTCATAAAAAATGCTCTCCCTTGAGGTTTCTTGAAATATGGAATTTTATATCTCTTTTGTACAGATCATCAGATCTCCTTTGCTATAATGCAGTCTCTTTTTAGTAAAGCCACAGGTTTTAAATTGATACTCATCTAAACTAGCTACCAAAAGCAAATAGCATAAGCTATACTTTTTTGAAAATGGGTTTGCTGAAGTTATCATAATGTAATATAACAAGGTTGTATACAACCTATCCCTTCAATGGTTTTTAATAAAAGTAACTATAAATATAAAGGAAATAATACCTATCAAAGGCTAATAAGTATGTCTTTTTCAGTTTATTTAGGTAAAATCGGAGCAATATGTTGGTTTTATTGTCCATTTTATTACCTATTAGTATTATCTGTAGCGTTTGGTGTAAATCTAGTCCTTCTGTTAACTATACCATCCACATACCAAGGAAGCGGTCCTCTCTCAGCCCTTAATATCTACAGTCTATTTAAAACAGAGCTATTCGAGCTTTATTGGAGGTTTTTCCAACTGCTATTAATTTATTTTTTTCTACAGATTGTCGGATACACCCTATATTGATTAAATAACATGTATTATTACTGACCTACAGCTTTCAATTATTTGCAAAATATTCTAGCATTAACCTCCAGCTAAAAAGTTACTAAAATATTGTGTCAACAAAATATATCCTTTTTTTATTTTTCAGACAGCCTTCATTTTTATACTCTTACCCTGTATCTGTCTATAAATAAAAAAAAAATAAAAGTTGACACAATCATTTGCTTTGTTTATTAATGACAGTTGAACTCTAGTCACGTTTTATAAGCGATTTAAAAACAAAACCGTCAGAGCAAATTTAAGTGGATAGAATTATTATTTAATGCCTTCTATTAACGTACACATTAAAACATGGTGCGAACTTATTATAAAACATGCATAATGTATAAAATCTAATAAATAATTAATAAATGTATTTAAATGCTATAAATATACACCGGAATCCGACGCACGCCATACCACTCCGGCATTCTGTTTGAATAACGTTAACTTTCTGTTCTGATGTTGGTATTAAATTTAAAATTGTTACAGACGCGTTTGGGATTTTAACACTAAAAGCGTGAGAAAGCAAAATTGGCTGCTCATATGAAGGGTAATCGTTGCCAGTTTAAATCCTTTAAAAAAAAAACTTAGTGTTTAATATTTTGGTAGTTCTGCAGAATACTTGTGTGGTTTTTACAATTGAATGGTTATTTCTTATAAATTATCATAATTAAAATTGGTATAACTGCTTTCGTCCTCGCTCATCGACCTGAATCAGAGGCAATCGAGTTGAGACCCGCAAGTCAATGTAAATAAATCATCCGAGAGAGAGATAGCTACTTCGCGTTCTCACTCTATCTCCACGGAAAATGAAAGCAGGTGGCGCCGTAGATTAGCGCTGCCGTTTGCCCGCGAAATTCAAAATGGTTTTCTTTTCTTTTCTGCATTCTAAAATGTTCTACATTTAACTCAATAAACTGCACGCATAATTTTAAATATTATTTATTGGGAAATCGCAGATTAGGGCAGTAAATTGTAGTGCTAGGCTCTTAATGGTTGAAAATTTTGACATTTGCCGATAAAATATAATAACGTCTATTTTTTTTGAATCCCTGACAGGGATGGCAATGTCATTTCACCTACTTGCAAATTGAAATGGAAAAGACATACCAAGAAAAATTCACTGAAATATATCTTACTGAAAAATCAACCCCATGCATGTCAAATCATTCAATCAAATTCCGCCATGCTATCGGCATATTTACCTTTTTTCGCCACGAATTAGAAATAACAATAAATTAGAATTTGATATTTATAGGAAATTTACAAGTACTGATAGGTATATAACATCCGACTCATTTCATTGCCGTCAACACAAAATGGCAGCATTTCATTTCTTAACTCACAGGTTAGTCAATTTTCCATTAAGTAAAGAACGTTTTAATAATGAAATGGATCGGATTAAAAATATAGCTAAAAGTAACGGATATAATGATAATTTTGTATATAAATTAGTAAATAGACATATACATAAGAAAATGTTAAAAGATGCCACTACTCTTCAAGCACCTGAGGCTCCCAATACGTTCATAGTAATCCCATATGATCGCAGATATACGAGAGCTCTAGAAAAAGTATTAAAAACGTAGGTTTTAAAGTAGCCGACAAAACGGAGAACAGTTTGAAAAATCTCCTTGGAAACCAACAAAGTCGACTTGAAGGAGAGGAGAGGGATCTATGAAATTAGCTGTAATTACGGTGGTCTAAAATATGTTGGGCAAACTAAACGCTTCATAAACATTCGTTTTAAAGAACACATTTAAGATACGGAAGGACAGAAAACTCAAGCGTTGCCCAACATGCCTTGGAAAACAATCACCAAATAGGAATAAATAATTTGGGAGTATAGAAATAGTTAAATGTGGTAAGAAAACACTGAATAAAGACAGAGGGCCTATTCCCTATAGTCCTCTCTATTGCTTACTTGACAACGGTGCAGTCGGGTGCAACCAATTGTGACCACATTTACTTATAAATAATCTCGGTTACGATAAGTTATTTTAACTTATATCATCTGCTGATGATGCTAACTTGGTTAGCGAAACGAGCGTTCAGAACGTAACAAGTTGTGGTGTAATGTGGTTAGAACTCTTATATTTAGATCGATCTTCCACCACAGGTTCCAGTGTTAGGACTTATTAATCCTGTTTGCAACTGCAAGTAGAAATGACCAGTGAAGTCGTAGTAAAAAGTTCGGGGGGATTGAAAGCAACACAGAAAAAAAACAACACCTTGAAAATTGTATTAAAACTATTTGAATACCTCTCTCTCATTTAAATTGACTTAGAAATCATTTGGAATGTACGCCGTGTATAAAAAGAAAACAAAAAAAAATAGCACCATATATTTAAAAAACGGACTACTCTTTACTTGAATTTTTGTTATTTTTGCCAGATAAGACATCTAGAGTTTTGGACATGAACTAATTTACACTCTTAGGAAGTAATATCCAGTTGGTTTTTTCTTCTAGTTTATTTTAGTACCGTACGCAAAATGTTTGTTGTAAAATAAACATCTTGAGAAAAACGGAGTCGTTGAATTAAAACATAACGGTTTTATCACTTTAAAGCATTTTGATCAATAAATCATTTCATAAACAGAAATGACAAATCCATTTCTCATTACTGTTCTAATTAATTTTACTTTGCGTAACCAATATCTATTACTGACCTCAAAAAATACATTGTAAATTCATTAACGTTCATGATTGACAAATTATATACGTAGAAATTCAGAATGTTCTTGTTGGACATTGGGTTAACCTTTCGGTAGCAAAAAAGAAACAGTGTGTTAATTATTTTGTTTAGTTCACAATATTGATTGTTATAAACAAAAACTCAAACACCAAAATGCTTTTAGAATTCTTCGAAAAACAATAAAAATATTTGTATTTATGTGCTTGTAATAAATTACACATTAACTTTTGATTATAATTAAACGAAAAACTGTTGACATAGGAGTAAAAAAAGTCTGTTCAACAAATCCAAAGATAAACAGGGAATGGAAAATTAAAATTAACAAGTAACTAAAACCAATTCGAATTCATTGTCAAGGGAAGTTTTCTTGATATTCATATCTCGTTTTGTGTCTATTTAGTTTAGTTCACAAACTTAAAATATTAATTCTTGCTGCTGCTAGTAAAAATATGTATGAGGGCTCATTGGATTCGGAATAATATGTAGAAAAATGTGAAATAATTTTAAACCCGCAAATAAACAATTTAAAAAGTTATTAAACCTCTTTTAAAGAAATTAAGAATTAAAAAAAGGAAATTTTTTTTTTTGCAAATAACTCGGAAAATATTAATATTCGAGTAAAGAAATTTCCCCAATAAAAATTATTTTAAAATTTAAAAAAACATATGGTATTATCTAGATACTTCAAGGAACAATATCCTGTTGAAAAAAAGAAAGTTTGTGATTTTTCATAAAATGAGCCATTATTATTAATTAACAATTCTTTTTAGTTTTAGTTTATATTTCAAGTCGGATAATTGTTAAACAAAAGCCACTAAAATTATATTGCTTTGTAGAAACTTTATCACTACTATACTATATGAGTTTATGATATTGCGATGTTTTGAGTAGTTATAATCTATTAGTTATTAACAACAAAACGTTAATTTTTCTAGTTTTTTTCTTACTTTCAATAATTCATGCTAATAGAGTATGACAATTAAAGTTTATTAAGCAATGTCTTAATCTCACAGAACCTAGTTGTGGTAAAGCCTTCACAAAGGAAAATAATTTTAGTGGGTTTTGTTTAATAACGAAAACTCTGAAAAAATTGTCAATTAACAATAGGCTCTAAACTTTCTTCAGTGGGATACTGTTCTTTCAAGTGTAAATAATACCATATTTCTTTTTGATTTTAAATTAATATTTATTAGTAATTTTTTTTTGTTACTTGTGCGGTTTTGTGGCATTGTAAAGGCTTAGAGCTCGCCACACCGCGACCTCTATTATCAACATTAAATTAAAATGAACATCAGGTTCCGGGGGCCCGGACTTTTATTGGAAATTCCTTCCTCTTTAAAAATATTTTTTAAAAATTCTTATATATTAATAGTTTCCGAGGTATTTGCAAAAACTAAACTCTTTTTTTTTTAATCTTATTTTCTTAATAACTTTTGGAATTGTTTATGTGCGGGTTCAAAACATTTACACATTTTTCTCCACGTCATTTCGAACTCAATGAGCCCTTACTGATATTTATACGAGCAGGAGCAAAAATTAACACAATTTTAAGTTTATTTACTAGCTATATTAAGGAACAAAACATGTCAGTGATCTAGTAAAATTTGTAATGGTCGGATTAACTGTAACCACCAAAGTTTCTGTAACCAGAAAACTTTCAGGTTTCCCTAAAGTAAATAAAGGAAGTAAATGCAGCAAGGGTGAATTTAGCTTTGGATCATAGGAGTGATAATTTTAAGGAAAAATAGGGGCTAAAGCAGCATGCCAAAATTTTAGTCCAGCGAATTCTCCATTGAATAAATCTAACATATATAAAAAAGATTTCTTTGATATTTGTTTAAAAGTATGTTAGATTTTACATAACAACACTTAAATTATGACCTCGTCCTATACTTTGTAAAAAACAGGATATTTAATATATAACATGAATAAAAGTAGATAACCAAAGTAAAACTTTCAAATCAACAGGCGTTGATGGATTAAAATAATAAACTGGAGATTTTAGTCAAACAAGGTAGACAGTCTAAAAAAAAATCAGTTATTCGCTATTTAGAGCTAGCAATCCAATTAATAACATTATCTATATTAATGTAAGTTTCTCTGTGGATGTGAATATGTACAGGGTGTCCCAAACTCGAAGCCCTTGGCTTATTATGAAAAATTTTCAGAAGCATATCTACTTTTCTGCATATCTGAAAAACTTATATATTAAATATATTAAAGAAAATTCTCTAATCACCTTTATTCAATAAAGTATAGTAAATATCGACACATTCTCTGAAAATATGCAAAATTATATAAGAAATTTTGGTTAAAGAAGAACCAAGTAGTCCATGGAAAACATAGAAATGAAATGCCTATGTGATATATTATGAAACTAAAATTATGTCAGAAATTTTATTGTCCTTCGTTTGAATATTTATATCTTTTAAAAATAACTACACACAACTAACGAACAGTTAACAATTTACTGGTCAATAATAATAGTTGATAAATGAGTAGAAAACAATAACTAACCTAATTTATAATATTTACAGGATATCCCTTTCCGATTTCCAAACAATTTTCTAGATTTTGCCTAACTTTTCTTACTGTAGCCTTTCTGAACAAATCTCTTATTAAACTGTCACACGCATTATTTGTAGATGGAGTTTTATAAAGTGGTCTATGTAAAAATCAAGGGGCATTAAATCTGGCGACCTCAAGGGCCTTTTCGTTGGACCATTAGTTGTTATCCATCTTACCCCATTATCTAAGTATTCCTTTACGACTCTTGATTTATGTGGAGGAGCATCATATTGCCATTCGTTTTGGCAGATCTTTCTGCAAAAATTGTAAGTCGAGTAAGTCGTGTAATCAAAAGAAGAACAATACAAGTTTCTGATATAAGTTCAGTATCATTAACTGTGACAATGACACTTCATTTCCATAGTTTCCAAAATATCTTATATTCTTTCGTATATTTTTAAACTTTTGTCTTATAACTTTTGAATAGAGTAACAGATTTACTTTTAAATAAAAGTTATACAAAAAATAAGAGCTTTCCAAATTTAAAGAAAAATAGGTAAGTTTCTGGAAAAAATATGAATGCGGTCACAATTGTCGTTTTGAAAACTCCAATTTTTTTGACATCTTAGTGACATTCATGTAATACCCTCTATCCATACTTTCATTTGGGTTTCCCGTTATCCCATAACAAGCCGGGGGCTTTTATTTATATTCATATTCACCCTTAGCCAAATTTTCAGTCGTTTTAAATTAAAAAATCATGTTTCTGCAGAATGATGGAAATGATAATAGAAATGTTCATATTTATTTTATCTGGATATTAATGCTGAACGAATTCTTTATTAAATCAGTGTACAGAGTATAAAGAAAGCCGTCTACAAGAGAACCGTTGAAATGAGTTTGCCATAGTTCAACACAAAACTTTATCCTTATTTCTAGAGTTCTTTATTACCAAAACTTTTTAAAATTGAAGAAATTGTTTTACTATTGTTTTACATCATTGAAGATGCTACTGGGAAAATCATGTTCAAATCTAATTTATTAATTGAAGTATATCTATCAAATCAGACAGTTTTTCTGTAGTGATTTTCTGCCTTATTACTATATTTGCCTTATTTACTAACTTATTTCTAATCCGAGGAAGATTTTTTAATATTTTATATATATATATATATATATATATATATATATATATATATATATATATATATATAAGTTGATGCTGTGATAGGATCACTGTAAAACTATGACTGAAATATTCTTTTACAACCTTTTAAAGACGACTTTAGCATTACCCTAACTCATTTCGATAGTTATACGCTAGCTAATTCGTAGTGTTTAACATTTATACGTTTTTTAAAATATGTTAACTTTGTTCTTGCTAAAAACATGTTCTGGGAAGTGGAGTGGGTAATTACTTACTTGCTACTTACTTGTAATCTTATTTTCTTGAATTAACCAATCGTTAATAAATATTTGGGTTGTACAAGCGTTGAAAATCAGTAGATTTGATCTAAGACTATTACAAAATAACAAGGGAATACTACAACTAGAATATATATATATATATATATATATATATATATATATATATATATATATATATATATATATATATATATATATATATATATATATATATATATATATATATATATATATATATATATATATATATATATATAGTTTTGAGTTAGTTTTTCTTGAACATCCGTGTATATATAGTTACTAGATTTTTCTTGGGTTATAAGTTCATAGCATTAAAACAATTCTCAAAAATTATTAGTCATCTATTCATTTTAAAATTTGACGTTTCGGCAGGTGGCTCCGTGCCTTTCTCAAAAATACTTTCTAAAATAATTTAAATTAGAGAACCTACACACTTTAGTAAAACAAGACAGACTTACCATGAAACGTAATTAAATTATCCAAAGGTGTTTAAAATCACAAAAGACACGACGCTGATCGCGTTATTTGGACAAACATTTTTACAATAAACATATGAAGGACGACGAACAGTTATTGACTGAAGAGCAGATACGTATGATAGGTAGGATGTTATGGTTTTTTTGTTTTTTGACATTTTTTAAGTTTTTACCGGGCGGTTCAGAAAGTAATTTTATTTTGTCTAAGATTATTATTTTTAAGTTTTTCAAATGTATGTGAGAAAATAATTAAATAATGTCAAAATAAATTTTGCTTACAAGGTTGATATCTTTTTTGTCGTTTACTGAGTTTTTATTTTTCTTAATTTCAATAGACTCGTAAACTTCCCGCTTGCGTTTGTTGTTTTCGGTTTTTAGAATTTTAGTTTCACTAAAACTAAATTTATGTTTTTTTTGGAAGTTCGTGTTTAGAAAGGGCAGTGGGATTCCTTTTATCATATTTATGAGAGTTAATTCTCGAGCCTAAATATTGGCTGGTTTGTCCAATATAAACTCCAGCGCAATCTCCACACGGGATCTCATATATAACATTGCTTTTTTTCATTTTAGGTGTCTTGGTTTTTAGAGAAGTGAAATTTTGATTTAATAAATGGAAGCCTTTGTGTGCAACATTTATATTATATTTGTTAAATAGATGTTTAAGTTGCTCAGATAAACCTTTTATGTATGGTAGTGTTAAATAGTTATTAGTTTTGTTTGTGTTGGCTTTTGAGTTGTTCGTTTTATTGTAAAATTTATTAATTCTTTGTTTAAATACTTTATTTACTAATTGTTGGGGATATTTATTTTCGAAAAGAACTTGTTTGGCTTTATTAATTGAGTTTTCCCTAAACTCGACATCTGATAGCTGAATTGCCCTATCGGCTAATGCTATAATAACTGATTTTTTTTGAGAAAGTGGATGTTGGGAATTATAGTTGGTATACCTTGAGGAACAAGTCTTTTTTGTGTACCATTCTGTTCTGATAGTATCCTTTGTTTTATGTAAGGTGACATCTAAAAAGTTTATTTGATTTTGTTTTTCGACTTCGATGGTGAATTGCAATTTATCGTGATAGCTATTAAATTTATTTAGAGTTTGATCTGCATTATTTTGCGGAATCGCAGCAATGCAATCATCAACATAACGGTAAAAAAAGGGTAAATTAAAATTTAGCTGCGGTATTATGGTTTCTTCTAAATCCTCTAAAACTAATTGGGCAATTGCGCTTGAAATACTTGATCCCATGGCACAACCATCAAGTTGTTTAAAGATATCATCCTTGTAAAGGAAATATGTTGAGTTTAGAGTTAATTCTACGGCTTTTAGGAATTCGTTTAACGGCAAATCAGTATATTTTTTAATTTCATTCCACTTTTTTTCGATAATGTTAGTTGCAAGATTTATAGGAATATTTGTATAAAGAGATATAACGTCTAAAGAGATTAGTATGTGGTCATCTGGCAACTTAATATCTTTAATTTTGTTTTTAAAGTCAAATGAATCTTTAATATAGTAGTTGTTTTTATTTATAATATTTGATAGAATGTTTTTTAAAAATTTTGATAAAGAGTTTAAAGGGGACTGAATACATGATACTATAGGTCGTAAAGGTATACCCTCTTTATGGAGTTTTGGTAATCCGTAAATTTTTGGTGCAATTGCATTATTTATTTTTAGTTTTTTGGCAGTATCTGGGGAAATATATCCTTTTTTATCCCATTGGTCTATTAGTTCGTTGTTTTGTTTTTGTAACTGTTTGTAACCAAAAATTTACGGATTACCAAAACTCCATAAAGAGGGTATACCTTTACGACCTATAGTATCATGTATTCAGTCCCCTTTAAACTCTTTATCAAAATTTTTAAAAAACATTCTATCAAATATTATAAATAAAAACAACTACTATATTAAAGATTCATTTGACTTTAAAAACAAAATTAAAGATATTAAGTTGCCAGATGACCACATACTAATCTCTTTAGACGTTATATCTCTTTATACAAATATTCCTATAAATCTTGCAACTAACATTATCGAAAAAAAGTGGAATGAAATTAAAAAATATACTGATTTGCCGTTAAACGAATTCCTAAAAGCCGTAGAATTAACTCTAAACTCAACATATTTCCTTTACAAGGATGATATCTTTAAACAACTTGATGGTTGTGCCATGGGATCAAGTATTTCAAGCGCAATTGCCCAATTGGTTTTAGAGGATTTAGAAGAAACCATAATACCGCAGCTAAATTTTAATTTACCCTTTTTTTACCGTTATGTTGATGATTGCATTGCTGCGATTCCGCAAAATAATGCAGATCAAACTGTAAATAAATTTAATAGCTATCACGATAAATTGCAATTCACCATCGAAGTCGAAAAACAAAATCAAATAAACTTTTTAGATGTCACCTTACATAAAACAAAGGATACTATCAGAACAGAATGGTACACAAAAAAGACTTGGTCCTCAAGGTATACCAACTATAATTCCCAACATCCACTTTCTCAAAAAAAATCAGTTATTATAGCATTAGCCGATAGGGCAATTCAGCTATCAGATGTCGAGTTTAGGGAAAACTCAATTAATAAAGCCAAACAAGTTCTTTTCGAAAATAAATATCCCCAACAATTAGTAAATAAAGTATTTAAACAAAGAATTAATAAATTTTACAATAAAACGAACAACTCAAAAGCCAACACAAACAAAACTAATAACTATTTAACACTACCATACATAAAAGGTTTATCTGAGCAACTTAAACATCTATTTAACAAATATAATATAAATGTTGCACACAAAGACTTCCATTTATTAAATCAAAATTTCACTTCTCTAAAAACCAAGACACCTAAAATGAAAAAAAGCAATGTTATATATGAGATCCCGTGTGGAGATTGCGCTGGAGTTTATATTGGACAAACCAGCCAATATTTAGGCTCGAGAATTAACTCTCATAAATATGATAAAAGGAATCCCACTGCCCTTTCTAAACACGAAATCCAAAAAAAACATAAATTTAGTTTTAGTGAAACTAAAATTCTAAAAACCGAAAACAACAAACGCAAGCGGGAAGTTTACGAGTCTATTGAAATTAAGAAAAATAAAAACTCAGTAAACGACAAAAAAGATATCAACCTTGTAAGCAAAATTTATTTTGACATTATTTAATTATTTTCTCACATACATTTGAAAAACTTAAAAATAATAATCTTAGACAAAATAAAATTACTTTCTGAACCGCCCGGTAAAAACTTAAAAAATGTCAAAAAACAAAAAAATCATAACATCCTACCTATCATACGTATCTGCTCTTCAGTCAATAACTGTTCGTCGTCCTTCATATGTTTATTGTAAAAATGTTTGTCCAAATAACGCGATCAGCGTCGTGTCTTTTGTGATTTTAAACACCTTTGGATAATTTAATTACGTTTCATGGTAAGTCTGTCTTGTTTTACTAAAGTGTGTAGGTTCTCTAATTTAAATTATTTTAGAAAGTATTTTTGAGAAAGGCACGGAGCCACCTGCCGAAACGTCAAATTTTAAAATGAATAGATGACTAATAATTTTTGAGAATTGTTTTAATGCTATGAACTTATAACCCAAGAAAAATCTAGTAACTATATATATATATATATATATATATATATATATATATATATATATATATATATATATATATATTTGCGGTTTATTTTCCTCGGTTGGGACGGTGGGAAGGAATGATACTAACTTTATATTTAACGTGCGTCAAAATATAACTCGGTATATAGATTATCAAAAAAAACATGTGTAAACTCACATATTTTTTTCTGCCCAGGTAACCGAATCGTTCCAGTTTACGCAACGTTCCGTCCTCCTTGTCTCGTATTATTAAATTAATCGAAAACAAAAAGAAAATAAATTATATTTAAACGACAAGTAATTATCGCTAATTCAGTACAAAAAAAGGCGACTAATGAAACCAGATCAAGGAATTCTAAAAAAATACGCGGACAAGTCGGAAAATAATGAGTTTAGCCGATGCCCCGTCGCGAAATTAATACAGTTAGATAAGTGTATGTTGAATGCAAACACATATATTTATTCGACAGCTATTTATGCAAATGGCTTGTCATTTCAAACATAGGTACGAATTTGTTTTTCGCCGACAGCCGATGTGTAGTATATTTCAATTTAATCAATGGGAATTTATATGTTAAACAGCCTGAATACGGGTTTTTTTTATTCAGGTGGAAAATTAATGTAATATTACGGCAACGTATGTCAGTCGTCTAGGTAGGCAGGTTCGCTAAGGAGGGACGAGAAAAAGAGATCTTAAAGATAAGTAGGGGTATGTAATTTTTGAGCAAGGAGGAAATAATTATAATTCCTAATTGTGGAAACTATATTTATGTTTACATACCTAAAAATATTTTCTTGTCACAAATAATTGTCACATTTTGATTTTTTTCGCCTAGAATAATTTAAGTGTGAATGCATTTTTAAATAAAATCTATCTATTCTTTTTCGAATTTTAGTCGACTTTTAGATGCCTCTTAAGATTTTAAACATAATTTTGGTTTGTTTTCTAGTACAGAGAATCTCATTTTCGAAACTTTTGCGGGGTATCTCCCTTATTTTTAAAGGCAAATAGTTGCGGTTTTCGCGAATGTGTGCTACTTTTTGTGAGTTTAAAAAAGGCGCCAGCAGAATTTTTATAACCATTTTGCTTTTTGAGATACAAAGCGTTTTTGAAAATATGAAAAATGCATTTTCACCCCTCATGTCGCAGCTATCTGTTAACTGATCAAAAAGGTGAAAACTGTTCCTTATATGATTTTTTTCCGTAGAATTCAGTGCCGCCTTCAGAGTAAGTTTACGGGGTTAGATCAAAAAGTGATCGGACCCTACTTTATTTTTTTAAGTGGGACATCCTGTCTATTATTCTTTATATATATATATATATATATACATATATATATATATATATATATATATATATATATATATATATATATATATATATATATATATATATATATATATATATATATATATATATATATATATATATATATATATATATATATAACTAAAATGTATTACAAACAAAATTTATGTAAGCAATTATTATACTAAACATGTAATACTTTCAAACTTAATTTAAAATATTTTTTTCTTAAATTCAATTATTATTTATTGCAGCATTTTAACTTAATTATGATAAAATTATTGTATTTTACTGAAAACAAAACAATAGTTCCGCCACGGACTGATTTTATACAGGGTGTTTCAAAACAAATGCAAAAAAATTAAGGGGGTGATTCTTAAGTTCATTTTAAGAAAAAAACTGCATATAAACACATATCCTAAACGCATAACTTTTGAGATATAGAGTGTTTTCAGAAAAAAATCTTTTTTTTATGATATTTGGAATACCATTCTCGATATCTTCGTGAAATTTGGTACACATTTTTTACGCATCAAGACATATTTTCTGGTGAACAACATTTTTTTTTTTATTTCTAGCAGTCCGTACGGTATTTGGATTGCATATTTTTGAAGAAAAAAAAATGGTAGGCAATTGACTATTTTTCATTTGGATTTTTACATAAAAATAACCTTTTGCGTTTTTCTCGTCAAATGTGCCGTTTAAAAGTTAGAGAGCAGAAGAGGGAATTAAAACTTGATATTCTTTGTTCAAAATAAAGGACAATTTATTATAAACGTTGGGTCAAAAGTTAACAATTAGGGAGATACTACGATACAAAGATGGCGGAAAAATAAAGTTCTTATTTTTTATCTTAAAAACGAAAAACGATGAAATAATGAAATTTTATAGGAATATAACTACTATGAAAACACACTATTTTTTTACTTTTTTCAAATAAGTGGAAGGGGTTGAAATAGACTACCCAATTATTCTTGTTGACTAAATTTAAAGACAAACTTACGCAACGACTTGGAAAAAAATAATTTGGATAGCTTGGTTGATTTAAAAACTTTTTTACCTCTTGTATTTTTTTTTCATAAAGCTTACCGATTTGAAATTAAAAAATAAAATGTAAATCATTATGTGTCGGGACAGGGAAATTTTTTAGAAAAAAAATCTAGTGGGCCGCTGTCACTTTTTATTGCGTTTCTAATATATTTGACATTGTTCAGTTAATACAATATTTTACGATTAATTTAATCAAACATTTTTTATCTGATCTGTTTAATTGTGCAGTAACAAGAGTTTTAATTAAATCAATAAAACAATAATGAATAAATACCGATAATCCCCTTTTTTGTTCAAAAATTATCTTTTCGGACGAAGCTAGTTTCTCAACAGATGCAATTCAAAACTTTTATAATAGGCATGTATGGGCTGAAGATAATCTACATTCAGTAACAGAATCTAGACTTCAGTATCAGTTTTCCATTACCGTTTGGATAGGAATTGTCGATAAATATTTAATTGTGCCACATTTTCTACCTCTAAAATTAACTGGTGAGTCATATTTTCAATTTATCAAAGAAGAATTGCCTCCTCTACTAAAACGTTTACCTCTGAGAACTAGAAGAGACATGTATTACATGCATGATAGTGCCCCAGCACAGCTCAAATGGGCGAGGTGGCCCTCATTTTTGGCAGGCTTAATGCTTAGAAAATGTCTACCAAATTTCACGAAGATATGTAGAATGGTATCCCAAATATTATAAAAAAAGATTTTTTTCTGAAAAGTTTAACACCCTGTATCTCAAAAAAGTTTCGAGGTTTAGAACATATGTACAAATGAAGTTTTTTTCTTAAAATAAACTCGAGAACCACTCCCTTAAGTTTTTCGCATTTGTTTTGAAACACCCTGTATATTTTATTTTGCACGAAACCCCATAAGAAAAAAATCTAAATTTGCACACTTGGAGGTGCTCCTCGAAAGGTTCGGAGATCGAGGGGGCTATCTTACAGGTCCGTGAGAACCAATCCATCTTTGATGAAAGTTATCGTTATAAATGACATATATAGTGCCAATGGAACATTTTCCATCAATTCTGGAATAAGTTCCTCAATGATTTCTAGGTACCGACGCCTTGTAAGACCTCCTTCAAAAATCCAAAGTGTTCTTATTGTGCTCTCTAAAAAATTATATGGTGATTTTCTGCGGACTGGTTTCTTATATTATATAGCGATTAAAAATTCCCGCACTTGAATCAGACCAGATAACGAGTCTACCAAAAGATTCATCGGTACGGATTTTTTGTAAATACCATTGGCGAAACAACATTTGGAGCTCGGCATCGCCAGGGTGTAAATGTAACTTATATGGGTGATACTTATATTTTTGCAAAATTCTTTGAGCATCAGACTTGGATACACCGGTTGCTTTCTCTATTTGCTGGCAAGAAGATGAAGGCATCGCTTCTACATAACCCAATACGTTTATTTCTTTTCTCTTTTTATCTTGTTTGGTGTATGCTTTAGGAGGGGCTGGATAAATTATTCGTGCTCTACTAAATTTGATTTAAGGCGGGCAAATATGTCTCGGAAATGTTGCTTTCTCTCTGGATATCTAATATGAACAAAAAGTACTCCTAAAATGTTATCACGACCATAGCACTCAAAATACGTTACCTTTGTATATATAATTCCGGAGCTTCTTGGGGAATTTGATTAGATTTTATGAAACAAACCAACATATATACCATAATTAAACAACCAAAATATTTTATCAATAATCAAAAACTGACAAAACCGCAAAGTGTTCGACATTTTGCTTTTTGTGCGAAACAAATTAGCCATAGCTTAATACCTATTAATTGGACAAAGTAATTAACTAGTGCAATTTAAGGCAGTGTTTGTGTGTGTCAACCAGTGACATTTCTTCGATTTTTACGCAATATTTAAGAGAGTTGATTATCAGCTCATAAATGGGGTAACCAGATCGAACTTAATCATGACATTTTATGGAATTTTTAATATTAATAATGGTTTTACAATTTTGTAGAAGTAATTCAAAATCGACTTACACTATTTGACCTTGACAGCTTATAAAAAGGTAGAATGTTTCATATAACAAGTTGACCCATGCCCTGATTTTTTGAGGTTGTAGATTGAAAAAAAATGTCTAGTAATTAGAAACAATTGAGGAAATTTTCGGAATATCGATTAATAAGCGCGGTTTTGCAACACTTCAGTCACCGTGAAAAACCTTGGAGGTTTAATTAAAATGCAAGTAATACGTTTACATGTTTGATCGACGCTGTATATGTTTCTATAAACACCGAATCTTCTGTCAAGGGATTCTTCCATGCAAACGCGTCTAAATTTCAAAGGGCCGGATCTCATCAGGGAGGCATCAAAATGGGAGCATCCGAGGTATCACACTGAATTTAATCCTCTTAGAGACGTCGGGCTACAAAAGACATCTTAATTCGTCGGGTGAAATCCTTTTACGTAGGAAAATTTGGTCGAGATCGCTTTGAATGGGGCGATATATGTAAAATCCGTGTTCAGGCTGATGCTTTCTCTGATATACGCAGCCACTGTAGATTATCAGATGAACCATGGAACAAGAAAAATGTAAAAAAATTAGTTTATTATATATAAATTTTTTTATTTTATTTTCAATACATTTGCGTACGTTTTAAAATGCTTTGTGAAGTTATTAAATAGTGTTAAAATTATTATTTCTATATATTAAAAAAGTCTTTCTAAACACTTACACAGTACTAGAAATTGCCAAGGTTTTTAAAGGGATAGATAAAAGTTTATAAATACTCTTGCCTTAGCACTGAGCATCATGTAGAATTACCTTATTTTAAATCATGAGTTAAAAATATTAATGGTACTAACGGTACCTTATCTGTAAGTTAATCAGTAAGAAGACGCTCTTCTCAAAGACGATTAGCCATCATCATTAGTTCATCTGGAACAATCTCTTAAATATGATATAAAAAATACGGGCTGTCAATATGATCAAACTGTCTAATTTTACTTATAAGAGTTTAGTAATAGAATTACAGTGAATGGCTCGATATTGGTGGTAAAAGAAAGGAACCTACTAGCGAATACTTAGATATTCTCTTGCAGTTATCCTTCCTGCGACGTAGGAATTCTTCTGAATTTAATTATTTTTTCAACAAGTTTGTAAACTAGATCCGCTGCTTAAACCATTTGGTTTGAGTTTCAGCGGCAACGTTATATGATTCTTACAGTCAAAAGCTTTTGAGAAGTCATAAAGAACTACCTCATCTCTTTCACCAGGTGAGAAATAATTATAAATAAATAATTAGAAAGTTGTTAGACTTATTAAGACTTTTATCATTATACAGCTGAATTACAAAAAAATATAATGGCACGTTCTAAAAATAAATATTTTACTAAATTAATACTAGTGCGATATTATCTCTTTTATAGATAATTCAATTAATATATTATGTATAATTTATATGGTAGTATTATAGATATACGTGGAACCATTCCTGTAACAAATTTGGAAGCTTAAAAAGCTTCCAAATTTCAAACCCCTCATATGCAACAATGTATAACCGTTATTAGTCCCATTGATATTAAATGTAAATATAAATAATATGCTAAACATAAAGACTTTAATTAATAGTTCTAATGTGATAGGCGTCGTTTTATTGCATCTAGTTAATACAACGCTGGAGAAGGGTACATTCCCTGAGCAATATTGGGCTATTTATAAGTATCAGTTAGTATAGTTACCATTGACAACCTACCAGCTGTGCAAGAAGTTACAGAAAAAGCTGTTCATAAACTGACAATTATTTTAATACAAATGGTTTACTTTTTCCAAACCAGTCTATATTCAGAAAACATCATTCTTGTATGTCGTCCTTACAACTTTGCCATTGCTACTTGAAGTTATTTCATTAATATTGATAACTTTGTAGTATCAATATTTTTGGATTTCAATAGATCATGAGATATTATTATCCACACTTCAAAACTATAGTTCTAGAGTTCTTAAATAAACTGCTGGAACTTCGAAGTGCATCAAGGAAATCTTTAGTGGAAATTCAAAATGAAATATTTTCAATACGGACAAAGATTTTGAGTTGCGGTTTTCGACTTTTGTTTGATCAATAACCATAGTATGCAGCCCGATAAAGGTAACCTTAGGACACCATAACAACCGTCTTATACAGGGGCTTATATAAGACCCTGTCATTTTTTTTAAGTTTGTTCGACCAGAATTCTTGCTATGGAAGATTTATTTTTCTCTTTGTGAAACCAAAATAATCTAGAGCTAGGTACGGAAAAAAAATTCTAGCGATTTTGAAATTTTTTCTTCGTTTCCGACATACAGGGTTTTTTCGAAAAATTGATTTTTTAAAATAATCTGCTGAACAAAGCTCCCTTCTAGTAGACAAAGGTATATCTTTCATATTATAAACAAGGTTGGCATCCTTAAATTTTCCAACATAATTATTGAATACAGGGTTCATCAAAAACCAAGAGGTGGACGTTAAATAGTGTTTTGTTGGATTTGGTTTTTTTATCAATCTTGAATTCGATGTTGCTTCCAATGCTAGTTTTAGTAATAATGAACATTTTTACCGAAACAGTGTTTTTTCATTTGAAATTTGCTCTAGTTCTTTCAGATATCGCCTTTAATTTAAAACAGATTTTTTTAACAAAAAATGAAAAACTGCCCAATAAAATACATTTTTACATGTTATTTTTAACTGTTTACCTATTATTTTGATTTAGCTGAGAATATTCCCAATAATACAGTGGGTAACAAAGGTTTAGAATACTAAATATCTTGCGGAGCAGAAATTCAACATTGTTAAAGTTTAAAGTTTTTGGTGCACCCTGTATACAATATTCATGTTGGAATACTTAAGGGTGCCAACCCTGTTCATAATCTGATAGATCATACTGAATCTGATTACCATAAGTCGGCTTGTGGGCTGTTCAGCAGACCATTTAAAAAAATTCTATTTTTCTAAAAAACCCTGTATGTCGGAAAGGAATAAAAAAATTTAAAACCGCTGGAAATTGTTTTTTTTTGTACCTAGCTCTAGATTGCTTTGGTTGCACAAAGAGAAAAAGAAATCTTCCACAGTATAAGTTCTGGTCGAATAAACTTTTCAAAAAATGACAGGGTCCTATATATCATCCTGTATAAGACGGTTGGATTAAAGTCCTGAGGCTATCCTTATCGAACTGCATACTCTAGGAATTGATGAAACAAAGGTCCAAAACTGCAACTCAAAATAGTCATACGTATTGAAAACATTTCGTTTTGAATTTTCAGTAAAAATTTTCTTGGTCCATGCACTTCGAAGTTCCAGCAGTGTAGTTTACAATGTACCTAAAAAAAAGGAACATATCGGAAAAAATAAAAAAAATTCTGTGACAATTGACATTTATTGTAAAATATCTCAAGAAGTTGTTCTAGGGGCCTTGTTCTTCATTATTTTTTTAAATGACTTGGGTCAGTGTACTGAGGTTGATTTTTTGAATTTGTTCAGGAACAAATCTCTATTTTATTGTTGCTATAAGAGTCATCAGACTGCTATCACCAATGTAAATATAGAACTAATAAAAAACTAGTAGAAAACTATTTAAATGTAAATAACCTGAAATTATATATAAATAAAACCAAGACAGTAATTTTACAAACAAAGTATAAATATTCAGCTATAAACAATGTAAAACTGAACATTTATGGATTTAAGAAAAATTAATTATTTGGGTTTCTTTATAGACAATGTATTATCCTTTAAAGGTCATTTCAAATAGGTACATAAAAAATTCAAAGAAAGTATTTTTTTTCAAGGATAGCAAAACATTCAAGCATATATTCTAGGATAATATAATAAATATGATATAGAGATCAACTGGTAAAACTGTGGTACGAATTCAGGATGGTGGTACAAAATGGCGGTAAAATAAATTGTTTTTAATAGTGAAAAAAATAACCAGGTTTTACATATCTTCACGTTTTAGGGCCCCTAGATACTAAAAAATATGTATTTTATCAATTCCTCGGTCAGACTGTCAGTTTGACTGGCTTTTTGTCGGTCTGTCAGTTCGCGGAATAAAAACTACTTACCCGATTGACTTTAAACTCTGGTCAAACACTAAGGCTCATATGGGGATGACCTGATAATATTTTGGGAAAAATCTAGCAAACAACAACAACAACAACAACAAAGTTTGTACAAGCAGTAAATGTTGATGTAAAGTTGTGGTACGAATTCAAGATGGCAAAACAAAATGGTGCCAAATAAAATTTTCAAATAATTAACGTAAAAAAACTTCTTATTCAAATGACTAAATTTTTCAGAAATATTAAATGTCATATAAGGATAAACTGTTAGTATAATGTTAAGTATTTAGATTTATTTAGATCATAACATCCCCCCCTATCATCAGGAAGCCTCTATTTATGCTTAAGCTGTATACATTTACCTCAAACCCAAAGTATTTTGTTAATTTAATACATTTCGTTGTTAGTATTAGTAGTATTGTAATTGGGATAAATTAGCACTTGTTTAAGTACTTATTTGTTTAAGCATGACTTGTAAAATTACTACTAACATCGTACAATACGAATTGTAATATAATCAGATCAAATTACAGTTAATTATATTAACAACAATAACTTTTGTTAATGGGACCGACTCCTCCCGCTAGTCTCTAAACGAGACACTTTCCAATCACGCGTTTACGGATGTGTCCTGTCTCCATAACAACCGTTTGATAAAATAAATTCAGAATGCCCGTATCAATATTTATATGAACCGGCCCATTTAAATTAAGCAAACTCAATTTCAGAACGAAATTAATTCGTGTTAACAAGAGCAACACACGCAAATTTATATGGTAATGCCGTAATTTAAATAATAATATAGATTCGTGTTGTATGGTGGCTATACGAGGCCCCTTTATCGGTCGTTCGAATACGTAAGTGTGAATTAAAGACAGTCAGGAAATTGAGGATCTGAAATTACATACAATTCTAATGTTCCACTTACACTTTTCTTTATTTCCGTTTGGTCGTTTTTCAAATCGGGTGTTTTTTCTAATGGATCACTTATCAGTATCTAATTATTTCTATATCAACTTGTGATTTTTACAAAACACTTCGTTTCCACGTCTTTATTGTAAAATTATTAATTAACGATTATCATAAATTAAAAGTAAAATTGTAACGGTTTGCCAACAAATAAAAATCAAGCAGACGTAAGTCTCGCCATTATGGGGGATAAAAACAAAGTAAACTGAAAATACGAGTTCAGCAGAGCTTACTAAACAGTTCATATTGAATAATCATTTAATTTTTATACAAACAATCTTTTTCTTGTTTCCAGTTTGCGTGCACAAATTAATATTGTTAGCATCTTATTCCCTGTAAATTTTTTTTCTCAATTCGCCATGACTACAAGAACAATAATGTCGACTGCACCAATATTGTTTATGATTTTTTAAATGCATTCATTTATTTATTACGTTTAGAGTTTTAAAAAATGCAAACATAATAACAATATCAACTAATGTGCCCAGGATTTTAATGATGCATAACATTAAGAAAATATATTAAAAAAAGTTTCTCAACTTTTTAAGACATATGATACATTTAGCCTGCTCGGCTCATGACTATGAGTATGCTGACCATCATAACCACAAGGGTTATGATACTTCAATCATATAGATTTAAAATTAAAAAAATAGACTACTATACCAACGTATACGTTTATTATTGTCATTATATATTTTACATCTCCTTACCTATTAGGCCACACTATTTTCATTTCCACTTCGCCTTTGGGAAATATGCTGAGAAAATGGAAAACACAGAACTCAAAGTCTGAAGCCAATATACAATCATTTACGGGCAAACGCTCCACCTTGAAGTCGGGCACTTTGCCTTCGCTCCGAGGGTCATCAAAAATATATGCCCGACCAGCATTTCAAGAATAATTTGACCTCTCTCTGAAATCGCTTGTACGCAGCGTAACCTTTCAAGCTTCTTGAGACTAAATTAAAATCATCCTTTAGGTATAACCGATAGATCTAGATTTAGGTCGTTCTGAACAGGGTGATCTCTTAAAATTTGCTTCTTTTAACTTTGTTATGTAAAGGACGACTAAAAAAATTAATTCCTAATTTTTTAAGTATTATCTTATAAAATCATAGTCCTTGGAATTAAACCTCATTAAAGCGCATGTACTTTCTGACTAAAAACTGTTACACTTAAACAGCAGATAATTTTTAAATGACTACTGAACTGGCAACATTCGCAAAATAGAGTAACAACTGGTCATCTAAGCCGATAACTTTAAAAACCAGAACTTTGCGTTAACTACCAACGTAGAAGAAAACTTTAAGGTCAAGCAGCGCCGTGATCTCTAGACTCTACAATCTAAGATACCTAAGAAACACTAGGAAGTCATGTTCATGTTAAATTGGAATTACCTTTCTACCTTTCACTTGTGATTGTGTGAGGCATCTTCAGAGATACCCACTGCATGAGGTCGAAACACTAAATGGTCTTGTTGGCAAGGTCCAAGGTACATGAAGTGCGTTTCCTGTTTAGATCAAAGAACAAAAACTTTATTAGATACTTAAACCTATATTTTGATTTTAAAGCTTTCGTAATCTGTTATACGTAAGAACAATTTACCTTTCGACTGATCGTCAGTCCACAAGACTACAACGCAGACACCTACATACAAATAAGGTAAATATCTTGCAAATTGTATAATTAATATGTGGGAAAACAGGTTTATATATCAGATGCTCTACACGTGTTATGAAAAAAAACATAAAATTATTCACTACGAAATTTTGTAGATGTAGAATCACTCGTATTAGTGATCCACTTACCATAATATCGTATATAGTTCGGCCTAATAATCTTACTAATACCCTGGTAAGTAAATGAGACTCACATTTACTTAATTTATTTTTCAGGACACTTTTCATTTTATAACTTTAGAAGATGCTATAGATCCTCTTCTTGCAGTAGTACCAAATATCTTCTTGTAAGAATTTTTTTAACATTCTTTGCATCAAAACCAAGATTTAGGTTATATTATTTTAGGTAAATGACATTTCTTTTATTCGGGCTCATAAACAAGAAAATCACATTATATTTTTTGAACAAATACAAACGACATCACAGTATTAACTTTACAATACCCATAGATGTTCTGCTTCAAAGGAAAAATTGGTACATTCGAATATTCGGTATATAAAACACCAACACATACAACACACTATTGTTCCTAAATGCAAATTACGCCACTATCCAGCACAAAATAAATATGTTATTACCTTCTGGAGTGATTAGGGATTTATTTAGAACTCTGATTATGATTCTTTATCATTAGAAACAGAGGAAATAAACAAAGTTGTTGGAGAGGTGGGCTTTTTACTTCGCTTTATAATTGCGATTTCCTAAATATCTAAATACAATAATTTAGAGAGTCCATTGAGTTGTTTAAACATAAAAAAAGTCAATAGAGATACGGGTTACCCTCTACATCACAAGTAGAAATTGATAAAACACTGTGCCAATATCTGCGAGCTCAAACCAAGCTCAAGCTCGAGTCGAAAGCAAATATCGAAAAGCAATGCATTCAATATACTTTAGGGGATAATCTTACTAACATAAAAACAAACACTACACTAGATTATAAAAATAACTGATAAGATCAACATTGGCAACAAAATAAAAATAAGAACGACCATCATGAAGCGATGATGAACAAGATAAATACAAAAAGTTATCAACCTTTACTGAGGCTACCGATTCAGAAACAGCAAATACGTTAGCGTGGTCTATTATATTAGATAACTCATCACCTCTGAAACTAAAATTATACTGCAAAACCCACAACATGAAAATTACAAGGAAAACTGAAAAGCAGACATTGAGATGCAAGCTGAGCATTATAAATAAAGGCGACTATATATAATTGAATTAAATTACCTGGCAGTTGAGATCAAGCTATTATGATCCGGTTAAATACTTAATACCACGAATCAATAAGGCTGCTAATGTATATTTGAAAGAGTTCTATATAAAACCAGACTGAATTTATATATCATCCAAAAAAAAACGATATTTCATGTTTGGTGACAATATGAGACTTTTTCATTAGTTCCCGTCTGGAACCTCATAAAAATAAAAGTTAGAACGTATTCAAATATAAAATATGCGGCAGTAAAACCTACAATTTCGGCGAGTAGGGGTGTTTCATTTTCGTCAATTAGGTGCGTGTTTTCACAAAAATATGCTTAAATTGGTTGTAAAAATGCGCGAAGGGGAACGGCAAAAGAAAATTCCTTCGGCACTTTCATAAGAATTATAATATAGACACCGCCGAGAGCTATGGTTTAAGTAGGAATTTTTATTGGGCGAAATATATATTTATAATCTTCGCTCGAGAAGGCAAGGAAGTAAATGTAAGTGTTCAGAATGTGTTTAAATTTTAAAGGCATGTTTTATGTCAGCACTTGGGATATTAAATTGTTATATTTTACTATTTGTAGTGTAGACAGAGTTCGTAATGAAATTCACAACAGATAAACAGTTAGCTTTTTTCAGGAGCTTTATTAGCAATTTACGAATATACACATCATAGCCCGTATGATTTCCAAAATTAAACCCACTTGATTTTTATCTGTAAAAAAGTTTTCTTAGCCCTATTTGGTTAAAAATGGTTAGAAAAAGGCTAAGTAATTAAAACACCAAAAAAACCGGGGAAATTCTTTGAGCAATATCGTACCTCTCTGTATTTTGTATGTATATTATACAGGGTGATTCATGAGGAAATGTCAATACTTCAGGTACATATTCAGGACCAAAAAATAAACATAAAAGTCTATATAAATAAGTGTCCGCAAGGCCTTAGTTCTCGAGATACAGGGTGTTAAAGTTTTTATTTAATTTTCTTATTTTTTAAAGAAAATCTACGAAAATGTAAATAATGGAGTGAAAATTGATATACGGGGGTTTTTTGGTATGACAAATTCGAATCTAATATTAGTATTGCTCTTACTTGTAGGGGGCGCTACCTACATGTCTTTCTACTTCTTCGAACAATCACAACTTTTTGGTACAGTCTTCTTGTATTACATTTTTGAGCAAAACAAATTATTCTCTTGCCATTTCTACGTCAAAAAGGTATACCTGTTAAAAGTGGATACGAGCAACCGTTTTCGAGATATTTGGATTTAAAACAGTTTCGGCGCATGTGATTTTTTTTATCAAATTCACATAAAGTATGCATGTATTGTAAAAAAATAGCCTGACAGAACAACTGCTGGTTGGTGTTCTCATCGTTTTTCCTGTTACTTAGCAATAGTAATGTCAGTTAATAATAAGATCAAATTTTGTCACTGTCAATTTCTGTTCATAACTTTTATTATCTGACCAGATCCAGATAGAAGGGTGCCAGTTACAAGAGTTTCTCAACAAGTTTTCACTACTGCTGGGGAATCTGGGATGTTTCCAAGTGCGAAAATTGTATCTGAAAGGGAATCGGGACCCAACGCTGAAGTAGAAGAGGCTATACTCAATGCCATCGAAAATGATCCAAGCATAAGCACTAGGCGGATTGCAGATACTTATCAAATTACACAATCGTCTGCTTGGAGAAATCTTCACATTAATTGTTTGTACTCATTTCATTTACAACGGGTTCAACATTTGCAGGAGGGTGATTTTGAGTTGAGAATGCAATTCTGTAACTGGATTAATGAAGATCGAAGGTTGTATAGGTATGTTTTGTTCACTGATATAGGAAATTTGTAATTTAGTTGAATTCAGATAGTCATCTGCCATGTTCTGAAAATCCTTGAAATCGTTTCTTTGCATGTAGACTACATTAAAGGGTTTCTGATGGCGAGCCTCTTCTACCATTTTCTTTTTTTCGACAAGTACTTGCACTCTCTTGTGGCTAAAAAACTATTTATTGTTATTAGTCCTTTTACGATTTTTCCATAAGCAAACAATAATTAATACATATTACAATAACCATTCCCATACGCAACAAAGACGGATGTAAAAATGAAACATATTCAAATATAATAACACCCCACCAACTCACTGATGCTTATCTGTCAAATGTATTCAATAATTATCATAAATATATCATCTGTAATAACTACTGAATCCACCCGGTTTACAAAACATCGTTCTTATATAATTAAGTTCGCGTTTGGCCGCTCTTAAATCCCCCCCGAAAACTGCCCAAAAGTACAGGCGCTAATAGAGGCGACTGGTGTCTCGACGTAACCAGCAAAAAAAGACAGATAATAATACGTTTCGTCGAGGAACTCCCCCCTAAAACAAATACTCGACCATCATACTTCTTTTTTTGTTAATGAACGAGGCAATAAGCGGACGCTGCGTTGCCGGTTCATCCCTGGAGCCCAATCCGATTATCCGTATTAGAGAGAGCGCTGACATTATACTGTTCAAGACATTGTAATGAATGTGATTGGTAAATGATTTAAAATGTTTAACTAAGATGAATTACTTCTGACAGGTCCTGTTTTTACTCCAAATATAAATAATACGTACATCTACGTACCAACAAAACTACATTAGTATAAGAATATTATTAATATCACAAATACAAAATGTTATTGATTCGGAATACTTCCTGTTTCAAAATCTGAATATCATTGTCGAAATGTGTTCAACTATATTAGAACTTTTTATATTTTCCTAAATGTATTCCTTCAGCCATGATTTTATTTTCTCAAATCATTATATAAACAATTCATAATTTTGTTACTATAATGATCAAAAATGAAACGTTGTATTAGATATTATGCTGATCTTTCTCCTGCTTATCGCCTATCTGGGTATTTTTAACAAAGTTTGACAACGCCGCGTTCTTATGCCTTATAGGCTCTTAAAACATATTGCTATAAGGTATAATTTTGTCTTTATCACGTTTTCAGTGAGGTAGGTACAGTCGTCCAGCTGAACCTTGAACATCCAACCGGTAATCAACGGCAGTTTGTTTTTAATTTGCCAAGTCGGACATCTGTAGGCAAATTTGTAGAGTTGCCACCCGTTGTTCGTATTTGGAACGAACTGTTCGTATATCAAATGTTCTGTTCCTATCGAATACCCTACGAGCACCTAACGTTCGTACATTCGGTTCTGTGGTATCCTTAAAAAAGTATGCAACAATCTACTTTAAACTAGAGTTGCCATATTCATATCAATTCTGTATTTCCGACACAATTTACTAACCTCCTGGGTTCGGACATGGGACAAGCTGGACAAAACTTTTAGTTATTATGTTGATAATTCTCTTGTAATTGTTCTAATTTTTAATATACATGTGATATTTTTGAAATAATCATTCTAATCTTTAAGATTGAAAAAGAAACGTGGCAAAAAGTGTCGATGTTGTCGTGACGACATGAAGTTGGAAAAAAAATTTCTAGGCCGCTCAGTTCCATGATAGTAACTTTCTGTCAATTCTATATAGGACATTCAAGGAAATATTTCGAAGCTTTTAGTGCTTCGTTCATTAAAATTCGTTTAGATGTCTTAATTTTACCAAGTTATTTTATTTTAATTATCGCTTATATTTAAGACCCCTGTACACTATAACTGCATACGTTTTATATTTAAAATCACCTGAACAACAAATTATATAAATATTTAATTTTTGTTGTGAAATAAAATACTTTCACCATTTTTATTTTTTGAGCAACAAACATGGCAGAGAATACTTCTAAATACAGATGATCTCTTGATGCCTCATTCATAAAAATCCAGTCTGTTTGGCCTGTAAGTGGTACCAAACAAACATACATATATGAATATTTATGACTGTTTAATACATTACCCTCATTAGCAGGCACGGTTTTATAAACAACGTAACAACAATAAAAACTTAAATTATAAGATCATATATGGTTATTATATTATCTCTAATGGATATTTATCTAAGGCAAGTGAGCCTAGCAACTAGGATACGCTTATGAAATGAGAAGTAAAATATCTTTATTTAATACAGGTGTAGAAAGCACTGATCTCAAGTTCGCCTGTGGCAGAATTTGCACAATTCACACAGTTGAAACTGATCTGGATGGAACTGCAGCAGAAGAATCAACACATGATTTTTGCGGTCAGATCAAAAACACAATAAAGAGTAGGCTGTGGCGTTTATATATAAGGGGACCAATGGGGCCTAGGTGCTGTGGCTCTAATAACTGATCTTCCCACATAAACTACAGAATATTTAAGAGTACCAAACTAGGCATAGCTCAACTAGGATATTTACCTCAGACAATATAGACTAAATTTTTCTAAAACACTTGATCAATTCTAACTTCCTAATTAATAACTTTCAAAGTACTCAATCCTAAGTTAGAACTATGCAAATTTAATTCCTCCTTTTGGGCATTTCTATGCAAAATGTACACCACGGATGTACTAAATAATTTCTTCGTAGGGCGTTAAAATCTCTAAAAACTTAAGCTTTAATGAATATAGCGACGCGACGCGAAGGGCACACTTAAAATCTGAAGGTGCCGCAAAAATGTTGCCAAGAGCCTTTTGTCATACGAACGCGTTGATAAAGGAATGATGATGGAATTGACCTAAAAAGCCTGATGGGATTTGAACGAGGAAAATGTGCCTATGTGTAATAAAAAATCAATTTGTTGTTTGATAGTAATCAGCCAGATAGATTTGTATGTTTTTAAATCAGTTAGGCATCAAAATAGGCTAATTTATTTGAACTACTTCCTTTTTTTTATTTTATTCAATTTTCGATATGTCCCTGTTTATTTCATCTCATAGTTGAAAACATGTTTTATATACAAAAAAATTAAAGAAGTTTGACATGTTTCACCGTTTTTTTTAAATTTTTTCCGTTTCCAGTGGCTATCTCATTTTTTTTTGGGTACCCAGGAGAAAAATTATTTATTAATTTTAATAATTAAATTAATTTAATAAATTAATTATATAAAAAAAAATCTAGTATCTACGCCAATGAGTTCTTGGCGGTAAATGTTTACCCCAACTATTTCTGTTTCAAATCCAAACTATTATCGGTTTGTGCACTCTCAAAGTATGATTTTTTTAACAACCCTTAAAAATATCACTCATAACACCCAAAATCAAATCCCCTCGAGACGCTAACTTTGGTACAAATGTGAAACGATTTGGTTTGTCTGTTCTCAAGTTGTCGTTGAACAAAATTTTGTTTGCACACAAACATCCCTACAGACATCATATTTTTTTTCTAAACATATTTTTTTCGTTATCTGAGGACTTTAAAACGTCAAGAAACCCCAACAATCAATCACGTTAAAAGTTTGTGATATTTTGATGATAAATAACCTAACCGGAATCCGAGAACTACTGATTTTTTTTTATTTTAAAAGTAAAAAAGGGTCAACTCAATTAGTAGAACTTGAGTGAAATATTTAGAAAATACATCAGGAAAAATCGAAAACCAAAAGCAATAAAATATTCTAAATTTTGACAGAAAAGATGTTTAAAACGTATTCCATTTACTTCTTGACATGCAACAAGCTAAATACTATAGAAAAGTATGCAGACCATTTTGTAGACAGTCGATTTTCTCCATCCTGCTGCATTCATTTTGTATCTGCAATTCTAGATCTTCCAAATCATGATTATCATTCATAGACCAAGTTTCTCAGGTGTCCACACAAAAAATAATCAAGGGGGTCAGATCGGGAGACCGAGCTGGTCACTCATTTGGACCCCTTCTAACTATCCATGACTCTAAAAACGTTTGGTCTAAATGTTGTCGAATTTCTCGAGCGTGATCTGGAGGCGCACCATCTTGATGAAGCCATTTCTATTTATTATTTACTAAAAAAAATAATAAAAAATGTTTATTTTCTTTTGGAAGTTTCTTTCTTCATTTAGATGTTCTCTCATGAAAAAAGGACGAATTATTATTTGACCTATAATGCCACCCAAAACATTAAATTTTTTGTGGGTACTGTGTGTAGTGTTAAAGTACCCAACGGGGATTTTTTTTAGCTTAATATCGACTAGTGCGACGACTAACAATTCAGTTTATGGAAAATGCGTCTTATGTAAAAATATTATCTGGTACAAGAAATCTTAATTTGCATTGCAGAGAATCAAAATACATCTATAAACATCCTCAACAGACAAATGAGACGTATTATCACCTTCACCAATTTATCTTGTCCATAGGTAAGTATTTTGTTATATGTCGAGTAAAATATCCCAAACCTCATCTCCGTTAGTAGCTGTCCCAATTTTATGATTAATATATCAGTTCAGAAGTAGAGAAAAATATATTACATTCGTAATAGTTTTTTTTTTGTAAAATTACAATACAGTTATCCAGAACAACCAAAATGGCGTACATAAAGTCATCCATAATGGCTCGAAAACCATTAAAAATTTTTCGTACGGAAAAAAATGCAAAATCACCAACCCCTAACTTTCGACGTCCTAAAGCCCAAAATCGCCCGAACCTATACAAACAGACACGTCAAACGATGGCGATCACCCCCTCAAAATTTCAGGGCAGCTGTCTCTCGACGATGATCTATCGTATACGGGGCTTTTTATATGGGGTGAAAGATTATATTTTTAAGGGTAGTTCCATGGGCCTACGAGGCGATGTTATTGTGTTGTTTTATTTGTGTCCGGAAGTGGTTTTTCTAGTTTTCGAAATAAGATATCGGGGTTGTTTGGTTATCGATTAGAGCTGTGCCGGCCGAGTTTGATTTATACAAGTCGTGTATATTTGTTCCGATTGCATCTACCCATACGCAATAACAGGGCGGTTTTTTAACCAGAGATAATTGAATAAATATATGATTTAATTCTGAATTATAATAGTATATTATATACTAAGGGACTAAAGTATATCTTTCAATCCAAAGGTGAAGTCTATAATTCTCCTAAAGAATTAAGAGATACTTTAATGCGGAATATAGGCTATTTTTCGAACAGCCCGGAATGGAAATATTACGAAGATATTGCCAGAATTTTATTTAAATTTAATGTTACTTAGGAGGTTCTATCAGTCTATCAAATTAGGGGGTTCGTCATAGCATATTCGTAATTTTCAATTGTATATGTTCAATCAGTGAGATTTAATAGAATTTAACAGATTTAAAAGTCAGAAGGCAAGAAGCCCTGAATTTGCTGTTAATGTTGCTGCAGATTCAATAAAAGAATGAATTGGGGTATGAACAGTGTGAAAATTGGTATGTTGAGAAGAAAATAGAAAATGTTTCAGAAAATGTCATGTTAGTTTATTTCTATGAAAAAGCGAAAAAGTTAATTCTTCTACATAGTGGCCTCAGTACTCTAAAAACAACACCAAAAAAGATAACTACTTATTTAGGTCTCCCAGATACCACGTTATATATGGGACAGTGCTTTAGAGCGACCTGCTGAAGAATCATGGAGGGTGGAAATCTGTCTCAGTAGCTGAAGACTATGTTGAAAATTCATTGAAAATAAAAAAGCTATAGCAGTAAAAATATTTTATTCTGATGAAAAGCGAGTTGATACATCTACAATATCATTGGCGTCAACGTCAACTAGCCTCCATGAAAATTGAGGTGTTGTTATAGATGAGTTTGGCTAAAATAGAGAGAAAATCAATTTTACCAACGTCGTCAGCTACGCATGTTGCATTGACTAAAATAACCGCTTAACATTACTAATTGACAAAAATATTAATTTCAATGTTAACATAAATCAAAACAAGATATTAAAAGTTCCGTTATACGTAAATTATCGTTTTTCTTTTGTTTTTACTTTATTCACTTAGGCTTCCCTTAAGGTGGCAGTTTAGACCCCTGCTAGGAGTAACTAAAGGGGAGGTTGTAAGATGAATTTGTTTTCCTCAATTATCAGACCTTTTCTGCAAATTTTGAATATATATAATTTTTTCAACAAAAAAGTATTATTGTTTCTTAAACTATTCTTGTAAATTACTTTTCCAATCAGGTAGACAACTCAGTTGTTTGTGTTTCAAACTTAATTCAAAGGTTCTTTTTTAATTTTCAACTCTTAATTATTTATTACAGCATTTTAATTAAGATATAATTATTAAATTTTACTTAAAACAAAACAATAATTACCCATCGTACTTAAAACTTAAGATAGGAAAAACAAAAGAGAAAGTTTTCAAAGGTGGTTTTCAAAATGACGGCCATTTTCTCTCTAAATATATTTTATTTTGCATGGCACCTCATAAGAAAAAAATTTGAAATCGAAGTATTAGATCGTATGAAACAAACCAACATATCCCATTTTTATATTTTTTTGTTTCAAATTGGCCATAGCCTACTAATTATGGACACAAAAGAAGATTTTAGAGTATCTCGAGTTTTGAGCTTGTTTTTCAAAATAAATGCATATATGTATATAATTTTTAGAGAACCTACATTATTCCTAATAAATATAATAATAATATGTAATAATATACAAGGTGTCCCATTTAAAAAAATTAAAATAGGGTACGATAACTTTCTGACCTGACCCCTTATAGTTATTCTGAAATCGGCACTAAATTCTACGGAAAGAGGCATATAAGTAACAGTTGTCGCCTTTTTAATAAGTAATCAGATAGCTGGGATAAGAGGAATTCCCGAAAATTCAACGTTTTTCAAAAATGGCCTGTATCTCAAAAAGCAAAATTATGCTGGCATCATAATTTCACAAAAAAGTAGCACACTGTCGCGAAAACCCCAATCCTCTATCTTTAAAAATAAGAGAGATACCCCGCAAAAATGCCGAAAATGGGATACCCTGTATGTATCCGTCTTTTTCTTATTATTTTCTCATAAATTTAGAATTTATATATTTTTTGCTACTTTATCATAGGGAAGTTCCCCTGCATATTAATGTCCCCTTACGTTAATACACCTCTGTAAAATTGCAACTTTATTGTATTTTAAACAATATAGTAACCCAATGTAGCACCTGCAAACTGCAACATTAAAATGAAGACGATAATGTTATATTATTAACATTATTCGATATTTTATCAGTTGATGGTGTGGCATCGTTGTACTTGATGGAGGAGAGATTTAAATGCACTTTCACAGCCCGTAAACAACCAAGACCCAAGATTAAAAAACGGATCTCCTTATTAGCCCGCGTATATTCCAACAAATTTTCTTCGATGTCTTGATTTAAGACTCAAATTATAGTGGAAGGCGCCCACCTTGCTGATGAGTTTTCGAATTCAGTGGCGTTTCGTCGGTTAAACTGTAATTTGAATCGGTCAAAAGCATTAAAAGTTTAGGTTAAATCTCCAATAATTCAAAAGATAGAACAAAAATTATTATATAACCCAGATAAACCAGTAATTTTAAAACCAAATACTAGTATACCATTTAGGATGTTTAATTTTAATTCTGCAAACAGCTTCAAATCACAAGTTTTATAGATTAAATTTAATAAAAGTTTATTTATTTTGAATCATAACTTTTCAGAATATATCACTGCTCTTTTAAAGGTATTTAGAGTAAGAAAAATTATGTTTTTCAAATGTCAACTTCCAGCGTTTTAAGTGAATGAATCAAAATATGTTATTTAATAAAATAGAAAATACTATAATATATAAATAGCTAACACCATAGTATGCATTTTGATCATTTAATTGGTAAATTTTACCTTATGCAAGACTTAAGAAATCTTTGGTTTAGAATTAGTTTGGACTTACTTTCGGATGTTTCGCTTGCGATGGGACGAGTCTTCTTCAGGAATATTCATTTCTAGCTTGGCAAAAAATCACCTTTTAACAAACAAGCAAGCATAAGCCAGTAAAGCCACTGCGGAATACAATAATAAATGTTGCATCTATTCTTTTAGCAAAACCAGAGGAATCTGTTCAATTTAAAGGACATGCCTTTGCAATAGCTTCAAGAACTATTCAACCATTCTATCGACGATATAATATCAAGTGTAGCGGATAACATCCGGAAACTATGCCAAGAACAGATAAATTCAAATCGATATAAAACCGAGTAGATACTTCGGAACTCACCACCAATATCCAACCTACCAGATGCAGAAAAAACAGGTATAAGTAGTCTTAACGACAATGAAGATATTTTAACTCTGACAACTGACAGAAAAACAACAGAAGTTTGAAACTCTTCGGAACAAATACAAGCCAGTACAGCCACTGCAGAATAAATAAAATAAATTTTTGCATCTATTCCATTAGTAAAAGCAAGGGAATCGGTTTTCTCTGAAGAACATAACTTTGCAATTGCTCCAAGAACCGTTGTGATAGTGTAGATGATAGCGTCAGGAAATTACCCCTTGAACAGACATATTTAGTTCTAAATCTACCAAAATTCAACCTATCAGTCGTAGAATAGTCTTAACGATAAGGAAGATATTATAATTAAAACTGACAGAAAAACAGCAGAAGAAGTTTGACACTCCAGTAAAGCCGCTGCTGATACAGTAGTAAATTTTACATCTATTGTTGAGGGGCATAACCTTGCAGTTGCTCCAAGAATCATTCTGTTATTTCAGTCGAGAATGTAATATCGAGGATACATAATAGCATCCGATAATTACCCTAAGATCAGGTGGATTTAGTTCGATATAAAACCGTAAAGATATACCCGGAAACTCTAAACCACCAAAATTCCACTTACTAGCTGCAGAAAAAACCGCCATAAAAAGTCTAAACGTCAAAGAAGATATTATAATTCTACCAACAGATAATGTTGTGGTATGTTATGGAAAAGAACAAGCGTCTGCAGAAAAAACCGCCATAAAAATTCTTAACGTCAAAGAAGATATTATAATTCTACCAGCAGATAATGTCGTGGTATGTTTTGGAAAAGAACAAGCGTCTTGATGCTATTCCGCTAGAAAAAACCCAGATACTGTTCAAGCAAACGTTTTTATAGTTCCTCGGATTTCTATTTTGCTTGTCTGCCTGAATAGAATAGCATAAAAGGAGTGGTATTCGCTTTGACTTGACAAAAAAGGTTACGCGCATAATATCGGAAGTAGACTCTGGGAAGAACTTGAAATCAGATAGAAGGCAAATTATTATTCAAGTAAAATATCTAATAATAATTAGTGCTTTGAATAGGCTTCATTAGAAGACAACAAGTGCTCTCGTACCCCCTCATAATATGCTGGTATAGTGGCTCGTAAAAGTGTCAAAGAATACACGAAAGCCTAGTATTCTTTCGTTTTTACTAATAACGAAAATACTTTATAAAGCCATCAAAAAGCCTGCACAAAAAGCTCAATAAAGCCTAAAATCAGACTAAATACATTTTCCAATGGCCAAGGTGCTATTACTTTTTTGTTTCACAGGTCTCTCATATTTAAACTTATCGTGATTTGTTTTTAGAATGTTATTTTAAGGAGGTATAAAGTATTGTTTAATAAATTCTTGTCACGTTGGTCACGCGAGCACTGGAAAATCCTAGTTCTCCATGAGCTGATCGAACTGTCATCTTTAAAAATATCTTGATGTTATTATTCTTAACTATAGAAAATTGCTATTAGCAGTCCATATGCATTTATATTCTGTAGAATTGTCCATATATCAGAATTTACGCTTTTATCTCATATTGTAAAAAGGTGATTGCAAGCAAAGTTTGTGAGCGTGTTATTTAATGGTTTTTCGCCATTTTAGTAGTCTCATTCGTGTAGATGCAAAAACAATGTGTTGGGAGAAAACGAACTTGCATAACAGACCTGTTCGCGACAAAAGCATATTTTCATATAACGCCTAAACAAAATGTCGATAACACACGTCCTGCGTTTAAGTGCTCGAAATGGAAGTGAGTACGTCGGTATCCATTAGTCGATATAATTGCAAAGCACGAAGACATGCGATAGCTATTTTAGATACACTACTTAGTCCGTTTTAATAGGCGACAAGTTTTCAACACAAATCGGTGATTTTTTTACACTCTCGAAATACTGCAGATAGTGAGTTTGTGTCACAATATCGGGTATTAAAAGCAATTCTTTTTAAAAAATTACATATTACAATATAGATTTTAGATATGTCAGAGCTTTAGATGACAACAAGTGTAAATACATACACATAGATATTCATCTATGTATTTGGCGATATCTGATCAATACTTTTGCGGATGTGGAAAACATTTTAGTTTTTTGATTAAAACAGACCTTGATATTAATGAAAACCTATTATTTAGAAATAATGATATCTGTAGTCTTCAACGGTGTTCAAAAATTACAATCTCCAAAAACAAAAAAAGAAATTACACCAATATATAGCCAGAAAGTACTGACATATACCTCAGATGAATTCGCTTAATAAACAAAATAACTACAATAGAAAATCGGTTAATTTCCTTTACCCCGAACTTTCCTTATTATGCATATTTCCTTTTATTAGGAATAGCGAAGTGTGAACCAATTTAGTTCAGTACATAGTTATTTAGGAACACATATATGTACTGTCTTATCAAAAATGTTTATTAGACACCATTTCATTCCAATATATTAGATACCTACCAATATTTTACCAGTTTTGACTTATGCCACACTTGATTTTGGGCATAATTTAAAATTAATTCAAGAAGTAGTTTTTAGATTGACACACATCGCATTTTTGTTACGTCATGTTGAAATCGCATCCGTTCATCCTTATATCATATTTAATTTTTCTCCAAATTTTACAGTCAATTAAATAAAAAGATTTTTTACGTTTTTTTTAACATGTTATTGGGCCGCCATTTTGTTTCGCTGTCTTGAATTCGTAATACAACTATACCAGCTTATCTCTATGCCACACTTAATGTTTTCACAAAATTTGCACTTTTTTGCAGACTGGTTTTTTAAATATTTTATTAGGCCGCCATTTTGTTTTGCTATCTTATATTCAAACCAAAATGTTACAAGTTCATTCTTATGTAACACTTTATTTTTTTGCAAAATTTGAGGTAAATTGGATAATTAGTTTATTTTAACGTTTCACTAGGGCGCCATCTTGTTCCGGCATATTGGATTTTCACCAAAATATTACCAGGTCATCCCCATATGAGCCTTAATTTTTCACTAAAATTTGAAGTAAATCTCATGAGTAGTTTTTAAGCTATGCCGCGAACTGACAGACAGACAGACAAATCCACAGACGGACCGACGGACTTTGAAGTCAATCTGCTAATTAAAACTACTCGGCAAAATGTTAGAGGGTGCTTTTTCAGTTTACAACAACAGTTTTATTTGGCCGCCATTTTGTTCCGCCATCTTGAATTAGTACTACACTTTTACTAGTTCAACTCTATACTACAATTAGTTATGGAACAAAATTTGAAATCAGTTCATTAAGTAGTTTTTTCAAGCTGAATTTTTAAATATTTTGCTAAGCGGCCATTTTGTTCCGCCATCTGGGAGTCGTACCAAAATTTTACCAGTTGATTTCTATATAATACTTGATTTTTATGCAAAATTTGAGATAAATTGGATAAACACCTTCTGAGTTTTAACATTTCACTAGGCCGCCATTTTGTTTTGCCATATTGGTTTTTTACAAAAATTAATTTTTGACTAAAATTTGAGGTCAGTCGGGTAAGTAGTTGCCGTGAACGGACAGACTGACAGACACACAGACCAACAGACAGACCGACGGAAGCGAGAAAACTTGTTTTTCGTCATCTGGGGACCCTGAAACGTAAAGACCTAAAAAAATCTCGGAGGGTGATTTTTTCACGATTACAATACTATACCGTTTTATGAGAGAAGTAAAAAGAAAACAAATACGGTGAGCCATATTTGGCATCTATGACATAACTATCATCAAAAAAACTAATAACCACGAAACATAAAGAGAATAAGGTTGAATATGAGGTCAATTAATTAAACAAATAACTGAATCCAAAATTCAACTACCGGTATAAATGTTAATCTTCAGATGACCATCCTAAAATGGTTTTTCATATGACATATCTTGCTGACAATGAAACAAATTCCCCAATTAGCAAAACGAAATCTCGAGATTCCCAGAGCAAGATAGAGACATGGGGCACACAATTTAATAGAATTTCGAAGGAAAGCACACCTTTAAAAATATTCCACAAAATGATAATAGGTATTGACAATATTTTGTATATTTGAATCATCAGCTAAGCGAATAGACATTTAGTTTAATGCAAAAAAAACACTTTTTAGGTGACACTTTACGCAAGAGGCATTTACCGATCCATGTTTGATGTTTTTTTAATTTTTTTGGGGTTTGAGGTGTTAAAGGTTCATAGATAATTTTAAATCATGCACCCCCTATAGGTCTAATTGCTGTTTATTATATTCCTAATTTGAATAAATGGCAATTTATCCCTTTACTTTAATTATCAAAACATAAATCCATTAAACCATTATATTTTTTTATTCGAGATTATAAGGCATATACATAGTATACAGGGAATAGCCGAATAACTCATCCGATGACTCTTGATAATTGACACTAGAAGCAATCGGATCTTCTAGAAAATTTTAGGATACTGCTATGTTTAATAACCCCAGAAAAAAAAAGAAGTAAGTATAGCTCTAGAAATCTGGCAGACTCTTTTATATCTCATACCGATCGACCTGTATATCTAAGAAAATCTCATATTGATGTAATATCACACAATAACATCGAATGGAAGCTTTCACGGCTGTGGTCAATTAACGCATGGGTTCCCTTTTTTTAATTAAGCTGATCTTAGTCAATTTTCCCAGTTAATAATTCCAGGCTTTTCACAAGGTTGAGGTAAAGCGGAGGGTATAGCGTACTAAAAATGTTTCTCTTTTTCTATTAAAAAAAAGTATATCTGTTATGGACATTTTCACGAAATGCTTTTTTTTATCTATGAGCAGACCACGAGGGCCGAATGTCTAAGTACTAGGTACCGTGGTTACTTTAAATAAAGACAGGGAAGATTTATTGATTCGTGATCTTGCAGATTAGGAGAAGAAGGAGAGGCATTTGCTGGTAACACATTTCATAATCGGGCAGTTTGGGAAACTGTTGCAGTTAGACGGAGAAGGGATGTGTGTGGGTCGATGCTCGTGTCTCCCTAGCAGGAATGATTAAGGAGGGCATAATGGATGATAAGTCATCAGAACAGAATCAATGTTAGTATCTGTAAAACAGAGACAGATCGTCCACAATTCGACTATACTCTAGTGATGCAAGCTTCCTTATGATGTTTCAGTCATCAATCATAGCTCTTCTTTGGATAGATTCATAGGGATGGATATTAAGGATTGAAGGGAAGGCTGCTCCTTATATATGCGAGCAATGCTCAAGGTAGGGTCTGATTTGCGACGTGTGAAGAGTATACAAGTTGGCAGAAAAAAAATTATTTCGAGCTTCGAAAAGAAAACCCAATTTCTTCGCGGCTGCTGGAAAGTGATATCTACCAGGCTTTTGAATGCCATGAGTACTGGGAGATAATTTGTAAGATAGTAGTAAATGATTTTGTTTACCTATTGTTTTAAAACTTATTAAGGGTTAATACCTACATGAGGTGAAATAAAATACCTAATCATATAATTTCGTAAATCGTCATGGTGAATTCGTATCAGTTTATCCCTATTTAAAATTAAAATTTAAAAAATGTGCTATTTTCTTCAGATTTTGATGATAACGATTTGACAAGATTTAACATAATATATGCAAGAAATAATTCTCAATTTGCTATTTGATATGCGGAAGCCAATGATATTAAGTGGCAAAATTCCATGCTATTAGATTATTTAACTCTCTTCAAGTTCTGTTCTTTGTAGCATCAGTATATTTTTCCGAACTTTTTTTTTCAAATATAAATTAGTTGCATTAACTCCGGTAGGCATTCTGGCCATTCAGGATAATGTTATTAAAAGTTTATGTTTTAACTTTGTATAATTCTATAAATATATTGCGGCTTATCATATTCTTAACATTGCTGACATAATAATACAAATTATTATTGACATCATAATAAGTTTCCTTTTTTATTAAACCAAATTTGTGTAATTTTTGCAGACAATAGGGCCATGCTTTTTAAAAAGCTGAGGTATAACGGAAGGTATAACGTACCTTCTATTTAAACAAAGTAGATAAGCTCTTTTCACGATATGCTTATAACTGTAAAAACTGAAAATTACTTAGAAAAGACATCAGAAACAGTTTTATTTTTTTCTAAAGGCTTAAAGGGTCCTACCTGATCTAGAATAAAATACGTAAGTTAAAAAGCGTTTTTTTGGCTAATTTAAGTTTGAAAAAATATGCTTCGTTTTTTAGATTCTAATGTTTAATAAAGTTTTACAAAAATTTAACATACTTTAGAAATGTTTTCTGCGTCAAAACCGTATTCTTGTTAAAAATCACTACAAAGAACCGTTCTCGAGATATTTAGGTTAAAATGAATTGATGCATTGGTATCGAGATTCTAATACATTTTTCAAATAGCTCAGATATTTTGCTCTAAGAGAGGTTCATTCAACATGGTGCCCTTCTAATCTTATACATACCCTAGCTCTGAGAACTGAAAACAGATGGACACCCCACAATGCTGCAACGTTTTTCCTCATTTCGTGACAATGGAAATTAATCATTTCTAATAAATTTTTCTTAGTATCAACTGGTATGGAATACACTAATGTTTTTAAACAGTCCCACAAGAAAAAGTCTAAGTGGTTAAAGTCCGGTGATCGAGGGGGTCAAGCGTCTCGTCCTCATGTTCCTACCCAACCGAAACCTAAATAAAAATATATAACAGAATGCAAATTGTTTTATTTTCTGTGTTTCAAAACCATTTATTTTAAAAAAACCTAATCGCAAGAGAAATTAAAAAAAAGGGAAGTTATTCACCATTTGCCATTTGATATGTCCCAGGCTAATGGTATACGCGACAAAACTCGATGAAACTTTTATTATTAAAGTATTTAACTCTATCCAAGTTCTAGTTTTTAGACTATCAATGTTATGTGGTCTATTTTTCTTAAGTTTTTCTTTTAAATATAATTCAGTGGCGTTAAGTCCGGTTGGCATGCTGGCCGTTGAGACAAATATATCTATTAAAATTTGTTACTTAAGATATTCCTAATTTGATTAAGTTGACAATATACCCCATTCCCCAGTAATTAAAACATAATTCCAATAATCCGTTATAAATTTTTTTCGGGATTCAAATGAATATACGTAGTGTACAGGGAATAGCGCACCTCATTCGATGACTCTTGATAATTGACTATAGAAGCGGGCGGTCAGTCTCACGCTGCGTACCCGGCCAAGACAGGCGCCACTCGGTAGTTTAGCGTAAAACAAATATCCCATAGGGCCCTACCTGCGTTTATATGCCTATCTATTTCTTCGACTCACCGAGATATGATTTATAATGGGCCAGTCTCTTTTTAATGCCCTCATCGTCTCTGCTGTCCATTGTTTTTGAACTGTCTGGAGGTAATTACTACATTTCTGCCGGTGGAGGTGTCTTGACCGGTATTTTGTCCGAGAATGTTGCGAACGATCATAGGTACTTATCTAATTGTTTGTCAGATATGATCAGTTGTTACTGAAGAGATTTTTTTTGCTTTAAATAACGTATGGATTTTAAATACAACAAATCAATTTTAAAAACAACAGGCGAGTATATCGCCCTGCTGGCTTCCCGGATCTCCACGTTTGTATTTAAGAGAACCATTATGTCAAGAATGAATTACGAGTTTAGTCCATCTTATCATGCTTGATTTCTTAGTACAGTTGTATTCATAAACGAGTGTATACCTAATATGTGGTGCTGTAAGTTGTTCTTTTTCATTTCAGTTGTATATTTTTGAACGCAGCGTGATGTCAATAGTTAACAACCGTCTGACTGACAGAGTTATCAAAATGCCTCGTTATCAGTAGTGGCAAGAATGGAAAATGGGTGGTCAGTTCGTGTTCTAGCTCAATTATATAACAAAAACAAGGCCACAATCCTGAAAATAACGTTGGAAGCAATTTAACGGGTTTCATTCAGAAGGAAAGTTGGTTCAGGTTCGCAAAAAATTACCAGCCCAGAAGAGCATGCTGCGTTTTTAAGGTATTTAGAAAATAATGCTTTTTGAGACCGCAAGAAATGCTGTGATTGATACAGGATTCCCTAGCTCTCAATCTACCGCCAGTAGAAGAGTAAAATAATATATCGTGAGCCTCAATATTGGAACAGAGAGTAGGGTTTATAGATGAAAAGACCTTCCAATCTACTCATAATGGAAAATTCGTAGGTATCGGCCAGACTACACAAGGGTCGAAGAACGGAATACTTGTAGCCTTGCTTTTAAAGCTGGATGCTTTTCCGTCAACGTATATGGTCGGATGAGTCTCTATAGGCTTCGAGTCTGTTGGAGATTGGAAAGAATTCAATGCTGCCCATTACAGGAATGTTATAGAATATAGAATATGTAAGGCTCCCATCTATTGGACAAATCTATCCGAACCATACTTCTATTTATCATCAAAATTGTTGTCATGGCCTTCTTTCAGCTCAAATATTAATCCCATCGAAAACATCTGGGGTCTTGGCCTCAAAGTTATAATAAACGCTTGAATAATTTCATTACTGCTGGGAAGAGATTGAACCAAATATTCTAACTAATTTAGTTCACTCGATGCCTAAAAGATTAGCTAAAGTTATTGAAAAACAAAATCATATAGCCAAATATTAGTTTTCTAACGAATCTTAGATTTATTATTATAGTTTGGTCAGATTATATATAATACACTGTATTAATTATTAAACATTTTCAAACCTTGGCATACACTTTTATTGTCTTATTTTTAAGCAAAAGTGGCAAACCTAGTCATAACACCTGTACGCTCGTTTTATGAATATACAGCTATTTAAGGTTTTGTGGAAATATTTGTTACATCGTTTAATTAGCATTGACAGATAATTGTAGAAGCAGCTTCCTTCACTTGTCTTGGTCGGATTGTGAGTGATGTGTCTCTTTTCTACAGATATTGATATGAATTCTGCTCTGAAGAAGAAGCATCTGGTATGCCCCCTTTCGCCTTCTCTGCGTCTTTTAGTGTTTTTAAAATTTTGCAATTCCTGGAGTGTCTCTATTATGGAATTTGTCAACAGAGAACCTTCCTTTGTTCAGCAATTTTTAAGCTATGGAATACTATTTCCATAGTGGTATTTTCATTGACAGTAGGCTATATAAGCACTTTTTAGGCTACGATTTCAAAAGGCCGAGATCCAGATTAACAGTCTTCTGATATTTTGTCAGAGAATATTGCGAAGGATCATAGGTACTTATCTAATTGTTTGTCAGGTACGATTGGTTGTTACTGAAAGGATTTTCTTGCTTTAATACATGCATTCTCAATTGTAAACTTCCTTGTATGTAACATATTTCTACATCTCATTTCACTTTTTATTATTTTTATTCCCTTCGTATCAAAAATATATTTTAAATAAAATGCCTAAAGAAATATTTGCACATTTTTAAATCAATTTAAAAAACATGCCAGTATATTGGCCTGCTCGCTCACTAGATCTAAAACCTCCAGATTTGTATTTAAAGATTTAATTAGGGGTTTAGCACACATTATATTACTTGTATTTTGGTTGATCTGTCTTCTCTTTTCTACAGTTATTGATATTGATTCGGCTCTGAAGGAAAAACCTCCTTTCGCTACACCTGCACTTTTTTATTTCCGGAGTGTCTCTCTTATGAAACTTGTTATTACGAAAGGTCATTCCTTTGTCTCACAATTTTTAGATCATTAAATTATGTGTCAACAAACTTCGCTTTAAAAAAACTCATAGTGGTATTTTCATTGAAAGTAAACTGATTGAAGTACTTTTTGGTTTTGGTTCTAAGACCTGAAATAGACAGAATTACAAACAAGCTAACACGTGTGTATATATCATTTTCAGACAAGGATAATTTCAATAATTTTACTGGTTTAAAATCCCCTAGCTGGTTTCACAGCTTCAAAAAAATCTCATCAAATTTTACCCAAAACTTGTGTGGCGTAATTTCGATGCAAGAATTTTAACTGGAATTGCCCTTGGCTGAAATCGCCGATTAAATTGTCACATTAAAAATTGGACCCGTTCTTAAAACAAACTCATAACTCCTCGCTGACGCGTAACCTATAATTTTGTTATTTCTCTCGGATTTGCTTGATGAAACTTACAGGGCGGACATGTCTAGACTATTGTAGAACTACAAAATATGTTGAGAATTTTATTCCTTGTATTATTTAAAAAAAATCAGTAAATTTTCTTTACTTGGAACTTCCCTCGTTATTTAGTTCAGTACATAGTCATTTCGTAACAACCACACTTGATTTTTTGTTTTGCTATCTTATATTCATATCAAAATACTACCAGTCCATTCCTATGTAACACTTGATTTTTGTGTAAAATTTCAGGTAAATTGCATAATTATTTTTTTCAGTAATAATTTTTTTTAACGTTTCAGTAGGCCGTCATCTTATTCCGGCATATTGGATTATATTTTATACATAAATATTACCAGGCCATCCCCATATATGACCCTTAATTTTTGTCCAAAATTAAGTCACTCGGATAAATAGTTTTTACGCTATTGAACTGACAGACAAACGAACAGACGGACTGACGAAATTGATTGATTTTGGCATCTAAGGACGCTAAAACGTATATTTATTGGCTTCTAGAGAAGCTAAAATATGATATGTAGAACCTGAGAAGGTGATTTTTTCACGATTACAAATACTTTATTTAACCGCCATCTTGAATTAATATCACGTTGTTACTGTTTTTCTGTATAGCACAATTATTTATGTGACACAATTTAAAATCAGTCCATTAAAAGGGAGAACTGCACTCAAAAAGTGAACAACCAGCGACAACGTCTAGTCGAGGTGAAAGTAAGATGAAAAAGTACCTACGCATTAAAAAAAACTTCTTGCGCGTCCGACCTCAAAAAAATGTTATGTATAGGTAATTTAAATTACAGTTCGGTTAAAAATGGGTTCAAAAGGGTTCACGCGCTGCAGAAGTACAAAGACATGAGTACGATTTACCATTTCAAATTTTGCAGTTACTTAGAAAAAGGATCAATGTAAGGCGGTAAAGAGCCATTTTCTGGAAAAAAAAATTATATGCGAAGGCATGTGTGTGGTCAAAAAATGGTGGAAAATGGACAAATCTACTTTTATTTTATAACTCTAGATTTGATTTTTTTCATAAAAATTCGCATTTAGCGCCCAACTACACATATTTCCCTATTAAAATCACATTGAAGCTAATACATATCTCTTATAGTTTTAACATAATATTGCAGCGGCAGAAGGCTTGCAAATGATCCACATTACTGCAGCAGTTCCCCCTTAAGGGTGAACTGCACGCAAAAAGTGAAAAACTAGCAACAAGGTCTAGTCAAGTTGAAAGTAAGATGAAAAGGTACCTACGTATTAGAAAAAACTTTCTGCCCATCCGACCTCAAAAAAATGTGTTATGTATAGACAAAGGATCAATGCAAGGCGGTAAAGAGCCATTTTGTGGAAAAAAAAATTATATGGGACGAAAATTGGTCGAAAAATGGTCGAAAATGGACAAATCTACTTCTATTTTATAATTCTAGATTAGATTTTTTCATAAAAAATCGCATTTAGCGCCCAACTATACAAATTTCTTATAGTTTTAACATAATATTGCAGCGGCGGAAGGCTTGCAAATGATCCATAATACTGCGTGCAGTTCCCCCTTAAGTAGTTTTTCAGGCTGAATTTTTAAATAATTTAGTAAAACGCCATTTTGTTTCACCATCTTGGATTCGTACCAAAATTTTACCAGCTTATTTCTACGTAATTCTTGATTTTTATGCAAAATTTAAAATAAATTGCTTAAGTACTTTCTTAGTAATATTTTTTTTTAACATTTCACTAGGCCGCCATTTGGTTTTGCCATACTAGATTTTTACCAAAAGGTTATACCAGGTCATCCCGATCTGACCCTTATTTTTGACTTTCAATCGGGTAAGTAGTTCTTAGACTATGCCCGAAAACTGACAGACAGATAGACAAACCGATAGACGGACCGAAGGAATTGATAAAACATATTTTTTGGCATTTAGGGTCGCTAAAACGTGAAGATATGTAAAACCTCGATTCCAAATACTTTATTTAGCCGCCATTTTCTTCCGCCATATTGAATTAGTGCCACAGTTTTACTACTTCATCTGTTTACCACAATTATTTTTCGCATACAATTTGAAATTAGTCCGTTAAGTAGTTTTTCAGGCTGATTTTTTAAATAATTTACTAAGTCGCCATTTTGTTTCGCCATCTTGGATTCGTACCAAAATTTTAGTTGATTTTTACATAATCCTTGATATTTGTTCAAAATTCACGAAATAAATTGTTTAAGTAGTTTTTAGTAATATTTTTTTTAACATTTCACTAGGTTGCCATTTCGTTTTGCCATACTAAATTTTTACCATCAACAGGTCATCCCCATATGACCCTTAATTTTTGACCAAAATCTGAAGTCAATCGGTTAAGCACTACGTCGCGAACAGACAAACAAGAAAGGCAGATCGACGGAATTAAGAAAATATGTGTTTTGGCATCTAGACACCCTGAAACGTAGAGGTCTGAAAAAATCTCGGAAAGTGATTTTTTATGATTACAATACAATACTTTTACGAGGAAACTAAAAATGAGCTTTCATGAATTTATGCGATTAGTGATAACCTTAATTATTCACAATATTTGACTTATTTTAAAATATTGGTAGTCTTCGTTATTTTGCTTGTGTTATATCAGCAATATCTTGAGTTGAGGTCGGTAAACTGCTAAATTTAAATAACCTCACAAGGAAAAAATTAAGTGGGAATAATTCCGGAGATCTAGCAAGGTCTTCTATGCCGCATAACCTTTGAATTATATATCTAATAAAATCTCATATTGCTGACATAATAACACAGACTATTATTAACGGCATTATTATTATTCAACATTAGATTCCCTTTTTATGAGGCTGAATTGGTTGAAAGGTTGAGGTATAGTAGAACGTATAAGACACCAATAATGTTTTCTTTTTCGCTATTAAAAAAAAAGAAATCATAACATCGAATCAAACATTTAGGATAAACTTCTTAACTAAATATATATATATATATATATATATATATATATATATATATATATATATATATATACAGGGTGAGTCGGGATGATCGCCCCAAACTCCAGGAGTGTGTTCTATGAAAGATACTGATTTAAAAAAACTTATATGTTTCATTCGATTCTCATTTGTTTTCAACTTACAGCATAAATTAGAATATAAACAAGATCTAACAAATTAACGTTTCAATCATTAGATTTCATCATATTAAATGTTCAAAAATGCCCCCATTGAGCTCTAAACATTTTCGGCTTCGTCTACGTAGGGCACCTGTTGCTCTTCTAATTGCCTCATGCCTTTCTTTAATTTCATCTGCAATATTTCTGATACGCTGAATAAGTGCTTCTCGAGTGTCCACTCTCACTTTATACACTTCATTTTTTAACCAGCCCCATAATCAGAAATCGAGTGGAGTGAGGTCAGGAGATCTTGGAGGCCAAATAATAGGACCACCGCGACCAATCCAACGCCTTGGAAACCTCCCGTCTAAGTGTTGCCTGACTTGATGTGCGAAATGTGCTGGAGCTCCATCATGCTGGAAGTACATTTGCCTTCTGATGTTTAGGGGAACATCCTCCAGTAGTCCTTGTAATTCATTTTCAAGAAATTCACAATAGTAGTCCCCTGTGAGGCGATTTTCCAAAATAAAAGGACCAATGACATAACTATCTATCATACCACACCATACGTTACACACAAGGAAGAAGAACCTATGTTGAAAGTTGCTCTCGACTGTTGCATGCGGATTTTCCTCTGACCAGACATGGCAATTGCGACTATTATTAATACCGTCACGAGTAAATGTTGCTTCGTCCGTGAAAAGTATGCGCGATATAAGATGACGATTATTGTCTATCCACCGCCACCACCACAACTCCATACGTTTGGCAAAATCTTCTGGCTGTAGGTGTTGGATTTTTTGTAAGTGGTAAGGATACAAACCTTGCTCGTGGAGCGTATTTATCACTCTTTTTTGTGGAATGTCCAACTGAGCAGCCATTCTGCGTGAACTGATGGTTGCATCTTCTTCTACTAGGTCCAGAATATTTTCTACTTCTTCTAAAGTTTGTTGAGTAGCTCTTTCAGAAGTTGTGTTGGCACTGGGAAGTGTTCCGCTTTCGCATAGTTTGTTGAAAACTCTCATCAATACTTTCTTATCAGGATGACGTTGAAATGGGAATCGTTGACGGTATTCTTCAGCAGCAGCTGTAGCATTCCCATTGCAAAAACCATAAACAAATATCATATTCGCATACTCTAAGTGTGAGTAAAAATTCGGCATTTTGGAATATGTTCAACAGCTCGAATTCAAAAATGACACTGACAGGTACGAATTCAAAAATGACACTGACAGGTATAGTACCAGAAAATGGAACATTAACTTATTTTGATTTCTAAGCACCCTATAATTATTATGTTGTATGTATGGAATTATGCTTGAAATCTTATTTTTATTGTAAGTTGAAAACAAATGAAAATCGAATAAGAACATATGAGTTTTTTTAAATCAGTATCTTTCATAGATATATATAGGTGTGCTTCGTCTAAATTTTCCTGAGGTTTGACTGTTTGGACCCTCACTGAAATGTCTGGTTTGGACCGCCCCCCCCAAATCGATTTTTTGGCTACGTGCCTGGTAAAGAGTCGCTATGGTGTCTTTTAATGGAAGAAATCAAGTATCAACTTTAATAACTAAATGATTAATAACGTTCAGCTATTCTTTAAAAAATTTTGAACTCAAAATTGTATTTTTACTTAGGCTTACCTAGACATTTACTTCGTCTGAAACACTTTTTAAAACAATGGTAACTTTATTTAAATAATTTAACTTTCTTTCTTCTACGGAAACAATACTTTTCTTTACTATACAATTTCTTAAAAATATTTACCCTAAACAAAGGAACCTAATTCCTAAGATAAAAATGTCACTTTTTTTATACAAACCATTTACGAATTCAAAAGATAGTAAACAAAAGTACCTGCTGTTGTATCATAAATATTACCTACCAAAACGAGAAATAAATCTCTGACTGGACCACTCGGTATCTGATCCAAAAATTACTGTATTTACAGAAGAGATGGGTAATTATAGGTTATGTTAAGAAGGTGAGAAAAACGCTGTTTGTAACTGCTTATTATTGGTACAGTCCTGGAGATGGCGCCCTCGAGGTAGGTACGCTCGTTTCGGGGTACAGTCAAGGAAGAAGTATGGTTTATACTTAGTTTCGATTATAGAAGTATTTGTGTATTTCATATCTTTCTTGGTATCAGCTTGAACCTATTAAATTCAATCGGTCAAACCACTTAATAAATTTCTAATTACGCGTGGTTTTTATGGTTTTTATATTTATATATAACAAGTGCGATTCTAATAATGTTGACCTTATCAATTTTATTGTAGCAACAGAGTCGTAAACAGTATAAAAATAAAATTTCTGACAAATCGCTTCACATAAATATAGTTTTTGAAATTATTTTAAATAATTAAGGGAAGCACTTTAACCGTTTTTGTGGATAAAATATGAAGGCTGTCAAACCAATTTGAATACCGGTTGCCTTAGATTTAAAGTCTTACAATTTATAAGGTGAATATTTTAATAGAATCTTCCTTATTGAGACATAAGATATTTCAATGACTTTCATAAATAAAAAAAAAGTCAAATTGTTTAAAATGTTGTCAGTCAAATTTATTTTTCCTGTATCAAAAGACAAATTATGTTTTTCAAAAATTATTAAAAACCCGCCTAACAGAAAAAAGCAATTTCTCATCTATAGGTATTTCTAATTCTTCAATATCCTAAAAAATTCAAAAATACCGCCATAGGTATGAAAAAGAAGTTTTTACACAATGGTGCGAGAAGAAAACAGGTAAAATCTCTTAAATGTATATCTAACCTATTTCGGCGAAAAATCTGAAACCTGCAAATTTTCTACGCTTTGATCAATGTATTCAATGATCAAATTGATCATCAAAATAAACAAAGATGTGGGTGTAGGTAAATATTAAAAATTAACAGCATTTTTGGAAAAACGTAGGACACCGTCAAAAAAAATCCAAAGTTTTTTCAAAAGCGGAAATTGCTTTTTTTCCGAGGTACCTGATAATGTCTATTTGTTGATTAAAGTTAAAACCATTATTGGATTAGCAGGTGCGTGTCGTCCCAAATATTTCACTAAATTAACCATTGATAACATTGAAGATAAAGAGGCCCTATTAATCATCAAAATTCCTGATGCAAAACTCACATTTCCAGGACATTTGTAATTGTTGGAGATGCAGTTCACCTTCAGCTTTATAGGAAATATGTCTCTATGTCCTTCAAATACACCTCATCGTCGTTTTTTTTGTAAACTACAAACAGGCAAAATGCACCATATAATGTGTGGGGATTAATACATTTGGGAAGATGCCATATATCCAATATTGCCGGATACCTGGGATTGCCAGATCCAGAAATGTACACGGGTCATAGTTTTCTCCGATCTTCCGCCACAATGTTAGCTGATTCAGGAGAAAATATAACTAATTTCAAGAGGCGTGGCGGATGGAAATCCACTATCGCGGCAGAAGGCTATTTGGAAGACGCATTAGAGAAGACAAAACAAATTCCAAATAAAATTTTTACCGAAAAGAAAGTTGAAGGTGAAGTTGTTTCATTTCCATTAACAAGTAGTACAACTTATAATAAACAGTGTATAATTGACATCTCCTCTAAATGTAAACAATCCGACTAACTATATATTCAATATAAACGTTATAACCAGCAATAAATAATTGTTTAATAAAATAATAATTTAAAAAGATATTTTTATTTTTTTTTGTGAATAAATGTAACATTTTTGTGCGTATTGTAACTATTTTTGAAAGTCTGCTAATTGCCAAACAGACGTAAATGTTTAAATCATTGGAGAGTTGGGTCTAGTAAATTTCTCTAAATAAACTTCACAGGCGGTCTTTTGACAGAATAAATTTAGCTTAAGATATTTTTGTGGATAAGTCAATTTGGTAAAAGTCATGATGGAGAGATTTTGCTCTTTTTAGAGCTCATCAAGGAGCCATAGACTAGCGATAGTAGTGTAGTTATTGCTCCCAACGTTAAGAGTGTAACTTAATGCCGGCAGTGGTGTTAGTCAACGGAGTAGTTGTTTCTGTGATTTGATTTAAAGCCTTCTATTTCCAAAACTCTTGAAAAGTAAATGCCAGCAATGTTATAAAGCCCAAACAATTAAAGTTCTTAGAGAAGATATAGATATCTACATAAAGTGGTGCAAATGAGCTCATTGCTATCTAATATGTCCTAACAGGCTTGGAATTTCTATAGAGCCCAAGTTCTTCTTTAATAATTAAGTAACACTCCCCCAAGGGAGTCATATGATAAAATTTGCCATTGCTTTTAACGGTTTACAGATTCGTAATACATAATATAGCACTTGCCTGAATTATCAACTAAACAACTCTCTTTTAAATAGAACGAGTGATTTTATGATCTATATAAAGTTTTTGTATCTAATTTGATATGCCAGTTAAATAGCGATACAGGAAAGTTAAATGATTTAGTTTCCAAGGGTTTGATTATTGATTTGATAATTATACTGAAAGATAAAGAAAGTCAACATAACTACCTAATATTATTTGCTTCCTATTCTAAGATTTTTCTTGGTTCGGTAGTAGAAACCACACCATGTGTATGTGTATGGTGCATATAAGTGTTGGATGTAACCTTGAAAACTTGTAGGTTAGCGTAGAGTAGGAAATCATCCGCGTAGCTCCAAATATGATAAAAGATGTAAGAGCATTGAAATGAAGATTGGGGGATTAGAAATGGTACCAGCACTCAACCGTGTAAATCCCCAGCCTTAAATGATATTGTAGAGGTTGAGAGACAGAAATACTTCGCTTGGAAATAACATTTTGGTGATTAGTACATAGAGAGTAAGTGATATCAGTCCTAATAAAAATTTTAATCTGCTGTGTAGCTTTCATGGTATGTTACTGTCTATGATAAATTAGCCTATATTGTTTTAATCGCAATATAGACGATATTCCTAATTATTGAATACATTTTATCGAAGTGTTCCTCTTAATTCTTATGTAGTGAAAAAAATATCAAGCTATTACGTAACTCCAGACAGGCAGATATTCAAGAGATCAGAGAGAGGTCGTGGGTCAAAGGTTAATTCATTGTTTCGTTGGGATGTCTTATCTAAAATTTACATACGATCCTACAGATGTATCGTCCGATTTTATTAGTTTATTAGTTTTATCTTTATGTTGTTACAAGATCTATCGCTCGATAGAAATATAACACTATTTTAACTAATATTTGTTATCAGTTTTATAGGCCCTGTAAGACATAGTTAAGCCAGTTTGACAAATTTGGGGGTTTGAATATTTTAATGTCGTAGATTTTTTTACGGTTATCGTCTAACCTTATCGTGGAACGATTTGTCTTGCATTTATTACAAGAACATCACATTAGGAATATAAAAATTACTTTTTATGAGCCGAGAGCGATAACACGCGTCGAAATGGCATTTTGTTAGATAAATCGTGGAATATTAATACGAAATTTCGATAGTATAAATCAGTAGTTATGTCTGTAATATGATACTTCTACAAAAACATTTATTACGTGTACAAATATTTATTGGTTTTATCGCAGAGGGGTGTAAAGGACAACATACAACCGTAAAAACAAATAGGCTAGTATTATTGATAATACAGAATTGATGAGTCGTTTTTAAAAAAGTGTTTGCTTTTCCTACAGCTAAACCGGATTTCTAGATAATAATAAGTATACTTAGAGAAAAGGTTGATATACTTTTAAGTAATGTTTCTAATACTCGGATAAAAAAACAGTACATTCGCCTTTACTCAGAACTTCTCCGTACAGAATTCCAATACATACAGTAATAACTTTAATATTATTCGTGAAAAAAATGACTTCCTAATTTTTTTCAGATCTTTGCGTTTCAATGCCCTTAGATGCTGTCTGTCTGTTTTTAAAAACTACTTATCCGATTGACTTCAAATTTTAGTCAAAAATTAAGGGTCCCATAGGGATAACCCTTTTGGCCAAACAAAATGGCGGCCTAGTCAAATGTTAGACGAAGTATTACTAAAACTATTTATCCAATTTACCCCAAATTTTGCACAAAATCAATTATTATGTAGGAATCAACTCAATTTTCAACAAATCAAATTTGGTACGAATTCAAGATGGCGAAACAGAATGGTGACTTACTACAATATTTAAAAATTCGTCCTAAAAGAACTACTTGATCGATTGATTTCACATTTTGTGCAAGAAAAAATTGTGGGATAGAGATGAACTGGAAAAATTGTGGCACAAATTCAAGATGGCGGAACACGATTGTTGTATCGCAAAAAAAGACAACCCTCTCAGGTTTTACATATCGTTTTAGCCAAAAACATGTTTTCTCAATTCCGTCGGTCTGTCTGTCAGCCTATGTGTCATTTCACGGCGTAGCTAAAAAACAACTTACCCAATTGACTTCCAATCTTGGTCAAAAATTAAGGGTCATATTATGGGGATGACCTGGTATTATTTTGGCAAAAATCCACAATGGCGGCCTAGTGAAATATTAAAAAAATATGTTACTAAAAAGCTGATTCTCCAATTCGCCTCAAATTTTGCACAAAAATCAAGTGTTGTATAGAAATGAACTGGTAACAATTAGGTACGAATTCAAGATAGCAATACAAAATGTTTAAACAATTAGCGTAAAAAGATACTTTTAGAGTAATTTCAAATTTTTTGCAAGCATTAAGTGTGACAAAGAGATAAAGGGTAGTATTGTGGTACGAATTCAAGACGGCAACACAAAATGGCGGCCAAATAAAATGTTTTTAAAAAATCAACCTAAAAAATTTTCTTATTCAATTTATTTCAAATTATGCCCAAAAATCAATTGTGGGGTAAGTAGAAACTGACAATATCGTAGAAGAAAGTGGCGCCAAACAAAAATATTTGACGAGATAGTATATATATATATATATATATATATATATATATATATATATATATAAACGACTATGTGCGGAATTATTTGGAATAGTGAAACTATGTCAAATAAAAAAAAATCATAACGAGAAAAATTGTGGGTAAAGGCAGATTCACAGATTTTTTTATTTGTTTTCAATTTATTTCCATGTTATTACTATTATTATTACTATTATAATCATTATTATTAATAATAATATTTATTTTTCATAGTTCTATTTCCATAGTCTGTAAAAAATAAAGCATTTATGTCCTGTATTATTTTGCTTAAAAAAGATTTTATTCCAGGAATGGAATTTTACGGAAAATTTAACAAACGTAGGATTTGTTGAACATTTTCAAGTTGGTAACAATGCATGCCAAAAGTGACAATTAGAGAAGATCTAAATAACAGATAATGTATTGCAAATGAACGCATTGCTATCTAAAAATAGTTAATACATCCTGGCTTACATCAGCTAGCGACAGTTAATAAGTACGTGTAATTGATGTTCTAACAGGCTTGGATTTCTTATAGATCCCAAGTAAATAAAACATTTTGAATTGAAGATATTTATTGAATTTTGATTTTAAGATAAAAGACATACATCTTCAATACTTGAGTAACACTCCTCAAAGGTAGTCAAATGATAAAATTTACCATTGCCTTTAATTGCCTAGATATTAACACCTTTGTCTATTTTGATTTTCTCAAAAAAATAAATTCTTGATGAAAATCAAATCCTTAAGACAATTTTCCTGAAAAACATTTAAAATGTGTTATTTTAATGGATTTTTAATTTTTAAATAACACTTTTAAAAAACATCACATTTAAATAACAATATAATATTAGATTCGCTAGGCCAATTACACTTACCAAAATATTTAATAGAACTACGAAAAAAAGAGACAAAATTAATTCAAATACTATATTTGAATTCTTGTTAAAACTGTTGTTAATAATAATCTGGATAATAGGATCTTCCTAACAAATTCGGCAATTTGTGTTTATTTTTTCCCACATTATTTTAAAATACACTAAACTTAAGAAGTAAAACTTAATTATAGATTGTATATTAAAACACTAGTTTAATGAGACACGACTTCATGACACAAGCCCTAGCGTGTGGAGATGTAAAAATTAAAAGTATATAGTGTTATTCATTCTATTATGTGCAATATATTTAAAAAAAAATAGCATTTTAAAAATTATTATTAACTGTTGAACATTTTCAAGGTAACAATGCATGTCAAAACTGACAATTAAATCCGCATCATTTTTGTTTTTCAGTTTTGAGACGTGACCAGTTTCAAATTCAAGGTGGCCATGAGGCATTGCCACCTTTGTAGGGAAAAAAATGTTGAAAAGAGGGCCATTACGTAACTACTTTGCATATCGAAATATTATACTAAAACACTGGCTTGTGGCTCGTTTTCTAACCTAGGGCTTGTGCTACAAAATCATGTCTTATGAAAGGAATATTTATACTCTTCTTCTATTTTGTGCACTATATTTTAAAAAAGCATTATCTTTAGAAAACATATTTACTGTTGAACATTTTTAAGTTGGATACAACACATGCCCCCGCCATTTTTATTTTAAATTTTGAGACGTGACCGATTTCAAATTCGAGGTGGCCATGACTTAACACTGCCAACTTTGTAGTAAAAACAAGTGGTATCGAAAAGAAGGTCAATATGAACTACTTTGTGTATCGAAAAGACATATTTATGATTATAAAACACTTAGAAATAGTATATTGGCCAGTAAAGCCATTATTTAGCAACAAGTAGATGTTCTATTGAAAAGAAGCATCAAGGATAAATATTATTATTATTGCTGGCAAACATTGTTAAAATTTACGCAAAAACGTTATTCTTTTTGCAGGCTTTTCCCCAAATGAAATGTGAAGTATAGGGTTTGGACCTCAAAGCCAAGCACATCTTTTTATTGGACACTGTAGGATTTTTTCTTATTAGTAAAAACAAAAAGGAGAAGAAAATTAAATTTGAATTTTGTCAGATATAATCTAAATTTTTATTTTTTAGGGGATAACCTGGGTTTTTCGATATAATATTTTACCATATTTCTTTTTAACATTATCTGCAAACTAATTTTTTTATTTTTATTGGAAAGTGGCAATCTATAGTCTATTATTGAAAGAGCGTTTATCCTTCTTTTCCAATAAAAGGTGCACCTCAATAAAATATTACGAATTTAAAAAATTAAATGAAAAATTTTTAATATTATTTGTTTTAAAGTAAGTTTTTTTAGTAAGTTTCATTAACTTAATGTATTAGAAATATGAAACACTTGTTTTAAATAATTTTTTTTTTAGTTTTATTAATATAAAAATCAAGAGAGATGTTTAAGCCAAACCGTATGAAGAATGCCCTGAACAGTGTTTGAAGAAATAAAAAAATAACATATTTTTTAATAAACTGTTTTATAATTTGTAATGGGTTTTAAAATAAAAGAAGAAAGTAAAATTTTGTTAAAATTTGCTCAAGAACTATACTCTTTTTGCAGGCAAATGTTTCCCCAAATGAAATTTCGAGTGTCGGGCTTGGACCTCAAGGCCAAGTACATCCTTTTATTGGACATTGTAGCCGCGGACGACTACCGCTACAAGTTCCACAACAGGTGATTGTATTTGCAAAGATTTTAATCCAGAATTTTTTTCTCGACATTGTTACAGGCGCATGTTTCCTGCTTATAAAGTCCGGGTCTCGGGTTTAGACAAAAAATCCAAATATATACTTCTAATGGACATCGTAGCAGCCGATGATTGTCGCTATAAGTTTCACAACAGGTTAGATTTACTTCCTTTCTCTCTTTTTTGGTGTTCAGTTTCGCTCTCTATCCGCAAAACACGGGATTTTTCTTAATAGTGGGCACGCCACTGTTTGTTCGAACCTGATGACTATTGGTTCAATTTAACATGAGACCTGTTCTTGCACTTGCATTGCCTTATATTACTCTTTGTCACCGCGCATCATTCTGATTACAATCCTTCAGCAAAAGAGACGTTTTACGACGTATGTGTATCTTAAGCATCTAACCAGTTTAGAAAATACGTTTACAAACACCTTTTGAGTTAATACAGAAATCAACTATTACTTTTGGGACACACGGTATAAACATAGTTTCTTAAACGCTTTGATTTCAAAACAATAATAAAAATATATGTTAAAGACATTTTTATGGATTGTACATTTTTTCAAACTTTCTCGCCAGTGACGTACTTGTGAGAAAGTTCTGAAATGTGTTTTACAAAGAAAAGGTCACTAATATCACAACAAAAATAGACATGAGAGAATGCAAGTTCAAAAACAGGGTTAAATTCGTTGGCACATCGGTGGATTGTCACTTATATGTGATCGATCAAGAATAGTAATGAAAATGGCGATGAATATTACATGGAGAGCTAGAGAGCGAAATATAGAAAAGTACCTTCGGGTGTTTTCGTTTGAAAATGTCCGCCCGGTAAAGATAAACAGCGTGAAAAATTTTCAAAGGAAATGCCCGAGAGTGTTTTGGAAAGCACGAAGCATGCGTTTTGTAGTTGTTGAGATTTTTTTTACTGTGTACATACTATATAATAGATACTTAAGGCGCGTTTACTGCGAATATATGTGGGTGAATTTAAAAAAAAATACGTACAGGAATAGATGAAGATGACATTAAAGATATATTAACATTGTAATTATTTTTAAATGGGTCACCAGCTATGTGAAGAATCATATTATTAAAGTCAAAACTAAATAATTTTATAAATTGGTCTTTGGACTGTGAGTCGAAGAAGAGATATTTAATAAAAAAGGATAAATTAAGGCTGATTTTAAGAATTATCTTTAAAAGTCGGTGTTTAGCTAAATATTATCAAGTCCCTATATATTCGCCGTAAATACAACTTATATATTATTACAGTTGTCTTTTTTTTTGGTATATCACTGGTGAAAATTAAAGGAAAGCATAAGTATATAGATATAGGCAAGAATTAAGCAGATATTTCAATTTTTATGGTTAAATTCTCAAGTTTGCGAGTTGGTGAAAGAAATAATAAATGACGTTATGTTATCCTTTCAAGAATAGATCTGGACACGTCTAATAAATTTACCACTACCGTTTAGAAGTACGTTTGTTTTTCTATCGAAGCCTTGGAAAGACAAAGTAGCAACTCGCCTGTTACCTTTTACGTTTTATATCATAATAATTATTTCACTTTTTTTGTTAAAAACTAATGAAGATGTCATAATTATCAAGTTCAACCAACACGTCTAATTACGGTCGAGTATGCGATAATGCGTAAAAATGTTTCCAATTATTTTTAATTGAAGATATATCGATATAAAAATTTTGAATGCTCGGCGTAAAATGTGATTAACTAATAATTTTGCGACAAAGTAGACAAACGGCTCTAGGTCTTCCTGATTTGGAGTGATTAAGCAATGGGATACTTGTGGTACTGCATTTGATTAAATCAGATTGAACAAAGACAGTTCGAGATGATACAACTCAGATTTGCTTTAGATAATTGACTAAAAGGATTTCATTAGAAGTAATTTTGTTCAAATTATTTTTAAAAATGAAAATTTACAACAAAACAAAAAAACAATTTAAAATTTAATACGTTTCTAAAACTCGATATGGGGCAAATTTCAAAAGAAAAAGCAATAAAGAGTTACTTTCGGTTTTACTAGAAACAATTTTTTGAAAATTCAACATTGGCATTTTATCAAACAAAATAAATAAAGACACTATTTATAAAATATTTGATTTAAATAGTTAAAAATAAATTTATTGCTTATGTTTTTAGAATAACTTATTTTAAAAATCATGTTGGGTATTAATAGATTTGTTTTATTTTTTGTTTTAACTAAAGATCATCCTGATTTGTTCAAAATGGCTGCCATTTCGCATTCTTCAAAATAAAGGGTAGCATCCGACACACAGCAAAATAACAACGAAAATAATGTACAAGGTGTCATTAAAAAAATACTAAATTGCTATTTCGATAAAAGTGTCTTAAAAAATAAAGAAATAGGTTTATTATGGACTCTTGAAATTGGGTATTTTGTAAAGTGACTACATTTTTTCTCACAATATGGCAAAATTTAATTTCCAAATAATGTTTATTCAGTCGCCATTTTGAAAACATAAGATTATTTTCTTCTCTTCTACCGCCTCCTAAAATTACGGCCGGTTACTAATAGTAACTTAAACATCCCCTCTTAAATCCGGTACTGGTTTTTTTTTCACAGAAACTTTCCTCATATTGAATTATATAAGTGTGTCAAATTTCAAATTGACATATTTTAAGCTAAATTAATAGCTGAGTCACCCGGTATATTTAAGTCATAACTTACAAACGCTTGCACAAAATAAAATATATTCTTTAACTAAGCGGCTATAAAACTGTGCAATAATGGTTATATATACAGGATGAAATAGGACACATGGGTTCAGGCCGCCATTCTTTTCAGTTTTAAAAACATAAATTTGAAATTTGAGACTCTATAATTCTATAAGATTTTTGCACACAAGTTGCACATAGTTATAAAGCTAAAAATAAGTTCTTTCCAACTACGTCAAAATCCAATATGGCAGCCATATGAAAAACAAACCTGATAATGATTAAAAAATATCGAAACGTCGAATCGAAAATCTAATAACTCTTTTTTTTTCTTTTTTCTCTGAAACTGGCCTTACAATCTTAGTGTTTTAGCTACGGAAATCATTGAAAATCTAATAACTTATAAAGTAAAAAAGGTATGGCTCATAATGAAAAATTCAGCCTTTTCAAAACTCCAAAAATATCTTAAGAACTAAAAGAGTTGGAGTTGTATTCAAAACAGCTTTGAATTAGCCTAATGGTGCCCTAAAACTTTCATTATTTAACCAATTCTGTAATTCTTATAGTTTCTAAAATCCCAAACCATTTAAAAAAATGCACTTTATGACCAATCCTATATAACTATGTATTTAAGATTTCTTGCTAGCTCTCTTAATTTTGGACATAATCGACCGATTTCATACAAACCACCAACCCTATAAATATTAACACTAAGCAGCCTAATTGCTCGAATGTAGATGTCTAAAGTACCATAAGGATCAATTTTTGGACAGTTTTGGTTTTTTGCCTTTATCAGTGGTTTGATGGCAAATTAGAAAATTATTGTTCTTGGGATTAAACCGCGTGAAATTAAAATTACTCTGTGACGTTTTCCTTTAGATTGCGCACGCCATCTTTAGGGATCTTTTGTGCTTACCGCACCGTGAGCCGGTATTAAGGTCTGTTTTCACTTCTGATATACACTGTAATTCGTAACTCACGTAATTTTTGAATGTTAAAAAATTTCAATAGATTCTCTAATTTTTCTTTTATAGAGTACTGGAACTGGTGCTAAAACCTTGCTGTTTTATATTTATGATATGTCCATTGATATGCTACTGTTTATATACAGCAGAATGAACAATTTGTTACTTTTTAATACATCCTTTATGTCCAATCTGCTTGTGTGAGGCAATAACCAGGTGCTTTTATGTGGATGTTGGTGGAAATTTGCATTTTTATTGCTAAGCGTTGGTTTTCTATATTGTGAATGTCCTAATGTTCCTTTTTCTTCCTCTGAACCAACACATCTAGACCTTTCTAGATCATTGCACTTAATTGAAATATTAAGATATTTTTCTGCCCATGAGTCAAATCACAAAAGTATCATCTACATATCTGAACCAATATTTTCGTTTTAGTAGAGACAATATTAGCACAACATCCTCGTAGACTTCCAGGTATTACTACCAGAAGTGATAGAGGAGATGACCATGGGCTGCCCCAATAGTATTGCCAAGATTAAATTGTCATATATCGGATTACTGAAAATTGAATCATTAAGAGGAAAATTTATACATACTGATTATTTAGCTTAAGAACAATATACAGTGGGCTACTTACATATATTTTGTCATTTTACCAGAATTATTGTATCCAACTTACACACCTTTTAGGGCTGTTAAGTTGTAATATTATTTCTCTATTATAAGGTTACCGCCACAAATGTAACTATTTATTGCATGTTTTGTCTATTTCTAAAGAATTCTTCAAGTAATTCTATGTCTTTACTTTGTAGCCGATGTATGGTGGCTGGAAAGACAGCCCCTGAATTGTCAAAACGAATGTACATACACCCCGTACATATAGTGAAACAATACATATAAAGCAATGAGTTTGGTGTCCTTTAAGATTTTTGGCCGTCTCTTATTTATTGAAAAATCTTTCTTATGTATTCCGATCTGCTCATACTATAATATTTAGATTTCTTTTTGTTATTTGCTATTAGCAATGTTTGAAGAAAAACTGCCACTTTTCTCGGGCTTTTGACCTCGTAAGTTATATTGCTCTATAATTGTCGAGATATAGTGAGTAACCAACCCCAACTGAAACTTTCTATTATCATCACGATATATTGATTTTAAAATCAAGCAAACTGATTGTTTTTATGCAAATGTTCAAACATCATAATTATCAAATCTTGGACGCTTTTGGTTTTCTGCCTTGATTGTCATTGATTTGGTAGTAAATTAGGAAATCATAGTTGATATAGATGGTCTATATACGACCATATATACGAGACTAAATAACAAATATCATCTACATAGCTGCTATCTTTTTTGAAATGAATATCCTCAAAAGCCTCTAAAAAGATATTCGCTACTACAAGTGTTGAGGAGATCCCACGCCTTTACCTGAGATTGTCTATAAAGTCCTTGAAAATTGAAATCAGTTGATTTAAGGCATTAGCGTTCAATTAGGTCTACAATAGTATTATCAAGGTTAAATTGAAACCTATCTGATATAGTGGAAATTGAACCATTGAGAGGAGCATTCGTACTTTAGTTACAAAAAATATGTACAATGAGCTATTTAGATATATTTTGTTAGTATTCCAGAGTATTTTGTATTCAACTTACACACCCCTTAAGGTTATAAAAATGTAGTTTTTTAAATATCAGATGTATGCCATAAATTGTATGTATCTGTATAATGCATGGTCTGTCCTTTTCAACAAGGCTTCAAGCAATTTAATGACTTTACTTTGCAGCCGATGGATGGTTGCTGGTAAAGCTGATCCTGAAATGCCAAAACGAATGTACATACACCCCGATTCACCTTCAACCGGCGAACAGTGGATGCAGAAAGTAGTGAGTTTTCACAAACTGAAACTAACGAATAACATCTCGGATAAACACGGATTTGTAAGTATACTTATATATTTTTTCATACTTGAACAGAGTTGACATTAAGCCAATTAAGTAAAAGTTATTTGAGTAATTTTTTTTTAATTGGTGTATCTAGCTTTTAATACAAAAATTACCAACAACGCATATACTTTTCAGAATGATTTTGATAATATTTTCTTATTTATTGCTTATTGTCGATGATATTTTTGGTTTGGGCAATTTTAACCTAAATGTACCAAATTTAAACAATCCCTCGACTACTTGATATCCTTGTTTGAAAATTACAACTTTGAGCAAATCATACATACATGATCCAACTCGGATAACTGGCACTGTAAGTAGGTTGTATGATGCAATACTTATAACAAATCGTGCACCTATTAATAAGAGTGGTGTTATCTCTACAGATAATATCTCTGAACACAACGTGTTGTATTTTAATGTTAATTTAGCTAGGATGCCGGTTATAATAACTCATATAATTTGATATTGACGTTTTAATAACTTTAATTTAAATAACTTTCTCAATACTAAGCAGAGCTTACCTTGAGATAACATAATTTATGAAAACAATATTGACAATATTGATAACATAATACCTATCTTTAATATCCTTATTTTAATGTTGCATGGTTTACTTGCTCCAATACGCGAATCCTAAATAACCAAACCAAAAGCGTCCTGGTTAACAAATTCTATAAAAGCTTTTAGGAAACAAAACAAACTCCAAAATAAAAAAAAACGTTGTTAGGTTGGAATACCTGAGAAATTTTACATTGGATTCTACCGGAAATCCGTCTAAATTATCTATTATTTTATTTGATAATAGAAATAAGGTATAGTTTATAAAGGACTCATTAAATATATACCTAAATAATTCAGAGTTGCAGTTAGTTATATTTAAAGAAAACTTAAAGAAATTATTTCAAACAACTTATTTTTCTATTTAAATGTTCTATAATACTAGACATATTAAATCTAAACTAAGAATAAAATTGGGTCAATCACACAACAATGTCATTTATGAAGATGTTACAAAATAAAGGACTCAGGATAGATACCTGAGAGAGACCCGAGGTAGCAACAACATTGTTTGATATACAGTGCTGGACAAATGAAACGGGACAAAGCATATTTTTAGTACAACTCAAAGACCAATATTTTTGAAGCAAAAAGAGATTTTGATTTGAAGATTATTTTTTCTGCATGTGATTGCGCTTTCTTACCATTAGGCCATAATTGCTAGTTGCAATGACAGCTGCACTATACAGGGCGTTATATGAAATCCTTTCATTTTTTGCAAATTTTGTTAGTTCCGAAAATCTAAGAAAAACAATTTTAGAATTTTTTATTCACGGCAAAATGATCTATGGACGAATACCAAAAAACAATTTCTATTGATTTTGCCTAGCTTCATTTGTTTTCACTGTACATGGTTTAATCGAGGAATTTGATATTTTATCAAAATTAATCCATAATTCAGGCTGTTTTTAAAAAGTAGGCGTAGGATAAGCGAATTTAGAGTGGGGAGTTATGTCTCTAATACAACTAACACAGGGGAGGATGCCTGAAAACGACAAATTTTCAAAATCACCCTGTAGCACAGAAATTATGATGGTTAGCTAAGATCTGTTTGTGGCATCTTTAGTTTCAGAAAGAACTAGCATGGTGTCGCGAAAACCGCATCTCTCTATTTATATTCCTACGGATAACCTACGAAAATGGGACACACTGTACAGTGCGAACAATTTATCTTGATACAATTTTAATCTGCCATATCTCCTTTAGTTTTATCTTATCAAGTTTTTTTTCTAATAATTCAAAAAAAAATAAAAAAACTATTAATTTTACAGGTATCACCATTAGTTGTATTTTTTAAATGGGACACTCTGTATATTATACGTCTTTCAAATGGGTCTCTTCTTGCTGATTATAAATACTCCTAGTTTGACACACAAGAATTAAAAAAAAAACCTGCCATAAGAGACAATATATTCCAATATTCAAACCAGATATAATTATAATTTGCATGTCATTTGAGGAACATAATATACAGGGTGTCTGTCTTATTAAAAAAAATACAATTTATGGTGATATCTTCGTTTTTTTTTAATTATAAGAAAAAACTTGTTAAGCATCCCTAAAATTTGTTTTTTGGTTCATGTAGCTAACTTTAAAACTAAAGGAGATATGGCAGGTTAAAATGATATCAAGATCGCACTGTACAAATTGAGATAGTTTAAAAAAGTAATTTTGTAAAAAAATGCCTAATCATTTGCCCCAAAAAGCCAAAACTCGATAATTTAGTAAGTAGAATACCGTAATCAAGAAGATCAAACGCTTCAGAAAAATCCGTACAATTAACGCCAACCTGAGTGTTACTATTCATTGTTAAAAACTTGTAATGTAATACATTTAAAATTGTATTATTCATACAACATGAAGATTTTAATGCTATAAGTACAAGACTTCTGGCCGCACAACATATCGCCCTGTATATCGCCCCGACCTTATGGCTGATGCATCGTATATGAAGGTACAGTCACATCAAAAGGGCCTCGGCTCGGCAAAGGGCACACACAACATAAGCGAATTACATGTCACGCCTTGGGGCGGAGCGCGAATGTTGAATAAGACATGTTACCCAACATATATTATGCATTTGCCTGGGTCCCTGTGTAAAGGGAAAGGTCGGATAGACGTTGAAAAATGACTAGAGACCCGACTAATTCGATAAATTTTGTAACTTCTGTTCGGCTAATGCCCAATGTAGAGATAACGCGTTAATTTGTCAGAGATAATTATCGTTTTTTCTTTCTTGGAATAGTTCGGATAAAGGTACACGTCAAGTACCGTAGTCGTCTTGTTAATATACATAAAAAAATCGTTAAAATGCCCCTTGTTCCTTTTTAGGGACCCTAGATACCCAAAAATACCCGACTGGCTTTAAATTTTGTTCAAGCAACATCTGTGGATGGAATGCAATATGGCGAAACAAAATGCCGGTTTAACATAATTTTAGGGAAAATTAGTATCCAAAAGTACTTATTTAATTAACCTCACTTTTTTTCGTACAAATGTTTTGCTTACATTGTTGACTTACTGGAATATTCAGTTTTAAACTTGTGGAAAATAAATTTTCAAAGTTGTTTGTAGTAACCTAATTATATTTGGGCAATTGATGAACTAACTTAAGCTGTTCAAAATGGTCAAAAAATGAACAAGTCAAGGAGGCCGTTATTAAATTATCTTTAAAAGTTTTTAATGTACAACTTTCATCTGCATATAAATATTTCCCTACATTTTTTACTGCAGTATTTTATGCAAAAAGTGCTTCTTAATAATTTCAAAAAATTGAAGCATTTTTAAGAAAACTAGATTAAATGGATAACTGACACACGTAAATATTAAATTTCCTCTCTTTGATATCATCGAGAACTTTCAAAAAGTTTTTATAATCTTTATTTTATGAACCGACAATTTTCTGAATCCCGATTTAAAAATATTTTCTGTTACATATTTCCCTTAATGTGATTTTTACAGCCATATTCGATAAAACCTTTTCCCGGAACTTCACTCGTTATAAGTATCCTTTTATTAGGATAAGTTAAATCAATTTAGTTCCGCACGTAGTCATTTAATAACCCATATATACTGTCTTTTCCTCAAACAATTTTATCAGGCGCCATTTTTTTCGCCATATTGGATTTGTACCAATATTTTACCAGTTTCTACCTATGTCACACTTTTAAACATAATATAAAACAAATTGAATACAGTTTTGTATTCTAATTTTTTAAAAATTCTATTATACCGCCATTTTTTTTTAGTCATATTGAAACCGCTTCAAAATTTTACCCCATATGATTTTTGTGTAGGAGTGAAAGTCAATTAATGATGAAGTTTTTTACATAACGGTTTTTACGTTAGGTCTTTTAAACAGTTTGTCTGGCTGCCATTTTACTCCACCATCTTGAATCCGTTTCACAATTTTTACCGGTTTATTTCTATATCACATTTAAATCCCGCACAAAATTTAAAATCAATGTAATAAGTAGTTTTCCTGGCTAAAATATTTAATCACGCCGCCATTTTGTTTTGTCATCTTGGCCTGAAAATGCGACATTTTCAAAAACGACCTGTATCTCGAAACCAAGAGGGCTATGAGAATTCTGCTGACGCCAAGTTTAATATAACAGAAAAAGAAGTACACTGTCGCGAATACCGCAACCCCTCTATCTTTAAAATAAGGGATTGCAAAAGTGCCTAAAATGGGATATCCGTACATCGACTATTCCGCGATGTTTTGAACGATTTTAGTGAAATTTTCAGGGAATATTCACTATTATGCTGATAAGGTCCCATTGAAAGCATATTAAAAAAATATTGAAAATGGCGGAATGACGCCGTTGTCCAAAAATGAATAGTTTTCAAGATACAGGGTGTTGGAATTCTATGATTTTTTTTTATCATAATTTTTATATCACCCTAGATATTGGTAGTCAATTTGGCTATGATTTTTTTTAATTTCTATCATAATTTTTATATCACCCTAGATATTTTTTTTTATCATAATTTTTATATCACCCTAGATATTGGTAGTCAATTTGGCGTACATATTTTACCCATTAAAAGGTAGTTTTTGATAAAAGTTGTTTTTAATTTCTACCAGTGACGTCCGTACAGGGTTTGGACTAAATATTTTTTAGGAAAAATATGACATGTCACTGCTTTTTCTAAAAACCAAAAAATATTTTTGAAATCCCCATTTAATTTGGAGCAAATTTGGTCCCTAGACTTACCATCGTACGACGCACGGTTTCCGCGTAAAAAAACATTTTCATGCATCTACTGCAATCTTAATGCAATTTTGCAATGACAATTTTATGTAAAATCCGCGTCTATTTACTTTTTATGAAACATTTTTTTTTGTTTTCTAAATAAAATACTCACCACTGGTAGAAATTAGAAAATAAGCGTCAAAAACTGTCTTTTAATGGGTAAAAGTTGTACTCCAAATTCGATAAAAATATCTAGAGTGACATAAATAGTGATAGGAAAACAATTTATAGAATTTTGACACCCTGTGCCTTGAAAACCATTTATTTTCAAACCTATGTTTACATGAACTTTTTGTCTTAAAATCATGTAAAGAATCGTCCCTTAAAGTTTGGCACCGTACTTTTTTAACACCCTGTATAGTGACTATGTTAAGATACATTTAAATAATGAGTAGTATATATTATCCCTCGAGAGTTCCGAGAAATATCAGAACATTTTGGACTATAAACAGGAAATTAATAAAAATATTTTATTTTTTTAAATATCTTTCATCAATCATAGCGTGTATTTTCTGTTTAAATTACAAAGCGGCACAAAGGATTTAATTTTAACCCCTTTTTAGAACAATTTAGCATTCAAGTGTATTATGTTTTATTTGCGAGTAGTAAAAGCGCCGGGGCCATAAAACACGAAATTATTAGTCCAGCAGCGCATAAAGTCAAGAAAATATGATTTAAATGTGACATTTTCAGTAAGTTTGAACCTTTTAGTAGACATTATGGTTTAGGGGCTAATAAAAGAGGCCGCACGTAAAATTTTTGATTTACCGTCGACTAAGAACAATGAAAGCTTGTGTTAATTTATACTCCGGAGGCGCTAATTGCCACGAAACGTCTGAGTAATTAGAATATAAAAAGTTCACCTAGGATAATAAAGTTTATTGTGGCATGTCGGCCGGTTTAAGTTGGGATTTAGGGAAATTTATATTCCGTTCAAATTAATTTGAAAGTTTTGAGCTGGATAAAATTAAACAGGTGTATGTTTAGTTTTTGGAATTTTCATAAAAGTATACATACGTTATGTTGTACAGTGACGTACTAAGCACTAGTGGTTTCAGAAGTCAGTGTACCTTTTTTTAAATAAATAACTTGTTTTTTTTTCTTTCTAATATCTATGTTAGTCTTAGTCCCACTTAATTTCCATAAAACTATATCAGAAAATTATTTATTTTTTTATTATAATTTAGAACGTAGTCTCTAAAAAACACAAAAATAAAAAAATAAATATGTGCGTTAAGCTCCATAGTGAGAAGTGGAATGCAATGATTTATAACGTTTTCCATTCATAAAGCTAGTGCGTACTAAGCATATATATTTATGTTTCTTTACTACATGCTGATAAAGTGAGATGCGAGATGAAAATATGCGCAGGCGTATTAGTTTTACCAATAGAAAATGGCATTAGAAACCAGCACGTGCGACAATTGAAAATATCGATTTAAAATAATAAAATTATTCGATGGTTGATTTTTTATGCGATCTTCAGATTTAATTAAAAAAATACTATTTGAAAGACTAGTGAGAGGAGTTTTGTATTTTGATGCGTGGTGCTCCTCGACTAGAGCCCATTTGGAGATGCCGAAAAACATCTTTCTCTTCGCAGCATAGCTAACTACTTATCCTACTGACCTTAAATTTTGCACTAAAATTATCTGTCACTTACAGATTAAAGGGGGGGATTTTGATTTTGGTACGGATCCAGTAGGGTAGCCTAAAAAAATGGTTAAAAAACCAGTGTAAAAAGTACTCTTAGTCTATTAACTTTAAATTTTGCGCAAAAGTCGAGAGTTTTATATGGATAAACTATTAAAATTTTGGAATGAATTAAATGAGTAGGAACAAAGTGAAGGCATAATAAAGTCAGCTTTGAAAGCATTTCATCCAATTAACTTCAAAGGAATTTAAATTCACAAAAAAAACTGATTTTGGAAATATAATTAGGTTTATAAAAATCATTTAGAAATATTCCTAAAATTGAAATAAGCCCTCTAGATAAAAGGATTCAATTGCATCTTATACCAAGTTTTTAGTACGCCATGTATAAATAAAAATACCTAACAAAATTCACTTTTAACAATCAAGTACCTTTCTTACTTAAAGACTTTTTCTATCGGCTAAAGCTAATATTTTGTAAGGAAAAAGTTTTTTCGAAAAGTCAAGTTTTGTTCAATTTGTGCTATGGTTAATTTTATCGGTAGACACCCTGTATATTCCAAATTAAAACCTATCGAATATATTTTTATTTGTTCATCATAAAAGCACTAACACAAGCTCATGCAAATCAAATCTTATTGGCATATAGGCCTAAAACTAATATTTAAAATATTACTTGGATTACTAAATTTCTCAAAAAAGGCTCTTTGGATGTATTTTCAAAACGGTTCGTACGATTTGACGTGCTTAGGTTACTTTCTTCAGAAGGTCAAAGAAAAGATATCGGACTCCTCTGAAGACAATTTTTAAAAGGTTTAAGCGTTGTCCTTTTTCATCAAAATTAAGTATGATATAAACAAAAATTGGCTCGCAAGTTGTAAAAATGTTCTTGTTGCCTTTTGATTGTCTGTATTTTATTACAAATTCCCAAAAATATTTAATCGGCATGTCTGACACATTAAAAATGAAATGGTTAATTCGTCTTCGCTGAGATTCGAATTCGGGACCACTTTCATTTTAGACAAACGCTCTGACCCACTCAACTCCAACTACAAAGATTTAACTTATTCAGTTTTATGTTCGGATTTTTACGGTATTCTGCGTCTACAGACCTTGGATAGAGTTAAAGGGGAAAGGAACTTCTTCATAATTATGATCTATGTATCTATCATCCGAATACATCTTCGACATATAGTGATTTCAGCAGGACTCCGCAGCAGATTCCTGAATAATAATATCAAGGCCGATTAATTTTTAAATTGTTGTTGTTTTTGGATTATCTCTATTTTATTATTATACATTTCCGTAATTGAAAAGGTTAACCCACCTTCGCTGGGACCCGAAGCCAGGACCTCTCGCAATCTAGGCAAACTATTTACGACTATTTAACTTATGTTAGTAGATTTTTACGGTATGCATCCCAGCTGAAGACGAGTTAACTTTTTCAATTTTAATTTGTATCAAATACCGATTAATATTGGGAAATTGTTAAAATTCGACTGTGTGGATATTGTATATATTTTTAGTAGCGTTATATTAGGGTATATTTCAACTTTAAGAGCTATAAACAGATCAAATTAAAATCCTAATCATAAACCTATGATAATTAACCTAGCACCATAAAACTAATAACATAAAAACTATACTCAAAGCGATAAAATTGTTTATATTCCTCTCTATACCGGATAATTTTACAACGCGTCAAACCACCGGAACCCTTAAAACAATATCAATAGAAACGATTGGACTTAAATCTAAACAACGAATGATGATATGAACGAGAATGTGACCCATCGGATTTCGTGGAGAGTCTTCCAGTAGTTGGGTTAACCATTACGGCACAGCGCAGCGTTGCCGCATAATTCAACTTTTTATTTCCTGATTTAGATGAGATGATACGTTAAGGACAAATGGATATTCAGGTCTTTTTGAGTGTAATAGTAGTAACATTTCTATTTAGAAAAATGGCCATAAAAAACCATATTGGTACGAAAACGTTCTTTTTAAATGAATATTGATAATTTTCACCTCTCATACGGGATATTTTCTTTAACATAGGCGTGTGTTTATATGGAAGTACATAATATATGCATGATCATATTACAGTTCTTTAAGAAGGATTTTACCGTAATATTTTTTACGTTTATTTAATTACTGTTCCATCAAAAAGTACAAAATGCACCATTAAAGAAATACGGGCAGCGAGCATTTCACCTTTTACCCTATTAGTTACCGATTTAGCCCAAAAACAACTCCATTTACTGCCCGAAAACGTCATTCTTTTTCTATCTTATCACAACCGAAATCAATATAAATCCGTAATAAGCAATTAGGAAGGCATCTCGATTTTTTAGAGCCGCCGTAAATGTGTTTTTTTAATTATTTTCGGACCACCGCGGTCGGGCTATAAAATTTTACATTTCGGCGCTTTCCTTTGGTTTTAGGTCTGATAGAGGCTTAATTTGAGACAGGGACGGGCTACGGCTAATTAAATGAATTATTTTATCCAGGCTAAACAACAATAATTGTATATTATACTATTTTTTCTGTTTTGAGCACTATATTTTTTTAAAAGGATATTTACTCTTGAACATCTTTAAGTTGGTGACAATGCATGCCAAAAGAGACAATAAAATTACATGTCCACCAATTATGTTTTTCAATTTTAAGATGTAACCGGTTTCAAATTTGAGCTGGCTATGACTTAGCATTGTCAATTTTGTATAAAAAAGTAGGTAATATCGAAAAGAAAGTCAGGTATTTGTGTAGACCTCGTTGTGTTTGCAAAATAGAAAAAAATAAATGACTTATTTGTATTAACATTCTGATAAAAGTAAATAAATAGTTAATAAAAAGTTTTTTATCTTTTTATTTCTTTATGCACAGCCTTTATGAAGATTTATAAAGAACTTAAATGTTTCTATCAAAAACATAATATAGGAGGCCTCTAATGATGGTCTAGCTATGTCCTAGAAGCCATATTTTTGTTTTGTAATCGTTTGGTTGTGTTCTACTCATTCAATAAAAAAACAGAGTACCTATTCTATTTATCCTTTTGCATGCCAAGTGAAATTTTCCCAACAAATGTCCATCCAAATATATAAATTTTTCTGTTTTTTAGCAACACATTTTATTGCTAACTGAAATAATTCTCTAGTCTTAAGGGCAGTGGCGGCTCGCCAGAGGACGCGGGTGAAGCGCTACTTTACCTACATTTTCCAATCAATTTACTTAAAAATAAAAATATTTTTAAAATATTAAGCACTTTATAATCTATATTTTTATTATAAAAATGCAGTATGTTTTATATAAATTCACATTATTTACTTAATTATACCATTATTTACTATCAAAACTAGTGCGTTATATACTCAAAAAATAATAATGACTTAAAAACGTAGCGCTCTGAACACCTTTTCATAAGAGCGACCCGTTGAGCAGCAGTAACAAATTCCGCATCAGACTACCCCCGCACACCGGCTTTGGCGCTTAGATTTGTTTACGGCAGTTGTTATGGCAACGCAATGGTGAATATCTCTAAGCCAAATAGAGATGGGAGCGGCATAAACTTCTGCTCCAGGCTGCAGGCGCTTGTTCGCTTGTTATAGAATTAATGTAAATTAGTGCGCTCGGATCATCGGAGGCGGAAGCAATTTTGCATCGATCGAATCGAATCGAAATTAACTTTAAGATATAGGTACATAACTGTTTTTTAAGACCACAAAAATATATTTAAAATCTTATAAATTCATATTATTTCCCCTAAGTATTAAAAAACGCTCCAAAGCTATGGATAATTAACATCATAAAAAGGTTAAAAACACAGCCATTTTGGGCCTGGCACCCCGCAATTTTTGCCTACGGCGCTGTCCACCTAGCTACCTGCACTTCACCCGTTCTTATATCCACGAGTCACCACTGCTTAAGGGTTATACATTTTAATCAACGCCCTATTAAATCCTTAGAGTTCTTAAGAGTTAGTAAGTTAATTTCAATTGAAAGAAAAGTATCATAGACTACCAGTCTCTGTCAGTGATTTTTGATTCCTTTATTGGTCATTATTTTACTGAGTAATAATTAAATTAACTTTTAGTTATCGAAAGCTTATGCATAATGCCTAATAGTTTGTTAAGACCAAGCAAGCCAGACTCATATGATAATTTTCTTTATTAAACTGTAATATAAACGAAAACCCAGTTTTTTCTTTACCAGAAAAGTTGGCAGTATATATAGAGTAATTAATAAACCTTTAGAGTTAAATGATGCGATAGATGGACAAAACGATAATATATAATATAATATTATTCGATATAGTATTATAGTACTTGGAAAAAGACCTCCCTTACAGGAGAGATGAACGCTATATGCAATACATTGGAAATGGAGGGTTGTTGCTTTGTTTACAGCGTACATAAGTGATGTATATATCTTTGTCTTTGATTTAAACATGTTTCCAAATCTTTTATATCATTGGCCCAAATATCTGAAGCAGAAATGCTTAGGTATAACTCTGCAGTAGCTGCATTTAATGTGGATCCCTTGAATAATATAAACCCAAACCTCTGATTCCATTATGAAGGATGGGCATAAAGCTATGGGATTGGAATAAATATTTAAATAATGCAAAATTGATCCTACGGACAACCGCCACCAGCTTAAACTCTAACTTTCAGCTTTGAGAGCCATACATTTAATTGCTTTTTGACGCAGTTTTATTATTTGTTTATTAATAGCTGACTTGATTACTAAACACAATTTAAACATCAATTAACGTCAAATTAAAAATGAAAAACTTTCAACGGCTTTGTGATAATTTCAGTTATCAATCAATAATCTGTTGTTTTTAATAATAATAATATAGGTAACTAAAATAATTAAATCCAGAGTACTATAAACATAAATCAGTTGATATAAGTTTCCTGTTAACTTTATGTCTGTAATTATTTTTTGCTTTACATTTGAACGCATATGATAAAAAGAACTTATTTGTCGGACTTGCGTTGTTTTTATTGCTAATTTCTTCACAACGTTTCGACTGGCATAGCACACTTTAGCTTATACCAATTTTAAATGCATATAACTCTTTTATTATTAGGCCTATCGAAATATACCTAACCGACTTCAAAAGTATATAAGATGTTGACAAGAAATCATGGTTCTTGGGATTATACCATGTCAAATTTTAGTTACTATCCGATGTTTCGCCTTCGATTGCATGAGGCATCTTCAGGGATCTTTACTTTTATATATATTTATTAATACATCGTTCATGTTCCTTAAGTCTAGTTGATATTGAGCGTCCTGTTTCTCCCACATACACTCCTCCAAAGGAGCCAGGAATTTTATATACTCCTTCTCTTTGGAAATATTCAATATCTTTCGAGGATCGCAAGCATTGTCCAATCTTCTTATGTGTATTGTATGCAGGGAAGAACAACACTACCTAACGGTGGCTCTTCATCATTCTCCTATGGAGAGAGGATATTTTTTAATTGAACGCGTGATATCTTTAGTGCAGTTTCATTAGATCCGTTCTAAGTTGTTGATATGAAGTTCACTAAGTTTTAACTTATTTTACCTGAGCCATAGGCCATAGGTAATGTCTTAAACAACGACAAGTGTAGAGTATTACATCCAAATATTGTTGGAATTTAGTTTTTTAATTATATTTATATTTATTGAAAGATGTCTATGTATCGTTCATGTTCCTTAAGTCTAGTTGATATTGAGCGTCCTGTTTCTCCCACATACACTCCTCCAAAGGAGCCAGGAATTTTATATACTCCTTCTCTTTGGAAATATTCAATATCTTTCGAGGATCGCAAGCATTGTCCAATCTTCTTATGTGTATTGTATGCAGGGAAGAACAACACTACCTAACGGTGGCTCTTCATCATTCTCCTATGGAGAGAGGATATTTTTTAATTGAACGCGTGATATCTTTAGTGCAGTTTCATTAGATCCGTTCTAAGTTGTTGATATGTAGTTCACTAAGTTTTAACTTATTTTACCTGAGCCATAGGCCATAGGTAATGTCTTAAACAACGACAAGTGTAGAGTATTACATCCAAATATTGTTGGAATTTAGTTTTTTAATTATATTTATATTTATTGAAAGATGTCTATGGTCAATACAGTAATCAAGAGTAAATTATTATGCTTGAAATATATTTGTTGACAAATAATGTTGACAATGGACGGACCATATCTTGACCGGCAAATAGTCCAGATTGTACAGTAATGGAGGTTTTTGGGGACATATTTAAGCATTTTATCTAAAGATTTAATGTCACTCTATGGAGGAATTAAAAATTATGATCACCCACGCAATCAACGATTTAAGGCAATCACAGGAAATTTTATTAAACTTGACTAATCATACGATTACTGCCTTACAGAAGTGTGTCGAAAATTATGTGCCACGTTGAGTTAGTTTTATTTTATTCTTAACGTTTTTCTTAAGGTATACCAATAAATAATGATAAAATACAAACATTACTATTTATTTCGTAATTATTAGAATTTAAATCGATAGTAAATTAAAAATTAATGAACCAAATATCAACATGGGGACAAACTAAAGTGAACGCTCTTTATCTCCAGTAGCTAGAAGCACAATCTATTGAACTGCGCCTGTGTCAGTTTGCACTTGATAACTACTAAATATACCAGTCGAAACGTTGTAAGGAATTTAACAATAAAGGCACTGCAAATCCGATAAGTGAGTTCTTTTCATGATCATACATTGTGCACCCCTTTAAAAACAATATAATTAATATTTACCAAATATCTAATAATTAAAATATATTAAATGCGGGACTGTGATTTCAGCACCCAAGTTTTGATAGGGCAAAATATATACAGGGTTTTCCATATAAGAAAATGCTTTTGAAAAGTTTGTTCAATAACTTTTTTTGTCGAGTGTATGTTATGAGTTTCGTCATAGTAAAAAAATCTTGAGCAGTGTATCTAAAATTTTTGGTTCATTTGCATAAATCAAATAATAAAAGAGCTATATGTATTTAACATGGGGCTCTTTACCTCGAACAGTTAGAAGCACAAACTATTGAGCTGCGCCTATGTCAGTTTGCACTTGATAACGACTAAATATACCGGTCGAAACGTTGTAAAAAAAATTAACAATAAAGACACTGCAAATCCGAACAGTAAGGTATCTTCATGATTATACATTGTCAATATCTAATAATCAAAATGTATTAAATACGGGCCTGTGATTTCAGCACCCAAGTTTTGATCGGGCTCTTTTGTTTTTAATTTTGCCGCAACGTCATGCCCAATACCAATAAATTAGTAAGGTTAGGGTTATGGCTTTTAGGAGAATAATTAATTTTCGGATTTGAACGATGATTAACAGAAAAAACATGGCACAAGGAGACTAGTTTGGTGTTGATACTTCACGGTGTGGAAATTACGACCAACAAATCTTATTTGCTGTATCTTGGGATGTTTATTTAAAGACGTTGTGGTTCTTATGACTCTTCTGGATTGTTGTTATTCATATTTTTAAAGAAGTAATTATAATAAATGTAAAATAGTAAGTGTTCAGTTAATAATTGTAAACGTATCTCTACTACCAATACGTCTATATCAGAAAATTTGTTTTCAACTATTGATTTCATTTCATTTTTTCAAACATTGAGTAAATCAATTTTTATACTTAAAAAAAAAACTTAGTTTGAGTTCTTCTGAAATTTTTTTCAAATCCTAACTGATTTTCTCAATATATATACATGTATGAACAAATACTGAATATTCAACATTCCATGAATGTAAATATTTGTAAAGCTCAAAACTTGACACAACAATCAGCCACTGTTTCCCTATTGTTTCCACCCGCACCTTGCCACTTTTTTTTATATCTTTGATCCCACAATTTAGTCCCGAAAAAAAAGGATCTAAAAGGGTTGCCCATATTTAAGAAATCTTAAGTCCATCGGTACGAGAACAAATGCCGATCAGTTCGTGGAGAAAATCGAATTGACGGGGCGCCGAGCTGGTTAGCCCTTACATCCAGTTTCGATAGGGGCGAAAATCGACCAGAATTAGGCGAATTCGGACCGGTTCGGGTAAATATCGGCCTGCTTTGACTTTACGGGCCGATGGAGCAAAAATTAATCGGTTGACAAAAAAACTGTCTTTCATGGCACACTAGGATGAGCATGCATTAGGCGGGACTCGGTAAGGCCGGTGTGTGTTTTCTCTTTGAATGTATTATTAGGAAAGAATTTTATAGGGAGATGTATTGAATTTGTCGATATTTAAAACTAATAACTCAATATTTTAGACTAACAGATATTTTTAACACTTTGAGACGTGTCATAAATGAAGGAATTTCCATCCCTCTTACAAGGGAAGTATTGTAATCCTAATAAAATTGCCATTCGAGTTTTTTTTTAGATTTTTAATTCCGAAACATGTTTTCCCACTTCCGTTGGTCTGACCGTGACATACGTAGCTCAAAAATTACTTACCCGACTTACTTCAAATTTTGGTCAAAATTAGAGATCATATTAGGATGACAAGGTAACATTTTGGTAAAAATCCAATATGGCGAAACAAAATGACGGTCTAACAAAATGTTAAAATATTTTTAGCAGTTTACCCCAAATTTTGAAGGAAAATTAGATGTGACTGGTAACATTTTTTTGATTAATTTGGTTTCGATAATAAAATATAAAAAAAATATCTTAAAAAACTGTTCATTCGATTTATTTTAGAATTTACACAAAAAGTGTGATAATAAATATTATTAAATTATAGTGGATAAAAGTGGTTGCCTAATGAAATGTTAATATCAATATCAGAAAACTACTTTTCAATTTAGTTGAAATTTTGCACAAAAATCCAATGTTAAACAGGGACGAACTGGTAAAATATTTAAAAAGTCGGTAAAATTCCTTTTTTACAAAAACAACTTTTTTATGAAGGATTGGAGTACAATCTACTCCGCCAGATATTCCAACATTAAACTACTATCTACTACATAAAAATCAAGAAGTCGGCGTCTCTGGATTCAGACTCGATACGACTGCGGAAGTCGGTGCAGCTCTCCTTTCGATTAAATCTGAGGCAGTTGGCACTGACGGGACCAAATTGTCAATGATCTCTAGAAACTGGACTTCCGAAGTTGCACTCTCCTAGTGGTATTAAAACCTCAGACTTATCAGTATTACGTCCACACTATCAAAGGCCCTGATGAGGAGTATGGAGAGTCCAGTCTAGTGATCGTAAAATTAACAGGTCTGCTGCAGCCTTTTTAAGGTTACAGATGACATTATGGAGGGTGCAGACCGAAGGGGGCTCATTGCTCTTATCTCTCTGAACTACTCAAAAGTATTTGATAGGTTCATCAACTACTTTTGGCTATCTTGAGTTATCTTGGTTTTGGGGAGGACGCGCCTCAGCCTGATCACAACTATTAAACCGGTAGAACACAGTCTGTGAAAGTTCAGGGGGTTTTACTATATACACATCCCAGTTAAACTCTCACTGAAGGCACGCTCCTATACAGGGTGTCCTGAATTGCAGTGTCCAAACTTTAACAGCGCATTCTGCATTCAAAATAATCCCTAATTTTCTATATAAACATATATCGGCAAATGCTTCGTTTTCTAAATACAGGGTGTTAAAGTTTAAAAAAAAAATTGTTTTTTAGTCATAACTTTTTTATTACTTGAGATATTGTTATTAAATTTGGTAAACAGCATTGGAGTACCAAAAGGCATTTTTTGATTTGAAATATTTTTTAATTCTTCATCAGTGGCGTCCGTACGGGATTTTTTATTGAATATTCTTGAAGAAAAAATGGTACTCTACTGCTTTTTCTGAAAACAAAAATCATTCCTAAAATCCCCACTCAGTTTGGAGCAAATTTGATCCCTTGTCTTTTTTTCGTGCGGTGTAAGGATTTCGAGTAAAAAACTAAGAACTATTTTTATCTATGGCATAGTTAAAATTTCCATTATTGTAAATTTCAGTAGCAAAACCTTTAAGGTGGGATTGTAACAACAAGTTTTTAAAATTATTTGGTTTCCGATATTTATTTTATGCATTCCGGGTGAGTTCATAATTTCTGAACAACGTATGTAGGGTTTCTAAAATAAAAGCTTGTCTGACAACTAAGGAGAGATGACGTCATCGACCCGTTGTAATGGAGATTTGCATTATGTTTGGGTTATCAGGGTGACATCGCAGAAGTTAGCTGGCAACCTATTAAAATCTAATGTCCTTGGTACTTACCATCATTCCTTCATTGTCGACTCTTGGTATGCCATGATTGCATTTTTGTGATAATTGAACGATTGCTAGGTTCGTCTTTAAAGTATGACAGATGAGTTTATAATTCTGAAATCGTCGATTCATTTTGTGAAAAGGTAATTAGAATTAATTCAATTTTGAAGATGATACTTCATTTTACAGAAACTACTCTTTATTAACTAAGTTCGTAATTAATTTTACAAAAACTAGAATTCATAACTTTTATTAACTTAAAAATTTATAGAGCACTTTGAATATCATTAAGAATTAATGTGGGCCTTAAAATTCACAATAATTGCTCAAAATGAGCTCCTCTAACTTCGACACATTTTCGGCATCTGCTCTTAACTGTGTCGGTGGCATGGCGTATAAAATTCGTATTGGCTCGCAAAGTTTCACAGGCTTGCTCTATCCTTAGAATCAGTTCTTCTCTTGTATGAACTGGTCTGGAATAAACTAAATTTTTCAAATAACCCCACACAAAGAAGTCGACAGGTGTGAGGTCAGGTGAACGTGATGGCCAGGCTGTAGCTCCTAATCGTCCAATCCACCGTTCTGGATAATTATTTAACCACTCGCGATTTACAAGTGCAAAATGCGCGGGAGCCCCGTTATTTGAATCCAGAATTCGTTTCTAAGATTTAGAGGAATATTTTCTAGATATTGAAATAACTTATTTTGCAGAAAATCATTAAATAACTGTCTATCTAGGCGTGATGGTAGAATATGGGGCCCGTAAAAAATTTCATTTATTACACCACACCAAACATTAACAGAAAATTCTTGCTGAAATGCTCTAGTTCGTACAACACGTGGATTGTCATGGCTCCAGATTCGTAAATTATGGAAATTTACTGAGCCGCTTCGGGTAAATGTGGCTTTATCAATCCATACAATTTTTTTCAGAAGTTCTCGTCTTCCTCTATTTGGCGCAAAAACCAATTGCAAAAACTGACACGTTTTTCGGCATCACCATGTTGTAAGTTTTGAACTGGCTGCATCTGAAATGGCTTCCTGTGATCTTTCCTCAAAACGCGATGAACCTTATTTTAAGAAACAAAAACTGCGTTGCCTTCTAAATTATGAGCTGCTCTTAGTAGGCTTAATGTCCTATCGTTGTCAAACTTATTTAAAATTACGTTTCGATATTGTTCATTTCTCCTACCTTCGTTTTTCGGATTCTTTTTGAGTCCAAAATTCCTAAACATTAAATGCGTTTTAATGAAAACTTGTTTGCAAGGTAATCTTCTATTTAGAAATCTTCGTTGGTATTCCCGTACTGCTGCATTTGCATTTCCATTACAGAAACCATAAACGAAATGAATATCAGCATACTCAAAGTTACTGAATAACACCATTTTGAAATCACTAGTTAGACTGATAATTACCTTTTTGTATAAACTGTAATGTACCTGACATTTATTTACTCTAAAAACTCAAATGTCGCACTTTAAAGACGAAACTAGCAATTGTTCAATTGTCACAAAAATGCAATCATGGCATACCAAGATGTTAAAGGTTTTGCCACTGAAATAATTAACAATAATGGAAATTTTAACTACGCCATACATAAAAATAGTTTTTAGTTTTTAACTCGAAATCCTTGCATCGCACGAAAAAAAGGCAAGGGATCGAATTTGCTCCAAACTGAGTGGCGATTTTAGGAATGATTTTTGTTTTCAGAAAAAACAGTAGCGTACCATTTTTTCTTCAAGAATATTCAATAAAAAATCCTGTACGGACGCCACTGATAGAGAATTAAAAAATATTTCAAATCAAAAAATGCCTTTTGTTACTCAAATGCTGTTTACCAAATTTAATAACAATATCTTAAGTACTAAAAAAGTTATGACTAAATAACAATTTTTTTCTTAAAACTTTAACACCCTGTATTTCGAAAACGAAGCATTTTCCGATATATGTTTATATAGAAAATTAGGGCTTATTTTCAATGCAGAATGCGCTCTTAAAGTTTGGACACTGCAATTCGGGGCACCCTGTATGCAGACGATACCCAAATTTATAGGTCGTTTCGACCAGAAAATTTCCTGGAGGCTAACAATAGAGTGAGTGGTAACCTTGCGCTTCTAGTCAAAATTAAATTTAAGTACTATACAAATGCATTCAATTTAAGATACCTACAAATATATATTCGACTCCGCTGAACACAAAAACTCACTTTTTGAAAAGTGATCAAATAAGTATAAACTACAATAAAATACCAGCTAATTTATAATATATACCACCTCAGAAATTCAAATATTTAATACGTAATATAATTGGAATTTTCGTTTAAAGCGCCTTTGATCTTTGCCAGGTCGTCTTCTCGACTTTTAAAGCAGTATATTTTCTTCATGTTGGTCGTATAGGTTGTATACTACCGATTTCAACAATTTTAGACATAGAACAAACTTAAATATTGTCATTGGTTATTAAATTTAAAATATTTTTTATTATGTTAGTTAATAAATTAATTTAGTAACAATTTATATGTATTTTTTAGGTTAAATGAGCAAGCTTAGCTTCAACTTCGTAATTTTTTAATCTCGTTACAATAAAATCATTATTTATTTATTTATATTCATATTTTAGTGAACGTAACTACGCTGTAAACTTCTAGTAAACGACAAAATTCTTTTCTCGAAATTAATGGCCACCCAGTATATTATACCGAAAAAATTACTGTTTTTATAACATATATAAAATAGATGCTCTTGAGAAATACATCTCTAGATTAAAGATCGGTTTCTCCCCCCAAAGGGAATCGCGAGCACAAAATACATCGTCCCGTTAAAGAGGGAAAACCATCCCTTGGCGAGCCGCCGCGTTTCACTCCACTATCATGTGTAATGCAATTGAGGCGCCCCCTTCTCTATATTTCCTATATTTAAATATTTAAATATGGCAAAGCCGGTAACGGAGGGGTGTTTTTGTGGCGGTTTAAGTAGCTCGCGACATAACAGAAAATATAAAATAAGCGGAATATAAGGTAGGTGGAAAATGTCTCAAGATTTGAGCTGAAAATTTTAGACGATTTTCTCGTGGAAAGAATTCACATACTTCATTTTTTGCGTATCTCCATAAATAAAAATCCGGATGTGTAAGGCCTGTTGATCTCGCCGGTCCAGCAGGGGGGCCATTATCAGAAATAATTTTATTACCAAAAGTAGCTCTACGACCCTCTGTAACCTTCTTAGTATTGTGAGCTGGACAACTATCTTGCTGCAACCAAGTGTTACATAATTCATTAGGTGAACGACGTTTTTATTTGCTGGAACAATTTGTTCTCAACAGCTGCAGTTCTATTTCCACTAAGATTTTGTTTGAAAATGAAAGGCCCATTCAAATGATTGAATCTAAAATACAAAAATCAAAATTGTATTCATTTCTGAAACTAGTAATGTAAGTATTTGTTCCATATTACCTATAATACTACACCACATATAAAATACATCTTGTTTGCAATCGTCTGTCTTCTAAATTATGAAGATTTTCTGTACTCCAGTAGTGATGATTCTGTTTATTGAATATTTCACAATTTGTAAATCGCGTCTTGTCGGTTTAAAGTACTTTACACTGAAAACCAAGTATTTCTGAGCATTTATTTATAAACCAATCACAAAATGTTGTTTTTTTAGAATCAATTGTAGATTCCGGAATTATTGTTTGTTTTTCAATTTTGCTGCATCTTTTTCGTCATTATAAACCAGCAAATTGGTAGGTAACTAAGAATTTAAAATACCTTTCGTTGGGTTGATGTTGCTTCGGAAATTGTTCTTCGTATTCACGTACTCCAACTTCTATCATATCTAATTTGGAATAAGTACCGGTCGTACTACTAGATAAAATTTACAAACGTTTGAAAGGTCTCAAAAATCCCTTTCAAAAAATGCAAAAATCCAATAAAGCATCCATAAGAAATTTAAAAATTCGTATATTTATCCCGAAAATAAGGAGAGCTGGAGTTTTCATTTTACCTTCATAAAACTCTTTTAAAAAAGTGTCTTAATAATGTACTATTCCTAAAACCAAACACTCGTATTCGTTGAGCTGCAGAGAAAAATTCAAAATGCTCATTTTTTGTTTTTCCTAATTACCTAAAAAACCACTAGAAATATTCAGTCAGAATCAAATTTGTAATCAAACTCTCTACAACTTTGGGACACACTGTATACTCTCTTTTCAAAGATTTTTGTTGTTCGCCATTTTGTTTCAGCATATTGGATTCGTACCGATGTTTTACCAGTTTTTACTTATGTCACACTTGATTTTTGGGCATAATTTAAAATACATGGAATAAGTAGTTTTTACACCAATTTTTTTTACACCGCCATTTTCTTCTGCCATGTTGAATTCGTAGCAGTTTACCCCTGTATCAAATTTTATTTTTTGCACAAAATTTGAAGTCATTTGAATAGGATGTTTTAAACGTTTCACATTCGGCCGTCCTTTTGTTCCGCCATCTTGAATTCGTACCATAGTTTTAAATGTTCATCTCTATATCACCCTTAACGCAAAGTTTGAAATTAATCTAAGTAGGCAGTTTGTCAGGCTGATTTTTTAAATATTTCATTAGACCGCCATCTCGAATCCGTATCAAAATGTTACCACTTCACTTTCATGTTGATTTTTGGGTAAAATTTGAGGTAAATTGGATAATTAATACTCATAATGTGAAATTTAACGTCGTAATAAATTTAAGAATAGATGTGTAGCGGGTTTAGGACAGAAATAAAAATACCTTTTTCTTAAAGAAAAGCCGACTTTTCGACTATATATTTAGTCTTCTTCAGGGCTACTTTTAAATATGGGATTTATGTCAACACACAAAAGTATATACATGTCCATATGAAACCTAAGGAAGACGATGACATTATTTTTAGAACAATAACAAGACAAACCCGACATTCAGTATGGACGGATAAGTTGCTGTTGTTTGTCTTGTTATTGTTGTAAAAATAATGTCATCGTCTTATTTAGGTTTCATATGGACATATATATACTTTTTGTGTGTTAATATAAATCCCATAGTTAAAAATAGCCCTGAAGAAGACTAAATATATAGTCGAAACGTAGGATTTTTTTTAAGAAAAAGGGATTTTTATTTCTGTCCTAAACCCTCTAGTATTTTACTAATAATTTTTTTAACATTTCACCATTTGTTCCTCTATATTGGATTTTTATCAAAATGTTATCAAGTAATCTTCATATGACTCTTAATTTTTGACAAAAATTTAAAGGAAATCGGGTAAGTAGTTTTGTAGCTTAGAATAATTTGGTCTGAGTTTTTAGCTATGCCACGAACAGATACACAGACGGACCGATGGAATTGAAAATACATATTTTTTCTCATCCAGGGACGCTTAAACGTGAAGATATGTAAAACCTGAGAGGGTAGTTCTTTTCACAATTCCGCCATCTTTAGTTCGGATCAGTGCATCTCTATATCACGCTTAATTCTTGCACAAAATTTGAAATCAATCTAATATGCAGTTTTTCAGACTGATTTTTTAAATGTTTTAATAAGCTGCCAACTCGGATTCATATCAAAATTTTATCAGCTGATTCTTACGTAATACTTGATTTTCGGCAAAATTTCGAGTAAATAGGATAAGTAGTTTTTTAGTAATAATTTCTTAACATTTTATTAGGCCGCCATTTTGTTTCGCCATATAGAGATTTTCACGCTTACAATACTTCCCTTTTACGGGGGAAGTAAAAACCCGTTAATAATAGATATAGTTATATCAGTAAAAATTAACGCATAGAATACTTCTGGAAGTATCGCGAAACCTAAAAATGTATTCTGTAGAAAATTTCACACCAGTACTTTTTAACCAATCTAAATGGGTTTTTGTTGACAAGTCACCATGGTAACGCGTGTATTTTATCGGAAATTTTTCTCTCTACGGTAGGTAACCAATAACGAATAGTGGAAACTTTTTGACATAATGACAAAATAATTTTTTTGACAATTTCTTTATTTAAATGTGTTCACATTTTGCAAAAAAGCACTTAATTTTTTTATAAACTAAAATTTTGATATGCATGCATAATTAAGGTGCTTTTTGTAATCTTCTGCCACCTCCTTTCTGCAAAAAAACTGGACAGTTTTTAATTAAATATCATAACCAGATAAATTATTAAATTTTATTTAATAGTTTTAATTTTGAATAATTTTGAAGCAAATATTCCTGATCGACTCGAAGCAAATTTTCTTTTTTCAAATGGACACCGCAATCTTCTCTTAATTTGGCCAAATATGACATAATACGATGATTAGTCGTTACGTCGGACAGTTTTTCACCAAAGTTACATACAACATAATTTTCAAAACGATTTATTTTAAAAATAAAAAAATGTTTGTTTTTAATATAAAATATTCTGTTTACTACAAAACACGATTTTTTTTATCTTCGAAAAAATGTTATATTATTTTTACTAATGTTTTGTTCTGTCAAAATATGATTAGCATATGCTATATGATGAAAGCAATTTTCTACCACTTGTAGTAACTTAAAGTTTATTTAAAATTAAAGAATTAACTATCTTAAAAAGGTATTTTCGTGTAACTACAATAAGTAGAAATCAATGTTATCGCTACTGAAAGCTAAGCGCAACTGAAGAGCAAACTAAATCTGTTTAAGTACAAGATGTTTCACCATATTTAGACTTCATCTACTGACTTTTTTATAAGAGATAGAAAAAAATGTTACCAGGAAGTAATTTTTATTAAAACAAATGAACATCGCAAAGCTACTAGAAACATGAACTTTGTATTTTTTAAATGGAAATATTTACGTTTAAAAATCGTGATAATTTCAGATTTGGGTTTACGAAATCACAGTTGCCATAGACAAAAAAACAAAACAAGGCAAATTAATATTAAAGACGTTTGAATCTTCCGCTTTGTTTTGTTTTATGTCCATGGCAACTGTGATTTCGTAAATCCAAATCTGATATTATCGCGCTTTTATTTTATAATATTAATTGCGAAATCACAGTTGCCATGGACAAAAAAACAAAACAAAGCAAATTTATATTAAAGACGTTTGAATCTTCCGCTTTGTTTTATTTTATGTCCATGGCAACTGTGATTTCGTAAACCCAAATCTGATATCGAGATTTTTAGACGTAAAAATTTTAAAAACTACTGCTCCAAATATATTTTTGAAATCAGAAAAATATTCTCTATCGAAATATAATGTAATATATCGGGGTTCCCATTTAAAAGATACCAAGTTTATGTTTTTTAGTAGCTTTGCAATGTTCATTTGTTTCAATGAAAATTATTTCCTGGCGGTTTAGGACTATCTCTACAACTTTTGTATTTAACATTTTTTTCTATCTCTTAAGCCGGGTCCACATCAATAAATTTGTGTGTTGAATGTTGTATTTTGAATTCGGCGAAAATATTTGCGGAGCAAATTTGCTTTCTTCGCATTTATTTTGACATAAATATGTGCGCCGTGCTTGTGTTGTTGTTGTGATCTATTTTCGTCGAAACCACGTGTGTATTGGTGTGCATTTTCCATAGATTTTTTAATAAGAATTCGTTCATAAATAAAAAAAAACATTGCGATATGGAGTGGGCAAACGAGGATGCTTTACTTCTCATTCAGGAGTATCAAAAATTTAGATTATTATGGGATCCGAAACACAAGGAACATTTTAATAAAATAAAGAAAAATGACGCATGGGAAGAAATAGCGAAGGCATGCGGTATTGACATAGATGAAGTTAAAAAGAAGATGGCAAGTTTATTGGGTTCATTTAGGCGAGAAAGGGCTAAAGGAAAAAAAACTATTGGAACGGGAAAAGGTAAGTAGGTACATAGGTATACAGGGTGACTAGTAGACGTATTCCTTCTGGGAGGTTTTAATAGAATTTATTTGCAATTAATTTAATTTAACCATACTATCCATTATGCAAAACTTAGTAGTTTTAAAATTAGTATCTTCTTTTTTTTAGAAACTTTAACTTTGGATTGTAACGCTTGTATTTTGATTGTATCACAATATTTGGCATCATTTTTGTTACATATCTTGCGTTACTGTTTAAACTAATGGGAAAAATTATATATAAAATTATAAAAATGATATATTATCCTCTAATTTTAAAGAGTAGTAGGAAGAGGTAAGTTCGCGGCGCGTTTCTACCGGCGAGTTTCTAAAAAAAAATAAAAAAAAATTAAAACTACTGGGTTTGGTATAATGGATAATATATGGTTAAATCGTTTACAAATAAGCTCTACTTAAACCTCTCCCAGAAGGAATACGTCCACTTACCAGCCACCCTGTATAGAGAAAGAACTATGGAGATAGGAAAATCAAGTCCAGGTTATAACAATCGTTCCCATAAATGCCAAATTCTCAAATCAACAAACTTAGAAACCTAATAATTAAACTTGATTTTCCAGTCACCCTAGTTGACTCATCTTCTCTGTAGATTTAGATATTAAAATAAGGAGGTGTAGTAAAAACTGAATACTTTTTTTTGTAGGTGCCAAAGATGTGTATAAAACAAATTGGTTTGCTTTTAAAAGCCTTTTATTTCTCGAAGATAGGGATCAGCCAAGGGTTACAATAAATTCTGAAACTATATGCGTAAGTACCTAACTATACATTTTTTATTGATTCCATAATGATAAACTAAAATTAGTAAATTATTGCCTTTTTTGAGTTTCTTTTTTCTAAGCATACTCAGATTGCCATGAAACTGTACCATTTGTGGAAAAATATTGTGAAAATTCTTCCCTTATTTCTTTTGCAAGGAGTGGTGCTCGACGCGGTACATTTTTTAAGGGCAGAAAGGATGTTAAGTCGTCCATGTTGTACTCCTCGTCCATTAAATAGTAAGTTTTAGATACACTATTTCGCAAAAAATTGTGCAAGTGCACAATTGCCATAATGATAATTTCTGCTTTAGTTGGTTCCAACAACAAAGGTTTCCTTAATAGTCGAAAAACTGATGCCATTATACCGAATACATTTTCTACTACTCTACGGGCACGGCTAAGTCTATAATTGAATATTCTTTCTATAGATCCTCTTGAATGTAATCCCGAGTATGGTTTCATTATGTTTTTCGCTAGAGGAAAGGCCTCGTCAGCTATAAAGACATAGGGTACTTCTTTTTGTCTGTTTTCCAAAGGTTTTGCTATTGGTAATTGTAAAAGATTTGCCTGCATCCGGCGATAAATTTCAGTGTCTCTAAAAACACCTCCGTCGGAAATTCTTCCTTCACAGCCCACGTCAGCAAAAATTATATTATAATTAGCATCAACCACTGCAAACAACACAATACTAAAAAATCCTTTGTAGTTGTAAAAGTCGCTGTCACTGCATCTAGGAGATAGTAGTATAATATGTTTCCCATCCATCGCGCCCACACAGTTTGGAAAATTCCAAATTGTTTCAAATTGTTTCGCAGTACTTAACCATTCTTCTGACGTTGTAGGCATCTACAAAAAAAAATACTATTTCATTTTTTCGTTGGTTTTTAGGCCTTATCTACAAATATTTATGATTAACTAAATAAATACAGTTGGTGCGTTTTAATTTTACACGTGCGTCATATTTCACTTTTCCTATCCCACTGAAGTCTAATATGAGGTGACACGCTATGGAGCACAGGTAAAGATAAAACGGCCCAACTAAACTGGCGGACAAATGAAGTTCATCAGTTAAATTTTTAGTGCTATTTTGAAGTGTTAAAACTCAAAAAATAAATTTAATAATATAATGGGGTACAGTTTTCAGCATATGATTTCTCATAGTTTTGGCAACTTGCGCGAAGTGTCAGGAATTCGTATACAGGGTGGACTTTTTATGTACAGGACGAAATATGAATTTTTTTCGAACTTTCGGAAATATTAAGAATAAGTATTTTCTTTGTAACATTTTAGGGTATGCGTAAGGATAGTAAGATAGTTTCTGTTGTATTTTTAAAGTTCAAGTGATATTTACCCCTGGACTCGATTGTTCGAAGACTCCGTATAAAATTTTATAAATATAATTTTAAAATTACGTTATTTACTAGCTATAGGAATATTTCCTATTCCAAACCAAAATTAAAAAATCCCTTAAAATTGTTTCTTACAGTTATCCTTACGTATCCCCTAAAATGTTACGAATAAAATATTCGTAATTTTTCCCAGATTACCGAAGGGTTGAAATTTCGAAAAAAATACGTTTTTTTAACCACTCAGTATACGAGCGCTGTACCCTGTATAAGATGTATTGACACTTAAAGCAAAACTACAAGAAATACTAAGCTGAAAACTGTATCCAATTATCTCATTTAGTTTTTGAGTTATAACACTTTAAATTACTATTAAAAGTTTTTTAGGTACTTCAACTTTTCTACAAAGTTTAGCCACAAGAATAATAAATAATTCTTGTGGTTTAGCTTGCATTTAAAATACTAGATAAACTGAACAATTTTTTTTTTTAGGACGAAGTCAGCGAGGAAACAAGTTCCGTTTCTGATGAAACCCAAAGCAACGAAGTTCAACCTGAGTATTCATCTGAAACTATTGAATTCGATAAAGATAGCGCTTAAAATTCTGCAAATGCTATACAAGATGATGAAGATACTAGCACAACCAGTAACGCGGACACTGCATTAAAATCTAAAGAAAAGGAAAAGTTCTTGAAACCACCAATACCGAAACGTAAAAAACAATCAAAACCCGATAGCGTGGATGATCGTCATTTACAGGCGGCCCTAAATTTTTTACAACAACCAACTTTAATGTATACCCAACATTTGGCTAATAAGCTGAAGCAGTTTTCGGGAAGAACAAGATCTATGGTTGAATATGCTATAAATCAAATTATTTTTGAGGCAGAGATGGGACACTATGATAACTTACCCCCTCAATTCGGGGGTCATAATTATTATAATACTGCAAAATCTGTTTCTCCGAACTATAACCCAAATGAAATAACATGTGTACCAACTCCTCATACTTCTCCATATTCATTACAAGGTTCTCCTTGGTCAACTCACTCCATTGCAACTGATGACAGTTCATCGAATTCTACTCAATCAGATGGTCAGTCACAAACACAAGACAACCTACTTACTGAGTTACAGCCCTATATCAAAATGTAGTTTTTATTGTGTTAATTAAGATTTCAAACAATAAAATTAATTGATTACTTTTGGAATAAAATTATTAGTTTTATTTTCCTTAGTAATAGCTCAATTTTTCAAAAACTTACTTTCACATAATTTTTTAAGGACTCAATAATTGCACTGCAAACTTCTGGCACTATTTGTGAAATAGCTTGTTTTGAGATTTTAAATAAATATTGTAAACTAGAATATGAATCTCCTGTGGCCAAAAATCGTAACGTAAGAGCTAGCTTTTCTTTAACGGATATTGCCTTTCGAAAATTTGTGTCCATTCTCTTCACTTTAGGTCCAACCAAATTAAGTAAAATTTCAAAATCGGCTTGTGACATACGAAGAAAATTTTTAAATTGCTCCGTTGTCTCATCAATTGCTAACGTTTTTAAGAGGTTTTCACCACCACTCTGGCTTCTGTACTGAAAAAGTTTCGTTATCCAGTAGCGTCTAGGTTTATTATTTCCTCTTCGTCTCTTCTTGATATTATTACGTCGTAGGTAATCCATGATTATATAAACCGCGCACTTTTTTTTTTAAATTTGGGAGAACATGATGGCACCCCAATAACTACACACGCACACAAAATTAAAACCACCAGTCCACACACAAACAAGTGTTCGACGCAAATCTCTTTGAAGTAGCCAGAAAAACCGACAGACCGATGGATAGCGTGTGTTGTATCTGACGAAAATATTTGCGTGATTCTTTGTACGGCGCATAGTCCACATCTATAAAAATTTTAACGAACGCGAGCAAATTTGCGTCAAATACAACGCACAACATAAATATTTATTGATGTGGACCCGGCTTTATGATAAACGCAGTAGATAAAGTCTAAATATGGTAAACACCCTGTACATACCTATTTTAAAAAACCAATACAATTATAATATTCTACCCCAATTGCAGGCCCGTCAGAGGAAAAAAATTAGACATTGTCAAAAATCGAAGAATAATATTTTATAATGATTTTAAACACGATTTGGTGTAAAATTTTCTTACTGAATCCCATGCGAGGTTAAGATACATCCCAAAATTTCGTCGTGAATATTTTTAGAAAATTGGATTCATTAATTTTAGTTATTCATGAGCTCGAAAAAATTTCAGGAACTAATTTAACCTCTCGTGGTATTACTAGTGACAATTGATTGATTTATATAAGTTGAATGTAAGCTACTCTGTTGCTGTAAGAGTTTTACCGTTTGGAATAGAGAAATCAAGATCCACAACAATCCAATTAAAACAAGCCGTACCTCGCTAAGTGGTACGAACACATTTCTTACGTGTGTGTGTATTCTTCGGTGCTCGTCTAATTATTGCGAATTCCGCGAACGCATCACTCGAAGCGTTCTCGTACATATCGACACTAAAACGCCGGAACAACGCGGACCAAAGTCGGTAAGCTCTTCGGCAGCTTCCAAATTGATTATTGGGTAAACAAAAGAATGTTCAGCAAACATGGCGGCCGGGAATCAAAGGAAGCCATGGGCAAATATTTGTTCGCGTATTAGAGCCCCGACCTACTTCGATTTTCGTTTGTTCTGCGACAAAAAACTAAATGAAAAATTGTGTTTCCGTTAATGAAGGTTTAAAAAGGTGGTTAATTGTTGGAGGTCGCTTGGGTTGATGCGACGCGACGTCGAGGCTTCTAGTTTGCCGCCTTATTAACAAAGGGGGTCGGTGTCTTTGAGGGCCTGTTTGGTTTGGCGTTTTTAACACTAGGGTTTTTGGGTGTATGAGTATATTTGTCTGTGGTGGGCCCAATTTCCCCGTATGTTCATTACTCTGCTTTAAAGAAGATTAACCTTTAAAAGGCGTTTTATTCATATTAAGTGATTTAATATCAAGAAACACCCCAACGCATTGAAAATAAACCCAACCGAGTCAGATATTATCTTTTAAAAAACCTAAGTGAGACAAATAAGTAAAATATGCAACTGGCATTGCGCTAGTTGCAAATTATAAATATTAGAGAATTTATTCTACTCAAACAGAGGTTTTACTAAACAGAGAAGATTTTTTTGCTTCATTGGCCATTTTTCACTCCGATTTTCTGATATATCAGCCAGATTGAAATTAGGCACACAGACGTCTGACTAATATAAGACACCATCCTAAACAAAGGATATTTTAGCCAGTAGCGGCTCGCCAGGGGACGCAGATGAAGCGCCGATTCATCTACATTTTCCAATCAATTTACTTAAACATAAAAATATTTTTAAAATATTAGGCATTCTATAATCTACATTTTTATTACAAACATGTAGTATGTTTTATATAAATTCACATTATTTACTTAATTATACCATTATTTTCTATCAAAGCTAGTGCGTTATATACTCAAAAAATAATTGACTTAAAACGTCACATTAAAGAAGCATAGTCCTTTCATAAAAACAGAAAATGAGGTTATCTATCGTGTAGTGATTATCAATTTCAAAGTGAAAAAATAATTTTTAATTTGTTAAAACATTATTTTACTTTTACTTTTTTACTTTACTACTTTTACGTAAAAAAAATTCTTGGGTTACCCGAGTAGAAACAACAATTCGATAGTTTGACATTTCAATTGGTGGTGAAGCTTTTATAGAAGTTCTCATGTTAAAGTAAAAAAAAATCCTATAAACTTGAGTTCGCAAACGTTTTGTTTCTGAGATACGCATCTCTTTTTGTCGAACATAATTATTAGGAAGTGCTAATAGCCAATAAGGAACCATCTCAGCAACGAAGCTGTAACAAATCCATAATTATCGAAACTGCCATCGATTTTTTTTCGATTGCCAAAAAATTGTTTTCATGCTGGACATTTAAATATCCAAAATAACTTAAAAATTGTTGCTTTTTTCGGTTATATCCAAAGTGTTCCTTTTTTCCAATAAACAATAGAAGATGAAATTCTGCCATATTTTTTAGGGTTTCCTTTTATTAAAAGTAGGATAAACTAAAAACTGTATTTTTCTAAATGAGACTGACTTCATTTTTAAAATCTGCATGAAATTGTAATACTTTTGCTTTTGCACAGCATAAGCACGAAATAAATTATTGCTTTTGTAATACTAACGACGTCACATACAGGTATCTAAATTTAAATACCCAACTTTAACATCTTTAAACTAATTTATTTCAGTTTTTTTTAAAACCGTAATCCCTGTAAATTTTTATTTATTCTTGTAGATCATACAAAAACTACAACTTTTATTAAACACATTATATACCTATCCTCAATATATATTTTAATATTTCCGTCTTTGTTACGTAATTTACAAAATTGCCAACTCGATCAAAGTAGCCATGAAGAAAACAGTCTATAGCAAATGACGACTAAAAATGTCAAAAATGTGTATTTATTTCTCGTCTATTCCAAAATGAATTTATACCAGAATGAAATGCTAGGTATGATCTCTATATATTGAGCAAAACTAAAAAAAATTGCCTTCTCGGCAAAAGGCTGTATGAAACAAAATATCCAGCCTAACGCACGCCTACTATCATATCTTGCCATATAACTCTACTAGGTTTTTTCTTGTGGGATTATATTATAGATAGTGTTTACACCCATCCACCTATAACAATAAAGAACCTGCAAGACCGAATGCTCCACTATATCACCATACATGTTAGAACTGGGCAAAAAGGTGTTAGTATAAGGAGGCATTTATTTGAATATTTTCTAAAATATAGCAATGAAAATGTTTCATTTTTTCAACTTTTAAAACAATTTTCTCTCATTTTTTTTCTATATAACATTAAAAATTAATATTAATGTAACCATCTAAATTAAAATGCGTTCTTATCATTACAGTTTATTTATTTGCAAAATAGGTAGGAAGATACCATTTTTACAATTTTTAAATATTTATATTATATTATGCCTGCCTTGCTCCCTTGCTTCGAAATGTAGATTCGCCCTAATATTTTGTAAAAACTTCGGAAATGGCCCTATTCGCCTTATCATGAAGGTGGAAACTTTAGCATGCTTTTCAAAATATCCAGAGTTTAACTCTTGGTTTAAAGTAATATGAAAAGGACAATATTTATATTTTATTGAGGTCTTTCTTACTGTATGTAGATTATGATATTACAATTTTAAGATTATATTATTATTTGATTTTTAGCAGTTTTGTTAACAACTTTTAGCTGTATTTTATTTTATTTTCTAACTCTCTTTGGAATAATTTTAGATAATAAACTATTGTTTTCATATTAAATATTTTTTGTTTTACTGGCGGCTGCTATGGCTACTTTGACGGAATTGACAATTTTCTAAATTACGCAAAATTACGAAAATTTTAAAATATTTCGAAAACTATTGAGGATAGGTGTTTAATAATCGTAGATCTTTTTATGATCTAAAAGAATAAATACACAGAGGGTGTTTTTAATAAACTGAAATAACTTAATTTAAAGATGTTAAAGTTTGGCATTTAAATTGGGATACCCTGTATGTAATATCTTCAATATTACGAAAATAATGTTTTATTCCAAGCTTATTCTATGCAGAACAAAATATTCAATTGCACAAATAAGACTTATATTGCTAATCATAGAGAAACATTTAAAAAGTCTATCAACTTTAGTCATATAACATGTTATACAAACAAATACTAATATATATATATATATATATATATATATATATATATATATATATATATATATATATATATATATATATATATATATATATATATATATATATATATATATATATATATATATATATATATATATATATATATATATATATATATATATATATATATATATATATATATATATATACATATATATATATAGATATATATACATAAATATATATAATTTAAAAATGAAGTCCAATATAGGTTGTCCCATTTAAAAAATACAACTTTTAGTTGCCCTAGATTGAAAATATTTTTAAAATGTGCGCGATTTACATATGTATACCATAAAATATCTCTGTATACCACATTATTAAACGTTTCTGTTTTAACTGCTCTTTCATGTGCCCAAACTGTGATTGTTTTATATAGTAATATTGAAAATAATAATGAATTATTAGTGAGAACGTTTTTGTTTTCTAAAGTACGTTAATTTCAGATTTCAACACTTTGTTTACCCATTGTCTGGGCCTCAGGTAAAAACCAAAAATTACTACTCCAAAACCTGTGGACGACGTAAAATCACTTCTACTACCCCATAAACAATCTTGAAAAGTCAAAATGTCACCTTTCAAGGAGAACGTTCCGACCGGCCTGTCGGTAGAACTCTAAAACTACCCCCTACCGAAAGGCGCTTGTAAATTTTTTATTACCCCATTTTTAAGCCTTAAGTGTTAGTTTTCGATTGTCTTTCGTCTCGTAAATTTTCGAAATTGTTTCGCAGTCCTTTGTTTTTGAATTTGGCAGGTGCTCAGGGGATTTCACCAGTATTACTTTTTTTTATGTTTCTTCAGCGGTGACTAGACATTGATTTTTATTTGGAAGTCGGTATGTAAGCCAGCACTTTGAACACAGTATGATTATATGTATCGTTTTTTTTTTTAATTACTGAGCATTCCAATAAAACGTATCTCAAACCAGCAAAAATTCATGAACGGGCCTTTACCTTTATCTTATTGCAAGATACGTTTGTCGCACTATTGAAACAATTTTTTTCCCATATTCGCCTCTAAAATATAAACAGAACTACATTTATAAATAATATTAATTATAAATAAACAATTACTGCCGTTCTGGAAAGTGGTTGCTAATGTAAGGCATGTGCAGCAGTGTCAAACCAAACTAATTGACTATTTTGCTGTACTCACAGATGAAGTAGACTATGCATAGATACCAATTGACTGCTTGCAGCTGACGGGGAAATCTTACAGAACAAATATTTACAATTTTATAACAAATATTTGTTTTTTCTATTTTTCAGACTCCTCCAGGTAACCTTCTGCTACAGAAGTTAATTTCCAACCTCCTAGTCCTGTTATGTTTGTATTATATTAATATTAACAAGATCCGGCAAAAGGATTGAAAGATTTTTAATAGGAAAGACAATTCTGGAAATTCTTTGAAACAGTTATAGTTTGCAAAGATCACTTTTTAAGATGACCCACATCTTCTTTTATACATTCCTGAAAATTGGAGTAGAAATGGAGTAATTCCACGTTCATATTTATCGAATCGATCTCTTCACCAGTGGCGTATTCTTAAGCTTAAATGGTACAAATGGTATAAAATAGAGACCTTGTACCTTGTTCGAGATTGCCGGGCAAAACTCCCCCACAGCCAGGCAAATTTGAAGATTACACCAGTGGCGGCTCGTGGTCAACTTTTCAGGGGAGTCAATACATATAAACCACAAACAGTCGTATTCACTAAAGAAGTTTAAATTTTAAACCCTAGGTCTAAGTCTTAAACCCCCTTAAACTGTATTCACAAAGCAAAGTTTGTTTCAGGTCTAAATTTAGAACATTATAACCCGGTACTAAACACTTAAACCTGTCAGGGGTTTAAATTTTCCAATATGGCCGCCGGCCACTATTATTTAAAAGTATTTAGTAGAATTTTGCACTTGAAAATTAAAATAGAAATCAAAAGTGGAAATAATTTGTCACGAAAAATGGCATTGTTTTCAATGTTTTTAGCATATTGTTTTCATAGGAATTACCGATGTAAATTTTTTTCGTACACAAATTAACAATAAAAAAGAAAAAAATGTTCGAACTCAGGCTGTCTAGGTGAGAACCAAAAACAAAAACCGAAAACTTAGACCATTAGACCACCATTACTACTGATTAATAATGTAAAAACAAATATATAGGTTACTCTATAAATTTAAATGGAAATTACAATTTTGAACATCCGGCTGATTTTTCCCGCTTTAAAGGCGGAATGTTTGGACAACTTTTCAATTAAGATATTTTTTTTGACTAGAATCACCTCTTCTTCACTTGAAAAATTTGCTATGCATTTTCGGCCGCTATACCTACTCATTTTCCCAAAAGCAGATACATGGTCAATATTAATCAAGTCGGCTAACAGGTTTAAATTTGAATCTGTTGGAGTAACTTTAGAACTAGTACTAACTGTTTAGTAAATACGATCTAAATCTTAAAACTGGCAGGGGTTTAAGGGAGGTTTATGCCTTTGTTACTTCGCAACCGCGTGTCCAGGCACATAAATCGTATATGTTTCTACGAAAATAATGATTTACTTCTTTGTTTTTGTCTTTTCCTATTTGCTGAATTTTAAATTTCGGCAAAGCTCGACTACTGGTCTTAAATTAGAGTCGTTTCTCAAAGTTCAGCTCGCCAATATAATTGAAAACTGATTATAAAGTCTTAATATTCTAAAACACTATGGCGAACTTTCTTTTTAAAACATTAATTTAAACCAGAAAATCAACAAACAAAATGTAAAATCTTCAAAATAAAATCTATAAAAATACGCAATCGTAACCACAACCTATCACACGATCCACATTAAACACATCAACTGACAAAAATATTTAAGTTTCCTCGGCGCGGCTGTTGACCCAAACTTTGCCAACGTAAGCCGTATTTTATCTATGCGCCTCTATGCTAATTTGATCGGAAACACTCGGGAAAAACTCGCCTCCGTTTATAACCACGAGGTCAACGCGGACCGCCAGCCGTGAGCGATTCCAAATGAAATGAAACCTCTCCGGAGTTTTTGTTTCTGTTTGGAAATATTTATTGGGGGGTCATTGACCATTTGACCTAATGGAGCCGTCGCCACTGGATTACACTTCTTCTTTCTTAGAAATTTCTTACCCATCTCAAAAACACGTGTGTAATAATTCTACTGAAAATTTTGAGTAGTCGTAGTAATTACTCATGACAAAGTTATCATTTTCAAACTCGACGGATTTCAGCAGTCAGCTAACGCCTCGTATAAATACATTCTCTTTGAAAACTACCACTTTCAACACATGTTATGTAATATACTATTTTTAAAACTATATTTGAAAACACTTTTTTCAACACTAAAGTTGAAAAATAAACTTAAAATAATGTTTAAAGGTGGTAAACATTGCAGAGTGCTCACTAAAATCGTTCTGCCGGACTTTTTTCGTATCGAATGTAACAATCTCCAATACACTGTCGTGAACAGTGATGAGTGAAATTTCTGCCCTCTTGGAGCGTCAAGTTTAAGGATTTCAGTTTGAGCTGGACAGTGGAGTACGTGAGGCCCGTGGCGGTCTTGTCATGAAAAAGTCTTAGAAAAGCGACGACCCAATAAAAAAAAGTGTTCATTTTCAAATTTCCGAGTCGAGCTCGTAATTTATTTTGCTGACTAAAGAGAAAGGTCCTCATATTCATATAGATTGGCTAATATTTTATTCCCCCCCCCCCTGCGGTTGCAGGTCCGGGGCTAAATATTAACGGTAGAGTTACTGAAAATATCTTGATTTTTTTCTTCTATGACCTTTCTTTTTCGCCAGTGCTACTCCCAATGCAAAGTTTTAGCCTCCGACCTCTGCATCCGGTGTTGGTTTGACCAGATGTGTTCCATTTTTGAGTATGATTAAAATTATACTTGACTCTCAAATATAGGATTCCCCTCTCACACAATGGATTTGATAAATGCCTACCTACTTGAAAATTTCCGCTTTCAACATTTGTTTTGTAATAGATTATTAAAACCTAAAGAAAATCTGTTCGAATACGTCATCAACTTAAAACTTCGCCAGCATGTTTACGCTCCACGCATTAACCAGGATGCCGCTCTAATGTAAACACGGCTAAAAGCTCATCCGAAATCAATTCACACTCTATCAACGAGGATTATAAATATATGTAAATTATATTTCATTATCGTAAGTAAGAGAAAAGTTTTGTTGTAGGCGTTTATTATTTATTCAAATAATGCCAAAGCAGCAACATCACTGTCAAATTCTGTAATAGTAGAAAGAATATAAAATAAATCTTAATTTTGTTTACGCACGTATTTCAAATCAATTTGAGGTACTATTAGCGAAATCTACTAATAAAAAACTCGTAAAATCCAAAGTAGGTATTTTTAGATTTCTAGCTGGTTTATCACTGGAAAATTCTTCATCCCACCATGTCGAAAACCATCTACTAGCAAACCAAACAAATCTCCAAAACATAACAAAAATGAATACTTTACCATATATAAGAAGAAGCAATCACATACACACTTAATATTTCTCTCAATATTAGCCTTAGAAAAAGTCAAAAGCACCGCTCTTAATACATTTGAAATATAGAACTGGGCCAATCAAATCTCTATAAGGCATCCCGCGAACGTCAACGCTGTCAAGAATGTCAAACACGCCACCCAATCGTCATACGCACGTTACGATCGCAATGCGAATAACAGCATTAACGGTCCCATTGTTCCCCATGTTCGGCCGGTAAAAAACTCCGAAAAATAATTTATGAACGCTTCTGGGAACACTGCCATACGGCCAGTCTGATTTCGGCCGTGTCCGAGATGTTCTACAAATATTTGCACCACTGTTAACTCGGGTAAATATATACGGCAGGATATGCAGGTCAGGCCAGACGACCTACGACGGGGATGGGGTACAGCTCTATTTAGGTCTGATTTATAGAGTTAGCCTTTTATTGTGCTTTCGTGTGATTGTTTCTAAAAAAGATATTCAGTCGATTCGATTACTTTAGATAATAGATATTTAATTTAATTCTAAGTTTTGGCATATCTCATCAGATGGTTGTATACAATCCATTATTTAAACAAGTCAAGAAGAACCGGAAAATGAAATCTGAATGCTTATTTACATTTGTTACTTTGAATGTACATCTTGGATGAATCATATACGTCACCAATAGAGTTTAAGACCATCACAGACATCTTTACATTGCTTTATAACATAAGTATACGAGACCCAATATTACTTTTCATACTTGGCTTTCATACAAATTGTATATAGGAACGAATCTGGTGCATTCAAATCCGTCTGTTTTTTATATGCTACGCCAATGTAAACATAGCTTAACATTCTGCGGAGTGGACTATAGATGCTTCGTAGTTCGTCGTCTTCACAAAAAAACTCTTTTTGTTAATTAATCTATATCTTAATATTTGAAGACGAATGTCCGCTTGCTCTAAAGTTTGTGTTCATGAGTCATATTAAATTGCTATGCCCAAAATTAAGTTTGTTCTAGTAGAAGACATACCTTCAGTGTAAAGAATACAGCACATTCAGATACTTTCGCTCTTCTCTTTCAGTGGGATTAATGAGTTAAAACTCGCAAACCTATACTTATAGTGCAATCCTAATACTTATTCGTCAATAAATCAAATGTATGCAAAACATATGTGATTTTACTGCCCTCATAAAAGGGAAATATTGTAATCGTGAAAAAATCACCCTCCCTGGTTTTTAAAGACCTTTTGTGGTCCCTAGAAGCCAAAAAACATGTTTTCTCAATTCCTTCAGTCTGTTGGTCTGTCTGTATGCGACATACCTCAAAAACTACTTACAGGATTGACTTCAAATTTTGGTCAAAAATTAAGAGTCCTAATGATAAAAATCTAATATTGCGGCACAAAATGATGGCCTAGTGAAATTTTATTACTAAAAGCTACTTTTCCAATGATCTGAAATTTCGTATAAAACCCAAGTATTACTATCATAGAACGGAAGCTTTCACGGCTTTGGTCAATTAAGAAATCGCCTTCGATTGCACGAGGCATCTTCAGGGAACTTTACTCCACGAGATCTGAACACTGAATTCATTGTTTTTGAAGATGCCTCGTGCAATTGAAGCCGAAATATCAGATAGTAATTCCAATATGACATGGTCTAATCCCAAGAACCATAATTTCTCAAGTATTACTATGTTATAATTTTAATGCGAATCCAAGATGGCGAGAGAAAATGGAGGCATAGAAAATATTAAAAAAATTGTTACTAAAAAGATTCTTGACCAATTTTCACAAAAATCAAGTATTACGTAGAACTCAACTGTTAGAATTTTGGTACGCATCTAAGATGGCGAAACAAAAAGGCGTCTTAATAAAATATTGAGAAAAACTGCCTATTAGATTGTTTTCAAATTTTGTGCAGGAATTAAGTGTAACATAGAGATGAACTGGTAAAATTATGGTACGATTCAAGATGGGAAATCAAAATGGCGACTAAATAAAATATTTGTAATCGTGAAAAAGATTACCACCAAGGATTTGCATAGTTTCCAGTTTTAGTGTTTCTACATGCGTAAAAACATGTTTTTTAATTCCGTCGGTCTGTCTGTCAATTTGAGGAATAGCTTACATTAAAATGAACATTTTGATTGGAGTCCAAGATGGAGGCCTAATAAAATAGTTAAAAAATCAGCATGAAAAAACCTTTTGTTAGATTAATTTTAAATTTTGTACAAGCAATAAGTATTATATAGAGATAAACTAGTAAAATTGCGGTACAAATTCAAAATGGCAGAACGCATACAAAAAAGATTTTGTTTAAAAAGAGACCACAACGTTTTTTTTTTTGAGAAAAAAAACAATTGTCACCGTATCAGTCCACATAGTAAAAAAATCTGTATAACAGGTGCAAAGATGAGAGAAAATGAAAACTTATCAAAATCAGACTAATATTTGTAATTTGATGAATAATAATCATATTAACTATAAATGAATTGATATCTTTTTACATAGAAAAAGATGGGACTCTTATTAACATTATCTTAAACCATAAAATTGTTTTGATTATTTTTTAATTATTATTACCCAACAATTATCTGTTGTAGGCGTCCGTATCTTTACAGAGGACTTAAATCAGCTTTCAAATTTTGAATTATAATGGTTCTATTTTGGATACCATCGAATGACTACAGTCACTGATAAGTCTAATAGACGAAGTGGTATAAATATGCCATTAAATAGATAACAACTCTCTTAATAGAAGACCACCAAAATTTCTATTAGCTACTTGACACTACTGAGACACTTAAGAGCCCTAGTCCATTGTTGTAATATTATTTAAGAATTAATGATTTTATATCAGATAGAAAAGACAATTGTAGTATATTGTTTTATAAGTGCGTATTGCTTCACATCAACTTGACGTATAACATTTTATTTTTCATGCTCCAAATTATTTCAAATTGTGAGCAGTTTAATTCATATCGATATATTTATAATAAGTTTATTTAATTACTTATTAAAACAAAACGCGTAATTTTTATATTTCAAGTTTTACAGGTTATAGAGATTTATTGCAAAAATCGAAACAAGGACAGCAATACATTTTTCTGAGAATGACTACAATTGAAATTTCATATCTCAAAGTTACTAGGTTCAAGACGCGGATTCGATGTTGCCAAACTAACTCTCAAATTTTTCTTAAATTTGATGGTGAAATTTATATTGGGGGCTTATTTTCACAAGTCATTTGATTGACCGCTTCCGTCTTTTTCCTTTCTCGACCAATCAACTATGATCATCCCTTTGTATTCAGTCGAGATATGTAAAATACCTCTGTGTTGATCCAGAAGAATCGGGTATCATCCCCTAACGCACCGGTTTTAGGTGATTTGAAATTGTGTGTCTTCATACATATTAGCCGAATGTTTTGTTTGTGAGGCAAAGCAAATTGATATGTTTGAGGAAGCCTGGATTTGGATCCAGTAATATTTAGTTAAGGTAAGTTGGTTATAATAATTTCATTTGCTCTTTTATTTAAAAACGATACAATGCATTTTGCATTCCTTGTATTTTTTTTTGAATTCTCATCCATCTGTTTTCTCCTTCCTTTGAATCCACATGGGGGTCGACTCCTACGCTTTGACATTTTCATTTGAAAAGAGTAAAAAAAACCCACGTTTACAAAATAAAACATTCAATTAGGACGGTTTACTACAGAGAATTCAATTTTTAGACGTTCTATTAAATGATGAATATTTGCATCATAATATAATTTGGTATGGTTATTATTAGAGCAGTATCTTGAAAAGAAATTGTCAAAAACGCTATTTTTATACAGAAGTAAATATCATGGTTTCCGATTATGGTGCACCCAACCCTCAGAATTTTTTCCCGCTGATACCACCACTATAAACTCGAGGGAAGAACAATTCCTTTTTCACAAAAATCACCTATAGATAGCGGAGTTTACTATAAGCAATAAAAATCAAAAACCAAGTTGATTTATTTATTTTATCAGGTATAACTATTTAGTAAGAAAACGTATAAACAGAAAATGAAGCTGACTAGTTAGCTTAACAAGAGCCATTCAACTTAAAAACACCACAGTAAAATTAGTATTATTTTATTATGCAAGTCGTTAAAAACCCGTGTCTCTTTAGTATAAATAAATATTAAACGACCAGTCTTATGAGCCTTAATAGCACCGCGTCCTCTTAAATCCGATTGTTGAAATATCGAAAATGAAACGAAATTGGCCCAAGAGTGGGTGCCGACTATTGTATCTAAGTAGAAAGTGGTGTTCCTCTATCTAAATTACTCTCTTTATCGGTTTTTAGCTACCGTGCTGCCACTCTTTGGGTGGCGAGTCATATAAATGGACAATAATGTCCTTTTAACACTTGATAAGGCATCGATAGCCGCTAAAATATTGGACGGAGATACCTTTTAGGAGAAGGTCACCTTTTTTACGCCTCGGTTAATGGGCATGGTTTTTGTAGATTTTGATGCAAAACTTAGAGTGCAATTAGAAAATATTCTAATTTTTGGATACATAATCGTGTGATTGTTTGCAAACATGTATACATACATAACTGGGTTCAAGGTAATTAGTTTGGAAACAAAATCAAAAGAAACAGAAGTTTCGAAAACCATTTTAGTTCGAGTGACAAAAAATTTTAATTACAAATCGTGCGGACTACAAAAAGACCGGAAGCTAAAAATTCAAATCTAAGTAAGTTCGAATAACAAAAAATTCGACACCAAGAAGATTGAAAGACAGTAAATTCGATTACAAAAAGACCTAAGTCTTTTCTAGAAGTTAGAGCAGCAGGCAAGGTATTTTGTTTGCATTTTATGTTTCCTATAGTCCTTACAAGGTTAGGATTTTTTTGTGTGAGACCAGATATAACACTTTGCGAAGTTTTAATTACTGAAATAGCTTTTCCCTTCCTTCTTCCAAGATAATGAGAGATTCGTCATAATATGTAGGATGGCCAGGGTGATTGTGCTCTATTTCCTGTCACTTGATTTCATCAACGCGTTTTATTAATGCTTCCTTACATTTGTAGTTCAGGTAATCACATTTTCAATAAATAATTGAAATATTTCACTCATATTTAAATATAAATATAAATATCTTTTTATTTCTAAATTAAGTAGTAAATCACATAAATGAAATAAAATTATTTGGATAGTCATCTTATTTGGCGGCTATGGCAAAGTCAAGGTCCGAGAAAATAAACAGAAATTAACTTTTACAATAAACAACATTTTCGTGTAAGAATTTCTGTACCTATTTATTTAAATAAAGTCCAGAAAACCAGAACCTTTCTTACTTTTCTCGGGTTTACTGATAGAACGTGTTTTTTGCCATTGTTCGATTATTTTGGGAAAGAGGTTATACTTGGAGATTGTTAAGGAGTGTATTATGCCAGACTTGATCGAAAAGCAGAAATTTGATTTAGATAGAGTTAGTTCAATTATGATGATTATCTGTTGTGAAACTTGGAGGGGGGGAAACCACAACATATATCATCGATTAGCTTATACTTTTGAATGTTTTTTTCAAGGCTGAGTATTTATATGCTTCTCTGTTGTCTTACGATTAAAAGTAGGGATGTAGATTTGTAGTTTTCTTATACCTTTTAGTCTAAGATATAGGTCTATAGTCAAAGAGAATATTTTTTCCTATTTTTCCATCTGTCAAGAAAAGGAACACTTTGAATACATGCCTAAAGATAAGGGCCAAAGCAGGTGTACAAAGACCATACTATTCTACCTTTAAAGACACACAACAGATTTCTTATGTTTACTAACTTACAACTGAAACAAATCAGGTTTATCAAGACGCACTACTATGCCATCCGCCGCCACCAAAATTTTGTGCATTGATTATTAACACAGATGACAGTTTCAGATTACTTAAGGTTTTATTCCCCAAATTCTTCCTATGGTTCTGCATTATTACTTACATGAACATGCACATTTAGTACGAGTGGTGGACTCCAACCTTTTTGCACATTGAAAAGAACCATCTCTATCTTTCTATATTTTACTGACAGAACCTGGTCTCTTTGTCTGTATTTCATGATTAAGTTTGATGAAAACAATAAAGTGAATGTTTGTTAAGAGTGTATCATGCCATTATTAATACAGAAATCCTAATATACTCATGTTTTATTCCCCAGGTTCAGCTTATGATCCTGCGGCACTAATTATACATATAAGAACTTTTTAATTCTCTTTCAAATTTAGATTTTAAGTTACTTTTACTAGATATTTTACCTCCGTTGAGTTCGACGCGATTAGTATAGCTGACGTTCTCGTGGCTCTAACCTTTTTACGTGTTAAAAAAAACTCTCTCTATATTTGTAGGAGTCACTAATTATCGTGTCAAACTCAAAGTTACTGGTGGGCCAAAAGCATGAAGACCATTGACTAGGTGGGCCGCAAAACCTTATCTTAAAGAAAACAAACTACTGAAAATCTTGAAAAAAAGTACTATTATATGTTTATTAAATTTCCAATAAAAAGGATATTACAAAAAACTACAAACATTAAATTCTTTTGACAGATATTTGACATCTTTTGTCTTCAATTAAGTTGTCTATTTGTGGCGCGAATTTATCGGCGGAAATAACTTTTAAAACTGCGTCCAAGTGTGCGTCCGTCAATCGCGATCTTGCGGGAGATTTGTTTCCTTTCATCAAAGAAAATAGTTGTTCACACTTATAGGTACTTCCAAACATTGACAGGATTTTACAGGCAAATTTTCTCATTTCTTGGTATTGAACAGGCAAGTACTTATAAAATTCGAATATACCAACACTATCAAATTTTTGTTTTAAATGGGTCTGACACTGAATCTCAATTACTTCCATTTGCGAGTGAGGGGGAACTTTATCAATATCGATAGTGAAAAGACCAGTAAATAGAGAAAAACTGTTTTCTTGGGTCTTAAAATTCTGAAAACGCTTCTCAAATTCTGCCAGAAGGCTTCTCATTTGCTCTGAATATATTTTGTATGATATTGGGACACTTGTGATTTCCTGATATGCCTTACAAGTCAGAAAATGTGACAGATTATCCTCTGCTAACTGTTTTTCCCACAACATCATCTTACACTTGAAAGCTTTCACATGATCACGCATATCTGTAATAACTTGACGTGGTCCTTGCAATTTCGTATTTAAGTCCGACAAGTGTTTTGTGATATCTACCATAAATGAAAGATCTTGTAAAAAAGGTACATCGCATAATAAGCTGACATCTTCTCCTTTTGTTTCCATAAAAACGCGTATTTCTGCTTTGAGTTTCCAAAACCGGTCGAGTACCATAGAACACGAAAGCCATCGCACCTCTGCATAATATGGTAAACCAGTGTACTCACTTTCTAAATCACGTAAAAATGCAGAAAACTGTCGCTGATTAAGGCCTCGTGACCTTATGAAGTTTACAATTTTTTTCACTTTCCAACTTGATCACTTTTGAGCATAAAACTTCTTGGTGGATTATACTATGAATATGATAAAAATCTGGTTTGTCACTGCCCGTTTCTCTGATCTTTGTCTGTAATATTTTAACGAAGCCATTTTTTACTCCAATCATTGAAGGAGCTCCGTCTGTTGCAATGGAACACAGTTTTGACAAATCTACTTTTGCAGAAGTCCATAAACATATTGAAAATATCTTTCCCAGTTGTTATATCATGCAATGGTACTAATTCCAGTAATTCTTCATACACATATCTGTATCAAACGCATCTTATCTTGGCAGGGTGGAACAGTGAAATTCCTGGGGGGGTCCACCTGGCAGTGCTCAGGTCAAAGAGCAATAATTTGATTTGGATGGTAGAAGGTGTGCTTTGGAGATGGATAATCTAAGATAAGTTAAAAGCGAAAAGAAACTTTTGCAGAAGTTTGGTTTGCCTATTTTGATAAACGATCATTTCTAGTTGCTTATTCTTCTGATGCAGAAAGTGCACCATATTAAAAAAAAAAGCAAAAGTATAAAACCAACAGTGAAATTTTTTGAAAAACAAAAAACTTCCGGATTTAAAACGTCTTGCACCAGCAGTGCAACTTCCAACTGAGAGATTAGCGTTAATTTTTTCCAGCAAGAAGTTTTGATAAGTGATACTGTAAGGTCATAAATACATAACACATTAATTTTGTTTACTACATAAGCAGAACGAAATGCATTTAGGCATAAAATAAATAGCTGCATAATAAAATTATAGATCATTAATATGAATACAAAATATCACGTCTTCAAATATTTTGAATAAACACAACCGAAAACACCGTTCCCAAGTCCAATAAATAACACATTAAACACCCCTTAAACTACGGGCTGTCACCGGGGACAAAGAGATGTTGAAGGACAGATAATGGGACACCACTCGAAGTACTCTAGATAGGGCTACCACAAGCCCTTTAATCCTGTGTAAGTACCCATCGGACCATTGTGTAGGTAATAATGAGACGAACCACAACATAAAGAGTCGGTACCTTTGACAGAGGATGAAGGTCGTATCTGTTTAACGGACTTAAGGACCACTTGAGATGGCCTGTAAACTTTTCGGGGGTTTTGATATAAGTTGCTGGGATGGGTATGGGAATAAGTTAAGCCTGTTTAGGGTCTCATCTAAATAAAGACACAACTTTTAGTACCTATGATTGATTTTTAATTTAATTTTTATATTTGTGTTTAATTTTTAATACGTAAAGCTAATAATAATAATAATAATGACCATAGGATTATATATGTTATTCACGGTAAGGGCTTATAGAAAATCTCAGCAATCAATAAGAATAACAAGTATAAATAAATTATATAAAACATAGTAAAGTAAGTCTTATTCAAGTAGGCAGTTACCGATATATAGCAAAAAAATATATATAATCCTCCGTATTTCGTAGAAAGCATCTACTCCGATATCATACTTGGCACGACTAGGTCCATTTGATAAACCAAATTTGGCACGAAATATATAGGCTGTCCAGAAACACTGCTTTCATATTTATAGGGGTTATTTTACATATGGAAATAATAAAAAAAGCTCCTATGGACATCGGTCTGGAAAGGCTTCGATTTCAAGATACAGAGTGTTAAAATTTTAAATATTTTTTAACTTAAATTTGACCTAAGGTTTTTAACATGCAATATAGATAATAAATAGTTATCCTAAAATCATTAACCCTGATTTTTAGGGCTGTCAAATTGGCGATGACCTCAAAAAAAAGTTACACCCTGTATAGAATTCCTGTATTAGAAAATCTAAAACCTATTCTGATCATTTTATAGGCATTAATTACGGTTTATCGTGTGTTAAATATGAATTAAATATCTCTAGAAATGGATGAGACACATCAAAAAAACAAAAAAATATTTTAAATTTACCACCATGTATCTTGAAAATGAAGCGCTCATTCATAAATCGAGATATGGAAGCTGAGTTTCCAGACGTGTTATGTGCCATTTATTCTGCTTTTTGATCTATATCTATTTTTATCGACCCTAAGAGTATTTGAGGAGATATTTGTAAATGTCTTGACCAATGTCGAGTCAAAATGTTTATCCTGACGCCGCTGTGGCATGATCCACCTTGTAAATGAGATTGTTTTCTTTAAGAAGTCTGTTTTACTCAATTTCTTAAGCTAAGAAATTCCAAATGTATGTCTTGTAGCAAAAATACGGAGTTTTTGCCCTGCCTATAATCGTGTTTGGCATGCGATGTACTCAAGCAAAAAAATCTAGTTAGTTTATTAATTGACACATACCGCCATTTTGTTACGTCATGTTCAATTCGTATCAGTTTATCCTTATGTCACATTTAATTTTTTGCAAAATTTTAATTTTCAAGTCAATTAAATAACATTTTTTTTACGTTATTTTTTTTAAATTTTATTTGGCCATTTTGTTCGATCACCACAACTTTACCAGTTTTTATCACATTTAATGCTTGCACAAAATTTGAAATTAATCTAATAAGTAGTTTAATTTTGATTTTTTAAATATTTTATTAGGCCGCCATTTTGTTTTGCTATCTTATATTCATATCAAAATGTTACCAGTTCATTCCTATATAACACTTGACATTTATGAGCAAATTGGGTAAATAGTTTTTTAGTAATAATTTTTTAACCATTCACTAAACCGCCATCTTGTTCCTTCATACTAAATTTTTACCAGAATATTCCCAGGTACATCCCCATACGATTCTTAATTTTTGACTTAAATTTGAAGTCAATCTGATAAATAGTGTTTATTAGCTATTAAGCGAACTGACAGACAGAGACACAAACCGACAAGCGGACCGGAGGAATTGATAAAACATATTTTTTGGCATCTAGGAATGTTAAAACGTAAAGATATTTAAAACCTGAGAGGATGATTTTTTCACCATTACAAACATTTTATTTTGTTCTGTCCTCTTGAAATAGTAGTAGAAATTAGTTATGGCATACATCAGTTCATTAAATATTTTTTTCAGGCTGAATTTTTAAATATTTTATTAGGCCGATATTTTTTCCCGCCATCTTGGATTCGTAAGAAAATTTTATTGTAGTTAATTCCTACCTAATACTTGTTTTTTGTACAAAATTTGAGATAAATTGGGTAAATCTATGCCATCTATTTTCTATCATTGGTTGTATTTGTGAAGAGACACCCAGAATTATTTAGAACGAATCAGGAGAGTTACTCTGATAGTATGACTATTCAACTAGAAATAAAGATGCACTTAGTATTCCTTCCCATGGTACTTCTTTTTTCAAAGGGATTCCGTGTATAGAGCAATAAAGGCATATGGTATGTTGCTTAGGGATTTGCAGTGAATGCAGACCATCGAAAATTTGAAAAAACACGTTAAGGTTTTTTTTAATGGAATGATCCTTTTACTCTTTTAAATTTGAATTTCAATCTATGTGATTGTCCTTTTAATTTCAATTTTAACTCCGTTGTAATGTTGATAGTTTTAACATGTAGTTTTGTGAATGTCTTTTTATTTTGGGTATATTTCAAATTGGAGAACAATTTAGAGCGGGAAAAGAAAAAACATATACTTACAAATTGACGGTGCTTTGTAACTGTTTGTTATTTTGATGGCAATAAAAGATATTATTATTATTATTATATTATTATTAAATAGTTATTTAATAATAATTTTTTTAACATTTCACTTGGCCGCCATTTTATTTTGCTATAATGGATTTTTACCGAAATGTTACAAGGCCACCCCATATGACTCTTAATTTTTGAACAAAATTTGAAGACAGACAGACAGACAGACCGACGGATTTGAGAAAATATGTTTTTCGGCATCTGGGAACCCTGAAACGTAAAGATCGATCTGAAAACATCTCGGAGGGTGATTTTTTCACGATTACAATACATCCCTTTTACGAGGGAAGGAAAAATCGAAACTACATTTCAGATATATAATATGTCTCAAAAACCATCCTTAACACTGATCGGGTTGAATTTTGTAGCAGCTTCTAAAGGATCAGCATATATGATACAGAGATACGTGAAATACAGTGGCGGCTCGCGGGTGAAAAAGTAAGTGAAGTGCAAATGAAGCAAGAAAATATCGCAATAATTTTTTTTTCCAGAATTTTTTTTATTTGTGGAAGGGGTGGGATATTTTTTACCACTTACTTAGGTTTTGTATACTAAATCAATTCTCCTATCCTTCATAGCAGCTAATTTATTTATAACATCCTCATAAAATCAATGAGTTGCCCTAATCTCCTCCAGACATTCCTTTTGAATTGAAATATTGCCTAGAGAAGTAAGTCTTTTATGAGATATTGTATTTCTTAAATAAGTTTTTACACTTTTGAGGCAAGAAAAACTTCTTTCCACTGAAGCACTTGCCGACGGTATTGTCAAAATAAGGGAAACACTTTATATGCTTTCGTTAAAATATCTTTATTTTCATTAATTTTTTTCACTTGCTCTTGCAGCGATATATTCCAATTACTGCCATTGGCAAAAATAAGACCAAGCTCATTTTTAAGTCGTTGACCTTTTGAAAATATTTCCCCATATAACTGTAACATATTTTCAAACGGGCCAGTCGGAAAATTTAAACTATATTCGGAAAATTTAGCAGAAAAATGTAAGTTTTTCACAGTATTGAAAGCTTAATGTCATTTCCATTAAAATATGGTCCAATATTTCATAAAAAAGGGTTCTTTACTTAGCCCTAATTTCTTCAGATGAAAGCTTAGCAAACTCACGTTTGTAATGATTTATTTCTGTAATAGAATTTGCTTTATCAAACATGGTATTAAAAAAATGTTCATTTCTTTTTTCTACAGAGCGCCTTACGACAGCGTTTTATATTGGATATGCAAAAATGAATGTCAAGCGATTTTTTTTGAAGAACGCAAATAGTATGTCCGTGATTGAAAAAATGTCATTAAACACTAATGCCAGAAACGTGAATTCAAAATCGTTGATCTCACCTAAAAATCCTTTCGCAAGCCGGATTGATTTTTCATCAGATTTGTCACAGTTTGTAATAAATTCAAAGACGTCTTTTAATTTATTCCAGTCTTGAATAATCACATTTACTAACTTCGAATTTGAAGACCAACCAGTTTCTGTAATTGTTAAAATGGGGGAATACCACTAAGACTTGCCAAAAAATTCGACATTTAGAAATATTTTTAAACTTTGCTGCATCATAAGGTTAAGACGATGCGCAAGACAATGGACAAATACTTTTTCTTTTTTTTTTTGAAGGGCATTTAGATGGCCAGACATCACACTTGCGCCATTGTAACATTGCCCTATTAATTTATGTTTATAGTCAAATTGGTCCAAAATTTGATCCAATAGAAAATATAAATTCTCCGACGTTCTATCGGAGCTGACATAAAATCTTAAGAGTCTCTCGACTACTGAACCTTCTGAATTAAGGTATCTTAAAATTATGGGGCAGTGGGAGATTTGCGTAATATCAGTGGTGTCATTCACTTGCACAGAAAAAAACTGTGTGTTCATTATTTCATTTTTTACATGATCATTTAAATAATCAGAAATGCATGCAATTATTTCGTTTTTTTTGGAGTCACCAGTAAAAAATTTTTTAATTTTTTAGTAATGATCTTTTAGTTCTTGGGAACTTCTCGATATTAATAAATCTAAAACCTTTTTAAAATTCCCTCTATTTACTGACTCGCTGTTCTGATCATGGCAGCGAAAGACTAACTCTTGTTTTGCAAAGTACAAAACTGTGTCAATTACCAAGCACATAAATAGTCTATTTAATCGGACGTTTTTGTTAAAATGTATTTTATATAGTTCAGCATTTTCTTTTAAAGTGTCAGCTATAGTGCTTTGATTTTTTACAAATGTTTTTAGCATTAATTTGCATTTTAAGTGCTCCGCCGAGTCTTGGTGTTTATGTAAAGACCTTCATATATTTAACATAAATGCCAATCCTTCCTTACTGAATTGGAAACTAATAAACGAGGCCAGCAAAACAATTTTTGTAATATTTGACTACTACATAACCATTTGTACGACAAAAACCAGTATGAAGATTAAAACTCTGATCTTGTTCCTTCCATCGATTAAATAGAGTTTTCAACAAATGCAAACAAATTCATCAATAATGTAAAATAATAAACCCGACACCAAATAAAGTTGTAACAGCACCATAAATAAATATAAAACAAAACAGTCAAGTAAACTGCAAAGGAACTAACCGGTTGCAGCGAAATCCGCGAAAATAAAACTAAACAATCACCCCAAACCGAACGATACGTGGGTGTAGTGTACTGTGTTAGCAATTCACGGAGAGCGTTGTATGGCCCTGGTTAACATTATTCTTGCATGTGCTCGACGTCATCGCGAACGCGTTGTCATGGCAACGTAGTAGGACAATCGTAAACTAAACATAGCACCTCCAGCAAAGTCCAAGCGGTTTGCGCCACTGTTATAGTTTTTATAATAAAGTTCGATTGAAAGTTTTAAAAAGACATGCCGCCAACGGTCAAGTAAAATGTTTATTCGAGATATACAATTTATTTTTTGCCAATTAGGTGAATAAATTAATGTAAAAATTTAAATTTTAAGTGATATATAATAAATATAGTTAGGTGTTTGCTTGTTTATTTTTCCTGATGAAGTAGCACTTGACCTACTTCACCTGAATAGCCGCCACTGGTGAAATAATTGTTTATATTTGGAACACACTGTACACAACAATAGTTTGTATCTGAAAGCTATTAAACACTATAAGAAATGCTGTCTGTACTTGAACTTAAAATAGTTACTTTTACAATGAAAAATTTTAAGACTAGATTTGTGACGTTTATCTTCACACAGTCAAATTTGGTACTTCTTATATAATAGCTAAAACAAAAAAATAACTCCTACATAGTATAACTGGATAAAAATTCCAACGACATTTGAAAGGCTGTTTAGCCGAATTTAAATTTTTGGGTCTAAACAGAATAGAATAGCGTGAATTTTTAAACCATTATGTGAATATTGTATATGAAGCTATTCAAAATAATACTTATTTTGGCAATAAAATATTCTAAACTTAGATTTTTGAAAATCATCTTCATAGCGTCAAATAGGATGCTACAACATAAAAAAATAACGACGCTGAAAAAAAATCGACCTCGCACGGCAATAGAATTGCCGCACAAAGTACACCGGCCAAATTTACTGCCGCGTTTTCCTCAAAAAGTCTCATCGCATGCCAAGGAAAATGTCTTCCGTATAATTTCCCGCATTTTCGCCACATCTCCCTTCTCACCAACGGCACTAAAGTCTATTTTCGCCTTTCGGGAAACTTCAAAGTTTAACGCCATCCGTGTTTCGTGGAGAATTTTTCTTCACGCGATTCTCGCCCCTAACGACGTTCTTAATTCGGGCGGTATTCGGGAGCCCTCGCGGTAATTTTCTAGTGTTAATACAACATTGAAATGGCCAGTAATGTTCTTAGGTGTTTGGTTTATGTAGTATTGTCACGCCAGAATGGTATAAAATATGGGCCAGACACGCCACCACGCGGGGATGTAAGACGGGGGGAAATGCCACGGGTGCCGAAATAAGCAAAACAATCGAGTTGTCGGAATACAATTCGAGGAAAATTTATATCTCGGTTTATGTGCATTCTTTTGGCTTTCTGGGTAAATGAAATGGTGTGTTCTAGTCCTATAGCGTTTTTATTTAGGGAATAAAAATCCAAATGAGAAAATTATTCAACAAGGTTTTTAACATAAAAGTAGCAAAAATAGGGTTAACAGATTTCTTTCAGCAAACAAGAGAACAAAAATGCCTGAGGCAAGTCTTAAAACCAACAAATGATTTTAAAAAAATATTTACTGAAATATTACCAGATCATTCTCATATAACAATTAATTTTTGATCAAAATTTGAAGTCAATCGGATAAATAGTTTTTAAGCTATGCCGCGAACTGACAGACAAACTGACAGACGGACCGATGGAATTGATAAAACATATTTTTTGGCATATGGCATAGGGACGCTAAAACGTGAAGATATATGAAACCTGTAAGGGTGATTTTTTCACGATTACAAAAAACATTTTATTCGGCCGCCATTTTGTTCGGTCCTCTTGAATTAGTACCACAGTTTTACTAGTTGATCCGTACACCACAATTAGTTATGGCATAAAATTTAAAATCAATCCATTAAGCAGTTTTTTCAGGCTGAATTTTTATATATTTAATTAAGGCGCCCTTTTGTTCCGCCATCTTGGATTCGTGCCAAAATTTTACCAGTTTATTCAAATAATAACATAATTCTTGATGTTTGTGCAAAATCTAGGATAAATTGGATAACTAGTTTTTCAATAATATTTCTTTTTTAACATTTCACTAGGCCGCCATTTTTTTCGCCATATTGGATTTTTACCAAAATGTTACCAGGTCATCCCCATATGACCCTTAATTTTTGACCAAATTTCGAAGTTAGTCGGGTAAGTAGTTTTTTTAGCTATGCCGCGAACAGACAGACAGACCGTCCGACGGAATTGAGAAAACATGTTTTTAGACATCTAGAGACCCTAAAAAAAATCTGAAAACATCTCGGACTGTGATTCTTTCATGATTACAATACTTCCCTTTTACCAGGGTATCTTTTATATTATAGTTATGTCTTCAGATAATATTTTATCTGTGTTATAAAAAAACGATAATTATGCCACTATTTTTGCTGTAATTGCTCAAAAAAAGATTTTTAATGTAATTTTTCAAAAAAAGACACATGCTTAATAAGAAAATATGTCCGGTAAAGAGAGGATATCTGGCAACCCTGACTGAAAGTATTGCGTCATCATATATGAGCTGTGATTGCTGAGAATTTAAAAATAATTTTATTCAAAGTTAAAAATAAAAAACCGGTAAATGTTTGAACCGTTTCAACGTTGTCAGTATACTAATGTATCGTCGACGAACCGATATGCGACAAAGTGCCTTTACCAGAAAAAATAAACATTGAAACGAAAACTGACTGGAAACTTCCAATATTGCCGATGATAATACAGGTTTTTGCAAAAGAGCTATGTGAAAATAAGGTACTTAGTAAGTCATGCTTTGGTGAAATGTATTACTGGTGGATTTTTAGAAATTTGCTTCTTTACAGGAAAGTATTTAGCTGCTTTTGCAACTGATTTACAATAGTTAAAGATAATGCTGCACACCAGTTTATAGAAAGTATATATTTTACTGCGATTATTCGAAAAAAATCGCACAAATACACAGCAGTTAATGTGTTTTCCCCAACCCTCTAAAAAACACATTTAACAGCCGGACACGCGTGCGTTCGGAAAATAAAGCAAGGCATTGTATAATATCGTAAAGTCTGCTTTGTTTCTTAATAACAAACTTTTAAAAATAGTTTATTCTGTTACTCTGTATTTGAAACAAAACATTATTTCTATTAATGCTCGCAGAAATAACGTTACTATTATATTAATTAAGAATATTATTAATAATATAATTTCCATGGAATCGGCTCCAACGTACTACGCGTAGTACGTTAAAATGTTCCGAAGTAGGCTGGGAGAGGTAAAACAAAACGACAAAACAACTGGTGCGTTACTTAATCGTTTATGTTTTTAAAAGATATGTAATAAATAGGTGTTTTTTTTGTTGATTTTTTTCTGGTAATGTGGCAAAAATATTGTACACAATTCACCTGGTGCGTGAAACATCACACTCTTAGGTTATATGCCACTTTCTATAATGTTACGTTAGTTGACAGTAAGGTTAGTAATTCAGTTTTTCTCGTATTTTGTATTGTTTTAACCTTTGACAAATTTGATTTACAGATTATCGAGTGGTGGTTAATAACTCTTAGTGGTATCTTTATTATTAAGGTTCTAAAGAATGAAGTATATGAAAACACCCGTATTAGAGCGTAACTAAGTTTATTTCGTAAATTCAAGTAAAAGACATTTTTGTGATAATAAGAAATGTTAAATAAAAAATTAACTTCAATCTCATTATAAATTAGCATCATATGAGATTTTTTTTTAATTAATGACTTAATTAAAACTTGAGTTGGGAAAAAATGTTAATGTAATTTATCCTGCCTGTCAAATTTGAATTCTTTTTTCCAAAAATGGCAGAAATTTTGAGAAATTTTAAAGAAGTCTATACTAGATATAGTAACTATATGCCAAATTTCAGTACTATCGGTTGACTTAAATTTTTTTTATTTTTTTTTTAAATTGATGCTTTTTCATTCCACCGAATGTAAGCAAACCTGAATTAAACTATCTATCTTTTGATAAATTCAACGCCCAAAAGCCTTTTCTTAGTTATTTTTTATTTTAAATGTCATTGTGTAGATGGGAAGATAAATGAGTAAAAAAAGCATCCAACTAGATATAAAATGTATCCAGTTTCCACAATTTAATACAAAATATTTTAAATTGAATTATTTATTAAGTTAATACACATTTATTCACTTTTTGATAAAAAGAAATCTGAAAAATTGCTTTTTTATTTTTCTATCGTCCTTTTTAAAATTAAATATAATATCTTCATTAAATTATTGAAATAATCAAGTAAAGCTTAAATTATAAAGTGGCATTTGAAGACAATCGAATACATTCTGTTTCTGACGAATGTATTAACAACAATAGTGCAGTGATAGTTTAATTCTGGTTTACTTTCATTCAGTTACCAAGGTAAAAAAGCATTAAGTTAAAAAAAATATGAGAAAAATGTTAAGGCAACCGATATAGTTGGAATTTGGTATATAGATATGAAATCAAAAAAGAGACATAATTTTCATTTCCATAATTTTTTAATATTTTGGGAGAAATCGTAGGTTTTTGCCTTTTCGAAAATTGTCAAATTTGACAGGTAAGATAAATCACGTGACCAACTGTTCACCGTTTTCAACAAAGGAGGAGGTTGTGTGATAGATCTTTTTTTTATGTATGTTTTTTACAATAAAACTAGTATAAAAAGAACTAAAGAGGATAAAATAGAAAATTTTATAAAAAAATAAAACAGACTTCAAAAAATACACTAAAAAGTGCAAAATAATATTCTATTTTATCTGAAAAATGTTACTCTGTGAAGTAGGCGTCAAGCTAATAAAGACAATAAGAAATTATGCTTATAATATTGGATTCCAAAACACTCAGTACGTAAATATATTTTTGTTATTGCATAATTAAGTCGGCTATATTTTTTTGTAAATACTTTTATTTATTGTCATTTTGCATTATTTTTCAAGCAAAAACTTCCTGAAAATTCATATGTTACTAAAAACACTTATTAAAAAAAAGCTAATACGGATCTGTCTAAAGAATCTAACGATGTTGAAGATGGGGCGCCTAACCCAAAACCCAGTTGTTATGCCCAATTAAAGGACCATATTTCATTTTTTAATGGTCGCGAAGGTAGATATTTCGAAAATCAACAGTCCACACTTTATATGACCGAGCCATTGGACAAGGTAGGCTATGTTAGAAGATAATTATAGGTTGGCCGCGAGTTTGTTTGGTTTCAAAAATTGGCTTTAGTTTTAAAAACGCGACAGGTGCCAGAAAATGTCAAAAATTTGATAATAGATGTGTTTGGCGAAATTGCAGGTGTTGAAGTTTTTTCGAGTCGGTATAATTTTAGGATTTGTGGAATAAAAAATGATTGTTTGGAGGCCCTAGTTTAGGATTTCCGATTTTATTTAGGCCAATTATCTATAGGATCTGTGCAATTTTATCGACCAAAAAACATTATTCTTCATAAAAAGTTTTGTTTATTTTAAAAATAAGTTTTACTACAAAAAATTTCTCATCTTATTATACAAGATGCGCAAACAATACGTAAACGCAAGTAAGCAAAACAAAAAAGTGTAAAATCCTCTGTAAAATCAAAATTTTTAAGATTAGAATTAGAAAGTCATTTACAGTTTCTTTTATATGAACTGTAGTTTCTCGGAAATTTAATGTTTAATAAATCAAGAATTTTAAATGATATATTTTGTTAAATATTCACCATTCATTTCCTACTACGTCTATTACCAAAAATCGTAAAAAAGATTTTTGACTTGTGTTTGCGGGCTTTTTAATATAACTGCTTCAAAAGTTTTATTTCCAATTTTTTTGTTTTGCAAACTTCGATTTTTGTATTTATTTCTTACCCTGTATAAGCTAACTAAACACATTGGCGGGTTTACTCTATGTTTACCCAACTGTACAAGCCAAGAAGAGCAATGTGTTTAACAGACATGTATGTATGTATGTAAGTCTGTATGCATTTTATTCTATAATATAGATAGTATGCGTTGATTTTTACAGCTGTGTTTACAATGAGTGGGTTTCATTTTTATTTTTCGCTGATAAGAAACCAAATAATTAGATTACTCAGTAAAAAGTTTTCCATAAAAGACATAATATTTGATTGCATCCCCTCTAACCTTAAACCAAGGATTTTTTTAAATTAAACTCTTTTATTTTCTAAATAGTTGCTCACATTTAGCTTTTTTCCTGTATAAATTCCCTGTTTGATGAATGCTATGGATTTTTCAATCTTTTTTATGTATATATGTGTATGGTAATGATCGTTCTTATCGCCAGTCATCAGGTTGGTCACAAAATAATCGAACACACTTTGAAAATAGCAGAAAGCACTTATTATGACAGATACAAATCTAATATATGAACAAACAAAATCACCACGTATTAAATAAGTGGCCTGTAATGTTTGTTTTCCAACTTCGTGATTTGTGTATATTAAGCTTTTGTAATCTGTCATATCAAATCATTTATATTGGTATAAATACGTTTCACACGCTTTATATAGGTTTATAAAAAAACGACAGTATATTTTAAGGAAAAGTTTCAAATAAAATCCATTAATTTTGGGAAAAGTAATTCCTGTCACGTTTTGAATTCCTAGAATTAATCTTATCTTTACTTTCGATTGTGTTTAAAATTATATAAGATTGTCCTGCTGCGCATAACTTCATGCTTATCTCAACAATAACTTTCCTTTCAAAATGTTTTGGATTCGTTTTAAGCACAAAGAAATACAATATCATGAATATTTTACTCTTCCAATTTGGATTCAACACACTGAAAAACGTTAACTATAACTATTAAAAAATTCATTTGTTCATCAGTTCACATATTGTTCCTTAAAAATATAAGAACATAAAATTATTTTCTTTTATCCTACAAGGGTTGGATACTTTCTATGTATCGTCAAATAATCCAATGGAATATTGTACATAATTTTTTTAAATTTAGCCAAATTGAGTGTTGGCTCACCTTGATCCTCACATGTTTCCTAAACACAAATATACTTATAAATAATACAAATACACTGTTTATTATATATTTTTTATAGTTCTGCTCAAATAGATTTAGTTTTTGATATTACAACTAAGCAAGGGTAAAAGCCTATTTTAAGACAAACTGAAAACTACCGGTTTAAGGAATAGGTGAAATACAATGAGATCTCTTAATTTTGTTTTGAAAAAGTACACATATTTGAAATTTAGGTTTTATTTAATAAAGAAGGTGGTGTCTGCCCAAGCAACTCTAAATCTTTTATATACAAATCGAATAACTTGAAGTATCATTAAAGTAGCATTTATTTTGTTTGACTTTTATTCTTAGTTGTTAATTGTCATACATGTCCAGTGGCGTATATAAGGCGTTGTTCGGGGGTTAAAACCCTCGCAGAGTTACTTTTATTTAAAAGAAGTTATAGAAATAGTTAAGGACCTTTTTGTCGGTATTGGCGGGTAACCTCCCCAGAGCTTACAGTTAAAATAAAGTAATGACAATGTCTATAGATAACACTGCACATGTTTAAAGTTGCTTTTTAAACTTTTTCCCAAAAATGTTTACTCTCTTAAAACCTTATCGATCGATATTCTGCCTAACAGACGAACGTATCCAGCCTAAAATGTTATATATTTTTAAAACATTATAAGTCTTAAAACAATTGCGAAATAAAAGTATTATACACAGATCGATAGATAATTTTGTAGTCAATGATAACTAATTACAATTTTAATATACAATACTCCTATTTTTGCAGATTTCCCAATTTCATCAAAAAGTTATACAAAAAATGTATAAAGCAACTCAGCTTATTCTGATACATTAAACTATATACAGGATGGTAGAATTTCAGGTTGACATAGGTAAAATTTCGATTTTCAATTTAATGCGATATTTAGCATTTTAGAAGCCCCCCGTATAAGAAAAACTAAATTTTGATCAAGTGTAATCAGTTACCTCGAAACCTTTTTGAATTATTGATATTATTGATTATGAAAGTTTTTATTATTGATTTCTTAAAATAGCTATTTACCTAACAAGGGCTCATTTTTCCGCACGAGTCCCCGCTACGCGTCGTTCGTTGAAGAAGCCGAGTGCGGAAAAAACATTATCCACAAGTGTTAGGTACAATAGCGTTTCTACAGATGTGCGGAAGTTTTTAGTTTTTATTAAACTATAACAAACAAACTAATATATTTAAAAATATCTAATCATTTGGGAAAACGTAGTAACTACATAGAGCTATAGAAAACTGTTTTAAAAATTATTGTTGTAATTAACATGGTAGGTAACCTACAATTGACAATTATAGGCATTATTAATTAAATTGCAAGCATTTTGGTGCTGGCAATATTGTTGACGCTTTTTCTTCTTAACTTGTCATATTGGAGCTGATGCACTGGTCCATTGTTGTCAACAAAACAAAGGGAAAGGCAAGGGCAAAAACGGAGGCGAATTTTCCTTGAAATGTTCTCCTGTAGAATGTAGAATTTGGTAAGCGATGCGTTTTTTGTTCTCCATGGATTCGTCCACATATGATTCTGCAACTTTTGTCAATTGCCATCCTCCGAGACGTTTCAAATTAGTAATATCCACTCCAGCGTCGGCCAACACAGTAGCCGAAGAGTGTCTTTAACTGTGTCTAGTAAAGGTCTTTGGATTTGGAAGTCTCAAAAATACAAACACGTCCGATGTCAACTTACCAAACTTATTAATGCCAATAGATTGAGTAGTACATTTACCTTTTTGGAAATTGACAAAAAACCTTTGAAGCGGTGTAGTTTTGGGACGCAGAGACATGTGCTTCTCGATTAAATTAAGATTTTTGTTGTATAATAAATGTTGTAACTTTGATTAGTAAATAAGTGATCGTGGTTTAAAATTTTAGGCTTTTTTGGTCTAAAACCTAAAAATTTTCTATATAAAATAAGCAATCATTTTTAAATGTCGGCTAATTCCAATGTTTTTCTTAATTTTTAGCATATATTTTATCAGTGAGTAGTTGGATCACATTGTAGAAAGTTAAAAATTCTTTAAAATTTCTTGAAACTAAACTAGAAGCACCTCTTCTTTACTAATATTGTTGACTTTCTTGTTAACATACTATTTGATAAACTTTTCGTATTCCTGAATGTATCTGACATTTTTCTGTAAGCAAATCCAAATCTACTTCTCTTGCTTTTTGAAAATTTCAAAAACATTTCGAGGTAATCATGAAAGGTATACCTTAAAAATGTTGCTTAATTAAGTATCAGTACCAAGTATCAAAATTTGCAAAAATAAGACTATTGTATATTTCGTCGACTATAAACTACTTTTAATTGTCATTATATTATTAAGTCGGAACTGATTCATTCCATTTTTTTTCTCACATTATTTTATTATATATGCACACGAAAATCTAGATTCGACTAAACAGCCATTTACGAAACTTAACTTCCAATGTCGTGGGCATTTTTATCCAATTTTACAAGGTAGGAGTGATTTATGGTTAAAGAAATAACCTCCCGCGAAGTAACGCTTACCGAAAAGTATAATAAATCACCATAAAAATTATACACCGTATTTTAGAAGGCACTTTTTCAAACGCAAAGTTTGTCACGGATCTGATACCTCGTATATCATCAGTTTCTTGTGGGAAGCCCAATTTTTGGCCCAAAAAATCGACTGCTTTTATCATGGTCGCGTGTTTAGCAATAAATCTTTTGTCTGTTTTGAAATAGATTATAAGACCATCACGAAAAATGTATCTAAATGTGCCATATCGCTAAATACAAACCTTTTATTTCTTATAAAAAAAATATTCATCTTTTAGTCAAAGCGCCATTAATAGAATTCTATTTGTATCATCCGATGAAGACACAGTGTTGGCGAAACATGTTAAGAGTTTGGTTTGTTTAATATAGTGGAAGTTTTAAGTAAAAATTGTTTTTTTTTGTTCATTTTCACCAAGTATCGGCCGAATCAATCCAGTTTTTAACTCGAATTTAATTAGTGTCTCCAGTTGCCTGTCGAGAATTCACATGCGTGGACAACAATTGAACACCCTGAGATCCAGAGACCCGAAAACGCAAAGACCTGCAAAAATCTCGAAGAGTGATTTTATCACGATTACAATAGTTCCCTCTTACGACCGATTACTTAAATTATAAAGTTGATACTGGCTTGTTAATTTCCCCAGTATCTAATCTTTTTTTAATAGGAACTTTTAACACATATCTTAAACGTGTGGAAAATTACCTTTTCAAACTTTATAAATACTGAATTGTGATTCAAATATGAGTTATATTACTTTTTACATATACACTGCACTTATTTATTGTTTCGGATGTGTTTTACGCATGTTACTTAAATTATTTACAATTTTAGATGCTTCAAGCTTTATTTTCTAATACGGATGTTGAGCCGGCTTGGCGAAATATTCATATCGCTGTTGGAGTTTAACAAAGTAACGAGAATCTCCCCATGTGGCACTTTGCAGTGATTTCTTATTTCCTCTGTTGAAGTGTTCATTTGATGGTCGGGAAGTGTGATAAAAATATCTCTCTAGGGGAAATGGCGGCTCATAAATTAAACAATCAACCCGTCAAGGTTCCGAACAATAACTGTACACAGTGATTTAATCTTATAAACAGGGTGTGAAAATGAAGGTTAATATTTTCACAATAAAGTAGTCTATGTCACAAAAAAAGCCTAAACTAGCATGAAAGCATATACCGAATATTGCTTCGTTAGGGGGTTACAGCTTCGAGAATTGAGCTCCTCTGAAGATGGTTTTTGAAATTTGGGTGTTTTGGTAACTTTTTATACGCTGGGTCAAATCCTTAAGTCAAAAATATCGGTGCCACATTAGGAGAGTCCCAAATAGGAAGGGTAGAGGAAAAAGTCGCCCTAACCCTTTCCTACGTAAATTTTTTCAATTCCAGTTTATAAAAGCTTAAAATTTCTAGACAAAATAAAATGTACTTGGTTAATTACAAGGCAGAAAAAGTTATTACGACTTTTCCCTCTTCCACTTCCATTTGGGACGCCCCTGATTTAGTATTGATATTTTTGGGTTCAGGATTCCACTCAATATATAAAAGTGGTAACTTACGGAAATTTCATTTTGATATTAGTCTTTAAAAGTTTTGAAAATATTTAGGAAAAGCCATCTTCAAGGGGCTCATTCTCGGGGCTAGAGTTTGAGGCATATTTAATACAAATTCAAGTTCTTTCACATTTTAATGTGTTACTCGGTAATTCATTATGTTTTAAAAAGGATTAATTATCTTAAACTGATATATCTTCTTTGTTTTTATGTAAGATTTTATGAAATATTTTTATAAGCATTCGATCAGACTCTACCATATAAATTAATCCTAAAAAGCAACACGTTTATTCAGTTTATTGTCTTTAAGTTCAGAGTTATTATAACCTCTCAAAAATAGTTGTATTTATATATTATGTCAATAGGTATAAGTAAATACCTGTGTATAGCTTAGTCCTATATGCCTTCAAGAGTACAAAACTGCAGATTCCCCGGCGAACGAAATCGCAACACTACTCCCCAACAAAGTTTTTTTTTTGATAAACCAGTCTATAAACCTAAGTCTATAGGTTGCCAGTATGATAATCTGTCATTTCTGTTGAATAATATTTCCGAATGTCGCCGCCATAGCGCCACAATTGAAAACATACGATGTCTGCGGTCCAATCAGAACCTAGATGCGTGGGGACTGGGGTTAGATAAAATATAAACATAAGTGTTCACGAAAAATAAATAATTTTGTTCTGAAGATTTTAACACGTGACGCGATTGGTATTTTGACACAAGTTTTATTCTTAAAATCTGACCAATGTTGTAGTTTAGTAATGCACAGCGAATATTAGCCTTTTTAGCATTGCTTTGTGGATAAAATATGTACAATTTTGGTTAATAAAAATGTCCAATTTTTTCTGAATATGTTATAGAGAATTAATGAATAGCGATTTTTTACCATCTAGTAATGTTGTACAGAAACTCTGTTCCTGAATTTTTTTATGTCACACCATTCGACAGAGAGGAACTAGTATCGACGTTTAATGGAATTAAGAATAAAAATACATCACTTGGGATAACCTTTTTCATAAAGATATTTTTAAACTTTTCAAATATAATTATTAAAGTGATTCAAAAATGGATTGACCAGTCTATTGAAATTGCTTATTTTCAATCTCATTTAAAATCTTCATCTGTCATTCCGCTATTTAAGGATCATAAAACGAGTCGTTTTCTGACTACCGACCGACATTTCTACAAAAAAAAAAATGATACATTTTTTAGGGAGACATAAACTTCTCTTTCACTCAGTTTGGATTATAGTCCCTAAAAATACAGATGACGCAAGGTTTGACGTTTTTTGAAGAGCTTTGTCTGGGCCTTAATGCTAAGGAAATTGCTTCTGTAATATTTTTTTAATTGACTAAGGCATCTCACTGTATTAATCATGGTTTACTACTGAACAATCTTAAAATTTAAAGGTACAGGAGGGCTGTTAATTGTCCAATTTCTATTTATCAGACCTTAGTCATAAACTCCGTTTCCAGAATAAATGATGATGATGTCTCACCTGCTCTTATTCTGGTAACAGATATACCACAAGAGTCAGTTTTGGACCTCTTCTATTTTAAATTTATGTAAATGATATATGTAAGGTTATAATAAGTGGTGAATGTCCTTTCTTTGCTGATGATACTACTATTCTTTGGCGTCACAATAATGTTTTAAATTGTCAGACATCAGTTTTCTGAATATTAAATGTACAATTTAAACCAATATTTTTATAGATAAACAAATTGTAAATTGCGCAAACGAAAAAAAAATTTACGATTATAGGTTGATAATGAATTTAAATTTGAAAATCACATTTAAAAAGTGTACTAAATTATTTGCATTAAATGGATTGTGGAGTGTTGTTGCTAGCAATGTTTATTTATAGGTTATTGAGTGACATCTCAGATATGCAATCGGTTTTTAAGGATCCTGATCAACTATTTCAATCGATATTTACAATTCAGAAAGGTGTATTACGTTCTTAATGTAATCTTTGGCCAAGAGATTCTTGAAGAGCGTACTTTAAATCTGAAAAGATTTTCTCTTTAGTATGCCTGTATATCCTCGGACATTGTCTGTGTTGCAAAAAAAATATACAGACACTGCTTCAGCAGTAACTACCAGAAGTTTTTATTAATATAATTCCAAATTCAAGTTTAATAAAGAACTTAAGTAGTATTCAATGCCAGTAATAAATTGCTTAATACATTTTCACTTTTTTTTCGAAAAAATACAGTTTAAATGCAGAGTAAAAAAGCTTTTAGTTGCTCATAATTTCATATTGTTTAAGAATTTTCAACAGTTGAATTTACTAATTCATACTCATATAATATTTTATCTGTTGCTAATTATTATCTGTGGTGTGCTTTAGCATTTTTTAAATTTTACATTTCAAGCCTTTTGAATGATAAATTAAATATATATATATATTTATATATATATATATATATATATATATATATATATATATATATATATATATATATATACAGTGTGTATCAGCCAAATGGAATAAATTCGATAATAAATAAATGGGGGCGTGTTCGAAAAAACGCTTGGACCCGTCGATTGGTATTTTTAGTTGCTCATTTTCTCCAATAAAAATTTTTTATACAGGGTGTGTCCTGTAACAGTGGTCAATGCCAACTTTCTTATTTCAAATGCAACACCCCGGATATTATTTAATTTTTGGATTCTTTAGGAGATTCTAAACATATTTTATGTTCAATGTCCTTTACCTATCTTCAACTATTTCGGCAATATTAAGTGTTTTCAAATTTATTGCAAAAATTAAGATTAAAAAAATAAAATTATTTATTTCTTCATAATGTATAAACAAAAGTAAAAAGTTAATTTAGGAACTATTGAATATGCTCGCCGCGAACGTCTTGGCAAATTCCTAATCTTAAATAGAAATTTCTTCTAACGTTATTTAGCATCTCAGGCGTGACCGATCTAATCGCAAGCGTTATTCGTCTTCTTAAGTCAGCTAAGTCGAGGGGTTTAGTTTTGTATACAACATTTTTAATATGTCCCCATAAGAAAAAGTCTAATGGCGTCAGATCAGAGGATCGCGCTGGCCATTCTATCGATCCTCGTCTCCCTATCCACCGATTTGGAAATATTCCGTTGAGGTACTGCCGGACAATAATTTGGTAATGGGGCGGTGCTCCATCTTGCTGAAACCATATCATATTCGCTGGAACTTGTGGGTTTGCTGGATCCGGATACAAATTTGTCAAAGTTGGCACGACATTATTTTGGAGCAGTGCTAAATAATTATCGCCATTCAAATTGCCGTCAATGAAAAAGGGGCTTATGATATGATCCCTAACAATTCCTGCCCAAACATTAACCTTTTCAGGATATTGAGTATGTTCTTCGCTGATCCAGTGAGGATTTTCCCTAGACCAATAGCGGCAATTTTGACGATTTACATGACCGTGAAGTGTAAAGGTGCACTCATCCGAAAACAAAACATGTTCTAATTGAATAACATTGTTATCTAACATAGCCATCATTTGTTCACAAAAATAAGTTCTCCTATCATAATCGTCTTCCATGAGCTCCTGAGTTGGTATCACTTTATAGGGATGCATTTTATTTACTTTTAATGTTCGAATAATCGACGAATGGCTAATATCGAACATTGCGGCGGCTTGTCGACTAGAAATATGTGGGTTTTCCTCAAACTTAAGCATAATATCCAATTTAGTATCATCATTTATTGAATTGGCAGCTGCTTTTTTTATCTGCCTCACATGTCCAAGCTCGCGAAACTGCTTTTCTATTTTACTAATTGTCCCTTGGGATATATGCGGCAAATTTGGAAATTTTTCATGAAATAAGCGAGCAACTTCCACTTGTGTTCGTGTGTTATCTCCATAACCAATCATTTGTAGAATTGTTATTTTATGCATTTCTGTTAAATGAACCATTTTTCTGATATTAGGTATTATGCAGTTAACGAAATTCAAAAGACTATGACACTGACACTGACAACTACTGTCTTGCAAAGAGAAAGGCCAGGCATTTTACACAAAAGTAAACAAAACTTAAAAGTAAACAAAACTGGCTCTTTTTGTTCCATATCAATAAAAAGGAACGCTAAAATGGTTTTTGCTTACATTCTTAATATGAAGACCTAAATGGTAAATAAGTATTGAGTGTGTTGTAGCGAATTTTTGTAATCAAATAAATAGTTCAGTAACCAGAGCCACTTTCATGAATAATAATAAATTCGAAATAAATAAAATAAAAATAAATTTGAAAACACTTAATATTGCCGAAATAGTTGAAGATAGGTATAGGACATTGAACATAAAATATGTTTAGAATCTCCTAAAGAATCCAAAAATTAAATAATATCCGGGGTGTTGCATTTGAAATAAGAAAGTTGGCATTGACCACTGTTACAGGACACACCCTGTATAAAAAGTTTTTATTGGAGAAAATGAGCAACTAAAAATACCAATCGACGGGTCCAAGCGTTTTTCCGAACACGCCCCCATTTATTTACTATCGAATTTATTCCATTTGGTTGATACACACTGTATATATATATATATATATATATATATATATATATATATATATATATATATATATATATACTGTTTATTTTTCTTTAATTTCTATTGATTAGTATTAACAGTTTTTACCTTATGTTTCTGTATAATTTTATTTACTTGAATAAATTGTTTTGTCACAACAATATTTGTTTTATGACATTAAAACATATTTTGACTTTGGCTATAAACAGTAACTAACAAACTTTTAAACACTGTAACAGTATGATTTTAAATTGATTTGAATTTGAATACAAAGCCAGATTTTTCAGCAAGTTGTTTTGCTTCAATAACATTTTCTTATAATTCCACTGGAAACTCACCGCGTCACCTAACGGAAAAGGCAGAACAAGGTCTGCCGGGTCAGCTAGTAACTTTTGAAATTTTAAAAGCCTGTCAGTTGTCATTTAGTTTCATTTTAATGTTATGTATTTGAGCCCACCTCATTTCATTCAACAGAGACTATTGCAATGTTTTTTTTTTTAGTTTATTTAGACCAATATAAAAAATACAAAATTCTAAGAAATCTCCGCGACAGGGGAATAATAAAAATTAAACGATAGATAGATAATGTTGTTCTTCCTTTGATACACAACACCACAAACAAAACAGCAGGATTATTTTGTAAAAATTTAAAGAATCTATTCAAATGTTTCAAATAATCTCAAAATGGGTACGGGTTACGGTCTATATCATACTTGGAAACTGATCTAAATACTTGATGAACTCTCTGCCCGGTGAGCACAAGTCGGGTATCCGACTAGAATCTCTCCAAGCTCATTCAATATGCGGATCCCTTAGAGTAAAGTTTCTGAAGATGCCTCATTCCTTCAAATGCGAAACAATGTCAAGGAAAACCATATTTACTAATCATTTACCTCTATATTGCCTACTTTCTTTTCGAATTTATTATTTCAGCACTCAGTCCTAATTAGAACTGCAAGCTAATATGCCAATGCAAAAACTCTCCTTATATTAAAAAGATCCCTAGATTGGCCGAACCTTCCCGAAAAACACGAATAAATAACCATAAACGTATTGTTTTTAATTAATTTTATTCATAAAGATCATTCTCGCCCTGTTAAGACAGGCTCTATGCACAGACCAGGGGCGTAGGTAGAACGGACGCCATGAATAACCATGACCGCATGGATGAAGGTCAAGATTTGTCTGCTCTAATATAAATGTGTTCATGTGTAAATGCAAAATGGCATTTCTTGTTCTGTCATTCGTGCGAATATATTTGTCTGAGATATTAAGTCTAGATTTTTTTTAATGTTTGGTTCCGTGATGATATTATCGGTGAAAATGATTTTTTTTAATTCCTTCGTAAAAGGAAAATTGTAAAATATTGTAATCGTGAAACAATAAGTTTTTTTTTTCAGGCCTTTACGTTGCAAGGTCTCCAGATACGGAAAACCATGTTTTCTCGATTCCATCGGTTTGTCAGACTATCTGTCTGTCAAATGTCAATGGAGATGACCTGGTAACAATTTGGTAAAAATCCAGTATGGCGAAACAAAATACCGGACTAGTGAAAATTAATTGTGGTATAGAGATGAACTGGTAGAATTGTGGTACGAATTCAAGATTAATGAACAAAATCACTTTCCCAGGTTTTACATATCTTTACGTTTTAGCGTCCCTAGAAGTCAAAAAAGTGTTTTCTCGATTCCTCTGGTCTGTCTGTCATTTCGCGGCTTAAAAACTACTACCCGAGGGTCTTAAAACTTTGGTCAAAGATTAAAGATCATATAGGGATGACCGGATAATATTTTGGTAAAAACCCAATATGGCGGAACAAAATAGCGCCCTAGTGAAATGTTACAAAAATATTACTAAAAAACTAATTATTTACCTCAAATTTTGCATAAAAATCCAGTGTTAGATAGGAATGAACTGGTAACATTTTGGTACAATAAAAATAATAATATAGATAGAAGTTTAATATTATAGATAGAAGAGTCAATAAAATGTATGTGAACGCATATTTTAGTTTTGTATTTTACTATTAGACTAAAATTTTGAAAACTACATAACTTATTAACTTATTATTTTCAATAAATGAATGTATCATGCGTAATACTTGTAAGGTTTGTCAATAAGCGTGTTTAAGAAAATATCAGAGCGAATTGAGACTCAGGATCACATGATATCTGCATGGCTACAGGTCGAAGTTGGTCACCGATAAAAATCTCATTAGTCTAACGTATAAGCAGGATGTTCACCGAAATACAAAACATGACAGTAAAAAACCGTTGTGTTTTTAGAAAAAAAAAGCATTAAATAAAATTTATCTAGATTTTATAACAGAATATCGAAAAATCTGTAGTTTTTCAATAAACAAAAAGAAAAACTTTTCTGAAAGAGAAAAAATTAAACATGACATGACTTTCGGATAATACTTTCATTTTTGTCTTCGTCGGTAAACGTTTTTAGAGTCTTGTTCTATATCATCTTCATCATACAATGTTTTTTGGCCCTGCTTAATGGTTAATAAAGAGAAAAACATTTGAATCCATATAATTTCTAAAAAAGGAGAGCTTAAAGTATAGAGAATATGTGTTTTACTGTAATTTTATAAAGTACTTTTTATTTTAAGGGCCAGTATTTTCATCCCCAAATAACTTTATTCCTCGAATATTTACCGTGGAAACGATTGTTGGGGCAATTGTAACCATGAAAAATATTCACCGAATTAAAATTATATGGAGATGAAAATACCAGCCCTAAATCAATATAGAGGCAATATCTAGTATGAAGTGTGCAAATCACTTCTAATTAAATTTCCAAAAAATGCGTTGGCATTCACTTTGATGGTCAAATCAGCGCTACAAGCCCTCAGTTCCGAAGAGATTTTATTATAACTAATGTTAGACAACTAGCAGGTAGGTGAAATATTTTGTTGTAGAACAGTTGATCAAATTCACTCAAAACCTCTTAGTTCACAACCGAAAAATTGATGGGATATCTTACAAGACAAACAAATGAGCATGGTGAATCTGAGAGGATCTCAAGAAGAAGAGACGGTAGTACAGATCTCCCAAACAGAAACAGACCTATCTTGAATTCACTGCAGACGTTGCACACTGGCCGATTTTGCCAAAAAACATGGCAGAAATAAAAAATATTTTTTTGAATATATTTTACTTTAAACAGAACTTGCAGGGATTCTAATATATGAAATATCTAGTTGCCTTTGAAACTGACGTTACAGAAAGTGCATGACTTGTTTTAAGAAAGGTCAAAGTCAAACAATTTGGAGGTAATTTTCATACCTTTCTTTTCGTTACAAAATTGATTTCTTAGTGAATAAAATGAACTCTTTATAATTAATAGGTAAGGTTGATTTATCACGGAAAACAACGAGCAAAGTATGTTGTTTAGAAACATTGTATGTCATAACGTTATATTTAAACTTCGGACAATTTTGGATGGATTATAAATAGCAGTGTATTTTTTGGTATATTTTTTTTATTTCAAAATTGAAAAGTAATTTTGTTTATGATTTCACCACATTTCACCTATCACGTATATTTTTTTAAATTACGCATACTTTCTTCTTATATTTCTGCTAACTAACGTTGCCGGAAAATGCCGATAAGAAAATATAGAGTAATTAAATTAGGGTTGACCACCAGTCATATCTCCGAAAGTATTGGTCGTTAATTTTAAATAAAAATGGATAAACTTATTTCAGCTATATAAAAACGTTGAGACATATTTTTTAGTTTATGAAATAGCCGCTAGGGATGCAACAGCAAAAGGATAGTCTAATTGTAGATTTTCTTGTAAATTTTGTCTTCCACTTAAAAATCTACTTAACCATACATGCCTAAGAATACTTCAAACAGGGAGATGCCCTGTTGAAACATCGAAATCTCATTGAAAACTTGAACGATTCAACTTTAATTGGTAAATGGGGTTTCGATGGTTCTCAGAATACAAACAAAGTTTTAATATTAGTAATTCAGATTCCAGCATTTTTTTTTACTTCTCTAGTAGTCATCGGACTTAGTTTAGAGCAAAATAACAAACCTGGTATCATAATCTGGCAAAATTGCAGGCCTTCCTCAACACGATTCTGTCGTCCTATTAAGGTTCAGTTCGGTAAAGAGACTAAAGAGTTCAAGGTGCAAAAAAAAAAAACACACGGATTTTCAGATCAAAAACCTTATTCCCCTTAATTATATCCTGGATGGTATTGTTGTCCAAGTAAAGTATAAACTATTTTTTACAATGGAGAGACAGTAAGGTTGGGAATGCTAGAACGGAAAACAATTCCACCCAAAAAAGTTTTTATGGGGGAGGGATTTTAATGAAATGGAAGCATTCAGTGGTATTTAACATTGTCCCGAAAAAAATAACACTATATAGATTTATTATGGGGGTATTGCAGACATTGGACCCCACTAGCTTGCCCAGTCTAGAAATGTACGAGGTATATCAAAAAACTAAAATATAAAAAAAATTTAACAATTTGTATGTCGGACACTGTCAACATTAGTACTGAGATTAAGTTAGTTTAGATCATCATATCTTAGCACCAGGTATACATTTCTAGAATTTACAGACACCCTATGGATAAAAGACATTCTGATCTACTATAAAAGCAATTATTTTAATTAACACCCTGTATAATAAAAATATAGCAAGAAAATAGTTTTGACATCTAATTTCACCAAAGCGGACATATTTTACTCAATAAAAACATACAAAATACTTTAGATTAATTTATGCCATGTTTTTGGCAAAATCGACCAGTGTGTGCAAGCATGTCGTAAAAAATATGCACGTGTAATATTAGCTAAATTTTCTTCTAGCTTTTCTTTATCAACAAATTTCTTTACAACCTAATGAAAACTTAATTACTGTATACGAATGATATATAAAAATATTACAATTTCCGTTTGATACTTTGCTTTATCATTCTTGCTAAGTATTTGGTGCAAATGGTTATCCTGTAACACATCCGTAAATGAGATTGATCTGTCCGTCTGTACAGTTAGCCAGGTACCTAGCAATATACGATGAACCGGTATTGTTCCATGATTGAATAATTACAGTAAATCAGTAATAGTTCTAGGCAACTTGCCTACTATATCATTTTCTTTACCTTAACCCGTTTCTAACAATTTCTTAGTGTTAGTATAATTAACATTTACTGCAATTATGTCACATTCGCATATATGTTTACTAAAAGACAGTACCGGTAATTAATTCTACACTCCGTCAATGCTTTCAGATATATAACTGCATAATTGTTAGGATATTTATGAAAACGAATCGTTTATTGTACTCCAAAGAATGTTTTGTTCGAAAACATTTTTGTTGTTTGAACAATATGTAATTTGAACTTTTTTATTCTAAATAAATATTTATCGAAAATCATGTTTCTAAATTTTTGATATACCGGTTCCCGTAAAAGGTATAGGGTATGAGCCCTACTGAAGCCTGTGAAACACGAGTATCTAATTTGTGGAAGCCAGACAGTTCCAAAGTAGTCAGTAAATTCTAAAAAAATATATCTAATAGATATAATTCTGGAGATCGTGGGGTTCCCTGTGCACTTCAAAATGGAATTTGGTCTAAAAATGCCGCAGAACAGGGAACATGTAATACGAGTTTAAATGTATTTGTTATTGTTTGATTGTAAAATACAAAACATTATAGTTAAAAGAAGCGAGTCAGTCAGTTTTTAAATATTGTCTTATATAAATCTTCAAATTTTTCCTCGGCATGACCATTCCGTATAATTTTCCTAGTCTATTATTAAAAATGAAACATTAGTACATTTTAACATTTATACAAAGCCAATAGTATTCTAAGAAGATTAATAGAATTTTTACAACTATCTAAAATTCCTAAAAAAGGTTTGATGTTAGCTTGATACGCCGCTGGGGCAAGATTATGCATATAATACGAACTGCCTTTTGGAAACAAAACCAATAAAAAATACAAGACCTGCCGTAGTAAATTAGACAGAGGCGCCTAACTTTCTCATTTGTAATGCAGAGTTTTCGATTCTCATACAGGACCGTATCATAAGAGGGAGTGTATAGACTTTTCATACAGTGGTTGATACGATTCACGAATTATTTATGAATTAAAGTATATGGTTTTAATGACTTCGAATTTGCAAATGACGTTACAACATTCTAATAAAGTAACTTTCCCGTTTTTATAAAAAGTTGTTATAATAACAAACTCCAGAAGACACAATAAATTTAGTTTTTATAGGCGGTATTTACTTTAAAACTACACATTATACAAAAAAAAGTATATCAACGATAATATTAAATGCAGCTATTTAATTTTTTATTGTTAAATCCTACTAAATAAAAAAAATCAATTTTTACTTTACTAATAATTTCTGCTTTACTAATAAAAATTTGATATTCATCACCCGTAAATCTATTTACTCGTAGAATACTTTTTCCAACATTAGTGTAATTGTCTTAGAGGGAGCGGGTACAACTATAGATATGGTATAGGTGCGATTCTAAAATACAAAATTATAATGTAAAAATGTAGATGTAGGAGCAGAAGAGCTTTTGAAGTCAGAAAATCTCGTACCATCCACATCAGTTACGCCGAGAATATCTTTACGTTACTATTACTTTATACCACTTACAGCCAAAGCCACTTTTTGTCTATCGTCGCTGAAAGGAATTGAGACATTGATGTATACAAGTGTAGGGTATGTACTATATTAAACCCTGTGAGACACTTGCATTTAATTTGTGTTCATATTTCCAAAAGCAGTAAATTTAGGTTAATTCAAAAAATATATATTAGACAGATATAAATCTGGAGATCGCGGAGTCCATTATTCGCCTCAAACTGGAATTTAGTCTAAAAATATTGCGGCACATGAAGCATGTAAAACGAGATAAATGTATTTCATATTGTTCGTTAGACAATGTTGCAAAAAATAAAACAATATAGTTAAAAGAAGCGAATCAGTCAGTTCTTAAATAATATCTTACACAATCTTTAAATTTTTGCACGGCATGACTATTTCGTATAATTTAATCTAATGTATCACTAAACAATTTTAATTTAATAAGAATATCCTTTTGGTAAATTCGACAACAAAATGTACCTTTTTACATTTTAACATTTATACAAATCCAACAGAAAATCGTGAATAATTTACCGAATGTTGTTCCAAAAACATGTCGGCGCGCAAAAATAGCAATTAAAACCGAACCGAATTAACTTTAACTACAATTATCTCGGCAGTTAATTTGTTATTTGTTAGCAGTCACTTCGTGTTTACCAATAAAACGCAGAATAAAAAAAATGCCCGATAAAAATTGCCCAATGGGGTTTTAACATTAATTAACTACTGTGTTAATTGTAAATAATAATTAAAACAAACAAAGAGCGCGTTTTATTTATAGTCAGGGTTTTGTTTTTCGGAATATGTTCAAACGATTTAACTTATTCGATAAAAATACACGATTAATTGGTTTATTCTAATAAAAGCCATAATTATTGACACTATCGTCGACTATTTTTAAATCTGGCTTCAACAATATAATAGCACTTTGTATGGGAATATCACGCATGATCGGAACGTATGGATGTTTGGAATTAGTCGAGAAGAATAATTGGTGCGGGGCTTTTTGAAACGCATTATGACAATGATCAGTGTTATTCATGAAATAGAACATTTAATTTTAAATGAAATTATCATTAGTTTTACCGTTCTACAACAAACACCAAAATTTTACGCATTAAATTAAAATCATTGGGAGATGATAAAAACCTCACTTATATCTAAACTACCCAGTTATATTTAAAAATATCATTCACAGCCCCGCATAACTCTACAAATGTAACTAACTCTTACCAGGTATTAAAACTCACCAATGAGATATCTACAACTACCTTTAAACATTCTGTTAATCCAGGTGCAATTTCATAAGTCCTCGTCCATTTGCTTAAGTCTTTCAAAAGACATTTTTTATTTTTAGTTTTTAATATTAATATCTTTGAATATCCACAAACCAAGTTCCGATTGGTCAAAACAACTATAAAACATTCATAACATATTGTTTATTTGCTTAAATGAATCTTAAACTACTTCTCGACATATTCGCCATTTCAGACATTTATCGTAGCAAGTCACAAGCTTTTGTATACCTTTATCTTGGAAATTGGGATCCAATGTGTTCATCCAGTTTTTAAGTGGAGAAAAAGATAATAATCACTCGGGGCTGAAAGGCGGATGATCAAAAATTTCCTATATAAATTTCTTCAAAAGTTGTTGTGTAGAACCAGCCGCGGCAGTGTGCCGTCTTGCATTGTCCCACACAGATTCTGGAAGTAAACTGTCGGTGCCAACTTTTTACCATACTTTAATTTATTGCATTTTTTCTACAAACATCACGAACTTGTCGAAAAATTTCCACATTCATCGAAGATTTTTTAAATTTAGAAACTCCAAAATGGGACGGATTTTTTCTTTGTTCATGTTAACAGAACCTCACAAGATCACTGTCAATGACATACAAGTCATTTGTCATCCAAGCCCTTCGTATTTAGTAATGGAATCTTTTTTAACCAGATTTGCCCCAATGGCGCAATTTGCTTAAAACTTATCTGCGATCGGAACTTAGTTTGTGTGAAAGTATTTTAAAGACTGCCTGTAAATCTGAGTTGACAATGCATCTATATAAATTTCGGATTTGGTTGTCCTATTTGCAATATTCTAGCTTGTTATAAAGAAAGGCTTTGGTCACCGCTTTATCTTGCTTTGCACCTCTTTTTGCGCTTTTTTATTAATTTTTTTGTACTCGTAATGCCATAATATCACACTTGCTTAGCACTCACGAACTAGTTCCTTAAACTACAGGCGTAATCGCTAATCGACAATCTTACCCGACCAAATTATAGGACAAAACAATGTATAAGTTACCTAATTCAAATAAATTCGTAAACTTACGAAGTGTTCCTCCCAATATTGCTGGTTTATTTTATCACACCACAAAAATGGGTTTATTAAAATAAATTCGCAAACTTATGAAGTGTTTCACCCATTATTGCTGTTTTATTTTACCACACCACAAAACTGGGTTTTACCATCGAATTATACACAATTTACCCTATGTGGTGGGCAAGGTCGTCTCTTCAATCCCGAGCAGGGTCTACGTATTCACAAAACATTCGGTACCAAAAAGTCCTCTAGCCTTGTTATTCAAACTATTGTCTGAGAAACATCTGAATTGGCCTGCTAAAAATTGTTTTAAGAGGAGAAATGATAATCACTAGGTGCAAGGTCGGAACTGAAGGTTGGATGATCAAACATTTTCTATTTTTTCTCCAAAATTATTGTGTGAAACCACATTGCCATGCAAGAAAACAATTCCGGAAGTAAACTGTCGGTACCAACTTCTTACTATACCTCCATTTATTGTGTTTTTGCCATAAAAATCACAAATTTGCTAAAAAATCTCCACTGATCGAACATTTTCCTCTAGCCTTGATGGTATTCAGGCCATAGTCTAAGAAAAGTGCTCCTCTGAACTGGCCCATACTTGCTAGGTTATTCCAAGTGACAAATAAATCTGTTCGTATATAACCTGTTCCCAAAAAGGGATTCAGATCTCTTCTATCTAACTATAGACCCATATCCTACTTCCAATAATAAGCAAGGCAATGCAGAAGTATATTAATATTAAAATTTTATATTATTTTATGAAAGGTATAAACTTATTCAAAGGTTCACGACAGGTTTTCTTACCATCATAACTCATAACTGGAACAAGTCTATTGAAATCCACGGGGAAGCCCAAATTATTGCCCACGACATACACAGTTTCTGCCTATGGCCTTTTTCCAAAATTTTCTACTTGGATTGACAGGTTTCTTTCCAACAAAATTATTTTTTAAATTTCTGCTAGTCACATTCACAAAGTTCAGGGTTCAATGTCGGTACATGCCCTAAACCTTTTGCGCGTTAATGACCTCTAACATACCCGTTTCCAACCATGAAGTGGATGATAGGCGTAGAGTAATGACTTATCTCACCGACCCGTAAAATGGAGAGCAAAAAACTCTGTCAAGTTTTAAGCCACTAAGGCATACACTAGGCTGATAACCAGAAGTCTATGAAAAAGGCTGAGTAGATATTAAGGATATTCAAGCAGGTGACTAGACTAACGACCCTTATTGCTGTTTTTTTATCATGCTATTAACGTGGGATCCGTGGTCTCCTCCTGGCGCAAGCAACCTTTAAATTGCTTTTCTCGGTCAATTTAAAATACGGCCGAGCACGTGCGCTCCTCTCTCGGGTTTTGTGCGATTGTTTTTACAGATAAAGTAGATATTCAAAGTAACAAATTAAAATTGGGGGCAAATGGTAATCGATCAAGTCTGGTGTCGCAAACTGCTAACATATCATCAACATACATTAGCAATATTATATTTCTTGAAGAGTATTCTAATTACTTTTCGGTCTCAGTTTCAAATCTGCACCGACCTATTCGATTTTGTAAATTCTAAGAGTTCGAAATAGTGACTAACTGTACTTAAAATTTTTTTTTATTCATACATAGTTTAGGGAACTCTGTGCATGTGTACGAATGTACAGGGTGTCCAAAATAAGAATGTATATCTCCTTATCTCGAGAACCATAACAGATAGAAGGCAAGTTCATATACAAAAGTTTCTTAGCTTCTTTTGAATTTTTATTTTATTATATTCTTATTTATACAGGGTGTTGCGTTTGGCCTGGGCTGACATGCACTTTCTTATTTTAAATGGGACACCCTATATATTATTGCAGATTATGATAACGCGCTTAAAGACGAGTTCACCAATATATAACAGTATGGGCCTATAGTGCAACGTTTCGGATTTATTAACATTTTTTTTCAGTTTTCTACCTATTTTCAAATTAACAGAAATAAAGTACTTTTATAAATTTTAAAATTTTTGTTAGAGCCTTAAAAAATTAAAACCTCGTTCTACTCACAGTCTTATATTCGAGTTTTAAAACTTCAAAAAAGTTACAATGTTGCCATGCTTTGCGTATCGTAATTTTTTTTTTAAATTTAAATGCAACACCCTGTATATTACAATAAATTCGGATAGAGAATTGAAGTAAGATTTCAACGACCCATAATAATATGGGTCTCCGACTTATAGTTTTAGACTTATTGACGATCATCTTCAGCATGCAACTAATTTTTTTAAGACACATTAGAGTGCCATGGAAATAGAGTTTGAAAGGACGCCAAGGTAAACGTCGCAAGAAATCTCAACATAATTTCCTGCTAGTGCTATTGATATCTTTTAACATTATAAAAATGTATTCAAATCAAGAAAAGTTGATTCTTTACCAGTGCTATTTGGAAAATAATCGTAGTGCTGCGTTGGCTCTTAGGGCATACCAACGAAAATATCCCGAAAACCGAATCCCAGATCGAAGAATTTTTCAGAAAATTGAAAGAGATCTCGAGGGGCACAGCGTTTTAAAATACGATAAAAGAATAACACCAAGATCTGTTTTAACCGAAGAAGAGCAACTAAATATTTCCTTGTATTTTGAAGAGAATTCCAAAAATTGTATTCGTGATGCAGAGCGCGATTTAGGCGTTGCTAAAACTACTATTCATTTTTCGCTTAAACTTAATAAGTACAGGCCATGGAAGTTTGCGAAATTACATCATTTAGAGCCAAATGACTCCGTTACTAGATTAGAATATAGCAATTTAATTATGGATCGTCAATTCCAGGAATCTATATTAAATAAAATATGTTGGACAGATGAAGCAACCTTTAGTACCTGTGGAGTTTTCAACAGAAAAAATAGCCATTTCTGGGCACAAAAGAACTCGAAAAAATTTAAAACTATACAACATCAAGGACGACGAAGCATTAACGTGTGGTGCGGAATCTACAGAGGTACAATTATAGGCCCCGTATTTATTGATCAGCATTTAACTGGCCCTAGATATTTACAGTTACTTAGAGACACAATTAAGCCCTTGCTAGACATACGAGGAAATACCAACGAAATAATATATCAAATGGACGGCGCTCCATGCCATAACACGCTAGATGTAAAGAACTTTCTTTCCAACAATTTTATGGAATGGATAGGTCCAAATGGGGATATTCTGTGGCCTCCTAGAAGCCCAGACTTATCTCCATTGGACTATTTCTTATGGGGAACATTAAAGGATAAGGTTTACCAAAACCGCTGCGAAAATATTGAGGATTTAAGAAACAAAATTATTATGGAAGTTGCGTATTTAAATGAAAGTGGAGCAGTTCGAAAAGCGACCAATAAATTAGAAATGATTCTTACAACTTGCATTGCCGAAAACGGTGGACTCATTGGTCATTTAATAAAATAATTGTTTGTATAAGTTTTTTGTAGAATTTTTTCCAAATAAATTTAGTTATTATATAAATAAAAACAATTAAGCAATCTAATATATAAAGCATAAAATCTGTAAATCTAATTAAAGCGTTTTCAAATTATAATTTGTTTTTATTAATATTATTTCTTTACCAACCAATAACGCTGTTTTTTATTTAGAAATACACAAAAATATGGAAAATTATAAAATAATTAACAAGTATCACATTTTTCGTTTATACCGGCTGAAATACAGGCGATACGCTTACAAAGTATGTTTTGAATTAAATAACTATCTAAAAAAAGCAAAATATGCACGGTTTAGATTTTATTGAATAACTGAGTTTCTTGTTATTTTTTTGTTGTTTTTCCAATATCTTAATATTTAAGCAAAAAATAGGTGAACATTAATTAAATTTAAAAAATTAGCCCCCGTATTCGCTAAAAAGGTTAGACCAGATCTAGTTACCATGACATTTAAAACTGTTAGTTCGCCAGTTGCGTTTTGTATATGTCACTGTCATTTGGTAATTATGACTACAATAATTTATTTGCTCTATCGTTGCATTTGTCATTTTAAACCTACAACTGTTAAGTTAGACATGGTCTAAATTTAAACCTCTTTAGTGAATACGGTTCTAAGGGTTTTATAATTAACGACACTTTTATATTAAGATAATAATCAAGGGTAAATAAAGATTATCGGTACCTAAGTAATAACTCTTAATGCATACATTATATACACCCACGAATTTTTTGAAATTAAACAAATTGAAAACTTTGTCTTAAAAAAATTAGTTGCATGCTGAAGATGATCGTCAATAAGTCTAAAACTATAAGTCGGAGACCCATATTATTATGGGTCGTTGAAATCTTACTTCAATTCTCTATCCGAATTTATTGTAATGTACAGGGTGTTGTATTTAAATTTTTAAAAAAAAATTACGATACGCGAAGCATGGCAACATTGCAACTTTTATGAAGTTTTAAAACTTGAGTATAAGACTGTGAGTAGAACGAGGTTTTAATTTTTTAAGGCTTTAACAAAAATTTAAAAAATTATAAAAGTACTTTAGTTCTGTTAATTTGAAAATAGGTAGAAAACTGAAGAAAAATGTCAATAAATCCGAAACGTTGCACTATAGGCCCATACTGTTATATATTGGTGAACTCGTCTTTAAGCGCGTTATCATAATCTGCAATAATATATAGGGTGTCCCATTTAAAATAAGAAAGTGCATCTCAGCCCAGACCAAACGCAACACCCTGTATAAATAAGAATATAATAAAATAAAAACTCAAACGAAGCTAAGAAACTTTTGTATATGAACTTGCCTTCTATCTGTTATGGTTCTCGAGATAAGGAGATATACATTCTTATTTTGGACACCCTGTACACATCGACAAATTCTCAATTGGAAATAATGAAACACAAGATATCAAATCTTGTGTATAAATATTTAACATTTTTTTAGAGACCAGTATTTGTACCTCCCTCGTAAGATGAGTGTATTTTAATCATGAAAATTTCGGGCGTTTTTTTACAAAACTTCCATTTTAAAAAAATATCTGTAACCTAAAAAAAATAAAATATTGGATATAAAAAGTAACAAAATTAATATAGAAAACGTGCCGATATCCCTACAAATACGCAATCACTTTCCCACAGGTCACTTATCGTATCGGCCGGCAGAAACCATTGAATGGGCAGCTCGGTGTGTGTATGTGTACGAGAGGTACTGCGACTGGTGGCGCCATCGATCATAGCGCGCCGAACCACGCCTAAAGCTGTCTGCTAAACAAACATATAATTATGTATATGAACCTCTGTTTATAGCCGAGACCTGTGATTACCACTCTGTGGCTTTATACGATGTTCAACAGGCCACCTTGCTGATCACCAAAAATGATATCGGGGTCGTCCGAGAGAAAGAGACATGGGTGGAGGGGTTTTTTAGCTCTTAATAAAAAAATGTCTTAAAAATAATTTAAACGAAATAAGCGGTGAAGGCGGTATTTTGCTAATACACATGATCATTTAGAAAGAAAATATGTGCGTAAAATAAAATTGCTGGTAAAAGTAAGCAGATGATTTTCGTGAAAAAATGAATGTCATTCCTTTGTGGTCTTACGGTAATTCTGAAACTTGCTAATTCAACTTTTCATTTCAATATACCTGTTAAAAGACCGGGTGGCTTTTAAGTTTTATTTACAAGCTTTCGTTATTAATCGGTTAAAAAGAAACCTTTTGACAGTTAAAAATATTTTACTAAAAACTTGAACTGCTGCTTCGACGTGCGGAAGTAATAAAACAAGTATAATAATTTTAAAAAATCATACCAAAGCGCTTTTGACTAACAGGTCATCCTTAGCGCTACTCGTCAGTAAAACAGGAAGAAAAGATGCATGGTCCATCAATCACTGCAATTTAAAGTTCTACATGTAAGAAAGGTTAAAATTAAACACCAAAATCACATTTAAAAAAATTATGTGCCAGAAGCAGTTGTCTTCTACAAAGGCACGATGAAGCAGTTAGAGTACTCTTAAAAGTTTTTATTTAAAATAAATTGAAACCATATAAATCAGTTAAAACTTACTGACATTAACTCTTATAAATTTTACAAATATTACACGTAAAAATAAATGATTTAGTAGATGGAATGCTATTAGAATTTTAAAGAGTCTTTATTACATTTCTAAATCTAGGTTAAAAAATCATGCGATATATACTAGGGTTTTATTCTGGAACTGTGCAAGATGAACATTTTTAATTTCAACAACACGACATAACAATATTTATTATTGTTTAAATAAATGACGCAAAAAGTACTAAAAATATACAAGTAATTAATACCAAAGATCAAAATAGATAAACAAAGCAGGCACCCCCCTTTACCAAAGATAAGTACCACATTTGCAAACTCTTTACAATATTTGCCTTTCTAGCAAGGTTTCATTATTTATTAACAATGATAAAAACACTAACTTAATAGAAGTTCATTAAAAATATATTTCCATAGGACCACTTACGAAATTAACAAAATACACACTGTTAACTGGTCTAGAAAGTGCTATATATCACAGGCGTATTGAAAAAAAAAATGTTTAACACTTGTATTGAGTAATGCTTTTCAACACGAAAATATTGTGTCAATGTCGCAGTTGACATAACGGGTGACAATTTTTTCGAAAATGTATAAAATATTATAATTCTAATAAAAATTTTGAGTAGTACGAAAAATGCTGTACGTTTCTCGGGTTAAAGTTATTGTTTTCAAACTCGAAGAATTTCGTTCTCTTTACGATATACGATAATGACTGGTACAGTCTGTCAAAATAAACTGACAAAAGCTTGAATTTATTGGTTACAATTTCCTTTAAATTATCTTCCTGATCTGACCATACGTCTTCTTTACAATGTTTTATAACTACCTTTTATTTTTCTGGCTTCATTTAAAATGCTCATGTCAGTGTAATCTAGGATTTGAAAGAACAAACCATTTACTAGAAAAGATGTATTTTTTCTACAACAGAAATACAAGGATCAGATAACCTAAGATAAAACGCTTTATAATATGCTTGTCTTTAATTAACTATGGTTCAGTTCTTTTCCTTAATCATAAACAAAATTTATAAATAATATTTATGTTAAATTTACATTTTACTCCGCGCCAATGGTCATTTCATAACGTGAACCAGCCACGCGAAACTGAGCTGAATGGCAGGTTTTTCGATTTTTATCAACACCCTATAGGTAGAACTGACAAGAGTTATTTGTGGGGTCCCAATGATAATTCTTAAAAGTACACAGGTTACAGAAAATTCTTATATATGTAAGAAACGAGACTTTCTTTTTTAAGAGCCTTGCCATACAATAACCGATACATTATCCGTCAAGTTACCAGTAAGTATAATTAATACTATACGTGTAGAGGATATATAATATACTTTATCTCGAATTCTATCAATATTTAAACAATATCGAAACTTTTTATAAAATGTTCACTTTAAATACCTCATAAACAAAACATAATATAAACTCACTTTTATTTTAATCAACCGATTTAACACACTCATTTATTAATAAACATAAACTAACGTTGAAATCTAATGGTGCTAGCGCCATCTTTCGCCGATTTTAGATATTAAAATACGGGTTCAATACGGAGTAAGAATTTCCTAGCTATGTATCTCCCTTTGATAAAGATAGACATGGGCGGACTGTATGACTTTAGGACCTGTCCATCCGAAAGGACAGGGTGAGTACATTAACATATGTATCAATTAGGGAGATGTTGTTTTTATGGAGTATTTCAAATGTATGTCGCTGTTAATATAATTTTTATTTATTGGATTACTCTTAGTCTTGCTCTGTCTAAATAATCTTCTCATAGATATTTTAATAACTTTTATTTAGCAAAATTTTTTAAACTATTTGCATATCTAGTGAGATGATGGGAAAATGAAAAGATTCGTTGAACATTATATGTATAATATATGTAATGTAGACAGTCAGGTTAATATATAAAAACTTCCTTTCCAGTCTCAGCAATATTCCAATGTTTTAGGATATTTCTACATATCTAGTAGGATAAAATGATAAAGTCCATAATAAACTGTATTTCTAACATAAATGTAATATTTTTGTTAAATGTTTGTTTCTAAAATGTGTCTTTATTTTCAGTTAAAAGACAAGTCCATAGATTTTCTGGTATGTACAAAATTTTTTATTATTAATTAGAATATTGTAGAGTTTTTATGATTTTTATAAAACAAAATAAAAAACAAAGTAAGAATTTAATAAATAGATCCTACTAGGTATGTAGATATCTATATTTTGCACGTTGATAAGTATATTTTTATGATAACATTGTAGTTAATATATTTAGTGAATTATTAATTATTCGCATGAAACAAATTTGTAACTGAATTAAATTGTAAAGAAAATTTAAAAAAATAAAGACCTGTTAGATATCATAGCTAAAAAAAAATATGACAATAGTAACATTATTATTTTTGATAATAATAATTTTAATAATAAATAATTTAACGCTTATTTAGAATATAATTTTAATCGAAATGATTTATATGAATTCTTTATTTTGACAGCTAATAAATTTATCTGTACAAAAAGTTGTACTAAAAGTCACATCTAGGCTCACTTTTTGATTTTTTAAAGCATAATTTAAATTAAGAAATAGGTTTCTGTCAAATTTACAGATTGTTAATTTCGAAACACAAAAATGACAAATGTAATGTAATCCCTCTCTTTAGTTGATATCAATATTTTTAAGGGTATTAAATAATGATTGCCAATATTAGACCAAAATTATTGTAGTTTTTTCTGAGATCCCACTAGAAGACACATACAACTACAATAAATAAAACTACCTGGCCCGGCAGACCTTGTTTTGCCTTTTCCGTTAGATAACGCGATCAGTTTTCAGTGGAATTATAAGAATATGGGACGCATTCACCACAGCGTCCAGAAGTGTTATTGAAGGAAAACGTATTGATTTTATAGGAAAAATACGATCATGTCAAAATAAAAATCATGTAAATTGGTGCAGTGGAACTGTCTCTCAGGAACTTGCTCAAAAACCTATCTTAGTGTTTTAGTTATATAGATTCTATGAGTTCTATAGATTTATTTGTAGTATTCTAATAACAAATCAAACTCAATCGTTTTACGATGCACCTACTGCAAACAGAAAATAAAAGTTTGAAAATTTTAATTACTGTTACAGTACTCCTCGAGACTCTTGAACTCAAAAAAATATCCATAATTTTCATGATTTTGTTAGCAATTACTGTATGTACATACCTGGAGACCAAGTAGTACTATACAAACTACAGGGTTATTGATTAGAATTTTACTATCCCCTTAGGTTTGTTATTTTCTAAGCCAAGATGATATTTTTTGGGTAATTGTAGAAAATGATAGTAGATTTATTCATAAATAAAAATACGGAATGTGTATCAAAAAAGTTTTGCAGTTTTCTTTTTCTTGAAAACTCTCTAAGTTCTATTGCATATTCTATTACTGTAGTCAATTGTTAACATAATTATGTATTTTATAAATATCCTATATATATATATATATATATATATATATATATATATATATATATATATATATATATTTTTTTTAACAGTTTTCGAGATTATGGCCTTAAACATTTTTTAAGTTTTTAGCTTGTACAATGTAAAAGGTTTGAACTAGAGCAATTATTGCTTGAAGTTACCTATAATCTGCTGATCATCTGTTTAATAATTAACTTCGTATAACAGAAACTGGCATTCGGTTAAACAGAAAGAACAATTTTGCGACTTCACCTCATTTGGTTTAATTATGTATAGTATAAAAACTAAGATTAAAAAGTGTAAACTGTATTCTCCAGTTTAAAACGTTTTGATCTTACAAATTTTAAAAATTGAAAAAGCCGAAATTATCTTACTTTTATGGCTCTTGTTGGTGACAGTCATGTTAAGTCAATAGAACTTGTTACATAAAATGTGTCTAGAATTGGACAGTTTTAAATATGAAATAATATACTACTTCAAGCAATTCTGACACCTAACTAACATGAGAATTTCAGCTTTATTGAGTCCGAGATTTGAGACTACGTTGGTCTCGGTCTTAAACATTTAGACCCAGACTGGGATTATAAATATATTCGCTCATAGTGTTTTTTAGAGAACTTTATTATTATTTATATATTTATTACTGTTTTGATGTCTAAAAACAACAAATTAAATAATTTTATGTGGGCGCTTATACATGCAAAATGGTATATGTTTTCGAAGAAAATTAAGTTTAATTTTGCCGACGTTAGTTGTAGTTATTCGTATGATTGGATATAAGTTTATTAATCAGATGCATCTTTATTTAGTATCTCCAAAAAAATCTCTAAAGTAATCTACATAATTCCATCGGTCTCTAATTAAATAAATATATACTCTTAGCTAAATTGCATCGCTCTGAATAAATCAGATGAAACTCCAAATTAAAGCTGTCTTGGTCTCGGTATAACATATCGCTTCTTTCCCCTCGCTAGATGTTAAATATTTGACAATTGACTTCGAATTCCTACAGGATAATTAACGGAGTTCAGAGGTTAGCAGGATTGTCGCTTAAATCCTATTTAAATTCCTGGGGATTGTGCAGGATATCCCTAATTTCCTTAAAAGCATTTAAGGGATTTCCTTTAGTCGAATTTGTTTTGTTGGGAGATTGTTCATTTAAGCAACTTTCTGGATTTAGGAATTTGAAACTAAATTAAACAGAGGTATCAAATTTACAGTTTTAAAAATTTGCAAAATTAACTAAATTGATAAAACATATATTGGAAAAAATTATTTATTCTATATTTCACTGTTCTTAAAGTATAAGATTATTAGATTATTCTATTAGATTCGAAGAGTTTTTATATAAGTTTATCTACTAAATATACACTATTTTTTTATAAGAATGTTGCCGATACGGCCTATTTTACTTGCTTCAGCTTGTATATAAGTCCATACTTTTATATACAAGCAGAAGAATTTGTTTGAAAAGAAAAATAAATTAAAATCGTTAATCAAATAAGGATAGATTCTCAATAGCCTACTTCTCATGTTGTAGATATCTCTGATTATTGGCCTGCTACTCCTTTTTACTGAAGATGATTCTGATACACCATTCCAATTTTGCCGAGTTATCAAAAATATTATAATCCCACGATCTACCTACGATGAAATCTACGATCTTAAATGTACTTTGCTTTAAAACAGGTAACTGGAGTGAGGCTAATTTACACTTATATTGTGAAACTCAAACACCTCATACACAATATCCAGAAATGGTCAATACGTGATCTGGGATATTATTCACGTTTTTTTTTATTTGACGGCAAACTTATACAGTAGTAAAACCACTGATTGCGAGGGTGACTCAAATATAAACGGTAATTTTTTAAAATATATTTATTGATTAATAATGTACCGAAGTAAAACCTTTTGTTTTTCTTTACATTGCTTCCTTCTCGCTTAACAATTTTTGCCAACGATTTGGAAACTTAAACATTCCTTGTTCAAAATAGTTTAAGGGTGCGTCGCGTCGTCAATCAACTCCTTACACGTTTTTCGACGTCTTTATTATTTTCGAACCCGTTTCCTCCAAGCAATTCTTTTATGAGTTGTCACAGGGGTACAAATCTGTACTCTAGGAAGGGTAGACGATTGAATTAGAAGTCTTTCTCAGATCTCCAACCTGGTCTGTTTTTTATTACCGATTATCAACCTAGGAACTTATTGAGCACCAATAATACAAGATGTTCGTAGATAATGGTATGAGTACTCCCAACGCTATTATGCACTTTTGCTGCGATCTCGTCAACTGTCAATCGGCGATGACCTTCGATAAGCTTTCAAACGGTACGGATTTTGTTATCTGTGAGACTTGACCTTAAGGGTCGATCAAGAATTTCATTTTCGAACCAGCTAACCAAGCTAGTTACCCTCTTCGTCAACACACTGACCTTCAACCCCTCACTCCACCATCTAGGTTGGAACTGCTTGCTGAGTACAGTTGAGTACAATAACAAAATTATATTTGATTACCCTCGTAATAATACTTGAAGGTTACCCTAACGAATTTGATAGAGAGTCGGTTTTTCAACAAGACAGTATTATACTCACTTTAACAAAAATATTAGTCGATATGTGAAAACCGTTTATTCAAAATGTTGAATTGGTCTTAGGCCTTACCGAATAGCCAGCCGAGTATCCCGATTTAGCACCGATGGATTTTTATTTTCCTCATAAAAGGGAAGTATTGTAATCGTGAAAAAATCACACTCCGAGATTTTTTCAGATCTTCATGTCCCTAGGTGACGAAAGACATATTTTCTCGATTTCGTCGGTCTGTCTGTCCGTCTGTCTGTCTGTCTGTCTGTAGGTCTGTCTGTAGGTCTGTCTGCAGGTCTGTCTATTCGGTTCACGGCATAGCTAAAAAACTACTTACCCGATTGACTTCAAATTTTGGTCAAAAATTAAGGGTCATATAGGGATAACCTGGTAACCTTTTGGTAAAAATCCAATATCGCACAACAAAATGGCGGCCTAGTGAAATTATTACTATTACTAAGAAAGTGCTTATCCAATTTATCTCAAATTGTGCACAAAAATCAAGTATTATGTAGAAATCAACTGGCAAAATTTTGGTACGAATCCAAAATGGCGGTTTAATAAAATATTTAAAAATTCAGCCTGAAAAACTACATTACAAATTGTGTGCCATAACTAATTGTAGTATAAGATGAACTATTAAAAGTGTGGTACTAATTCAAGATGGCAGAACAAAATGGTAGCCAAATAACATTTTTGTAACCTGAAAAAACCACCCTCAGGTTTTACATATCTTCGCGTTTTAGCCTCCCTAGATGCCAAAAAAATATATTTTGTCAAGTCCGACTTTGGTTTGTCTGTCAGTTCGTACCATAGTTTAGAAACTACTCATCAGATTGACTTCAAATTTTAGGCAAAAATTAAGGCTCGTATTAGGATAACCAGGTAAAATTTTGGTAAAAATCCAATATGCCGCAACAAAATGGTGGCTTAGTCAAACGTAAGAAAATATTGGTAAAAACGCTAATTATCCATTTATCCCGAATTTTGCACACGTTGATTGTAGTTACTCGTTTGATTGGATATCAGTTTACTAATCAGATGCATCTTTATTTAGTATCTCCAAAAAAATCTCTAAAGTAATCTACATAATTGCATTGGTCTCTAATTAAATAAATATATACTCTTAGCTAAATTGCATCGCTCTAAATAAATCAGATGAAACTACAAATTAAAGCTGTCTGGGTCTCGGTATAACGCATCGCTTTTTTCCCTTCGCTAGATGTTAAATATTTGACAATTGACTTAGAATTCCTACAGGATAATTAACGGAGTTCAGAGGTTAGCAGGATTGTCGCTTAAATCCTATTCAAATTCCTAGGGATTGTGCAGGATATTCCTAATTTCCTTAAAAGCATTTAAGGGATTTCCTTTAGTCGAATTTGTTTTGTTGGGCGATTGTTCATCTAAGCAACTTTCTGGATTTAGAAATTTGAAACTAAATTAAACAGAGGTATCAAATTTACAGTTTTAAAAACTTGCAAAATTAACTAAATTGAGAAAACATATATTGGAAAAAAAATTTTTATTCTATATTTCACTGTTCTTAAAGTATAAGATTATTAGATTATTTTATTAGATTCGAAGAGTTTTAATATAAGTTACAGATACGGCCTATTTAATTTGCTTAAGCTTGTATATAAGTCTATACGTTTATATACAAGCAGAAGAATTTGTTTGAAAAGAAAAATAAATTAAAATCGTTAATCAAATAGGGGTAGATTCACAATAGCCTACTTATCATGTTGTAGACATCTCTGATTACTCCTTTTAACTGAAGATGATCCTGACACACTTTTCCAATTTTGCCAGGTTATCAAAAATATAATAATCCGACGATCTACCTACGATGAAATCTACGATCTTAAATGTACTTTCCTTTAAATGGCCATAATTTAAACAGGTAACTGGAGTGACGCTAATTTACACTTATATTGTGAAACTCAAACACCTCATACACAATATCCAGAAATGGTCAATATGTGATCTGGGATATTATTCACTTTTTTTTATTTGACGGAAACCTTATACAGTAGTAAAACCACTGATTGCGAAGGTGATTCAAATATAAACGGTAATTTTTTAAAATATATTTATTGATTAATAATTTACCGAAGTGAAACCTTTTGTTTTTCTTTACATTGCTTCCTTCACGCTTAACAATTTTTGCCAACGATTTGGAAACTTGAACATTCCTTATTCAATAGTTTGAGGGTGCGTCGTCAACTAACTCCTTACACGCAATTCTTTCATGAGCGCAAAAAAAGTTGTCGCAGGGTGACAAATCTGTACTCCAGGGAGGGTAGACGATTGATTTAGAAGTCTTTCTCAGATCTCCAACCTAGTCTGTTTTTTATTACCGATTATCAACCTAGGAACTCATTGAGTACCAATAATACAAGATGTTCGTAGACAATGGTATGAGTACTACCAACGCTATTATGCACTTTTGCTGCGATCTCGTCAACTGTCAATCGGCGATGACCTTCGATAAGCTTTCAAACGGTACGGATGTTCTTATCTGTGACATTTGACCTTGAGGGTCGATCAAGAATTTTATTTTCTACACTTTTTCGGCCACGCATTAATTACCTAGCCCAAGTATATACTCAGTTATGGGACAGTGCAGTCTCCCTAAATTGAGTTAAAATTTCCGAGAGTTCAACCTCTTCTTTGGCTAAAAGCTTTATAATAACACCTTATGCAACAGACATGCCTGTACTGAGGACAGAGTAGAGCGAACCAGCTAACCAAGCTAGTTCCCCCTCCTTAACAGAGTGACCTTCAACCCCTCACTCCACCATCTAGCTTGGAACTGCTTGCTGAGTACAGCTGAGTACAATAACAAAATTATATTTGATCACCCTCGTAATAATACTTGAAGGTTATTCTAACGAATTTAACAGAGAGTCGGTTTTTCAACAAGACAGTATTATACTCACTTTAACCAAAATATTAGTCGATATGTGGAAACCGTTTATTCAAAATGTTGAATTGGTCTTTGGTCTTACCGAATAGCCAGCCGAGTATCCCGATTTAGCACCGATGGATTTTTATTTTTCTCGTAAAAGGGAAGTATTGTAATCGTGAAAAAATCACACTCCGAGATTATTTCAGATCTTCATGTTTCAGGGTCCCTAGGTGACGAAAGACATATTTTCTCGATTCTGTCGGTCCGTCTGTCTGTCTGTCTGTCCGTCCGTCTGTCTGTCTGTCGGTCTGTCTGTTCGATTCACGGCATATAGGGATGACCTGGTAAGATTTTGGTGAAAATCCAATATGGCAAAACAAAATGACGGCCTACTGAAATGTTAAAAAAATTATTACTAAGAAAGTGCTTATCCAATTTATTTCAAATTGTGCACAAAATTCAAGTATTATGTAGAAATCAACTGGCAAAATTCAGCCTGAAAAACTACTTAATGGACAATATTACATTACAAATTGTGTGCTATAACTAATTGTAGTATAAGATGAACTATTAAAAGTGTGGTACTAATTCAAGATGGCGGAACAAAATGGCGGCCAAGTAACATTTTTGTATCCCTAAAAAACCCCCCCAGGTTTTAGCCTCCCTAGATGCCAAAAAAATATATTTTGTCAAGTCCGTCTTTGGTTTGTCTGTCTGTTCGTACCATAGTTTAGAAACTACTCATCAGATTGACTTTAAATTTTAGGCAAAAATTAAGGCTCATATGAGGATATCCTGGTAATATTTTGGTAAAAATCCAATATGCCGCAACAAAATGGTGGCCTAGTCAAGCGTAAAAAAATATTAATAAGAACGCTAATTATCCAATTTATCTGAAATTTTGCACAAAATTCAAGTTTTATGTAGGAATCAACTGGTAAAATTTTGGTACGAATCAAAGATGGTGAAAGAACATGGCAGCTTAATAAAATATTTAAACATTCAGCCTGAAATAACTAGTTAATGAAAAAAAAATGAATGAAAAATTTGTACACATTTCGAGAAATGACAAAAACGAATAATTTTCAAGAAGTCAAAAGGAGTTATCTACAAAAAAGAGTCGAGATCTATTTGACGATTAAATCGCAAAAACCAATTATTCTACAGGCAAAAAATCCTTTTAAGGTAACCGAAGATAAAATTTTAATCGCCAATCGACTAGAAGATATTTAATATGTTTATTCAAACCGGTACCACTCGATATCCTGTACCGTACCCGCGTTTTTTGCTCCCGCGCGGCCAATTTGCGCTACGTCTTCTAATAACAACTTCATTATCGTGGCAGAGTGTTATCAGAAAGTGTCTACATAATAAACGCCGTGAAATCATTAAAATAATTGTAACACACTCGATCGTAGAAAAATTCCAGTAATGATCGAGGCCGCCAAAGGGAATAAGGCAATAATAAAATATTACATCGGAAACGTCTTTTTGAAACTAAATGAACCGAACATAAGTAACAATTTTAATAAGACCAGCGTAATTTCTATAAGTAAACTATGATTGAACGAGATCGAGCGACGACCTTAAGGTCGTCCGACAAAGACTTTGATAACTGCTTTGATGTCCTTTCGAAAAATCGGCCTTTTGTAAATAAGTCGTAATAACGACACTTTGTTCGTGTTTGTTTATTGCTCAGCCAGCGATAGGAAATTGGGGTCTCTGATGTCTAAGGTCAACTTGAATAACTAAAAGAGGCATCTCTCTTTGCTGCTCATATATATTTAGATGGCAAAATATGTTTATTTGGTAGGGAATAGGCCGGATCAATCATATTTTTGAAATAATTCAAATATAAGCTAGACAATAACGAATTATTACAACAGCAGTTATTCGTGTTCCGAGTAGCAGTAAATATGCATTCCTATTAATAAGATAAATGCAAATACAATTGTTACGTACACGTAACACACATTATGGATTGGTGTCCGTTTCTTTTTTGTCCGACGACTTAAAAATTCGCGATTCGTTTGACAGCCAATCGACATCGAGTTTAATTAATTCAAAATTTGAGAACACACAAACTGCGGTCAAGATTTAAGCTGGTAAAACTTCTCTAATAAGGACATTTTAATCACTTACTAGCATAGTAGAAATAAACTAGTAGCGCCACTCTCCCAAATATTTTCTGCCTGCCGACATAATTCGGCAAATTGTTGGCAGTAAGCAAAGCGCTTCAGCTGAGTCGGATTGGTCAAAATGAGTATGTTACTGTGTGCTGCTGTTGGGTGTCTGGACACGTCGAGAAATTGTTTATATTTTCTTTTATGAATTATAGTTTAGATCTTCTTATCGGAATATTTCAAATAAAACATACAATATGTTTCTATTTAATATTTTGAACAAATTTCTGTTGTTACGTCACGTAAACGTAACTTAAACGTAAAGCAGTGAAGCTGAGTATTCTTGACCATATGGGTTATTAAAATAAAATGAAAAGAGGTAGTATTTTAAAATCTGTATATACAAAAATAGTAAATAGTTATTGAGGAAATCTTGAATTTTTGTCACCTCCAGCTTTTAGCCTCAATTCTAATTTTCTAACTAAAATGTGGATTATGTGATAACAATGGAATTTATACAACAAAAAATCCCCTAACTGATATATTACTAAAAACCCACTAAATAAAACATTAAATGGATGTTAAAATTAAAATTGATATATGTAGTAGAAAATCTCTAAAACAACATATTAATTCTTGATTTTTTTAGAATATTCTAAAGTTTTATTCCTCCCATTTTTAAACTCTTACCAATTTCTGAATTGAAATGTTATATAAACTGTACAACCTATTTTTTATTTAAATGGAAAGTTTTACGTGTCATATTTTAAATCTGGTTTTGCGTGCCCAAAATTGTTAATTTAATTAATATATATAATAATTTTATACGCTTATTTAAGTCAGAATTAACGAATTTGTACCTCTAAAATATCTGAAAATATAATTGTTTGTTCGCCGGAAGCATTTAAAAACGTAACACACCAAATTATTTCCATAAAAAAAAACACTAACATTAGAATTAAAAGTGTGTATACCCAAAAATCCTTAATAAGAAAATATTAAATTTTTTCTCATTTCATGCCCCTTTTAAATCGTTCATCTAAATTGATTATGCCCAAAATCATCCATCAAAAATTGGTTTTTACACGTTATGAGAAACTTGAGACATTTAAGACGATTTAGTTTAAAAAAATAATATTTTTGCCGTATTTGTTCTTATCTTGCAGATGCAGAAGTACTATTGCTTACATGAAAGGTTTTTAGAATATTCCGATTTCCCGTAATTTTTCAAACGATATTTTGTATTTTATTGTGTGTCCATATTTTCCTAAATACATCTCTGGCTAGTGCCTGACTTGCCTTTGCCGGCCGTGGCATTCCGAAACCTTCGCAATGCACCAGTAATCGCGCGACGCGAAAAAAATTTGGCAGAAATAAAGCAAAGGATTTGTCGAGGAGTGGACCTACTAGTTTATTTCTACTATGCTTTCTAGCTGGTCCGGCAGACCTTGTTCTGCCTTTCCGTTAGATAGCGCGATCAGTTTCCAGTGAGTCCAGAATTTTAATTCATTCACCACATCGTCCAGAAATGCTATTGAAAAAAAATATATTGGTTTTATAGAAAAAACAACGCAATAAAACAATACAAAGAATAGCGTAGGAAGGTATCGGTAACCAGACGATCATTTAAAAAAAAATCAAGTAAATTGGTAAAATACAACTATCTCAGCATCTTGCTGAAAAATCTGGCTTAGTGTTTTAAATACATATATTAAACTGCGATCCTACAAGTTATGCCCATACTGTTCAACTGAACTGCAGACCAATTGCAAACTTTCTGCCATGAGAATTAAAGGACATTAAAACAATATATAGCAAGGATTAGTAATTATTTATTTTAATTGTGTTATGGCTATAACATGTCATTTTATAACCTCTTACGCCTAGAAGCCTTCCTCTAAGAAGAAATGATTGTACATCGACAGTAAAATACTACCACCTAACGAATAAAAGACGCGCTCTCAATCTGTCAATTCTTCCGGTGTCGGGATCTAGTGAGGTTTCATGTGTTGGGTAAAATTAATTTAAATAATTTGTTTAAATTTCTAGTCTCTCCATGGAACCCAAAAGCTTTAGTTTTTGACAGTTGCTCGTCGAGTTATCTTAGGAACGTCGACGGATCGCTAGATATCATCCATTTTGTAGTTTAAGGTATTCTGGTTCTATATTATCACTTAAAAAATAGATCAGTATAGCTACGCTGTAGATCGAACAAGACACGGCAACGTCCAAAACCCTCTATCCGAGAAATTAACGCGCAATGTTGCCAAGTGTGTTGAGGTGTTGACCGCAGACTTTTGCAAAGATAATTTGCGGTATTCCCCCGATGTATATATTTTTCGTGGCAGCTATATTAACCTTTATTAACCTATATTAACCTATGAAAACGCCAACGATTCGTTCCAAAAATAACTATTTGGCTATATATATTGTTTTCACCAAATTTTATTGATTATGAAAAACCCGCTTGTCTTATTGAAGATGTGTTTAGTAAGAAGAAATTATTTAGCTTCTTTTTGTGTAAAAAAGTGACAATTAGTTTTTGTATTGTTTTAAAAATGTTAAGGGTGAGTCATTCTATTTTGACACCTAACTGCAGAGTTTATTAAAGAAGATAGAGAAAAAGTATAAATATAAAAATTGGGGCTTCTTTTAAGCCGCCATAATTCGATACGAAAATAATATTATCTTATACTTTTATGGCAAGTAATGTTGCAGTTAAACTAAAATATAATCAATCAATATAATCAAAATATATATTTTTGAAATCAGTAGAGAATGGCGTTTCATAAAAATAAACAATATATAAGGTAACCCATTAAAAAAAAAAGATTTTCTTGTTCTACATTTTTTCTTTATCTTTGTTAATAAGTAACACTGTAGGTGGTTGTCATAATATATTAACTCAGCCCGTACATACAGGTATCTCAAAAATTGAAAAAAGTTCCTCTTCCTATATAAGTTAAAAGGTTTAAACTACTTTTTGATTAAAATAATATTTAGCGTTGTTTATTTGATTTAGTTATTCATGATTTTGTAGGAATAAGTTTGTTTTCTATTAAAACGTACTCCTAGAAGCTTTATTTCAAGCTAACATGTATCAAGTTTTAACCCCAAAGATTAAAGTCAAATTCAATATTCCTCTTTTAACTAAAAGATCTCTTCTAATATTTAGTGATTGGAAAGGCCCCGTCTCCTTCCCGTTCGTGAATCGAGGGTTACCGCACGAAATAATATAATTTCAGTAAGCATTGAGTATTTGAACCAATTCTAGGCGTCCCATTTAAATGAGTTATCTATTACGCAAGCTATAGTAGATCTTTGTTTAAAGTCACTTGCTATACGCAAAATAGTAAACTACCCCACTAATAACTATTGGTAGACCAAAAAAACCTAAAAATAGAATCAACAGTCTGTAGCACATATTTCCTCCAAAATACAATACAGAACTAGATAATTCTTACAAAATAATTCGTTATTACCTTTTTTATTATTAGTCGTAAATTAAATTCTTATCAGTAGAATCAAAGAAGGATAATGCTACATATAAATGATCAATCGAATGTTAAATAAAACACCCCCTACTTTCTATATATAATTAAGTAGAAGGTAGTAAAAGTAAGGAAATGACGAATAATGCAACCACAAAATTGAGAGGGCACGTCTAAGGGCGGCACATAACTTTTCCAAGCGGTGACTCTCACATATACTCCCGTTTCGGACATCCAAAAATTTTATCTCAAATGTTCCCCATTAGAGCGTTAACAGGTGCAGGTATTTTCTGCACCGACCATTTAGGCTCAATTTTAATTATAGGTAATTTCTGCATCAAGAATAAAATAAAGAATTCTGTCAATGTAACGGTTTTTGGTACTTTTTATGGAGATTCTGATACATACGTTCAGTACCAGATTTTTTGCGTATTTTTTCTATAAAACCAATATGTTTTTCTTCAATGACATTTCTGGACGATGTGGTGAACGCGCTTCATATTCTTGTAAGTCTAACGGAAAAGGCAGAACAAGGTCTACCGGGCCAGTTAGCCTATATACAAATCTTTATATCACTTCAGGTCATCTTCACTACTAAATCGTCAGCTTAAATCATCTTTTAAGACACAGGAAATAAAACATTATTTTAACAGTTTACATAAGTCTTGTTCAATATAAATGTGCCTAGCTGCCAAATGAGTCTCCGATGAACCCACTGAGCCTTTACATTAGAAATGTAGACTTAATTGTACTCAAGGCCTTTAGAAAGTCTATAAACACGTAATCGTTTTAAGTATCTTACCATCAGGGCGGGTTTTGTAGCCATTACAGTTTAAAAAGTATATGAATGTTTGAACAAAATCTCAACACAATCAACACATTTGAAAAACTGATAAAATATTGCCTGTATGAGTGAAAGTAAAGCATTAAAAAATACCGATGATTGCATATCATTTTTATTATCCGTAATTACGAAATACAATAAAAATATATCTCACATATGACTGCGTTAATGTTAATTCGATCCCGTATTTCAACAAAATATATAAAACTGATTGAGTTTTATGTGTTTTAAATTAACGGGAAATGCTTTTTTCTTATCGAGATTTTATTGGCCAAAGCATTAAAATACATTTAAGTGAGTGTTGGCTTCTATCCGTGAGAATTTTCAGTTTTATTGCGAACATTAGTTCATTAGGAAGATATTTTATGTTCTGAAAACTGAATAAAATTACATAAATGATAACCAACATTGCATTTCGTTCACACCAGAATACCAACTTATCCAAATTAGACAATTAATAAATATTGAAATCAACAACAACAGTGCGGCAGAAAAAGGAACCGCTTTCTTCATTTTCAAATTTCCAAGAAAATTACCTTTATTTCAGACGTGTATATCCAATACATAATCTAGAAAACAAAAAAAAAACACGTGCTATAATAAATTTTCAAAGTTTCCTTATAATTTTATTTATGTTAAATGATTTTTGATAAAAATTTTTTAGGTGGTCACTATTAGGCATACCAAATTGTATTTAACAAGACAGCATTTTAAAATTTTTTTCCATTTCCAAAAAGTTTACGTCTGTGTTTATCAAAGAATTGTAGACTTTTGCATAATCTTAAAGAAAAAAACAACATAATTTTACCCGGGAAATTTTTTTCGTCGGTAAATAAGACCTTGAAAATCGACGCGTTTTTTACGGTCAATTGTCATATCTTGTAATTGGCCGATCATTCTACTCGTTTCCTAGTTTAATGAGGTGTCTTTCGGTGATCCACATCGACCTGTCACACTGCAGATATTTATTTTTACAATGACTATTTTCAAAATACTGATTTAGATGCGTTATGCTATTCTGTGTATTTATATTTATTATTTGAAAATATATGTAAGTCGAAAGTTCAGTCTTACGGTAATAGATGGCACGACCATTTTATATGTTAACATAATTCCTGTTTTGTATAGTGACAGTGGCGTAGTCATCCTATTAGTCTAAATCAAAACCAAAACAAAAAATTATAAACTTCCGTTTTTATAAAAGCACTTACAGTTAGTTATCATATCGACATTTATTACATTATAGATACAGTTTTAATAAACCATTTCATTTCATAAAAAATAAAAATTTACCCCATCAATTAAATGTCGAGAGAAATGAACTCAAAAGAAAATCTAATCGTATTTTTGATCAAAAAATTAATTTTATTTAATGTTTTACTATAAATAAAATAACGTTTATTTTATTTTTGAATATGAAAAACGATATTTTATGGGAAAATAAAATATTTGACAAACTAAATTGAATTTTTTATTTAGGAATTAATTTCTTAGTGCCATTTGTTAAAGAATAAAAAACCTGTATTTTAAAAATATAACAGATTATTTGACGATTCAGTCTATTAGATACAAATATCTAAAATTCGACAGGCTTATTAGTGACCACTAGAAGTATATTTTCAAAATCAAAAATTGATTACACTCATGTAAAGTTATGCAGAAAATTCTAAAATTTCTTATGTCGTGTGGTTTTTGTTGGTTTGTAGTTTGTATTGGACATCAACATCTGAAACCAGCGCAGTTGTGTCTGAAATTTGAAAACGAAAAAATTGTTTTTTATTTTGTTCTTATCGAACTCTCAAAAGACTAAAACTTTTTTGTACCAAGAAAACACCTTAGCCTTTGCAAAAGATTTGTTGAATAAGAACTTCACTTAATCTGTCTTTTGATGAAGCGTCGGCATATAGTGTATACCTAGTTTCTTCATGAAAGACCTATAAAGTTTTGATGTTCCAGTGTAACACAATCTGACCAACTTAAAAATCTGCCTTTCACGAAATAACTTATTCCAGTCGTCGAATTGTGTTTATTTTGGCATTATATTGAAACCGGTAATTTTCATTGTGCCATCTCTAGATATTATGAAGGAATACAATGAATAGGAGTTGTTCAATGTATATAACAGTGATTTTTGTAGGTTGTACAATATACAACAATTAAATCAGTTTTGTAATAAGTAAATACTCAACAGTAATAGTCAGTAAGAAAAGCGGTTTTCTTGGAATCATTGTGCCAGTGCTTTAAAACAAACTTGCAGTGAACTTCCCGATGTTACAAGAGTAGTCCATGTATTAACATGTTGATTTGTGTTACCTGAAATTATTACTATACACATTTAAACACATGCAAATGGAATGTGTTTCTTGGGTACTTCACAAAGTCGCAACTTCTCAAGTTAGATAGATTATGTTTTCACAATACTTCAAAATGTTTTGGGCCTTTCATGAAGAGCACAGACAGATTGTGCTTCATGTTTTTTTTTAATATGCCGACCCTTAAAACTACGACATATATATAACATAAGATCAACGCGATAGTACTTTTTTAAAAACTTATGTCACACACCATCCAAATTGGTTGCTCGCTCTATGTCTTGTAAAAGCTCACTTTATAGTGAAGTAGTAGTTAATAGTATATTAAGTAATACATGTTGTAAAACGCATGTTACCCAAGATTCAAAAAGTTACGAGTGCGTAATTATTTGCAATACGCCTTACGTCCTATACTTTACCTACAACCACCACTTGAGAATTTTACTAAATATGTAGATATACTTTTTCGAATAATAAAATTTACAATTAATTAAAACTTCTTATTATCCAGTCGAAAAAGTTGGTCCGGATTTTGTATTTGACAGCTGCTGACAGACGATTGCGCGATCATGGCCTACTCACAGAATATTGAAGGTCCCGCATACATATATTCATCTGAGCGTTTTGTTTACGGTGGCCGTGCATTTGATTTACGGCGACTGTGCGATTTGTTTATCGTGTTTAATGAGCTATTTACTGAGCCTGTAGGTCCTCTGTTTTTGTTTATTCTCTATAGTAGTCCCAGGTAAAATTGTTTTAACACTGTGTGATCTATACAAGAAAACGATCGTTTATTGGAGTCCTGCTATCTGTAAATGTTAACATAAATGTTAGTAACATTAACATTTTTTCTCAAAATCTAAAAATTTCGTATGGATTAGGTTTAGAAAATTCAGACGAATAGTATAAACAGTTCATATCTATGAAACTAATTAAAAAAATAAATTTTACTTAAAACTTTCACTACATTAAAGAAAGTAAACTCATGCCATATTTCGCCTTCACACAAAATTTCAAGGTATTTTTATAGCTAATTTATTTAAGTACATAACAAGACGAAGAAGAAAGATAAAATCTCGGATAAAACTAATCAGATCAATAAAATTGCGATAATAATCGATATTTCGGCTTGGCGGCTTGGCGGCTTGCCGATTACATCCAATACGCTGCGACATATCCCAATTCTTGCCTTTCATTTTACTGTATGCAAACTCTTACTATTATTTTGACATCTTTCTCGTACTCGTATAAATGCACTGCTTTTGGTTTATAATAGAGACCCTATTTTGCTTTTCTGCTAACTCTTATTAAATTAAAATTATTTTGGGTAGCCCGGCACTATTTTTAAATTTTTTTAGTTTATAGAACATAAAAAACAGCGATTAAAAATAGTTTGGAGGATTCTGATAACGGAAAATGCTTGTGCCTATATTTTATTTACGCCACTGATTTAATGCAACTGTTTACAGTAACAAAAAGATTTATCACGGAGAACACAGTTTGTAGGCATTTTTTTCTACTGAAATCCTAATCAAAAATCCGCGACATAAAATTATTAATTACGATTTTTCATGCACCGCTAACCAATCAAATCCGAATTGATTAGTGCTCAATTAAAATTCGCCTAGTCGTTGAAATGTCAATTTCGATACAGAAGTAATTTGTCACCCGACGAGGTCCGATCGACTTCGAGTTAAAATCCAGATAGATCAACAGCGTACAACAATCTATTAAGTAAAATGACCTGACTTTTCGATACACGTTCAGATACTTATCTTTTTTTAGTAAGAACGCCTGTCTTTGTTTGGTTATATCGGAGAAATGGCCTGTGTTTTGCTTGAGATACTGGGCTGATAAGTTTGAAAGAATGTCGGCCTATATAATGAATATGAATACCAGAGGATCGGGGAAATTTGTGCTTGATGACAACATACGTTTGTTTTAATTTTTACTTGTAGTCTAATATAACTACGCCAGCAAGATGACTCGTTAAAGTTGCAGCACTTGTATTCCTTGGGCCCTTTGTACAGAGTGCTTGTGGGACATTATTGTACTTGGTAGAGGAGCATCCGTTAATATGACGTTGGAAGACCTGCCGTCTTTCAGAAAAAAATATACAATGTCGAAGCTTATAATAGCTTTCTAGAAGTTAACGCCAGCTAGCATCGAAAATACTGCTATTCAAAGCTTTCTAAGATTTTTGCCCAACAAGATCCAAGAACAGTATGGAAATACATAAAAACTTAACAAAACAAGACGTAATTTCGATCGAGGTTTGAAGAAATTAAGAAAGGGGTAGGAATGAAAATGCTAATAGAGACGTTGTTCACAGAATATTTTGCGCCCTTCCGTTGAGCCAAATTCCCCTAGTCATCTATTTCATAGAATTTGAATTATATTGTTATTCATACTGTTGCAAAAAGTAGACCACTTGAAGTCTTATCTACATTATACATCCTCTGCATCTCAAAAATTGTGCTTTTCCATGGCACGACCCACAGGCTTATAATATTTAATCAATTCTTGTCAATTGAAATATTTTAAAAGTTCTGTTTTTCAAATATTTAAATATGAATAAACGTCAGAAATTATATGCTGACTCAAAATATCTCAATTCGTTATCAATGATTACTACAACCGCATGGTCATGTAGAGGATAGTTCAGTAATCATCAACCTTTTGGTCTATGAATACAGAAACCAAAAGATATCAAGGGTTTGGAAGGACGTGCTCCTCAGGTTCAGTGTACATTGATTTTCTCAATTGAATGTGCAATCATATTAATACCATCAACGGCATTTCAGCACATTTTATGTCCTTTTAAATTTATCTATTGTTAACATTGACTATTTTGTACATAGTGAACTGTTAATTTAGGCTGGTGATATACAGATTTTTAAGTGTTTCATGAGGGTTTGTAAAACGGAGCTCTAATAAGATAACTTTGAATATGTCCGCGGAAGAATGTTGACTGTTTGGTAGAAACTAGGAGAAAAATTTAGGCATTATGTTCAATAAAAAAAGTTGTAGATCTATATTTCTCTATTCTTGCAACAAAGTAGTGTACTGCTAAGTTCTGTCAAACCATTTAGGTACTGAGAAAATATCATCTGAGGGTGGTGATTGCGAGATCTTGCGAATCATACCTTACATACTTCCATAGAAGAGAAATAATTATAACTGTGTTTTCATTGATAGATTAATTTCCTATCTAATGTACCCTGGTTAAATATTGTAAATTTTTCCATGAAGACATCAAAAACTTTAGAAATATGCATGCATTTCGCCCAAATAGGCGCAGCGGTTTTCTGTACATATCGTCTACACAAAAAATTGCGACTTAGATCATATGTTACCTAAGCTGACAGTCTACAACTAGATTTCTTCTTGGTATCTCCAGATAGATCACTGATGCTTCTTTACTGAGGCATTTGTTATTTTGCCTAGTATGTACTGTTGTAACTGACAACAAATATGATTGGCCACCTTTGTTGCTTTCACAAAAACTAAAGACATTGTGCTAATTATGGAGCGACCTCTCAGTGTTTAATTAAATCCACATGACTATTTTATTAAAACTTTGAGAAAAGTAAATTAGCCAAAATACCTTGGTCTTCAGTAAAAGTTATTGCTTTAAAAACTTCACTCATCAAACAAATCCAGAAATATACGTATTTAGTTACTATCTAATAACAGTATATTTTTAAAATGTATTACTATCTACTATATGGTACATGAGTATTTCGACTGTCGTTACTATATCTCTATTTCACAAAAATGCAATAACATACAGTAATTACTTTAAGCATTGACTTATATAATTCAATGCTTAATTATATATATAAAGTCAATGGTATTGGCTTTATATAGGAAAGTCAATACTTTAAGTTACTTTATCGCAACAGTCTTGATCCACGCTGTCTTAAGACCAATAGCCCTTTTTTATCGTACAATTTTAACCCATTATTAATTTGGCAAAGTTTGAAATTATAGGGGAAGATGGCCAGGTCTTGGATAATATACAACTGATATTTATTCACCTATATTACAGTATTTCGTCCCCCAAAATCTTAAAACACTCTACAATTAACCACAATTTACAATTTTCCTGAACTAATCGTTAAAAAATTATCGAACTAAACAGGAAAACTTTCGCTTTCATATTTGTTCAATCATTAAAAGGTCGATCGTTTATTTCAATTTTGCCTTATTAAAATTTTATTTGTAGGTGCTAACGATAACTTATCTATCGACTGGATAATTGGGCAATTATTATTAATAATTCTATAATCAGTTACTATGTTTTTCTATGCCACGTCAAATATGTTGAAGACTGAGAGAGTCACTGCGCGTTGTAATGCTTTTCAAAATTTGTGGCCATATTGAAAAAATCTTGTTTTTTGATTAATTTAGAAATCATAGGTTTTAAATTAGACCATTTTAAATTTGAATTAATATTCGATCTTTCGCCTTTGACTACATGAGGCATCAGGGATTATTACTCAGCGATATGTGTTCAAAGGAAGGAAAACGGTACATTAGGACATTCTGTATATAGAAAACCTACGCATACAAATAGATACTTAAATGCAAATTACCACCATCACTTAGCACAAAAACAATCGGTGATTGCACCGAAGACAAACGAAAAATTAGAAAGCCTATTACATGTTTAAACATATAAAAGACTTCAACAGATTTACGGATATAGCCGACAGGTGGCCGATAGCGTAAAGTTTTAAGTTTATATCTGAGTTGGCCTGGCCTCGAATCCTATGTGTGTGCACGACTTTTCAAGTCGGCAGCCAATTTTAGTGGTAATACAATCCAACACCAACAAGTGTAAATGTATCTGCTTCATGCGCCACTACATTCACGCTTATTGATGCCGAATGTGGGTGGATAGAAGTTGTTGATGTAGATACACACTTGTCAGTCGGTAGCTCACTTGGCAAAGATCAAACAAAATTATCTTTAATTCGTTCATCTGGGTAGCGGGGTAGCTTTAGAGTCCCAATAAACGCTACACTTTTGATTTGAGATATAAAATTGTGGTTCAACATTGGTAAAAATCATGTAAACTTAGGTTTTACATATGACCAAATTGCATATTTTAGACAGGCCTAAAATTTAAATAGTACTTTTATTTTGCAATCTTACAACCTTTTTGATATTTACTGTTTTTTGTTATTTTCTTATTATTTTTCGAGAAATATGTAGTGCAGAAGTATATTTTTAAATATGTTAAATAAGCAACGATAAGACATTGTAGCAATTTAGATTTATTTTGTAACATGTAAATAAATCTAAAGAATTGAGGCCTTCAAAACCTACAATCTGCATTTTTTGAAAAAATGAGTTAGGATCAGACTCCTGTAGTTTTTATCGTAAAGGCATCATTAGACATTTGCAACGATCGAAACTTGCAATATCCCAGAAAAATCCAGGTTTGTTACAGAACTCTCAATCTCCAACCACTCTGATAAGTTTTAAAACTAGCAATATCCTTTCTACCAAACAGGCGAGGGGTGTCGTGTCACGTGATCTGTCATATATTGTTCCCTATTTCTTCATTTTAGAATAGTTTTTTAGTATTGACTTGGTTTAATTGCGGTTATATTTTTAATTATTAGTAACAAATTTATTTTTTAAATATATTTAACACATTGTTAAAAAAACACTTGAATATCAATGGAAGAACTTTGGTCTATCGGAATTTTATAGAATCGTATTAGATCAATGGTGACGAAGTTAATGAGGTGGTTGCGAATATTTAGAAAAGGTCCTCGAGTTTAGACGTGAAGTTGCCTATATTTTGTTGTTTAAATTTGAAACACTCTTTTAAACTAATGGAATACTGAAAATAAATTTTGAAATCCTAAATGAAGTGTTAATATGAAAATTCACAATATCCCTGAATATGTTGAAACATTGACAAACTCCAAAAAGTTTTTTGCAGTTTTCTCAAAACTGTAATTTTTTTTCTAGTATGGAAAGGTGTTCTTTAATATGATATAAAAATTTAAGCCTCAGAACTTTTAAATCGAGTTGTAGTTCAATAACCATCGAGGGTAGTTCAAGCGAATTTCATGTGAAACATTTTTGCCAGTTACCTCAAGATCGTTTAATGTGGAGATTGTTCGTTTTGAAACTAGAGGTCTTAACTGATAAATAAACGATAATATTGGTAGCTCTATAGTAGTGTTCGAAAAATGCCATGTATCAAAAGTACTTGCACTTATTTTTAGGAAAAAATCCACTGTTTTAATTTTCCTCTGGGTAAAAATGCATAAACATTATTTCTAGATTTTTTTTTATATAAATTACATATAGTATACAATAGTACAATAATCAAATCTTAGCAGATAAAATAAATGGAACGCCACTGGTTGTTCTTTCATTTATTTAGTGTTACCAAATTGAAATACAGAACGTACAATATATTTTCTGTGGTATATGTTTGGACCTATATAGGATTAAATATTTTTAAGATTTTTGCAAAAATATGTAACAGTATGACACTGTACTAAATATTAATAAAATATAACTCAAGTGTGCAACATCTTGTACCTTATTATTACGGACCAAATGAAGTTTTTGCTATAACGTATTTTCTTTCTGTTGCATTTTAGTGTATAAATCTTTAAAAAGAATCATATTAGTAAGTTTTTTTCTGAGACTCAAACACTCTACAACTGCGTCAATTTCAAAATTTCTGAAATAGCTAATTCGAAAATTATACAAATTTTAAAAAGTAATTTCATTTGATCGTTTAAATATTCATCGCTCAAATTGACTGTTACTAGCTTTGTCTGTGTCAACAGAATTTATAAGTTACATTGATTAGATAATTGGAAAATATCTGTATATTAATTATTGAATCATTCTATGCGAGCTAAAAGGTCGAAATATTTCCTTTGTTTGACTAATTACACAGAGAATTTTGAAGTTATATAAGACAGTTTATTTAATAAATTAATTTCAAATCATCATTGACTTTCCTATTCCCTCTTTCCGAACAAATTTTGCAATAACTCTAGTGAAAATTATTTTTTCATAATTAATTCAAAATGCATTTGAAAAAAGACATCCGTGGCTTTTCAAATTTCGCAAAAACTATGAGTACTGCTGAAACAAACATCAATACTTTTTTAGATAAGAATCTGCCCTACATTTTTTGATTAAGTGGTTTTGCTCTATCTGTGATAATTTAAAAGATATTGGACAAAAACCTTTTATTTTTGGAGATTTTTCTGCTATCCGGGCGGCCTCCATAAATTAAATAAAAATATTTCATCAGTGCAAAAAAGTACACCATTATGTTTTTCCTGTGACAATATCTAAAACAGTCACTAGTGACCGGACTATAAAAGCAAATACATTATTTGAATAGTCAGAATTCTAGAGTAGAAATCATTTTTGTTGGCAACGAGAAAATTTTTTATTCTTTTATACCAATTTGATTGGCAAGGTAAAGCAACTTGCAGAATTCAATTTAAGTTGTGAGTTATTTTGGAAACAGCCAAGGATATTATTATAATTTCAGCAGATTTACGCTTGAAACAATCGCAGGCAAAAATAAAGCAATCAATCCACATCAACCAAAAACAGCAAAAAGAAAAAAGACGCCAAACAAAAGACAACATACATAAGTGGACAGGATAAACCGAAGACATGAGACGAGCAGCGCCTGAAACAAGCTAGAAAGAGACGCGAACACGGGCGGCTTTGCACATAGACCTGAAAGACACAACATTTCGCATTTAAATGCGAAAATTATGCGCATTTTGAGGTTAAACGACTCGGCTTATAGTCGTCGAGACTTGCTAATTATTTTTACGAAAGTAATTTTAATATTTCCAACCTCACACCGTGTGGCGATTTTTATAGATGTATAAATAATATTTAATATTATTTTTGTATTCGCCGAGCATTGCCGAGCGGCTGTTTTGAAGTCCTTTCGGACGTCGTAAAGAATGACGATATATTAACGAGAAAATCGAGAATCAAAAGGTACTAGATCCGATGTTCGGGCAGGATAACGATCCTAATTTCACGATTATTTCGTTTCTGTAAAATTGATATCTTCATAAACAAAAACATGATTGATTATATGAAATATAGCTTTGAGTTAGCAAATTGTTGTAATATAGAGATAATTGGCAATAACTTATGTTTAGTAATTTTCTAGCCCTTTTAAATAATTTTGATTTTAAATATTTTAATCAGGTCAGAGTGGGACAAATATCTGCAAAGGCATACATACTCAAACTAATGATAATGTTTGGAAAATGCTTTCTAAAAAGATCCAAATATGTTCTACTTCAATCAAAGGCAAATCCAGACGTGACGTGTCGGCAAACAAAATATTCACAAGGTGACATGCGCACTTTATTTCTGACAAATTATTTAATTATTAGGATATTTGGCCACATTTTACAGTAATAGTTTTATAAGACACGGTTTTAGTGCAAGGCTGAACAAAGGCATTAATAATATAGAAGTATATGGTAAAATTACCTCTATAAAAAGTATAAATATTCCTAGTATTTCATATATAACATATACAGGGTTATTCACGCAACCCGTTTTAATTCCAAAATTTCAAATTTTGGAATTAAGGTAAGGTCAAGGGGCCCTTCTTTTTTGAGATATTTTCAACTTCCTGTCACTTCCGGTTTAACCGGAAGTTGGTATCAACTTGCTTATTATAAATGGAACACCCTGTATTTTATGATATTTTTGAATTCTACGGAGAATTTTAATGCTATTTTATGTAGCATGTCCTATACCTAAGTTTAAGCGTTCTTAAGATATTTGACCTTGAACCGAAAATGAGCCTTCGGGGTACCAAATTTTAAAATCTCATATTTTTGTGTGTTTTGAAGATATAATCTTCATATTTTGCAAACGATCGGTAAATAATATTAATACATCTCGTGGCGTTAATTAAACACACGATACGTTTTCTCCAAAATTTTATAACATTCTCCATGAATATCAGCGTTTGAGTATTCTTCCATTTCGATTTAGAAGATTTAGTTTATCACTGACAGCTTTCGATAAATAACGCATACTAATCATCTGTCATATTTGATATTGGATCTCAATTGTTTTTCCATGGCTCACTGTAACGTGATAATTTCGGACTTATAGCATGCTAATAATAATATTAAACTATTTAAATAATTATATAATAAACAAATTTTTAGATAATAATACTACTAAATATTAATCATTTTTGAATTTACAATTTTGCTTTCCTATCACGTTTGTCTTTTAAAACTACGAAAACTTCTTTTAATGCACTATGGATTTAATATGTTAATGATTATTCTTGTGCGATTCTGCCGTTTCGATTTTTAGAGAACAGAATTTTGGATTCAGTTAGTGCGAACTGAAATAAAACAAGTATATTAGAATTACACTGTATAGGTCCGCGCAACTGATCGATGTGTCACGATATCTCCAGGTCTCGTTTATCAATAGCCTGGCTTACGGTTCGATTATCGATTTTTCTGTCGTTAATTTTGGAAAGGTACCGCGGTGGAAGTGGACGGTCGGGGCAGTTTCCTCGGTCTCCTGCACACATCGCAGTATTCTATCAGGCGCATTTGGTCGTATCGTAGGTTCCTACAAAAGAGGGCGCTACATTGTCAATTTTGGGAAAGAATTATTCAGATGAGTCGGATGCATTATGGCAGGTCTAGATTTTGTTATTATTTTCGAGGGCTTACAATGGTGTAATTTGGGGTTCTTTTGGAATGCCCAAGTATAGTTTTGTGAGTGATTTTTTATGATAAGTTTTCCGGTAATATTGCCCTCCGTGATGCCGACGTATTTCTAGTCATTTCTAGTTTTATCGACCGGTTCCTGTGGTTACAACAGCAATCTGTGACCGTAGTTGCCGGATCATGAATAAGTTTCCGATCCCGTGACTGCAGAATTTTTATATCGGATGTGACATTTTACCTGACTGTGGCTCTGAAACAATGAATTTTATATATTGTTTCTATTTCTCGGATTTGACCTTTGGATATTTAATTGACGGATATATGCTGTGCCTTTGGTGTTAAGTATGACTGGTTGCTTATTGATAAAGAATTGAAGTCTTAACTAGGATTTTATGAGTGGAATCGTGGCAACATGGCGAGACATTTTGGACCTGTTGCTCCAAAAATTTGTTCCTGCTTGGTGAGTCTCAAGTCAGCAGTGTGGTGCGCGGTCCATTTTCTGATGCCTTCATCATAATTTTCAAGTAGAGCCTGGCTTGATCGTATTTACGAGATTTATTGATGAGCATCTTTTGCGAAATAGTTCCTGTTTGGATTTGAAAGTTCTAAAGTTGTTATTCGGGCACTTTGGGGTTTTTTTGGACAGAGGAAGTTCGCACCCACGAGGGAGAATTGTGAAAATGGCCGCCACACTCTAAAATCCTCGTTCCACCATCTTTAGAGGATATCCTCCTGCTGACTTGCCATATTGGCACCTGGAATAGCAGATTCCGAGTCAAGACTTCGTAAGAAGCCCACTGCACTTGTCCAGACCATCGACAACCACTCGTTGATTCCGTTTTTAGCATTAGGCAACTGCTAGACCCAGACTCCATTTTGGTTAGAAAACCCTCAGAAGGAGTTATTGGGATTGCCAACTTGCCTGACCAGGCAAGAGACTCACTTTCAGCATCGGAGCTGGTGCTGCTCCCACCTGTATACGCCTGAGTCCAGGTGACGTTTCTTCGCCTGAAGGTCTGAACAGCTAACGGCCACAGCTATTGGAGGACGTCCAGATAAGTAACCGTAGCAAATAATTAAAATTTCAACTATTATATCTTTTGCAAGCTAAATTCCTCGATACAGTCAATTAGCCAATTTATTAATTTGTTCTTCATATTTACAAATTCAAATTTAAATTAATTTTTCTCACTAAAAATCAAAATCTATTTACTAATTTTAAACTAAACTTTTTACCTTATTATTGAGCTGACTGGCTTATCGAGTGGCCTTTAATAACTTGTTTTGATTCTATTTATAATTTTTGATGTATTTCACTGACTTGTATTTGATTTTGCACTCACGATTTATGGCGTCATAATATCGACCGTGGTACTATATTTTTATATATTCCTGCATACTGTTGACCATTGTCATATTTATATTTTTTTTATTATTCATTTTCTTGTGTACAATATCGATTTCTCTTAAGCTGCAGGTAATTTTAATAATTAAGATTAGAAGCTTAGTACATATTATAGCTGTATCGCTGTTGACCCGCGTTTGGACCATACCTACATATACTATTATTGTACTCGAAATAACTTTTGAAAAAAAAAACAAAAAGAACAACTTATTTGATATTAGTATATGATTTCAAACAAAATTTTGCGTTTTACTGCTGCTACCTACCTACAAGTGAGACCCTCATATCTTAATTAATTATTTGGTATTCTGTGAAGGTAAGCTCATTGGTATAAGATAATATTTTGGTTTTTCGTTGCTTGGAATCGCTAGAGTTGTGCAACACTGGGCGATAATTCGTAATTATTATCGGCCTAGTACTTCATTAATTTATTTGATAAAGTAGAGTAATAATTAATTACGTGGCGCAAAATATTTAGATCTTAACCCAGCCCTTCTCCACTGTTGCTGTCGGCCTCTACTATTATTCTCCCCAGCTTGTTCCAACTCTTAGGGTCTCCAACGCCTTGATGAATTCGAAATTCAGTATACTTTATTGATCATTAAATAAGTATCCGGTAAGTGAAAGTTTTTGTGCCATATCACCATTGGAACATGTAAACATTTAAGCAAATACATACAATATTTTTATAAAACCCAATTATTTCGAAAAGGGTTACGAATAGGTATAGGGAACCTTAATACAGTTCGATAGAAAATTAAATTCTACATTTGATAGTGCATAAAGTTATAGGGTGTCCCATTTAAAAAAACTGACTTTAGCGGTTTTGAAAATGTGAATGTTTGCCGCTGAATTTAGGACACCCTGTATAAAAATAGACAAATTCAATAAAAAAATTAGAAACCTAAGATTATTTACCGATCATCTGCAAAATATGAAGATTATATCTTCAAAACTTACAAAAATATGAGATTTTAAAATATGGTACCCCGAAGGCTCATTTTTGGTTCAAGGTCAAGTATCTTAAGAACGCTTGAACCTAGGTATAGGACATGCTACATAAAATAGCATTAAAATTCTCCGTAGAATCCAAAAATATCATAAAATACAGGGTATTCCATTTAAAATAAGCAAGTTGATACCAACTTCCGGTTAAATCGGAAGTGACAGGAAGTTGAAAATATATCAGATAAGAAGTACCCCTTGACCTTACCTTAATCCCAAAATTTGAAATTTTTATCTAAATGGCATCATCAAAAACTTTTAATGAACGGGTTGCATGAATAACCCTGTATACATTTTTCCAAATATACCCATTGACCGAGATAGAGGCTTCAAAGTCGTAGGTACCAATTAATCTACCTTTTCAGCTCTTACATCAGAACCGACTTGTATATTTAAATTAAACATAAATATTTCATGTAGGCCATAAAAACTCGTAAAGTTACACTACAGTGAATCCTTTACATAAAGAAAGAGTTCAAAGAAGGACTTGCCACCATACTCGCCCAACATTTTGACAGTTGTAAGTTTACAGGTTGAAAATTGGATATTTATAAACTTTTAAGTACATCTGTTCAGAACCGTAAGATAGGTTATTTGCGTTTTAAAAACAAATAAGGTTTACCAAAAAAAAAATTACATGCTTAAATGTTTTAATCTAAAACCCAAATAAAAAGGCAAATTTAACTAAAACATGTCACCTTGTATATCAAAACACCAAAAACTCGTTCCGCAAAAACCCACATTGTGTAAAAAATGTGTGAAGTCTTTTAATTTGATATTGGGCATGTATACAATTAAGATTAATACGAAAATCAACCGGTATCGAATCAGGCACTCGGAAAGGATTTTAATTGTCGTATATTTAAATTACATTACTTTGAAACTACTTTTCATGTTTATTTAATAACCAATACCTTTTAAACTGATATACGCGCCGCCAGATATGTAAAATTTCTGTCCAATTATTTTAGCAAGTCCTCAGTTTCACGCATCATTAGAAATAATTTTATTCTGTGCTGACACTTGATCGACCGATTTTGTTAGAATTGTAAATGCCGGTGGTTTGAATAAAATATACTTCACATTACCACTAAGTGGATGTTGTAGGTTACGTGTCTACAAGAATTGCACAAAAAAGACTTATAGTAAAAATTATCTGGCTCATTATATTTAATTTAGCGCACCTGTCTATACCATATACACAGTGACGGATCTAGGATGATGACAAAAGGAAAAGGTGGCTAAAAAATTTAGACATCTTGTAAAGTGTGTTTTATTAAATAACATAACTAAGTTAGATGAAGAAATTAATAAATAATTGATAATGCTTCGTAAAAGGGAAATATTGTATTCGTAAAAAAATCACCCTCCGAAACTTTCAGATCTTTACGTTCTGGGGTAATATAGCTAAAAAAACTATTTACCCGATTGACTTCAAATTTTGGTCAAAAATTATAAGTCATACGGGGATGATCTGGTATCATTTTGGTGAAAATCCAATAGGGCGAAACAAAATGGTTGCCTAGTCGAATGCTAAAAAAATAACTGCTCATCCAATTTACCTCAAATTGCACAAAAATCATAAACAGTGAAACCTCTCAACAACGGACAGTAGCCGTACCACAGAAAATGTCCGTTGTATAGAGGTGTCCGTCGTGAGGAGTGAACAAATTAAATACCAATGTAATTTTATTTAATAAAAAAATAATATGTTTAGTACAAATTATTAATACAATTGTTACTATATATACACCAACATCTTTTACATACATATATGCATACAATAAAAATGTACTACCTAATATAAAATATTTTACTACCTACATATACAGTTAAAATTTAAAAAAATATCAAGTGTTGTTTATCTTAAACTAGTTAATTTATTTTTAATTAATTTGAGATTCCATTTTAGTCGCAATTTCTGAGATTTTTTCCCCTAAAATAGAATCTCCAGATAAAATACAAAAGTTTTCAATATCTCTTAATATTTTATATGCTTCCTTAATGATCCTAATATTGGAAGAAATGATTTCTTCATCATCACTGTCAGATGAAATCCGAACGTTCTCACTATTTTGAAATTCATTGATGCACTCAGTAACAATTTGATGATTTTCCGTGAATAAACGTTCATCAATTTCTGAATATGAAGTTACGTCGGAAGAGAATACATTGATGTTTCTACATAATTCCGATAATGGCACATCATCTTCACTATCGTAGTCAACGTTTTCCTCGAGAATTGCGGAAGCAGTTATTGATGGTTTTGTATTCGACTTTTTTTCCATGCAGCAAGAATTCAAATCAAGGCACTTACAACATTTATGGATTTCTCTAATTGTTCGGTACATTCAGAATACTCCATGGATGACAAAAGTCGCTTGATTAAAAACTTTCTGTAGTGGTTTTTAAAATTTTGAATCACGCCCTGGTCCAATGGCTGGCAATGTGATGTCGTATTTGGCGGTAAGAAACTCCAGTTTTGGGTGATATGCAGCATTATCCAAAAATAAAAGTACATTTCGGTTTTGCCTCTGCATTTTTCGGTCAAATTTCATCAACCAATCCGACATGATATCCCTTATCATCAATGCTTTCTTGCTATAGGTAAAATAGTGAGTCTCTCCTTGCACGCTTTCCCGCCAGCACATGTTTCGCATTTTAAAGAAAACGTTTTATCGGCAAGGCGCGGAAAAAGAGTCCCGTTTCATCGGCGTTATAAATGTCTCTCGGTGCGTAGTTTTTGATAGTAGCACATAATTTCGTCCGCCAATCAGTTACCTGAATCAAGTCTACAGCCGCTGCTTTGCCACAGATGGATTTGAAAGAGATATTATGACGTTGACAGAACTTATCCAACCATCCATTTGATTCTTTAAAACCATCAACTTCTAGATTCTTTGCAATTTCTTCCCCTTTTTCCTTTATTATTGTACCAGATATTGGAAGTTTTTTTAGATCTTACTTTACAAAACCAGTCGTAGACAATTTGGTCTATGGCAGCACCCTCAGTTTTCGCAAATTTCTTTTTCTCTTTCATGTTCCCGGTCTCGGCCAAACGCTTGTTAAGATCGCTCTTGTTTCTCAAAATATCACTAATTTGAAATTTTCCTACACAGAATTTTTCGGCTAATACTCTAACACTAAGTTTGTTTTTTTCCGCGTACTGGATTATTTCAACTTTTTCTTGAAGACTCAAAAACTTTCTTTTGTTTGAAGACATATTGATCGCATCAGAGTAACTACAAAACTAAGATATTTTATCGATAAAGACTACATTTTATAAAAATAAGGTAATCTATTTATTATGCAATTCACCGCAATTTACCTACAAGGCAGACAGCATACGCCAGCTTATTGGTAAACTAAAGCTATTAACAATAGGTAGGCGCCGCGCCGTTTATTATCGTAGATCTAAATATTGCCTATAATGTGCAATAAAAATACCGGCATTAAATGTGAGTTTTTTAGAGTCCATGTCCGTTGTTGAGAGTGTCCGTTGTCAAGAGGGTTTAATAAATAGGAATACATATAGTGACGGTCGGTGACTTCAAAATTGTCTGTTCAGCAGATGTGTCCATTGTTCGGAGGTGTCCGTTAAGGGAGGTTTCACTGTATTAGTTTTGGGAATATTTTCTTAATATCCCACATCATTACGGCAGTAGTTTGAAAAACTTAAATCTTTTACGTTTTTCGCAGATAATTGCAGACTTATATTTGAGGGTGATTTGGTCCGATATTTTGTATTTCTGTCAACCTACTCTTTTGGCACAGTATTATGGGTATCGAACGAAGTTTTATTATGGTAAATTATTGGCCTATAATAGCTCCAATATGCCACTAAAATAAAAACATAATAAAATAAAATATGCTTCAAAGCAACTAAAATAAAAATATTTTCATCATTACACCTGGTAACTATGTACAAAAGCCTGATAGGGTATGTATTGCCCTATTGAAAAGGCAAACAGGTAGGATACTATATTCTGGGATGTACTTTACTTGGGTCAAATTACTGCATTAAACTTACCAATACACCATGGAAAACACAGCCCCGTTTGGGACAGCTCACGAACTTAAAAAAGGGCTATCAACAAATAGCTTCAATATCTCTAAAACCCAGATTGAACACCGAATAAAGAAAATGCATTAGCTACCTGAGAAATAATAATAATTCAATTAATTGCACTAGATATCAGCACCAGGAGAGAATTTCATGAACATAGACCCCCCAGCCACATAGCAGTATAGAAAGGTTTCATCTTCCAGAACGAGAGAGCAGTCGGCGTATACCCAATTTGAAATTCTGACATTATCAACAAATCAAAAACCTGCGAGCCAAATTCAAAATGAAGTCGGAAACAAGCTCTATTCACAGAATAAAAATAAACATTATACAGGGTATTCCATTAAATGAAAACGTATTTCTTATTCTACTCTTTGTCGAGACCGAAGGGTTTATGGCTTCTACACAGGACCAGGCAGTTTTAACTAGGGTACACTGCAAAGGCATTATCAAAGAGCACATGGAAAACATCAAATGCCGCATGTGTAACGCAAAAGAATAGCATATTGGGCACATAATATCTGGATGCTCCGTTCTTGCCCCTACATCTTACTTAGATATTATAACCAAATCGCGAAAAGCATGCACCAGGCGCTCAGAGTCAAATATAAGTCTTAAAGACACAGTTTCATATTACTTATACGAACCGCCATCTGTATGTGAAGACGAGAACATCAAATTATATTGAAATCGACAAATACTCACCGATAAGCCTGTACCAAGAAACATCCCGGATCTAGTCCTAACTTTAAAGCAAGAAAAAGCAACAAACATTATCCACATCCCTGTACAGATACATTGCAAAGTACTTACCTCTGGCTCACGAAAACGGGGTATGTGGAGAATGAATTTTATATGGATTATTCCAATTATTCTGGGAGCTTCCAGTGAGGTGCCACTTAAACTGCGTAAGGATATCAAGACCTTGTAACTGGACCCACAGTTATACTAAAAACAATATAGCTACGCAGTAGATCGAACAAGACACGGCAACGTTCAGGCCCCTTTAAAATTACAGTAATTAATGCGCAATGTTGCCAAGTGTGTTGAGGAAGCCGGCATCGGCAGACATGAGTAGCGACCGCAAACTTTTGCCGAAAATAATTAATAAACGCTTTGCATTAATATAATCAATTTATATATTTTTAAAATCAGTAGGAATTACCTTTCATAAAAATAAACAATATACAGGGTATTCCATTAAAAAAAAACGTATTTTTCACCCTACATATTTTGTATTTACACTTTTTCTGTTTGTTAACAAATAACCCTGTAGGTTGGTGTCATAATATAATAACTCACCCCGTACATACAAGTATCTCAAAAAGGAAAAAAACCCTCTTCTTGTATAAATTAATAGGTTTAAAACTGTTTTTTGATTAAAATAATATTTAGCGTTGTCTCTTTGATTTAGGTATTCAGGTTTTTGTAGGAATAAGTTTGTTTTCTATTCAAACGTATGCTTACTCTTAGAAACCTTATCAAGTTTTAACCCCAAAGATTAACAGCCAAATTCAATATTCCTCTTTTAACTAAAAGACCTCTTCTAATATTTAGTGGCATAATAGCATCAACAGTATGTAGCACATATTTCCTCCAAAATACAATACAGGACTAGGTAATTACCTATTGCGTAAACTATAATAGATTTTTGATTATATACAGGCAGCATAGTGCAACAGGTTCTTGGCGATGGGGTCCACACGACATAGAAAACCATCCCAACTGAACATAGCCAAGAAACCATCAATGACTGTCTTAAACAAAAACACAACGCCATGTTTACTTCCTCAGGAACCGTACACATGCAAAAGAAGAGACATCGAATAATAATACTAATAATCAATGGCGTATCTACTAATTTTGCCCCATTCCCCACAGCTGGTTAACAAAGGGTCCCCTATATGTACTTGCCCACAGAAAATAACTGGTGACAAAAAAAGTGATTTATAATTTTGCACAATCTCCTTATAAACAAATCCAATAAGACGACGGGAAAATAACTGATGACTACAAAAAAATCCATAGTTTTTTTTAGGCTCCAATACAAATTATCTATCTTCTAAATTTCCAAAACGTTGACCACAATATTGATGGGACATACTGTATATTAGCTGTTAGATATTGTAGTTTATATCCTTTCCTTCTAATTGACCCCAAAAGATAGCTTTTCGTCACCGACCAGACTCCTCGGTTTAGTAATTTAATAAAAAAAATGATTTGATAAAACATCAGCGTACAACGTTTTCTTGTGGCAACTGTTAAATTGCACCTCATTTACCCAGTTTGATAAATCAGCCGTTTTACATTCTCGCGACATGTAAAATTGCAGCTTTCTACAATTTTCTACGTTCGAGAGACCAACGACGAGAAAAAAACTGTAGTCGCAACTGCGGAAAAAAAATTAATGGCTCTTACCGATTAGAGGATTACAGCTTAATAAATTGACATAACATAAATTTGCTTTCCGCTTGTTGGACGTTTGAAGAAATGACTTAAGGTTGGTGTATCGTAAGTTTTGATGTCGAGAGTACTAGGAAAAATTAAAACATTTGTAAAAGTTAAATATTTTAAGTCAAAAATTACAATTGTACTAAATTCAGTGAATTTTCCTTAGACTGAACAACCTTTGTCATGCACCACTACTAAGATAAGTTTCCACGCATCCATATACTGCAATACTATTGCAGTGTCCTCTATTTTAAAAGAGGAATTTCAATGTGTCACTTTATTTTGTATTGATGGTTTTGATTACCAACTTTTTTATTAATCGGTAAATTTCCATTACCCGGAGCTTCCCTCATTATGTATATTTCCATTTAGTAGGAATAGTGATATTTGGCTCAATTCAGTTCCGAACCAGTTTAGTTCCGCAAATAATCATTTAGCAACACATATATACATTCTGTTTTCCAAATATTTTTATGGAGAGCCATTTTCTTCCACCATATTGGATTCGTACCAATATTTCACCAGTATCCAGTTGTAAAAAATGTAAGGTCAATTGAATAACAAAACTTTTACGTTGATTTTTTTAACATTTGTTTTTTGGTCGACATGTTGTTCCGCCATGTTGAACTAGTACCACAATTTTACTAGTTTATCTCTATATCACATTTAATTAATGCTTGCACAAAATTTGAAATTAATCTAATCCATAGTTTTTTCGAGCAGATTTTATTAAACATTTTAATAGGCCACTTGCATACCAAAATATTACCAGTTCATTTCTATGTAACATTTAATTTTATTGAAATATTTAGGCTAATATGGATGATTAGTTTTTAGTGATATTGTTTTTAATATTTCATCAGGTTGCCATTTTGTTCAACCATATTGAATATTTTCGAAAATATTACCATGTCTTCCTTATAAGGCCTTTAATTTTTAAACAAAATTTGAAGTCAATTGGGTGTGTAATTTTTTAGCTATGGCGCAAACTGACAGACGGACAAACCGACGGAATTGATTAAACATCTTCTTTTGGCATGTAGCGCTAAAACTTGAAGCTACGCAAAACCTGGGAGGGCGATTTTTTCACGATTACAAACATTTTATTTGGCCGTCATTTTGTGCCGCCATGTTAAATTGGTGCCACAATTTTACCAGATCTTCTCTATATCACATTTAATTATTGCACAAAATTTGAAATTAATCTAATCTATTTTATTAGGCCGCCATTTTGTTTCGCCATATTGGTTTCATCCTCTTATGAATGATTGCCAGGTGGGGGGGGGATACAGATACAGGAGAGTGGTATGTTTTTAGTACGTAAGTTGTTCAGCGATTAGATCACATTTTTCAAATTACAGCAAACGGAGGATGGTCCTTTTCGACGACGCGGATTAATATCTCTTATTAATAATCAAAATTTTAATTTTGCTCATGGTATCTTTTGATAAGAAGGTTAATACCTACAACAGACAAAAAATGGTTCTCCTCTACAGAAAAACAGCAAGGATTTTTTAAAATTACATATACTGTTGGTCGATCTGTCCCGTTAGTGTTAGGTTACCCCAGGTTCATCGATAAAACTATAAACCATTTCATTTTACCTTAAATTATAAATTTTATCCATGCGTAAAAAAAATAAAAAAAGTTGGTTGTTTATGGATTTGTATATTGAAAATAAGATTTTTTTTTTAACATAACTTATCTCTTAGGTGGGAGATATATGTCCCGTTATTCCAGGTTGGTTCGTTCATAAAAACCATCATTAAAGCCATAAAATTACACCTAAATAATGAATATAAAAATTTACATTTTAACTTAAAAGAAAAATAAAAAAGACGGTTGTTTGACGCCGAAACGTATTAGGCCCGGGCTAACTTGGCGAGCTGTTTTAGATACTAAAATTATCATGCAATGTTCGAATGGAACACGGTAAAAACGCCATGCAAATCGGTTCAGTAGTTGTAGGAAAAACCGTAGACATACACGTCATATATATATAGGTAGGTACACCCATGCAAGTCGAAAACAGAACCTCCTTTTTTGGAGTTGGTTAATTATTAATAATATCGTAGTTTTATTTTTGTTCATAAAAAAAATGAAAATTATAAACCAAAAGACAACAAATGCAAAACAAAAAACATTTTAAATATAGCTATCTTTTTTTTATAGAAAGAGAAGTACATTTCTCACTGCAGAAAAGTAAAAGATATATCTACCCTATCCATCGCTGCAATTACTTTTTCGCCAGTTTCAATAAATTAATAAAAATCAGTCAAAGCAACAGACACCCTGCAACGGATGAAACGTACGCATGCAAATTTAGCTTCCGACCAGCCCTAAGTTAAAACCATGTGAAACGAGTTCAAAAGTTATCTTCCACTGACCAAAACAACATGCACAGCAGGAGTGCTCTATGTTCCACTGACTATAAGCACCATTTTTGGCATAAGGTCCTGAACATCGTCTTGCTGTGGAGTAAATATGGCAGAGTAAAAAAATTTAATGAAAAAGTAGCTGTAATATTGATGAGGATAAGGAAACAATAAGATGTTCTCTAAAAGAAGAAAAGAAAGAGAGGCGCAAAGTTAAAAATGTTTTATGTTTTGATATTGAGGTTAATTTTTTTATACTCTTCATGAGCCCTCAAAATATGTCAACATCACATTCTGCAGGCTCTTCAGAATTTTCCGTTAAAATGGTATTTAACTTTATATCAATTTATATATTTAATAAACTGATGCAAGATTAAAGGTATTTGAAAATGTGTACTTCCGGAGTGAATATTGTTTCATTGAGATGAAAAAATGACAGCACTGTCGAAACACTCAAATTGTGTAAAGCAAATTTCATATTTTTGTACAGTTTTTTTATTACATGGGTCCTTAAAGAGTTTTTTTTGTTTTATTGTACACATAAAAATTACATTTAGCTTTATAAAAGTAAGACCTAAATCTTTATATAAAATAATATCTTGATTTTTTAAAAGAAATGTTTGCAATTTTATTTTATACCTAAGGTGTATGTTGTTTTGGTGGTTCCCAATGGCCTCTTCCTTGACAGCATCGGGTCAAAAGAAGTACTGCTACGAGCCAGCACATTAGGGGGTCCTTAAGTATTGTCGAACTCAGAAACCTATTTAGTTTTTTATAATTTTCTGATTTCTAATTTTCCTGGAGTCTTTCTTTTTTCGCTATTAAGCACATAACCTGTTTTGTGAAGTTAAAAAGGAACCCTCTCGGCTGCTGCGCTTTCTGTTCTATTGCAGATTCATACAGAGAAGCAGAATAAAAACCGTAAAGACCTTTGGAATGTGTACTTTCAGGTATCTGGGCCCTTTCTGTGGCTTCCACTTAGAGCTTTTGAGTTTAACGTAGATTCCATAACCAATACTGAAAACCCCGTTACAATGGATCTTTCTGTTGGGTCTGTATTCCACGAGAGAAATATTTTGAATATTCTTGTACTTAGATATATTTTGCAACAATTGGACAAAATCAGTTCAATTTTTCCTGAATACAGATCTGGTCAATGGTAATACCTCTTATGTAGAAATTATTGAGAAAACAGAAACCTGATTTTGTCCGAAACAATCTGGACATATTATATGAATTTTACTCTCTATAAACATCTTGCATCTTGATAAAAAAGTTAAAAGGACATATATGAGAAAACCTTAATACCAAAATAAATGCATTTAAATAAATGCAGATCTACAAACTGTATAGCATATTGCTTTAAAATCCGTTGTTTTCCGTAGTACTTTATACTGCAAGAAAACCTATACATGCAAGGGTATATAAGTGATAATTCACTTGTAATCTCGTAATTACGATGTATTTTCCTCGCTAGTCGGGTTAGCTAGGCATTACATTGTGGAAAAAATGAAATAGGATTAAGGGTGTGTTATAAAAGTGAACAGGACTTTAGTTTATATTTAAAGTATCAAGAATAATTGGAATTGTAATGACGTTTATTCTTCAAGATAGAATTTGTACACTACTGCGGAAATTTAGGTGCCTAAGTAACACATCTTATACAGGACTATACAGAAAAAAAGATTAAGGAAAAATCTGAGAACAACGAAAGGCAAATTTAAAGATAAATCAATAAAAATTCGTTTTGGTGGTATCGTACGTAATGCGTAATATAGAACTTATTATTAGAATCGAAAATTTCAAGAATATGATTTAATTTATTGTTGCCATATTTATGCCAATTTGCGTTAATGATATGGAAGTGCCTAAGGTTGTGAAAACACTTTTTAACTACATGGCTTAAATTGGTAATAATTATACTTCGACAAGGTATTGACAGCTTTTAATGAGTTAATTATCACTAAAAAAAATATCGAGCAATAAAAAAACTCAATTATTTCTTGTTGTTTACCCTGTTTTATGGCCTGTAGAACAAACTACTTTTTACTATTGTGGTGTGCAGATAATTTATTTTTTTATATGCTTTTTCACATTCCTATTGTATAATTAAAATTCAAGGTGTCTTTGAAATTAAAAAAAAATCGGTGGCAACGTATTTAAAGTTTCCTATTAAAAAATATGTATATATCACGTATTGTCTCTATATGTTAAAAAATAATAAAATATTTTTGGTTGTGGATTTTAAAAAGAATGTAACATAATGATCTCTACTGGACTTCTTTCTTGGGTATTGGTTTATTTGCAAAATAAAACACAATGGAGTATTTTTTTTATTTTGGCGTTAAGCTGCTCAGCTATGCAGCCAGTCCCTAATTCTATATAAGAATAGATACTTAAACCCATTCTTTTTTTTTTGTATAAGTAGATAAGAAATAGATACGTTAACAATACCACCAAATTCAAAATTAATATCACTAGATGTAATTTCTTTGTACACTAACATGAACTCATAGTTAGTGCTATAGAAGGCAAATGGAATATTTAAAAAAATACTAAATCAGATTGAATTGTTAGAAGCCTTAAATCTTGTAATCTTCTTCAATACAAAAACCAATTTTATCAACAAGTTGATGGAGTGCTATGGACTCACCTATTTCGTCTACAATCGCACAAAAGGTTATGGAATACCTAGAAGAGGACGTTCTCGAAAAATTGAATTGTAATATTACTTTTTTTAAGAGATACGTGGGTCATTGTCTAGCATCAGTCCCAGAAAATAAAATAGAAGAACTACTTTTAGCATTCAATAATTTCCACCCAAAACTTCAGATCACTCTTGAAATTGAAATAGAAAACAAAATGAATTTTCTTGACCTTATTATAATTAGACAAAAAGAAAATAATTTAAAAACTGAATGGTTTACAAAAGAAACTTGGTCTGGACGATATCTTAATTTCAGTTCTCCCCATTCACGCAAACAAAAAAGAAGTGTTGTGATTGGTCTAGCTGACCGTGCCATATCTTTAACATGACCAGAATAGCGTCCTGAAGCTCTTAATAAAGTTAAAGAGGCCTTGATTGCTAATCATTTTCCGGAAAAACTGTTAAAAAATTATCAAACAAAGGACTTATTATCTTATTATTATTATATCTATTATAACAATCAAAACAATATTAACCTGATAGGCTCCCCTATTTACAAAATTAGAAACTAAAATTCCTAAAAATAAATAACCCAGTCTCGTATCCTAAATTCCTTGTTTAAACTGCCCTATGAAATATATTGGTATGACAACCCAACTCTTAGAAAATAGAATGAAAGGACATAAGTACACAAAGAATGCATCCACTGCATTACACAAACATGAAAAAAGCACAAAACACGAATTTAATTTTTCTGAAACCAAAATCATAGATAGAGATAACCTGTACCACAAATTAATTATTAAAGAAATGATTCATATAAAAAAAGAAAAAATGCAGTAAATGACAAACAAGAGTCAAATATGCCACAATTTGATATTTTAAAAAACATAGTATAGTTTTAACTCCGTCAAAGACATTATTTTTAAAATGTAGTATATTGTGAATGTCTATCCTAAAGTTTAAATTAAAAAAATAAAGGAAAAAAACTATTTTTAAATTCCTCACAAACGAACCACGATAAGAACAATTTTGTACTTCCAACTCGAACACATAAGTTGCCTGGCAAACCACCAACTTACTGCCTACTAATAAAATATATAAAACAAAAGGTAGGTATGTAACCTTACGTATTTAATCTTGTAAATAATATGTTTTAAATTAGTTTCAAAAAATTGTAGATGTCTTTTTATAATGCGACCACCAAATGTTTTTTTTAATTATTTGTAGATAGAAAAGAAAAGCTTTACTTACATATACAAAAAAAAGTAACGGAATGAGCCATTTTTGAAAAGGCCGGCTATGACGTCAAATTACCATTGTGTTTGATTTTACAAGTAAACCAATACCCAATAAATAAATAAATAAATATATATATATATATATATATATATATATATATATATATATATAGTAGAAAATGGATTCTTTGGGATTACCGCTAAAGCAATGGAATTTGGCATAGACACGTGTTTCTGACTTAAGGTCTTCATCAGTACAGTCAACTAGTTGAAAGACGAGTACAACTAGCGCCAAAATGAATACACAAAACAATACCAGAGTCACCAACAGGAGCAAAACCGACATTTGTGATTACCAAGAGAACATCCGAAATCTCCGCCGGACTTGATACTCTATTTACCACGGAGCAGCATATAGCCACCTGTGGCGAAACTCATAACCCAAGAGTAGTAAATCAAAAGTAGAAAATATATAACGCGGTATAAACTAGTATATAATAGAAAATGGATTCTTTGGGATGACCGCTAAAGCAATGGAATTTGGCTAACCATAGACCCGTGTTTCTGACTTAAGGTCTTCATCAGTACAGTCAACTAGTTGAAAGACGAGTACAACTAGCGCCAAAATGAATACACAAAACAATACCAGAGTCACCAACAGGAGCAAAACCGACATTTGTGATTACCAAGAGAACATCCGAAATCTCCGCCGGACTTGATACTCTATTTACCACGGAGCAGCATATAGCCACCTGTGGCGAAACTCATAACCCAAGAGTAGTAAATCAAAAGTAGAAAATATATAACGCGGTATAAACTAGTATATAGTAGAAAATGGATTCTTTGGGATGACCGCTAAAGGAATGGAATTTGGCTAACTATAGACACGTGTTTCTGACTTAAGGTCTTCATCAGTACAGTCAACTAGTTGAAGAGTACAACTAGCGCCAAAATGAATACACAATACAATACCAGAGTCACCAACAGGAGCAAAACCGACATTTGTGATTACCAAGAGGACATCCGAAATCTCCGCCGGACTTGATACTCTATTTACCACGGAGCAGCATATAGCCACCTGTGGCGAAACTCATAACCCAAGAGTAGTAAATCAAAAGTAGAAAATATATAACGCGGTATAAACTAGTATATAGTACAAAATGGATTCTTTGGGATGACCGCTAAAGCAATGGAATTTGGCTAACCATAGACACGTGTTTCTGACTTAAGGTCTTCATCAGTACAGTCAACTAGTTGAAAGACGAGTACAACTAGCGCCAAAATGAATACACAAAACAATACCAGAGTCACCAACAGGAGCAGAACCGACATTTGTGATTACCAAGAGAACATCCGAAATCTCCGCCGGACTTGATACTCTATTTACCACGGAGCAGCATATAGCCACGTGTGGCGAAACTCATAACCCAAGAGTAGTAAATCAAAAGTAGAAAATATATAACGCGGTATAAACTAGTATATAGTAGAAAATGGATTCTTTGGGATGACCGCTAAAGCAATGGAATTTGGCTAACCATAGACACGTGTTTCTGACTTAAGGTCTTCATCAGTACAGTCAACTAGTTGAAAGACGAGTACAACTAGCGCCAATGAAGACCTTAAGTCAGAAACACGTGTCTATGGTTAGCCAAATTCCATTGCTTTCGCGGTCATTCCAAAAAATCCATTTTCTACTATATACTAGTTTATACCGCGTTATATATTTTCTACTTTTGATGTATATATGTATATATATATATATATATATATATATATATATATATATATATATATTTTTTTCTTAAAGTTTAAATATTATAATAGAGTGTTTAGTTTTCTTAGGTATAGGTTTATGTTTTATAATAAAACTTGCTATTTCCTTGACGTTTCGCTTGTCTTAGTAGGCTTTTTCAAAAGGTCTTATTTAAAATGTGTTTAATTTTATTCCTACCGTCGAACCCAAATACCGTAGAAAAAAAAATTGGTATATATATAAAGGGTTCAGAACCAAAAAATTCCTCTAAATATATATATATATATATATATATATACAAAAAACTTAACACTTAAAAGCTTTATCAATTTGTACGTTATCAGACATATGTCGACTTTTTTTAATTCCTTTAAATGATCATAACTCTGGATTTGCTCGATATAAATCAACCATAAAGAAATCGGCAATCATACATAAATCAATGTCCAGCGTTTTCCTTTTTTGTTTCAACGTGTCTGTATCGGCGCCTTCACAGATTAAAATGTGAAAATAATACCAGTAGTATACAGAGTGGAGGATAAAAATAATAGTTAATAAAATACTTTAATTGTTTTTGTATTTCTCTCTATATATGTCTTATAACATTTTCCAAAAAAAAAAATATTTTTCATTTCAAGTACGACGATCTAAATATCTGAAATATTTAGTAGTATCATGTCGTAGAATAGGGGGCATTTGGGGTTTGAAACCCCCCTCCGTCGTTCACGCGAAAATCGAAATATTTAATGTTTTTTTTTAATTGTTCTGCATGGAAATTTTTTATTGACAGTTTCAACCATCTTTGCCATCGTTAGCATCCTGCTACTACCCTGAGTAGTATTAGGAAGATACATATTTTGCTAAACATACTACTCCTTTGCCTGTTCCAAAACACCTTCAAATTTTTTTATATTAATAGTTATTATTTTTAACACAGAACAAAAACTTTTACGGCTATGGTCAATTAAGAATAGATGGTTCTTGGAAATAAACCGTTTCAAATTAAAATTAATATCCGACGTTTCGCTTTCGATTGCACGAGGCATCTTCAGGAATCTTTACTCCACGAGATGTTGAACACTATATTCAGAGTTCAGATCTCGTGGAGTAAAAAATCCTTGAGGAGGCCTGGTGCAATCGAAGGCGAAACGTCGGAGAGTTATTCCAATTTGACACGGTCTAATCACAAGAACTATATTTTCTTAGTTATTATTTTTATTATTTCATTTGAGTGTTTTGGTTTTTACTTCGTAAAAAAAATTACCCGCTGAGATTTTTTCAGATCTTCACGTTTCAGGGTCCCTAGATGACGAAAAACATGATTTCTCAATTCCGTCGGTCTGTCTGTCTGTCGGCCTGTCTGTTCGCGGCATAACTGAAAAACTACTTACCCGATTGACTCCAAAAATTAAGGGTCATATGGGGATGACCTGGTACAGTTTGGTAAAAATCCGATATGGCAAAACAAAACAACCGCCTAAAATTATTACTAAAAAACTACTTATCTAATTTATCTCAAATTTTGAACCAAAAACATTATTATGTAGGAATCGATTGGTAAAATTTTGGTACGCATCCAAGATGGCGAAACAAAATGGCGGCTAAATAAAATATTTGTAATCGTGAAAAAATCGTCCTCTCGGGTTTTACATATCTTCACGTTTTAGAGTTTCTAGATGCCAAAAACTATGTTTTACCAATTCCGTCGATCCGTCTGTCGGTTTGTCTGTTTGTCTGTCAGTTCACGGCATAGCTTAAAACGGTAGTACTACTTACGCGATTGACTTCAAATTTTGGATAAAAATTAAGTTATATGGGGATCACCTGGTAACATTTTGGTCAGAATCCAATATGGCATACCAAAATACTTACTTATATAATTTATCTCAAATTTTAGAAAGAAATCAAGAATTATTTAGGAATCAACTGGAAAACATTACTTATTAGATTAATTTCAAATTTTGTGCAACTATTAAAAAATCTTATTCAATTGACTGCGGAAAAATTAAGTTTATAACAAGAGAAGTTCCGGGTAAAGGAAATTTAAGGATTTTATAAATACTACTATACTACGTTAAAAAATCACATAAAGCCTTTTGGTTTTCTCATCGCCCAACGTTGACCATACCATCGGAAATGACACCAGCTCTTTCCGAAAACTGCGTATCTTTCGTCGAATCTTCTCACCGTAGAATTTCGAACATTCCGCCGAAAAAAACATCAAAAGAACCCGGGTGGCCTCTGCCGTTGCCCCTTCGAACTAAAAGCACCCAACTTCAGGTTAATAGGATGTAAAGTCTTCTTTTCAGCTACCGTTGAGATAAGAAAACAGCGGACCAGACGCAGTGATCGTCGGGGCGTTTGTCTCTTGATGTCACTCGGCTACCGGAATGTTTGACTGGGCGACTGTCAGCTTTTAACTGCAATTGCGTATTAAGCTGGCCGTAGTGATAATACAGTACTTAAAAAGTGTTGAAAAGTTAAGTAATTTTAACGACGCGGCGGCTTTGAGAAACGACTGATAATGCCGGAAGATATAGGGTGTTTCACCTTGTGAAGCCCATTATTATTAAGAACATATTCAAGATGTGTTTATGTAGTACAATTTTAAGGAAATTATAAAAAACATGCATCCGTAATTACAGAAACGTTTATTTTTACGTGTTTTGAAAAAAGGTTGGCCTACAGATCTCGCGGCAACCTATACAATACTCTCTCATTCTGCTTTTGGGATTTAAATGGAATAACAGTTTGTCTCAAAAATTTAGTTTAAAGGTATCAATAGTAAAACAAAATCATTTTCCAGTGCGTTTCAATTAGTTTTCATCCATCTCTGTTTTGCTCTATATACCTTTTTCAATTCCTTCTATTTGATGTTTCTCCCTTATGTGACGTGCATGAACGACTTTACTTTCAGGCAACTTCTGTATGATTCAACCTAAATGTTCAATTATGTAGATTTTTTTATAAAAAATAAATAAAACCGACTCCAACAAAACGCACTAAAAAGTGAAAAATAATATTTTATTTCATCTAGAAAATTTCACTCTGTAAAGTCGGTGTCAAATTTATTCTAACAACAAAAATATATTTAAGAAATGACTCAATTCAGTGTTCAGATAAGTAAGTACAGTAAAAATCCCTGAAGATGCCTCGTGCAATCGAAGGCGAAACGTCGGATAGTAATTTGTGAAAAACTTCTAAAAATATATTTATGATTGTGGTTTTGATGTCTAATACCGCGAATATAATGTCTTACTGTTTTATTGCTTTGGCGCCGACTTTACAGAATAAAATTTTTCATTAAAATATTATTTTTCACTTTTTAGTACATTTTTTAGGGTTGTTTATTTTTTTATAAAAATGTTTATTTTATCCTTTTCAGTTCTAATAATTTTCAAATAGCCACTGGGTCTATCTTCCTGATAAAATGGTGAATGCGTTACTGAACGCATATATTGTTCGATGTAACATCGTGTAAACCGTTCACAATGGCGCTATTCCACCACTTTTAACATTTTTCAATGTGCTTGCTAGAGTACCACTGCGGTGGTATCCTGAATATTCCCTGAGAATTTCATTCCAATTGGTCAAACCATCGCAGAGTAATCGATGTACATACATAAAGAAATAAATATGATTTTATTCTAAATATAAAATATCAAAACATGAATATAAATCGACAGTATAGACTTCTATTTATGAAACACGCATTAAGAGCCATAGGAGTCTTTAAGTTTCTTGTGATGTCTAAACTTTAGAAAATCCACAGAAAAAAGTTCGTTTACTGTCATTTACGTACTAGGTTAGACAAGCGACAATGATGTAAGATCACAATCACTGCAAACACTGACGAAAGAACAGTTTCAGTATGACTTTGTTTTAGGAAAACTATGCAATGATGTAGCAGATACGAAATAAATTGTAAAACATAATTCAGAAACTCCACTGAATGTAACAGACAGTGATACCAACTTATGTCACATGCTTAGGACATGTAAAAAAATATCAACTCAATATAGAAAGGAAGCTTTCACGGCTGTGGTAAATTAAGAAATCATGGTTCTTAAGTTTAGACCGTGGCTAAACTAAATGGCATCACATTACTACGTTTCGATTGAACATAATAGCCGGCTTAAATCTCTCCGAGTGTAGTAAAAATCCCTGAAGATACCCTCGAAGGCGAAACGTCGGAAGGAGATTCCATTTTGACACGGTCTAATCCCAATGATCCTGATTTATCAATTCAATTTTTGAAAATAAAAATAAATATAATATTTGTGTATAAATGTACCCGATATTTAATTTGCTGACGTAGATAGGATGGAACGCACTATAGTAGCCCGATCTCACCCTGTACAACACTCAAGTCACAATCTCGGAACGAGATTATTCCCAGAAAGGAGGGAATAAAAATTTTACTGGAATAGTTTGTTCGCCGTTGAGACGGATGAAAATTGTTTCGAATCAAGAATCGAGATTTTTATCACTCGCGCCGATGACAGAAATGCGGTTTTATGCCTCTTTAATGATCCGGCCTCTATGAGCCAATAAAATCTTTTCATGGTGGTATTTACGGTGTCTTTTTTTAATTCATTAGAGCAGGATTTTGCTTAATTTACTCTTACCCATGCTGCTCGTGTGAGCGGACATCGAAAAAACGACGCTTTTAGAAAATCAATCAGCGATAGATCTGGTGCTCCGGCAGGACTAATTAAACAGGCTACTTTAGCCGTATATTTTTTATGCTTTTAATATATGTGTGCACCTTTTGCTATAGCCTTTATTCGCCATATAACTGTATCTCTGATAGCTCTTAAAAAGCAGCCTTTTTAGAAATTCAATGAGGGCTAGATCCGCTGAGCAATCAGCGTTAATTAAGAAACTGCTAAATATGTATATTCTTTATATCTTCAATATATAATTCGTGATTTTACTTACTATAAAGATATCAAGATATCTTTCCCACAGACAAAAAACAACTTGTTTACAAATTAATCAGAACTAGATCTAATACGCCGACAGATATATAAATAATTAAACCAGCTCCTATATACGAATATTCTTTGTATTTCTAGTATAAGAGAATGCTTTTGCACATAGTTTTATCAATTACAAATACAGGCAGTATATAAAATATGTATTGAAGGTTTTTATAACATATGAGATTCTACGGATAGATTCTCTTAGGTTTGAAAAATTGAAAGTTAATCCGATTTTAATTTTAAAAAACTTTCTTTGAATTAAATTAATTTAATAATTTTGTTTACGTGACAATTCTTATTGCTTAATTTTTAGAGGCATGTCTAAAAAAAAATCAATTTTTTTATACTTCTATTTTATTTCAGACGATACTCAATTCAATGCACAAATACCAACCCAGGTTTCACCTAGTGAGAGCTAACGATATTTTGAAGCTGCCCTACTCGACGTTTCGGACGTACGTCTTCAAGGAAACCGAGTTCATTGCAGTAACGGCTTACCAAAACGAAAAGGTAAGTTTTTAATTTAAGTGCCATTAGTTATGATTTTGTTAAAGGGGTTAAAGTATTACTTTCCGCACTAGTTAGAGAAATATCTATTTTAACACTACTGTTGGAAAGAAAATAAAAATAAAGTCATACCTACAGAAAAAAATTCTTTGTGGTCGTAGCAAAAAGAGTTACGTTACTCGTGTTAAAACGATCGTTTTTAAACTCCTAGCAATACTTATCTCGACTTATCGCCTCATGGTAATTACCCTATAGTGCCTTTAACACTAGTTACGTTATATACTATAAATCTAACAAATCAGCTCTAGTTTCCAAGATTGAAATAATATCTTGTAATTTTGTTTTAATTGTTTCATTATGTTACCTAACCATTATATACAATATTCTTAATGTACAGTAATTACTTTGTAACTCCATTTTAATGTCTTAGAAGTGCTATAACTCTCCGGTAGCACGGTAGTCCCTCTCGAAGGAAAACGGCATCTAATTAGTTCTAGGAAGTAACCGAAAAAATGCGGCGCGAGAGAAAAAAAAAGAGCAGAAAGACGCCGCTCTGCGACAGCGTTTGGTACAGATTACAACATCACGGTATCTATGTCGCACGATAATTAGGCGATGAGAAAAAGAGATACAAAAACTTTTGTTCTAAGAAGTGGCGTCATCGAAAAGCTGTTAGTTCTTGGTTCTTGTTCATAGGCGGGTAGTCGGAGTTAAAAAAAAACTAGCCGAAATAAGGTCAATAATAACATAATATTCATTAATAATAATAATAATTTGCATAATATTGACCCAAACATATATTTGTTTTTCAAATACACAATGAAAATTTGTACTACAGTACTGTCTATTGACCCAAAAACAGGTGAATCCTTACATCTGATGCAGAGATAAAAAGTATACCCCCTTTCCAAGAAGACTCTTTTAGCTAGCGCACTGTCTGTGGTGACAATTAATATTTTATCACATGTTTTAAAGTCCACAACATATAGGTACTGATTGAAGACAGGAGAGGAATCTTAACAAATGAACCATCTACTATATGGTTGATTTAACAATATATGCATCTACAAAACAATAGTTGGAATATTTGCTGTGAGATATGACAATACTGTATGGTACAAACATTATAAAGCAGCCATGTTTAAAATTAAGCAGTTGTCATCCAGTCCACTCTCCACAAAACTACAATTTACAACATGGCGCAGCCGGTATATTCCAGACTAAAGTAAACAGCATCATGAAACCTATCATTAATTCATTATACAGAAATAAAGAGATTTTCCTAAGGGAACTCATCTCTAATGCGTTGGACAAAATCAAAGTCTAGGCTGCTTGATACATGAGTACAATAGCCATTAGTAATTTCTCTACATTTCTTATGTCTGGTATATGAAACAAACAGTGCTATTGTTATGTCTTTTGGGGTAAGTAAATGTCAAAGTGTGTCTATTGTTAAATTAAGATTAACTCAGGGCCCACCATTAGAAATTAATGAACCATATAAATATCTTGGTACTACAGACTAACAAAATCCAGTATGGATAGATAAAAGATATACTACGCAAAAATTTTGAACAAAAACTTAAATCCAGAATTAAAACAGAAGTTAACTCTGTTAATCTTACCAATAATATAAACACCTGTGCCATTACAGTATTGACGTACTCTTTTGGAATTATAAAATGAACCGGCACTACACTAATGAAATTTAGGATGCATTACCCAACAGCTTTTATGAAGCGTGTGTCTCTTCCCAATTAACGGAAGAAACCTGCAGTAGCGAGATCTACCGCTACTGCATGTCACCAACAAATACAGGGCTTTGCCGATATTCTCTTGAAAAGAGAAATCCACTTTATGTAACCGTGAGCCAAATATTAAGTACACAGCGCCTAACCTGTCAACAAGGCAACATGAGGATATAAAAATGTCGACAGACATTGATAAAAATAGGACATAATCAGCCAAAGAAACTGCATGGTCGATATCAATATGACTTACAACGAAACACTGTGGGTCAGCAGTGTGGTGGTGACTTGCATTGTTCCGATCTCGAACTATAATTTAAGTTAACCATTGCCGCGCGCGGCTAGTACTTGGATGGGTGACCATCCGGGGAAGCCCGTGCTCCGTCTAGAGACGGGCTGCTAACAGTTGTATTTACAACAGTAGTTGTTGTAAATACAATAGCGACCGTGGTAGTACTACCACGTTTTCTATAAAGGTACCGTGAATTTCAAAAGCGTGTTTCGGTATTTGGAGAACTTCGACGAAAACTCCGACTCAGCAACCTGTAATGCAGGGCATGGGTCACGAAAAAAGGGAACCACGATTTAATGTAAGAGGGGCATTATTCTTAGGCTTCGGGCCTTTGTGGTATGTCTAAACATTAAAAAAATAAACAGACCTCTCTTGAATGGCTTAAATGTGTTACGCTCATCCCAGATACCGAAGGATCGTAGCTATCAAGATAAAGATATTGCCACCCAAAGCGAGAAAAAATATTTTTTAAAAGAAAATCGATGTCGTAAATGCATCGATAAACATTGCGAACAGTAAAATAGAATGAAATGAAAATAAATTAAAAATCTTATACCATACTTTAAATATATTCCACCATCTGTAATTAAAAATGAAAAAAGTAGAATATATTGGGATAATTACTTGATAGATGTATCTATTCTTAGCACGAACATTATGGATGTAAGAAATGGTTCTTGGGATTAAACGGCGTCAAATTGGAATTATTATACGACGTTTCGCATTTGATTGCACGAGGCACCTTCAGGATCTTTACTCCCGATCTGAACACTGAATGAATTCATTAATTTTAACTTATACGATTAATATTAAATTTAAGCAAATATGAGGAAGAGTATTAAGGAAGACTTTTTTTGGTATATGAATCCAGTGTTCTTTATAAGGTTCTATTATTATAGAAAATTCAAAGGTTCTATTAATGTAACTAGTTCTTTTAAATTTTGACATGAAAATAAAATAAGAAAGGAAAGAAGATAAACCGTTATTCAGGAAAGGCTCCCTTGTAAAAGTATTGTAAGCATGAAAAAAATCACCCTTTTAAGTTTTTGCAGCTCTAAGGCCCCTGGATAGTTTCTCAATTCCGCTTGCCTGTCGGTCTGTTTGCGGCATACCTAAAAACAACTTGCCTGATTGACTTTAGATTTTGGTCAAAAATTAAGACCACACTTTACTGTTTCTTCAAAAAAAAAACTAAATTCTATATATATATATATATATATATATATATATATATATATATATATATATATATATACATGATTTCCTATGTGTATGAAACTTTCCACCCATAATACTCACTCAAGAAAAATGCCCATTAATCTCGCATGATGGCCTACTTAGAAAACAAATCGACAAAACGACAAATAAATAAAGAAGAAAAAACCGCCACGAACTGTCAATTACAATAAGAAAATTAAGTTAATACCCCGATTACCATGGAAATGAGCTGGCGTTTTATTTTTCTTTGCGGTTAAGTTGGAAGCACATAATCGCTAATGGCGGTATTCTTGGACAGAGCTTATTAATATAAATCAAATAAAATAAGGAGATAATGGGCGGTAATTTGTTATGATCGGGCTAATTGCCCGTCGTAATTTATTTATATACAGTTGTTGTCGTAAATGTCCGCCGTTGTTATGGCTGAGATTGGCCAGCGATTGGCTAAATTGTATATTTTGTGCGTCTCAAGATACTAAGTCGAGATTAGCGCGTAATCTTCAAAAAAATATTACATTTGTACAATTAATTTTAATTAATTGGTCAAATGTAATAATAAACAATCTACCGGAAATTTTCGTGAATAACGAACTGTTCTTTTTCTCGCATTCTTATATACAAACATGTAAGTGGGATCACAAAAGATGTGTGAATTCTGCTTTTGTTTGGCACAATGGCGAAAAGCCGTATTTGTATTCGACTTTTGTAGGGCATAACATTTTTGAAAAAAATAGCGGCTTCTTTTGGTCTGAACAAAAAAAAAACAATTTCCTTGTTTTCAGTTCTCGACAGCTAACCTGTTTTCAGAGGTCTATGTCCAATACATAACCTACAAAACAAGAACCACATAACATAAAGAATTTTCCAATTTTCTTTATAATTTCACTTGCTTTTAATGAATTTTGACAAAAACGAAATATGGGTTTTTATTTTTATAATTTTTAGCAATTTGTTTTTCGTGGGCCACACTGTTCCAAACTGTAATCAGTTTAATTCGTACCGATATATTTAGAGTATGTTGGGTTGCCTATCTTAAGGTGCGATTTAAACAGTAACGTCTCTTGGAATGAGAATTATAATAAGTTATAATTTGTAGGCAAAATTAGAATTTTATCTATTCATTACAATATTCAAAACAAGGACAAGATTTTTACACTTAAAACGGCCATATCCTAGTAACATTTGATATTTCAGCGTCATTTTCCCACTTTTTTCACAAGTCACTTGACTGGCCACTTCTCTCTCTAGGCTGGCGAACTATTATCAGTACTTTGAATCGTCATTCAGGTATAGAGTCGGGTTATGTGCAATACGACCATGAAGAAGAGAATCGGGCATCATACCGAATATATCCAGTTGTTGGTTATTTGAAATTGTTTCTTCATACTGATTAAAAGACAGTTTTTTTTAGGTTTCGTTTTTGTAGGTTAGTTTTTACGTTAAACATTTACAGGAGTTCCAGGCTTAAAGTAGCACCAAATAATCAATTATTTTAAAATCATTATTTTTTCATTATTATTAGTATTACAGTATAGACATTTCCTCAGAAAATGGAACGTTTTGTTTTTTATTTAAAATTGTTCAAAATTCAAATAAATGCAATTTTTCAATTTCAAGTATTCTAAAGTGTAAAGAATATCTTAGGAATATGGAAATAAAAAATTTCCGCAGAAATATTTTGGCATTTTTATGTTCAAAAAAATGGTTGGACTGGCAAGCAAAGCAAAGTTTTCATGTAACTGACTTCAGGTATGCTAAAGTGTGAAAAATGAAAATTATGCTTTTCCGCAAAAAATATTAAGACAAGCTTCTAGAAGACTAGATTAATTGGTTGATTAACAACTGATTTCAGGTGAATGAAAGTTGTTCCAAATATTTCATACAGAAGTTTATATCCAACCGACAAAACCTTCCTATGATTATGGCATAGTCGCACAACGACTCACCGCGTACATGCCGACGCGGAATTTTAATTCAATCTTTGTTGACTTCATTAGTACCTTTTAGTGCTCATTATACAACTTTTATAATCCTTTTTAATTTTTAATTTGCGCTACGTATTGCCTTTATAAATAATATATTGCCCATTGTGTCTCCTAATAGGTTCGTAAGCTGAATTTATAAATATGCAAGGCGGATTGTCACTCCATGTTTGCACCTGTATGCAAGTGCTACGTTAGAGAAGTTGCGCATAAAAGTTTATGTACGTTAAATCGATAAAAACCCACATAATAAACAAAAAGTATTTATCAGATATCTAAGAAAAATAAGTAAGGACCACAGACACATCTTATGGGTTTTTGGTGAACGGTTAAATTTTATAAAATTTGGTATGTTTTAATAATAATAACAATAATAATAATATATTACATCAAATACCAAAATACAAATTAGCTATAGATGATACTTAGCAAAAAATACACTAACACAGTCCCAAGAACACCATAGACTGGTGAACCATTTTCATCTTCCAATGTACTATTAATTTAAGAACCACATGGATAATTAACCAACTCGTCCGGCGAATAAAAACAATTTTAGAGAATTTAGCAGCTTTTATTTAGAATTATTTGTGCCTTCAATGTTTCTCAAATAATTCGGTAGCTTATTATCTCTAGATTTAATACACTAAACCAGAATCTACATGATTTTTTTTTAAATGGTCTCTACCGAGACCTCTCAACACTATATTTTGTATTGTGAAATTATAAGAATATGGGGCGCATTCTCCACATCGTCCAGATATGTTATTGAAGAAAAACTTATTCGTTTTATAGAAAAAATACGCAATAAAACACTATATTTTGTATTGTTTTATTGCATATTTTTTCTATAAAACCCATAAGTTTTTCTTCAATAACATATCTGGACGATGTGAAGAATGCGCCCCATGTTCTTATAATTCCACTGGAAACTCATCGCGCCCTTTAACGGAAGAGGCAGAACAAGGTCTGCCGGGCCAGCTAGTATAGTATTAATACGTACAAAACCAGGGCTATTTTCAAATGTAGTTGAATTATTATAAGGGATCATTCTGTGCTCTGGTATTGAACATGTGAAAACGACTAGATCTATCAAAACTTGCTGGGTTTTGTTTTACATACAACAGAATTTCAAAAATATAGGTAGATGGTAAGGTTAATAGTCCTAGTTTAACAACAATGGTTTACAATGTGTGTTTTTCTTTTCATTCAAAATCGTTCTTACAATCCTCTTTTGTATTCTAAATAATTTCAACATAAGTCAAGTAACCCCAAAACATGATACCATATTTAAAACGACTGTAAAACTATGCATAATAGTACAAAATGTGTTTAATATCCCTTAATCAGAGAATTGCAAAAGCGACACAGGGGCAGAAGTCATTAATATGCGATTCCCACCCTAAACTATTATCCAAATTAATGCCTAAAAATTTGACAGTTGATACCTGCTTTAGAGTTTTAGAGTTAATTTTCATTAACAATGGATATGTTTCAGATGTTTTAAATGAAACTGCTTTTTGTGAATCCGACGCACAATTTTATTTATCAGATTTTGGACTGGGGCTTGTCACTGTCAAAGCATAACAAACTATTATCTTCAACAAACATAGTTAGATCTTCTTCATTTATAATATTGGCAAAGTTATTAACAAATAATAAACATAATAGTGGACCTAGAACTGAGCCATGGGCCACACTAAACTCTGTATTTAGTATGTCAGACCTACATCCATTTATATCATCATGTTCATTAGATGATGGCCAGTAGACCTTACTTATAGAATTTATCTTTAAGCAATTCACGATTTACTAAGTCGAAAGCTTTACTTAAATCCATAAAGACCCCTATACATTTCTCCTTATACATCCCAGTGATCATACATAAACCGTTTAAAAATTGCATTATAGCAGTTTGTGTGGATTTTCCGTTTTGAATGCCATGCTGAGAGTTACATATAATATTATATCTAAAGAAAAAGAGCATTATTTTGTCATAGACTATTCGTTCTAGTAGATCTGGACCTCTTGATTAAAATTCTTTATGAGCAGAACACAATTATATGATTAATATCACAGATAAAATTTATTGAAATTTACCTAAATCCCATAAAAAATACATTGGGCAAACAAAATGACACCGAGTTACTTTTTTCAAGATATTTAATATACAATACTCCCCAAAATAAGAAACAATTTTTATATGAACATTCTATTCTCTACGTATGTTGAAAAAAAAATGATTTGGTATCATCTTGATTTCCCCATATATTTTATACAGGATTTAAGTAGTAAAGTTAAATATATTTATTCTCTAAAACTAGTCGAAGTACTGAGTTCACCGAAAAACCTAGACCATGCTTAGGTGGTTCTTTGTGCTTTTTTCAACAAATATTTAATTTATTATAATTTATCAGGCAGTTGTTATATTTGTAAACAGAAGCCATTTATGATTTTCATTATTTCATGGTTTACTATGCTTAAGAGAATTCGACCTATTGGGAAAGTACTTAGTAGTAGTACATTAATAGACATTCCTTCGTAAAAAGGAAGTAAAAAGTAAATACGTTAGTAAGTATTTAAGATTTTTGCAGATCTTGCATTTTTTTGACCTCGAAAAATATGTTCTCCCATTTCCGTCAGTCTTTCGCTCTAAAGTTCTATCTGTACGGGGCACGGGGTAACTACTTATCGAATCACATCATGGTAAAGTCACTTTCAAAGTCAGGTTCAAATGGCACTACACGGCCGAGATCACAATGACTTGAATTAGCCACACATAGATAAGGAAGCATCCAATAAGTGGCTGAAGGATGGACAACTATTCACAGAGACAGAAGGATTTGTGACCAAGTTATTAAGATACGAAATTCATCATTAAAGACAGATCCGTCGAATCCGATAAGTGTCGAAAATGTAGCGGGAAATCAGAGCCTATACAACATATAACATCTGGTTGCACTTACCTAACAAACACGGACTACCTCCAGCGACATAACCAGAGGTGTAACATCATACACCAAAAGCTTGCCAAAAAATACGGGCTCCTGAACACCTTTGTGCCTTATTATAAATAACAACCAAGTTCAGTGCTTGAACCTATAACTCATAGGCCTGCATACTTACACCTTCATCGACATCCAGAAGGCAGTCCTGCTCAATACTTGCCACATAGTGAGAACATTCTTACAGGACAAGCCATAAAACTAATAGAAACCAGCCCACTCCTTTTGATGAGTACATCCGGGATGGGCTTGGAACTCAACATTTGTGGTGAAATTGATTGTCAATTTCGATAATAAAAAGTTATTATTAAGATTAGATATTAATAAGAGTAATAATAATAAGTTATTATCAGATAAATATATGCATATATAGGCTGTGTTATATGTACATAGTGGAATTCTATACATGGGAAGTTGGGGATGAAAGTGAATTTACCGATTTTTTAACTTGTTCTCTTACAGTGTATTTGTCTGTTACCGTTAAATATTTGCTAAACTTCCCTATCTGGAAATTTATTACTTTATGCAGTGTTTTTTTTCTTGTGTCAATATATTTTCCATTTCAATAGGTGTGCAAAAGGAAAAATGCACGCCTTGAAGCTACATACATATGTGCGAATTTTGAATGATTTATTTATTATTACAAGATAGTTTCCTAGATTTGTTTGAATAATGTAAACGGTGGAATTTCCTTTTTATGGTGAGCAATTGACAGGTATTATAAAAAATCAATGGTGAATCAAATGCTGAATAATTTGATCTTTAGAATAACTACAGTTGCACTATATATTTAACGCAATTTAAAGAGTAGTTTCTTTGTCTTATTATTATAAAAACAACTTATTTATTATGTTATTTTCCTTTGCAGATAACCCAACTTAAAATTGACAATAACCCTTTTGCCAAAGGCTTCAGAGATACAGGTGCTGGAAAGCGGGAAAAGAAGTAAGTATCTAAGTACTTTTGGAATGTCATTTTCTTCTCCATATTTTGTTTTTTTCCTACATATACATAAACATGTCTATAACAAACATAGGCGTGTATTTTTTTGGGAACATAAACTTATTTTGTTGGGAATATAAAATTAAAAACCAAGTTGTAACGACAAGAAAGTCTTGAGACTGATTTATTGTGTTCCAGAGATTATTTATTACATTGGCTGACAGACTTTAAAAAAAGGATATATTAAGAAGTATAATGTTTGCTTAAACACATTTTGTTAAAATATGTACAGGATGTCTTAAATAAGATAACGTACTACCTTATCTCCGAAGCTATGCGACGTAAAAAAAATTAAGTACAAACATTTTTTGATTTAATTTAATTTTTTTTAATTATCTATATTACTTTTTTATGTATAGGGTGTCCGGATTTGGTTGCAAAAGCATTACTCGCTTATTTTTAAAGATAGAATCTTGCGATTTTCACGAACCTGAGCTAATTTTTAGTGAAACTCATGAAGCCGTAAACAAAATTTTCATAGCCTTCTTCGTTTATGAGATACAGGGTGAAATAGAAAATTTTGCATTTTGGGACCCCCCTCGTATCTCGGTTATCCTTTAACTTATCGCAAAGGGAAAAATTGCTGCTTATGCAGTTTTTTACGCTGGATCCAGTAGCGTAGTCATATTTTTCATTTGGGTTTTTAGATATGACCCAAAGTTGTGTTTTTTTTAAATGGGACACCCTGTATATTTGTCCAGAAATTGATTTGTCCTTTTAAAAGCTTCTCAAGAATATATAATAGTATGGGTCTATTTTAATAAACAACAACAAAATTCCTAATTTTTATAATTATCATCCCAAATTTTGCCTTTTATTTAAAGTCGTTAACAATATCTACATCCTAACAATAAATCAAAATAAATATGTAATTAAATCAATTTATCAAAATATGTATTGATAATTTCGCACCAAAAAAGTACCACGTACCTAGATTTATGTAACACAAGAACAAAACAGTAATAAATTATTATGTAACAAGCCTTTCAGCAAAAATCAACTGTCGTATTAGAACTGCAGTAACCAAGGAAATCAAAAGAACTGTTTTAGGGAATTAAGCAAAATAACGGGATGATTTTGTAAATAGCGAAAATTTTCTCTTATTGCATTTCCTAAATCTTGGACATTATCATAGTGGTCTTTGTAAATTCTATTTTCCAGATATCCCCATAGAAAGAAATCTAAAATCGACAAATCTGGGGACCTAGGAGGCCATCTTATAGGTCCATTTGTTCCGAACCATTGATTGGTAAAATTATTGTCTAGAAATAATCTCGTCATTCCAGAATTGTGTGCAGGAGCACCGTCCTGTTGAAAATCAATTTCGTTAATTTTCGCTAGAGGAATATCGTCAAGTAATTCAGGTATAGCTGCCTCTAAAATTTCTATATAGCGATTGGCTATTAGATTTTCCTCAAATATATAAAACTTTATATGGGTTCCTAATATGAAGCAGGACACATTTAGACCAAACCTGCCCTGCTGTCTTCTGGGAAATATTTGGTGTTGATTTTCCTGGGACCAGAATCTACTATTGTGCCTATTGAGTATACCAGAATTACTGAAAGGTGTTTCGTCTGACCATATAACCTTCCCTTCAAAATCTGTAACCATATCGCATCTTTCTCGAAACCAATTGCAGCAAGACTACCCGACGCTCTGCATCCCCTGGCTGTAAGTGCTGCACGAACCTAAATTTGTATGGGTGGTATTTGTGCTTTTTTAGAATTTCTTGAAGTTTTGGAATCCCTATGCTCTTTTCACTGGCCCTACAAGAGTTTGTAGGGTAAGCTTCTACATTAGCCAAATCCGTAATTTCTTCAGCGTCCCGATTTTCTTTATTATATGTTTTCGTACGAGGTTTGATAAATGATCCGTGATTAAGTAAATTATTTTTTATCCGATAAAAAGTGGTTGCCTCCTTTCTGGATATCTAAATAAAAATTAAGCAATAGTATTTCAACATACCTAAAAATTAACTATTTACCTGTTAAAATACATCTCAGAAGCCGCTTCAACATTTTCATTACTCACATTACATATCGTACTTTTCATAATGTTCGAAAGTTTGGTTTTCTTCCATAATAATACAAATATATTTTTACACAATAAAAAAATGCAAATAAGTAGCGCTATATTTTATACACGCGTACAAAATTTAGAAATGTCATCAAAACAAAAGAAAACGGCATCGTTTTGCATGGCCTACTGCAAAATTTGGGATGATAATTATAAAAATTAGGATTTTTGTTGTTGTTTATTAAAATAGACCCATACTATTATATATTTTTGAGAAGCTTTTAAAAGGACAAATCAATTTCTGGAATATACAGGGTGTCCCATTTAAAAAAACACAACTTTGGGTCATATCTAAAAAATAACAACTCAAATAAAAAATAAATATATATATATATATATATATATATATATATATATATATATATATATATATTTGAAAGACGAATTCAACTATATATAATACCATGTGATTATAATATCAGTAAACTAGGTAAATTGAATAAAAACAGTAAGCACTTAAAATAATAAAAAGTACCTAGTTGGTAACTTTGAAAATGTAAGTGAAGTCCAATATTTTGCAAAAAAGATTAAGATTTTACATAAAATTTAATTTAAAGAGTTATATGATTAAAAAATATTTCTCTTTTAATTTAAGCTGTCATAGAAACAAATGCCGTCTTAACACTTTAACATTGCGAAACCTCTTGTTTAATTTTTTATTCATTCATTCATTGTTTTCTATCTTGTTCAATGATGTTTACTAGGAGAAAGAATAACGATAATCGTCGATAAGTCAGAAACGTTACATTGTATTATATATTGTTGAATTTGTTTTTCAAATATCTATTTAAATTAATAATAATATGCAGGGGTTTCATTTTAAAAAATTAAGAAAATTGTCAATATCCAGAACTTTGCAACACTTTTAACAATTTTTTTGTAAAAAAAAATTAATATTTAAAATTATATAAAACAAACATTAGACAGTTTTTTAGATACATCACATTAAATATAGGTGAAATCCTGAAGATAAATTCCGATATATCCAGTAATCTAGCATCTCAGTCCCATATTATTATACATTGTTGGACGTCTTTAAAAGATTTACTAAAATATTACATAGAGGATATTCCATTTAAAATTAAAAAAACACTCTATACACATAAAAGAACTATAGTTTTAAAAAATCAAACTAAATCAAGAAATTTTTGATTTTAACGTTTTTTGTACGTCAAACAATTTCTGAGATAAGGGAGTTCGACACATCCTGTACATCGCTATTTAATATCTCCAGTAGTAAGATTCGCTACACAAGGAATCATTAAATGAACTGTATTTATGACTGCATATTTGATTGTAAGAAAGGCTGAAGGAAGGTACATACATATATACATATATGTATACACCCTTGAAACTTTTTTAACAATGCCAACACGACTAGCAATTTGATTATGTAAAATAAATACGGCGCGGTTTGCAAATTAAGCTATAAAATATCCACCCTTCTGGTGTTAAGTAAAATTGTCTCTCGGATTAAACAGAAGGGCACTAATGCGTTAAAAGCCTAACCTTAAAATTACAAGGCACTTTTTTGACCCTCTAATAGAGACAATGAGATAGCTAATGCTGTCTAAATATATCGCTTCTTTACGAAGGGGGATAAAAAGATAACGGCGAAATTGAAAGTGTATATAGACAGGGCATTAGATTCTAATGAAAAATATGAGGTAATCGTTGTACGGTGACATTTGAAACATGCGCTCTAAACATCATTGCATGGTTGCATATTTAATCACGGATATGAAAAATCGTTAACAGAAAGTAGAATATTTAACACTTGTGTGAAATAAGCGGGCCATTTTAGCTACACTACGTAAAAACACAAAAGTAAAGAAAGGCCTAGTTTGTTAGTTTAGGATTTCATCATATTGGGGGAAGAAAAAAAGATGCCTAAAATCTTTTAGGCACGTTTAAATAAAGCAGAAAACATGTGGTGGGAATTTTGATTCTTAGATAAAAAATTAACCATACACAAAATATTTTTCTGAATAAGGAAAATATTCCTCCTTTCTTATGCCTTAACAAAATAAAACAGGTATAGATTATTAAAAAAAAAAAAAAAAAAAAAACGGCTCATAGACTAGTATGTTGATATGGGAACAGAAAGCAGAGAATATACTAAAATAAGTTACATTTTACTTTATACAGGGTGTTTTTTAATTGATGGCTAAAAATGAAGGACGTAACTTTTTGCCAGGTGTCAAAATTTAATTTTTTAAATTTTTTTATACCTCGTATATTTATTGAGATAAATCATTCAAATTTGATACACACTATACTGTAAGCATTGTCTACAAAATGGCTGTAATATATTTTACAAAAATCTACTGAGTGTTACTTTCTCTAGGTCGCGGCCCCTTTTAACCCTTCGAAAAAAATTTTTACTGCACGTCACTGGCTGTTTTTATTTAGAAAACCAGATTTCTCATTTTGTTCTTTATCTTCTTGGTTTTTTACTTTAAACCCAATATTTTAAACCGTTTAGGCGTTAATTAGCAAAATGCTACGGCTCTAGTCTCTATTGGTACATTTTCTCTCGTTAAGGGTGAAATTTCAAAACATTCAAAAGCTGATTATTAATATTTTTGAATGCCGTTAAGAAAAAGACGGTTTTACATTCTCATCTGGTAAATGAATTTTTTATCCTCCTAAATGTAAATTTGGGAAAAATTCATAAATTGTTCTTAAATAATTATTTTTAAAAGTCATTGTCCAAATAATCGTCTTTTCGGGCACTAAGAAGAAATTTATTCTAAGGTTTTTATTTTCAAAAACCTTTGATAAAGATATCGTTTCAAAATCACATTTAGTTAAATAGATATTGCACATTTCGACCCATTTTCTCCTCTTTAAGTGCAATTTGGTAAAATCCGGAAATTTTCCATGATAATTTTTAAAAACCATTGACGAAAGAATGGCCTTAAAATCTAAATTAATTCAGATTATATTGAAAAGAGTAAACACATAGTTCCCCTTCTTAGGGACGAATTTCAAACAAAATCACAGAAAAGCGGTCCATGCCTAATTGAAACGTTTTATTTTTAACGGTCTTAGAGTTATGGTGGTCAATAAGTCAGTGTGTCAATCAGTGGTTTTCCTTCTGTATATAATTAATATGTATACATAGTTCAATCAATAAATATGTTCTTTAATTTTTATTCCATTTGGTCAGAAATTAAGAAAATAGCTGTTTATCTAATAAATACTTACTTAAAAAAAAAGTAAACCACTTTTGAAATTAATTTAATAATAATAATAATAATAATTTTATGGCCTCTTATGTATACTTTTCCTTGAAAGGTCTAAATATATCTAATGAGATGACAAGGAAAGAAAAAATAAGACTACTTGTTTTCTGAAAATAAATAAAAATCAAAATTGACACGACAAGCGCCGGCGCCGCCTTTGATAAAGCTGTTCTGTTACTCACTGAAAAAATATCAACGATCAACCCCAAACCAAAGTTTACCAAATATCTTATTCGAAAAACTTTGCCCAAACGCAATGTCTTACAGTTTTTACTTCCCTCGTAAAGTATTCTAATAGTGAAAAATTCACTCTCCGAGATTTTTTCAGACCTTTACGTTTCAGGGTCCCTAGATGACGAAAAACATGGTTTCTCATTTCCGTCGGTCTGTCTGTCTGTTCGCAGCGTAGCTAAAAAAACTACTTACCCAATTGACTTCAAATTTTGGCCAAAAATTAAGGATCATATGGGGATTACCTGGTAACATTTTGATAAACATCCAATTTAGCTAAACAAAATGCCGGCTTAGTGAAATGTTAAAAAAAATATTTTTAAAAACTACTCATCCAATTTGTCTCAAATTTTACAAAAACATCTAGTATTATATTGGAATCACCTGGTAACATTTCAGTACGTATGAATACAAGATGGCGGAACAAAATGGCGGCTTAATAAAATATTTAAAAATTCAGCCTGAAAAAACTGATTAATAGCTTAAGACTACTAACCCGACTGACTTCAAATGTTGGTCAAAAATTAAGGGTCATATGGAGATGACCTGAAAACAGTATGGTAAAAATCCAATTTGGCGAAACAAAAGTGGCGGCCCAGTGAAATGTAAAAAAAATTATTATTAAAAAACTACTCATCCGATTTCTCAGGAAACTCAGGAAATATATATAGATCTTATATCCTGCATGACGCCCATATTATCAGTCTTTACCTATTCCGTTGGTCTGCATCTATTTCTCACATATTAAGTTTCTAAATGGTTTTCATTAACAATCCTCTTGTTATTATGTTAGTGTTGTATTATTTAGGGTTAGGATCCAGTAAAAAACAAAAGACTTATTTTAAATTGTCAACGTTTCGCAACTTTATTGTTGCATCCTCAGGTCACATATAGATTATATATCGTGCATGAAACCGATATTACCAGTCTTTACTTTCTACGTTGGTCCGCAGATATTTCCCAGATATTAAGTTTCAAGATAGTTTTCGTTAACGATCCTCTTGTTTTTATGTTAGCGTAGTGTATTTATTTTTAGGGTTAGGCTCCAGTAAAAAAAAGACTTTTTTCTATCTAGTCTATTTTTAAACAGTCGACGTTTCGCAATTTTATTATTGCATCCTCAAGACACATGCTATATCCTGCATGAAACCATATTATCAGTTTTTACCTACACCGTTGGTCCGTAGATATTTCCCAGATATTAAGTTTCTAAATAGTTTTTGTTAGCGATCCTCTTATTTTTATGTTAGCGTGGTGTATTATTTGGGATTCAGATTTTTTAAATTTTCGACGTTTCGCAACTTTATTGTTGCATCCTCAGGACACATATATAGATTCTGTATCCTGCATGAAATCTATATTATTAGTCTACTACGATGGTCCGCAGATATTTCCCAGATATTAAGTTTCTAAATGGTTTTCGATACCGATCCTCTGTTTTTTGAGTTAGAGTGGTGTATTATTTTAAATTGGCAACGTTTCGCAACTTTATTGTTGCATCCTCAGGACACATATAGATTCTATATCGTGCATGAAACCCAGATATTAAGTTTCTAAATGGTTTTCGTTAACGATCCTCTTGTTTTTATGTTAGCGTGGTGTATTTATTTGGGGGTTAGGATCCAGTAAAAAAAGATTTATTTAACATTATCGACGTTTCGCAATTTTGTTGCTTCAACCTCAGGACACATATATAGATTATATATCCTGCATGAAACCCATATTATCAGTCTTTACCTACTCCGGTGTATTATTTGGGCTAAGGAAATATCTGCGGATCAACGCAATAGGTAAAGACTGATAATATAGGTTTCATGTTAAGATGGAGAAACAAAATGGCGGCCAAATAAAATTTTTAAAAAAACATCGTAAACAAATTATGTTCAGTTAATGAAAATAGGATAAACTGGTACGAATTCAACATGAGGTAGCAAAATAGCGGATGTATGTAAAATGTACTTATTGAATTTATTTTAAATTATGCCCAGAAGTCAAATGTGGCATAGATTGCATTGACTGAAACAAAAAGGCAAAGTAATGGTAGGATGGCGCTCAATCAAAATGAAAAGACAATATATGTAAAACGTATATACTGTGACTGGGTCACACTTCACTATTACTAACAAATGGAAAAAAATCATGAGGGAAGTTCCAAGTAAAGGAAATTTACCGATTTTTTTTATTATATTTTCTAGAATATAGTTTTTTTTATTAGGAAATAAATTATGCTGAAATGCCAACGTCAAAGTATTTTTTTATATTTTAAACCTTAAACTTATTTTATAAAGCAATTTAAACATTTGCTTGATTCTGTTTTGGCCGCTCCAAAAATCGGCAAGCAAGATGATCATTTTTTCCCAAAACAAAGCAAGGTTTTTAAAGCAATGCTATTATTTCAGATCCAGTCCAGACAAAGTGAATAAGCCAATAATTATAAAAATACGATTAAATTTGTAAAACCGTGAAAACCGGAAAAAAATGTTGGTTTTAGAGGTAAAAATTAATTATCACATATTGTAGCCACGGATTTCTTCTTTCAAATTTATATTTGAGGCCTCAAAAAAAATAATAATTGGTTATATTATTGTAAATTTAATAAACGTTCAGCATTTTCAGATAATTCTGATAATAGAAGATATCAATGGAAGAAACTTAGTTATAGTTTTCCATCAATTTATATTATATTTGGAAAAAAATCGAGAAGGCTGTTTCTGTTCAGAATATCACCATATTCATTTTTAAGGTTTACATAATTGTCCTATCTGCATTATTTGAAGAGATATTGCCAGAAAGTTATTTTTGGAAACTATTTACATCTTTTACAAAAAAAGTCTCACGGAGTTTACTTTAAACAAAAATGCCGTGCTTCGTAATTTTCCTAAGATCCTAGATCATTGAACTATTACTAAAATTACAGTTTGTAGTTGTGTACAATTGACAGATTTTGGATTAGTGGGCTAACCTAACGTAATCTAAACAACTAAATACATTGACACAATTCAAATGCATTTTAAAGAACAAAAAAACACGTTCCAGACCTGTGTTTTCTCCTTGATCAGCATCGCCAGCTCCCGACCTAAAGAACAAAGTGCAGCAATCAATCCTTCGGGGGGTGAACCTGTCGTTCGACATTTGCCCTAACTACAAACTACCCCGATTGATAACGTGATTAGGACGTCTTAAATTGAAAATAAAGAATAGGACGGACTTAAGGTCTGTGCCGAGGTCTACGTTCAGTCCTGGTTCCCCTATTGATTTCGCATTAGTATTTTTAATGTCTTTTCGGGAACAGGTAGAGTCGTAGACTGTTAGTGATAAGAAATACGCCAGTTAAAGTATAAATATACATAAAAAACGCCTTTAGATTAATCCAGAAGGGCCTAGGAAGGCAAAAAACTGCGAAATCTATAAACTTATAAAAATCATGACAAGACATTAAAAAGTCTTTTGGCAAACAAGTCCATATATCTTTCTGTAATATTAACTCTAAAAAAAACATTGTTGTGTATTTATAGTAGACAATGTATCAAATAATCTCCAGATAATCCACAATATATTTCCTTTTTTAAAACAATGTTTTAGTTTATTGTTCGAAATAATCTAGGAGATGACTTCTACAAATGAATAGCTCCAAGATAAGCAAGCTCTAAGCAAACTAATTTTGTTTTTAGCTTGGTTAATCTCTGGACACGCTTTTCTAAATTTGTTTGCACATACCTTTAAAAATGATTGCAAATATATACCGGTAAGGCTAACATTAGCTTGTGACTTTCATCTATCTAAATCATATTTCTTTTCAAATTGACTTACCTCTACAAAAACTACGCTGTTAGAACTTTATGACCTTAAAAATGTAAAAATCTTTTTATTTCATTTTACAACACCGTCATAACAAGGATATTATGATGTCATACATGAAACATACTTTGTATTGGCGCAGGCGCAATGAACCATTTTTGTTAAACAGCTATCGCGATTTCGCTGTTATTAGAGCTCATCAGTATTAAGAATTTTTTTATCAAAATTTAAACATGGATATTTCAATTACGAAACGGGATATCGTGATACGGTTTTTGGTGTTCGTTTGGCCGAATTGTTGAACATGTGCTTCGACTTGCATGCTGCATATAAGCGTGAAAGATACTACAAACAGGGCGTCAAATAATCCTTTTCATTTTTGAAAAAGTTTGTTCGACAAAATACAAAAAAAAGTTTCTAGCGATTTTTCATATTTTCGTGTGTTCGTAATATACAGATTTTATATGAAAATTTTGAAATATTTATACTTAAAAATCTGCACACAAAACACATCTTTATCACATAGTTTGTGATCAGTATCTACACCGTTATCATTTTTTTTTCAGTTTTTTTCAGGGAGATCGTACATTTCTCGAGATAAATCATTCAAATTTGATACATTGTATACTGTAAGCAATGCCTTTGAAACAGCTATAATACAATTTAGATAAATCTACAGGGTGTTACTTTTTCCCAGATGGCGCCCCTTTCACTTTCTGAATTTTTTTACTGCGACACCACTGGCCATTTTTATAATAAATTAAATTCCTTGTTTTGTTCTGTAACTTTTTGACGTCTTAGATTTTTTCGATCTTGTGTACCGTTTAAAAATTATTTTGCAAACTTTCCGTTCATTCATGGTCATAGCACATAGAAAACACAAAATATCGAAAAAATCGTACAAGTGTATCAAATTTGAAGGATTTATCTCGAGAAATGTACAAGGTTTACGAAAAAACTGAAAAAAAAATGAAAGTTTCAGATCTTGTATTGTAAAAACGAAGCCTTTGCGTATAACCGTTTATATGAACGTTTAGCCCTAAAATGAGCAAAAAAATTACGTCCTAGACGACTTAAACTAGCAACTAAATAACATCCTGTATAACTCTTTTGGACTTAGACGAATACCCTATATCAAGACTAATAAAACGATTAAAGTACAAACGAAAAAGTCCGTTTTGGTAAAATAGTCCGTAGTTCATAAAATTTTTATCACCGCTGATATATCTTAATTATCTTATCTTGCATTTGAAATAATTCCAAAAGCGAATTATAGTAAAATTTGCAGAACATATTAAGTTAGTGTTTGGTTTGCTAACTTTTGTCACACCCTGTATCTATACTTCCTAATACTAATGATAACGCAATAACTACTGATCATAAATTCGGTGTGATAAAGATTTGTTTTGCATACATGTTGTTAAGTGAACCCTTCACTTGTATAAATATGTCAAAATGTTTGTAAAAACATATCAAATAATACTAGAAACTGTTTCTTTTTGTATTTCGACAAAGAACATTTATATCAGAAGCAAAAAAAATAAGAATGTTTTGAAAAGTTTAGGCGTTAATAAACTATTGCAAAAATGCAGCGTTTTTATTTCACTCCTTAGTAAAACAAATATATAAATAAGGCCTTCATATATCACTGACTGTTTTCTCAAAATTGGCTGCCAATTGAATAAACACTAAAGATGTAAAGTAAACCCGAAAGTTGGTTTTTTCCCTGTTTAAATACATTTTTCTTATCATTAAAGAAAACATATCTCCAGTTATTCTTCCTGTAAGAAAATTATTCGTATCTTTAATATCCCCAAAGAGATACCTCCTTCTTGAGCGTTGTGCGTAGCTCTAACAGGCGGGATATTTAAATTAGAGACCGCAACCCCGCGAGGATCAGTTCAAATTAACCCCGGCATTTGCTTAAGGTCGCGGAGAAGCTTTGGGGGCCAAAAGGGCAGAAGGGAGCGTCCCCGACACCGTTGCCAAAACTTATTCGACGAATTTGTCTGTGGATAATAAAAATGGAAATACTTTCCGACGTTTCGCTTTCGATTATACGAGGCATCTTCAGGGATATTTACGTTACGATTTCAGAACACTGAATGAGCTTGAAGATATTTAAACCGGGTACTTATACCCGACCTGTGTTCACAGCGACCCTTACTGAAGCAGAACTTTCCGCCCTCTCTAAAAGCCAGAACTTCGCCATTACACCAAGAGACATACTCATAAAAGACATAGTGTGGTTCGTCGAAGACTTCCCGTATAGAAAGCTGACGTAATAAGTTATAATACAGCAAAGATTATCAAAATGTCCGCTCAATCTCTCAGTTGAAGAAAACAAGCAGCTATCAAAAGTTTCAATGACAGTAGATACATTTTGGTCCTTCCAGCGGACAAGAGAACTGTTACTGTTGTCTTGGACAGAACAAGAGAAAATACAAACACTTTTGGACGACAGTAATACAAACAGACCCAACAATCAAAATCAAGAGATATAGCTTGTTAGTCGGTAGGTCAATTGATAAAGATTAAAGGCAATACCGTAACCCAAGAGTTGACAGCTCGAGGGTGGGGTGTGGTCCGGGGATTAAGAGTGACCGAGGACCGTAGTTCGGAACCCACGTTAAGCTGTAAATTGGTCACTCCCATGACGGAAAGGAGCCAGCTATGTATTGGATAGAACTGGCGTACGAAAATTTTTATATACATCTAACTCTGACACGGCACATCAGACACTACCGGTATTTTTTTCCATCACCTCTAAGTCACAGTACTGTAACAAAATATATTAAATATTGCAACACATAACAATTATTATTTATTTTAAGTCTCCTATAGAAATTACCTAATTTTTTCTCGTTTTTAACTTGACGGACTAAATTAAATAAAATTGCCGCAATTTGAATACAGTTATATAGGTATTTAGATTTTCATAAGTAGGTACAAATAAGATTTTTGCTTAAAAATAGAAGCTTTTATCTTTATCTGTTTACAGTAGATTAATTTAGAGAAAAATGTTCTGAAATAACGATCATTTAAAACTAATATGTTTCTTTGAAATTTTGACACTTTTTACACAAAAACCCCAATTAACGAATAAAGAATTATGTAACTAATAGCCTTAGATAATAAATTACTTCGATCATTAATAATTGCAAATTAATTTATTAAGTATGTAAATGTCAATTATGTTTTTACTCATGCGCTGTTTGACAGATTCCGGTATCTTTTTTGGAAAATGGCTTCACTATGTTTATACTGCGTCTATGACAACCAAGCTGTATCCCCTCTCCTAAATATATGCTAAAAACACGATTCTTTCGATTTGTGGGTTCAATAAAATTGTTAAATATCCTGTTCAAGAACGTCTTTCTAGTAGTCGAGACACAAACATCGACAGACAGCAATAAACCATGGGCCAGTTAATACGCCAAATGTATTAAGTCCCCTCAATCTTGGTGCTCGTAAAATCGATGACATCCTCCTTAAAAAACGACGGCGGCAGAGGCGGCTATGAGTCAGCCGGTCGGCGTGCCGCGTCGTTTGATCGTCTAAATTGTGTCCCGTCTACGAGAAGAACAGTTAGCCCATTTCCATTGTGCACTTGAAAAGGTTACCCGGTGTAATTATCCCAGTGGTTGGTCAATTAAAACCGGGAATAATTCCTCGGTTTCGCCACCCTTTTTGCGCTAGATTTACGTATGTGTTAAGAGTCCAGAAATATTTGCATACGAAAACATTTGAGTGTCAAGTTTTTTTTTGACTAGAGTCATTCTTAAGAATTGATTTTTTATATATTTTTATTTTAAATATGAAGATATATTTACAATAATTAAATAAAAAATTATGTCTATATAACGTTTATAATATTAAATCAATTATCACAGCAGAGCACTTTCGATTAACTAGTCATTCTCAATGCTACCTGCTAATAAATAAATGTACTAAAACCTTTTAGTTGTAAAAATGGTAGACAAAGCTCAAAAAGACGATAGTAAAAGAGAAAAAAGGTTGAATTAGACGATTTACTTACCCTGCAGCAAACATGCAGAAAGATATATGGTTACAAATCCATGCAATTTAAGATTCTACGTGTAACAAAGACAAAACAAATGCTGACGAACACCAAAATCACATTTTAAAATTGTAATGGCTTAAAAGCAGCCATATTTACGTAGGTATGATGGAACAGAGAAATGGTTGAAGTTTTTACCAGAGAGCATAAACGACAATCAAGTCGGGTTGTCAAATTGACATGGGATTAAAAATAACTATATTCCCTGGGTTCTAGATTTGCTAGACTAGCCTGGGTTCTAGACTGAAAAAGTTTGCGTCTTGCGTTGTCCGTTTGAGCTAAGTGTTTACGCTGGTTCTTAGCCCAATTTATAGATTGAAAACGTTTGCGCTTTGCGTCGGCTGTAGAATCAACCTTACTTTAATGTTTATATGTATCGCCTTCTTGTGTAATGCAATTTTGTCTTGCCTGTTTTTCAGTTAATGTGCGTTTTTTTAATTTGCTGAGCATGGATAATCAGAATCATAGTAATGATGCCTAGTACAGACTAGGAATTGTGGATGTATTAATGTGTGCCGCAGCTGTATGTTGTTGAAGAGAAGGCGGTAAAGAAGATCGGGAATTCGGCCTTGGTAATTGGGGTGGAAATGCTCTTAACTCCTACCAGTATTTTATTAAAATTAAGACAATAACCCCAAGCAGTTTTTTTAAATGGACGAGGATGTTATATGTATATATTAATGTCAAATGTATTACGAAGGACGAACTTTTTAGAAGGCCCTCTAAAATCCAGCAATTATATTGGTTGCAGCTTAACGCAAATGTCGATTTACATCAGCCGCTTCCGTCAAAGTTAAAGATTGCCATCTTTTCGACGGCTAGCGGAAACTCAAACGGATGGCGGCAAAAATATAACCGTACCCATTGCTTTGCGTTAAGTAAACTTCAAGGACAGCGCAAACGGCGACGCAAACCGCAAACGTTTTCAATCTATAACCCAGGCTTAACTGCTCAAAAGGTTATGATATTGTAATTCTTATGTATACTTATTAGGTGATTAATATTTGGCAAATTCAACTAATCCGTTTAACAAAAACACGAATTTAAGTAATAAGTAAATACATTAGAAATAAATAATTTAAAAGGTAAAAAACTTACAAATGTAATGTCAATAAACTACTCTAACTGTCAATACCGTAAGAAACAACATAAGTGCTTCGATGTAATAAAAAAATAAGACTATTAGATGTCTTTCACAGTTTTAGCAAAAAAGACAACACTAGTAAGCGTTTGGCTAAGATAAAAAAAACTAAGAACACTGTGGGGTAGATAGAGAGAGCCAAGAAAGATAAATCAATACATAGTAGTTTACAAACAACTGTTGAGTAATGACAAATGTGTTGTTATATAACATAAATTTTAAAGTATTCCAAACTAAAATTATGGAAAACCCAGAGCGAGTACTTCCGGGAAGGTGGACAAGGAAAAATAATTGACCACAAAAAAATGTGTTCTATTTATTGTGTGTGTAAATTTATTAAATGTACAGGGTGGTCGAAATTGGTCTGTTTTAACAGAGAAAACCTATTTCCTGACTAGATAGAGCAAAACTGACTTAGGTGTCATAGGCTCGATTTCTGAGAAATGTTTAATGGCAAAAACCGCCTGCCGATATTTTCACTGCCAACTGAGATATAAATTTTCGGCCATTTTGAAAATTGTCCATAACTTTTTTATTTTGCGGAATATTAACATTCTGCAAAGACATTCTAAAGGCACTTTTTTATGTGCAATCCAGTGGCATACCCAGATTTTTCCTATAGTTGTCCGTTTTATCATAAATAGGCAAAACTTTTTTTTTTCAAATGGAAATCATAGTTGGCTATAAATTATAAAAAATGCTCGCGTTTAGCCCTTTTCAGTGATATAAAGTTGTAGGTACTTATTTTCAAAAATAACGAAAATATTAGGTGTTTTTGGTTTACATCGAAGTAGGCTTTGATTTGTGATGACAATATCTCAATTATGTATTGTTAAGATTTATAGTTTGTTAGCAACTTAAACACAACTTCAAATAACACTAGCTAACGTTATTTTAATTATTTATTATTAATTTTTTTTATTTTTTTTTGTTTACATAGCAAAGTTGAACAAAATTAACAAACTAAACTACTATTTACAGCTACAATTGAAAATAAAAAATAATTATGAAAATCTAGGTATTTAGTTAGATAGGTTTCTGATAAATATATTTAGAGAAGTTGTTCAAATTGAGCCCCTCCCTGTTGAATACAAACTAAGCATCTTTTGCGTACCGAGTTGCAACTATTTATTAGTTCAACTGGGCTAATAGATGCAAAAGCTTGCCTAGTGGCCTCTTGCAATTCTTCTTTTGTGTGAAAGGTTCTTCCTTTAAATATCAAGTCCTTCAATCTTCCCCACAAAAAAAAATCTAAGGGAGTTAAGTCACAGGACCTAGCAGGCCAAGGTATGGGGCCCCACGTACCAATCCAATTTTCTCGAAATTCGAAGTTTAAAAGATCAGTTGTGATCCTTGCATTGTGCGGGGGACAACCATCTTGTTGATAGTAGATATTTCTGGCATCAGCTAAAGGTATGTCTTCCAACAAAGGGACAATATATGTGCGCAAAATATTTACATAATCATCTGCAGTTAAATTTCCATCGTAAAAATAAGGTCCCACAAATCTTCCTCGGAATATCCCCACCCATATATTGAATCCACACCGACCTTGCCGGTCTTGTTGCACAACTACGTGTGGATTTTCAGTGGACCAGTGATATGAATTATATCTATTAAATATACCAGAAGTATCTACTCTGGATTCATCACTCCAAATAATATTTAATGGAAAATTCTCATTCTCCATGAATTTTTGCTCATACCACTGACAAAATCTCAATCTTCTAGCGGCGTCCCCTTCACGGAGTTGATGAACTCTTCTCGTTCTGTACGGTTTGAATTTATGTTTTTTGAGTATTTTTAAAACGGTGGTCTTTGGAACATTCGTTATATTAGCCAATGTTCGAGAGGAGGTGCCAGGATGATCTAATACCTCACCAATTATATTTAGCTGCTGGATTTCCTTTTCTTCCTTTAGTTCATAATGTCTTGTTCTTAACTTTTTAAAACTTCCGTAATTTACTAAATTACTTTTTAATGTTTGATAAATTCGGTTATCCGGTTGACGTCGCTCGGGAAATGTATTAAAATATAATTCACTAGCTGCTTCAGGAACTTCGTTAGATAATATGTAACATTTTAACATATCATACTTTTCATAATTCTCAAACATATTTTGTCAGCAACTTAACACAACTTTATAAAGATAACACCAAAACGCAATAATTACACCAGACTACAGTAATCTGACAGCAATATATTCAAAATATTGAACGCGCGTCATTATTCCAAGGCCTACTTCGATGTAAACCAAAAACACCTAATATTTTCGTTATTTTTGAAAATAAGTACCTACAACTTTATATCACTGAAAAGGGCTAAACGCGAGCATTTTTTATAATTTATAGCCAACTATGATTTCCATTTGAAAAAAAAAAGTTTTGCCTATTTATGATAAAACGGACAACTATAGAAAAAATCTGAGTACGCCACTGGATTGCACATAAAAAAGTGCCTTTAGAATATCTTTGCAGAATGTTAATATTCCGCAAAATAAAAAAGTTATGGACAATTTTCAAAATGGCCGAAAATTAAAAAACGCCCTATATCTCAGTTGGCAGTGAAAATATCGGCAGGCGGTTTTTGCCATTAAACATTTCTCAGAAATCGAGCCCATGACACCTAAGTCAGTTTTGCTCTATCTAGTCAGGAAATAGGTTTTCTCTGTTAAAACAGACCAATTTCGACCACCCGGTACAATACTTTGAAAAGGTATTCATTAGCAAATTGTAATCAAATGGAACTAAAAGTCAATAGCAAAAACCTTACTTATCTTCCATACAAGAACCGTCTGGGGCCTATAACTATAAATAAATATAAGTACTGCAAATGTTTAAAAATAAATCTTAACGGGGGTTAAGTAACTTTGTAAAGTCTGGCAAAAATAATAAATCTTTTTTGATAGTTATAATAAGTTCAGAAATATGTAGGAGACCTTGACTAGCTATTAAGTATAAAGTTAGAACTGCAACGGAGTTTTAGGGGCTACCAGTACTGTCATTTTTGCTTAAACTGTAAAAAACATGTAGAGGCACGTTGCCCAATTTGGGAAGGGGTCCAAACCAGAAATTCATTTCAGGGTGGGGATCCATACAGTCAAAACTCAGAAAAATTAGTAAGAATCACATTTCCAAAGTTTCGGGGGGAGCTTCAGACTCCCAGTTTTCCGCTGGCTACGTGCCTGCTGTAGTAGTATTACTTCTTTATTACATCTAAGCATTTATGTTGCCTCTAACGGTTGGTGTACTTTATGGCCATTACACTTGTAAGTTTCTTTACCTTTTTACTCATGTGTTTCTAATGTATTTACTTATTATAAGTTAACAGGTCCTTTTAACCAATACTGCCAAACTAGGTTTCAATTAATTTTCTTGTAACAGTATCTTTCTTCAGTTGTGACGTCACAACAGGGTTTCTAATTTGATTTAAACTCCTGTTTTCATCACTTGTTAATCATACATACAGTATAGTTATAGGTACTCACTACACATTTCTGCAAATCCTTCGTCCAAATATTGCATTGACCTTTAATAATTTCAGTTATTTTTTTCAATCTACTTTCTCGCAAGGACATGGTTTGAGTTTCTGATAATTTTAGTTTGGTTTACGTATCTCTTTAAAATTTATATCAAGGTTAATAACAACAACATATTTGTGTAGCTACTATATATTGATTTATTTTTCTCGGTTTCCTCCATCTGTCCACAACGTTTTTAGTTTTTTATTCTGGTCTAAACTAACCCATTACCAATATTTTTAATGATGTTTAAATTGTAAAAGGCACCTAATATTTTTATTTCTTTATTACATCTAATTTATGTTGCTTCTCACAGTTGGTGAAGTTTAATGACATTACACTTGTAAGTTTCTTTATCTTTTCTATCATTTATTTCCAATGTATTTACTTAATTAATAATTAATAGTTAACAGTCTCATTTGGCGAATGTTGCGAAAGACGTTTTCAATTACTGGTCTTGGAACAGTGACTTCCTCTCGCTATACTTTTTTTTACGAGTCTGGCTCTTCTAAAATTTCTGTTTTTGTTAAATAGATTATTTAAATTTGACAAATTTCAGTTACTTGATAATTATACGTAAAGATTTTGATGTCATAAGTTTTGAGCAGTTATAGTTATGTTTAATCCCATGGCAGTTTGGTAACCACGTTGATTTTTCTTTTTGCTCTCTGTTAAAAACTTCAAGTAGTTCTCTGTTCTATTTTTCCTATGTAAAAGCTAGCTGGTTTTAAACAATTTCAACTATAAAATGTGATTTTGTTTTATATTTGTAACATGTAGAATTTTGAATTACATTAATTTGCAACCATGTATCTTTCTGCATGTATACTGACGAGTAAGTATATAGTTTAATTCGACCTTTTTTCTTTTTTCTTACCGGTTTTTTTTAGCCTTGTCCACCGTCTCTACAATTAAAGGGTTTTGCAGGTAGCATTGAGGATGACCAGTCGAAAGCGCTCAGCAATGATAATTCATTTGGATAACATAGACGTTATACAGACGGATTTTTTTGTTTCGTTACCTCGGCACGTGTACACAGCCCTTTAAGTTTTCAATTTTCTATTTCATTCAAATTATATAAATTGTCATTTATATAATTTGATATGGAAAACTAGCGACCATATAACTATTGACATTAATGCCAGAAAGATAGCATGTAAAAAATCAATTTAATAAATTATCAGAATCTAGAAAAACAGTAGCCAGGTTTAACCAGCCAGAAAGTACTGTTTTGAGATTTAAATTGTTTTAACGATTTTTATTTCTTTCGCTTACAGTATTGGTAGACATCAAATTTTATAAGAGTATTTCTAAAATTGTTACAGACAAGCGATGCTGGCGCAACGGCACACGGACGACAAAATCTCCCATCCGCTGCCCGCACGAATGTCCGCGGATAGCAGTACCGTGTCCAAAACAGACGACGGAGAATTGGACGTGGTCGGAACGGCGGACAGTCCTAGGCCGAGCTTAAACGCCTCCACTCCCGTTGGGTCGAGCATTAACCACAGTGGTAAGTACTGATCACAGACATATTAGGTGACATCCTTCATCTCGTATTGTTTCATTTATATAATCGTGTATAATTTTTTCCAATGGTTAAAGTAAATTAACATTTACCGGAAGTAAGTGTGACAAAGAAAAAATATCTATTCTCCTTGTCAGACCTATCATTATGTTATAATTTTCTCGCCTTTGACATATGACGTATTTGTTTTGTACCTATATCCTTAGTAATAAACTGATGCTTATGAGTTAGAGAAATTGAAAAGTGTGTTTCAAAGGTCTATATCTTTTTTGGTATTGGGCTTTTGAGATATTGCAAGGCCTTTCTAGAAAGTCGACTTCTACAGGGCGAAGCAAAGGTTAATTTTGATTTTGAATTGAAAAAGTCTCTGGATGATAATTTTTTGTGAGGAAACTTATAGGTTAACTTGCATCGATTTTGAATTGCTAGTAGTACCCCCTCTTAAACCAGTATAGCGACCTATGTACGTCCACCAAAGTCATATTTTCAACTGTCTCATAGCTTAGTACTTTACTGAACAGTTTCTTTTATAAGGCGATGACAGAAAGTCATTTGAAACATTATTTGGCCTTAAATTCATAATCAGCGATGTATACACAGTTTAAGAGAAGCTATAGCACTACATTATTTCACAATGTTACTGTCATAAAATCAAGGCATTTTTAGATTTGTGCCCAAGGTTTTATCACAGCAGTCTTGTTTAAAGTTTTATTTTTATTTTTTGAAAACAGCATGTTCCACAAAAAAATAAAAAATCGGAAACCGGCTCCTAGCTGAAGAAAGGTTTCAACTGCATGTCTACGAACATCCGGTCTTCTTTAAAAAAATATTCCGGGCATATTCAATGCCATTTAGATCCGGTGAAACTCGGGATAGCATGATGTGTGAAATTCCATTAGAGACTTTAACATTAATGACTATAACATATCTATACTTTTTGCCTATCTATACTTTTCTGCAATTAAATATTATTAGAGATGAGAAGCTGGGTAAGGCCATCCTAACATATACCACCCCAGACGAGGATTGTATCACCTCTATAGCGAGAGGTAAACTGTTTGAACCAAACAAAAAAACTAATACTTATACGTAAAAGTTTTACTATCACTGTGCCACTATGAATATAAAACCACTAACCTTATCTGAAAATAAAAAGTGCGAAACATTTTATATAAATTATTAATTTAACAATTTAGTTTTGATCAGTATAAAGGAAATTTCTCTTTAAAAAAATGTGTAGTGCCAAAAATGATACCTAATGCGATTGTTTTTGTTGAACCCTGTGTACCTTTTTGAAAATAAGCTTAGATAATAAGAGTAATTTAAAATCTTTTCTGTCACCATGTCATAAAATAAACCCCCCAGTAAAGAACTACATGACACACTTGAAAATATCACGGATTTCAAAAATTAGGTGAACGTCCATTGGGAATAAGAAACACCATAAGTTGCTATTTGGGTTTAAGAACATTTTAAATTCGATGGAAGTTAACTTCCCAGATTTCTGACAAATTAGACTTACATTTTACAGATTTTTCTGTTTTGTGACACTTTCTTAATATCCTGCCCACGCATTGTTCATTATTTTTAATTACCCTTTGCTTCGTCCTGTATAAGTCGACGAAAATCTCTTTCCAGCAATGCCTTGCAATATCTGCAAAACCCAAAAAATTATAGGCATTCGAAAAAGGGCCAAAATTTTTAATATCCTCCTAAAGAACAGCTTATTTTTTAATCTATGCCGATCAAAATGAATATCATCTGTTATCACAGCGGAAATATTCAATAACATACCTTATGTATTTTTTACATTAGGCATAAAAACGTATTCCTAAGCTCGTTTATTTTTGTTTACTTTGCTCTGACTGCAAAACAACGTACCTACCTCTTGGTATTTTAGAATAATTTATTGTAAGAAATATATATCTTTTATGTTAAATATTTATTAAGAGATGTGTATACCTGGATTCTTTAAATCTTAATACATCGCTTTTGCTTAAGCTTATATGAAAATGTAGCTTAGGGAAAAAAGTACAAATATGTAATTTTGCTGACTAAAGGGCGATAAAATATCGATTACAAGTCCTATTAACCCTTAAAGTAATTAACCGTACTTACAAATTTAAAAATATTAGGAAGAATCTCGTACTGCTTACGCCAATGAATACAGAAAAAGCAATAACCTTTTGACGTACCTGTCAAACGAGATGTTATATTAAATATTCCAAGTTCTTGTCTTGCACACTTCGCCCTTATGCACAATAATTTCCAAGAACTCACACAAAAATTACCAAAAATATCCCAAACCTCGCAAAAAAATGCCCAAAAACAATGCGCTTAGATGTTACCTCCTTGAAGTAACATCTAAGCGCTAACTTCACGATATACGATTACTTTTGTAACAATGCGTACGGCACGATTGAAAAATGCAGCGGGGTTGTCCCCTTAAGCAAATATTACAGAGACTAATATATTATAAATATTATTTTTATCAACAAGGATAAGTTTTAATCCACGTAAGAAAATTGACAACATCGTGTCATTCAACCAAATACAAAATGATACAATAGACCAAAGAAATCATAATTTTGACATTGTATGATTGCATTCCAAATCAAAACAATTCCGTCTTCATGTATATGTCTATGGTAGTGAGATTGTAACTAATATTTATTAAATTGGGGGGAGCTAGGATCCAAACCCAGAACTTCACTTTTTTGGTTGCAAGCTTCATCCAGTTAATCTAAAATCTAAGGATGTACAATCAAATAATTTAATTTTATGTTAGTAGATAAATACTGGGGCCTTCAATGGCTAGAGAAGTTTAATTATAACTTAATGAATCAGACTTATATATGTAACTAATATTATCAAATAGAAAACCTTGGAACCCACCATTAATTTTTGTGTTTGTAGTTTATTACAAATATTTTTCAATCTTAAGTAACATTAAACCACTACTTCATGCACACCTACTACTGATACTGATACTTCATGAATATTCCACAGTTTTTAATTATTTAAGCATTGGAAATATGTTCATACATGACGAATAACATTAATAAATACGTCGAATATTTGTAATTTTTTTTTTTATTTGGACATACCACAAAGGCCTAACTCCTAAGAATAATGCACGTTTACCTTAAGCCGTGGTTGCCCTTTTAGCCCTTTAGCTGCTCACGGCAATGCTTGATAATGATTATCATCCGAGAATGAAAAATGCAAAAATTCTTCTATTACATTTTCCCTCAACAGTTGCGCATACGATAGTAATATGCACTCCAGTATGTCCCAGCAGGTCTGTTTAGAGTATCCTAACAGATATTTTAACATACATTTTTCCAAAATTATCACCAAAACAGATATGCACGATGAACGAGTGATGATACTGTCTCTGTCTACCGGCTTTCAGAATCCGTGGGGAAAACCAACACATCTTATTGATGGATACAATTTATAACAACTGACACATGATAATTGTTTCGCCAACACTGTGGCTTCATGAAAAGTTAGATCTTAACAATTTTTAGAACTTTTAGATTTTTAAGATTTTTAAGATCTAACATCTGATGGAGCCACAGTGTTGTTGAAACAATTGCCATGTGTTGTTTCATCTTTTGTAAAATTAATTAAGTGGAAATGTTAAACAAGTGTTTTCGTTTAATTAAAGGATTTGCATTAGTTCTGTTCAGCAAAAATATTTCTTTTCCTAATATTCTTATTATTAATGCCTCTATAGAGATAACATGGAATCCTTAATACATAAATAAACCAATAGTTCATAATTAAAATTACGTTAACTTAACCTAACCTGACCTAGCTGACATCGCTTCTCGATATGTCCTTTGCTGGCTACAGCACCTGGGGAAAAATCTAGATTTCCTTTTTAGAGCCCCGAAAATATTTTTCTGTGCATATGCCATTTTTGAAACTCCCTGCTTTTTAATTTTTTTCCCCAGATGTACAAGTCTTTAATTTACGTCTTAACAAAGTGTTGCGCTTCAGGCAACCGACAATATTGTATCATATTTCACGTGTATTTATTTAACAGCCTCTTTGACCATAAACATCCAATTTAGGAGGTGTTAATCATATACCAATCACCTTAACCAGAGAGGTCTCGGCCATCTAAGCAATTAATCACGTTTCGCTGTAAAGTAAAGAAAATTAAATTTATAGTACTTGGAAACACATTTTGGAAATAAAAATAATTGAATGAATACCAATGGGATATGTTGTTGTTAATAGAATATATGATTATTTCTTATTTTATTTACAGTAAGTAATAGTAATAATATTTAATGAATTTCCTTTTGTTCCAGGTACAGAAGAAGACTCGATCCGTCGCCGTTTACACGACGATAGCGGTTCCGAATCTTCGTGCAGCGAATCACCAGGAAGTACAGCCTTCCGGCCACGACCATCCTCTCCCAAAGACTCTACCGCAGGTCCTTCGAACTCCAGTGGAGAGTATCCCTCTCCCAATATTAGCGTCGGGCCTCCTATCCATCCTCCCCCGCATTTACTTCCCTATTTTTACCCTCCCGGGATTTATCCTGGAGCCGCAGGGCATAACCCTTTTGGACCCTCTCTGAATCTTTTTACAGGACATTCGCCGGGTGGAATGAATCCAAGTCTACTCTTCAACGCTCAGTTGGCCTTGGCTGCTCAACATCCCGCTCTGTTTAGCCACTATCAAAATTTAGCCCACCCAAATCCCCACAATCACCATTTGTCCCCTACCTCGCCCATTCACAATCACCTCAAGGGAGGACATAGGTTTACGCCTTACACGCTCCCTACGAGTACTTCGGGTGGAGGGGTGGGTTCGTCGCCTCTTGGGAGCGCCTTCGAGACCGTTACTCCGAGTTCTCACACTCGTAGCCTGAGTAATTCTCCAAACAGCACCAAACTTCGGGGAACCTCCCTTTCGCCTCCATTAAGGGCGAGTACAGTGTCACCAAAACCTGAAACAGCGAGTTCACCAAGTGATCTAAAAAGCATAGAGAAGATGGTAAATGGACTTGACGTGAAACACACTAGTGAACTAATCGGAGACAGTAACGGTGATAAATAATAGTAATAGTGATATGGTTATTGATTTGGTGATAATTGTTTGAGCGCCCTGGGTGAACGTAGTATGGAAAAGAATAGTGAGTAACGCTGATTTGTAAGGATTTTTGTGAATGTGTTTTAGAGAGGTGTTATTGCTGTTTTTGTAAAATGAAAGTTTTAAATATTACACGTTAGTTAAAAATTAGTGACCAGGCTTCCATTTTCGTTAAATCCATCGATCCTTGCTATTTGTCACCGTCCTTAAGTTAAATCTATAATGTTGATATAGCTTTCAAATTAGGTGTATTTAGCAAAGTGTTTTTGTGAATAAGTGCCTCTTTCGTTTTTACCAGTTTATGATTTATTTTTAGCTTTTAACAAATGTTTTTTTTAATCAAATGTGCTCGGCAATACTCGATTTTACCTACTTCTGTAGAGATCGTATATTACGTCATCCTTACTTTAAGTCGACATTTTGTTTCACCTTTCTATGATTCAGTAAGCATAGATCATTCTGCTTTATTATATCATTCTATCATTCAGATTTTGTATTGGTTCAAAAACTCTAAAATGTTCTGTCTTATTTAAAGATTGTTTGTTCACTGTATTTTGGGGCAATTCACGTACTGCTTTCTGAGGTATCCCTCAAAATTGTATAATTATCACAGACCTCGTGATATCTTTCTTACATACTAATCTTTTAGCGTAACATTTGGAGTTTCCAACATAAAAAAATTTCTACACAAATATTTTAACTATTTCTTTAGTAATTTCATTTACAAAAAAGCCTATTCCATTAAATATATCTTGATTGATTACATCGACGAATATGTCTTAGTTTTCTTGTTAGGTCTAACTCCTATTCTTAAAAAGAAACAGAGGTTAATATCTTTTTTAATAGTGGACCTAATAGATGAACGAATTTGTTATCATAAATCTTATAAAACCATCCTTAAATCGAAGCCAAACTTTTAATTTAAAAGTGGAAATTATTAACAGCATACCAGTGGCAAATAATAGGAACAAGAACGTGAAAATATACAGTAATAAACAAAATGGAAGCTCAGTCACTTGATTTAACTATCCGAAACTATTAATTGTTGTTGAGTTTTATCTTGAAGTTATACCTTTTGAAGAACAGCATGAATGAAGTAATTCAAAAAAAAATTAGAAATTGAGCTTCATTTTGTCAAGTCTCTTTCAATGTTTTCCACCTCAACCTCTCTATTACTTTTACAAAAATCTTTTTACCGGGATATGTTTGCAATAATGAAAATGATATCGCTCATGCATTAGAAGTTTATACAGTGATAGGTTAAAGTTAATTGTAACCTAAACAACATTGCTAAAACTCTTAAGAATCAACAAAAGTTCCCATTGCTTAGGAATTATTTGCCAGTGAATCTGAGGCTATAAAAATTATCTCATATCCCCAAGAGTTTCTATAATATGTCACTAATAATATTTTGCCTCACGGAATTCAATATTTTAGTTCCTAATAATATATCCCTGCGATTCCCTTCGGGGGTGAAAATGAGGCTACATTAAATAATTTCGACTATTTAAATAACATAAAATACAAATAATATCGTTTCATTCAAACAAACTTATATACAGGGCGTTTCAGTGACTAAGGTAACTTATTTATTCATTTTCCTTGAAAAGCTTTAATAGGTATTTTCTAGTGCAATAGACGATTTAGTTAGGTAAATTCCTATAGCTATTTTAGTTCACATTTGCCATATTTTTATATAACTAAGGCTGGTGAAACGTCCTGTAAAACATAAGTTTAGAACCATTAAAATTAAAAAAATCTCTATAACCTCTAAGTGCTTTTTATAATATAACTAAAGTTAAGCTTGTTGCAAAAGTACAAACCTTTATAATATAAAAATATTTAGTAATAACAGAATACCACTAAGAAAAAGTAAAAAAATATTCATTAATTTGTTATCTTTTATTGGTGCTTTTTAAATAATATCCGCTTTTTATTAAACTTTTATTGGAAACGGTAGAGTTTATTTATGAATTACTAAATATGCCTACTTCGGCCTATCCATTTGTATAGTAGGCGCCTGAATGTTTGTCATGTTAAACTTTGCCCACTATGCATACTGTCCAGGCCGTAACTTATTTTGTTTAGTTCACATCTAAAATTTTACAGTTTTTTAGTAACAATTCAAGTAGACAGTGCTAGCCCATATCCGCGGAATTTAAATAGAAAAATGTTCCTTTTATTTAAACAAATAACTTGTATATTTATTTTAGAATTAACTGTGAAAACCCTTGTATATATTGTTTTTGTGTTATAAACTATGTAATAAATGTATAAAAATAAACCAAATTTGTACCATATGACTACGTAAATTCTAAATTATTTCTGTTTTGCCAAAGAAGGATTTTTAAAATTTTTCGACTGTTATTTGGAAAATTTTATAAATCTGAGGAAGCGTAGTGTTAAACACGATATTGGGGAAATGGAAATTTGTAGAATTACATTTAGTTGTATATATTTTCAAGATGATACGAATCTGTATAAAATATGGCTTTTGTTAACAATATTGTTTAAAAATTCAGCCTACTTTGATGAAAAAAATATTTGAATTGCTACATTCAATATATTGGAACAAATCGGGAATTTAATCAATAAAAAATACATAGGCAAGGAGATAAAAAATCGAAATATTCATTGCTGAACACAAAATTACCTTGTCGCAATTCAAAGATTTTTTCGTAAGTTCGCAATACTGATATTTGTTGTTTCTACTTGTTTTAAATCACTCATAATATATAAAAGATATGCTGATAATTTGTAATTTATGAAAATGTATTAAAGTAGACGAAAGGAATAAAATGTGAATTGTCGCTGTGTATATGTCATTTACTTTTAAGAAATAAATAAAAATTAATATTAATATAATACGAGTTTCATTTTTTTTACTCGGCCAGTATGTAGTTTGTGAGTTTATTAAATATAAATTTAACATTGATACATTTTTGGAAATTTGTCAGTATTTTCAAAAATATTTTCTAATTTTATCCTGACAAAACTACTTAATAACCTGATTTCAAATTAAGTGCCATAACAACCAATTCAAGATGGCGAAAACAATGTCGGCCAAATAAAATATTTGTAATAGTGAAATCACCCTCTCAGGTTTTACACATTTTCAAGTTTTAGCTTCCTTAGATGCCAAAAAATATGTTTTATCAATTCCGTCGGTCCGTCTGTCGGTTCGTCTGTCAATCTGTCGGTCTGTCAGTTCGCGGCATAGTTTAAAAATTATTAATCATCAAGGGTTACGATGGCGGCATCATTTTGGTATGAATATAAGATATCAAAACAAAATTGTGGCTTAATAAAATATTTAAAAAATTGGCCTGAAAATCTACGTATCAAATTAATTTCAAATTGTGTGCAAACATTAAGCGTGATCTCTAAACTGGTAAAGTTGTGGTACGAATTCAAGATGGCGATCAAATAATTTTTACTTCCCTCGTAAACGAGAGGTATTGTAATCTTGAAAAAATCACCCTTTTCAGATCTTTACGTTTTAAGGTTCCTAGATGCCGAAAAACATGTTTTCTCAATTCCCTAGGTCTGTCTGTCGGTCCGTTCGTTCGCGACATAACTAAAAAACTAGTGACCTGATTGACTTTAAATTTTGGTTAAATATTAAGGGTCATATGGGGACGACCTGGTAACATTTTGGTAAAAATGCAATATGGCAAAACAAAATGGCGGCCTAGTAAAATGTTTAAAAAAATATTACTAGATAGCTACTTATCCATTTTATCTCAACTTTTGCATCAAAATCAAGTATAATGTAAGAATCAACTGGTAAACTTTTGATACGCATTAAAAATGGCGGCTTAATAAAATATTTAAAAATTCAGTCTGAAAAAACCACTTAATGGACTGATTTCAAATTGTGTGCCATAAGTAATTGCGTTATAGAGAAGAACTAGTTAACTCAAGTACTAACTCAAGATGGCGGAACAAAATGGCGGCCATATAAAATATTTATAATCGTGAAAAGATCACTTGCTCGGGTGTAACATATTTTCAGGGTTTAGCGCCCCTAGATGCCAAAGAATATTTCCGTCTGTCTGTCAGTTCTCGACATAACTTAAATCTACTCATCAGAGCGACTTCAAATTTTAGTCAAACATTAAGGCTCGTATGGGGATGACCTCGTAATATTTTGGTAAAAATTGAATATGCCGGAACAAGAGGAAGGAAGCCTAGAGAAACCTTAACAAAATTATTACTAAAATACTAATTATCCAATTTCCATATATTTTGAACAAAAAAAAACAAGTGTTATATAGGAATGAACTGGTAACATATCAGTATGAATATAAGATAGCAAATCAAAATGGCGGCTTCATAAAATTTTAATTTCAAAATGTGTGCAAGCATTAAGTATGATATAGAGGTAAACTGGTAAAGTTGTGGTATGAATTCAAGATGGCGGAACAAAATGGCGGCCAAATATTTTTTTTAAATCAACGCCTAAAAAAATCTTATTCAGTTGAATGCGATATAGGGATAAACTGGTACAAATTCAACATGACGTAACAAAATGGCGGTTTGTCTCAATGTAAAAAATACTTATTGAAAAATTATTTGGCATAATTTGAAACAATCAAATTATGCCAAAAATCAAGTATGGCATAGGTCGGAACTGGTAAAATTGGTAGGAATCCAATATGATGAAACAAAATTGCTCCTAATCAAAATTTTTGAAAAGATAATATCTATGTGCTATTAAAAGACTATGTACTAAACTAAATTGGGTCAAACTTCACTATTCCTAATAAAAGGAAAGACTTATAACGAGGGAAGTTCCGGGTAAAGGAAATTTACCGATTTTTAATAACTGTTTTTGCTTCCTTCGAAAGAGGCGTCAAATGGAAGCCTAATGAAATGCTAAAAAATCAGTTCCAAAAACCTACTTAACTATTTGACTTGAAATGTTGCACAAAAATCAAGTGTCACACAGGGATAGACTGGTAAATTTTTGGTGCAAATTATGTATGGCAAAATTCTATTCGTGGAATAAAACCTTTTTTTTATTTAATTTATTTTTTGTAGAATACGTAAATAATGTTATGAAAAATAATAATAATATTAATAATAATAAATAAATTAAAAACTCAAAATCATTGAAATAATTTATAGTTTATAGTATTTGTATAAAGTTATTACCAAATAATTTATTTTCTGTACACTAATATTTTGTTAACTTAAGAAATATAAAACTATTTTACTTATGAACTTTTTTATATAGTAATTATTGCTAAAGCGAAATGATAAATGGTCTTAAAATTGTCAATCGGATGAGCAGTTTTTGAGTTATGCGGCGCAGAGACAGATCGACGAAAATGGAAAAACATGTTTCTCGGCGTCTAGGGACCCTCAAACGCAAAGGTCTGGAAAAAGCTCGAAGAGTGATTTTTTCACGAGTACAATAATTTCCTCGAACTTGAGAAGTAATAAAAGAAATTATTTAAAACTATTTTTTGGGTTTTTCGCCTTAGAAAATTGGAAAAAAAATAAAAAAATAAAATATATTTACCTTATAAATTGAATAGATAGTCTTAAGTTCTGGGTCCACTATGAAGGTACCCGAGGAACGTCACTGAAAAATGTTTGTTTTCTGGACGTTTTGGGGGAAAGTCTACCCCTGTCTTCAGCAACCCTACAAATAAAATACTAAAAGCAGAATATTTCTGGTTTATATTTCTGATACGAAACATAAGAAATATTCTGCTTTTAGTATTTTATTTGTAGGTTTGCTGAAGACGGGGGTAGACTTTCCCCCGAAACGTCCAAAAAACAAACATTTTTCAGTGTCGTTCCTCGTGTACCTTCATAGTGGACCCATAACTTAAGACTATCTATTCAATTTATAAGGTAAATATATTTTATTTTTTTATTTTTTTCCAATTTTTTAAGGCGAAAAACCCAAAAAATAGTTTTAAACCATGAATCCGCCACTACAATTTCGTAATTATTTAAAAGAAATTATGTTACAGTTTATATAATAAGTAATAATAATCAAGTAGATATAGGTAGAAACAGGACAATTTTTGGGTGAAAAAGAAACTGCTTATCTAATCTGACTTGAAATTCTGCTCAAAAATCAATTGAGAAACAGGTAAAGTTGCTAAAACTCTAGAGCGAATCCCTGAAGATAAATCAAAATGGCGGTCTAATAAAATGTTTAAATTTTCGGTGAAATTCCATTTCCTGGAATAATTTTTTTATGGTAGAAAATAATAAACGACATAATTTATTTTTTATAAATCATACAGTATGTCCCCGAATGGACGTAACTATAATATTATTCATATATATTATTAATTCATAAAATGGTTTGCTTGCCTTGAAACTTCGAAAACTAATTGAAATTTGACTTAGTTATACAGGTTGTCCAAAAATTATAAAAATCTAAAATTACCGCAAAAGTACCCTTATTTTTATAGTTATTGAAATATTTTATAAAAAAGTTTTGAAAATTATCAATAAAAAGTAAATTAATTATACAGGTTGCTCAAAGTTTACAAACATCTAAAATTACCCAGATACCATGATCTATCTCTGGAACATATCCTGCTTTGCCGCAGGCGCAATGATCTATTTCATTTATCGGCCTCCCTAGACTAGCGAGCCCTGTGCAAGGCAAAGACAGACAATGGAATCACAGAAACAACTGCGCCGCTGGCTAATACCACGTCTGGCATTGAATTACACTGTTGATTCCTTTCGTTGGTTGAAATAAAGTTAATATTTTTTTGTTTCACAGTACACCAACATCACAACAAGGATACCATGATCCCTGTCTGGAAGATGGAATGCCGCACGCGCAATGATCAATTTCAGTCAAACAACGATTGAGATTTCTCTCTTTTTAGGGCTCATCAGGCCGCCATAGACTAACGAGGACCGTGTAGAGCAAAGGCACAACCTTCAGTAGGTACACATAGCAAGCCTAGACAATGCTGGCAATCCATAAAAGCGTTAATACCTTTTCAAACAGAAGGATTACATACAATTCTTTGGTCTTAAAGAAAAGTGTATATGGGAGAAAAAGGATGCTTAATATCCATTAGAATTAAGGAACATGAATGATGTAATAATAAGTATAAATTATTTAAAAAACAAAAAAACCTCTTGCTGTGAACTAGTGTATTAATATAGTTCAGAAACCACAAAACATACTAAAATAAGCTACACTTTACTTACAGCATTTATTCCTATGTTGTGTTTGACATCACTAACATACTAATTATTTTTAATATAATGTACAATTGATAAACAAACGGCATGGAATGTAATTAGAATTTATAGAAATTGACCAGGGTCCGTGAAATTTAATCGATACCTTTCGATATCTCTCCATATTTCCAAATTTCTGGACCATGTTGGGTTAACAAGTCCGGCTTGCAATAATATGTATTCTAAAGTCACGCAATTTAAAAAAAGTGACATTTTTCTTTAAAATCGAAAAATTTGTACACTTCTTAAACTCGATTTACAAGAAACAAAATAAAGTACCTCAAAGATTTGTTGCAAAAATATGGAGTTTTTAACTTGCTCAAACGTCTTTGGAGGTACGGGATATGAAGACTCAAAACAAAGCACTCGTGGGATACAGACAATTGCCTTACTTATAAAGATTGGTCGAGGCTTTTAGCCAGTAGATGGCAACAAACAATGGATATATACTAAGATGACTACCAGATCACAAATGTAAAAGAAACCAAGGTTCTAGCGTACGCTCCAAGATTCTACAAATGAAAAATTAGAAAATCTGCTAAATTTTTTATTCGTACAATTGTACAGTACATTCCAACGAGAACTGAACAGGGGTTTCTTTTTGATATGTCCTGTATTTTTAAAAAATATTTTTAACGAAAATTACAGGATAGAAAAAAATATTCATGAAGAGTGAGAAATCAAGACCCAGCGAGTGTAAATTATTTTAGGGGAATCCCACCAAGTCAATTTCAAATGCAGTTCGAGATATATATACGATCATACAATGCGACGAGGAGTTAGCCAGGGAACCGTCCACACAACCTTAAAATTAATTATATTTAGATCAAAATCCTCCCACTTTAACAGCTGCACAGAAAGAACTTCGTTTTCAGTTTGTTTCCCAAATTGTAATTTGGGACCAAAACAACGACTTAATATATTTAAAAAAAATTGTATGGACTGGCGAGGTAACATTTATCACAACAAGCAAGAAAACCCAAGAAAATTTCAGACCATCAAATTTCAAGGAAGGAGTTCGATTACTGTTTAGTGTGGGGCCTTAAATAAGAGAATTTTGGGTCCAATATTTTAAACCAGGTCATTAAATGGACGAAGATATCATGAGTACCCTTAGAAGACTTTAGAGCTCTCTCTCAGCATGCCTTGGGTGATGTTGAATGTTTAAATTAATGCCATAATGAATGGATTGGATGAAATGGAACCATCTCTTGGCCACCCAATAGTCCTGACCTCTCGCTTTTAGATACATTTCTTTGGGGTCATCTAAAGAAATTAACATACCAGCAAAGAAACCAAAACGTTGTTTTTATTACTAATATTTTTGAATTTCTTTTTCCAAAGAGTTTCTTCAAATAAGTTTTTTATTCTTAAATTGTATTTACCGGTATATTTCTTTAAAAATTTGCAATAAATCTTCTACTTGCTTCTCTTGCATTTTCTTAGTTTTTGTAATACAAATCTGTAATCTCTCTTCTAAAGAGTACTTCTTGGCGACAAAATACAAAATATGTCAAATTTCTTTTGACTTTGAAGTGATATAAAGGTGATAGTACCTTTATCACCTATGATAAACATACTAAAGTAAACAGGTTACGTTTAAATCATCAAGGATAAATGATTGAAATACAATAAACACAGCTATGGCGATATCAAATCTCTTTAACATAATAGGCATAAAAAATGCGAAATTTCCAAAAATCGTTTAAAAAAACAGGGTGTTCCATCTAAAAAAACTTCATCGCTCAAGTCTCTCCGAGCTCGTTCAGCGTTCAGATCTAGTCTGGTAAAAATTCCTGAAAATGTCTCGTGCAAGCAAATGCGAAACGTTAGATTAGTAATTACAATGTGTCATGGGTCTTATCCCAAAAACCATAATTTCTTAATTGAAACATAAGGCGTATGCTTTAGATAATTTGTTTAGCAAACAAGCCAATCTCCCAAGTTATTAAAGCTTACATTAAATCCGTTTAACGGCGCAACATTTTATTAAGATCTCCACTCCCGAAATCACTAAATCACGAGTTTAATTGTCCGGAAAAAATAATTAATAAGCTGCATATTAAAGTCGGTCCATTTATTTCGTATGTGACACCCCAGTTTCGAATGTATTCCTTCTGGTAGTATATTTACAGTAACTGTGCGTGAGCGGATTGCTGCCCTTTTCACTAATGGATATATATCTCGAATGTAGTCATCTGTAAAAAAGTTATGAGATATACTAATTAATTAATATTGAAAAAGTACATTCCACTCGCAAATGTGAAGTCTTGCGAAGATTTTAAACAATTTTTTAGGCATTCTCTACTAGGGATGGTCGTCTTATCGATAGGTCAGCAAGGAAACCGATAGGTGTCAAAGGATATCGACGGTTAGCAGAGAATATCATAGTTAGGGATTATATATTTACAAAGTTTGTTTTGCTCTTTGATATCTTTACGAACAGAATATGAGCCATATGAAAGTGTGAACCTTTTTTTACTATTCAATAATTTTTGATACCTGCCGATAGGTAGTACTAACACCGATAGGTAGCAATGAACTATCGATAAGTAGGAATACCTATCTCTCGCTGATGTGCTATTGCTTATCGATAAGTAAAATGTAGTATCGCCCATCCCTATTCTCTACATGCTTACACAGAATTACGAAAAATTGTAACAAAATAAATGACTGATCATTTGCTAGAAGTAACTAAAATTTTAGTACTGTATTTAAAAAAGAATGAATGATTTTGTTTCAATCTTTGCAAAATTTAAACATTTTAAACACGCCTTAATTTGCAAAAGTTTTTTTTAATTACCCTTGCAAAAGGGATGTAATGTAATCGCGAGAAAAAATCACCCTCGCAAATTTTTATAGATATTCAGGTTTTAGGGTTTCTAGATGCCAAAAAACGTGTTTTCTCAGTTCCGTCGGTCTGCCTGTCGGTGTCTGTCTGTTCGCCGAGTAGTTAAAAACTACTTACCCGATTCATTTCAAATTTTGGTGAAACATTGAGGGTGATATGGGTATGATCTGGAACCATTTTGGTAAAAGCCCAATACGGTGGAACAAAATGGCGCTCTAATGAAATGTTAAAAAATTATTACTAATAAACTGCTTATCCGATTTATCTTAAATTTTGCACAATTTGCATCAAATATTACGTAGAAATTAAATGGTAAAATTTTAGTTCAAATCCAAAATGGCGGCTCAGTAAAATACTTAAAAAATTTGCCTGAAACTACTTAGTAGATTGATTTAAAGTAGTAGAGTAATAATTAAGTGTGATATAGATACGAACTGGTAAGATTGTGGTACGAATTTAAGACGGCAAAACAAAATGGGGGCCAAATAAAACGCTTGTAATAGGAAAAAATCCCCTGATTTGGAACGGATTCCTTCTGGTAGTACATTTACAGTAACTGTACGTCAGCCATGTCAAACTCAAAGTCACTGGTGGGTCAAAAGCATGAAGACCATCGACTAGGTTGGCGGCAAAACCTTATTTTAAAGAAGTCAAACTACTGAAAATCTTGAGAAAAAGTACTTTTATAAGACAAGTCTGTTTATTAAACTTCCAATAAAAAAGACATTACAAAAAACTACAAACGTTAAATTCTTTTGCCAAATATTTGACATCTTTTGTCTTTAATTAAGTTGTCTATTTGTGGCGCGTTTATCGGCGGAAACAACTTTTAAAACTGTGTCCAAGTGTGCGTCCGTCAATCGCTATCTTGCGGGAGATTTGTTTCCTTTCATCAAAGAAAATAGTTGTTCACACTTATAGGTACTTCCAAACATTGACAGGATTTTACAGGCAAATTTTCTCATTTCTTGGTATTGAACAGGTAAGTATTATAAAATTCGAATGTACCAACACTATCAAATTTTTGTTTTAAATCGGTCTGACACTAAATCTCAATTACTTTCATTTGCAAGTGAGGGGGAACTTTATCAATATCAATAGTGAAAAGACCAGTAAATAGAGAAAAATGGTTTTCTTGGGTCTTAAAATCCTGAAAACGCTTCTCAAGTTCTGCCAGAAGGCTTCTCATTTTCTCTGAATATATTTTGTATGATATGTGGATACTTGTGCTTTCCTGATATGCCTTACAAGTCAAAAAATGTGACAGATTATCCTCTGCTAACTGTTTTTCCCACAACATCATCTTCTACTTGAAAACTTTTGCATGATCATACATATCTGTAATAACTTGACGTGGTCCTTGCAATGTCGTATTTAAGTCCGACAAGTGTTTTGTGATATCTGCCGTAAATGAAAGATCTTGTAAAAAAAGGTACATCGCATAATAAGCTGACATCTTCTCATTTTGTTTCCATGAAAACGCGTATTTCTTCTTTGAGTTTCCAAAACCGGTCGAGTACTATAGAACACGGAAGCCATCGCACCTCTGCATAATATGGTAAACCAGTGTACTCACTTTCTAAATCACGTAAAAATGCAGAAAACTGTCGCTGATTAAGGCCTCGTGATCTTATGAAGTTTAGAATGTTTTTCACTGACTTTAAAACACTTTCCAACTTGATCACTTTCGAGCATAAAACTTCTTGGTGGATACAATGAACATGATGAAAATCTGGTTTGTCTCTGTCCGTTTTTCTGAACTTTGTCTGTAATATTTTAACGAAGCCATTTTTTACTCCAGTCATTGAAGGAGCTCCGTCTGTTGCAACGGAACACAGTTTTGACAAATCTAACTTGTACTTTTGTAGAAGTCCATAAACAGCATTGAAAATATCCTTCCCAGTTGTTGTATCATGCAATGGTACTATTGATATCTGTATCAGCGGCACGAAGAAAAACAGCGAATTGCGCCACACCACACACATTCGTACTTTCGTTACAGGCAACAGAAAATGCAATGAAAAAGTCTAATTTTGTTTTTATCTGATCACTTATATTGGCAGCCAACTCAGTAACTCTTTCAGCGACAGTATTCCGGGACAAGGATATATTTTGAAATGCCTTCACGCTCCCGGGACTTTTTCTGCGGCCTTTAGAAAGCACTCTTTTATAAATTCACCTTCAACAAATGGTTTTGAGTGTTTCGCGATCAACTCCGACAGTTCTTGCTTTGGACGAGTAAACATAAGCTGCTGATCTTTCAACCGTAATTTTAACTTATTTAACTTTTCGTTTCTGACCATGCCTGTATACTTGTCAAACATAGTTTTTTGAATATCATAGTGACGTTTTATATTATATAATTTTGGGACACCGACTGTACTATTACAAATCAAACAAATAATTTTTTCTTTTACTTTACAGCAAAAAAAGTCTAATTCACACTTTTCTTGAAAGATACGATGCTCATCTACAAGTTTCTTCTTACTTCCACTTGGTTTTGAAAGAGACGATGTTAAAAACTGTATCCGAAATAAATTACAATAAGTATTGTTAAGTGTTGTAACAATAAGTGCGCAACTCAACTCGAAACTCTATCGCAACTGACTCATAACTGACTAAACACTGAACGACTCACGACGAACTCAATCGAACACGGCTTATATATGGACTATGGTTTATCGAGTTCTTTCCAGAATGTTCAGATAGCGTCATCTGTGTTTTTGCGCGATAGAATTTTATGGAACAAGCCAGATAACGTTTAGCTTTAGGTTTTAGGTTGAGTATGTGTAGTTCATCCTTCTAAACATAGATAGCACTATGTACAATTGTACATTTCATTATACCAATCGTTGTTGCCGCTTTCAAAAACGGTTTTCGACTTGTTCGCGGGCCGCATTATCTGGCTGTTTTCAAAACTTATTTGGACCGCAGAAAAATGCTCTCTGATCATCATTTTTGTATTAGTGACTACTAACTACTATCTCCAACAAAAAATCCCGGTGGCCGCAAGATAATTTCTAATATATACTACATCACATTTATCTTGGCAGAGTCGAATAGTGGCATTCCTGGGGGGGTGCACCTGGCAGCATTCAGGTCAAAGAGCAATAATTTGATTTGGATGGTAGAAGGTGTGCTTTGGAGATGGATAATCTAAGATAAGTTAAAAGCAAAAAGGACCGCAGAAAAATGCTCACTGGGCCGCATGCTTGACATGGCTGCTGTACGTGAACGGGTTGATGCCTTTTTCCCTAATGGATATACGTGTGACCACGAAATTACTCGCCATCCTGTTATTTTTTTATAAATCAAATCAATATATCAATTTGAGATTATGGGAAGTTGAATCAGTTGCAGATTTAAGGTATAACAGCATCCTTCGGTCGCTTCCGGTTTGTTCGGAAGTATTATCAGCTTCAATATTTTAAATGGAACACCCTGTATATCTTTCAAAATTAGAATTCTACATAACATTCTGAGTATACAACGTGTAAGTTATATGTCCTACACCTATCTTTGATAGTTGAACGGTTGAACATGTCATATTCGTTAAATCATTTATCGTTTTAACCAAAAAGAGGTGATTGTAAAATAAAATTCTCTACCCCTATTATAACCCCTATTATATTTATGAAAATAATGATTTGCCAACTTATTTGAATAATTTTTGTTAATACTCCCCTGTGTCTAAATCTAATAGCTTTCGAGATATTAACGGTGAAATTTCGACATACCTACTAAAACTCAACGCAATTTAAAAAAAAATGCAATTTTTGATCCAAGGTGGCTGTCAAAGAATGCGTAAAGTACACCACACAGATCTAAAACCTCAACGAAAGGGAGAGGTATGTCAAAAACAGGCCGTTTCCATGGATATACAGAGTTGTAGCCAACCGCGAATGATCATTGCACCGTTTCTATAGCTACTTACATTCTTTTCATAGACTCAGATTCGTGTGTCAAACTTTAACGTGTAACAGTTTAATTTTGTTATAAGTGCATTTCATTGTATGATTAATTTAATATTATAATCTACTACTTTAGTATTAAGTTTAGTGATTAATATGTACGCCTTGTTGGTTTGATTTACTTAGATATTAGTAGTTTTCTTATTAGAAGCGGTTACATTGTTCATATTTAAGCGAAATATAAATTCAACACCTTTTGCAGCAAATTTCGGTACACACAGTGTCACCTCTCGATAAGTAGTTAATTTTGTACCTATATCTGAACTCAAGATATAAAGGAATAATTTTCAGTAAATGGTATAAGTTTAGCGTTCGTTCATAGATGTCGCCAAAAAAAAATCAGTTCAAATATAATTGTTGGATTTATTTAATTTTGCCGAATTTAATAATTATATACTGTATAAGGAAAACTTCTAATAGCACTTTAGACAAACTATTTATTTCCCATATATTTTACAGAGTAGATATAAATTAAATTTTATTAATTTTGAAAACCTGTTTTCGAGTCCTTTATACAAGTCTTGGGATTTTCGTTTTCTTTGGCTAGATATGCTGCATTTTTAGATTCGAGCGTGTATTTTGTATAACTCTTCTGTCGCTGTAAAAAAAACCAAACCATTAGTACCCCAATAAATTCTTTGATATGATATAAAGTCGATATTATGTATTAATATTGAACTGTAAATACTTGTATAAAAAAAAAGGTTGCCTTGATAAATATTTCTTTTCAGATATACATAGGATTATTTTTAGACTATAGATACTATATATACACCACGTCATATTTTCTCTTAAATCTACATTTTTGTTATTCGTGTTCCTTTTTGCTGTGAATATGTAACATATAGTTAGACATAAATAAACCAAAGGTATTTCCCGATTCAATATTAATATTCTTACCTTTTTTTTTCCTGAGACTATATAAACTACAGCCTTCTTATAATTTCTATCAATGTTTGATGTTCCGAAATTCAGATTGACTTTTGTTTGTCCATAGTTGCATAATTACTTGGAGCGTATTATAAACTGAAATTTCGTTACGTCTGCGTTTGATGCATTTCCTAAAATAGATAGTTAATAATTGTGTGAATAAAATTCCTGTTTTATGGTTAAATAATGAGTTTATACAGTTAAGAAAATTCTATTAAATTAAACTCAACTTACGTTTCATTTTTATGGCATTTAACTACTGCTGCATTAGCACATCATTTTTTTGACTCTTTGGTACTCTACTCCGGACTAATATTTGACTTTTCTGAGTGGTCCTTTTCCATTAGTACTAGAGTAATTAATTAAATAGTATTTGTTTATTTACATTTCTATTTCGCCTTGGCGTTGCTTTTAAATTTCAGGTTAGTTGTTTCTGTCAATGTTATTATTGCGTCGTCTCGAAACCCTCCATCCGGTACTTCCTCATATCAAGAGCGCAGGCATCTTTTTCGCTGTTGCCAAGTGTATTCCTGCATTATTTCCTGTATCTTTCTCAACCAATGGAGAGTCGTTTTTCTTGTCTAACATGTTAATCATATCCTTGTTTTATTCCGTCTATGTGCTCTTTTGGCAAGGTTGTTAGCACCTGACATATTCTAGCCAATGTTATTCCGCCACCTTAGTTAACCAAAGTTCTAGATGGAAAGAAAGCTGGGGGAACACTTTTTCACTTTTCTGGTCACCTGCAGATAAACCACAGGTCTTCAGCGCGGGTCTGAGGAAATAATCCAGGAAAATCTTGGAAATCCGTTAGCGGGATTTTTCCTCAACACCGCAATAGTTTTTCGGGCACATTATAGTTTGCACTGTGAGTGTTATTTTTCGTGCTAGAAAATCTCTAGAGAGGATTTGACCTGAAGATTGCACCAGACCGCCATTTTCCATGCCCTTGTACTTGGCACGTGAAACCACTTTTTGACTAGAACTGAGTGACCCTATTGGATAGGGTTCAAGTCAGGGGCCAACTGTAAGTCACAGTCCTAATTTCAGTCAGGGGCTAATTGCAACTGCAAGTCACAGACAATTTCCAGCCACAAACTTAACTTCAAGACTCGGGACTAATCCCATGTCACGGGCCTAGTTTGAAGTTAGGAGCGCTACGTGCTGCTGGATTTGGTGACACTTATTGTTTACCTTTTTTTTATACCTTAACTGATAACATACAAGGGGCTTTCCTATTTCAGCCGTTATAAATTGGTGGCGCTCATTTCTTTTTTTTTCGTTTAAGATTTCTTAAGTTTTCCCACGCCCTACTCTCCGGGTTAATTGAGCTAGGGCATCTACATTGCACGCTCTGTTGACCACGAGCTGTAATCTTGATACCATTTTGTGATCGAAATAATTTAAAATTAAACAGTAATAATAATGACTAAATAAGAGCGTAGCAATCTTGCACCTTGGTTTTGAGAAAATCCAGGTTTACAAACGCTAGACGACTGCCAAAACCAATGCTGTATCATTGGCAATTGTGCGAATAGGATAGTATGTATTAAGGTGGCGGAGTATGTTAGAAAGTCAAGTTTTTTATTTTTTTACTTTTATTACCGTATCGACTTTTACTAGGTATGTTGAATGTTTCACTGATATCTCGAAAAAGGTTTAAAAATAGGGGAGTAATAAAAAAAATGATTAAAAAAAGTTGGGAAATTATAATTTTCATAGTTATAATAGTTAGTGGTAGCCATTAAAATTATTAAAGTTATTAGTGCTTAAAAGTCAATTTTTGCAGCACTTTTGGATAAACCAGAAGTCACATAACTTTGATATGGACAGAAATGATTAGTTAAATCATGATTTTGGTTAAAACAATAAATGATTTAACAAAATTGACATGTTCAATCGACATTTTCTCGATAGCTATCAAAGATAGGTATAGGACATATCATATGTTTTATACTCATAATTTAATGAAGAAATTAAATTTTGAAAAAAATACAGGGTATTTCATTTAAAATACTGAAGATATTAGTACTTCCGGTCAAACAGGAGGTGACCTAAAAATGCTGTTATACCTTAAATCTGCAACTGGTTCAACCTTATAACTTCCCATAATCCCAAATTGATATATTGATTAATAAAAAAATTACAGGCTGGCTAGTAATTTCGTGGTCACCCGGTATATCTCGGATGTGCCCATCTGTAAAAAAGTTATGAGATATATTAATTAATTAATATTGGAAAAATACATTCCGCTTGCAAATTTTTAAGAATATTTTTAGACATTCTCCACTAGAGATGGTCGTTTTATTGATATATCTATAGTTATCGATAACTGCCGATACATATCAAAGAATATCGTTAGGCAGCCGAGAATATCATAGATATGGATTAAATATTTGCAAAGTTTTTTGCGCTCTTTGATATCTTTGCGTAGAGATTATGAGCCACATGAAAGTGAGGACCAGTTTTTAGCAATGAACTATCGATAGCAATGAACTATCGATAGGTAGGAATACCTATCGATAAGTAAAATATAGTTCGCCCATCCCTGTTCTCTACATGCTTACACAGAATAACAGAAAAAGTAACAAAATAAACGACTGATCAATTGCTAGGAGTAACTAAAATGTTAGTATTGTTATTAACAGAAAATTAATATCTTTGTTCAAGGTAAGGCAAATCAAATGCCAGAGCCTAACAATATTGGTATAATAATTGGCTCTACTTGATATACAGGGTGTTATATGCAAATTTTCAACATTTTAAACATGTTCCCAATTTGCAAAAATTGTTTTACTTCCTTTGTAAAAGCGAAGTGTTTAATGGTGATAAAAATCACCTTCGCATGTTTTTACAGATTTTCACGTTTCACGGTCCTTAACTTCGCGGTATAACTGAAACTACTTACCCAATTGATTTCAAATTTTGGTAAAAAATTAAGGATCATATGGGGATGATCTGGTAACATTTTAGTAAAAAGCCAGTATGGCGCTCCAGTGAAATGCTAAAAAAATTATTACCAATGAAATGCTTATCCAATTTAGCTTAATTTTTGCACAGACATAAAGTATTACGTAAGTAATAATATATCAGCCAAGGTTCAAATTGTAAAATTTTGGTTAGAATTCAAGATGGCGAAACAAAATGGAGGCTTAATAAGATATTTCAAAATCAGTCTGAAAAAAAATATTTATTAGAACGATTTCAATTTTTTTGCAAGAATTAATTGTGATATAGAGAAGAAGAATAAAATTGTCATATGAATTCAAGAGAGCGGAACAAAATGGCGGCAAAATAAAATATTTGTAATGGTGAAAAAACCACTTTCCGATTGACTTGGTCAAAAATTAATGTTCATATTGTCAAATGTCTCCCAGCCTAAGATTTTACTGAATATATTTTGCCCAGACTATAAACTCATTAAACATGACCTTGCGATAATCAGCATTATTTCCGTTAAAAATGGAACCGCGATTGCCAGTAGATTCAGACTTGACTTAAATCTCCAACACCATCCCTAATTTCTGCGGATGTACCTAACAGAACGGAAGCCAACTCAACCAGAACTTATTCCCGTATATTCTAAACTGAGGTTATCTATAACCTAAAGTAAATACTCAAGTCGTTAAAGCCTTGTAAGTATTAATATTTATATTATATTATTCTTAAAATCCGATAAGCTATTGTTATTCTTAAAGCTCCAAAGTAGTTAGAAGATGCTAGTCTAAGCTCTACAATTGAGTGTAGTAGCAGCCACCAATGTTTTATAAACTGCGAGTCTCATACTACAAAATTATCTCAGCTACGTATCCCAAAGATCCAGGTCCCATAAGAATTTGTTATTCTTGAAATCCCCATAAGTATTTATTCTTCTAAACCGAAGTAGGGAGATGATGAACGCACTAATCTTTTGGTAATGTATACTGATCTATACGATAATATAAATCATAACTTCTGTTTTCTAAAGTAGTGTATTTTCCTCCACATCCAACTTAGAGATAGGTTACCTTAAGTCACGCTAGAATCCAAGGCGAAACGACCAGCGTGACAATATGACGATGAACTGGCAACATTTTAGTAAAAATCCATTATCGTGGAACAAAATGACAGCCTAGTGAAATGTTAAAAAAAAAACGACTAAAAAACTAATTACTACAGATGAAACAACACATAATATCAAGAAGCGCAAGGAGCAACTACAAATGAGCCAACACAGTATTAGTAAGAGGAAAGATAAAAGCCACTTACCGTAGTTTGGTTATGAACTCCCATACGTTATTAAACATTAACTTAAAATTAGCTTTTATACATAAACAGCACATTTTTAAAACTTAAGATGACATTACCAATGCGCGAACAGTTACCACTAAGCAGCAGATAAAATTTAAAAGACTTCTGGACAACCAAAAACATCTTCCAAATATTCTCAATAATTTTACAGAAAAATACATGCATATATTAGAAATTTTACACATTTTGTAGGGAAATTAAAAGCAATGCAATTAGACCCAAAAGATATTTTAGTCAGTTTCGATGTAAATAGAATCGCTATTTATGATTTAATTTCAATTTATCACACCTATTTCACCATAATAATCGTTACAACTCACTTTTAGATCTGATTAAACCATGTTTCAAATCAATATATTTCGTTTTTCAAAAAAATTTTATGAACTAACTTCAGGAGAGGAGCAGCTATGGAATCTCCGCTGAGACCTATGGTAGCCAACGACACCCTGTGTTTCTTGGTCATGTGAATCAGTAATACCGTAATATAAAATGTTCAAAAGAAAATGAATCGGAAAGCATAATTCCCTTTCTAGATGTCCTTGTACAAAGGAAATGGGATGCAATTTTTTTTTCTGTGGTGATGTATATATTGGAGAAACTTGACAACCCACATACATTAGGCCTTTGGGAACATGAATGACATATTACAAAGAAATAAATTGAACAATCTGCTGCATCTGAACACCAACATTCCTTCGGACTTGTCATAACTGTAAAAGAAGTCAAAGTTCATGTTTCGTCCCAGGATTCTATACACGGATAATTATCAGTTACAACCAGGGGCGTGCGGTGAAATTTTAAGAAATGGAAGCAATTTTTAGAAACTTACCTATTTGTAATGTAATTCGATTCTTCGATCATTTTTATTTAAAATTTGTCAATGACGTCATGATAAAAACGTCGATGCTACTACATATTCTGGAGAAGTTTATTTTCAATGGACAACGGCGATGTATGCGAAAGTCTCTCCTGACCCGTTGAATTTCTCACGAATGTTTTTTATACGTTTAAGTGTTGAAAAACTGCGTTCTACTGATGAACTTGTGGCAGATATTGTCAATACTAATTCACACAACTTCGACACTTTCGTGTAGACACCTTCCAGTTCCTTGTCTTTTAAAAATTGCATTAGATCCTTACCGTTATTTTTTGCGCTAATGTCATCAGTTTCGTAAATCACTTTTAGTTCAGATAGCAGTAACACTCGGTCGAAGAACTAGCCATAATGAAGAAGAAGAGATTTAAACGAATCTTCTGGAAAAGTTTTTCCTTTAAATGAACCAAAATTGCAGAGCTCGAGGAATTTAAAATCAAAAAACCGTTATAGTTTATATGTTGCTGAATTTGATCGATTATTTCATAAAAGAGACGTCTGTATGATGTTTGAACATCTCCCATTTTGTCTATTCGAAGACGCTTAGCTTGTGGCTCTCCAAAGTCTCTCTTTTTTGGCTTAACATGGACTAAAAATCATCATTTTTTAGGCAAAAAGCAATATCATTTGTTTTAGTTCGTAATATATTAAAAACATTGCCCGAGAATGGAAATATTTCTAAAAATATGTTCAACAAATAATTAAAATTAAAATCTCGTTTCAAACAGTCGAAAAACCCCCTCGAACTATTTATTGCTTCTGAGTACCACGTTTCATTATTTTCTTTTATATTCTCAAATAGTTCAATCAGTGATTCACGATTTTCAGATACTGTTAACACAAGTCTTCCATTATAGTTCCACCTAGTAGCAGCTAATTTGGGCAATCGTTTGTGGACAATGGAGTCCAAAGATTGTGTAAGTTTTATTGACTTGAAAAAAAAAGCATCCATGCCACTTAAAGTAACGAAAAATACTTTACACTCTTTAATGTGATTGATGGACTGGGATAAAACTAAATTTAATTTATGAGCAAAACAATGGGCAAACACAGCACTTGGGAAAGTTTCTCGAACTTTAGCTTGCAGACCCCCTAATTGTCCTGCCATCACTACAGCTCCATCATAGCTTTGAGCAACTAATTTTTTCTCTCCATTAATTTCTTTAGTAACGTTATAAACTACGGTATATAACGTATCTGCTGTACCATTTTCGGACACATTCTTAAAACCTAAAAATCGCTTTTGAATACTTCCGTCTGTTTTAACGTAGCGTATTACTATAGATAATTGGCTAAAATTAGTGATTTCAGTTGTTTCGTCCAGAACAATAGCAATGAACCGCGCCTCGCCGATCTCCTGCTTAATTCTTTTTAGAATAATGGTTGCAACAGCGGAAAAAAACGCTAGACTGCTCTAAATGATTTGTAAGCAATCATCATATTTAGCCATTAAACTAAGTAAATCTTGACAATTTCCTTTATTTGAAGAAACCATTGTTTCGTCATGACCTCTAAATCCCAATTCATGCTATCCGAGAAAACAAACAACATCGATAAGTCTTCTTAATATTTGTCTATTTTTATCGACTAGTTCATTGTGTTGGCGATGACTAATTTCCAGTTCTGGTTCAATTCTTGTTTTGCAAAAAAAAGTTTCTTTTATGACGGCCTGCAAATGCGCTTTGGACATAATGTGTCTTTTTACAGCTTTATGGAAATTGTTTAAATCGGAAAAACCAGTTTTATTCCAGAGACCTTGTTCATTTTCAAAAAGTAAACATGGCCAACCAAATAATTTACTTATATTTTCACACCTTGTTAAGCATTTAAATTGTTCGTATTGTTTTTCCGGATAAAAATGTCTAATACAGTTTTTCTTTTTGTGGTTAAATTTTTCTTAGGCGGTTTTGCCCTTCCTTTGGAAATTATTTGAAGCTTATCAGCGAAGTTTAATGTTGAAAATCCCTTTATTATTAAGACACACCCCACACATTCACACACACTCTTCTTACTAAATTCTCCAACATTTTCAACGTTATTACCGACAGCCGAAGTTGACGGTATTTGCATATCCACATCCGTATTATTGTCTTCCATATCGCACCATGCACGACGCGACGTACGTATCATACAACACACGGATAGACGTTCAAACAAAGAACCTACTCCAACGATAGCTTCTGCCCCCACTTAACGCACGCTACTGAAATGCAAAAATTGCAAACGGCCAGTGGGAAGTTCAATAACCTCTGGCTCGATTCACAGGAAATCAGGCATACAGGACTTGGCTGCAGAGAAGCTAGCGGCCCGCATAGGTTCTATTCGATTTCTATTCTGGCTCGGTCGGATCCAAAGCCGCACTCATTATGGGCTTTATAATTAAGATAATATTTTAGCATTTTTAACATAAACTAAATTAATGGTTTCCTATTTCAAAAATCACATTTAAGAAGATGTTTTGCAATTTTTTTTGGGGAAGCACTGCTTCCCTTGCTTCCATGGACTGCACGCCCCTGTAAATCCACTTTTAGCAGAAATAATATGTAAGAAATAGTATTGTAGCATAATTGGAGTTTTTTGTCTTATTAAAATAATATTAGTATCTTCTTGTTTTCGTACGTAAAATTAATGAAAGGATATTTATTGTTTAATGTCTCCAAGAAAGTGTCCAAATTTTCTCTTTTAGTATCAAAAATAGCAAATATATCGTCTACGTATCTATACCACACCCTTGGGAAATACTTGAGTTCTTTTTTGAATTGGATTTCTAATCTACCCATAAACAAATTTCCAAGGAACAGAGATAAGCAATTGCCCATCGCAGTTCCCTCAAGTTGTTTATAATATTTATTTTTGATCTGAAAAAAATTTTGATTCGTACATAATTTTGTGAGAAGCAAATATTCATCAATAATTTCTTTCTTCAAATGATTGAATTCAAGTAGTTCCTTTAGGTACTCTAAAGCTAGTGATATGGGTACACTAGGAAACGATGAGCTTACATCAAATGATATTAAAATTGCACCTTCTTTTAAGGGAACATTTTTAATTTTCTCTAAGAATTCTAACGAGTTAGTAACCTCAAAGTTATCGTACGAGATATTTAATTTGCTTAATTCTTCTACCAACTATTTTGAAGTATTGTACGTTTGTGATCCAACAGCTGAAACAATAGGTCTCATGGACGTCCCAGGTTTATGGATTTTGGGAAGGCAATACAGTTTACATAATTGTAGGTTACTATGTGTTAGTTTAAATTTTAATTTATCGGACACAAGGTTTTTACACTATTTTAAGATACTTTTTACTTCAGTTTTCATTTTTGATAACAGGTTTTTCTCAATTAAATCGTAAGGACCAGTTTGAATCAAATTGTCTACTCTTTCAAAATAATCTGTTTTGTCTAGTATAACAATCTTATTTCCTTTATCATCTTTTAAATAAAAACATTCTTTTTTTCTTCAATCCCTGGATAACTTCAGTATTTTTACAAAAAACATATTTTGACTTGACCGTGTAATAAATTCCTTAGTTGACTCTGGCACGTATTGAATGGAACTTTTGATATTCGCCATAATAGTTGGTAAACTATTTTTTACTGGAGGCTCTGCAAAATTCAAACCTTTCAAAAGAGCGATTTCTCTATTATCAAAGGACTGAGAAGAAAGTTTTCTACAATGATCTCGACTTCCGAAGAAATTTGTTTTTGGGGTTTCAACTTTCTCAGTTTGTTTTTAAGTGAGCACATTTTCTTCAAAAATTTGGCGTCGATAACTACGAATATTTTTCTTTGAAAATCTAACCATTATTTAAATTCTAAATTCCTAAGCTTATAAGTGAGTTTTTTAAATAATCCGTATGCTTCAATTTCAAGCATACTTCGTTTGCTATACAGATTTTTAATTTCTAAATCTAGCCACTTTTGTTTGGCAAAAGATTCAACCTTCCCAGTAACGGGTGATTGTTTAGGGATCTTAACTGAAATATATTTAGAGAAAACTGAAAAAGACTTGCTTGATTTTAGAAACCAAATATCTGCTGCTATTAACCTAATCTTAGTACAGTACTTAGACACTGAAATAGAAAAGCAACTTACCTAAGTGAATGATAAATCTAGTACCATATTATTTTTTGTTAAATCGAAATATCTAAATGAATTATTAATCTATAAGACCAGCTACGCATTCATGAAAATAGTGTTAAAAAATCTGGAATTTGTAAGATGGTTTTACAAAGAGTAGTAAATATGTCAGTCAGTATATCGTTCACAGTCAATTCCAAGAGTCGGTTTAATTGTCTTTTTTTATAATAATTACTCAATGGAGTCTACAGTCCACGACATAATTACCCTTCTTCGAACTACTCAGATAAATGATTTTAATATAATGTAATTCAAGGTAAGCCCTTTTCCTGTTGTTACTATAATTAAACAGAACCCATTCACAGTAAAAAAATGTTTTATGAAAACATGTTGACAAAGTAAACCTTTTTTACGCGTAAAAACCAAGCCATTCACCGTACATCAGTATTGCAATTAATTACTTTTAACTGAAAATTCGTTTTAATTGACATGTCCACTAATTAAGAAGAATACCGCAATGATCACCTGCATTTTAAATATAAAGTGCCATCACCACGTAACCGTCGTTTTATGTTAATTTCCGTGTAAAAAATTGGCATTTAATGTCGCCTAGATCGTGGTAAATAGGGGCGTCGGTGCGGATAAAAAAATTTACTGTTGCCTTTTGCACCTTTATAGTATCAACGAGGTGACGCAATAACGATTTATTACGTATTTAGTCAGTGAAAATATTATTGGAATGGGCATTTGCTGACAACTCCGCTACATATGGTGTTTTAAACCCGTTTATTGTTTTGCAAACCGGAGAAAATAAATCAACAAGAACAAATAATGTTTCACTTCGTTTCTCCGAATACATTAAACGTAAAAACGTAATATGTATGTATGTATGTATGTATGTATGTATATATATATATATATATATATATATATATATATATATATATATAAATATATATATATAAATATTTGAAAAACTAATTTCTTGGGATAAGGTTCATATAGGAATAAAACAAAATTATTTTATATCCTTGTTTCTTTTTCGTGCTTTTTTTTTAATTCAAACGTTTCGGCTATTTTTTAGCCTTTTTCAATAATCTCGTGTACACTAAACAATGAATAAAAATATGAACAAGTGGTAAGAATCATAGACTAACATTACTTGAAATACGATATTATTAACCACAAAGAGAAAATATACAAAATTTTCTGTTTCCTCTTTGTAGTTAAGGGGGAACTGCACGCAGTATTATGGATCATTTGCAAGCCTTCCGCCTCTGCAATATTATGTTAAAACTATAAGAGATATGTATTAGCTTCAATATGATTTTAATAGCGAAATATATATAGTTGGGCGCTAAAGGCGAATTTCTATGAAAAAATCAAATCTAGAATTATAAAATAGAAGTAGATTTGTCCATTTTCGACCATTTTTTGACTACTTTTTGACGCAAATGCCGTCACATATGATTTTTTTTTCCACAAAATGGCTCTTTACCGCCTTGCATTGATCCTTTGTCTACGTAACTGCAAAATTTGAAATGGTAAATCGTGCTCATGTCTTTGTATTTCTGCAGCGCGTGAACCCTTTTGAACCCATTTTTAAATGAAATGTAATTTAAATTGCCTATACATAACACATTTTTTTGAGGTCGGACGTGCAGGAGGTTTTCTCTAATACGTAGGTACCTTTTCATCTTACTTTGAACTTGACTAGACCTTGTCGCTGGTTTTTTACTTTTTGCGTGCAGTTCTCCCTTAATAATATCATATTTTAAATAATGTTAGTCGATGATTCTTACCACTTGTTCATGTTTTTATTCATTTTTTAGTGTACACGAGATCAATGAAAAAGGCTAAAAAATAGTCGAAACGTTTGAATTAAAAAAAAACACGAAAAAAGTAAACAAGGAAGGTTCAAGAAACATTCTACAAATATATGAACAAATATATATATATATATATATATATATATATATATATATATATATTATATATATATATATATATATATATATATATATATATATATATATATATATATATATATATATATATATATATATATATATAATTTAAAAAATAACGGGGCCAAAATAATGCGGTCAAAAAATCCATCTTACATTTTATTTTCTGATAGCCAAGCTTTCGAAATAGTTCATATCTTCTCCAGGGCTCTATTGTCAGAAAATATAGGATTTTTTTACAATAAAAAAATACTTACACTAATTAAAACGCAAGGACAACTTTAAGTTAATTTTCAGAAGTTAAGTATAAAATATAAAATTAATAAAAAAATAGATTTTTATTGCTAAAATAGGTTAAATGTGTCAAATGCAAAAGTATGCTCAATTTTTTTTTAAACTAGATAATACGTTATACAGTATATGGAACAAAATATGGAAGTAATTTGAAAATAAGATATTTATGATTTTTGAGGGATTATTCGTTGTCTAAATTTAAAATAATAATTTCTTTTTCAAATTAACTCCAATATTTTGTTTCATATACTGTATAACGTATTATCTAGTTCAAAAAAATTTAACAAGGAGGATCTTTATATTTTGCATTTGACATATTTAAACTATTTCTGTCATTATTTGAGAGAAAACAATTGGTTTTAAATTGTTTATTTCTTGTCAAATAATGTAAACATTTTAATAAGGTCCTATTATTACATTTTCTCTTCGTTTTTTTAGTTGCAGATTGTGGTATCTATAATGACATACTGACCCTTTCATCGGGTTACCAATATTGTTCCCATTTGAAAACGATTATAGTCCTAATTTTTCTAAAATATCAATGATTTTCTATCCGGTTTGAACACTAGTGGTTTATTAATGGAAAAGATTATTAACAATCAACTAAAAACACATTTATTTAGCACGTAATACCTGCCACGCAGTCTGGATTTCGCTCTGACCACAGTACCGTTACTGCCCTGTTGAATGTGTCGGACGACTTGCTAAGAGCTCAAGATAGTTCGAAAAATAGTTGTTTAATTCTCTTGGATTATAGCAAGGCATTCGATACGCTGGATCATGGCTTATTACTAAAGAAACTGCGATATTTTGGCTTGGGTCTCGAGGCAATTTAATTTATGAATAGTTATTTAAACGGAAGAAGTCAGAGGGTGGTTTTGGGTGCTGAAGCCTCTAACTTTCGGGCAGTCAGTAGGGGTGTACCGCAAGGGGGCATTCTGGGTCCCTTGTTGTTTTCTGTGTACACTGCTGACTTTTCATCTCATCTGAATTATTGTCTCTATCATCAATATGCCGAAGACGTGCAACTTTATTGCTCATTTGCAAAGGAAGATCTGCAAACAGTATGCGATCACATTAATAATGACTTGGAAATCATTTCTGAAGTTTCTTTGGCACATGGTCTACTTCTAAACATTAATAAAACCAAGCTTATAATATTTTGTCGTGATAGAGAATCTATTGAGAATAATATTAATTTCTGTCTCTACCTGCATAATGTTAAACTAACTGCTACCAATGTTTACAAGAACCTTGGGCTTTTAGTGAATACTAGTATGCGATTTGATGACCACGTCGCCTGTTTGATTCAAAAATCAATTGCTAAGTTGAAACTTCTTTATATTTACAGGGATATTCTTTCGACCAATGTAAGATTAAGATTGTGTAACAGTCTTATTCTGTCACATTTGGGTTATGCCGATGTAGTCTACTGGTCTTTTCTCACGCAAACAAATAAAACCATCCTTCAAAGAATTCAAAACTCCTGCATTAGATTTTCATACGGACTTCGTAAGTTTGACCACATATCAGATCATTTTGAGAGATCCAAATGGCTAAATCTTTCCGAAAGGTATGAACTACGTCTCGCATGTTTAGTGTTTAAAATTGAGTTGTCCCAAGAGCCCACGTATCTTCTTGATAGGTTGTCAAAGGGTTTAAATGTCCATAATATCATTACACGCCATCGAGGTCTGTATCCGATTCCCAGGCAGCACAGCTGCTTTTCAGCATTCATTCACGTATAATACAACCAAGGTATATAATGCGATACCCCATAGCATCAAGGCAAGCCCGTCCGTAGATTCGTTTAAGTCAAAACTTAAAAAATATTTAATCTCTCAAAAATAACATAGAGTTCTCAGTTGCTATACATTCTTAGGCGTGTCAAGCTACATTATAGTATATCACTATATAGTTTTTTTTAATTTTTATTATTACTAGTACGTTGGCATATAAATTACAAGGTTTTCATTTAAGTCTATTTTCAAGGTGGTTAGATATGAACAGCCATGCTGAATCTCACCCTACCATTTCAATTGTTAACTGTATCTTATTTCTTGTAACCAATAAAAAGACATTTTAATTTGATTTGATTAATGGATGTTAAATTTATGGCGCTGACATAAAAATGGAACTTCTTTAGGGGTAATGGCAAATTTTTACTTTTGATAAGGGATATCTAGAATTGCACTTAAATATAAAGATATTTCGTAGTTTTTCATAAAACATATAAAAATGATTTAAAAACAATAAAATTTTAGGTGATATTCTTTAAATCTCTTCGTAAATAAATCGGATAATTTAAAACTTCGGGCTACTTGGGCAAATGTTTTATACAGGGTGATAAATAAGAACCTCACATTTTTGAAAAACTTTAAAGATTCCAAGAGTCCAAGATTGTTTTGTTATTTTCATTTAACCATGCCTAAATAATCGAAGAAACCCTTTTTGACACGCAGTTCGGGTTTAGGAATGGTCTTGGAACAAGACATGCTCTTTTTAGTATGCAAGTTCTGACCCAGCATTGTCTGGACATGATTAAGTTGGTGTATATGTGCATAGATTATGAGAAGGCTTTTGATAAAGTCTAACATACAAAACTGATGGAGATATTGCAAAGTGTAGGTTTGGACCAACGTGTGTTGTCACTGCTACTTTTAATATTCATTCCGAACATATTCGGTTGGAGGACCTGACTGATACAGAAACAGGAATTTGGGTAAACGGAGTATCAATAAATAATATCCGATAAGCTGATGACACTGTTTTACTTGTCAGCTCCCTAAAAGATCTCCAGTGGTTGCTGAAACGAGTTCACGAAGCCAGTAACAATTACGGCCTTAAAATAAATATAAAGAAAACCAAATTTATGATAGTCAACAAAGAACCAATCGATAATAATGGCCAGATAACCCTGGGAAATGAGATTATTGAAAGAGTTACCCGATATACTTATCTTGGACACTGCTTGAATTCGAAATTGGATATTGGACAGGAAATTAACATTTGCATCGAAAAAGCACGAGCTGCCTTTGTTAGAATGAAAAAATTACTAACATGCCGACAACTCAGTCTATCTGTAAGGTTACGTTTGGTAAAGTGCTATATTTTTCCAGTATTGCTTTAAGGTATGGAGGGGTGGACATTGTTAAATATACATTGTAAGAAAATCGAGGGATTTGAAATGTGGGTTTACTGACGGCTGCACAGGATATCGTGGACCGAGAGAGTAAGCAATGTTGACGTCTTACGCCGTCTCACCACAACAACTGAAGTACTGTTCACTATAAAAAGACCGAAACGGGAATAGCTTTTCCGCGTAATGCGAGGGGAAAAATACAATTTGCTTCAGCTTATTATACAGGGAAAGAACACATCGTGGCTTAAATACCTGAGGGAATAGTACAGCAAAAGTATTAGATCTCTTTTTCGTGCAGCTGTCTCCAAGATACAAATAGCCAGAATGATCTATGGACAAGTACCTAAAAACAATTTCTATCGATATAACTTGGAAATTTTGTAGGTAAATCAAATGGGTTTTTGGCAACTAATAATCAATAGAGATAAAGTCGAATGCGGTCTTCTCGTGCGGGTCCAAAGGTCACCAACATTATGAATCAAATCAGAAAACACAGTGAATACCAAAATGTTGTGTGATTCTTTTATCGAGCTATTAAATCTCGATGGGCAAATATACAGGGAGAATGAAAATAGTTTTTTTTATTATATTATGCAATATTATTAAGATAAGCCACTTAATATATATTAAATGCCGAGGGACTAAATAAGAAAATTCGCTAAATATGTATGTGGTTAAGATTTTTTGGTTGGCAAAATCGAAAATACACAAAATGGCTAGCGCCTTAATAAAGTCGAAAGGCGGTTCGAATCAGTGAAACAATCAGGATATGTTCTGTTTGTACATCCAGTTAATGAAAGTGAGATTTTTTTATCAATCACCAAAAATTATGAACGCGCTTGACCTAAAAATCTAACCACTTATACAGTGTCATTTATGTAAATGCGAGCCTCCACTGTGCAAAAAAAAATATGTTTTTTTTTTGTATTGTGATAACAAAAAAAATTTATTTTGCAAAAATATTATACACTTTTGTTAAAAACACAAGATAATTAGTTATTATTTCCCTCGTGAGATTTTTTCAGATCTTTACGTTTAAGAGTTCCTAGATGCCGGAAAACATATTTTCTCAATTCCGTCTGTCTGTAGGAATGTCTGTCCGTCAGTCTGTCTGTTCGCGGCATAGCTAAAAAACTACTTATCCAATTTTTTCAAATTTCAGTCTAAAATTAAGGGCCATGCATGCGAAAAATACAGGCTATATATATATATATATATATATATATATATATATATATATATATATATAGCCTGTATTTTTCGTCAGCCCCGAGTTTCTGGTAAAGCGATTTTACCGATTTTTATCAAATCAATCAAATCTTGTCTTATAATTAATAAAAAAAATTACTTATTCTAAACACGCTTTAAAATTGGAACAAGTATTCTATAATTATTTATTTATTGCCTACAAAATTACAAATTTACTGAAAAAGTAAGCAAAAAAATGGTGTCAAATCTAATAAAAAAATTTTTAAATTAAAATTCACTGGCTAATATCCACGAGCCAGTGGCAAAAGCTCTGAGAATCGGTATAAAGAATGTACAGAAAGTTGTGCATGAAGAAAAACATAATTTACTTCCGAAGATTAAAATGTACACGAAAAAATCCAAAGACAAAGACTTAAGTTACAATGCAAAAATGGATATGCATAATGCAGTTTATGATTTATTAACGTCAAAGACGAATATAATCCTTCAAAAACTTTTTAATATTATAGACTAAAAAATATCATCATCACTTAAAAAGTCCTCATCTTCTGAGTCTCCTCAAATGGCGCAATGATCATTGGTACTATTTCGACATCTAGAACTCGTTCTCGATTCCACCAATCCCATATTAATTTCTTCGTATGTTCCACATATTTCTTCCAGTACTCCGGCGTAATATAATTAAATGAATCTTGCCAAACAATTTGCACTTCATCTGATGTAAGACCATCATTTACGTATTTTTCGTCATATGATTTTGTCCCAGCCCATATTAATTCTATTGCGTTAAACTGGCAATGGTATGGCGGCAGTCGTAAAACCTCATGTCCATTTTCCCGTAATATTTCACCTACGGCATATATTGTTGGTTTTTTGATAGATTTTACCATTAAAAGAAGTTCTAGTTTCAGCATATTGGGTAAAGGATTTTGTTTTATTAGCCAGTTATAAATATCACTTTTCTTCCAGGATGAAGTAGGTTGTTTATTTAAGATTCTTGAATGATAAGATGCATTGTCCAGAATGATTAAAGATGGAACATCTAAATTTGGAATCAGTTGTTCTTTTAACCACTTTTCAAACAGTTCACAGTTCATATTATCATGGTAGTCCATACTTTTGGATGTTGAAGAAAACAGTAAACTTGCACCTGGGAGAAATCCTGTTGAAGAACCTGCATGCAAAATGATGAACCGTTTTCCAGTCCCACATCCCTTTTTTCTCTTGACACTTTTTACAGATTCGTCCTGCCAAGATTTCGAACCACTTCCATTAGAAAATATCCAAGTCTCGTCTAAAAATACCACTTTTCTAAATTTTGATTTAACATTTTCCTTGTATTTCTTTAAAAACTGGATACGCTGACTTGCTATATGTCGCAACTCGCATAAAAATCTTCGATTACAGTCCTTTTTATATCGAAAACCCAACATTTTTGTTAATTTTTACAACGATTTTAGTCCAATTTCCAATATGCCTCGATTTTTTAAAGCTTCTCTAAAACTTGAAGGGTTATATTAGTTTTTGATGTGTATAAATCGTAAATTGCGTTACGAACATCCATTTTTACATTGTCACTTAAGTCTTTTCTGTCTATGGCTTTTTTCGTGTACATTTCTTAATCTTCTTCGGTAGTAAATTATGCTTTTTTTCATGCACAATTTTCTGCACTTTTTTTTGCTTTTGCTAACGTCTCCTGGATATTGGCCGGTGAATCTTCATTTTCGTAATATTTTATTAGATTTAATATCATTTTTTCGCATGTGGATGCAAAAAACCCCAAAAATTGTTTTCTATTACTCATTTTGTCACTGACTTGTCAATCTGACTTTGAAGTGATATCACTCAAAGATTTTTGCAACTACCGGTGTTTATATGTTTATCCTCTTTTTTCATATGAAAATATCATAGGTCTATCTAATTCATCTTTCGGATTTTATGCGAAGGATATGATTACCCGTAATAAAAGAAAAACAAACTTAAAAAGTTTGTCGTTGATAAATTGTATGACCCGCACGATAACACTGCTTTTAACTATAGCACAGGTAGGGATTAAGACAATATACAGGGTGAGCCAAAAGTTAATCAATAGGTATTAAATAAAATAATTGTTGTTTTTTGTACATTTTTATAATTTGAATTTATCGTCGAAAAGGAGCATTTAAAAAGCATAATTTCTTGAATTTGATACACATGTTGTGCTTTTAGAGTGCCTTAATTTTTAGAAAAAGTAACATTGGTATTTTTACAAAAATTTTTGACGGTGTGCAGATTTAATCATCTGCTGGAGAAACTTAATAATTGAACTTACCGAACTAAAAATAAAGCATCTCAGTACTTACACAGTGTAAAGAGTTTTGTATCTATATTTGATGTTCGAAGTTATACAAGGTGTATTCAAAGTCTGTTCAATTTTAGGGACCAAATGATTTTTTTTATTTTAACAAAAAAATTTGTTTACCCACCTTGTGTATTACATATACCTATTTTTTCATAAACAACATTTTTTGCTAAAATCGATAGTAGCTTTCCATTTGTTAACTAAAACTGAACTGACCCCATATTAGACTTATTTTAGATTTTTTTTGCTATAATAAAAAAATGTTCCATTTGTTACCTAACAGTTTAACACTTTAAAGCACCTAGTATAATAACACAATTAAGACTTTTTTTATGTTTACATGAACTCTACTTATTTTTATGAATTGAATATCACGGTTTTTCTAATAGTCTGAATACATGTAAATAACACCCTGTGTAACGCCAAAAATTAAATGTTGGTAAGCAGCACTTTACACTGTTTAAATACTGTGACTTAGTTGCATTAGTCAAATTATTAAGTTTCCTCCAACAAATAACTGCAAACAAAAATTCTGCACGCCGACAAGAACATTTGTAAAAGTAACAGTGTTATTTTCTCTCTCTAAAATTAGGAAAAAATGTTTTGGTACAAAGGTCTCTTTTGTACAAAATGTGTATGAAACTTGATAAATTATGTTTTTTAAAGGTTCTTTTTCGACTATAAAGTCAAAATTATAAAAATGTTCAAAAAAAAATTTAATATCTATTATCCATTTACTAACTTTTGGCTCACCCTATACATTATCTTATCTCTACCTGTGCCAACAGTATCACGATAAAATTAGTTACCTTAACCGGTTTGTTTTACCTACAAATTTTCAAGTTATGGTTTAATGTTTAAACTAAGTTCATATTTTTGATAATGCCCTGTATATTGACTAAAAATATAGCTGTCTAAAATCGATAAAAATTGTTTTCAGTACTTGTTCATAGAATGTTCAGTTCTTATTAAAAAGAAAATAACAAAACAATTCTAAACTATCGGAATCTCTGAAGTTTTAAATTTTCAAAAATATAAGTTTCTTATTTATAATCCTGTACAGAATATTTACCCAAGCAGCTCAAAGTTGTAGCTCGATTTAATTTCGAAGAATTTTACAAAATAACATCAGAGTCCCAACTCTATAACTCATTTGGTTCTCGCGGTATACAGGTCGAAATTTTAGTCACAAATTTCTCGTATTCTTTTCGAGTATCCAGCAGTTTAATTTGGAAGAAGACTATGTACAGGGTGTCCCGTTTTCATTTTTTTTTATGGGGTATCTCTTTTATTAGTGAAGATAAAGGGTTGCGGTTTTCGCGACATAGTGCTACTTTTTTGTGAAACGAAAGATGACCCAAACAAAATTTTCATAGCCTCCTTCGTTTTTACGATACAGTGTAAAATTTAAAATATTGCATTTTTGAGCCCCCCTCGCATTTCGGTTGTGGTTTAACTTATCGAAAAGGTAAAAACTGGCTCTGATACAATTTTTCACGTGCGGATTTTTTTTTCAGGTATGGTATTTATAGTAACAAGAATTCTTTTAAAAATTCTACAATAAATTATTACCTTGTATATCCTTGTTTTATACTATTTTACAAGAAATGTTCAAATTTCAGCAATTTAATAATTAAATAATTATGATGTTAATGTAAGTAGATTAGTAATAACTATCATAGCATTATTTATCTTACATTATTATAATTTTAGCTTGTTGCCTTGGAGAAGGTTCAAAATCGGACCGAAAATTCGGTTTTATAATAAAAGGAATTACTATTAACCTGTTTTTCGCTGCTAAAGCCGTGAATTCATCAATCTTGGAAAGTAATATTAATTGAATAAAATGAACATGTTAATAATTCTAACTGTAAGCAACTAACAACAACAATAACAAAAACTAATCCTACCGCTACACAAAGCCTACATTATTTCTGTATTCTTTTTAAGGCATTGAAAATACTCACCCGTCGTTGTTTCATTTTATTGAATGCACTTCTTGTGGCGTTTATTAAATCGGCTAAGGTGTCATATATTGTCCTACATATTTTGTTTTCACCCAGGAAGTTATCCAAAACCGAGAGATCTGGCAATCTCGCCGGCCATCTTACAAGACCATTGGTTTCTATCCATTTTCCAAGAAAATTATTTTCCAAATACTGCCTTATTCTACCGGAATTTTGACTAGGTGCTCCGTCCTGCTGAAAATATATGTCGCGTAAATAGGCCAAAGGCAGATCATCGAGTAATTCCGGTAGAATAAGTTCCAGTATTTGGAAATACCGATTTGTATCTAAGCTCCCCTTGTATATACGATACATTATACCCAATATGAAACAAGAAATATTAAACCCAGACCTACCCTGTCGTTCGTTAGAATTATGCCTGTTTAATACTCCGGCGCTACTTATATATGCCTCATCGGACCATATTGCCTTTCTATAAAAGTCAGGGTCATTTTCGCATTTTTCTAGATACCAGTTACAGAAAATCATACGACGCTTCGCGACGCCCAAATGTTAAGTGTTAGGCCAATATGAATTTAAATGGCTTATAACCTTGTTTCCTTAAAAAAAATTACCCGGCTTTTTGGAACCCCAATACTGATGGATTTTTCTGCAAGAACTTGAAGGATTTACATCAATGGACGCCAGAATATTACCTACTTTTCCTTGTTATAGATTTTGCTTCGCGACTTATTGAAAGATCCGAAATTAACTAGATTTCTTTTTATTCTAAGAAATCACAGGGGTTGTCTTCGTTCTGGATACCTATGTTTAAAACGCCAACAGCTTCATAAAAATGTTTTTATTGTAAAATACGACGAATGCTATGCATACCTTAATAAATATAATGCAGAAGCCTCGTTAACATATTCGTTAGATTATGCAAAGCAGAGCAACATGTCATAATTTTCTTCATTTGAAAAAGTTTGGTTTCTAGCCGTTTTTTAATATAAAATAAAAATTGAACCAAAGGTTTTTGACAAGTAATTTATTTAACATGACAACAATTTTCCTTTGTTTTGTTTAGGCAATCCGAGCCTACTACCAAAAACTGAGTCTATCTCTAAAAAAATGCAAATTACTGGTCGATTCGAACAGAAAAGTATATACTATTACATATTTTCGAGAACATTATTGTGAACTGAATAATATAAAATAAAAATATACGGGATGTCCCATTTAAAAAATTACAATTTTGTGTTATATCTCATAAACGACAGCTCACGTAAAACATCTGACTATGCCACTAGATTCTACGTGAAGAACTGTATCAGAACCTGTTTTTCCCTTTTCGATAAGTTAAAGTTTGTTTGAGTCATCTTTCGTTTCACAAAAAACACACAAAACCCTCTATCTTCACTAATAAGAGAGAGTTACTCCATAAAAACAACGAAAACGGGACACCCTGTATTTGAGTACTAAATTTAGTTTGTTTGTAGTTGTTGTCTGGAGGAAATGGTATTTTTTTGTGCAGCAGAATTCCATGAATTGCTTCCAAACGGACGTGTGAATTCTTTGAGTATTTAATAGAACATTACTTTCAACAGTCACGTTATCTTCATTTTCGGAAATATTTCCAAACCGATTCATTTTCAGTTTCAATTAAAACATAATTTATTTCGTAAACGTAGTTTAGAACCTTATAATATAGAAAGCATCAAATTTATTTTTAGAAAGTAACTTATTAATGATGATTTTCCAATTTGTTTTTTTTTCAGAAATATTGTTGACAATTTTTTCAAGCAATTTTTCCACTTAAAAATTAAATTTATCGAACGAATTTTTGTCAGTGATTTATATCAAGATTAATAACAAGGAAATATTCAGAACTTAAAACTACAGAGAAAGCAATATATTAGATCCTTTACTTTATCAGATACTTTACTAAATAGCTAAAAAATTGTCCATATTCCGCTACTGTTCTAGACAATCAACAAATACGGCACATGCAAAGTGTACACAACGGTAAAATGTAAGACCAGAAGACTCAATTAATATAAGTAACTAACATTTAATTTAGAACAATAACTGAACGCCTTCGTGCAAATTACGAAGGTACCAACATAGTGAAGGTACCACTTATTAAGGTGTCATGGGTAAGTAAATCGATTTCAGTGCCGGCGTATACTTACGTATTAGACATAAGGGGTAATTGAAGATCGTATTTTAAGATTTCAATCTAGCCCACATGTATGTAGACATAATATAATGAATTAATTAAACGTTTATTACTATTATTATAAGTAAAGAAGTTTTCATCAACACCTGCAACAAGCAATATATAGAAACTTGGTATTTGTCTGCATTAAAATCCTATCGCTACAAAAGATTGTTTATGTTTATGAATAAATATATTTTAGTATAGGGCCAATTTGTAACTAAAATTAAGCTAAATTTTAAAGATGGATGAATCTTTAAGCTTACCCGCGCGAATCGAATCAAATCAACCAGCGATCCGATTCCTGATCCGCTGACCGCCAAGGCTAAGGCAAAGATGGAGATCGTGTTTCGTTGAATGCATCGTGAACTGAATAGATTTGCCCTCGGCGCTAACCCGTGACATTCTGATAAATTATTTATTCTTTAAAAAGCGATAATTAGTTAGGGTTGATATAATAGCAAGTTCGGTATGAATAATGAAAACAGAAAAGGTAATTTTTTTATAAATTAATTTATTTGTTCTCTGGGAAAAACGTATCTTTTAGTAGAATAAGATTGATTATTTTGTTCGATACACATTTAGTTGCACCAAATCATCATTCTGTTTATTTAAAAATTTAAAAATTACATAATGAAAATTGAAATTAAAAACTATTAAAAACATGTCCACATGATACTTCATTTTGTTAACTAGCAAACACGTTTTTTAGAGGAATTCTGAACATGAAAGTAGAGGGGGCGTGAGTGAAACAGATAGATTTTTGTGTAATTGTTTTTATATATTTCGAAATAAAAAAATAGAACGTATTTTCAAAAATGGTAACTTTTCAATTTCACCCTGTATGTTTGGAATCAATTACAGTTTTTATTTCTGTCTGTACCATTTTTAATTATAAATGGTGTTTTACTTAAAACTCCAGTCGCTATTTCGTAACGAGTATATCAAAATTTGATAGAAATAATTCCTTCGATAAAAGGTAAATATGTCTATTTCAAGGATATTTTTATAGGTTCATAAAGTTAATCCCTAAAGTATTTCTGATTCGCTCAAATTGCATGTCGTTCGTTAGGGCTTCTTAGTGCTTTATTTGGTTTTGTTAGTACTTTCTTAGTTTCGCAAATATTTTTTTAATTTAAAGGTCAGGAACCAAAGTTTTTCTGATCAACTCAGACTAGGCGTTGTTCGTTAGTGAATTTTGATGTTGGAATTAGTTTCGTTAGTGCTTTTATATTTTTGTAAATATTTGCTTACCTTTGTTTTACGATCAGCCCCGAAGTTTTTACGATCAGCCCAAACTAGGAGTCGTTAGTTAGTGCTTCAAGAAATTTCGTTATTACTTGCCTAATTTTGAAAATATTCATTTATTTGGTTAGAGAGTCAACTCCAAAGTATTTCCAATTCGCTCAAATTTGGCATCATTCGTTAGTGCCTCGATAGTGCTTCTTAGCGCTTGATTTAGTTCCGTTAGTGCTTCCTTAACTTCGCACATATTGTTTTTTTTAATTTTAAAGTTAGCCCCTAAAGTTTCTCTGATCGATCCAAACTAGATGTCGTTAGCTGTTGCCTTGTAAATAGTTTTTAGTGCTTCTAGTAGTTTCGTTATTGCTTGCTTAATTTTGGCAATATTCGTATCTTTTTTGTTTCAAAATCAACCATAAAGTTTTTCTAATCAACCCAAACTAAGCGTCCAGTAGTTTCGTTAATTGTGTTTTGTAAATATTCGCTTATCTTTATTTTAAGGTCAGCCCTGAAAGTTCTACTGATCGACTTAAACTAGGTGTTCGAATTAGTGCTTTATATTGCTTTGGGTAGTTTCATTAGTGCCTGCTGAATATTTGCTTATTTTGATTTTAAAATCACAGCCTAGCATTTTTCTGATCGGCTGAAACTAGTGATTTTTATATGAATCTATAACCATGAATAAAAATACTTTACATGGTATCAACTAATGCTCCGAATACACGATCAATTGAATTTTTTTGGCACGTTTAAAGTCAAACATTTCGAAAACTAAAAAATGCTAACCCATTTCCCGAGAATAAGAAAATACCAACAAAACTAATCAAAGCTCTAAAAAACATTAAGGAAACCGCGTTTGCGCCTATAAGAAAGGTTTTGGGGGCTGACCTTAAAAAAATATTTACGAAAATAAAAATGCATTAACGAAACTAATCGAAAAACCAAAAAGCACTAACGAAAGACATCTTGTTTGGGTTGATTAGAACAACTTTCGAGGCTGACCTTGAAATGTCAAAAAATTTAGCATTTGCTAAATTAAGAAAGCATTAACGAAACCAAATAAGTATAAAGATAGAATGGAAGTTTTCACAGCTTTAGTCAATTAGGAAATCATGGTTCTTGCGATTTGCAAAATTGCTATCCAACGTTTCGCATTCGATTGCACAAGGCATCTTCAGGAATCTTTACTCCACGAAATCTGAACACTAAATGAGCTCGACGCGAAGGGTCCAATGGCCCAGAGGACCCACCATCCACCCGACCTCCCTCCTGGGAAGCCGCCTCTCGATGATAGGTACTACCGGTTTAACGGGCCTAGGGCCTTAATAAACCATAAGTCATTGCTATCTTAGGTGTGTCACCTCGTACACATCTGGAAGTGTGTACTCACAGAGTTGTCTGAAAACAGAGAAACGTGTGTATTGTCAGTGTAATGGTGTGTGATCGCGGGGCCTACGGTAGTAGATCCGGTGTACCCGCCGCTCCTCCTGAGGGTCATATTCCACTAGCATCCTGAGTTCTTCAAATGGGTGTGCTGCTGCCCGCTCTATGCCTTTCATGGCTTTCTTCCTGATTGTTGTCTGGAGAGGCTCCCAGTCCAGATCCCGCTGGATCTGGTCATTTCTTACGTACCAAGGTGCGTTTACCGCAGTCCTTAAGTACTTATTTTCTGTAGCTACCAGTCGGTCTATGTAGGTGGGCGCTGCATATGCCCACGCTACTGCTCCATATGTCAGTTGTGATCTTGCGATCATTTTTATCATGGTCAGCTTTGTACGAAGAGCCATGGGGCTTCTTCGGTTCAGAAGAGAGTATAGCCTAGCCATAGCCTTATTTGTCTTTGCTCTTGTTGCCTCAGTATGGGGTTTCCATGTTAACCCCTTATCCATTATCAACCCTAGATATTGTATCGAGTTTTTCCATGGGATGTCATCCCCATCAATGCTTATAGCCTCTGGGGGTATCATCCTCCTCTTTCGGAAGAGGATGGCCTGGCTTTTTTGTGCATTTATTTTGATCTTCCAGGTGATACACCAGTCGCTTATCAGATCCATTTCTTTTTGTAGTCTCCTACAAATGATACCTGTGCAGGCTGAACTAACAGCCCTGAAAACCGCACAAGAAAATAGGGCCGAGGAACAAGCTCCCTCCCCTCTTACTACGGTAAAAAAGAGGAAAAGAGCACTGAAATCACCTGAGAGTGATGAAGACTCCAGCGAGATCACCGAGACTCCTCAGGGGGCTGCAGAGGACATGGACATGGCCCCCCTACCTATGCCGAGAAGGCAAATAAAGTGCCACCCGTGGTACTAGATGGAGCTGAGGATTGGATCCTAGTTAGTAAGAAAATAAAATGCAAAAACATATGCCTAGAGAAGGCAAAAATCATGAGTAACACCACAAAAATGTTCCCTAAGACGGCTGAAGACTATAGAAAGCTAACAAAGCATTTAGAAGAAGAAAAAAAGGGGTACTACACGTACTCCCTCCCAGAGGAAAAAAGAGAACATGTAGTCCTGAGAGGATTACCTCTAAACGTACCCCCAGAGATAATAAACGATGAACTGAAAATTCAGGGGATCTTAGATACGGAAATTTTTTCGATGACAAGCAGAAGGACTGTGTTAAATGTGCCGGGGGGCACAGATCGACGGCATGCATTCTGCCAATAGACAAAGAGGTTCGAAACGCGGTGTGTGTGTTGCGCGGGGAAACAGGGCACCTTGCATCCTACCGGGGATGCACGAAGTGCCCGAAAAAGAACACACACAAATCCACAACAAACACTAGCACAAACAAAAAACCCGCTGCTCCTCAAAAGAGGAGAGAGAACGAGGGGGCCAGGCAGCCTGCAGCTGCTACTCCCCCCACCGAAATTACAATGGAAATCTTCCAAAAAGCCATGAAGGATATGGCTGAGAGTCTCATGAATGAGACAAGGTAGCTGATTGAGACAGCCCTAAAACCCAGAAATGGCAGGAATTAATCCCACAATCCCAAATACACTGAAGATAATGTCGTGGAACATAAACGGCATAAGAACACGAAAAATAGAGATTATGCAGCTAATCTCTGAACAGACTGATATTCTGGCACAGCAGGAGACCAGAATTAATAGGGCAGACAGGTTCTCTATCCCTGGATATAAAACCTATAGATACGACAGAGTAGTAAACAATGGCGGAGGGGTAGCGATTCTTCTAAAAAGCACCATCCCACACGCATACATTGGGATCGAAGATGTCGAAATAGAAGCCATATCGATTGAACTGTCCACCACCAGAGGGAAGATTAAAATCTCCTCTGTGTATAGGCCCCCTAGAGGGGACCTACTACAGGAAGACGTAGATGATTTGCTAAGGGGCAGAAACCCCCGGGTCATTATAGGTGACCTGAACTGCAAACATCTACAGTGGAACAGCACCACACAGGATAGAAATGGACAAAGACTCCTGGACTTCTCGGAAGCCCAAGGGAGCATAGTTATAAGACCAGATAGGCCAAAGTTTCTACCAAGAAACCTTGGCCGTCCTCAGGTGCTAGACATAGCAATCCTAAAGAATATAGTCCATGACTTCGACATAGAAACCCTCGAGGAAGGTACATCGGATCATAATCCGATAGTACTTACACTGGGTAGAGAAAACAGGGCTTAAGAAACCTCAATCAGGAAACAGACTAACTGGAGGACTTATCAGGATAAAAATCGAAATAGCAGTCATTAATAACCCTCGGGAACTAAAAAGAGCCGTAGAGACTCTAGAGAATAAAATACTGGAAGCATTCCACGAAAGCACAGCAATTATGAACACTCTTCACGTTCAGCCGGGGAGCGACCTTCCTCGTGAGCTGAGACTTCTCCTGAGAGAATAGAAGCCTTAAACGTGCCTATGGAAGCAGACATCTCGAGCAGGATAGAATAGTCCTAAACAGGCACTCAACTAGGTTGAGAGATGCACTAAGGGTACACAGAGACAGAATATGGTCTAACAAACTACGAGAATTAGACACAAAGGACAATACTGCATGGCAAATGCAGAAAAGGCTAAGGTCTGAGAACAAACCAATGCCTCCCCTGCACGGGGCAGGAGGAATGGCATACACAGACCAGGAGAAAGCAGAGGGCTTAGCGGACACTCTCGAACGAGAGTGTCGACTAAACCAACATCCGCTCGAAGATGATCAACATGAAATAGAAGTAATTAATGGCTGCAGTAGACTAAACAACACGGAAACTCCTGCCACGGTGGAGCACCCGGCTACACCACAGGAGGTTGAAAATGTCATAAAGTGTTTAAAGAACCGTAAAGCTCCAGGCAAAGATGGCATAACCAATCAAATGATAAAGCAACTTCCTAGAAAAGGAATTGCTGCACTAACCAGCATAACAAATGCAGTCATGAGACTCGATTACTTCCCCAACAGGTGGAAGCATGCTGAAGTAGTGCTGATTGGTAAACCAATGAAAGACCTAACTTTCCCTCAGAACTATCGACCGATAAGTCTGCTGCCCACACTCAGTAAAATCGTCGAAAGAGTCCTGAACATCAGGCTCAAAGACGAAACAGACGCCCTAGATATTATCCCTAAGGAGCAATTTGGCTTCAGAAGCGGCCACTCAACAGAAATGCAGGCTCTGAGAATAGTTGAAACTGTCACCAGCGGTTTCAACTTGAAAGAAGCTACTAGCACGGTCTTCCTAGACGTAGCCAGAGCTTTTGACAGAGTATGGCACAAAGGACTTGTGTACAAAATGCAAAACGCAGGTTTTGCAGCAAAGACATGCAAATTGATTGCCCACTATCTGGATGATAAATCGGCAAGCGTCAGAGTCAAACTCTCCAAATCGATACCTAGAAGACTAGAAGCAGGAGTGCCTCAGGGATCTGTGTTAGGACCGCACTTATATAACGTGTATACACACGACATCCCCAAGACACACACCACTTCCATAGCCCTATACGCCGACGACTGTGCTATAGCGGTAAAGCATAGAAATGCAGGTATCATTTGTAGGAGACTACAGGAAGAAATGGATCTGATAAGTGACTGGTGTATCACTTGGAAGATCACAATAAATGCACAAAAAAGCCAGGACATCCTCTTCTAAAAGAGGAGGGTGATACCCCCAGAGGCTATAAGCATTGATGGAGATGACATCCCATGGACAAACTCGATGAAATATCTAGGGCTGATAATGGATAAGGGGTTAACATGGAAACCCCATATTAAGGCAACGAGAGCAAAGACAAATAAGGCTATGGCTAGGCTATATCCTCTTTTGAACCGAAGAAGTCCTATGGCTCTTTGTACAAAGCTGAACATGATAAAAATTATCGCAAGATCACAATTGACATATGGAGCAGTAGCGTGGGCATATGCAGCGCCCACCTACATAGACCAACTGGCAGCTACAGAAAATAAGTACTTAAGGACTGCGCTAGACGCACCTTGGTACGTAAGAAATGCACAGAACCAACGGGACCTGGACTGGGAGCCTCTCCAGACAACAATCAGGAAGAAAGCCATGAAAGGCATAGAGCGGGCAGCAGCACACCCATTTGAAGAACTCAGGATGCTAGTGGACTATGACCCTCAGGAGGAGCGGCGGGTACGCCGGGTCTATTACCGTAGGCCCCGCGATCACACACCATTACACTGACAATACACACATTTCTCTGTTTTCAGACAACTCTCCTATATTAACCGCGATAATATAGAAGAGGTGCGATGTGAGTGTACACATCCGGATGTGTACGAGCTGACACACCTAAAATAGCGATGACTTATGGTTTATTAAGGCCCTAGACCCGTTAAACCGGTAGTACCTATCATCGAGAGGCGGCTTCCCAGGAGGGAGGTCGGGTGGATGGTGGGTTCTCTGGGCCATTGGGCCCTTCGCGCGCGAGCTCATTCAGTGTTCAGATCTCTTGGAGTAAAGACCCCTAAAGATGCCTCCTCTTCTTGTGTCTAGTCTCAAGAACCATGATTTCTCAAAAGCACAAAGAACCACTAACGAATGGCAACAAATTTGAATGAATCGGAAATACTTTGGGGGCTAACCTCACGGAGCTCATTTTTATTATTTGTGGTGGTTACTGAGATATGTAGGGTATTTCTCTATTTTCTCGCTAATTTTTCGTGAATTTACGGGGATACGAAAAAAGAACTTATTTAAAGTACACCACACAGATCTAAAACATCGACGAAAGGAGGAGGTATGTCAAAAGCAGGCCGCGTTTCCATGGATATACAGAGTTGTAGCGAACCACGAATGATCATTGCCCCGTTTCCACTCGTGTGCCAAAACTGTAATTTAATAAAATTTAATTATTTGAAGCTAAAAAAAAGTTGATGTCGTTATCAGTACAGGAGTCGCGACTTTAAGAAAAAATAAAACACTTGTAAAAACTTAAATTTAAAGTTCAAAATCTACGTCTATTTTAAAAGCTTTTTTGGAAATTGCGCCAAATTTATTGCTATACTGGTTTCTGAGATATAGAGGGTCATTTATATGAATGACAATTTTTTTCAATTAAATATTATTTGGTTTTTTAAATAATAAAAAATGTTAGATGCTTTGGTTTTATATTAAGATACGAGATATGAGATTAAAAGTAAAAAAAATGTTATCATATTAAAAAATATGTTCCAAAACAAGACATTAAAAGAAAACATTATTCTACTAAGTGACCTATATCGCAAAATGTAATGTAGCAATCAATTTAGAGCAAATAACAAAGTCTTAGCTATAGACATAGATTTAAATTTTTTTAAAGTTTCTACAATTGTTAGGTTTTTCTTGGCGTCGCGACACCTACACTGATGACGGTGCCGATTTTATTTTTACTCTTAATAATTGCAATGTATTTAATTAAAAACCTATTTTCTACCAAATTTTAAAATTCCTGTAATTTCCGAAAAATTGATCTGTATATCACAGTAACCGGCATAGTAATTCAGTTAATTCAAATAACAAAAATATCTTAGAATTATGCCTATTTCTGAAAACTGGCACTTTTAAAGTTTTTGCAACTTTTTAATTTTTTCTTGATTTTGGCGACGGCGTCGTCGTCTCGATTTTAGTCATAAATAATTACATTTTACCCAACATCAAATAAGCACTTTTCATCAAATTTAATATTCTCGTTAATTACCTAGGTAAAACGGCATCTGGAGTTTTAAGTGAAAACCCTGTATGTAGATATATATTTTTAGGTAATTTCAGTAGTTACTGAGATATAAAAGTATGGAATTTTGAATAACCTGTACTTAGTAATTTGGTATTAGTTTTTTTACTTTTAAGTGTTTTTTTTGAAGACGGTTTTATTTTGTTAATTTTTATGTATGGACTAAAGTAATAAAAAATCCTCACAAACAGAATAGCCAAGTAGAGTTCATCATGAAGCAACTTAAAAGACAGGCTTATTTCATCTTTGTTCATATTTCTTTCGATCAATTTATTGAAGAAATGTTCCATAAGTTGTAACTGCATTTAACAGTTTTACAGTTTCCTCATATATAAAAATTGCACTTCCACTGACACAAAACAACATTGTATTACTATTGTGAAATGCCCGTATTAAAATATATTCCTTATCCTAATGAGTAGTGGTATTTGACACCAAGCATGAGGGTTATTAAAACACGTTTCCATTGTCGATGGGAGCTTGATCCCGGTAGCTCAAAGCTTATGTTTACCTGTTAATTAGTGCCTTTTTTACATTAATAACTTAATGTACAAACCAGATAGGTATTTAGCAGTAAATTTGTACTATTATTAACGGACTTACAACGTATTCTATGTCTATTTCTTTGAATGCTGCTTAGGCTGATAACATACGTACTTGGACTAAAGCTCGGATTATATGCAAAATGCATATTTAGCATATTTATGCAATATTTTCATAATTTAACAAATTTTGCATAAAGTTGCATATTTTCGATCAAATTTAATACAGGGTGTGCCACGGAAAAGTAACACGTTTCGAGACTTAATAGCTCGAAAACGCAAAATGATATCGAAATGCGGTTTTCACCGAACGGCTTAGATTTGTCCCGAGTTTTTTCTTATCAATGTTGCCAAATTTTCCCATTTATTCTAGGATCGCGGGGGGGACTAAATTACTGTTTTATTTTAAATGGGACATCCTATATATTTTTTATGATTTTGTATAGCCTGACACTTCTTCTTTTCAAAAATACATAGTTTGAGGATATTTATTTTAAGTTCATATATTTTAAAATTAACTATGAAAATTCTTGCATAATAATTAACCTTTCTGTTTACATGAAATGTTGCTTCGTCTGGCATTATTGATTGCGCATAAGGAAAATGGGGATAATTCGTTGAAATGCTTGAATTTTGTATGCCTTAGATTTAATAATCGCTCTACTTTTCGACGTCATCCATCGCTATCCATTCTTCATAGTTATGCGACACCATAACTATCAAGTGTGCTTCGGAACAAAAGTATGTAAACGTCGTCCTGTCGACCGTTAAAAATAAGTTTGTTGTCAAATGCAGCTGTAAGATTTTTAATTTCTTCGCTAACGTGCTCATATGGAAATTTTCTCTATAGATTGACTAAGTGTATGGAAGTTAATGGAGGTCACATACAATAATTGTTTTGATTTATCTTCACGAAAATAAAACTTTTTACCTTTTGTTATTTTACTAAATTATATTTGTAGCAATAAAGAAATGTGAAATTAGGTTCAAAGTAAGAATTTACAAAGTTAAAATCTAAGAACTTAAAATAAATATCCCCAACTATATATTTTTGAAACGAAGAAGTGTCAGGCTATCCAAGACCAAAAAATATATAGGGTGTGTCCCATTTAACATAAAACAGTAATTTGGTCTCAAAAAATAGGTATTTCTCCGCGATCCTATGATAAATGGGAAAATTTGGCAACATTGATAAGAAAAAACTCAGGACAAATCTAAGCCATTCGGTGACAACCGCATTTCGATATCATTTTTCGTTTTAGAGCTATTATGTCATTTGTCACATAGGCATCTAAAATATTTGAGGTAAAAATTATCTTTAATATTTTGATTTTATATTATAATTGTAGCGAAAAACTCAATGAAGTCGGCACTACGGTTTCGTAATTACCTTTGAGATGTCTCCTGATTCCTGATATAATATCCTGCTTAAAGTATATATATATATATATATATATATATATATATATATATATATATATATATATATATATACAGTATTAAGTGATACGAAACAAATCTTTTTTATAGATAATTTACAGTAACACATAATAGTTTCATTTAAAAGAATAGTTCGTATATCTTTTTAATTAATAAGTAAAAGACAAGCTAAAGCGAAAGACAGAAGAAAGACCTAGGAATGAAGATATATCGCCTAAACTTAATAAAAGAAGACAAACAGGTTTACAAAAAAAAGGATGCTAACAGATTTCCTAGTGAAGAAGACTATATCTGCTTTCCTGCGGTTAATTGACTATGTGGTCTTTATTCAGCGCTAACAAACTTCCTCGAACTTTTCTCTAAACATGGATAACATTTGGCAAAGACATCTGCGTAGGCTATTGTCCAGAATCTTTTAGAATTGTGGTAGTGCAAAAAGTTGTCAAGTACTACGTTTCATCTTAAACATGATTAAAATTCCTCTTGGGGGTAGCGTTTTGTAATTCTTCCTGTAAAAGCAATATTTCCTACACTGATTTGTACTTCCTATAGCTTATAAAGGTAAATTTAGCATTAAAATAGGACTGAAAGTTTCATGGTTGAAGTCTTTTAAGAAAACATAGCTTTTGCATTTAGATCGAGTCTTTAGAAATTTTCACTGCACAAAATCAGAACCTTGAATAAGCTCGGATAAGCAAACTTCAGGTACTTATAAAGGACCTATGTTCACCGACGCATGATTAATGGTAATGATTGATTTCCAGATATGATGTAGCACATAATCAGCGTCTCTATTGAAGTTCTCAGCGTGCTTGATGATTTAAATAGATTCTCTGAACATCCTTTTATAATAGTCCAGCACCCAACAGAAGACATGATGAACAGCGGTTTGAACTAGTTGACTTTTACTTATATATCTTTCTTGTTCGATAAGTCTAGTATACACCTACCATCCAATTTTACCTATATACACTTTACTGCAGTAACAAGGAATGTTTTAAACTCCTTCTGAAAGAAATAATATCTTTTGGCGATCCTAAATACCGCCCAGTCTTTTTGTATGTATGAAAGATTGTGCAAATTCCACAAAATTCTTACCATTTGATGTGCTGTATTATGTACTTGACAATATTTCAATCAGTTTTGATGATGATATACAAATATGCCTATTAAAGATTCAATTTCTATAAGTTCCGATATATTTGAACACAAAAACCTTGATCTGGTGTTTATTGAATTGTTAAGAGAATTCTAAATATACACATATTTCATTTTTCAAGGTGCCGCCGTGTGAGCGAACATCTTTATGAAATCTTTCGAGAAAACTGCTTTAAAGTCATCTTTACAACTTAAAGGTTGTTTTAAATGTGTCGATGATATATTTGTATTATGGCCATATCGAGAAGAAAATGTATATATACATATATATATATATATATATATATATATATATATATATATATATATATATAGAGAGAGAGAGAGCGAGAGAAAAAAAAACAGTATGAAAAAACATTATTACATTTGACATGCGAAAACAAATATAATAGTTGTTTTTTAATGTCAAATGTAATCATGTTTTTTCTTACACTTTTTTTACTCTATATATGGTGCGTATATCTTGGTTATGTTTGAGTATTTGTCTATATTTAATGTAGTTGAAAAAGGTTGCATGCGTGGCCGAAATGTCCTACAGACAATATAGAATTATGTTATCCACTCGTAATTTCTTTTGTTGAACCACATTCCCAAGAAAAAAACCGACAATATACAAGTACACTGGTTCAAGAATTCTGTGTTTTTTGGAAACTATATATATATATATATAGGTGTAGGTGTTTGACTACAAATATTTTAACATAGATAGTATGAACGATTTTAAGCAAAATATTCTTATAAATCATCGGTAAATTCGAAAGGGTTTTCGAGATATTTAATTTTAAAATGTTTAATTTTGGAGAAGATTTCAACTAATTCCAAGACAACACGGCAACATTGCTATTTGCTTGGCCATTAATGTGATGATGACAATCTCATCATCTGTGTTTTGTCATCAAAGAAGTATAAAAAACCCTGTAGGTTTGAAAACGATTCAATTATTTTATTTTGATTATTTTTTTGGAATGTATGAACTACTTTTTTAATAAATTGTGGGTTGTTAGCATAATATCGGCATGAATAAAAAATAGTAAAACCCTGTTATTAAAACTTTTTAGATTATTTATTTGTATAGTTTTTAACTGCGCCACCATATTACCAAGCATATTAATTTATAGATGAAGGTAATTCACACACTAAAAAAAGTATTTTAAAGACTTAAATGCTGAAAATGACTACCGCCACTATTTCAACACGCACGAATAAGGCGAATCCAGTTTTCTTAAACAAATTCAAGAACGTTAGATCTTTGTCAAATTTGTTCCGCTGCAGCAAAAATACAGGTTTCTAAAATCATCTTCATTTTCAGTTTCAACCCTATTATACACTAATTTTTCATGTAGCCCCAAAAATTAAAATCAAGGAGGTTTAGGTCTGGTGACTTCGAAGACCATTTTCTAGGTTCTGTGGCATTTCGACATATCCAACTATTATCAAAAGTATTATCCAGATGTTGTAACACAGTCCTATGAAAGTGGGTAGGAGCTCCATCATGAAGAAACCAGGTTCGCTTGCCTAAAGGAATATCTTCTAAAAGAGTGGGCAAATCGTTAATTAAAACCTGGACGTATGCCTCTCCTGTTAAACGCTTTGGTAGCTCAAAAGGTCCGATTAACCGACTGTGGATTATTCCAGCCCAAATATTTATTGAAAATCGGTATTGAAATCAGCCTTGTTAAATCGTGTGTGGATTTTTTTGAGCCCAGGAATGAGTGTTCTCTTCTTCGGGGTAAGTCCTCTAAAATCAAAGTCTGTACTCGCTGCACATAATAAGGGTACAGAAGGTTTTCAAGAAGGGTACGATGAATTGTCCAATTAGAAAATCCATATTGTCGCGAGATTTCCCGAGTGCTCAAACCAGGGTTTGCCTCCACTAGGGCTTAAATATATTTCTCGTTTTCAGGTGTTATTTGCCTTTCAGGATCCCGATTAGTTTGACAGACGTTTACACTTCCCGTATCGCGAACTCTTTGTAAAACCGCCACAAATGTTTTGTCATTAAGACACCTCCTGTTAGGATATCTTTCCTGGTATGTTTGGGACACCAAATCTGTCTACACTCTCCATAAATAGGTAACATGTCTGCATATTCATTATTCATATATATTTTTAAAGAGTTTTTAAATCCTGACTACGTGTTAAAACGGTATGGAATTGCCTCATACGCAAAAAATTGAGATGAAAGAACCAAAAAAACAAGACTGATATGTTTGCGAATTGTTATATTCGTTGAAGCCTGAAGTCGGGGTTCCCGTCTTCAAATAAGCATTCTATTGTAAAATTAAAGAGTTTATTCGTTTTTTATTTTTTATATTTAGGTCGTTCAGATATTTTACTAAGAAGAAATTTATACGCATTTAATAAATGTAATAACAATGTGCTTAAAAATTAATAAAACAAAAAAAAAATAGTAAGCAATTGACCCTATGTTATTTAAGCATTTTTTAGTCAAAATGGTTTATACTATCACATGTTAAAATATTGGTAGTCAAACCCTGCATACCTTGTATATATATATATATATATATATATATATATATATATATATATATATATATATATATTCCTAGATCATCTCATATTTTAGTAAAAAATTCACTTAGAAGATGAAGTCAGAAAGTTTCATTCCCTTCCTTCATGTGTTAGCATAAAAGAAAACGAATGACACACTAGGTTATTCTGTTTACAGGAAACCGACACAAACGAATAGATATTAAATTTTAATTCTCCCAATCATTCATCTTAAAAACAATCGGTTATCAATCCATTGGTCTTTAGAGTTGGCAATATAAGATGTAAATTTAATTCTCAAGGAAACAGAAAAACTCACTGAAGCTTATAATCAAACAGTGCCCTGAAAATGTTAGGCGTTCGATTATGCATTATAATAATCCCGAGCTCGACCTGTATTGAACATTCAACCATAAAGTAGTGCACCTTTACCTTTTATACAGGGTGTCTCAGATAAAATTGTAAGAATTCTAAGAAAATCTAACTTTTGCACAATCTTTAATACACACAATAAGATTGAGCAATGCTTAAGGTCGGCAAAAGATGTAATTCCTTTGCAATCATAATACGGATGGTCTGTGTTTATAAGACCTTTTAGAGAACACGAAAGATGTATAAGTAAAAAACAGTCAGTTCAGTCCGCTGTGGCTGAACACCAGCACACTTAACTAATACAAAATATAGTATGGTCTTTGCATCAGTCTTATAAAAGAAACATTAGAGAATCTACTGAAATCATCAAGCACTCAGAAAATTTTAATATAAAGACGCGGACTACGTGCTTCAACATACTAGTCAAGTGTGCATCGGTGAGTACAGATCAGGTTTAAATTCCCGGACTCTGCTCATCAGAACTTACTCTTCCGATCCTGTGCAGAAATGATGCCTGAAGATGTCTCTTGCAATGACACTCATTTGTTACAGTCTAAATGCAAAAACCATGTTTTGTTAATAAATGTACCGATGTTTTCGTCTCCTTAGTTGTAGTGCAGTGCCTAGAAAACTCTCCTTACAAATTTTATAATAATTTTACGTGTATCGACAGCATATAAATCGCGCTTGCAACAAAGCAAGGCCAAAACAACTATTGTAATCTAATGGACATCTAGCGCCATAAATCGTCATGGTGGTCTTGCGTATATATGCCTCAAATTGTTTCTTAGATTTATAGAAAAGGTCGTATTCGTTTCCACGCTATGAATGACGACGAGTCGACTTATGCAAAGGTAACCATTAATATTAAGACGTGAATATGGTGTTTGATTTTTTTTATTTCATTGTCTGTGACATTTCTTTTCTTTATGTTCTCCGTTATTTTAAATTAGTTCTAGACAAACCTTCATAATTACTAATTTTTGCCTTAGGCATTAAGGAATATGAAGTTCCTCTGATTTGCTGCTTAAAATTTGATGGAAAAACTTCATGTTTTTAATAATCAACTTTATTGAAATTTGGTTTAGAAAACACCAGCTGCTGTTTGTTAGATACCAAGACACAAAAATCTATAAAAAGAGGTTTTCGAACAACTTCATATTTCTTAAATATTCTGGTAAGTTTTAGATTATTTTCAAAAGTGGCAAGCTGTAGTAAGATCATCTGGAAGGCATGATGCATAATGAAATAAATGCTGCACTAGCAAATATTTTTATACCAAAAGAATGACTATAAAGTCCAAATAGTTGGTAACCTCGACTTAAAATGTATTTTAAGTGGAGAACAGACAGAGCAAGTCGATATAAAGTAATTAAAAGCATTTCTAGTATTAGGATTAGGTCTAAAGTCAAAAATTACTGCAGAGGGCTTAAATAAGTGGGTAATAATCATTCAAATCAGATAATCTAACTATATTATTAGAGAGATGGCTGAATGCGAGTGATTACGCAAAATAAGATCACTTTATTCTGTCACTAGGTATCAGTTCTAGAGGCGTTAAACTTAAATAATTTTGATGTTCTCAGAACTGGAAAATGTAACTTTTTTTTTCCCGCCTTCCCACAGATATGAAGAATAGGGGTATCACAACCGCTGAAAAGTTCTAAAATGTTTATAGATAGTTTATTACATCAGTTATAAATAACTCAATATATTATTCAAAGAAATGTAGAAGAAATGAAGAAAATTACAAAAAAACGTATTTCTTCATAAATGTATATCTTATCGAGTTCTAAGTTTTTAAAATTATTGTCAACACATTTTGTAAAGAAATACAAAATACGTTAGTTTTTACAATTATTATTTATGCATTTAGAGAGCTGTACGGTTTAATTAAAAACACCGGCATAGCAATGTAGTATTTATAGGAAATAAAAATTTCATTATTCAGACAAGTCTATAACTATTCCCACATTCCAGCTTTATCACGAAATATCTCAGTTGGTGAGCAGTTTAGAAAAAAAAAATGTGCAAAACTAATATTATTTACGGATCTATTTGTATGTAAGAGATTGCCCACATGCTTCGGGACACCCTGTATAACGAATTATGTTCCGTAACCAAATGATATTTGCAAACCACTTATCAAACATTTTTATAACGCAACGGCCAGGCATATTCATGTCACCAAGGTTTTCGGTGTTACTATCACCCGAAATCAAGGGGTACTAGATCCGCACCACAGATATCATATGATTGATGGCCAAAAACAAGCGCCTAACAGTGTCCGCCGGTGACAGCCAAAGAATGGTCTCCCGCGGCCCCACCCTTGGGGGTCATTTACTACCTCTCTTAAGGGTATGACGTAAGACGTAGGCCATTAGATATAGGTAAAATTTACATGGTTTCAACGGTCGTTAACTGAATTTATGGTGATTAAAAAAGATGAAAATTATTTTGGGAATCGGGGAATCATGAATCTTTTATATTAGTTTTGAAAGGTATTTTTTGTTTCATAGTTTACTAAAACATTAGTTTAGGAACGTGATTACAGTTAAACTCGCAGTATCATTTCAACTAAAATGCGAGAGCATTAAGAAGGATAAACTGGGTTTAAATATACGTCAACGCATTTCGTAAATTGTTAAGTATCCACATTTCCTTCCATTTCCAGTCCACTTTAGAAAATAGTCGATTTTTTTTATAAAAAGAATATAAAAAAGTTGCATATGCCCGAAAGCACTAAAAGGTGAAGCAGTTCGGGAAAAGAATAATGACTTAAAGAATTATATTTTGAGACATACAGAGTTATTAGAGACGCGAGAGCCAAAGCTTACAAAATGCCAAATACGATTTTGGCGAATCGTACACCCGGAATGAAAACACCTTGTGTTTTTCTATCCGTGAAGAATCAATATATAGGAAAAGAATTTTTTTTGGGACGAATTCTAAAGCACTAGCGCCAAAATTTAATACAACAAAATCACCAATAGGAGCAAAACCGACATTTGTGATTACCAAGAGATAAATATAATATACTCTGTTAGCACGGAGGAGCATATACCCACCCATGGCGAAACTTATAACAACTATAGACACGTGTTTCTGACTTAAGGTCTTCATCAGTACAATCAATAGTTGAGAGACTGTAGTGATGAAGAGAGACGTTTTAGAGTCTCTATTCGGCCGCGAGAAAGAAAGCTTCGAAAATGCCAAATGTGATTTTGGCGAAACGTCAGCAAAACTGCTCTTTTCAGAACGACAGTAGTGAACGGATGTACAGGGTGGTCGAAATTGGTCTGTTTTAACAGAGAAAACCTATTTCCTGACTAGATAGAGCAAAACTGACTTAGGTGTCATGGGCTCGATTTCTGAGAAATGTTTAATGGCAAAAACCGCCTGCCGATATTTTCACTGCCAACTGAGATATAGGGCGTTTTTCAATTTTCGGCCATTTTGAAAATTGTCCATAACTTTTTTATTTTGCGGAATATTAACATTCTGCAAAGACATTCTAAAGGCACTTTTTTATGTGCAATCCAGTGGCATACTCAGATTTTTTCTATAGTTGTCCGTTTTATCATAAATAGGCAAAACTTTTTTTTTTCAAATGGAAATCATAGTTGGCTATAAATTATAAAAAATGCTCGCGTTTAGCCCTTTTCAGTGATATAAAGTTGTAGGTACTTATTTTCAAAAATAACGAAAATATTAGGTGTTTTTGGTTTACATCGAAGTAGGCTTTGATTTGTGATGACAATATCTCAGTTATGTATTGTTAAGATTTATAGTTTGTTAGCAACTTAAACACAACTTTAAATAACACTAGCTAACGTTATTTTAATTATTTATTATTAATTTTTTTTATTTTTTTTTGTTTACATAGCAAAGTTGAACAAAATTAACAAACTAAACTACTATTTACAGCTACAAGTGAAAATAAAAAATAATTATGAAAATCTAGGTATTTAGTTAGATAGGTTTCTGATAAATATATTTAGAGAAGTTGTTCAAATTGAGCCCCTCCCTGTTGAATACAAACTAAGCATCTTTTGCGTACCGAGTTGCAACTATTTATTAGTTCAACTGGGCTAATAGATGCAAAAGCTTGCCTAGTGGCCTCTTGCAATTCTTCTTTTGTGTGAAAGGTTCTTCCTTTAAATATCAAGTCCTTCAATCTTCCCCACAAAAAAAAATCTAAGGGAGTTAAGTCACAGGACCTAGCAGGCCAAGGTATGGGGCCCCACGTACCAATCCAATTTTCTCGAAATTCGAAGTTTAAAAGATCAGTTGTGATCCTTGCATTGTGCGGGGGACAACCATCTTGTTGATAGTAGATATTTCTGGCATCAGCTAAAGGTATATCTTCCAACAAAGGGACAATATATGTGCGCAAAATATTTATATAATCATCTGCAGTTAAATTTCCATCATAAAAATAAGGTCCCACAAATCTTCCTCGGAATATCTCCACCCATATATTGAATCCACACCGACCTTGCCGGTCTTGTTGCACAACTACGTGTGGATTTTCAGTGGACCAGTGATATGAATTATATCTATTAAATATACCAGAAGTATCTACTCTGGATTCATCACTCCAAATAATATTTAATGGAAAATTCTCATTCTCCGTGAATTTTTGCTCATACCACTGACAAAATCTCAATCTTCTAGCGGCGTCCCCTTCACGGAGTTGATGAACTCTTCTCGTTCTGTACGGTTTGAATTTATGTTTTTTGAGTATTTTTAAAACGGTGGTCTTTGGAACATTCGTTATATTAGCCAATGTTCGAGAGGAGGTGCCAGGATGATCTAATACCTCACCAATTATATTTAGCTGCTGGATTTCCTTTTCTTCCTTTAGTTCATAATGTCTTGTTCTTAACTTTTTAAAACTTCCGTAATTTACTAAATTACTTTTTAATGTTTGATAAATTCGGTTATCCGGTTGACGTCGCTCGGGAAATGTATTAAAATATAATTCACTAGCTGCTTCAGGAACTTCGTTAGATAATATGTAACATTTTAACATATCATACTTTTCATAATTCTCAAACATATTTTGTCAGCAACTTAACACAACTTTATAAAGATAACACCAAAACGCAATAATTACACCAGACTACAGTAATCTGACAGCAATATATTCAAAATATTGAACGCGCGTCATTATTCCAAGGCCTACTTCGATGTAAACCAAAAACACCTAATATTTTCGTTATTTTTGAAAATAAGTACCTACAACTTTATATCACTGAAAAGGGCTAAACGCGAGCATTTTTTATAATTTATAGCCAACTATGATTTCCATTTGAAAAAAAAAAGTTTTGCCTATTTATGATAAAACGGACAACTATAGAAAAAATCTGAGTACGCCACTGGATTGCACATAAAAAAGTGCCTTTAGAATGTCTTTGCAGAATGTTAATATTCCGCAAAATAAAAAAGTTATGGACAATTTTCAAAATGGCCGAAAATTGAAAAACGCCCTATATCTCAGTTGGCAGTGAAAATATCGGCAGGCGGTTTTTGCCATTAAACATTTCTCAGAAATCGAGCCCATGACACCTAAGTCAGTTTTGCTCTATCTAGTCAGGAAATAGGTTTTCTCTGTTAAAACAGACCAATTTCGACCACCCGGTACACCCGGAATGAAAACACATTGTATTTTTCCATCCGTGAAGGAGTAAAAATCAACATATATATATATATATATATATATATATATATATATATATATATATATACATATTTATTTATACATATTTATTTATATATATATATATATATATATATATATATATATATATATATATATATATATATATATATATATATAATAATATATATATATTATATAATAAAAGAAATGATACAAATTAAAAAAGAGAAAGATATAACGATAAAAAAGACATCAATAACTTAAGCCAAATTTATTATAATCTGATATCTAAGTAAATTAATCTAAATAAATAAACTACTCCATACATAAAACCCTGTACATTTCAGTAAGATCATAAACCCAAACTCGGTACAGCAATAAAAATCTAAGAAAATATAAAAAAAAAGAAAAAATTTGTGTTTGTTGTATAATATTAATGTTGTTTTAAATGTATTTTTGTGCTCATGATCATAGTTTGTTTTATATGTAATGTTTTTTTGAGTAATGTTTTTTCAATAATGTTTTAACCAATTTAAATACTAACTATACATGTTTTTATTGTAGAAAATAAAATATCTTGAAAAAGCTCAATATAATGAGCGAAACGTCGATTAAATTATAGCTTTACTTCTCAATGAGTTAACCTATGCCCAAGAAAATAATTAACAAAATATTTATATATGGTTAAAGAAAAAAAAACGAAAGATATATGAATATATATATATTTATATATATATATATATATATATATATATATATATATATATATATATATATATATATATATATATATATATATATATATATATATATATATATATATATATATAGTATAGTAATTTTCCACGAAAAGTAATTATATAATAACTACTGCCAAACAACTACTTAAGGAATTGACTCCAAGGTCGTCATTTCTTTTCCGTTACATAATAGTAATTATTCAAAGTTACTGTTTCTAATCTGTTTACTAAATTACAACTTTTGAGAATCAGTACCTTCTGGAACTTTGCAGAGAGTACCCCATTACGTTCAAATGTACTCCTATAACGCATTACTGTAAAGTAAAAAGAGTCGTTGCAGAGTAGAAAAAGTTATCGTCTATTGCTACTTTAAACTGGCTACTACCAGTCGGTATTCTTCTGTTGCAACTTAGAAGTAAGAATTACAGTAAATATTTACTACGAGTAAACTATTACCTCTTGTACTTGAGGTTCCGGAGATAGGGGGCGCTGGTACGAGATTCGGTCGGTGATTTTATAAAGACAGTGGCAACAATAGAGTAACCAATTTTTGATTGGTTCGGCCATATTACTGCTAAAATCGTTTTGTTTACTTTTCGCCTACCTGAGTTTCTTATGAGGTTTGTTGTTTTAATGTTTCATTTTATTAGTTTTTGTAATAATTAAAATGAATACTGATTCAAACGAGAAGTTCTCAGCCATTGGCCATATGGAGAAATGTATTTAAGCCTAGTTCCCTATTTTTTGCTGGTAATTATAAAGTGTTTGTGATGAATGTGTACATGACTATGACAGTAAACATCTTAAGTTTAAGTTTGCTCCAAGAAAAGTTATTAAATATCGCATATTACATATTTTGGTTTTATTTTGCTGTAATAGACAATATTGTTTCATGTCTTAGTGTATGTTTTACTGCATCCATCACCTCAATTTGAGGTAGAAGCTCTCTAAGATTAGCATAAAAGACACTTTATTTTGTAGGGCTTCTTCAGTGCATATTACATTACTAAATTCACTTGGCAGACAACTCTCATTAAACGCTTGCACAAACATTGTTATTTGTTCAACATCTAAACGAAAAAGTAAGTTTGTACTAGATAGTTCGAATAGATTATTAAAGTAAAACATTAACATAACCCTACATTTACAACTGACGCTGACAGAGGCTGTCAATATAAAAGTAGATTAATATAGTCATATTTAGCGAAAAACTAACGATTATATGGGTGCCCCCATTTAAACTTTTGGAAATTTTGCATTAGTTTGGCGGGTGGACTTCTATTGTTGCCACTGTCCTTCTAAAGCCATTGTAATTCGGTCTACAGCTATTAATTAGTTGTGCATGTGTTGTGTTATCGTCTACGAGTAACAAGTTAAAGTAGTTCACAATGGCTTCACATACAATAAGAAAAAAAAGTAGCTTTCGTCACTCAGCTACATTTTATAAAAAATTAAAAATATCACAACTTGGTTATGTCATACCTGAACAAAAAAACCTAAAGCGATATTTTAGGGAAACAAAAAATAAAAACGAAACAAAGGCTTATGGTTATGATAGATGGCAGAATTATAGTAGTGACTCAAGTACCGCAACTCTCCGCATGCTACGACACAACGCATTATATTTTAAAGAACCGACCTAATGTTCCCAAATCGTAACCGCTTGGTAATAATATACAGTATAGGTTTAATAAGAACTTCATTGTAATTGGGTATAAGTGACAGTTGCGTATTTAAAGAATACAAAACTATAATATATATATATATATTTATATATATATATATATATATATATATATATATATATATATATATATACAGGGTCCTGCAGCTCACCTCCCGTCTTTTATTGTACCTTAACCATTTATTTTAGAAAAAATATTTAAAAGCCACTATATGCTGTTGATTAGAGAGCACATTTTAAAAATATTCTTGATTATACAGGGTGTTACAAAAATTTTATGCGGTAAACGTAATTACAAAAAATGTTGGGATTTTAGGTTTTTTCCCATAGCTATAACTACGCTGACCTATTTATTATTCAAAATCGCGAAGGTGCTTACTTATGAACATTACTAGTGAGGTTATTCAATTACCGTACTGAAAAACAAAGTACAACATTAGTTTTTTAAGAATATTTCAAAAACCTTCAGGAATTTTGAGATAAGTGTAATAATAAAAAATGTTGATCTGTTAATTCTGTATCGGACAGAAAAAAAATATATATAGGGTGTTCCATTTTTCCACATTACTAGTGAGTTTATTCAATTATCGTACTGAAAAACAAAGTACAACATTAGTTTTTTAAGAATATTTCAAAAACCTTCAGGAATTTTGAAATAAGTGTAATAATAAAAAATGTTGATCTGTTAATTCTGTACCTGACAAAAAAAAATATATAGGGTGTTCCATTTGAAAAAATGGAGAAAAATTATTTTTTATTTTGCAACGTTTGACATGGAATTTGGGTCACCCTGTATAAGTAAGACTTATAATACTCGTAGCAGAATAACTATAAACCTTTTGCAGTAAGCTACTAGGTTACCTTAGCTTTTAAGATGTTTTATCTAATTTTTATAAATATTTTAAATGTAGACTATAATTTTTTTTTTCTTCGATTTTACCTTTTTTCTCCGAAACTATTAAAAAAAGAGAGATAATATTCTAGGAGTCTGTAGACTAGGCAAAGAGTGTTCCAAAAATGTAAAAAAATATAGGGTGTTCCATTTTAAAAAATTCAACTTTTATGCGCCACTATTTTTTGTAACACCCTGTATAATCAAGAATATTTTTAAAATGTGCTCTCTAATCAACAGCATATAGTGGCTTTTAAATATTTTTTCTAAAATAAATGGTTTATATAATAAAAGACGGGAGGTATAGGACCCTGTATATATATATATATATATATATATATATATATATATATATATATATATATATATATATATACAATAATGTGCCTGTAGGTAACGGCCGTATACTATTAACAGTATCAAGAAATAGCGGGGATTCCGCCAAAAAGTCTATAGTACATTTATTTTCTAATACCCAAGCTTTCGAAATAATTCATTTCTTGTCCAGGGCTCTATAATAACATAATCATCAGAAAATTTTAGACTTTATTCAATTAAATTGCTTACCAATTAAAAGGCAAAGACAATTTTGAGGGAATTTTCAGTAAATATAAAATTAGATAGATTACAACTATTAAAATTTTGACATTATCTTACAAGAAATAAAAAACCCAATTGTTTTTCTATCAAATAATAATGACAGAAATAGGTTAAATATGTCAAACGTATAATATAAAAAAGGAGGTATATTCAAAAATGTTTAAAAACTAGATAATATGTTATACAATATATGGAACAAAATATTGGAGGTAACTACAAAAAGACATATTTATGGTTTTGAAGGAATTATTCGTCGTTTAAATTTCAATTAAATATTTATATATATATATATATATATATATATATATATATATATATATATATATCATATTTTTTGGTTTACTTTTGTACAGGAATATAAAAGAGTAAAATACGAACATGGGTTTCGTTTGTTTCTATCAGGTATCGAATTTTTTAATAACGCGTATTTGAAGCCAAGAAAAACTAGATATTTTTGAATATTTTTATATTGAGCGTGTTATATAAAATAAGCCTAGTTTTTTCCATTAATTCTATTTAAAATAAAAAAAAATATATTGATAGCTATAACATTTTTTTTTTTACTTGAAACTGTTTTTTCGAAAATTGATTTGAATTCCTCATAAAACTCCCAGTTACTTTTATATTTAACATTTTTATCTATGTTTTAGAACAACGTAAACACAAAGCATTTTTACTATTTTTGGATCACCCTGCACAATTTTGAATACAAGAGTTAAAGGTTCAAATTCACAAATTAAAATTTAAGTATAAATTCTTAAATTAATGAAATATATACATATGTAAAGGACAGTTTTCTCTTGGCTTCAATTAATTAAAACTCAATAAACATTCCCTCGCGACAGCAACTCAATACATCAAATACAAAAATTAAATACAGATAACACCAGATAAAAACGTCTATTACCCGAAAACCCCCTGAGACAAATTGATATCAACCAAAATCCGGGATTATGGAAAATCCGAGGGGTGCGCCGATCGGCCAGAGATACACCCCCACGATATCGGTTACTCCAGCTTAAATCATCCCTAGCTGTTAGATCCTATCAGCTGATAAGACTTTAGGGAACATCAAAAGGTCACGTCAAGATCGAGATGAAATGAACAACCGAATATATAGAGGGTGTTTAAAAAACTTAGGTTCCTATACTGTTAAATATATTATTTTTGTATGTAGTTTTATAAGTATAATTGTTTCACCTATCCAAATGATAACATTATTGCAATAACATCACACTTACTTCATAAATGTTTCTCTAACACTGCGAATAAAATGAATATATTAACTGATGTTTTTTTTTAATTCTAAATACAATTTTCATAATATCGCAAAAACCAAATAAGTTAATGATTATTATGATTATATGAAATATATATAATTTATAAATACAACTATATTTAAAGAGAGTGAATAGGAGAAAAGCCCAAAACAAATATAGGTTAGTAAATTTTTGATTTCAAAAATTAGATTTTTTAAAACACAGCTGAATGTTCTCTTTTAACAGAAACTCGAAATACTTTGGCAGCTACATTTTTTTAACAAATACCTGTTGTCCGACGTTTTGCCCGAAAATCTATTTCTAACTGAGGTTCTAAGTGCATTAAATGCTTTGCAAGCAGTTGAAACTGCCTTATTTTCTTCCCTGATTGCCTGCAGAGCAACTTGCATAGACTCCTCTGAGTATCGGAATATGACTATTTTGTCAGAAATATTTAACTCTGCAAGAGAAAACTGCTGCTTAAACCATTAAAGTAAATAAACAATATAATGGTAGCAATCTATATTAAAAAGTAAGGTAGGAAAAACAAGAAAACAGGATAGAAATGAAAGTTTTATTTTTCAATGCAAACCAAAAAAAAATTAAGGTTGTTGCTCCGATGATTTACATAAAACTTGAAAATTTAGTCTATAATTTGGCTACAATTCGTTTTTAACTGTTTCTGGCCACAAATAGAAAAATGCTTTAAACAATTACTCCATTTGTAGCCAGCTCTATATTTATATAACATAAAGCTATTTTCGATCCGTAAAGTAGAGAATTTTTTTATTCTGACATGTTTCATAAGAATTTGCAACAGATTGGTATCACTAATTAGATTTCGTGTTAAAATATATAAACTTACCTCGTAATCCTTAGCGAAACTGTTTAGGATTGTACCAGCATAAAAACACGTGCGTCTTAATTGAACATAATCCATGACTGCCTCTCCTTTGTTACCTGCGTTTAGATATAAATGACCCTAGGTATATTTACGTATGAAATTAGGTCTAGAGAAAAGAGCCATATCTAATAAATATCTTAGTATTCACGAATTTTACAGAACAGCCAAACGGGACAATGACCACAACCGGTGCTTCTACCCTATATGATTTAAAAAATTACATCAACAAATCCAAAAAAGTCAAATATTTCAAATAAAAATTACTCCTATATATATATATTTTGAATATCCAGATACATCTTCAGAACGGTATGGAAACAATTGAAGGTCATGGATATTTTTTTGATTAGGATGTGGAAATCTATAAAATCCTGAAGATTTATTACGTTCGATTGGTTTTCGAGATTTTTTAAATTATTTAAATTTATTTAATTTTTAAATATTATTTAAATTTCAAATATTAACCAATAGAATAATTAAAGTTCGGTGAGAAAAAAGACGTTTCGTTTTTACAATGCACGGCGTAGTTCCCGCCAGACTCAATAGATGGTGCCTATATCGACCCATTTGTCATTATGACAGTGTTCTTTCTTCTTTTTTTAAATGTACAAGGTGGCCCACCGAAAATGTCTTGACCCCATTTTTGACTCTCCTGGTATATATTTTGCTGTAGCTGTATAATACAGGGTGATATATTGCGTCACGTGCGGAAACACCCAAAGTTTATTTAATTTTTTGTTCCACATAAAGTTTTAATTAAATTATATACGATAAAGCTTATACCTATCTTCAACCGTTCTAAAGCTATTTGGGTTTGTAATTCTAATAATTTAATTTAATACCGGTAATGAGTTATACGACAAAAATAATCTTGAATACTAGTAAGAATATTTTGCAAGTCACAGTAAGTCGGTTTTTCTTCTTGATTTTAAAACGTCGCGATAATTATTATTAACCATGGTTTCTTCTATTCAAGAAGGGTAGAAATAACAAACCTTTACTACCAGAATAGGAGTTCTGCAAGGGCTACGGCCCGGTTGTTTAAAGATTTACATCCAGACAAAAGTATTAACGACAAGTATGTGGGTAAGTTAATAAAAAAAATTAAAAAAACTGGAACTAGGTCTAATATTCGCTGCCATCCTAATCGATCAGTGCGGAACGAAACCACAGCGGTTTTAGTACACGTAGTACTTGACAATACCTAAGGCGCTCGTCAAATGGCTGTTTCTTCAGGAGTTACGCGCACAACTATATAAAGAATTTTAAAAGATCATAAATTTAACTCGTACAAAATAAAACTTGCCACAAAATAAACGTTTGGGCCGGCATACTCGAAAATAATGTTCTAAGACCCCTTTTTATTCTTGGAAACTTGACGAGCGAGGTGTACTTGAGAATGAAATATTATAATGAAAATAATCTTCACTTCCAAGAAGATGGTGCACCACCGCACTATGTAGTGTCCAGTAAGACAGTTTTTGGACACCGTCTTTCCTGATCAGTGAATTGGCAGACGAGGCCCATTCATTGATTTGGGGCCATTTGAAAAGCAAAGTTTTTAGTACGAAACCAGATTCAATCGAAGATCTTCGGCACCGGGTTACGGCTAAATGTAGAAGAATAATTCCAGACAAACTTGAAAATGTTCGGAATAGATGTAAACAGAATCTTTATTACTGCATGGAGGAAAATGGACACCACTTTCTACTACATCGAGGTGTACCTTTTTGTAGTAAATTAATTTTCACTTTACTTTTACTATGTGTATCATAGGTTATAATTAGTTGTAAGTAGTTTATGATTTTTCTAACAGTGGAGGATTTGTTTTCAACTTTGCTGTAAAGCTTTATTACTATGGAAAATATCTTCAAAACGGTTGAAAATAGGTATAAACCTTATTATACACAATTTTATTTAAACTTTATGTAAAATCAAAAAATGCGTGACGCAATACCTTCTTTTTAGATAATCCTGTATTATACAGCTTCAGTAAAAAAGATGCCCCCCTAGAAGTCAGAATTGTCGTGTCCGAGCGTTTTCCTCAAAATATACCAGGAGAGTCACAAATAGGGGTGCGACCTTTTCGGTGGAGCACCCTGTATATAACGTATCTATGTAGAATGCCAAAGTAATGTATAGTAGGAGTGCATCCATAAATGCGTTGTTTTCAGTTTTCAGTTAATTAACAATGAAAGAACCTGTCACATCAATGAATGAAAACGGGTTTGGGCTAATTTCTCAAACTTTTGGAAAGGGCTCTAAATTCTAATATTTTGTGCTTGGTGCAAGTGGAAACTTATATTTGAGTATTTATTGGTTTGGTATGAATTGGTTTCTTATATACTCAAAGTTCTTATGCGCTATTATACCTGCTTTGAACAAATACAGCATGAAAGGTTCCAAAGCCTCCGTAAGCGCGGGTGCAACGCACGCATGTACCAAACCGAAGCCGGAGGTTTGAAGCTGCGTTGAGAAAAAATAAAAAGAACATTTACTTTTATACAACTCAAATTTTTAATTTTTAAACAATTTGCAACGAACAAGGCACTAGAAATTTCCTACTGAAGAAAACAAAATTCGATCCATCTAATATTAATTCCATATCAACAATTAAGATATTAATTATTATCCTTGATATCAATGAGGATTGGTGTAGAAATTTACAATATTAAAAATCAGTAAACCCCTTTACCGGGAACTCCTCTCGTTACGAATATTTTCTTTTGTTAGGATTAGTGAAGTGTGTTAATTTAGTTTGATACGAAGTCACTTAGTAAAACATATATTTACTATCTTTTCAAATTTTGTATTGGGCGCTATTTTGTTCCACCATATTGGCTATGTACCGATATTTTATCAGATTTTACATAGGCCACACTTGATTTTTGAATATAACGGAAAATAAATAAATAAGCAATTTTTTACTTTGATTTTGTAAAAATTTCATTAGACCATTCGTTTCCGTCATGTTGAATTCACAATACAATCTAATCATATCTATTTCTTGGGCCAACATAAAAGTCCAGTGGATAAGAGGTTTTTTTACTTCATGTTTTTTTACAACAGTTTATTTCACCGCCGTTTTATTCATTCATCTTGAATTCATACTACAATTTTACCAGTTTATTTCTATACCACACTTAGTTCTTGGACGAAAATTGAAATAAAACGAATAAGTAGTTTTTTTCAGGCTGATCATTCTAAGACTTGATTTTCATACAACGTTTGAGGTCAACTGGATGAGTAAGCCACCACTTCGTTCTACCGTATTGGATATTTATCAAACTATTACCAATTCATCCCTCATATGACCATAACTTTCAACGAAAATTTGAAGTCAATCGGGCAAGTTTTCCAGTTATATTGCGAACTGGCAGACAGACAGACCGAGCAAAACATGTTTTTTTGCTATATAGGAACACTAAAACGTGAAGATCCCGTAATGTGATTTTTTCTGGAACACAACCATTTCATTTTGCCGTCATTTTATTCCGCTATATTGAATTCGTACCACGATTTTGTCAATATTTCTATCACTCATTTAATTCTTGCACAAAAATTGAAATACATCTAATAAGCAGTTTTTTCAGGGTATTTTTCGAAATATTTTATTATGGCGCCATTTTTATTCACCATCTCACATTCAAATTAAAATTTTACCAGTTCATTTCTACATAAAATTTGACTGTGCAAAATTTCAGATAAATTGAATAAATAGTTTTTAAGTAATAATTTTTTTAACAATTCACTAGGCCGCCATTTTCTTTAGCCGTCTTGAATCGGTACCAACATTTTTCCGTTTCATTCCTACGTAATATTGGACATTTGTGCAAAATTCCAGGTAAATTACATAATTAGTGTTTTTTTTGCAAATTTTTTTTAACATTTCACTAGTCCGTTGTTTGTATCTCCTTAACAATGTATTAAATGCTGGTTTCAGAAATATCTGTTGTTCCATTACAAAATTAAAATCAAATAGATCTGGGTGTTTCAAAAAACATTTGTCAGCGTTTAAGGAGAGACTCTAAGAAAATAAGACGAAAAGTTCATATCAAGGTGGGTCCGCAGAGGTTTTAATTTAAAAAACAAGTACAATTTTATAAACAATAAGAGTTATTTGATTATGATTTGAAACTACCTCATAGATATCTCTACGGCCTATATTTTTAAAGTATTCAGCAGTTTTTGCTTTAACCATTGGTAGTCATCCTTGACTTTCTTAAAAAAAAATAGTACGTCAATTATTTTTTAAAACACTACTAGCTTTATCGTTTAGGGCAAGTAAAAATTCACAAAAATGTTTCTTAATATTTTGTGATTGGTAAGTAGTTTTTGAGAAAAAAAACTAACTTTATTTTGATCCTCGCCTTTGTCACCTCTGATGTACTTTTAGTAGTCAGAACTGCTTAAAACTATAAAAGTGATTCTTTAGATCATTTGAAGAAAAAAAGTTTTATTAAATACATGTCTGCAAATGCCCTATTTTTGAAATACAAGATACTAAATTAAAAAAAAATCTAAATTTTAACACCCTATATCTCAAAAATAGGGCATTTGTACACCGATATTTATATTTTATTTTGATCCTTGCTTTTGGCACCTCTGATCCACTTTTAGTTGAAGTCAGATTTGCTCAAAACTTTACAAAAGTGATTCTTTAGATTATTTGAAGAAAAAAGTTTTATTAAATACATGTCATTTGCATTTGCACCCTATATCTCCATAATAGGGCATTTGTACACAGATATTTATATTTTATTTTGATCCTTGCTTTTGGCACCTCTGATCCACTTTTAGTTGAAGTCAGAATTGCTCAAAACTTTACAAAAGTGATTCTTTAGACCATTTGAAAAAAAAAGTTTTATTAAATACATGTCATTTGCATTCTATTTTGATGCACAGGCGTGCATCAAAATAGAATATTTTTCTCGAAAACGACTTGTCATCATAAAATACTAAACGGCATTTTTTGTGTATTTTTACTTATCCTAAACGATAAAGCTAGCATTTTTTTAAATGGGTAGCGTTCATATTCTCAGAAATATAATTTACATACGATGACCCTTGTGGGGGCCCTAAAAGGTTCTGTTTTCAACTGTTTTATGTCGGCGAATTTCTCTGTAACCACTGAACGGATTTGAATATGGTTTTCGTCATGGTGTAAAGAAATATTTCAAGGTAATTTTAGTATAGAAAACAACTTGCTAAGTTATAAAGGGCCTGAGCATTATTAGACAATGTGTTGAAAAACGTGAACATCTGACAAACTGCATTAATTACTTGCATGGAAAGTTCTCCTAACGGTAATAATATTAAATTTTAATTAAGTTGTATTGATGTACACGATATAATATAATAAAGACTAAAGAACAATACATATGGAAGAATAGAGTTTTCACACTGCCGCCTTTAAATTTAAATAACAAAACTAATCTATATGAACATTTTTAAGCGCGCTGATATAGTTAGGAACTAGTGCAGAATGAATAAAAATCCGCAAGTGTCTATTTATTCATTAAAATTTAAAACATAGACAAAAAACAAATGAAATAAAAGTAAGCAAAAAATGGCTAAATTTTCTTTACCCGGAATTTCAATCGTTATGAATCTTTCCTCTTATTAGCAATAATGAAATACGACCCAATTTAGTTTAGTACAAAGTAATTCAGTAAACATGTATATTATCATTTCAAACAGTTTTATTAGGCGCCAGTTTGTTCCACCATATTGGATTCCTACCCATATTTGACAGGTTTCTACCTATGCCACCCTTGAGTTTTGGCCACAATTTTAAAGAAATTCAAAAAGAAGTCTTTTCATTGGCACACACCGCCATTTTGTTACATAATGTTAAATTTATATCAGTATATCCCTATTTCGCAATTAATTTTCCTGCAAAAATTAAAGTCAATTCATTAAGATTTTACATTTATCTTTAAAAATTTTATTTGGCCGCCATTTTATTTTACAAAATTTACTGGTAACCCCCCTCTTATACAAATTGTTTACAGTAAATATGTGTATAGTAACAAACTTAACTAATGTATATATGTCGTAGGCATAATGCAAATTTAGGCTTTTTATAATCTACCTAGGCATTTTACAAAAAGCCGGTAAAACACGAACATACAACACATTTTTCGTTGAAGACTACACGAATTCAGGCAAATTGACAAAATGCGGGCAAAACAAGATCAGAACAATATATATTACGTTATCACTGATTACTTTGGGCAGTTTACAATTTACCTAAAGCGGTGTTGTCAAAACATGAATATAAAAACGACTTTTTTCGATCGAATAGTATATTATTAGGTGTTGATGAACATTTAGTCGTAAAAAGAAGTTCTCTTGACCAACTTATCATTTACATAATTCCCATAGAACAGTATTTTGATGTGTTAGAATGTCACCGACCCACGGGTCATGGTGGCAGGGACAAAATGCTATTTGCCTTAAAAAATAAATATCATTCCTAGAAGAACAGTGGAACTCCTATGCATAAGGGATTAGTTGTGCGACCAATCCTTTCAAAACATTTTAATGTTCGCGCCCAAATAGATTTATTAGATTTTCAATCTGCTCCTGATGGAAACTATAAATGGCGTCTTAACTATCAAGACCATGCCACCAAATTTTTGCATCCTCGCTCTTTACATACCAAATGTGCTGCAGAGGTAGCTATAGAATTGCTGAAAATAGTTTTTTGAGTTTGGAGTACCGCACATATTGCCAAGTGACAACGACCGGGAATTTACTGCTTCAGTAACAGAAGAAATTGTCGGCTACTAGCCTAGCTGCAAAATTGTTCACGGCAGGCCACGTCACCCTCAAAGCCAGGGTAGCATAGAAAGGAATAATTAAGATTTTGAGAAGATGCTTCGTTCCTGAATCCCATCACTCCTCCACAAATTGATCCATGGGGTATAACATTTTCAAATTTATGTATAATTATTTAGTTTATAGTAACACTGAGGCAATTACTAAATTTGGCTAGTTATATAGTTACTGATTTTGGATTTTTCCAAATTTTCATATCATACACTTTATAAAAGAAAGTTAACAGAATCTTTATTAATAGGGTGTTACTATTGAAAGTGACATATTTTGAATATATAATGAGTTTTAGTTAATAAGATACTGGCCTTCTTTATTAATGAAAATAACAATTTTTTCATTTACAATAAAATATTCTGTTTTTTTGGTTTCTTCTTACAGTTTATTTCACTCACATGAATTATGATAGACATATTTACTCTCTTCTTTCTTGTAACATTTCAATTTAACACTTGGAGAACACTTAAACTATTAGAAAGTTTCAGTTTACATAACTTTTTGTTTTCATCTATCCAAGCTGCTTTTCTTTATGTTTGCTTGGTATGGAATGTTAAACAGACATTTTGCTGATGGTTTTTCATTATTTTAAGCCCATTAGTAATCTGAAACAAAATTGAACATTATAACTTTGCAGTTAAATATAACTTAATATTAATAATTATTATTTTATAATATAATAATAAAAATAATAATATTTTAAAATATCAAGACTTTTATGTAAATTATATTTTAAAGGTTGTATTTAACTGTAGAGTTATAATGAGACTCTTAATCTCAGGGTCGTGGGTTCGTGTCCCACGTTGGGCCCCATTTTGTATGGCGTAAAGTCCTTATACGTACGGCAGCCAGTCATCTTTTCGGATTCTTTATAACTTTGCAGTTAAATATAACCTTTAAAATATCAAGACTTTTATGCAAATTATATTTTACAACCTCAATATGTTTTATTCATAATTCATTGGATTACATTTTGTAAAGTATTTTCAACTTCTCTAAATTAAGACAAAAGAAATTTGTTTTTGTTTTGTTTACAAATATTCGGAATTTGCCTGCCATTTTCTTCTGTCACTATGATTTCATTGGTTTCTTGTTTTTCGGCATCCAGCCAGCTTTGACAATGTTTGGTTTTTGTATTTCAGTTACGATTTTGGTTCTGCTCAGGGGCAGTTCGCCAGCTCTATTCGGGGGACACCGAATATTATCGGGTTGTTACTTCCTTATACTAGTGGCACCAGCAGTGAACTCCACTGTAATTACTATTTTATTTTGTAGCATTAGGTTGGCTTAAGTCTGAAGTGAGGAAGAATGATGGAGGGGAATTTCAAACTTCTTCGAATTTTCTGGAGCTGATTTTCTCGCCCCTTTCTATTGGCTCTCTTTAGAGGTGCAACATGTGTCCGGTTTTATAAAATTGCCTTAATCGACCAATTTTTTTTAAGTATTGAAAGTATGTCATGAGTAATTTCTTTTAAAGTGCAGTGCTGTTGAAGGCCTAAGGCCTATTTATGGACAGCACCTAGCCCCGTTTTGTTTGATTCCACATTTGTTCAACCACGTGGTAAGTTGATTTTCAAATTAGTTTCCTGCTGTGAGCTAATTTGCAATTATCTTTTATAAACAGAATGGCGTCCTGAATTTTGTTTTGGCTGTCGGTCCTCAAGAAGCCTTTCTAGATGTCTGGAAATTCTCTTTGTTGGTGACCGTTGATGTCGAAGGAGTCCTCTAGATGACTAGAGGTAAGGCAATGTCTTTGAATAGTTGTGTTCTAAATAACTTGTTTTTGCACATTCCATGTCGATTTTATTTTAAGACAAACAATCGTTTGTAGGGTGTCAGGTTAAGAATTCAAGATATGGTTTTGGGATATAGTTACAAGTTTATGGTGTAACTTTTGGGGTACATAAACCAAGAGTTCTGCAATGGTTTTGGAGTTCCTTTCTGTAAGAGTACGAGGAATTAATTTTTAATTTTTATATTTATAAATTTTATATAAGGTAGCAGAAAGGAAGAAAGTAACCTGTTTTTTGTGAAACAGCCTTGGCGAAATACTTTTATAACTTTTTCCTTGCGGCAGTGTGGTAAAAGAAAATTCATAAATTTTTGATTCCATGTGCGCTATTTAATTTAATTTTCATATTTACATATTTGTGTCATGACATTTTGCCAGATGTTCACAGGTTGATGATATAATGGTAATAACGTTCTATCACATTTTACATATTTGATATATTTTATATATATTTTACATTTTCTTGATTTATTTTTTTTATATCTTAATGTCAATTGAATTTTTGAATGTAAGCTAAATTTCACATGTCAAAAATTATTTTATAAAACAACTCTTAAAAAAAACAAAAGATCAAGGTGATCATTAAAATTTGACGGTCTGCACTTTATGTAATTTTTTATTGAAAAGCCCTCGAAATCTTTATTTTGTCTGCATTTAAATATCAATATACATTTCTTCCTAATTGAGTCACAGTCAATTAGGTGGCGCCCATTTAATTTCGAAAGGTGTACCCGAGAACCTGCAACCTACAGCTCTCCGAAAAGATGACTGGCTGCCGTTCGCATGTATTGGTAAGTTCATAAGGACTTTACGCCATACAAAAGTGGCGCCCAACGTGGGGCACGAACCCACGACCCTGAGATTAAGAGTCTCATTATAACTTTGCAGTTAAATATAACCTTTAAAATATAATTTACATAAAAGGCTTGATATTTTAATGGGCTTAAAATAATGAAAAACTATCAGCAAAATGTCTGTTTAACATTCCATACCAAGCAAACATAAAGAAAAGCAGCTTGGATAAATGAAAACAAAAAGTTATGTAAAGTAAAACTTTCTAATAGTTTAAGTGTTCTCAAAGTGTTAAATTGATTTGTTACAAGAAAGAAGAGAGTAAAAGTGTTTATCATAATTCATGTGAGTGAAATAAACTGTTAAGAAGAAACCAAAAAAACAGAATATTTTATTGTAAATGAAAAAATTATTATTTTTATTAATAAAGAGGGCCGGTATCTTATTAACTAGAACTGATTATATATTCAAAATATGTCACTTTCAAAAGTAACACCCTATTAATAAAGATTCTATTAACTTTCTTTTATAAAGTGTATGATATGTAAATTTGGAGAAATCCAACTCGTACAGTTATTCGACAGGATGTTGATAGAACACTGTGTGAAAATCAGTAACCATATAACTAGCCAAATTTAGTAATTGCCTCAGTGTTACTATAAACTAAATAATTATACATAAATTTGAAAATGTTATAGGGGATTTATTTTGTATAGTGGCAGAAAAATTCATCGAAGTATTGTCTTATTGGAACAACTCCGTACCATTTATTGTTTGGAGCTGATCCGAAATTTGCATTGAAATTGACACACCTGCCAGACTCCGCAATTAAAGAGCTTCGAACAGAAAGGGAACTTGAAAATATAATGCATTCTTCACGAACCAACAACATTGAACTAGAAATGCTAGAAAATAATCTTGATTCGGACTCGGAGGTAGCATTCAACTGGACAATACGGAAGAAAATGCGACTGAGATTTTAGGTGATAGTATTGTATATTGTTGCGCGTGTAATGAAAAAATCACAGAAAAATCTAAATTCACTTGTGAGATATGTAGTGACACAATGCATTTAAATTGTACGGTTTTAAGTTCAGGATCATTTTCAAAACAAGAAAAAAGGATCTGTTCACTTTGTACAGCTCAAAATAAAATTGTAATTGAGAGACAAAAATCTTACTCTGGGCAAAGAAGAGCATCTGAAAAGATGACTGAGGCATCCAACAAAAAATTCATCAATTGGATCATCTGTTTATTTAACAGTGCCTAAGGTAGATTGAGGACCTCTCGATTCCATGGCCTCTACAGGCACCTCTAAAGGAATTCTTAAAACTTTGTTTTCTAGAAATGATATTCAAGAATCCTCGGTAGGTTTTAAAAATGAAGTTCCTGATCGACTAATTACTGTCAGAGAGGCAGTTGCATATCAGTCACGATTCGGAGGTCTGGACTTTCAAAATGTTGCTGTAAAGCTAGTTGTAAACCGTGCAATACAAAGAAATGTGCCTGCTTTAAAAATAATAATGTATGCTCTTCCAAATGTCATGTAAGTTCGACATGCAGTAATAAATGAATGTATGATCATAAACAATATATAAGCATATTTTGTTATTTTCATAGGATTTGTTTTCCATTTATTACCAAAGTATTTGTGTTGTAATTTTAATTTGTAGTTTCATACTAGTGAAATGGAGGTAGTAAAAGTACTAAAGTTAATAGGTATATTTTTATATCATGAAGTCTTAACTGTTAATTTATGTTTCCTTAATAAAAAGATTTAATAAATATACTGTAACTGTATTCTTTTACTTAATAGTATTTTTGGTTTTATTTTCTCGTTTTGACGGCACCGCTTTTGGTAAATTGTAAAATGCCTAAAAATAATTAGTCATAACGTGATATACATTCTTCTGTTTTCGTTTTGCCGGTATTTTATCATTTTGCCTGATTTGGTGTAGTCATAACGAAAGATGTATCACATGCTCACGTTTTGTCGGCTTTTTGTAAAATGCCAGGCAGATTATAAAAAGCCTAAGTTTGCATTATGCCTACAAACATATTAAACTAAAACAGAGACCCTAGAACGAGTAATATAAATAAATATCGAATCATAATAACTGAGATATAATGATTTTCATGAAGCCAAAAAGACTGCAGTTAAATATGTCAATCAAATATATATATATATATATATATATATATATATATATATATATATATATATATCCGGTTAAGAGTTCTTGAATAAAAGTTTTTATTTGCTTTCAGTTTTACCCACGCATATTACATGCTTTCTCTTAAATGTTTATGGGTTACTCTCCGGAGCCCCAATAGGTGGCGCTAAATGTTAGGCTTGGCTCGTAGAACTTTTTTAATTTTATAGACGTTTTCATTTTTGATCGTGTCACCACAGCTTAACCCATACCATACCCATGTATGGGTTAAGCTGTGGTGTCACATCGATGATCTCTTATTTGAGATCTCCCTGGGTACAGGCCCAGAAATCGATCGCAGGAAGGGTATCCTGTGACATAATCGAGAGCAATCTCTTCTTGAAGGCCGTTTTCGTACAAAGATTAAATATTTTTGGTTTGCTACATCGCATATATATAATATATATATATATATATATATATATATATATATATATATATATATATATATATATATATATATAAATATATGAACCTTTATTTAAGATATTCGAAAAACATCGAGTTTAATTAGTTAATTAGTTAAATTTTAAAAAATATGGTTTATATAATCAATGGGCGAATGTAAGCCATAATTAGCTGAGTGAAATGGAACATAAAACAAATCTCTATTTCTCAGCCTCCTTCCGGGTACATGCAATCCTATTTTGTATAACAAATGTGGTGAATCAATCATTCCATTCAGAAGTTTATACACAAAGCACGCATCAAACATGCAACGCCTACTTTCCAGCGTACTTAAGTTTAGTGAATTCATTATGTCGACTCTGTGGTAGTCAGTCATGCTAATCTCATCCTAAATGCCATAAATCTAAGAAAACGGTGTTGAACCTTTTCAATCTGGTCTTTGTGACTTTGATAAAAAGGCGACCAAATAACAGTTGCATATTCAACACACGATCTATCGAGGGAGCAATACACCACTTTTGTAGTCCGAACCGAGAATGCATCACAATTTCTCAACACAAATCCCAGCATTCGCATACTCTTCACAGATTGATGCCATTAATGGAGTAAGTTGTTGGATTTCCAACATTCAGATATAAGTGGTTATCCTGCGTCCACCGCGAAAGAGAGTCCAGATCATGTTGGAACTCCAATGCGTCCCCCTCTTGTTTGATAACCCTAAATATCTTTAGATCGTCCACAAACATGAGACACCGCGTGTATTGCAGGATCTCAGCAATATCATTGACGAATAGAATACACAGGAGTGGGCGCTATGAGAGCCTTGGGGAACTCCTGACGTTACATCAATAGTTCAGAATATATCATTTTTCACCTTCACGGCCTGAGTTCTGCCTGTGAGTAAGCCCTCCAGCTCAATTACGTGCTCAGAAAAGCCCATACTGGATGTGCTACTTCATGTAGCGAATGTTAGCAAAACCACCGTTCAACGTGTTTTAAAAAAAAATCATTTTCATGCCTACCATATTCAGCTTCACCAAGAGCTTTATGAAGAAGATTATAAGCATCGGATAGCGTTTTGTACCTGGGCACAATCCAAAATCAGAGCAAATTTTGAATTCTTCGATAAAATGCTCTTCTCAGATGAGACTACCTTCCATAAAAATAGATTTGTGAATCGCCACAATTTTCATTACTACTCCGATCATAATTCAAGACATTTTCGGCAGCACAGATGGTCTATTATTTTGTGGGGCGGAATCATAGGAGATTTTATTATCGGTCCTTATTTTTTCGATATCATTTAAATGGGGACATGTATTTAAATTTCTTACAACATGAGTTGCTCCATTTATGTCAACATCTACCCAGACCCGTAAAGGAGGGTATATGGCTACAACACGACGGCGCTCCAGCACATTACTCTTTACCGGTCAGGCACCATCTTGAGGTAGCCTTTCCGGATCGGTGGATCGGAAGAGGAGGGCCAATTAGATGGCCACCCCGTTCACCCGACCTCACTAAGCTTGATTTCTTCTTATGGAGCTATATTAAAGAAATCGTTTAACCAGGAGTCCCCAACAACACCTGAGAACATGAAGCTGCGAATTCAAGACGCATTTTGACAGGTAACACCCGATATTTTAAGGAAAGTGGCAGCATCTTTTCATACTCGTCTTCGTTTGTGTTTGGAAGAAAACGGAAGACACATTGAATATAAGTTCTAGTGAAAATTTGATTAAATATAGTTGAATTTAGTATAGTGTAAGTCTCAAATGTGATACTTAAATAGTAAATTTTTAATTTTAATGTCAAGATAAATGGTAAATTATAATAAAATTTAATACAAAAAGAAATAAATAAAAAATTAATTTAAAAATAAAAATTTGCGATATGTCAAAATTGTCTCTTGTCATATTGATTGAATTGTACGTCATTCATTTTAATAATCTAAGCCACCTTGGATTACTTTTCATTAAAATGGTCGCTAAGATAGGAGGCTTTACCAGTTTTTGGCGAATAACTTTTAATACGTTAGAAATTTTAATAAAGATGTATTTACAAAAAAGTTTTATTTTTCAATTACGCATCGATTGCAATGAAAAAATAATAGGGTTGACATTTAAAATAAGAAAGAAAATGCACTTTGAAGTTTGGTAATTTTGACACTTAATTTTGTAGACCCTGTATAATTTAGATCGTTTAAATTTGGTCAGCGAGATTGTCAAACCTTATTTAATGAACTCCCAGTTTGATTCTTATGTCGAGGCAATATTTCAATTTTTATAATTTTTTTTAACCAGTGGTGTAAAAGCACTTTTTTTCGCATTTAACTTTTTTAAGCCGGTATTTACCGATCTAATCAAATAAAATTTTAGGATGATGTAAACAACTATGGAAGCCATATAAATATGCAAAAAATATAGGTCGACTAATTTAAAAAAATATGTCATTGTGACGTCACACTTTTTTGGTTTACCCTGTATAATCAAAAATATTTTTAGAAAATGCGTCCTAATATATATATGAGTTGTGCAAAATTTAAAATTCATGAGTCAAATGATAAGTGAGCTACAGGAGAATGGAGCTGGGATGGACCACCCTGTATATTTATTACATCATACAAAAGAATAATAGTTTCAGTTTTTTATACCCAAAGATCTACCACTTTTACTCACTCGCTTTTTATAGCAAGATGAAGATGTGCATCTATTTTTTTTTCATCTTTAGTTCTCTCTTCTGAATTGATTAGGATGTGTTTTTCTTCTCTGGTTTATTCTCTTGCAACTTTGGTTAAACTCATTATCAGCCCCTCTCTAATGTCTCCACATTGTGTATTTTTCTTTTTGCTTGTATATATAATTAGTGATTTGACCACCTAAAAGTTTTACGAAGAGGTGAAAAATAGCTCGCCATCTGATTGTGAACATCTATTCCGTTTTTACCGGCATTGTAATCAATCACGGCTGATGACTTTTTTACATCTTCTGCTTTTTGACTATACGTTTTTCAGTTTTTACTTCGAAATCATGTTTCGTACTGAGAAACGAAAAATCTCTTTTCTACTACAACACCTAAAGGACTCTCGCTCTTCCTATTATCTCAGCCCTTTAGAAATTAGCTGCCATAACATCTTGGGGCATGTCTCTTCTGTGTTTCCAACAGTTCGTAATAGATGAGTTTGATAATTTAGTAGATTTTTTGCAAGAGTGTCGGACATAAAAATTATCGGTGATTACGATTTTGCCCTCATTAAAAAAATCTTGAGTTAGATCTAAAACTACCTTCTTTAGTGGCATAGCGTGGGCTCTTACTGGGGATATACTGCTTGAATAGAAGGCGACCGCGAAATGGGACCATGGTTTCGGCCATACTGGAGATTTCACCGGGGACAGTCTCGTTGGAATATTTTACATAACTTCCCTATCATATTATTGATTTTATAGAGTCTATTATTGGTATCTGAAGCCTCATTATCTGCAAAGTATATAAGCTTTAGGTATATTTGGGATCCTGCTCATAACAGACGGCACAAAATTGTTATTTTAAAGTTGATATTTTCTCCAATAGTCTGAAATTTTTTTTGTACGTTACTAGACCCATATTCATTACTGAAGCAAAACATGTTTTACCTCCTCTTTATTTGTAGGAAACTACAGAATGATTCTGGCTGATATTGAGATGTTTCTTTTCTGCCTGATTTGTTTTGTATTCCTCTTCGTCAAAACTATGATGTCAGGGATTTCGAGGAACATCTATCAGTCAAAGGTCATTAAAATTTTCTGGATTACACTATTCTGACATCGTAAATAATATACCAAAGCGAGGGAATTACAGTCCACCTAATGCCAATTTTCTTCTTCCATGATATTTCCTGTCACTCCGCCCACAACATCATTTACGATGTTTACTATATCTACACAACAATGATTCTTTGCCTGGTGTTCATCTGAATCCTCTGACTCCGAGCAACTGCGTAGATATTATATATTATATTATAAATGTATTGTAAAACAACAACTACTAAAAACGTAAAAAAAGTAGCAAACTGATCACAAGCCACAAAACGCAGTGACTAGAAATAACACACATTCTAAAGCAAGGGTCTTCAACCCGCGGTCCGCCTTCTAATTTCTTGCGGCTCCCAGAGGCTAAAGAAAATATAGTATTGGGCCGAACCCGCGAATGACACTCCGAGGATGCTAGCTCCACCTAGTTAGTCTCGGAACTCACAATCACGACTACCCAGAAGGCCACTAGATAGCGCTGCATGTCTATTAAATTTTTCTAGTGATTCTAGAAATTATCACTACTAGAGGGATCTACTAGTCCAGTCCCGTAGCTGCTCGAAATTTCGAGAGATTCAAAGTTGACGCGCTCGGCCTATATAAATTCGGTATTACACGGCAGGGGCCAGTTCTAATTCCGAGAGCGAACGAAGCGATACAAGCGAAAGAGTGCCAACCAGCAGTGAAGTTGCTACCTGTGCGATAAGTGATTATAGTGAGTTGAGTATATTGTGTTTTGACGCGTGTAAGGCGGATACTGTATTGTGGCGTGCAGTCGCGCAAGTTTAGTTTAGTCGTGGACATTTTTATCGGAGAATTAAACTCGTTTCTTCTACTTTGACATTAAAAATGGCTTCTACTCCGGCTAAAAAACGAAAAATTAGTGAAGAAAAGCGCATATTTCAAGAAAAGTGGACTGTGTTATACTTGTTAGTGTTAATCAAAAACCCGTCTGTTTGGTGTGTCAAGATGTGTGTCAGCCTTGAAAGAATACTACTTATAAAAACATTGCGATACAAAGCATGCCACAAAGTTTGAGACATTAAAAAGACAATTACGGCAAGATAAAGTAAGAGCTCTAAGTAAGAGATAGTTTTCAAAAACAAAACATTGAAAATGAAGCAAGCATGAAGGTTAGCTACATTATATCCAAAAAAATAGCTTTGAAATCAAAACCTTTTACTGACGGTGAATTTATCATACATTATATACATTCCTATGTATGGAGGCCGCCGTTGAAGTATTGTACCCGTCTCAAAAGCACCTTTTTTCTGAAGTTAGTTTGTCCAATGTTACTGTCGCCAGAGGAAGCGGCAGACATTGAAAATTCACTAAAAGAACGTTCATCGAAGGTCGTATACTATTCTGTTGCGCTCGACGAAATCACAGATTTAACCAAACTGCTCAATTAGCTATATTGATAATAATATTGAAATCACTGAAGAGATGGCTGACCTTTTTCCGATTAAAGGAACTACAAAAGGTTGTGATATTTATAAGTGTTTGATGACAGTACTGAGACGATATAATTTAGAATTGACAAACCTTTCTGCAGTTGTAATAGACGGTGCATCATCCATGGTAAGAAAAAATGAAGGGCTCGTGGGTTTGTTGAATAAATAGCACACCTTTGATGCATTACCATTGAATCGTTCATTAACAAAATCTTTATGCAAAATCCACAAATAAATCACGCGGCCAAAACAAAATTTTTTACAAGAAATTAATGCCGAGTATGGTGATGTGACATATTTTTCTGATGTTCGTTGGCTTGAACTCAAGAAGGAAATCGTCTCCTTCATGGAAACGTTCCTCAATTTAGTGACCCCAACTTTAGATTTCTCACGGACATCACGCTGCACCTCACCAAACTACAAGGAAAAGAAAATCTCATCAACAACCTACTTGATACTGTCCATGCATTTGACTTTAAACTGGATTAATGGAAAAATCAGTTGTTGAAAAAAGACTTTACGCACTTTCCTAAATTGAAGAGTTGCGAATGTACAGGTGTGGATAAATATGTCGCAGCACTAGATTTACTCAAAAGAGAGTTCCAATCAAGGTTTTTTGACTTCAGAGATAATGAAAATTACATGCCAGAAAATTGTCAGATGGAGCTTATCGACATGGGTCTTCTTGATTTTTATTCAAAATATGTCGGTCAAAACTCGTTTCCTGAAACTCGTATGAAGAATGTAAAGTCTACAACAAGATCGAGAGTTACAGACATCTAGAAGGAAGTTTACAAGTTGCAATTACAAAAATAAAACCAAATATTGACACATTTGTCAAAAATAAACAATGTCAAAAATCGCATTAATTGATGGAACTTTTTAACCAATAAAGATTATTATACCTTATTATTTATTATATGTTTTTTATTTTATTGATATGGTGGTAAAGTAACGTGGACCACTGTGGCCCTTCGAACGATGTGAAATCGATTTTTGGCACTTGCACTAAAAAAGCTTGAAGACCCTTGTTCTAAAGGTACCACGAGTAAGCGTATGTACGTTTCATTAGGTCTTCATCTAAAAGCCCAAGGATTTAATATTCCTTTAGAATAAATGCTGCGGGTGTAACACATGTATTCCACGGAGCTTGGAGATAATAATTATCTGTGTATCACCGGTGTTTCACATGCATGGCAGCCAACGTGTTAAAAAATGTAAAAATGAAAATTAAAAAAATTAAAAACAATAAAAATTAAAAAAAAGTAGATTAGAATTTCATCTTGCTTTTTGTTTTAGTCGACAGGAAGCATTAACTTAAAAATCGGTATCACATGATATAGAGATAGCACGGATGTCCCTAGGTTTGTTAATAAAAATTTTTTTGGAAAAGGTTAATATAATGAAAATGTCTACAATTCATAAATATAAGATAATAGATAATATTAGAAATATCCCAATATCCCATCAAGCGCCAAATTTATATCTTTTGATGTTCAAAATCTTTTTCCTAGCATTCCACCAAACGGAGTAATAAAATTAGTAAAAAATTTATTAGTAAAAAAATAAAGTAAATTCTATAATAAAACAGGATATCTTAGATGCTCTTTCACTCTAATTGGATCAAAATTATTTTGAATTTAATGGTTACTTTTATATGTCAAATGAGGGTTTAATAATGGGAACTGCTTTAAGTCCGTTGTTGCCTGAAACCTTTATGAACAATTTAGAAGAAAAAATACACCAACATCCATTAAATAAGCATTTTTTGTACTTAGGCACGTTGATGATATTATTACTTGTCTTACAGGCGCAGAACGACAATTAAATCAATTCCTAAACTGTATAAATAATTTACATCCAAGAATTAAGTTTACCGGAGAAATAGAACAAAATACATCTATTAATTTTCTTGATCTAACTATTAAACAAAAAAGCGGAAAACCTGATTTCTCTATCTATCATAAACCATTACACACAGATACTGCTATTCATAATAGTTCATGCCATCTTTATTCACAAAAAAAAAGGAAGGAAGAAATCAGGAGTTTAATTGCTGAAGTGTGGTTTATATCCTAAAATGTATATTGGTCAAACCGTCAGATGATAAAAAAAGAAAAGAACATAAAACCAGTTACATACAAAATTTAAATAATTCGTATTAGACAACTCATTTACTAAATGAATCACACACATTTGATGAAAAATTTAAAATTCTTCATTCTGAAATAAAATCAAAGAAACTCAATTTTCTAGAAAGTATGAAAATTAATAAATTTAAAACATCTGGGCTATGCTAACGATCAGGTAGATTTGCATAATTCCCCGTTGTTAAACCTTTATTAATTTTATTACTTGTAAATTCCGATATTTTTATTGTCTTGTTTTTGAAAGATGTATATATAAATTCCTCATTGTAAGAGAAACTTAAACTGTAAATTCCATCCGAAGAAGACATTGAGTGTCAAAATAATTACCATGGTTTAATGTAATGTAGTGTCATCAAGTATTGACTTAACTCAATTGAATTTACTATATTTTACTTAAAAAAAAAGTTACTTATTTTCTATTTAAGGTGCAATTTCATAAGATACCTCAATATCTTCTCCCAAGTCTTGTTACATTACTATAACAATTAGAGTAGTGGGTTATACCAACTGGAGGAACTTCCACTTCCGATCATTATCAGTGGCGGCTCGTGGAGAATTATATTGGGAGGATAATAACACATTTAAAAATAGGCATACTTATAATAAAAATAAATATCTTACCTTTAAATTGAGCTTTAAATTCTCTAATAAGTTCAGGTCTACTCTTCGTTCTTTACAATTGGAAAAATGCTGAATGACATGTTCGTTAAAATTGCACATTCCTTTTATAAACGATTTCTCGATACTTTACATTGCTAAAGCGGATAGTCTATCTTGGCCCATGGTGTTGCGTAGAAAAATCTTTATTCTATTTAAGGTCGAAAAACAACGCTCGCTTTCTACAGTTGTCACTGGCAAAGTGCACAGTAAAGTTAATATTTTAGCGGTTTCAGAAAACGTATCACTTAGATTATTAATTATAAAAAGTTGAAGCATTGAAATAGTTCCAGAACTTACACGAAATTCAGCACGATTATAAATAACTTGCAGTTCAGTTTTTAGTAATCTATATAAGGAAAGTCTTTTTTAACGAAATATAATATATTATCTCGAAAATTATTGTTGTAATTTTCAAATAGATCACTATAAAATAGTTGGCTGATCACTAAATGATCACTGAAACAAAAGCGATGGTTCGTTTCAGAAATTTTTTTTCGCCGCCTAATTTTCCACTCATAGTGGACGCCACATCGTAACTTTGCCCAATTAATTTCTCGGGGTTATTATTAATGCCTAAATTTCCTAATTCGTGAAGAATTACGTCTGTATAGTGTAAAGCTGTGGTCACTGAAGGATTTACAAATTTAACAAATCGTTCATGGACAATGCCAGACAAAATATAACGTATTATAATAACTGTCAGTTGTTTCAACTACTTGTACAGCAACATTCTTAGCTGACTGAATGTCTAGCTTAATTTGTTTCTGAGCTACAGCCCACATAGAGTCAAGTAGGTCATTTTGAATAAATTTAGATGTTCCTTTAAATACAGTAGTATTCTGCATATACTCTTTAAAAATTGGATCCAACTCCTCAACAAAATTTATAAGCTCTCGAATTTTCAGACAAAGCCGTTTCATCATGGCCACGTAGTGCCAGCTCGAATGCCTCACAAAATTTTACACAATCTGTAATTTTGTTTAAAATATAACGATTTTTGGATACATTTTCATTAAAATCTCTAAGGGATTTTCTATAAACTATGTCTAGCTGAGTGCGAATATCAACACTTCCGACCGTAGCATAGTTTAGCACCGAAAATTTCATGTGATCTGCAGAAAACGCATGTTTTTTTATTTTTTCTTTTAAGTGTTTTAAGTCTTTAACACCGGTTTTGCACCATTCTGAGTCCGACGAGTCCTTAGAAAACAACAAACAAACATAACAGTAAAATGAGTTAGAGACTTCACAACCACATATATCCATTTAGCTAAATCGTACTTACCTTTGCGCAAGTTTCGATGTGCCTCTTTATTTCTGTCTTTACTAGTTTGTCGTATACTAAGTTCTTGCAAAGGGCGACCACTTACCTTAAATTCGGTTATTTTCTTAAAATTAAGTCCGTTAGCACTCTTTAGTTATTTAATTTTTTGCACTACCGACATTTTATTTCCTCTACATTCACAACTCAAACATAGACCACCTTAAAATTGGTTATTTTTGCAAAATTAAGTTTGTAAGCACTTTTTAGTTGTTTATTTTTTTGCACTAGTCACTACCAATATTTTATTTCCTATAAATTCCCAACTGACACATGGATCATAAAAATAAAAAAAACATATATTACAAAAAACAGTATATAAATCAATTTTCTTCGATTAAAAACGTCCGAAACAATATCGAGTTAGAATATCGACCGCGTGACCTCTGAACAATTGAACTGCCGCATGCCGACTTGACTACTAGAGACCGGCTGATGACCCAAATCGTGATTCCATATTCCATTTGCTATCATCTTCGGGTACTTTCATCAAGCTTTAAGGAAATCAGGGCAATTCGGACTGCTCAGCCTAGCTTAGTATAGCGTATTTTATTATGCCTAAGGAATCCAACGAGATTATTCGAACCGGCGCGCGGCTAATAGTGTAGCGTATTAAACTTTTCACAAGGTTCGCGTTTTATTACAACTATTAGGAGGAACGGTCAAACAAATAATTTATTCTCTGAAAGATTTTTGGGGGGTCATTGGCCAAATGACCTCATGAAAGAGCCGCCACTGATCATTATACACTAAAAATAAATCAAATTAAAAAAAAATCGTCCAAACCTGCTCCATTTTCGATAGTCCCCAACACAGAAACCGCATTGTCTTTTTAAATAGCGAGATCAGACTCGCTATTGGGTAATGAAGCTTTTTGCTTTCTTGCACAGTATTTTTGTGCTTATTACACTAAGAAGTTTTTTGCGTCATTACCCCAAGGACCAAACGTTTCAACTGCAAAAGGTACAAATGCAAAACGGTCTTCGAGCTCCTCATGTTTATGATTATTTTTATAATTCTCCGCTACGTGCATAATAAATTCATAATCGTTCACACTCTTGCAATGCTGATCCTCAGCAAAATGCCAGATTTTGAAAATTAGAAAATACTCATAAGCCTTTTTTATAATTCTATGTAAATAACTCTCGCTTTTCCTAGAAGTTACAGAACGCCTGCTTCATATATTTTTTCGGATTAGTGTAAAAATGTTCGCGTGATGAAATTGCTAAGCTTTTAATTGAATTTATGTCAATAAGCTTAATTAATGCGATCCATGGTGCCATAATTAATTAATGTCTATGTTCTTAGGATTTTAAGCCAAGATTATTTAAATCGGGAGCGTTTGGATGTTATGGTTGGTCGGTTTAGATTTAACTGGTTGTTCAGGAGTCTTAACATTGGCAGGTGAGAAGAGAAGGTCATAAAATAATTAATAAAATTAAATTCAAAAGTAATATTGATTTTCATATTTTGTTATGTCTCGCGTTAATTAATCAATTATGCAGTAAAACTGGTATAAAGTGGTCGGTACCACGTATAAGGTGTTTTTGAAACCGATATGCAAGATATCTCAACTAGTACGGAAAATTATAAAAAAAACTCGACATCACACTGTTTATTAATTATCTAAATATTGCCGATTTTGATAATCACCTTCAGAGATTAGAATATAAGCTGCCCTAATATACAGCGGGTTTAATTGTGTTTTAACAAATGGAAAACTTTTTTAAAAATAGTTATTATACGCAAACATTTTTACTTCTTCCAAAATTAAGGTAAAAAAACATCTTATCTATTATATTTTCATTTCATAACGTCAACCGAATCATTGTGACTTAACCACCTGCTGGACCGACATTCATAGTGCATTACTTCAGAATACCCGGATCTTCAGAACATCACCGAACAACGCATTGCTTACTATCGACGAGTAATTGTCTGGAATAAGCTTTTGGCTGAACCGATCCTAGAATAACTTAAAGGAAAGGTGCAGCTTGAACTTGAGAGCAAACGCGTTGAGCCCACAGCTCCGCCTACAACAGAGGAACGCGAGGAGGAAGTATGAAATGAAGAAAACACACGCGAAGAGGAATCTACAGGACAAAACATCATTGACAGAGCCAACAACACTCAGGACAATAAATCCAACTCAAAGGCCTAAGCTCCCAAAACCTAGAAATAGTCGGGAGACTCCCATCTTCCTCAAGATTTTCAACACCATACTAACAGAGTTTAGTTTGGAGTATAACACCCTTGAGAAGCTCCACACATTCAGTTACTCCTCTGCCGTCGCCTTCCTTAGTATGGCATCTAGTCTAACAACAAGTGCAATCTCAGAAGAAAACAGGCAAAGCTACACACCAACAAAACGCATATGGCCGAAAAGACTTGGAAAAAGACAATTGGCGATTTGAGACGGGAAGACTCTCAGAAATTCGGAAGAATGAACACCCCTCCAGCAGACTTAAGATGCGCATTAAGAAGATATTTAAGAAGATATGTGGAAAATCCACCGATCTTAACCATCAACAAGAAATAGGTTATCAAGATACACTATAGCAAAAACTAAAAACTAAAGCGAAACGTCCGCAGAGATACAACAAATGCTCAAAAAGAAACGACATAACTCGCATTTTAACACCAATCAAAAAAAATTCTATCGGGATATCAATAACACCAAAGATCAAACTAATAATGAGAAGATGCTGCCGAACAATGAGCATTTGATCGAGTATTGGTCGAGCATCTGGGAGAAACCAAAAGAGCATAACCGAAATGCTACATGGACACAATCTCAACCTGATCAAATTCAAACATCACAAATGATTTTGACTCTATCACCAAGGAGGAAGTTAGCAGCCTTATTAAGGGAACGAGTAACTGGATGTCGCCAGGAGTTGATCGTATTCACAATTTCTGGTATAAGAAATTTGAGGTCCTTCATGAAGCTGTGGTCTATCATCTTACCAAAATAATGCATCATCCTGAGACAACCCCAGCATTTTTAATGCTTGGCACTACAGCTATTCTATCCAAAAACGATAGGACAGAAGACCCCTCCCAGTACAGGTCCATCACCATATACAGAATCGTATCTATCACCATACTCACAGTCACAACGTATTAGCCAAGGAACAGAAGGGATGCATTCCAGACAATCAAGGATGCAAAGAACAACTCGGTGGTACTTAAGCAAGCACATAAGCAAGGAAAGACCAGCTTAAAAATCAGTACGTTCAAAGAGTGCGAGCTCATCTAAAGACAGAACTGAATGCCGGAAATCTCATTACAGCAATTAACACATATGATGTGGGAGCTAGAGGGATTACAACGAACTACTCGCCTAATGTTGACCAATTACAAGATACATCACTCATGGTCATTAACTCTACGAATGACCTTGTCACGGAGATAAGGTGAAATATCCTTTGTTGACTTGACCAATTCGCGCTTTCGACAGCTGCAATAGTTGAGAGATTTCTTCACCAACAAAGCTCAAACATCAATCGTATAGTGATCTTAAGTGACAACTCGTACTTTCCACTCAATCTCGCAAATGACAACATCATCCTAAAGTCTGTTTCAGACCCCGACAACCATGAACAGTGGATTCAAATGCCACTGCAGGGCCGATATCACAGTAACTTGAATTAGCCACACATAAATAAGGAAGCATCAAACAGGCGGCCGAAGGATGGACAAATATTCACAGAGACAGAAGGACTTTGATGGCAATACAGGACCAAGTTGTTAACACATGAAATTCATCATCAAAGACCGGTCCGTTGAATCCGAAAACGTACCGAGAAATCAGAGACTTTACAACATATAACATCTGGCTGCACTTACCACGGATTACCTCCAGCGACATAACCAGGTGTGTAACATCATACACCAGAAGCTTGCCGATAAATACGGGCTCCTGAACACCTTTGTGCCCTATTATAAATACCAACCAGTTCAGTTCTTGAAAATAATGCTTTAAACTGTACTACGACCGGGCAATTATGACCGACAGACAAGTGACGAATAAATGGCTTGATGTGGTAGTGTTAAATAAGAAAATAAAGAAAGCTTATTTGGTAGATGTCGTTTTAGCCAACAATAACAACGTGTTTTATAAATATCAAGAGAAAAAGGCCAAATATGCGGAGCTGGCCATCGATATACAGCAGATGTGGGGACTGAATAAAGTTCATGTGATAACGATCATCGTATCTTCAGCTGGACTAGTTCCAAAAACACTAGAACAGAACCTTAAAATCATAGGACTGCATACTAACACCTTTATCGACATCCAGAAGGCAGTCCTGCTTAGTACTTACCACACAGTCAGAAAACTCTGACATGATATCACATAGAACTAATTGAAACTAGCCCCCACTCCTTTTGATGAATGCATCCGGGATGGGCTTGGAACCCAACATTTGTTGAGAAATTGGTTGTCAATTTCGATAATAATAATAATAGTAATAATAACCGTTTTTTATTTTTAAAAATGTTCTACAGATGTTTTTATAGAAACAAGAGAATGTAAGAACATATATAATAAGAAAGATGGTAATGATCGAGAATAAAGCCCTGAAGTAGGCAAAGCACATAAATCTAAGCTCTATCTACAAACTAAAATAAAACTTCAATTAAAATATATGAAAGCAACAAATAATAAAAAACATTGCCCGTTCACAGCAAGGCTAACCAACAAACTAAAATAAATACTTAATTATATAAGATCTTATTTAATATAAATAAATAGACAAAATAAACTAGTAGTAGTAGTAGTAGTAGTAGTAGTTAGGGGGAGCTCTAGAGACCTGACTGGTAGGCCTATAAGGCCCTTTCAGTCTACCCCAGCTCCTTCCTCAACCACCACCCGCCATCGCCACCAGGTGTACATCCGTGAATCTGCCTGTCCTTACTATGTAAGTCTGTTTATTTTTTTCATGCAAGATCCTTAACTTCGTCCCTATGCAAGACCGTAGTGCCGAAAATATCTCGTCGCAGTCTCGCTCGCGCTTCACATCTGCACAGGAAGTGAAGCGGAATTTCCTCCTCTTCCTGACACTCCGTGCAGGTAGAATCTTCCTCAATGCCTAACATAAAGAGGTGTCTCCTCAATCGACAGTGCCCCGTTACTATTCCTACGATGGAATTTAGAGCTTTCCTGTCTCGGGCTAGTAACCTCTCTGTTCGGCTCTTATCGGGCTTCACAATGAAGTCTTTAGCTCGTCTCTCGACCCCGGACTGGCCCCATTCACCTTGAAGTTCATGTTGTATCCATTCGTCGAGTGCTGTCCTTATCTGCTGCCTAGTGATGCCTAAAGCTGATTCTGGTCCTACATACGGTCTGGTGGCGCCGAGTCTAGCAAACTCGTCTGCCCTCTCGTTGCCCTCAATCCCACAGTGTCCTGGCACCCAAACCAACTTCACTCTTTTACGTCGCGCCAACTTCTCTAGCCTGTCACCGCATTCCTGAACCAAAATTGATCCCGCCATGGGTGAGTCGAGCACCTTAAGTGCTGCTTGAGTGTCTGAGCATATGACAATCTCTCCCTCTGCCCCCTCTATGACTCCCTTCATCGTTAGCCATTAGAATGGCATATACCTCAGCCTGAAACACCGTTGAAAACTTCCCGAAAGGGAAGCTGGACCCGGTTTGTGTAGCCTCAATATAAAATCCAGCACTAGAGGATTGCAACTGTGTCATACGTGAACCATCCGTATAACAAACAATTGCCTCTCTGGAGAACTCCAGCCTGTTTCTCTCCCAGTCCTCTCTTTCGGGGATTGAGATACTATAACCCTTATGTCATCTTAGTCTGCCTGAGGGTCGCGCTACTCTGTAGGTAGATAAAGGGATCTCTCTTTCCACAATATGGGAGATCTTTGCATGACCCACAACTTCACCTTTGGTATGCCAAGCTCCTGCGTCTCTCATTTGCAAGTGCGCTGCCATAGCCTCTTCTTAATGAAAGTAGACAATGATGGCAGCCCTAGCAAGACATCCAATGCTGCTGACGGCGTCGTCCTCATTGCTCCAGTTATCGCTAGGCTAGCCAGTCTCTGGACTTTTGCAAGACTGGAACGAATGGTTTTCCTCTTAACCGAGGGCCACCATACTATTGAGCTGTATGATATCCTGGGTCTTATGACTGCTTGGTACAGCCAGTGCATAACCCTAGGACTTAGACCCCAGGTTGTGCCTATCACTCTACGCAGCTGCCAGAAGGTCGCTATTGACTTCCTTATCTGCCTATCGACATGAGTCTTCCAGCTCAGCTTTGCATCTACTGTGACCCCCAGGTATTTAACCTCTTTTGCCAAGGTCAGTTGTTGACCATGCAATCTTGGGGGTCGAAAATCTCCTAAATTCCTTCTCCTTGTAAAGAGGATCATCTCAGTCTTCCGCGGATTAACCGTGAGACCTACCTCATTACACCATGCCTCCAATATATTACAGGCCATCTGGATTCTCTCGCAGATGATGCCCAAGTACTTGCCTGATATTAGAATCAATCCATCATCCGCATAAGCTTGTACATAGAAGCCGGCCTATACGAGTCTGTTGAGCAGACCGTCCAATGCTATATAAAAAATGTCATACTCAGATATCTATTATCTGAGTTCTAGTTAAATAGCTTTTACCATATATGAAATACAACTAATAAATTTTTATCATAGCAAAAATGTTATAAAAAGTGATTACTATTCCCCGGTAAGCCAAATTTTCACCACTTTGTAAGAAAGCAAATTAAACATTTGCTTAAAAAATGCTAATAGAAACCTTTTTCTCATAATTTGATTTTATAAGTACAACTTAAGATTGAAATATATCCTACATATTGAAGTAATAAATCCTAATACATTTGAAAATTTAAGATCATACAATGTTTTCTTTTAGCCTGGCAAGTTTGAAAAAGCAAACAAAAAAGAAGTCACCAAACAAATAGGACCCAAACATATGTCTACTACACTGGTCAACTAAATGCGGCGGCAAATATCAAAAGGCTACTTCACTTAGCAATTAGTTGTGTTTTAAATAAATTCAGACAAACGCCGAGTTTCCGAGCACAAGATAATTCCTGTAGTCATTAAGATTTTTATTATTTGGAATTTATTCAGGTAAAGTGTGGGTAAACTGAACACCGGTGCGCATAAGATAAGAAATTAACTGGTTTTTATTGTAATACCACATATGCAAGGAGTGATGAAATACGGTTCAAGATTAGAGAAAATCTTTGTAAAACTTCAAAATTATTGTTGACTCAAACAGATTATAATTATATAAAAAGTTATCAGATGTATTATTTATTTACAATAATAGTGCGGTTTAAAAATTATCACGATTTGGACGATTCGTAGTAACCATACGAGAACAGTAATATACTTTTTCTACGACTGCTATGAAAACTGTCTAAAAACGTACGCCAAACAAGATCTGAAAATTACTAATTTCACATGATGTGTGAAAGCTGTTGTGTGAAATTTTTGCACACAGTTTTGCTTAGGTTTGACCTCAATGATGGATGACTAGCACAAATGTCACTAAAGCTTGAATCAAGTAGGTCGTGGTTTTCGATTACCTGGTTACTTTCATTTTAATTTCAATCTGTCAAAAATATTTTATTTTTTTGCCAAAATCACCTTTTGTTGTGTAAAAATGGAGAGTGAAAGTGAATTTGAATGTACGCCACCAGAAATAAAGGAAAAAGCTACAAGCGTCTCGCTAAACCTTTTGCCGGAAACTTCCAGATAGAAATATGAGACGGCGTACATGAAATTTCAGCAGTGGAAAGCAAGAAGCAATGTAAAGTCATGTTCGGAAAATGTGATGCTAGTATATTTTGAAGAACTATCGAAGAAATACAAAGCATCCACATTGTGGTCGATATTCTCTATGCTTAAAGCTACCTTAAAAGTAAAGAGCAATATTAATATTTCCGATTATATGAAACCACAATCGTTCCTAAAACGAAAATCAGAAAAATATACACCAAAGAAGTCCAAAATTCTAACGGAGGAGGATTTTTCAAAATTTTTAAATTCAGCACCGGATGAGCAATACTTGTTAATAAAAGTTCGTACTAAAAGCAAATTTTATGGCATATATTTTTACGATTAAGTAAACATTGCAAAAATGTATTAAATATTATACGTTTAAACTTTCAGGCCGCAGTTGGTATCGGTCTAGCAGGAGCTTGTAGACATGACGAATTGCATAAATTATCAGTCAATGACATCAAAGATTTATATTTGGCTATGCTGATCAAATTAACAAACACAAAAAATAAAATACCTAGATCATTTACTCTGATTGGAAACTTATACAATATTACAATATATGTAAAAAGTTTGCCAATCTCAGACCCAGTAATATATCCGAAAGCAGATTTTTCTTAAATTATCAAAATGGAAAATGCACTAGACAAGCTGTAGGAATCAATAAATTTGGACGCATGGCTACAGAAATAGGCTATTATATTTTGAAACTGCCCAACCCGAGCGAATATACAGGCCATTGCTTTCGGCGTTCATCGGCAACAATACTCGTTAATGCTGGTGAGGATTTACTAACTCTTAAACGCCATGGGGGATGGCGTTCTAGTGCAGTGGCTGAAGAATACATAGACGAGTCAATTGGGAATAAACTAAAAATTGCAAACAAAATTGCAGAATCTGTAGACCAAACTTCGACGTCCTGGTCCTCACATGAATTGCAAGAATCTGAAACTTCCCCGCTGGAGCCACGAAACATAACGGAGAACATGACGTATACGAATTCTATCAATAAACAAGATATGCCAGCACACAGTTTCCAAAACTGTAGAAATGTAACCATAAATTATAACTTCAAATAGAGCTACTTTACTTTATATTTTGCGCTATTAACGTTAGATAATTTGTTAGATTTTGTTGTGATTGAATAAACTATGTGATGTACTTAATTGTTTAAATCTAGCCTAATCGTGAATTGTACTTTTGTTGTTAAAATTAACATCTTGCCATTTTCGCTTATAATCTCCCTAGTGCTTTATTATTATTTCCAGAAATTTTTCGAGTACAGATTTTTCGAAAATTATTCCGAGTCGAACTCAGAGATAATTTTCAAATGAAAATTGTGTACGAGAAAATATCGGATTATTAATTCAAGCGCGTGGGAGATTGGGTAAGAAAATTTCACACGAATTCAAACTAAAATTTAAATAATAGGTAATAAAAATGTCTACAAAGAATAAAATTTGGCACGTATTAATTTGTAGTGTCAGTTGTTATTCTCATTCTAATTATGTATTTTCCTTGGATCTTAGTAAAATAAAACATTTCATATCGCTTTAGAAACATGTTGAGTTAATGATCTTGAATGAATTTGTGCTACTAAAGTAATAGGAAATTTCACTTTTATATGAAATTTGATGTAACATGTGAGGTACGGAAAATCATATCGTTACTATCCTTTATCAAATTAAACTTAAAAAATATATATATTCCTTGGATTTTAGTAAAATAAAACATTCCATATTGGATTAGAAACATGTTACATTAGTGATCTTAAATTAATTTGTGTTACAAAAATAATAGGAAATTTAATTTTCATATGAAATTTGATGTGACGTACGTAGAAGAATGTTGTTTTTATCCTTTATAAAATTAATCTGAAAAATAATATAAATTTCTTAAATTTTAGTAAAATAAAACATTCTATATCGGATTAGAAACAAGTTAAATTAGTGATTTTAAATAAATTTGTGTTACTAAAATGATAGGAAATTTCATTTTAATATGTAATTTGATGTGACGTTGGTAAAAACATGTCGTTTCTATTTCCTTTATCAAATTATTCTTAAAAAAATATATATTCCTTGGATTTTCGTAAAATAAAACATTCCATATCGGATTAAAAATATGTTAAATTAGTTATCTTAAATACATTGGTCTTACTAAAATAATAGGAAATTGGATTTTCATATAAATTTTGATGTGACGTACGTAAAGGCATATCGTTTTTATCCTTTATCAATTGTATTTTAAAAAATACAGTTTCCTTGGATTTTAGTAAAATAAAACATTCTTTATCGGATTACAAAAATGTTGAATTAGTGATCTTAACTAAATTTGTGTTACTAAATTAATAGGACATTTTATTTTCATATGAAATTTGCACATCTTCTTTTATCCTTTATCAAATTAATATTAAAAATGTATTAAGCTTGGATTTTAGTAAAATAAAACATTCCATGTCGAATTAGAAACATGTTGAATTAGTGATCTTGAATAACTTTATGTTATTAAAGTAACAGGAAATTTTATTTTCTTTCAACTTTTAGTAAAATAAAACGTTTCATGTTAGATTAGAAAAATGCTGAATTTATAACTGATCTTGAATAAATTTGAGTTACTAAATAAATAGCAAATTTTATAACAGTATATACTCCCTATAACCGCCACGAAGTTACTACAATTTTGGGAAATGTAGTTTTAATACATTTTTGAAACACTAACACATAAAAAATTGCAAAAAATATGTTACTGTTTTTGAAATATAAAACAGGTTTGGCGCCGTGCAGGCAATATTTTTAAAATTTTATGAAAAATAATTCGCCTCAACTGAAATTTGAACCCAGGACTTACCGGGACAACGTATTAACCAACCGAGCTAACGAGTCCTGTTTCATTTTTACCTTATCGGGGAACATATGCATCATCAATTTCAAAGTGTTGAGTGTGAATTTGAATTTCTCAATATTCTCAAATAAATCCAACACAGAATTGAAAAGTAACAGCAGATATATTACTAGTTATATTTTTAATAAATTATGTAATATTTCATGGTATTCTTGATACACATCTTCTCGTCGCATAGGTGAATAGATAGGACTCGGCACTTCGCTAGTACTGATCATAAAATTTCGATGTTTGAGAACGTATAAATAGTATTTTGACACTACTTTATTTCTTTTTGTATTCCCCAAACAGTTCAACGATGGTTGGTTATCAAGAAGAGTTTCTTGTATCTTCTTAAACAGGTTCTCCTTCAATAGTTCTATACCAGCTTCCTTTACTAAATATTTTAAAAGTGGCAATTTGCGGTGTTGTTTCTCTATTTCTTCGGCACTTTCGCAAAATTTACAAAAGCCGTAATTTTGTTGTTAATTTTTTCCATTTTAAATATAATAAATTGTGTAAACCTTCTGCAACAATTATTGGTTTGACAGCTTGCTTATGGGAAATATTTGCTGCCATAGCTTTCTAACATTTGTGAATAGAATTTCGGTTCAAGCTCATATTATTCGTCATTTCATTTTGACATAAGCGTGTGAAAAGTTTTCACACGGTGTTTGAAAAAATTTCTCACAGTCTTGTCAGTTGAAAGAATAAACATAAACAAAATTGTATTTTTATTTTTATTTTCTGCAGTCGTAGAAAAAGTATCGTGTGCAACACGTTTGAAAACACTCGTGTGCAAAGAGTCAGTTTCTAAACTTGTTGCACAATATACTATTACCGCACGTGTAATATACAACATTTTATCTACGACATAACCAGTACGCAAAATATTCTTTTCCCGTACTCATTTGCGTGCGTAAAGTAGCTTGTCCCACACTAAGTGAGGGAAAATGTTTTCCCGCATTAAAAATAATTTTTATTTTAATTTCCCAACAATTATATTGATATATGAAATATTAATAAGAAATAGGGGTGTTACAGAGAAATTTCTGAAATCGTAAGTTTTTTCGATTCTAGTAAAATTTAGAACAGTATAAGTTTTTGCTTTTTAGATATCCAGAAAGAAGGCAACCGTTTTTTGAGATATTTGTTCGTTTAAAAGCAAATTTAGTTAAGCACGGATCATCTGTTCACCCAACAACATACAACAAAGAGAACAGGGAAAAAAAGAGATCCATGTTTTGTGATATGTAGAAGCAACACCTTTGTCCTCAAATTGAGAAAGAAATTGGTGTGCCAAAAACTGATGGTCAGAGGGTCTTTGAAAAAATATAAGGTATCATCCATATAAATTTAATATAGTGCAACATTTGCATCCAGGCGATGCCGAGCGTCGGGCACTGTTTTTCCAGTGGTATTAGCAACAAATCGATGCTAACGATTTATTTAGCAAACTTGTTATCTGGTCAGACGAATGCTTTTTTCAAGTGCAGGAAATTTTAATCGTCGCAATACCAGGAACGGGCATAGTGAAAATCAGCATTTAATGTTTGAAACGGAACAACAAGGACGCTTTGGAGTTGGGGCATCATGTTTTAATTTGGGCAGACATATAGTTTATAGGATTTTGGAAGGAGGTCTTACAGGACATAGATACCTAGAAATGTTTGAGGAAGTTATTCCAGAACTGCTCGAAAATATTCCATTAACCCAATATAATGCTGTTTACCTACAGCAAGATGGTCCCCAAATCACAACACTAGGCTCTTAAAAGAATTTCTTCATAATAACTTTCCTCAAAGATAATTAGGTACCAACGGACCTATTAGATGGCCTCCACGATCTCCAGATCTCTCAATTTTAGATTTTTTTTATATACACAATGAAGTATCTAAAACACGATATGACGATAGCAGAACTTCGAGAGGCAATTTAGTTTTTCGAAATCTGCGAATGAGACCAATAGTTTTTTTTAAGGCTATTAAAGAATTAAAAAAATGTGCCAATTTTGCATTAGAGAAAATGGTCGTCAATTTAAATATCACCTTTAAAAATTTTTTTTTTCTTTTTTTTTAATAATGTTATTTTTTTGTGTTTGTTATATTGTTACTTTAGGCTACAAAACAGTTGTTACAAACTTACTGTTATTAAAAAACTCTATAGGTAATTTTATATAAGAAGATACCTATATACAAGGTTTCCAATTCTTCGTTAGCAACATGTAACGTTCAATTGTTTATTATTGTTATTCGTGGCCTACTATTAAACTATGCATTTAATTTCAGAAAATTGTCATTTATTTGGGTGATTCTGAGAAAAAGTACATACTGTTATATATTTTTCAAAAAGTAAAAAGAAGACAAATTTTATAGTCTATAAATATACAGGGTGTTGCATTTAAAAAATAACGTATGGTACGATAACTTTTTGACGTTACCCTGTAAAAACCCGTTTAAAATAGAGTTTTCATATTTTCGATAAGTTATCTGATAGTTGAGATACGAGGAGTGCCTGAAAATGCAACATTTTCAATTTAGCCCTGTATCTTAAAATCTAAAAGGGCTATGATAATAATTTTGTTAACGGCATCTAAAGCACCCAAAATTGGACACTCTGCACACACGTTGTTGTCGCTGTTATGTCAGAGTAAAGCTCATTTTTGTTTGAGTTATAGTAATAGTTAAGATAGTTAATGAAAGTTAAGTTTCTTTTTGAATGGATTTAACGTTAAGAACAGAACAGAATATGTTTTTCAAGTCGGCAAAAAAAACGATATAAATCGTTTTACAAATTTTTTTGAAGAACCACATGTGAAAACTATAAAAGAAGAGGTACTTTTGGCGTATTTCTTAAGTTAAGTAAGGAATTTAAACCATATACATTATTGTCTAAATATTCCATGCTCAAAAGTGTTATCAAAATCAAAAAAGGTACTGATATAAGCAGGGGCGTGAAATTTTAAGAAAGGGAAGCAATTTTTAGAAACTTAACTATTTGTAATGTAATTCGATTTTTCGGTCATTTTTTGCAAATTTGTCAATGACGTCATCATAAAAACGTCGATGCTCCGACATATTTTGGAGAAGTTTATTTTCAATGGACAACAACGATGTATGCGAAAGTCTCTCCTGCCCCGTTGAATTCCTCCCAAAATTTTTTATACGTTTAAGTGTTGAAAAATTGCGTTCTATTGATGAACTTGTAGCAGGTATTGTTAATACTAATTCACACAATTTCGACCCTTCGGTGTAGGCATCTTCCAGCTCCTTGCCTTTTAAAAATTGCATTAGTTCCTTATCGTTATTTTTTGCGCTAATGTCATCAGTTTCGTAAATCACTTTTAGTTCAGATCGCAGTAACACTCGGTCGAAGAACTGGCCATAATGAAGAAGAAGAGATTTAAGGAGAGCTCCAGGAATTTAAAATCATTTAAACCGTTAAATCTATAGTTTATTTGTTGCTGAATTTGATCGATTATTTCATAAAAGAGGCGTCTGTATGATCTTTGAACATCTCCCACCTTGTCTGTTCGAAGACGCTTGGCTTGTGACTTTACATTTAACGTCATCGTTTTCTCCCAAAATAAGTCAAAGTCATCTCTTTTTTGGCTTTACATGGGCTTAAAATCATCCACTTTTTTTAGGCAGAAAGCAATATCTTTGTTTTAGTTTGTAATATATTAAAAATATTGTCCGAGAATGGAAATATTTTTGAAAATATTTTCAACAAATAATTAAAATTAAAATCTCGTTTTAAACAGTCCAAAAACACCCTCGAACTATTTATTGCTTCTGAGTTCCACGTTTCATTATTTTCTATTATATTCTCAAATAGTTCAATCAGTGATTCACGATTTTCAGATACTGTTAACACAAGTCTTCCATTATAGTTCCACCTAGTAGGAGCTACTTTGGGCAATGGTTTGTGGATAATGGAGTCCAAAGCTTGTGTACGTTTTGTTGACTTGGAAAAAAACAGTCATGCCACTTAAAGTAACGAAAAATACTTTACACTCTTTAATGTGATTGATGGACTGGGATAAAACTAAATTTAATTTATGAGCAAAACAATGGACAAACACAGCTCTTGGGAAGGTTTCTCGAACTTTAGCTTGCAGACCCCCTAATTGTTCTGCCATCACTGCAGCTCCATTATAGCTTTGAGCAACTAATTTTTTTTCCATTAATTTCTTTAGTAACGTTATAAACTACGGTATATAATGAATCTGCTGTACGATTTTCGGACACATTCTTAAAACCTAAAAATCACTCCTGAATACTTCGTCTGTTTGAACGTAGCTTATTACTATAGATAATTGGCTAAAATTAGTGATATCAGTTGTTTCGTCCAGAACAATAGCAATGAACCGCACCTCGCCAATCTTCTGCTTAATTCTTTTTAGAGTAGTTGTTGCAACAGCGGTAATTAAATCATTCTAGATTCGATTCGACGTTCCGCGAAAAAGGCTAGACTGCTCTAAATGATTTTTTAAGCAATCATCATATTTAGCCATTATAAACTAAGTAAATCTTGAAAATTTCCTCTATTTGAAGAAACCCTTGTTTCATCATGACCTCTAAATCCCAATTCGTGCTGTCCGAGAAAACAAACAACATCGATAAGTCTTCTTAATATTTGACTATCTTTATCGACTAGTTCATTGTGTTGGCGGTGACTAATTTCCAACTGTTTATTAAGGGCGTGTTCAATTTTGGTTTTGCCGAAGACTTTTTCTTTTATGACGGCCTGCAAATGCGCTTTGGACATAATGTGTCTTTTTACAGCTTTATGGAAATTGTTCAGAAAACCAGTTTTATTCCAGAGACCTTTTTCATTTTCAAAAAGTAAACATGGCCAACAAAATAATTTACTTATATTTTCACACCCTGTTAGCCATTTAAATTTCGTATTGTTTTTCCGGATAAAAATGTCTAATACAGTTTTTCATTTTTGGGGTTAAATTTTTCATAGGCGGTTTTGCCTTTCTTTTGGAAATTATTTGAAGCTTATCAGCGAAGTTTAATGTTGAAAATCCCTTTGTTATTAAGACACACACCACACATTCACACAAACTCTTCTTACTAAATTCTCCAACATTTTCAACGTTATTGCCGACAGCCAAAGTTGACGGTATTTACGTATCCACGCCCGTATTATTGTCTTCCATATCGCACCATGCACGACGCGATGTACGTATCACACAACACATGGATAGCCGTTCAAACAAGAACCTACTCCAATGATAGCTTCCGCCCCCACTTAAAGCACGCGACTGAAATGCAAAAATTGCAAACAGCTGGTGGAAAACCTCTAGCTCGATTCACTGAAAATCAAGCATACTCTTGGCTGCAGAGAACCTAGCGGCCCGCATAAGTTCTATTCCGTTTTCTATTGTCGCTCGGTCGGAGTCAAGGCCGCATTTATTATGGGCTTGATAATTAAGATAATATTTTAGCATTTTTAATATAAACTAAACTAATGGTTCCCTATTTCAAAAATTACATTTTAGAAGATGTTTTGTAATTTTTTTTGGGGAAGCACTGCTTTCCTTGATTCCATGGACTGCACACCTCTGGATATAAGGCAATTTTATAAGCTGATCGCATTTATAAAAATCTATAAATTTCTTTTACCCATCAGAACTTCCCTCGTTATGAATATTTCCTTTTATTAGGAATAGTGAAGTGTGAACCAATTTAGTTCAGTAGATAGTTATTTAGGAACACATATATACTGCCTTTTCAAACATTTTTATTGGACGCCATTTTGTTCCAATATATTAGATCCCTACCAATATTTTACCAGTTTCTACCTAAGCTACACTTGATTTTTAGGCATAATTTAAAAGAAAATCAATAAGTAGTTCTTACATTGACACAGACCGCGATTTTGTCACGTCATGCTGAATTCGTACTTGTTTATTCTTATATAATATTTAGTTTTTCTCCGACATTTACAGTCAATGGGTTAAGAACATTTTATTTGGCCGCCATCTTCTTTCGCAATCTTGAATTCATAACACAAATTTACCATTTTGTCTCTATATCATACTTAATGCTTGCACAAAATTTGAAATTAATCTAGTAAGTATTTTTTTCAGACTGATTATTTAAATATTTTATTAGGACTCTATTTTTTTGCAGTTGATATTCATATCAAAATTCAAAAAAAGTTCATTCTTATGTAACACCTGATACTTGTGCAAATTTTAGGTAAAATGGATGAGTTTTTTAGTAATAATTTTTTAACTTTCACAGGCCCCCATCTTATTCCGGCATATTGGATTTTTACCAAAATATTATCAGGTCATTCCCATAAATTTTGAAGTTAATCTGACGAGCAGTTTTTAAGGTACACCGCAAACTGACGTAAAGCAATCTTAAACCTGAAAAGGTGACTTTTTCAGATTACAAAATTTTATTTGGCCGCTATTTTGATCGTCATCTTGAAGTACTATAATTTTACTAGCTCATCCCTACACCATAGTTAGTTATAGCACACAATTTGATATCAGTTAATTAAGTAGTTTTTTCAGTCAGAATTTCTAAATATTATATTATAATTTGAGATAAATTGGATAATTAGTTTTTTAACGTTCCACTAGGCCGCCATCTTGTTGCGACATATTGGATTTTTACCAAAATATTACCAGGTTATCTCCATATGAGCCTTAATTTTTGACTAAAATTTGAAGTCAATCTAATGAGTAGTTTTTAATCTCTGCCGTGAACCGACAGACAGACAGACAAACCGACAGATGGACCGACCGAATTGATAAAACATATTTTTTAGCATCTAAAACCTGAGAGGGTGATTTTTGAAATTACAAAAATTTTATTTGGCGGTCATCTTAAATTACTCCCACAGTTTTATTAATTCTTCTCTATACTACAATTAGTTATGTCACACAATTTGAAATCAATTCATTAAGTAGTTTTTTGTATTCGTATAGAAATTTTAGCAGTTGATTACTACATAATACTTGAGTTTTGTCCAGATTGGATAATTAGTTTTTTTAGTAATAATTTTTTAACATTTCACTAGCCCGCCATGTTGTTCCGCCATATTGGATTTTTACCAAAATATTATATTACCAAGGCATCTCCATATGAGACTTAGTTTTTGACCACAATTTGAAGTCAATCTGATGAGCAGTTTTTAAGCTGTGCGCGAAGTAACAGACAGACAAACCGACGGAATCGATAAAACTTATTTTTTGACATCTAGGGACGCTAAAACGTGAAGGTATGTAGAACCTGAGATTGTGATTTTTTCAGATTACAAAAATGTTATTTGGACATCATTTTGTTCCGCCATTTCATTTCACATAATACTTGAAATATGTGCAAAATTTGAGATAAATTGGATAAGCACTTTCTTAGTAATATTTTTTTTAACATTTCACTAGGCTACCATTTTGTTTTTCCATATTGGATTTTTACCAAAATGTTACCAGGTCATCCTCATATGACCATAAATTTTTTAATAACATTTGAAGTCAATCGGATAAGTAGTTTTTTATCTATACGGTACAGACCGACCGACAGACAGACCGACGGAATCGAAAAAACATGTTTTTCGTCATCTAGAGACCCTGAAACGGGAAACCATCTCGGAGCGTGATTTTTTTACAATTAAGTAAAAAGGCATTTAAATCAAAAAACCAAAAATTTTCCAAAAGAAGAAATATCGACATATTTATTAATGAGGCACATAATGAAATATACCATTTGATAAAAGTTATTAGTATTTTTGAATTTGCCGGTGCCTGCGGAAAAAAACTCACAAATTATGCATAAATGGAATCGTAGATAAGGGCAATTTAATTATCGTAAAAATTCGACAATCAACAAATTATTACTCCAGATTTTTCGTGATATCGGAGAAATTAGTAATAGGGCAAATTTACAGTTGTATAGAAAATACAAAGATTTCCCAAATTACAATAGGTGAAAATGTACTGTATAATGTGTTGGAATGGTTTTGGAAAAATACCCTCCAAAATTACCGCTTATTTAATAGTTTTCGACGCTCGTCAGCAATTTTTCTGGCCAATTCGGGAGAAGGGATCACCGAGATAAAGGGCTTAGGAGACTGAAAATCAACTGCAGTAGCCGAGAGTTACGATCACAGCCCTGAAAAAACTGATGAAATACCAAGTTCCTCAAATTCTAAGTTCCTCCCATCTCATTCCCTCACGCTCACTGGATCATTAACTGTCGTCTATTCCCTCAGAAAGTCAGTAGCAATCTGCTATAAGTTAGCAACATGCTAAAAATTACAATTTTAATATTATATTATTAACAATAGACATTATAAATTTTCGTTTATAATGTGTGAAAGTCCATATAAAAAATATTGTTTCTAACACGCGCGCAAAGTCTCTTTTCCGTCCTTAAAGCTTATTCGAACTCTGTTTCCCATCGTTCATCTAACTGCTTTTATGCGCGGGAAAGTATCACTTTGCGCACTTTAGGAAAATAACTATTTTATTTGTCATAAAAACTTTACATTTTTGACACATCTTTAGTCTTTTTTAATTGGTTAGTTCGTGATGCAATGATTATAATCCAAAGAACTTGAAATAACTGATATAATAAAGTCTTAACCGACATTCCTTTGATAAAAAAATTAAAATCCCCGAGAACAATAACCTAATATACTCGCATCTAAGTAACAGCTGTACGCATTTCTGTATTATTTAACCTTTTTCCTGACCACATCTTAGCTTCACACCAGTGGCACAACACAACATAGATTTTTTTTCTAATTCGGCATCTTGTATACTTTAGACCAATTTAATTGGACACTACCTCAGCTTACGAAAACGTAAGGGCGCACTTATTTTAAAGTTATGGATCATAAAAGTTTGAGAAATAGTGAAAAGTGTAAGCGATGTTTCTTAAAGGGTTTAAAAGAGTAAAAAAAATCATATTTTGATTACGCAAAACCGATAATAGTCAAACTGAAAACAGAAATAGGTGGGGTAAGTGTTCTAACATTGAAAAATCATGGAAGTCATTGATGTAGATACTTAATCTTTCTCGACTATACACATATTTAAAATAAAATTGAGGTGATATTCCAAAAAACGGCAAAACTTCTGTTATTTAATTTTTAGTATCAAAACCATGTTCGTCTCCCAAGTGGCACAAATTAGCTGATGAGCTTTTTTGCCTAATAGTTATCCATAAAAAACACATAAAAACCAGCGATTTGTCAAATTTTGGCAAATGATTCTTGGTTTGATTTCTAGCCATGAAAGTTCGCTGCAAATTAAAATTTTTGGCTCCAAAAGTAGCAGTTTTTAATGTAGATAGGCTATAGCATAATTACTTGGCCAAAAAATATCTTTTAAAGGGTAATTAAACCTCCAACTTTTTTTTTGTAATATTGGACGGCCAAAAAGTAGAAATATCCGTCAATTTTGTTGCCACAATATAACCAGATATATTCTAGTAAGTATTGATGTTAAATTATAGTAAGCATAGCTGTTTAAAATGCCAGAATATCGCATTTTTAATCAATAGAAATCGAGGTCAGAATATAATCAATAAGTAGGCATTTTTCCCAAATGCCAACCAAACATATTTTAGCAAGTATTTAAGTTTAACTATAGTAATAATAGGTATAAGAATGCCATATTATGACATTTTAAGACAACAAAAATTGAGAGGAAAAAATATGGTTTTTATTATCATATTTTTGTTTCAAAATTAAACTAAAATTGGGTAGTTTTATTTGGCTCATTTTTGGTTTAATATTGCCAAAAAATGCCACATTTTCAAATTTACGTTTATAACCTATAAAACTATACTCAACCAAACTGAAGATTTATTTAGAAAAACGAAATATAAGTTATTTACCATACAACAAGTCTAATAAAAAGATTGAATATTTCACCACATATTATAGAAAAACCCCGACTTGGGGTAATCGTCATTTAATTTTGTTACGCTGGCAAACCAAGTGGGCATTTTTATTGCCAAAATCTTAATAAACGTTGCTACATTTGAAAATTATTCCCATTTGATAAATATTTGCTTACAAGGTGGCCAATTTCAAGGAATATTTGCTTAAAGAATCGCCCAAAGCTTTTTATGATCCGCCATGATTGAAATTAAAATTAAGCTAATTTCCTAGCAGCCATTACTTGACCACTTTAAACAAACATATTCTTTCTACCAATAAAAACGTATTTCCATGCATGTTTTTTTATGTTAGGGACTCTTTAATGAATTTTCTTAGCAAATTATATCTAAAAAAAAAAATGTAGAAAACGAAATGTTTAGTTTCAAGAAGGGGCGCGTGTTTTACATGCCTATCTTAGATTATTTTAACAGTAAAAGTTCCTACGCAAGTGTTTTGTCCCCACACACCGTCAAATGAATATTTTACACAATAAGTCATAGTGTACGTATTTCTACGAAACAATGATTTGTTATGTTTGCATTTTCTCTTGGCTCATAAATTCTTACACTAATTAGCTCTGTTAATACTATTTCTACATAATTTGAAACAATTGATGATATAAATGAAGAAAAGACAAAAAATGAGAAATTATTTAGGTAAATTTCGGCTAAAAAACAAGTCAGAATTCAGCTAAAAAAGCTCGATTTTAAAGTCAAAAAGTAGCTAATAAACCCAACCATAAAATCAAAAGAGTGGGTCGTATAATTGCCAGTTGGCCATATTTATACCATTATGGCCAAATTATTATTCCCCACTTTAGCCATATTTCCATCTTTATTCTGTAATAGAACTGTTATTTTGGCTAGCAATTTTAGCTAATTAGCCAGAGATATTAGGAAATATCACAGCATTTTAGCCCCTATATGATTATATGTGCTACTTGGGCTGGTATCCAGGGTAGACCAAAAAGGAGGAGGAACTTTGGCAGGTTTCTTGTTCACAGGTCGGTAAAAGGTAAAACATGTATTATGTTATACAGGAGAAATGATAACTTTAAACTCCCTAAAATTTTTATATACGAGTTTCATCGTTCTATGTTAGTTTAAGTGTCGTAATTTATTAAAAAAAATATATATTTTTAGACAGCTGTCATAGTAATTAATCAAATCGTATACAGCCGAAACATTAAAACTTAGACAATATCGGGACTTTATAATAAAATCATAGCCTTACGAAAAATGGTTAAAATTGGTTTTATCCTATAATCAATATTATCTTATAAGTGTCAGGGCTTGAGCCCCCCAAAAGTCGATGTCAAGTTGCGCCACTGCTTCATACTGTGAAGATATTTTCTGAATCAACACTGGTCATTCAGGATTCCTGTCACAAATAGCAGTTCTTGACATTATTTAAAAATGCGCAATAAAAATTGTTTCGGTACACATTACTGATGGAATAAAATTTACAAGAATATTGCTTAAAGAATGCCCCATAACAATTGTTTACATGGTACCTTCTTCATATGGAATAATATTTTACACGAGCATTGTAAGTAGGTACACCTTTTAAAAGAATACCTAGTATCTAACCTTAATTACTTAGTTAATATTGTCTAATGGTTTTCAAGTTCAATATAAATTTATTTGTACATTTAAAACGGGGAAACTTCTTCAAACGCTGCATTTTTTCTATATTCTGGTGGATTGTAACACGGCCAAGGCACTTCGACCCCTCATGGCCTCAAGGGGTTATTTCGCCATCAAGGCTGAACTATATTTTAGAAAAAAATCACATTACTGTTAAATTTATTTATATTTACCTTAACCGCAAAGTATTGCCATTATTTTTATCAAAGAAAATGTTAATTTCTTTAAACTTAGTTGGCAAAGTGAGATTATAAGATTCCTTCACTTAATCTGCCAACAGATTGTTTAATGTTGGACCTCCCTTATTTGGTTTATTTAAATATAATCACACTAAGAAAATCCTCGGATATATAAAACTATTAGTTATATTATAGATATACAAATAAATATACTTTATAATTAAATCATATATATTTTAGGAAACATTGTCCATTGCAATTATATTGATGCATATATTCATATATCATCACTTCTCAAGATTTTCAATTTACTTTAATTTGAATTTTCCAATAAAAAAATGTTGGTTATAATAAAAATAATCGACGTTACAACTCAATGACTGCAATCTATTTTTTTTCTGGCCGGCATAAATGAGGCAGATGTAATATTTAGGTTATTAACATATATTATTACTTTAAATTTTATTATTTAAGTGGTGAGTTTCCCAAACTATTGAAACTGGTTCCTCTACAGTGGCGGCTCGTGGATTTAAGAACGAGTGAAGCGCAGCGTAGCCAGGTCCACAGCGTAGCAGGCGAAAATTTTTGGGGGTGTCACGCCCAAAACGGCTATTTTTCCTTTTTATGATGTTAATAATTCATAGCTTTGGAGCGTTTTTTAATACTTAGTGGAGATAATATGAATTAATAAGATTTTAAATATGCTTTTCTGTTCTTAAAAACAGTTATTTACCTATATCTTAAAGCTAATTTCGATTAGATTCGATCAATGCAAAACTGCTTCCGTCTCTATTTGGCTTACGGATATTCACCATTGCGTTGCCATAGCAACTGCCGTAAACAAATCTAAGCGCGAAAGCCGGCGTGTCTGGGGAGTCTGATGCGGAATTTGTTATTACTGCTGATTGTGATTCCTCAACCGGTCGCTCTTATAAAAAGGTCTTCAGCCCGCTACGTTTTTAAGTCATTATTATTTTTTGAGTATATAAAGCACTAGTTTTGACAGAAAATAATCTATAATTAGGTAAATAATGTGAATTTATATAAAACATACTACATTTTTATTTTAAAAATGTACAATATAAAATGCTTAATATTTTAATTTTTAAGTAAATTGATTGGAAAGCTTCACCTGCGTCCCCTGGCCAACCGCTACTGTTCCTGTATTAAAAAAATGAGATAATAAATATAATATTCCAGTATGCCATTTTTTAAATTTTGTTTTTGTTTGTTATTAATTTATTTTTATTTTAATAATTATATTATTTTTTATTTTTTGTGTTTTTATTTACATAATCTATAAAAAAGTCAATTATGACATTTATTATTTCATTCTCATAAAATCAACTATTCAAATATATAATTCTTTTATTTATTATTTTGCTTTTGTTGGTGCGCGTTGGTATTTTTTGGCCTACATTCTCTACTTTCACAATACATATTTATTCGTTCATTATTTAGCAAAGTACGAGCTAATAAATGTTGGTATATTAATATAACTATAAGTACATCATAATCTGGCAGACGTTCGAACTACAATAATTTACTTTATACAGAAAAGAAACGGAGACATACACTGTGGTCCAAATTAAATTGGAACCTTTTTTAGGTTTTATTATTTTTCTAATTTTTTGAACGATTTTTAAGATTTTTTGATGTTTTAGTTGAATCATTTCTGAGTTAACTCTGATTTCTTCACTTATTTCTTTGTACAGGGTGTGCAAAAAATGGAATTTGTCTTGCAAAAATCAGGTGATTCCAATATTTCTACGATTATGTTAAAATGGTTCATTGGTTTTCGGATAATGATCAGCAACTTGAAGATTTTTACTGAATTCTAAATCTCTAAGTTTGTATTTGCTGAATTAAGTAGGTGTTCTGAAATTTTAAAAATCTCAAAAAGAAGAGCAAACAAACAGGAATTATGAAATAATAATACATTTTTTATTTATTAGACTCGAGAAATTGAACTTTAAATTATTTAATTATGAAAAGTAAATAACATCAAACCACCTTTTCAGAAGGTTTTCGTTTTAAATCATTCTTTATTAATTTTTTTATATTATTCTTTATCATTTATTATTCTTTTTACTGAATTTCTACTAATTCTCGTTGTTTGAGATATTGCGTGATGTCTTTTTAAGCATTAACATATTGAACTGTGTGGTATAAAAGTCTAACAAAAAAATCAAGGGAGCATTGATTAAATTTCAAACAAAAGAAAACAGATTGATAGCGAATGTTGACAGTTTCTTCGAGATTTTGAAATATTATTCTTGTTATCTTTATAAGTTGTAATAATTTCCGTTCTTAGTTTAGAAGATAAATTGTTGATAAAGTCCCATAGAGAAACATTTAATTACAGAGCTAAAAAGTTAGTGACTATGTTTCCACGAAAAAATTGGAAGCTTAGTACAATTAGTTAATTTTTAAAGCATTTGCGCTTATCTAATGGTTCTGTGCGGGTAAAGCCTGGACGTGGCAGGAAAAGATCCACCAGAAGCCTTGCCAACATTGAACAAGTGAGAAACATTATTCAAAATGCCCCAGCTTATGTTTCGGTGAGTTCTCGAAAAATATATAAAACAACGAGAATTAGTAGAAATTCAGTAGGAAGGATAATAAAGAATGACTTAAAATCAAACCGTTTTAAAAAGATTTATTGTCAAAAGTTAACGGCTGACGTAAAGCAAAAACGTGTTGAAAGATATGAACTTTTACTACAAAGAATCAGATGCCGGCGAGATATCGCATTTTTCGGAATCGGTGATGGTTTCCGTTGGAGTTTCCATGAAGAGAAAAACCAGCATCATTTTTGTAGATGAGAACGCAACCTCTGGAGTTACCAACGTTAACTATACATTCCAACAAGACGGTGCACCTGCACGTACCTCCAACAGTACTATTAGATATTTACGAGAGAACTGCCCAGATTTTATAGAACCTCAGTCTTGGCCCCCAAACAGTCCGGATCTTAATCCAATGAATACAGTATGGAGTGTTCTGGAAAGAATAGTTTGCGAAGATGTGGGGTTAACACTGTTCAGGAATTAAAAGAAAGAATAATAATGTGCTGGCAAAATCTTAACCAAGAAATATTAACAAATTTTATCGGATTAGGGCACCGAACGCTACAAGCTGTTATTCAAGGTGGTCATATTCACCATCAGTCTTTATAAATTGTTGATGTTATCTACTGTTTATAATAAAATAATTTAAAGTTCATTTTTCTCGAGTTTAATAAAAAAATGTATTATTATTTTATATTCCTTGTCTTTTGCTCGTTTTTTTTGTACATTTTTGAAATTTCAGAACACGCCAATCTTGATTTTAAGTAGTTTAATATACTTCAGCAAAATACAAGCTTATAGGTTTTATAGCCGATTAAATAACTCTCGCATGCGACTTAAACTAAAAAATTAACTATTAAAAATTTAATTCAATTAAAATCTTCAAGTTGCTGGTCATCATCCGAAATCCAATAAACCATTTTAACATGGAATCGTAGAAATATTGGAATCACCTGTTTTTTGTAACGACTTTAAAATCAACGTTTTAGAAAAATAAACCGAGATTTTACAAGTAACTCAGAAATAATTTAACTAAAACATATCTAAAAAATAAGAAAAATAATAATGTTCAAAAAAGGTTCCAATTTAATTTGGACCACAGTGTATAATAATAACCACAGCTGATAGAGAAAGAAAACTGAACAGCATGGATGCAGCAATTTAATTTGGACCACAGTGTATAATAATAACCACAGCTGATAGAGAAAGAAAACTGAACAGCATGGAAAAAGTCCCTTATTGGTGAATATTACTACATACTTTGGGTTCAATTATTGACAAAAAATGCTGGTTGGGATTTTGTTACTTTAGTCTTTTGAAAAACATTTTCAGCAAAGTACGATTAATGGAGTTTATTGACATTGTATCTGTGAAGTTTCAATTTTTTTGTGTCAATTTGGCTAGACTATTAATTAAAAAAAAGGTAATTGTTACGCCTTTCTTCCTAGTTCCAAATAACGCAATCTGGATATTTTTCATCTCGCCGGGTCCACAACGAGATTTCCTGCGGTTTTACGCGCCAATCTCTCTCGACAAAACAATTTTTCACGGACGGATGCCCTCAGACGCTCTTCGGGTGTCCGATGTGTCACCGTAAATGACTCGTGTGTGCGCCGCCGACAGCGTCGTTTAAATTCTTTAAGAACGCATCATTTAACGCCAATTGTCGCGATCGCGAGAGACGCGACACCCTTTGGCCGGAACCGGAAAAATGCGGAAAAGTTCCTGTGGGATGTAGTCCGCCAGGTCAAGCAAATCCTTTAACGACATTAAAACCGATTTTATACATCGAATAGACAGTCCAGCAGGTACGAATAAATTAATCACATCAATTTCTAGCGTCGCCTTTTAATTACAACCCACGCAACAATATTTGTCTGGATGTTCCTGATACAAAGATTATTTTTGAAGAAACAAATATGATTGCAGGGTAGTAGCGTAAGACATGGCTATAAACAAATTGAATCAGCCAGTGGGATGCAGCGCGTCGCTGGCTGGCAACTCTGAGCATTGAGCTAGATAGAAATCTCTCGATGGATTCCAACTATATGGAATACAATACAAAAATTAGACCCATTTAGGGGTATTTTATTTGAAATTGAATAGATCATCTATTCGAAATACTATATTCTTATAAACCAGCTGTTTTCTGTAGGGTCAACTAATAGCTTATTGCATAGTTTTTTTTCAAATTTATTCTGATGTTATACATGGCTGCTCAAGGCATCTTCTAAACTTATCCATAAAGAAAAAGTTACACTAATAATCTATACATATTACAAAAGAGAAATCCACTGACTGACTGATCAACATACCTTAAGATCGTTAAAGATAATTGATTCAAATTTGTCGTGAATCTTTTGTTTGTGAAGTAGATGAGAGATTATAAAGGATTTTTTAAAACTCGTACCTAGGGGGTGAAATATGTTTTGACTTTCTTTACAATGTTCCTTCAACCAAGTAAATTTTTAAAACAGAATATTCAAAAATATTCGACATTTTTTTATAGAAGCTGTACTGTTTGGTTCCATGTTTCCCTAATGGCTCATATTCGGAATTATTTTTCTTCTGCATGTCCAATCCTCCAATGTTGCTAAGTGCTTAGGTTTTATCGGCATATTTTTGTTTAACTAAGCAACTCTTACTACAAAAATCTTCGAATTGTGGCTATATATTTTTTTCAGGCTTTCTTTTTTTGATTTTGTGTTGGGACTTTGACTATTTCACTGAAGTGTTATATACCTGCAAAATTCCAGGACAACGAGTGGTTTTCTATTGGCAAAATGTAGTTTGGTTATTTATAACACTTTAGCTAGTAATGACACTTAATAAAGGTTTTAATAGAAGTATATTGTATTAAAACTATAAGACACACGTTAGTTTTTTTATTATTTCCCTCGTAAGAGAGTAGCAAGTTTTGTAATCGTGAAAAAATTACCTTCCCAGATGTTTGTATATATTTACGTTTCAGAGCCTGACATATTCTCCTATTTCGGCTAGTCTGGTGCTCTGTCGATCTGCCTATAAGCCGCATAGCTCAAATACTACCTAGCCAATCGACTTTAAATTTTGAACAAAAATCAAAGGAAATATGGGGATGGCATGGTTACATATTGAGAAAAATCCAGTATGGAGTAACAGAATGGCTGCCAAATGTAAGTTTTAAAAATTCAGGAAATTCATCTTCACCTTCAGTAGTAGTAGTAGATGGGGGGACAAGCCCAGCGACTAGGCTGAAAGGCCCTTTTCGCTAACCCCGGGTGATGCACTTTTTTATTCAGACAATATATAGTGAAGGGCGCCTTGGCTACACCTGAGTGGTGATCAAACCTTGGCTGCAGTGAAGGGCGCGCGGAAAGTAAAGGGAATCAGAATCGCCCTTCGAGGATGGGGGAAAGAATTTTTACGTCTGGGGAATGTCAGCCAGACGGGCCCTACAGTTTATCGAGGAGTCCGAACCTCGGCCATCCACTCCACCTAAGAGGGTATCTGATGGCGGAGAGTGTGAATTTACTCCCAAACTTCCACGGGAACATCCGGTTCCCCCCGGCCTGGTTACCGGCGTGAATTGCAGCGTGGAAAGTGAAATTCATTTTACACTCTTCCCTGTTGGATTTTTAACCACTAATATTGGCTGCAGACTTGAAAAGTCGTGCAGGATTCAAACCCAGGCATCCAGACCAACTCCTGTGTAAACCCAAAGCTTTACGCTCTGGGCCACCGGCTAGGTTTAGCTTCACCTTCAACTTTCCTCATAAATTCATTCATATAGTTTCATAATCTATCTAGTTATTAATTCTTTCTATATAAAATAGTATTGCTTTACGGTTTGCTTACAAAATTCATTGTTTTAGGTATATATAGTTAAGCTAAATATTGAATTATATCAACAAAATTAGGCTACTGACAAATAATACGTTGGCATTTTTAAACAATTTATATTTATATTATATATATATATATATATATATATATATATATATATATATATATATATAAGGGTCAATTAATAAACAATCCTACTAGACTCTCGTCTACCTCTGCCTCACTTATTGACCTTTTTCTGATATATGAAAAAATATAGAGACTTAAAAAATATCAATACTATACAATTCCAGGCCGAGTTACAGTCGATTCCTTGGAGAAATATATATGACGTTAATGATATCAACAGGAAAATTGATTTTATAAAAAATAATATATATAATAAATACTTTATCAGATCTTCATGCTCCTATAAGAAAGGCTAGGTTTACAAAAAATAATTATATGTGGATAACCCAAAATATAAAAAAATTAATAAAACTTAGAAATACGGCTTTAAGCAAATTTAAAAAGACCAAAACTGTCGCTCTTTGGGAATATTATAAATCTCTGCGCAACTTGACGACTCACACTATACGAAATGAAAAAAAAAGCATTTTTTTGAATCCAGGTTTAGACAGTCCGTAAATATTTGGCAAGAGTTGAAGAAATGCAGTGTAGGCGTTGCGAGCAGTAAAGTGGAAATCCCTGAGCATTTAAAAAATCCAGAATTAATAAACAACTTCTTTAAGTCATCTGTACCCCAAACTCAGGGTAGCAGTACAGAGCTTATTAATTTTTATAGGAGTAATGTCAAAGACAACGTACAAAAAGTTTATTTTAAAACGGTGACAGAGATAAACGTTTGGCATACAATATCTAAAATAAAATCAAAAGCTAAAGAACATGATGGTTTTAATATTGATATGATATAGTGCTGCCCTTTCCTACTTACATTTTTAGCACATATCATAAATTACTGCATTTTAAATTCTGTATATCCAAATTGCTGGAAAAAACCTCTAGCGGCCTCTCCCAAAGACCAACAACCCGGAGGAACTTAAAGATTTACGCCCGATAAGTATTTTGCCACGTTTATCAAAAATATTAGAAAAAATAATTAATAAACAACTTGAGGAGCATGTCGCATGGAGCAATCGGGCTTTAGAAGGAATCACGAGTGTTCCACGGCTCTATTAAACGTTAGTGGTGATATAATTCGTGCAACTGATTCTGGACAAATAACGATATTGGCACTTTTACACTTCTCGAAAGCGTTCGATACTTTAGATCGCTTATTATTGTTGGCTATACTCCATTATATTGGTCTAAGTGAAAGTGCTGTAAATTTTTTTTTTAAGTTTTTCTCAAGATCGAAAAGAGTGTGTAATTCTTGATGGGGAATTATCCACTGAACTAGTCGTTGATACTGGCGTACCGGAGGGATTCATTATCAGTCCTCTGCTATATTCTGTATATACTTCAAATCTGCCGAACGCTATTAAAAAATGCAAATCCCAGTATTATGCAGACGACACACAAAGATATTTCTCTTTTAAATAACAGGACATCGTTGAGGGCTGTCAAGCTCTTAATACCGATCTCAAAGAACTTCAAAAATCTTCACTGGATCATTCCTTACATCTTAATCCAAAAAAATGTTGTATTATGATTTTTGGTAAGAGGAATGATATGGATAGCGTTAGGGAGTTAGTTAATATAAAAATCGGAGACTCTACCCTACCGGTTAAAATGTGCGGAATCTGGGCGTTATACTCGATAAAGATCTTAGATTTGACAACCATGTCTCTCAATGTATTCAACGAGCTTACGTTAGATTAAAGCTTCTATACGGTAATCGCCACGAATTATCAAAAAAACTTAAAATAATGCTTTGTGACTCTCTCGTGCTCTCCATATTTAACCATGGTGATGTGGATTATGGAAATAGTCTAAAAGCTAATCTGAAGCAGAGAAGAAGGGGGGTATTGAAAAAATTACCTACCCAGATCTTTAAAGTTATTCGGTCGGTCAGTCTATCTGCCAATCTGTCTACCGATGTGTAGGCCTGTTCGCGGCATGTCTAGAAAACTACTTACTCGATTCATTTCATTTATTTTTCATTATTACAAATACATGTTATTTACATTTACAATAATTATGCCAATAAATTTATTACTATAGTATTATTATACAAAATGTAAATTAATCTATGCTTAATAAAAGGAGCACCTAAATTTTAACAATTTGTATTGTGCTCCATAAGTAGTTTATATATTTTTCAACTTAATATAACACAACCAATGGCATGTAAGTGACACAATATAAAAAAAATTGTCCCTAATCTGTGAGGACCGAGCGAAAGCACTGGTCTGAGCCAAAAACAACCAACATTCTGAAATGGTTACTGAGTTTAACTTTTATTTATTTAAAAAAAAAGAGTTATTAGCTGAAATATATTCTTTTGCGTCCGATTTAAATTTATGAAATTTCTTTATATTTCTTATGTTTTTAGGCAATTTATTAAAATATTTAGAGCCATTTCTTTAATTTATTCCGGGTATTATACATATGAGATATTTTTCCATCCACTATATCATAATTTTTACACACAAACACAATACAATTAAAAACTATTTTTTGGGTTTTTCCGCCTTAGAAAATTGAAAAAAATAAATAAAAAATAAAATATAGTTACCCTATAAATTGAATAGATAGTCTTGAGTTCTGGGTCCACTACGAAGGTACCCGAGGAACGACACTGAAAAATGCCTGCTTTCTGGACGTTTCGAGGGAAAGTCTACCCCCGTCTTCAGCAAACAATAATACAAATAAAATACTAAAAGCAGAATATGTCTTATGTTTCGTATCAGAAATATAACCAGAATGGCTAATCTCTGACAAAATGTCAGTGAATGTCAGTTTAAAGGTGTTATTTTTAATTGTTAGAGTAAGGTGCGAAATAGGTGTACCTAGAGTATGTTCATTTTAATTTATTGTATTTTGAGGTGTCCTTTTTCTACTTCAGTATTTATTTCAGTAGTATAAATTTAACCAAGTGTTATTAAAACTAACGGAACAAGATGCTACACAATTATCTTTATTTAATAATATTAAGGCACTTTCTTTTATTTTACGTTTTTTGGAACATGGTTCTTTTGCTAAAATACTAGAAGCATTCCAATTAATTTTATGATTGTTATCTAGTGCATGTTGGCAAATGTTTGATTTTTGAAATTCCCTATTTTTTATGTATGTTTGGTGTTCTTTAATTCTTTTGGCTAATGGCCTAGAGGTTTCACCTATGTAAAATTTATTGCATTGACACGGAATTTTATAAATAACATTTTTTGTATTTTCTTGTTCATTGCTAGGTTTTGTTTTTGTAAATTTACTTCTAAGTGTATTTTGTGTTTTAAAGATCGTTCTGATGTTAAAACGTTTACCTATTCGTTTTATTTTATCTGATAAATTAGGTATGTATGGTATAAAGAGGTTGGTAATTGGTCTATTTTGGATTTTTTTGTTTTTTGGATTCTCAAATTCATAAAAACATTTTTCAACGAAATCATTAGGATAATTATTTTGATTTAAAACATCTTTTATAAAATTTTTTTCTTTAATAAAATTTTGTTCTTTGCAAATTATTTTTGCTCTATCATATAGACTTTTTACAACTCCCTTTTTAACCATGATTGGATGATTTGAGTAAAAATTTAAGTATCTGTTTGTGTGTGTAGGTTTTCTGTATACTTTTGTTTCAAAACTGTGTATGTCTTTTTTGATATGTATGTCTAAAAATGGAAGTTGTTGGTCTGTTTCCTTTTCAATAGTAAATTTAATTGTTGGTTCTTTGGTGTTAATATGCTATAAAAAGTTATTTAAATGTTGATCGTCATGTTCATAGATACAAAAAATGTCATCAATGTATCTCCACCAAATAAGTGGTTTATGATCGTAATTTTGAATATAATTTAACTCAAAGTTTTCCATAAAAATATTACTTAGTAAAGGATAAAGGAAAAAAACGTCCAGAAAGCAGGCATTTTTCAGTGTCGTTCCTCGGGTACCTTCGTAGTGGACCCAGAACTCAAGACTATCTATTCAATTTATAGGGTAACAATATTTTATTTTTTATTTATTTTTTTCAATTTTCTAAGGCGGAAAAACCCAAAAAATAGTTTTAAACCATGAAACCGCCACTACAATTTCGTAATTATTTACAATTAAAAACATAAATCAGATTTAAATCAAAAAGTTTTGTTTCGTGGTATCGTTCCTTAACGGAATATCTAGGATGTTTTTTTGACAATATTTTTAAAATACTGTTTGAATGACTTTAATAGGGATTAAAACAGATTCTCCTTGCCCGCCAAAAAAAAATTAAACCGTAACTTAAAACAGATTCAACCAAAGACTTATAAACATTTATAAGCCGTTTTGTTTGCAAAATACCTCTTACTTAGTAGAAAATTGAAATGAGTGATCTTAACCTATTAGTTATAGTTTCTACATGGTAATTCCATCTTAGATTCTAATCGATTGTTAAACCTAAATATGTCGTGTATTCTGTAGAACTCACAGAGAGTTTGCATGGGCAGTTGTGTAGGTCTTGCTTAAGACATAGCTCAGAATAAATTTTTAATTCGTTACTAGGGTTTGTTCCGATGTTTGTAATAGTGAAAGACATACATTTTGGTTTCTAACGTTCAAAGATAGGAGGCTATAACTTAGCCAATTATACACTAAACTTAGACCCTTAGAAGTGGAACGCATTACCACATCCCAGTTTTTGCCTGAGAATATTAAAGCAGTGTCACCAGTATATGAAACTATTTTTCCGCCAATATCAAGATGAAGTATGTTATTAATGTAAATTAAGAACAAAATAGGTCCTAACACACTTCCCCTGAGGAACTCCTATTTTAGTTGTGAGAGAGCTACTTAGAGTGTCATTAACTTTGCTTTGTTGTTGGGATTACCCTAATACCTACTCTTTGACACCGCTCTAATAATACTTTATGGTCGACCGTGTCAAAAGCTTTAGCAAGGTCAAGAAACACCACGAATGATTTGCTGTCATTATTTAAACTGTTGCTAATGTTTTCTATTAAGCTGTGTATAGCCATTTCGGTATTTTTTGCAGCTATAAAACCATACTGGTTTTGACCGATTATTTTGTATTTATCTAAAAAGCTTATAAGTCTTTTTTTAAAGCACTTTTCAAAAATGTTTCCTACATTATTTATTAAAGATATCGGTCTGTAATTAGATGTTCCCTTTTTGCTCCTCCTTTATGTAGCGGTACAATTACGGTTTCTTTAAAATGACTGGGGACTATTCCAGTTGAAAAGATTTTTATTTATAATAGTGGAGTGAGTATATATTGCCGACATTTTTTTAATAAGATAGATGAAATTTCATCTAAACCTACATTATATTTATTTTTTAATGATTTTATTGTATTAGTTAGCTCTGTTTCATCCACTGGTTCAAGAAATAAAGAATTCGGATTGAGAGAATGATTAGTAGTATGCTCCGGAGACTTTGCAATTTGTCGAGCCATTTTTGAACCTACATTGCAAAAATAATCATTAAAGGCTTCTGTTAGTTGACAGTCATTTATTAGCTTCAAACTTTGGTCAAAAATTAAGGGTCATATGGGAATGACCTGGTAAGATTTTGGTAAAAGACCAATATTGTGAAACAAAATGGCGGTCTAGTGAAATGTTAAAAACATTATTATCCGATTTACATGAAATTTTGCACAAACATCAAATATTACGTAGAAATCAACTGGTAAAATCTTGGTATGAATCCAAGGTGGCGAGATAAAATGGCGGCTGAATAAAATCAACGTGGAAAAATTACTTAAGTATTTGAATGATTTTAAATTGTGTGCAAAGATTAGATTTATTATAGAGACAAACTGCTAAAACTGTGGTACGATTTCAAGATAGCGGAACAAAATGGAGGGCAGATAAAATGTTTGTAATTATCGTGAAAAAAATTACCCCACAAGGATTCACATATCTTCGCGTTTTAGCGTTTCTAGAGGCTAAAAACATGTTTTCTCAATTACGTCGGTCTGTCCGTCGATTTGTATGTCTGTCAGATCGCGACATAACTAAAAAACTCATTACACGATTGACCTCAAATCTTGGTCAAAAATTAAGGATCATATGGGGATGATTTGGCAGCATTTAGGTAAAAATCCAATATGGCCGAACAAAATGGCGGTTTAGAGAAATGTTAAAAAAATTATTACTAAACAACTAATTATTCAATTTACTTCAAATATTATACAGAAATCAAGTGTTAGGTGGTAGTAAGGTAGTAAAGAAGTAAAATACTAATATATTAATTAGAAAATTCCATAAAATAGTAATGATCTGGTAATATCTTGGCACGAATCCAAAATGGCGGCCTAATAAAATATTTAAAAATCAATCTGAAAAACTGCTTATTAGATTAAGTGTGATATAGAGATAAACTAGTAAAATTATGGTAGGAATTCAAAATGCCGGCAAGGTAAAACTTTTTATTCTAGTAACTTCAAATTTTGCACAAAAATTAAATTTGATATAAGAGTAAATTAGTAAGAATTTAACATGACGGAACAAAATGGCTGTCTTAAAAAAAATAGTTATTCAATTTATTTTAAATTTTATATTAAAAATCAAGTGGGGCATAAGTTGGAACTGGTAAAATATTGGTTGGAATTAAATATGGTGGAACAAAATAGGGCACACTAAATTAAAAAGCTAGTATATGTATATGAGTTCACATTTCACTATTCCTAATTAAAGGAAAGATTCTTAACGAGCGATATTCCGGGTAAAGATTTTTTTAAAATTTTATTCGTAACTGTTAATTCAACGGTATCTAAAATCGTGTTATCTATTACCAGTTGAAAGTTTTTGCGATGGTGCAAATAGTCCACGTCTCCCCATTATCTCGCCGGGGTGTAAGATGCCTCGTCGATTTCTAACAATGTAAAGCCAAAATAGTCTGTTCTATGTCCCGTTATAATTTCGTTAAATTTACAGTCCGATTCCTGCGGTTTTTCATGCAACTTTTAGGAATTATGTGCCGCGAACGGAGTTTAAGTTTGGGCTTGTTGTGTCGTACTTTCTGGGCTGAGTTATGAATATTACTTTTTCTGATTTTAACGGAACAAGGGAAGATAACTATAAAGTTATATTTATAATAGCGAGAAAAAGTAAATATACTAGTGTACAAGTTTATACAGGGATTGAGGTACGGCGAGGTACAGCTTGTTATGGGAAAGTTTCTAGGAAAGTTGTTTTTATTTGCAAAAAGGGAATTCATAAAAGATAAAGAGGTGCAAAGCTTTATATGTATTAAAGATTTAAGTAATTATAATATATAATATTATAATAAATCAACAGAAACATGAATATGTTCTTCAAAATCCTTAACAGCTCCGTAATAGTTTAAAATTGTTATAAGGCGTATGCTCAGTCGAATGTAAATGTTGTTTAAAATGCTACCACATCCATGCGCATTATATGACCATACTATATTTGCCTTCCTCCCCCCCCCGTTTAGACCTTTTCCCACTGTAAATAAAAAAACTTCACCTGAAGTTCAGATTGGTCATATGAGTTTAAGATGAGATCAAATGTAATTCCTATTTCCCATTTGTATTTCAGGGAGAAACAGATAAAATTCTGATTTGCCAAATGAATTTCAATTTGAATACATCGAATGAAATTCGGATATACATGCTGTATGAATATTGAAAGGGGCCAACCTTTTAATATGCATACAGCAAATTATATCGCAACTTAAAATTATAGGCACTTGAATATAGAATAGATCGTTGTGTTTTTATGAGCTTGTTGCATTATCTACTAATGTATCTATTTTATATGTAATGCGAATAACGTACTTCAATTCTTATGTTACCGTGTCTCAAAAGGTACCGGTCACTTCAAAGATCCTAACCTAACATTACCTCTCATCTGTGAATCTGTTTAACCGTTTGGATTACGGCTATGAATGAGATTTTTATATATATATATATATATATATATATATATATATATATATATATATATATATATATATCGGCTCCTATTATACCTACAACAAAGGTTAAATGGAGAAAGTTTTAGAGGAAACTTATTGCATTCGATATCTGGCTTCAGATTTACGATCAATCAAGTTTGAGAAATATCGGCGAAAAACCGAAAATGGCGGATTTCGTTTTTCGCCAGTATATCCAGAACGGTAAATTTGACAAAATGACAAAATGTGACATTATTCGGACACATTTTTAAGACAAATATGATGGCGTATACGCCACGTCTTCATTGTTTTTTGTTAACCCGCAACCCGCCTCAAGTTTCATTTTTCTTATGGCCATCATATTGAATTTTTCGATTTTTGGAAATAGCTTAAAATTTCCAGTCTAGTGATATCTCACAAGTGCATTAAAGATTTTAGTGTCATCAAAATATCACACTTCGTAAATTAGGTTTCAATGTTTTTAAAGGAGGCCATGATTTATTTGTCACAAGATTACATTAATAAATAAGTAATGTATTAAACGCTTTGAATTTTCAATACAACATGAACGTAAATAACGACTTAAAAAATCTAAATGAGCTTTAACTACTTTGTAAGTGGGTAACATTAATTTACAAATCCGCAAAATGACGTCCATTTGCATCGAGACATTTTTGACAATTGGTGACTGTATTTCGTTCAACCCTGGTAAGTGTATTTCGGTTAATATTTCTAAATGTGTCCAGAACTCTTTATCTCAGGACTTCTATGGCCACGGGGGGATCAAATTCATAGATTTCATTCTTCGTGTGACCCCAGGGGTTGAAATCCAAGGGCGACAGGTGAGGGGATCTAGGAGGGCAAGATATTGGACCATTTAAAGAAATTATTCTTTTGTCAAACTGCTCTCTTAAGAAGTTTCTGACTTGAATGGTATTGTGAGCCGGACATCCGTCATGTTGAAACCAAGTTCTTCTTAATTCATCTTCCGTTAGAATAGCTCTTAAGGCTGGTACAACCTGGTTTTGCAAAAGCTTTAGGTACCTCTGCCCGTTTAGGTTGTAGTCAAACAAAAATGGTCCAATAAGTCGATTTCCTGAAATGATTAATAATTTATAAATAGGTGCCCAACAATCAAGGTCGGCAGGGTCGGCCGGGTGGTACTAGAAACTATAAATTATAAAGGGAAAATTATCTTTATTAAAAAGTAGATATTTTCTTTCCAAAAATAATTATCGAAACATCCCGTAATGAATGAGCTTGTATACACTTGAAACCTATTCAGCTTTATTATAAAAAAGAAAAACATATTTGGTTAGCGGGAAGTAATAGCCGTAATAAATTATTTTGTTGGTATTGCATATTAATTTCGGAAATACTAAATCAATTTATTTCAGTGATATAATAATCTTAAAGAAGTACACCGTGCCTTAACAAAACATAAAATATCAAAAGAGCAAACCCCTTGCGCTTTAAAATTTAGATTATTCGGAAATACAGCTGAACGCCTTTCTATAAATCATAATGAAAATCGAAAAATAATTCGACATTTGATTAATATGGTATTTTTTTCATAACGCAAGAACTAGGCTTTCCGGGTAATAACAAATCATTAAATTCAGACAATCAAAATAATTTTAGAGAATTAGCTAAATCTGCAGAAAATTTAGATAAAGTGTTAATAAAATTATAGAACCCAAATCTATTTTTGTAGGTTCTTCGAAACTATAATGAAATGAATAAAAATGTAATACAATATCAAAAAAGAAAGTTGACGGACTATAATAGAGTATAACGTTTTACTTTTTTTTATTAGGTTATACTTTTTTAGTATCATTAAAGAACTAAACGAAAAAAAAAAGATTATTATTTGACCATCATTTGGTGGCTATTTAAAAAAGATTGGTTAGATTAACTTACCAATGATCCCACACCAAACGTTACTTCCAAATCTGATTTGTAGACGTCTCTCTGCCACTTCGTGAGGATTTTGCACAGCCCAATGATGACGGTTGTGCCTATTAAAGACTCCACAATTCGTGAACCCGCTCTCATCGGACCACAAGACATGATTTACAGAATCAGGATTTTCATTACATCTTCTAGTATACCACTCACAGAACTGTAGTCGTGTTGGAAAATCAGTTTCCTTAAGTCCTTGTACTATTATGGGTTTGTATGGATGGTACTTATTCTTTTTTAAAACTCTCTGTACTGTTGATTTTGCCACATTAGTTTCCTGTTCTACAGTTCTTACCGATGCACTAGGGTTTTCGTTGATAGCTTGTAAAATGTTTCTGTCTCGATTTTCATTGTTATTATTGCATCCGCTTCTAGGTTGTTCGAAGGCACCATGGTTAATTAAATTAACTACGATTTTCCTGAATTGGGTTTTTATGAGGCTGTCGTCGTTCGGGGTACATCTCCAAATACCTTGCTGAGGTAACGTCGGCGTTTCTGTATTATTGAAAGTACAGATCTAACATGTCAACCTTTTCTTCATTTGAATACGGAATGCCGGCGATTTTCTAATTTTGAAAACACATTTATGATTTTATTGGGATAAAAGCTTTGATACTTTCAACTATTTAACTTAACGTCAAAGTCAAAATTCAATTTTGTTACAGATAAATCATGACCTCTTTAGAAAAACATTGAGAGCTAACATTACCTTAAATCATGGCCTCCTTAGAAAAAACTGAAACCTAACTTTACGAAGTGTAATATTTCGATGATACTAAAATCTTTAATGCACTTTTGAGATATCACTAGCCTGGAAATTTTAGGCTCTTGCCAAAAATCGAAAAATCCAATATGGCGGCCATAAGAAAAATGAAAGTTGAGGCAAGTTGCGGGTTAACAAAAAACAATGAAGACGTGTCGTATACGCCATCTTATTTGTCTTAAAAATGTGTTCGAATAATGTGTTATTTTGGCAGCTGTCAAATTTACCGTTTTGGATATACTGGCCAAAAACGAAATCCGCCATTTTCGGTTTTTCCCCGATATTTCCAAAAACAATTGATCGATCGTAAATCTGAAGCCGGATATCGAATGCAATAAGTTTCCTCTAAAACTTTCCTTATTTAACCTTTGCTGTGGTTATAATAGGAGCCGAGATCCCTGTATAGAGAAGCGTATATATATATATATATATATATATATATATATATATATATATATATATATATATATATATATATATATATATATATATATATATATATGAGAAGCGATAGTCCACATTTATGGTTTGTGTTGGTTCACTAGGCCGTATGCTCTTTTTTCCCTGTTTCGCTTTACGTTATGTTTCACCTTACTTACCATCTCTCTGTCATTTCGAAAACTAGTTCAAATTTGACAAATAAAAACTTAGAAGGCTCATTAACACTTTTAGTTATTCCGCCTGGAGAAAACTATAGAATATAGGATTTCAAGTTAGTAGACTACAATGCTCGGCTGCATCGAACATAAAATAGCGCATGTATGGGGTCGTCAAAAATTAATACACTTGTCAGTATGATAGTTATCCTAAAATTTTGCAAAACTTAAGGGCTGTCATTTTAGACGCTTGGGAGCAATTTTTTGAAGAATTTATTAACAAGCTTTGGAAATAAAAAAAATATGTAAAATCTAAGCTGTACTGAACTATGAATAAACAAAACATATATTCATAGTGTAATAGGTTTCCTCACGGAGGTAAAAAAATTGCAATCTTCTCAAATTTATTTGGGTATAAGATCTTTGTAGGACTTAAAAAGCCAGTAACATAAAGGATGCTCTATTAAAAAACATCGCGGAATTATCTCATTGGGACACTCTGTAGATAAAGAATCAGAATATGTTTTTATACCGGATAGTTTAAGACTTGCACTTAAGAAGCATCGGGTAATTAGATAAGGTGTTAAAATTCCCTACTTTAATGAAATTAGGTTATCAATTTAGAAAAAATATAACACCTCAAAATCGCGGAAACTTCTCTAGAATTAAATCTAATAAATAAAAGGAAGTCCTATAAAACCAAAAAAATTTGATTGCATAAACCGTAATAACCAGTAACAAACAGAATATCCAATTAAAAACATTCAAAAATGACAAATAAAAAAAATTATCAAAATACAAGAGTTCAACCACACAACATCATAACTTGTTACGTTCTGGACGCGCATTTCGCTAACCAAGTTAGCATCATCAGCAGATGATATAAACTCTTGTATTTTGATCTATCTTCCACCACAGGTTCCAGTGTTAAGAAAAAAATTATATTTACGCACTATTTTAAGAAGTATTTCTAAGAAGTATCATATGCACAAAGAAGTTCAGATAACGTGTTAAAATTCAACACCTTGTTAAAAATATATATTTTTTTTTAGAGACATCCCAGGGGAAATCATAAAACTTTGAAATCGGCGAAACCTCTCTAGGTACGCCTCCTATTCACTAAAAGTTACAGACAGAGACACCCTGTATAGTATGTTGCAGAAATTAAAAACAGAAGTTAAATTTCTAACCATTTGTCTTAACAGTTACACCTCAGAAACATCAGATTGAAAAACAAGGTGTTTAAATTCGCCACTCTGTTAACATTAGGTTATTTTTTAGGGAAACCATAAAATTTTAACATCGCCAGAACGTTCCGAGGTATGAAATAAATATTGTGCTTTAAATAAACTAGAATTCTTAGATTAAATTTGACCAATTTCAATTTCCAGCAGTCATTTAAACACCACGTATTATATGCAATAGAGAGCTGACAAACTTTTTGATTCGAATTAGACTCAAAGACCCACGCGGGCAGCTGAAACTTAAGAGGACTTCGCTTCACTGAGTAACGACGTTCCAAGATAAGTCAGTTTTTCTGTCAGCGCGGAGCAATTGTTGAAGACATCATATATCGCTTTATAACAAACCATTACTTTAGCATAATAAAAATGTTTGTAAAAAAATTAAAACCGAATTAAAAATAAAACATTAAAAAGTAAAAAATAATATTTTATTCCATCGGCGTCAAACTAATTCTTAATTACTTAATCACAAAAAGACCTTTATGTATTGAGTGTCTAACTATATCACTGTCTTGTCAGAGAAATCAAGAAATTGAAAGAGCGGCCTTATCATTGCCTTTGATATTGCCCTAAAGATGAAGAAATTGAAGGAAACGGTGTTCTAAGATTCCTAGGTTTTACGTACTAAGCCATCTTATGAAATCCCTTGACAGGACGATCTGATTCTTATATGAAAAATTCTAAAAATTTCCTAGAAAAGCTTAAAAATTTTACATTAAATCCCGGTGATATTTTAGTCAGTTTTAATGTTGAATCCCTGTATAAAAATGTGCCTATTAAAGATCCGATTTCTATAATTTCTATCATATTTCAACATAAAAACATTTTTAATTTTTTAATGGACATTTTATTAGCAATCCTCAAGCGACGCTATGGGATCTCCGCTCTTTTTTGATAGCGAACGTTTTTATGGAGGATTTCGAGAAAACTGCTTTAAGATCTATGTCTTTACATTCTAAATGTTGATGTGGGATGCTACGTTTGTAATATGGCATCTTAGAGAAGACAATTTAACTATGTTTTAGATCACTTAAACTAACAACATTCTAATATAAAATTCACTATCCACACTTCCTTGGTCTGTTATTACAAAAGAAAAAGAACCTAGCTCATACTGTTTACAGGAAAAAGACACATACGAATATATATCTAAATGTTAGTTCTCCTCATCATCCATTTCAAAAATAATCTGTTATTAATACATTAGTCCTTAAGGCCTTGTCAATATGTGTTGCAAATTCAATTCCGATCGAAACAGAAAAAATGACTGAAGCTGTAAATATTGCACGGAAGATATAAGCGTTCGACTAGGTATAATACTAGGTATAATACTAGTTTTAGTTGGATTCCTGAAACAATTCTGAATCAGAATGTGACACTTTAAACACTTTTTACACCTACTTGATTTTTTATAGACATCTTTAAAATTGTATCTAGGTGGCCTTGACCGGACGTAATTAATCTAAGAACCTGAGATGATGACAGAATAATACAATCGTTAATCGTTTTAGTGATTGGTCTGATAGCTAGGAACAAGAGATCAAATTTTTGTGTCTAACTATTTTTTTTTCAAATTGCGACCATTTTTGGACAAGCACTTTTTTGCGAATCTAACGGTACTAACTTTTTTGCGATTGAATTAACAGTAGGCTCAAAAACTAAATATTACTAAGAAAAATACTCTATAATCAATTATTTACTTTTATCAAGTGGCACATGGCACACTTGATAAAAGTAAATAATTGATTATCGAGTATTTTTCTTAGTAATATTTAATTTTTGAGCCTATTTTTAATTCAATCGCAAAAAAGTTAGTACCGTCAGATTCGCAGAAAAATCCTCTTTTCAAAAAGTGCTTGTCTAAAAAGGGTCGCCATTTGAAAAAAATAGACACAAAAATTTGATTTTATCAACTTCTTTTGTTCCTAGCTATCATACTAATTCTATCATCATTTCAGGTCCTCAGAATAATTTGCGTCCGGTCATGGCCACCTAGGTGCAATTTTAAAAAAGGCTATAAAAAAATCGAGTAGGTATAAAAAGTTTTTAAAATGTTACATTCTGATTGAAAATTGTCTAAGGAGTCCAAAAAAGTAAAAATATACAGAACGTTCTATTTAAAAAATCGGAACTGGAGTCATTTCCGGTGAAACCGAAAGTGACCGGAAAGTGAAAAATATGCGAAAACTCTCCCCTTAAAAAGTTATGGCCTGTCTAATAGATTCGTTGACACCCGGTATATAAAATAATCTATTAAAAAAATTAAAAACTATTTATAAACTGAAAAGTTAGAAATAGTCTTAGTCCCCATATACAACTTTATGACAATGCTTTTTAAGAAATATATACTGAAATATTTACTGCACTTGAATAGCAACTTTTATATTAATCATAGTTATTAACAGCATAGCAAGGACCTCCTGTATTCCTAACTTAATTGACATTCCACTCTTTTTTCGCACAAAAATGTATATTGTCAATACCTCCAATACCAATATAAGGCTTTCTCAACTCATCATACTATTAATTAATAATATAAACCCACTAAACTTACAAACATTTACATTTTTTCTATTATAAACGCGATTTCCATTACCTTTAGACTTGACTTAAGTCTCAAAATAACCACCCATAGCTCTCTGCGGTTCTACTTAACAGAAACGAAGCCAACTCAGATATATTCAAAACCAATGTTATCGTCCGGGTCAAACGATTTATCAACGACAAACTTTTTAAGTTTGTTTTTCTTTTATTACGTGTAATCATATCCTCCGCATAAAATCCGGAAGATGAATTAGATAGACCTATGATATTTTCATATGAAAAAAGAGGATAAACATATAAATACCAGCAGTTGCAAAAATCTTTGAGCGATGTCACTTCAAAGTCAGATTGACCAGTCAGTGACAAAATGAGTAATAGAAAACAATTTTCGGGTTTTTTGCATCCACAAGCGAAAAAAATGGTATTAAATCTAACAAAATATTACGAAAATGAAAATTCACCGGCCAATATCCAGGAGACAGTAGCAAAAGCTCTAGGAATCGGTATAAGGACTGTACAGAAAATTGTGCGTGAAAAAAGCATAGTTTACTACCGAAGAAGACTAAGAAATATACACGAGAAAAGTCAAAGACAGAAGACTTAAGTGACAATGTAAAAATGGAAGTTCGTAATACAATTTACAATATACACATCAAAAACTAATATAACCCTTCAAGTTTTAAAACAAGCCTTAAAAAATCGAGGCATATTGGAAATTGAACTAAAATCGTTTTCAAAATTATTAAAAATGTTGTGTTTTCGATGTAAAAAGGACTGTAATCGAAGATTTTTACGCGAGTTGCCGCATATAGCAAGTCAGCGTATCCAGTTTTTAAAGAAATACACGAAAAATGTTAATTCAAAATTTAGAAAAGTGGTATTTTTAGACGAGACTTGGATATTTTCTAATGGAAGTGTTTCGAAATCTTGGCAGGACGCGTCTGTAAAAAGTGCCAAGACAAAAAAGGGATGTGGGATGGGAAAACGGTTCATCATTTTGCATGCAGGTTCTTCAACAGAATTTCTTCCACGTGCAAGTTTACTATTTTCTTTAACATCCAAAAGTATAGACTACCATGATAATATGAACTGTGAACTGTTTGAAAAGTGGTTAAAAGAACAACAGATTCCAAATTTAGATGCTCCATCTTTAATCATTCTGGACAATGCATCTTATCATTCAAGAATCTTAAATAAACAACCTATTTCATCCTGGAAGAAAAATGATATTTATGACTGGCTAATAAAACAAAAACAAAATCCTTTACCCAATATGCTGAAACTAGAACTTCTTTTAATGACAATATCTATTAAAAAACCATCGATATATGCCGTAGTTGAAATATTACGGGAAAATGGACATGAGGTTTTACGACTGCCACCATACCATTGCCAGTTTAATGCAATAGAATTAATATGGGCTGGGGCAAAACCATATTACGAAAAACACGTGAACGATGGTCCTACATCAGATGAAGTGCAAATTGTTTGGCAAGATTCATTAAACTATATTACGCCGAAGTACTGGAAGAAATCTGTGGAACATACGGAGAAATTAATATGGGATTGGTAGAATCGAGAACGAGTTCTAGATGTCAAAATAGCACCAATGATCATTGCGCCATTTGAGGACGACTCAGAAGATGAGGACTTTTTAAGTGATGATGATATTTTTTAGTCTATAATATTAAAAATTTCTGAAGGATTATATTAGTCTTTGACGTATATAAATCATAAATTGCTTTATGAATATCCATTTTTGCATTGTAACTTAAGTCTTTTGCCTTTGGATTTTTTCGTGTACTCTCTTAATCTTCTACGGAAGTAAATTATGTTTTTTTATTTCATGCACAAAGGTCTGTACATTCCTTATACCGATTCTCAGAGCTTTTGCCACTGGCTCCTGGATATTAGCCAGTGATTTTAATTTAAAAAATTTTTTATTAGATTTGACACCATTTTTTTGCTTACTTTTTTAGTACATTTGTATTTTTGTAGGCAATAAATATATTATATAATATTTAAAGCGTGTTTAAAATAAGTAAATTTTTTTATTAATTATGAGATAAAATTTGATATGTATATAAAAATCGGTAAAATCGCTTTACCAGAAACTCGGGGCTAACAAAATATATATATATATATATATATATATATATATATATATATATATATATATATATATATATATATATATATATATATATATATATATATATATTATATATATATATATATATATATATATATATATATATATATATATATATATATATATATATATATATATATATATATATATATATATATATATATATATATATATATATAAAAAAAAAATCTCACTTTCATTAAGTGGCTCTAGAAAACTGAACATATCCTGATTGTTCCACTATTTCGAACCGCTTTGCGACTTTATTAAGGCTTGCTATTTTGTGTATTTTTGTTTTGCCAACCAAAAAATTTTAACCAAGTACATATTTAGCGAATTTTCTTATTTAGTCCCTCGGCATTTAATATATAAAATAATATTAAGTGGCTATCTTAATAATATTGCGTAATATAATAAAAAGAATTCTTTTCTTTCTCCCTGTATATTTGTAAATAGCCCATCGAGATTTAATAGCTCGATAAAAGAAACACACAACATTTTGATATTCACTGTGTTTTCTGATTTGATTCATAATGTTGGTGACCTTTGGACCCGTACGATAAGACCGCATTCGACTATAGTTAGTACCTATCCTCATATATCATATCATAAGCCTGTCACTAAATTCGTTAAGACATCTTCGTATTCGTTATTCTCAGGAAGTTTTGTAAAAGAAGAAGATGCACGTCCTTCTATTGTGGTAAATTGTCCTGATGTATTAAATAACATAAATCATATCTCTGTTTTCTAAAGCCGAGTGTTTCTTTTAACTTACTTGCCAATATTTTCAAAATCTGGTCTCTTTACTTTTCTCTGAAAACGTAACAATAAAAAATGTGGAGATACCTCTACTCGTGGAAATTGATATTTGCCAAGGATCGTTTTAAAGTTTCCTTAACCGCCAGCCCAATCTAAATCCCTACACTCTGCCAGTCGCGTTGCCCGAAACCAAAATCGGCTTAAATGCAAATCCGAAAAGGTCAAACTATTCGAAAGCCGCTGCTATGCGAGTATAGGTGAAAATTCCGCACGGCACTTAAAAGTAGTCGGTCGGCAAACATCAAAGGCATTACCGGAGAGGATAAGCACATTGTCAAGAAAGTCAATTAAGGAATAATTAGTGATCGCAATTAGGTAGGCATCCGCGATTCAGATTAGACGGAGAAAGAAAATATGCGAATATATATCTAGTCGAGGACTTGGCAGCATAAACTAGGAAGAGTTAAGTAGCTCTCGTCACAGCGCCGCCGCTGATAAAGGAAGGCGGAAGGTGATCGTGTTTATTATACGTGACATTTAATTGTGCTATCCTTCAGTTAGTTATGGTTTGTAGTGATCAACATAAATATCCTGGTCAATAGTTATCACTAAAGAACGGATTTTATGCATTTTGCATACATATGCATTTTTTGCATAATTTTCCGTGATTTTGAAGGAAAAATGCATATTTTAAGAACTATTGCAAATCTAAGCATGTTTTGAAATTTCGGTGTAATTCAGGGGCGTCCAGTTCATGGAAGCAAGGGAAGCAGTGCTTCCCCAAAACAAATTACAAAACACCTTCTAAAATGTAATTTTTGAAATAGGAAACCATTAATTTAGTTTATATTAAAAACGCTAAAATATTATCTTCATTATCAAGCCCATAATAAATGCGGCCTTGACTCCGACCGAGCGACAATAGAAAATGGAATAGAACCTATGCGGGCCGCTAGCTTCTCTGCAGCCAAGTCCTGTATGCTTGATTTACTGTGAGTCGAGCCAGAGGTTATTGAACTTTCCACCGGCTGTTTGCAATTTTTGTATTTCAGTCGCGTGCGTTAAGTGGGGGCGGAAACTATCGTTGGACTTGTTTGAACGGCTATCCGTGTGTTGTGTGATACGTACGTCGCGTCGTGCATGGTGCGATATGGAAGACAATAATACGGACGTGGATATGCAAATACCGTCAACTTCGACTGTGGGTATTAACGTTGAAAATGTTCGAGAATTTAGTAAGAAGAGTGTGTGTGAATGTGTGGTGTGTGTCTTAATAATAAAGAGATTTTCAAAATTAAACTTGGCTGATAAGCTTCAAATAATTTCCAAAGGAAGGCAAAACCGTCTATGAAAAATTTAACCAGAAAAATGAAAAACTGTATTAGACATTTTTATCCGGAAAAACAATACGAACAATTTAAATGGCTAATAGGGTGTGAACATATAAGTAAATTATTTTGCTGGCCATGTTTACTTTTTGAAAATGAAAATGGTCTCTGGAATAAAACTGGGTTTTTCGATTTAAACAATTTCCATAAAGCTGTAAAAAGACACATGTCCAAAGCGCATTTGCAGGCTGTCATAAAAGAAAAAGTCTTCGGCAAACCAGAATTGAACACGCCCTTAATAAACAGTTGGAAATTAGTCACCGCCAACACAATGAACTAGTAGATAAAAATAGGCAAATATTAAGAAAACTTATCGATGTTGTTTGTTTTCTCTGACAGCACGAATTGGGATTTAGAGGTCATGACGAAACAAGGGTTTCAATAGAATAAATAGAGGAAATTTTCAAGATTTACTTAATTTAATGGCTAAATATGATGATTGTTTAAAAAATCATTTAGAGCAGTCTAGCGTTTTTCGCGGAACGTCGAATCGAATCCAGAATGATTTAATTTCCGCTGTTGCAACCATTATTCTAAAAAGAATTAAGCAGGAGATTGACGAGGCGCGGTTCATGGTTATTGTTCTGGACGAAACAACTGATAGCACTAATTTTAGCCAATTATCTATAGTAATACGCTATGTTAAAATAGACGGAAGTATTCAAGAGCGATTTTTAGGTTTTAAGAATGTGTCCGAAAATCGTAGAGCAGATGCATGACAATTAGGGGGTCTGCAAGCTAAAGTTCGAGAAACTTTCCCAAGTGCTGTGTTTGTCCATTGTTTTGCTCATAAATTAGATTTAGTTTTATCCCAATCCATTAATCACATTAAAGAGTGTAAAATATTTTTCGTTACTTTAAGTGGCATGGCTGCTTTTTTTTCCATGTCAACAAAACGTACACAAGCTTTGGACTCCATTGTTCACAAACGATTGCCCAAATTAGCTCTTACTAGGTGGAACTATAATGGAAGACTTGTGTTAACAGTATCTGAAAATCGTGAATCACTGAGTTGAACTATTTGAGAATATAATAGAAAATAATGAAACTTGGGACTCAGAAGCAATAAATAGTTTGAGGGGGTTTTTGGACTGTTTGAAACGAGATTTTAATTTTAATTATTTGTTGAACATATTTTCAGAAATATTTCCATTCTCGGACAATGTTTTTAATATATTACAAACTAAAACAAATGATATTGCTTTTTGCCTAAAAAAAGTGGATGATGTTAAGTCCATGTTAAGCCAAAACGGAGATGACTTTGACCTATTTTGGGAGAAAACGATGACGTTAAATGTAAAGCCACAAGCCAAGCGTCTTCGGACAGACAAGGTGGGAGATGTTCAACATTATACAGACGCCTCTTTTATGAAATAATCGATCAAATTCAGCAACAAATAAACTATAGATTTAACGGTTTAAATGATTTTAAACTCCTCGAGCTCTGCAATTTTGATGCATTTAAAGCAAACACTTTTCCAGAAGATGCGTTTAAATCTCGTCTTCTTCATTATGGCCAGTTCTTCGACCGAGTGTTACTGCGATCTGAACTAAAAGTGATTTACGAAACTGATGACAAGAGCGCAAAAAATAACGCGGAACTAATGCAATTTTTAAAAGACAAGTAGCTGGAAGATGCCTACACCGAAGTGTCGAAATTGTGTGAATTAGTATGGACAATACCTGCCACAAGTTCATCAGTAGAACGCAATTTTCCAACACTCAAAACGTATAAAAAATTTCATGAGAAATTCAACGGGGCAGGAGAGACTTTCGCATACATCGCTGTTGTCCATTAAAAATAGACTTCTCCAAAATATGTCGGAGCATCGACGTTTTTATGACGACGTCATTGACAAATTTGCAAAAAATGATGGAAAAATCGAATTACGTTACAAATAGGTAAGTTTCTAAAAATTGCTTCCCTTTCTTAAAATTTCACCGCACGCCCCTAGGGTTATTTTGTTACGTTTTAGCTCTCTGAACTGAATTGAACTCGATTTAGATTGGGTTCTCCCTAAGAGGGCAATAATAAAGTAATAAACCATTCTCCTATTAAAAAATTGCATTTGTCTGTGGGTTTTTTTGACCAGATTTTTAAACTAGAATTTCTTCACCTACACCCTACACTATCTATAAATTATTTATTTGTTCACATTTAATACCGTGTACCAGTATTATTGAGGTTGTCGTTTGTCGTAGCCGCAATTAATTTCGTTTTTCCAGACAAAGTGAAAGTGTACGACGGTGTACTTAGTGGGTTAAGCCTTATCTAGAACTTGTTCAGGATGGCGTTTTTTGCAAGCCTTATTCAAAAGTTGTTTCCTGCTCGAAGAAATTCTAGGCAGAACAACACATTAAGATGCCGTGTCACATTGCTAAGGTTAACTCGTTACAAGATGAAGTCCAGTCCCATTCAGTCAACGTAGAAGCAATCCTTCGAGACTTTTAAAAACGAAGATCTGTGTAAAATCTTTTTGGCTGCTAATATTCCTTTAAACAAATTAAGGCTTTTCTACAAAAATTTAATGCCCCAGATGAATCAACCTTACAAAAAAAACGTCGTTGTTTGGTACCGTACTAGATAATATGAAGAAAAAAATTGAAAGTAACTATATGTATATTGTCGACGAAACAATTGATTTGTGTGGTCGTTACATAGCTAATTTTATGATCGGAAAACTCACAAAAGAAGAACCTGGAAAAGCTTACCTCATAGCCGTAAAAGAACTAGAAACAAACAACCTTACAGGTACCCGTTTTATTGAAGAAACATTAACACATTTCTTATTGCCGAATTCAGTTCCTACGCTGTTAAAAAGAAATAGTGATTTTACATAAAAACCCGTTTTAATCATGTTACAAACGTAATTTAACGTATTTTTACTTTTAAAACTGTAAAAATAAATAAGTGTTTGTAAAAATACATTTATAGAGGTAAAATTACAGTTGAAATTTCTGTCATATTTATAGTAAAAATTCAATTATTGAAACCGTATTTTTTGGAGTACTATTTTAATATATTTTTTGGTATTCTTAAATTTTGCACATAAAATAAAACCTTATTACAAAGAAATATACCACTTAAAAATTTTGTTTTTTTTTTGAATAAAATTAAATTAGTTTTTAGTGAATAATAATTCTCACTCAGATTTATTATAAAAACTAATTAAAGATACTAAATATATTACTGAAAGTGTGTATGGAATGTATGTAAAAATACCTGCTTTCTCAGGTAAAATGATGGAAAAATACATTACTTTATATATATAATGATAACTAAAAATAAAAAACCTTACGATAAAAACTTAAAATGTTGTTAAAAATCTTATTCTCCGTACATTTTTTTAGTCCTTAGGCGTTTAGTCCTATGGCTGAAGTTATTGCTAAAATAAGCCGCTTTATGTTTGGTTTCAGTTCTAATTTTCCATTTTGTAACAAATATACCAAATATGGTTGGTTGGTTGGGTGGTACGGTTTATTCGAAAAAAAAACACACAATTAGCTTTAAAAAATGTATTTTATGATACAAAAATAAACAAAAACAGATGATAACTAAAATGATTGAATTTTTATGCAAATCTTATAGTATAGTGAATAATGCATCTAATGTTACATTAAACACGTAACAATTTTCTAAATTCTTATCTAAATTTTACACAAAATACATCACTTGAGCTCAACTTTCACTGCACTACGCGCACTGAAACACTTTAAACCTGAAAATAGCCATGCACTGCCAAACGATTAATGAATAAGGATAATAAAAATGTGAGGTTGGATGTTAAAATTTCTTCTCCTTTTGTTTTTCTCTTGCATCTGACCAGCGTTACGTGTCACGTAGGGTAAAATTATGACAACTCATGAAACATACACCAACCTTTTAGTAAAATTTGGATGCATAATGCATTTTCACGGATGTTTGGTAAATTCGCGAAACACTTATACATTTACATTATTAAAATGTTTTTTTTTACATGTAATAGTGTAAAAACACATTTGAATAGTAAAACATCGATAACAATTAAATAAAAATTTAACTAAGGTAGAATAACAGAACCCATTTATTATTTTTACAGTGAAAATTATGTAATTTTAACCCAATTCTTAACAGCGTACAGATAAAATTCTTGTCGTGTCTTGTCACGGATTAAATAGGGTTGCGGAAACTATTAGAGTTTGCTTCCCGTTGGGCAATGACTTAATAACCAATGTGAAAGAAATATTCATAAAGGCCCCATTAAGAATGCAATTTTACAAGGCGAATTTGCCCGGAATACCATTACCACCTGAGCTTGTCGTGACCAGCACTTGGATTGGTGCGGCAATATTGTATGCAGGTAATTTCCAAAAATTGAAAGACTTAATTTCACAAATGTGTGATGATGATTCACAATGCATTCAAAAGAATAAAGGAATATTTCGAAACGTTAAAGTGGAACAACAGTTAATGTATATTAAATGTAACTATGGATTTCTAGCAGAGAGTATTTTGCAACTAGAAGAATCATGTACAAGTCTACCTTGTCGATGGATATAATAGAAACATGTGTAAAAAATTGCACACCAATACGAGATAAGGTAGAAAAAACAGTAGCGGCAGAATTAAAAAGTTTAATAGAAAAAAACACTAGTTTTAGGGTTTTAAGGCAGGCCGTGAACATAATGTCATGGAAAACTGTAAATATTTGTAGATGATGTAGATAGATAGATGTAGGGAGATTATAATCTTAGTGATACACGCCACAATTTTTTAGTTAAAAACCTTGAAGCACACATAATAACTAATACGTTTTATACTTTTTTAAATAATATTAATATAATTTTTATATAAATTGATATGGGAAAATTGTATTAAGTGATGTAATAAAATATATACAAATTTATTTTTCAGTACTGAATCCCCTAATATAGTTGTTATATTACTGCATATTTGGGTGTTGTCTTTCATATACCCTGCATAAATTTTAAAAAATATATGCATATATATGTGCATATTCTTATAAGGTCTTGAGGTGCATATAATCCGGTCTCAAGCTATCACAAACTTTTATTTAATTTTTTTAGGTTTAAATTTATTTCATTACGCTTAAACACGCAAAAACTAATGAGAAAATAAATAAAGCATTATCAATACCTACCCCTAAGGATGCGGCTAGTGTAACATTTACCCGCTACAGCTCATCGTCGTGGGAACTGGGCTGAAATAGTTACTAAAAAAATGTATCTGGATACAAATTACTTTTTTAAAAGTGTCATAGATATTTTCAAAAAGTAACTAAGTTCTTAATAACTTATCAACCGTAAGTTATAAAAGTAAATTTGAGATTTTGGTACGGCCTTAGGAGGTTCCGCTCAAGTTTTAAAAATAATTTCGCATTTGCAGTGTTGCCAGATCTACGGGTAACTACCAACAACTTTGGAATTTTAATTTGGATACCCTGTAATTTATTTTATTTTTAGACCTCTGCGAATAATCTAAGTCTTTTTTGTATAGGATGTTTTTTCATTTCTCTTTCCATCTCTTAAATATTAATTGTTTTGTGTTTATTTTTACAAGAACTATGTGAATTATGTAAGTTTTTATATTATTTAGTCAGCATGTGCTACTTTAATTTTAGCAACATAGGATCCCCGATTTTTATACAGGGGGTCTTAAAAATTAACTGCAATTCAGATTTTATATATTTGATCAAAAGTGGATTTTTAAATGGAATATGCTATATATTATTAAATAATTATTACTATTAATTCAACAAATAGACATTAAAGTCGTTTTATAAGCGATTTTATAAATAATGAATATTGATATTCGAGAAATATATACTAAATATCTAAAACAGTTAGTCTTTTATGATGTAACTACAGCTTACCCAATGCCAAACGATTTTCTTTTAATATAAATTATGGTTCTGAAAAGAACCGATTTTGTCAGTAAATTAAAACTTTTGAAATACTCACCTAATACGTCCGATGTTTAATTCAAGTCGCCGAAACAAAATGGTGACCAAATCGTAACTGGTTTTATATAGCTTCAAATTTTAGCGTTTCTAGATGCCCAAAAACATGTTTTCTTAATTCTGTCGGTCTGTCTGTCTGTCTGTCTGTTAATTTGAAGCATAGCTAAAGACTATTTAACCTATTGATTTCAAATTTTGGTCAAACATTAAAGTTCCTACGGAAAAGGCAATATTTTGTTAAATATCCAATGTGGCGGAACAAAATGGCGGTCTGGCCAAATGTTAAAAAAATAAACAGTAAATAACAAATTATCTAAAATAACTCAAATTTAACACAAAAATCAAGTGTTACATAAAAATGAACTGGTAACATTTTGGTATGAATCCAGATGACGGCCTAATAAAATAGCAAAAAATCAGCCTGAAAAAACTACTTATTAGAATAATTTCAAATTTTGTACAAGAAATTGTGTTAAATATATTATATATACGTACATAATTATATAAATAGGGTTTTTGAACAGTACGTGTCGGATGTTTTCAGGTTTTATTTCACATGCGGCAACAATGTTCGATCATTGTTATTGATATATCTTATATTCCAGTACAATTTAAGTCATGGAGCGATACACTGTTCCAGAACGTGTTCAGATAGTAAAAACTTATTACGAAAATAGATGTTTTGTAATAAACACATTTTGAGGACTTCGCGATTTTTTAGGTCCGCATAATCGTCCAACAGGAAAAACAATTTGTAGTTTAATGCGTAAATTTGAAGGAACCGGTTCTGTTCGGCCCCGGCCATGTCGATTAGCTGAAAATATTGCCCGGGTTCGTGACAGTGTAGCTGACAATTCAGGTATATCAATTCCACACCGTTTGCAACAATTAAATCTTAGTCTGACCGCCATGTGGCGAATTTTGCGAAAAGATTTGACTTTACACACAAAAATTCAGCTGACGCAGGAATTGAAGCCTGCAGACCATAGACTGCGGCGTACCTTTGTTGATTAGGTACTTTAAGAAAAAGTACTAAATAACCATTTTTGCGAGAAAATAATTTTTAGTTACAAAGCCTAATTCCATCTGAATAGGTATGTTAACAAGCAAAATTTTCGCATTTGGGGCACTGTCTGGTGCTTTATGGGCTGGGGGCATAATCGGGCCGTACTTTTTGAGAGTGATGCCGGCCAAGCGCTAACGGTTAATGATGAACGCTACCGGTCCTGATAACTGACTGTTTATGGACAGAATTAATTAATATGGATTTGGATGATAACTGGTTTCAACAAGAGGGTGCGACATGCCATACCAGCAACGAAACTAGCCTGTTATTAAGAAGAAAGTTTAGAGACAGAATCCTTTCAAGAAATGATGATGTTAACTGGCCACCTAGATCGTGTGACTTGACGCCAATGGACTACTTTCTTGGAGTGACGTTCAAAATAAAGTAGACGCCAACAATCCGCAGACGATCGAGGAACTCAAAGACGAGATTCGACGAATAATAAGCGGGATTGAACGACAAATGTGCTCAAATGTTATCGAAAATGTTAACAAAACAATCATATCGTGCCAAAGAAGCCGCGGTGGCTATTTGGCAGATACTGTTTTTCATACATAATTGTAAATACGTATACTATTCATTAAAATAAATATTTGTTGAAAAATAATTCCAGAGTGTTTTATGTTTAATCAAAATCCGGTAGTTCTTATTGGAAAACCCTTTGCATTATTATGCAATATAAATATTTTAGTAACAACACACTTGTAGGCCCGTATATTTTTTGCATTCCTTTTTTTAATCACTCTGAAAATTAAGGTGTTAAATTTTCCGTGGCATATGGGATAAATTTGTTTAAATTAATTAGTGGACAAAATTTTCAATTGTCTAATTATGTTTCAAAGGGAATCTACTAATTTTTTATTAATTTTTGATAAGGAATAAAATTTCACAGAAAATATATTTTATACTATTAGTAATTCTAGAATAATATATATATTATTACTTTAAAAAGCATGTAAAATTTTAAAGCATATAATTCTTGCTTAGTGAAAAATTAATGCTGAGAATTCGTTTTGTTTTCGTATTTACATACGCGATTTATCTGCGATCGTTTAAAATCTCATTAGCTTTATAATATAATTTATATTTTCATGAAAAGATTGCCTACCAAATATTTAAAAACAAATTACCTCTGTTACCTATACTTACTATAACATAGCAACCAAGTTTTGTAAGAAAACATTAGAAAATAATGCTGTCAAATAATTTTTAATTTGTCACAAGGTTCGGACCGAGTTTCATATATTTTCAACATGAAAGTAATTTCCAGTCTTCTGCCCGAAAAAACATGTGCAAATTATGAGTTGGCCTACTCCCGGTATCAAAAATGGCGTGAAAAAAAGGACATAAAAACTATCTCCAGTGAGAAGCCATTGTTAGCCTATTTTAATGATCTATCCAAAATTCAAAAACCATCCTCCCTTTGGGCATACTATTCAATATTGCGGAGTGTGATGTCTATTAGGAAAAAATGTGGATATTAATAAATACTCCCATTTAATTGCGTCTTTAAAAAGAAAGTCGGAAAAATGATATTGGTGTTTTTCTGTAGAAAGCAGATGATAACAAGTTTTTTATGGTGAAAGTAGCACTTATTGTTGGACTAGCAGGAAGAGAGGAGCTGACAAAGTTACTCTTGGAAAATGTGAAAGATGATGGTGCATCTTTTCATCAAGAGACATTGAAGGTTTAGATACTGTAGAAATTGTCCGAAATTACATCAAGCGATGCCCTAATAACGTTGATCATAGTCGTTTCTTCGTGTGGTATAAGAACGGTAACTGTACAAAACAGCCAGTGGGAATAAACACTTTTGGAAGTATGTCTAAGACGATTGCTTTGTTTTTAAAATTATCCGATCCAGAACAATACACCGGCCACTGCTTTAGAAGGTCTTCTACATCACTATTAGCCAACACCGTAGTGGATATTTTGACCGTAAAGAGGCACGGAGGATGGCGGTCAAATAAACTTGCAGAAGGATACATTGAGGCTTCGGAAAAAAACAAAAATAAAACTGCTTTGAGTATACTCGTAAAAAAGGAAAATGAAGCAACTAGTATCCGAACTCTAAACTTATTTAATGCAAGCCCATCGCAAGTTAAGCTAAGTTTATCAAGTACATCTGGTATTAATTTAAATAACTGCAATAGCTGTGTGATTGATATTTACAATAAATAGTTTGTAATACTGTTTTTTAAATATAAATAATCGTATTTTCTTTAATTCTGTTTTAAAGTTAATATTAGTAGATATCTTTACCGCACTAGTGCGGTAATATCTAACATTACCTAACTAAGATCAGTGCAGTAATGGCTTCTTATCTTACGATAGATAAATGTAATTTATTTTAAGACTGCTTGTGTTTGGAAATTAATAATACCCTTTGAACCCTTAACAATAGGAACATATCCTAACAAATCATCTCTATTTTGAGATTTTCAAAAAAAATTAATTGCTCCTAACCACAATACCTGTTTTGACACCGTTAGACAACCTCAGAACGTCGAAAGATAAAAAATCTGAAACCTATACCGGGTACCATTCTCTCTCGAAACATACAAATAGGTTATCGAAAAACGCGAGACAATTGAATAAGGCTATTAAACATGGCTACTTTGTCACTGCTGGCTTTATCTCTTCAGATACCCAATTTTAATATATGTCCCGTGTCAAAAGAACTAGTTTTTGATACGGCTCGGGAGTGCGATGCGGATTTTCGATACGGGTGCTACTGGATACAGAAATTTCTTAGGACAGAGTGGGACTTGGTTTTGTGTCTCATAGTTTTATCAAACGGTAGTATTTTACTTAATCCGTTGGTGGTTTGATTTTTGGAATACAAACTAACGTTTACTGTAGCTCAGGGGCGTGCAGTCCATGTAAGCAAGGGAAGCAGTGCTTTCCCAAAAAAAATTACAAAACATGTTCTAAAATGTAATTTTTGAAATAGGAAACCATTAATTTAGTTTATATCAAAAATGCTAAAATATTAACCTATGCGGGCCGCTAGCTTCTCTGCAACCAAGTCTTGTATGCTTGATTTTCTGTGAATCGAGCCAACAATTTAAATGGCTAACAGGATGTGAAAATATAAGTAAATTATTTTGTTGGCCATGTTTACTTTTTGAAAGTGAAAAGGGTCTATGGAATAAAACTGGTTTTTCCGATTTAAAAAGAATTTCCAAGCTGTAAAAAGACACATTATGTCCAAAGCGCATTTGCAGGACGTCCTAAAAGAAAAAGTCTTCGGCAAGACCAGAATTGAACTCGCCCTTAATAAACAGTTGGAAATTAGTCACCGCCAACACAATGAACTAATCGATAAAAATAGGTAAATATTAAGAAGACTTATCGATGTTGTTTGTTTTCTCGGACAGCACGAATTGGGATTTAGAGCTCATGACAAAACAAGGGTAAAAAGACACACAAAAAATTGCAAAAAATCATTTAGAGCAGTCTAGCATTTTTAGCGGAACATCGAAGCGAATCCAGAATGATTTAGTTTCCGCTGTTGCAACCATTATTCTACAAAGAATTATACAAAAGATTGGCCAGGCGCGCTTCATTGCTATTGTTCTGGACGAAAAAACTGATATCACTAATTTTAGCTAATAATTATCTATAGTAATACGCTACGTTCAAACAGACGGAAGTGTTCAAGAGCGATTTTTAGGTTTTAAGAATGTGTCCGAAAATCGAGAAATCCGAATCGAGAAACTTTTCCAAGTGCTGTGTTTGTCCATTGTTTTGCTCATAAATTAAATTTAGTTTAATCCCAGTCCATCAATCACATTAAAGAATGTAAAGTATTTTTCGTTACAAGTCATGGCTGCTTTTTTTCCAAGTCAACAAAACGTACACAAGCTTTGGACTCCATTGTCCACAAACGATTGCCCAAAGTAGCTCTTACTAGGTGGAACTATAATGGAAGACTTGTGTTAACAGTATCTGAAAATCGTGAATCACTGGGTTGAACTATTTGAGAATATAATAGAAAATAATGAAACGTGGGACTCAGAAGCAATAAATAGTTTGAGGGGGTTTTTGGACTGTTTGAAACGAGATTTTAATTTTAATTATTTGTTGACCATATTTTCAGAAATATTTCCATTCTCGGACAATGTTTTTAATATATTACAAACTAAAACAAATGATATTGCTTTTTGCCTAAAAAAGTGGATGATTTTAAGTCCATGTTAAGCAAAAAAATGACTTTGACCTATTTTGGGAGAAAACGATGACGTTAAATGTAGAGCCACAAGCCAAGCGTCTTCGAACAGACAAGGTGGGAGATGTTCAAACATCATATAGACGCCTCTTTTATGAAATAATCGATCAAATTCAACAACAAATAAACTATAGATTTACCGGTTTAAATGATTTTAAATTCCTCGAGCTCTGCAATTTTGATTCATTTAAAGAAAAAACTTTACCAGAATATGCATTTAAATCTCATCTTCTTCATTATGGCCAGTTCTTCGACCTAGTGTTACTGCGATCTGAACTAAAAGTGATTTACGAAACTGATGACATTAGCGCAAAAAATAACGCAAGGAACTAATGCAATTTTTAAAACGAGCTGGAAGTTGCCTACACCGAAGTGTCGAAATTGGGTGAATTAGTATCGACAATACCTGCCACAAGTTCATCAGTAGAACGCAATTTTTCAACATTTAAACGTATAAAAAATTACATACATCGCTGTTGTACATTGAAAATAAATTTCTCCAAAATATGTCGGAACATCGACGTTCTTATGATGACGTCATTGACGAATTTGCAAAAAATGATCGAAAAACCGAATTACATTACAAATAGGTAAGTTTCTAAAAATTCCTTCCCCTTCTTAAAATTTCACCGCACGCCCCTGCTATAAACTATATATAACACTATAGGGGAAGTAAAAATATGGATTATAGTTAAAAAAAATAGGCTTATACTGAGCCTACCCTTAATAAAATATGATAAGGTCCAATAGACTGACGATTGTAGGCCAAGACTCTCCGAAAATGGATCATTTGATTCCTGTTTAGATCTTCTTTAAAGAATCGCTTAGCTTATATAAAAACGATCTTAGCCTTAGCACAGAAAAGCACAGACTAAAGTGCGTTTAGCTATATTTTTTTGTGGCAATAGCGGCGAGGGCTATCGCTCTGCCATTGGTGGGGAAACTTTTTGAAAGATGATTAGGTAAGGAACCAAAACTGTTATTGTCATGGCTGGTTCTAGGAAAGACATAATGTAATTGTTCATACCCTAAATAGTTTTATATATATATATATATATATATATATATATATATATATATATATATATATATATATATATATATATATATATATATATATATATATATATATATATATATATATATACATTGTTTTAAGTAAGGAGGCTGTGTTTTCGACCTGTGTTTATAAATGTGGGAATTAGAGACCTTCACGGGCCGGGCTAGCCACGTTTGGCCTGGACCCGAACTCGCCTTCGGACCGGGTTCAGTCGGACGAGTCGAAAATCGTCGGGTTTAAATCGGGCCGGGCTCTGCAAACGAAGCCCGATTGCTTATACAGTAACAGCACGTGTGCTAGAAAATCGGACTTTCCGAAGTCGTGGCTAGTAACGGCACTTATGCTAGCAGCATATGTAGTAATGGCACGCGGGCTAGAAAATCTGATTTCCTAAAGTATTCGCTAGGGATGGCACTCGTTCTACGGGCGATAATCAAAAAGAATACTCTTGCTGTAAAGAATTATAAACCGACAATATTAAAACAAACACCCATATAGTACTGCAGTATTTTATTACATTAAAAAATTCCTTAAATAATAATTTTATTATAATACCTACCTCAAAATAAGCTTTATTTCTTAATTGAAGCCTAAAAATCTTGTCACTAATTATTTTAGGTTTAAACGAATTACAAAATTTTTCTATATCCATATCTATATTTTCAACTATGCAAACAAAACGCCAAAAACAAAAACTCAAATAACCTAAAAACATAATCTGTATATTTCTACACATGGCAAATACCCATACATAGATTGGATGCTGTTTCCCATTCTACTCTCTAACACACGTGCTGTTACTAATTATGACTTCGGGGTTCCGAGCTTAAACGATGTTTCTAGCCCGCGTGCTGTTACTGTATATGCAGCCCAATTTACCTCAGTAAATACAGTGTATTATTATTATTTTGAATAAATATTTTGTCCCCCTTTTGGGAAATTTCATATCACTGTCAAATTGCTACCTTTGTATGTTCAAAATATAAATCAATTAGCAATAATGAAATTTGAAGAAAAACAGAAATGTATTCAAAAAGTAAAAGACTTTACCCAAAATATTATGTTTAACTCAGTTGAAGAAAATATACAGCAGTCTCACGATACGAATCGAACCTTAGAAGGTGCAAGCAAGCACTACAAAAAAGGTAGATTTTCTCATTAGGAAGATATTTCTCTCACTACTGAAACCACTTTAATGACACTACTGCTGAAGCTGAAGTAGTCAATTATATTCTACTTTCAGTAACCATTGAGAGCGAAGACCCTTTGAAATGGTGGAAATCTAATGAAAAAGTATTCCTGAGATTATCCTAAAGGTAACTATTTTACAATTTATTTGAGAACTGATCTTCATCTTTAAATTACATATACACACATTTTTGTATATATACAGTCCACATTAACGATACGCTTTTCAGGTGTACCGACCACTAGTGCGAGTTCAGAAAGGAATTGCAGTATATCTATATTGCTTCAGAATATTGATGCATTATTATTTTTGCATAATAATCTATAAACAAAATATTTTTAAAATATATTTTCTATTCTAGTATTCAAAGAGTTTCATTTTAATTGTTTTTTTATATTAATATGTTTTTTAAATGTGTTCTTGTCAACTCTAAGAGTTTTTATTTTATGTTGTTTTTTGTACTAAGTAATATATTTTGTTTATTTTAAAACGTTAACCGGGTAAAGAAAATTTTTGTTACCACCATTTTTTTTTCACAGCGAACGATCTAAAGAGATAGACAAATAACTAGTCGTTACCAATTCGTAATATGGGAAATGGTAAAAACTACCTAGTGTGTTATGCCAGGCCGGGCAGAACAAATTTTAGTCGGTCTCGGGCAGGACCGGGTCTATAAAACTTCTGGTTGGGGCGGGCCCGGGCCTTAAAATTTTGTCCCGTGCATTTCTCTAATGGGAATGGTTGTATTTCCCCGATCCTCGATCTTTTCTGCACCTACTGGAGAAATGTGAATGGGGTTTTTACCATGATGTAAAGCAATATTCCAGGGTAGTTTTAGTATAGAAAATAGCTCTTTAGGCTTATGTCTATATATGTCTTTAATTGATTGTGCGTCAACAAAGTAAAGAAACACAAAAATGTGAAAATTTAAAGTAAAAACTAATAAACAGTAATAATTCGATATTTCTTAAGCTGTTAGGCCATATTATAAATAAATAAATAAGGCATTTAATAAACATAAAAACAAACAAAAACATTACATTAAAATTGCCAGGAATCATCCCTGCGCTGGGGAAGTCTAGCAAATAAATGCTACTCTGCTTAACCAACAGAGGGACTATCCAGTGCTATGGAATGTGTAGGAAAATAAAATACATAATTAATTAAAGTTGACAAAAAATGGCGGTTTGTTTGTTAACATGGCAAAACAAATTGACACAAAAAATTTATTGTTAAATTCTTAGATCACAAAAATATGTGTGAATAATAATTGTCAAGGTTACAAAGTGTGCGAGGGCGACGAAATTAAAATTAAAGAAGTACGGAAGGAATTTAAAATAGCTAAGGTGTTTCTTTGGGAAGATCCATGCCCATAGATTAAAATGAGCTTAAGCTATGACGGAAAAGTCCTGCAAGCCTTCTGCCTATCTAAAATAAAGAGTTTCAATTTAAATTTAAACTTATTAAAATTAAAAAGTCTGAATTCTCTAAGCAATAAATTCAAAAGAGATATTGAAATGAAAAAGATCTTTTAAACAACGTTGTATGAAAATGAGACATTGTGTATATATCCTTGAATCTTACATTAACTAAATGCTGTGATTCACGAGTTTGAAATATGTTATTCAAAGAACAACGAGATTTGGGATCATTAATAAGTTTAAAAACAAAATTTCCCAGATGATGTATCCATCGATTTTCCATACTTAACCAATTTAATTCATTTATTCTATGAGAAATATCTTCCCTTCTAGACATATCAAAAATTAAACGACAACATGAATTTTGTATGACCTGTATTTTATTTTTATCCAAAGAATTCAGACATGGAAAATAAATAAAAATACCATAATTAAATTGTGAACGAATTAGGGATTCTGTGAGCAAGTTTCTTAGATGAAAATTGAGAATATGACGATTGGCAAATAATATTTTTAATTTAAAAAACGCCTTTCGTCTAAGTTCCTGCACCTGACTGCTGAAACCCAAATTAGAGTCGAAAATTATACCCAAATTCCAAGCCTCTTCAACAAAATTTAATACATTATTATCGATGGAGATATTCAGGTTTAAAGTTAAAAAGTTGCATTTGTTCCTATTACCAAATATCATCATATTAGATTTTTTTGAATTTAAGTTTAGATTATGTTCTTTAGACACAGTTTTAATTACATTTAAATCGTTATTTGTTATATTATTAGCCACTTCAAACTCTTCGAGTTTAAAGGAAAAATAAATCGGAGTGTCATCAGCGTATGCTATTATCTTACTATTAAAATTAAAATGTCAGAAGTATAAATGCTGAAAAGAAGAGGTCCCAGGGCAGACCCTTGAGGTACTCCAGACAATATAGAAAGTTCTTGTGATTCACAGTTATTATAAGAGATTTTCTGCGATCTGCATTATAGATAGGATTTAATTAATTTTACTGAGACATTATCAAAGTCGAAGTATTTTATTTTGGCTAAGAGCAAGTTATGGTTGATAGTGTCAAAGGCTTTTGAGTAGTCAAGTAACACGAGCACAGTGACAAGACCTTGATCAGTATTTACAAAAATGTTATTGGTTTTTATTGCATTTTTCCATTTATCAGGAAAAGAAGAGCTTTCTATGCAATAGTTAATAATATGAAGCAATATAATATCAATATGTTGACTACAATATCTCCACATTCTAAGTGAAATATTATCAGAACCAATGCTATTTTTTTTAGAGAATGTAGGATTTTATTAACTTCTTCAATATTACTTAATTTGAACGCCAACTGAGTACTGCTTGAGGAGTAACTATTACTATAAAAATGTATTTTATTATCACAATTATCGGATACATATTGAAAAAATTTTGAAAAATAAGAATTAATAGAATTGGGGTCTGAAAGGTTAGCTGGCAACTCTGTCCGACCTTGTTTATTACCCTGTATATTGAGATTACGCAAAGCAGACCAAGTTCTACGGTGCTTACGCCTAGCAGCAACTGAATTAAGATAGTTTTGCTTTTCCTGTCTTATCAGAGATATGGTAATATTTCTTAGTTGTTTATAATTATTCCAATCGACTTGAGAATGAGATGTTTTATATTTTTGTAAAGCTTTATTTTTATCTTTAATTAATATTTTGAAATTAGGAGTTAGCCACTCTGCCTTTGGTTTGGTAATTTTGTGACTTACTATCGGAGCGTGTTTATCAAATAAGAATATAATAAAATTATTAAAAATAGTAATTTTTTTATTTATGTTATTTTTGTTAAAAATAGAGTACCAGTCAAGAGCTGCAAAGTCGGAGATAAAACCATCATAATTAAAACGATCAAAGTTACGATAAGAAATTACCTTGGGAATCACTTTATTCTTAATTACAGAGAGATCACAATATGTCTTTCAAAAGTAGGAATACTAAGGAAAACAACTAATATCAGAAAAGTATATGGCTTATTTAGTATTCAAAGAGTAGTGTGACCCTCATAAATCAATTTTAAGGTCGTTGAAAATGCTATTTTTTTGCTTTCTAGTGCTTTATGGATGGAAGTTTTCAAAATATTAGAGTATTACGAACAATAGTTGTCACTATGCCAAATTGAAGTCAATTGAATATGCCGTTTCAAAAAGTCACAAAAATAGAAACGTAAACGCATAAAAATTACATAAATTAATAATAGTTTTATTTGATTTTCGAAACGAAAATTCCAGTGTGAATTTAAATTTAAAATATTACGCTCAAATTTTCTAAATCCGCTACTGTAAATTATTCTCCGTCCGTTCTTCTCGCGATGGCGTTATCAGGAAAAATTCTTAAGATTTTTTCTTGAAAACCCGACCCGATCATCTTCTGACACTTACAGTGATTTTAAATTAGAGACGATTCATTTGTTGTTTATCTTTTGTTCCACTCACATTCTAATTAACGTTTTCTGTTCGGTGGTGAATAACTAACATTTTTGTAGTTTACTTTATACGACCGAAAAGCAAAGGATCTTTGTTTAAAACTAATAGACCCGCGTTATCAGAAATTTTAACATAGTCGATTTTTACTTCTCTCGCAAAAGGAAAGTATTGTCATCGTTAAAAAATTATTTACCAAGATTTTTGCAGATCTTCAGGTTTCAGGGTACCAAGATGTCGAAAAATTTTGACAATTGACTTTAAATTTTGATGAAAAATTAAGGGTCATATGAAAATTAAATGCTAACCTTCTAGTAAAAATCCAATGGCGGCCTGGTGAAATATTACTGAAGAACTACTTATCTAATTTACCTGAAATTTTGGAATGACCGGTAAAATGTTGGTACCAATTCAGGATCGCGCGATATTTTAGTCAAAATTTAGGGATCATATGGGGATGACCTGGTGACATTATGATAAAAATCCAATCTGGCGGAACAAAATGACAGCCATTGTACTACGTTATAATCTAGAAAAATCTGAAAAATGTTTGACATGTTTCTTTCACGATTTATTATTGCTTAGTTTTGGGCTTTCGTAGCGGCGTATTAGTACCTCCTAGAACAAAAACGATTAGGCTGGTCAAAAGCTACATATTTTTGCTACAAGAGATACATTTATATTTTTTGTCCCAGGTTTAGTCCGTTTTTGAAGAAACTTTTTCCAAGTCGGCCTCAACGCCACGTCATAACATACATTTTGACAAGCCCGACTTTTTAACATTATTCAGTAAACCATTCACTTCATGACAACGTTGCCAGACCCGTTACTGATTTTCTTATATTATATATAGGTATAAACAAGGTTTGTTAAATTCTAGGTGAGAAGTCTCGAGGTACAGTGGTAGCATGGTCCAGTTTTATTGCAAAGCATATGTGTTCGAATCCCGGTTATTGTGTACATATCGATCTAATTATCTTTGAATGGATAACTGGGATCATTTGGGATATCTACTACTTATATGTATCATAGCTTATTGCATTGCCAATAAGTGACATGCTTTTGTATCTTTCCTTCATGTCAACTGAATGCGCAAGAGGAACAGAGGGTCTTTTGTTGCCATTATTCGGCAAAACTGATTTTAGCCTATTTTGGGAGAATCTATAAATAAGCGCCATTTGTCTAGGTTGCAAACCTAATTATTCTATACTACTATCTGTATCAACATACACACACACAACTGCCAGCGACCACAACGCGATTCTCTGCGAAATATCTATCAACGATCACATTAGCAGCCTTCGTAAAGAGTGTCTCAAGAAAAGAAGAATATCTCAGCGTGGCTTTGGACGACCTGACTCTGTGGAGCTGGTCGCAAAGTATAAGAAAGCACGTCGATCCCTCAACAAAGCCATCAGAGAAAGTAAAAAGAAATGTTGGCAAGAGCTCATCAGCGAGGTGGACAAAGATCCATGGGGTAGGCCATACAAGGTGGTCATGACTCACCTAAAACTCCAGCCAATGCCGTCACCCACGTGCCCACAACTCCTGCAAAGGATCGTTACTGCGTTGTTCCCTCAGCAATGTAAATTCAACTACCAGCTAGCTCAGGGCAAACTGGAGGATATTCCAGCAGTCACGGAAGAAGAACTGACGGGGGCTTGTAACCGCGTAGGAAATAACAAAGCTCCGGGATTGGACGGAATCCCTAATAATGCCTTGAAAACAGCTATAAAGGCAGCACCGGCATTATTTCAGGACGTTTACACCACATGCCTCAAAGAAGGAAGTTTTCCTCAGAAGTGGAAACAGCAACGACTGGTACTGTTCCCCTAAAGAAAAGAAGCCACCTGAAGAACCATCATCTTACCTTATCTCTGTATGCTAGATACAGCGGGTAAGATATTGGAGCGAATAATCCATCAAATGAAGCAGTTGTCGATCCACTCCTGGCAGACAATCAGTATGGTTTCCGAAAAGGACGATCAACCCTGGATGCAATCAATCTGGTTGTTACCACCGCCAAGGATACAATCGCAGGAACTAGATGGAAGGGTGGTGAGAAAAAGTATTGCCTGGTGGCCACCTTGGACATCAGAAACGCCTTCAACTCTGCCAACTGGGACTGCATCATGCAAGCACTCGAAGAGAAAAACGTTCCGGGATATCTACATAGAATAGTGGCTAGCTACTTCACGGATAGAGTCCTGAGACACGACAGAAAGAACGGCCCAATGGAGTATAATATCACTGGAGGAGTACCTCAAGGTTCAGTTCTTAGTCCACTCCTGTGGAATCTCTTGTTGCTGAGACTGATACTACCTAGAAGCGTCAAACTCGTTGCGTATGCAGACGACGTAGCCGTAGTAATCGTCGCCAAACACCTTGACGAGATAAACTCGTTGTTCAATATTGCCTTTGAGCAAGTTAATCGGTGGATGGAGGGAGTGAATCTGCAGCTAGCCCAACATAAGACCGAAGCCGTGCTCATCACCAGCAGAAAGGAAGTAGAAACAATTGAGCTGAAAGTCGGAGAACAACAAATCACATCACAACCGTACATTCGATACCTGAGAGTGATGCTTGATGCCCGACTCAACTTCAAGCAACAGGTGGAACACGTCAGTGCCAAAGCATCAGTGGTGGGTGTTAGTCTCGCACGACTTATGCCTAACGCTGGAGGCCCAAAGCAGAGCAGGAGGCTACTATTGTCATCAGTAGTTACATCGGCGCTCACTTATGGAATATCTATTTGAGCAGACGCATTGAAGCTCCAGGAATCATGGAGAAAGGTTGAACCAGTATATCGACTGAGCGCGCTAAGAGTAGCAAGTGCCTTCCGCACAATATCAGAGGAAGTAGTGTGCGTCATTTCCGGAAGTCTACCACTCAGAATCCTAGCTGAGAAAAGACGGGCCCTTTACCATCGAAAGAGGTGAAGCAAGCTGAGCGCTGAAACACTCAGAACAGAAAAACGGCAGAAAAGCATAAACCGATGGCAACTTCAGTGGAATGCGGCAGAAAAGGGAAGATGGACACACCGTCTTATTCCACGAATTGATTCCTCGCTGAACCGGAATCACGGCGAGGTCGACTACTATCTTACACAAATGTTGTCAGGACATGGATGCTTCCGAGCTTATCTTCACCGTTTCAAGCACGATGATTCCCCGGAGTGCCCATCTTGCCCAGGAGTTACTGAAGACGTCGAGCACGTATTCTTTGTGTGTCCTCGATTCCACCCTCAGCGTGATGAACTAGAGATGATCCTGAACAAGAAATTAGAACCAGAGACAATCGTAAAAGCAATGTTGTCATTAGAAGCTGCCTGGAACGCTTTCAGCACGTTTGCCACAGAAGTCCTCCCAGACTTGCGTTCCATCGAAAGAAGAAGAGCTAATGACGCTAATTAGAAGAAAAACACCTTAGCTACCAGAAGGAAGAGCAGTAGCTAAATCCTCCCCTCATGAAGTAATGCCTAACGACGGTTTCCATGAAGGATCAGAGACAAGAGAAAGAAGGGAAGGTTTTAGTAGGTATTAGCATTGACATGTCACCAGTCAACGTTCGAGTCCGACATATCCAGGCGAAACAACTAAGCTTGTAGAATACGTAAAAGTATTTCCCACCTTTAAAGAAAAAAAAAGCACACACACATTTTATTCTGCATAGTGAAAACGAGGATAACTCCTGATTACGGTTACGGTTCCTAAATATCACAACCTGTGTCAAATAAATTCCATTGTTGTGATCGTGTGACTATGCTCTGTAGATAAGTGGAGGTTGCGACCTAGATCATTTAATTCTGTTTGTTCGATTAAATGGCGTGCTTTTTCTTCACTTTCGGTAAAATAAGAACCACCCTTTTTTGATATGTTATGGGGTTCTGCCTTATCATCATAAATCTTTCTCAGAATTTGCAGGAGACGATGGATCCTGATTTTTTTTTAATTCCGATAAACATTACTTTTTATAATAATATGATTAAAATACTTATTATTTTTTGCTAAAAAAGTCATAACTCTAAAATCTTACGTGTTAGGAAATTTTTACCATCATTAGCGACCCAAAATTACAAAAAGTTCCCTCTTACACCACAGTCGCAAAATGGCTGTAAAATAGTGTAATCTATATATAATACAATGTTAAATATTTAAGGCTTTTGTTTTTGTTATTAGGAAAAACCAAGGAGTAAAAGCGTTAAACTGACAAAATTCAACAAGTAATTTACTTTTCCCATAAAAAAAAATAGGAATTTTCCGATGTTTACATGTACCTTTTTATAATTAAAACATAAATAGTATAGGTATTAGTTTGATAAGTTGAAAATAAAAATACACATAATTTTGCAGATATTGACCTTGCAAAAAAATTCCAATTTTGTAAAACATTTTTAATGCATTTTTCTACTAGCTATAACAATGATGCAAAATAAAAATAAAATTTGTAAATGCATTAACACTGGCATCATGTAGGTAGTAAGATAGTCTATTTGAAATAGATTTACGATTTTATACAGGAGTTAAGTTAAATAGGCGGGGTACTAGTTGAAACCAGACATTTGAAGTGCATATTGCAGATTATCGAATTATCGTAGTTTCAGTACAGTTGTGCATACTAAAAGATAAAGTTATGAGGAAAAAACATTAGGCTAAAGTATTTGTTACAAGTGCAATAGAGATTCTACAGCAGCTCCTCAATGTGTCGTGTAACTATGCCAGATTGTTTATAATTTTATTCTCTAGAATTTATCTCTTTACACCATCTACTTTACGACTTCATTAGTTTAGATTTTATAAGACAAAAACGAAAGAAAACGCGAGTTTTACATTAAATTGTTTCTAACAAATATAAACAAATGATAGTGGCCAATGGAAAACATAATTGAAATTGTCATGGACTATCTTGTGTGTGATGACGTACTTGGTTTGCGGTTACTATTTTTGTCACTAAGAAAACAAAAAGAAATCTTGGAGAAGTAACGGGGAAGCTGAAGAAGAATACAAAAAAATATGGATAACAACATCCCTCGCATGTCATTTTATTTAAACAAAAACCTCTAGATATTTTTTCAACATTTCTTTCTTTTTTAATAAAATAAAATTTTGGTTGACATTGCTATTTGTAAATAATTTATTTTCTGAACACATTTTTCTTAGGTTACTACGACAGCGTAGGAGGGCCACAATTTTTTTATTTTTATTTTTGTAACAAATTCCGACTTCTAAGTCGGAATTCCGACTTCTATCTCAGAATTCCGACTTCTATCTCGGAATTCCGACTTCTGTCTCGGAATTCCGACTTCTATCTCGGAATTTCGACTTCTATCTCGGAATTCTGGCTTTTCCGACTTCTATCTCGGAATTCCGACTTGTAACTCGGAATTCCGACTTCTATGTCGGAATTCCGGCTTTTTTCTCGGAATTCCGACTTCTATCGCGGAATTCCGACTTCTAATTCAGAATTCCGACTTCTATTTCGGAATTTCTATCTCGGAATACGTTGTAATTAATACACGACTGCTTATAAGCGCAATCACTTTTTTATATTCTTTTAACGTCAAATGAAGCGTTCATTCCAAATAAAATTAATATTTTAATTATAGAAATCAGGATGAAGCTAAGTAAAACTACAAGAAATGTATTAACTGTGCATAAAGTCCAAATTAAAAAATAACGACTGGGTCGGTTCCAATGGCTGACATGAAAAATAAAATCTTGTACTACGCTTTATCTTTTTCGTAGATAGTAGAAATAATAGAACGCCATTTAGTAAGAACATCTGATCCATATTATGTTAAAAAGATGCAATAGCATGAAGGGGGTGCACGCATTTTCAGATATATTTTTTTTTTCAGATTTTAATATATGCACTGTAGTGTGGGGGAATATGTCTCCTCGCTCTTCATCAAACCTTATCGTCACTCCCAAGTATTGTACTTTTCTTTTCCCAATTTACCAACTATTTACTATTATGCATAAAATTTAAATATAATTATTATTGTTTTTCTTTTAGGAGAAAAGAAATATATTTGTTTAAAAAAATATCTAGCACTTATGAAAGGTTTACTCATCCTCTATTAAAGTAACTTATATTTCGTTCAAAGTTCTCAAAGTATAAGAGATTTTAGGTTGACTTTTTCAAGCAAGGACAGGAACATAACTAATCATTTATGTTCTATGTATGATACAAAACATAATAACTAAAATAAAGTCAGAAAAACCAAATTTCCCTGATATCTGTTAATTAAAATAATACTCAAGTAAATTTACTTGTTTTAAAACGCTTTTATTAGTTTCGCTTGATTTTCACCCACTTTATAACGCCAGATTACAATCGATGACAGTTCAATGATTTGATAAGTTTGTCCCATTATCATGAACAGGGTCGTCAGGATAAAAAAAATTTCATCTCGGAATCCCTCCCAGGGTCCCTTCCTGGGAAACGGCTACCATATAAATGGCAGGCAGCAGGCGCGCAAATTATCCATTTTCGGCACGGGGAGGTAGCGAAGAAGAATAAATTATAGTTTGACAAAACTAAAAAACAACTAAAAAGAAAAAAATAACTTTTGTAAAAAACCGTAGGGTGTTTTTGTGCCCTATATTCATACTGACTTTACTTTTAGAAATTATACCAATAAAATATTTATAATAACTGATATCAGACCCACGCTGTTTTCACAATGACATTAATTTACTTGTTAATCACTTTCTTCTCGTCCAAAAGGTTTTTTTTAGTTCAGTTTACTATCAAAGCGTGTTTTTCAGTTTTTTAAACTATAATTTATTAGAATTCCTTCACAAATGACATTGATATTTTATGAAGTTTGAAAACAAAAATCTGCAACATGATTTCAGCAAAAAAAAATTGTTAGCAAATCACATCCCCATAAATCAAGTGTCTGTTGTAAATGTTATTTCTAACTTTGTGGAAGGACATCAATCTATCAAAACAGACTACAGGAACACAGTGAAAAGTTAATTATAATTTTGATTGTTTTATCTATTCGTTTTATCTATCTAACCTCTTTACAAGTAAAGCGCATTCTACTGATAAATCTATTTAAGTTATCTACTATTTATTTTTATTATACTTTTTATTTATACTTGATATTATTTATAGATCTGTTGGTAAAAGCATCCTATAAATAGTTTGGCTTGCATTCCCGTCCATTGTGTGTACAAGGGATAGAATTTAATAATTTATTTCTTTGTCTTCTACACCTTCAGGGGTTAGAATTTATAATAATAGATACTATTTCTAGACATTTTCAGCAATTAATATTTTACTCAAGTCAGAAATGTCTTTATCACAAGGATAATTATTAAATGTGCAGTCACTGGACAACGCATCCAAAGCAAAAATTGGAACATTTATGTGAAAATACTACTAGAAGTCGAAATTCTGAGTTAGAAGTCGGAATTCCGAGATAGAAGTCGGAATTCCGAGTTACAAGCCAGAATTCCGAGCTAGAAGTCGGAATTCCGAGTTACAAGTCGGAATTCCGAGATAGAAGTCGGAATTCCGAGTTAGAAGTCGGAATTCCGAGATAGAAGTCGGAATTCCGAGTTAGAAGTTAGTAATTTGTTACAAAAATAAAAATAAAAAAATTGTGGCCCTTCTACGTCATTTCGAAAACTATCTAGAATGGTCGGAAACTAATTTTGGATTCAACTTTTAATAATTATTGTAAAATCAGAGGTATGCAGTTCTTTAAAAAAAAAAAAGGTTAAATCTAAAATAATATTAAGGACTGTTTAAAAAACATTAAAACCGCATCAAGAACAGAGTTTAATGAACCAGACGCATCTGCTAGTACTTTAGTATTATTTGCTTTCCAAATTAATTGAGCGATTACCGGCAACAAATGTAATACTGTTTTAAATACAATAAAGGTTGACTAATTAGTTATGATACATAAGTTAAAGCCTGATAGCTGAGGCCAGAATAAGGTGATTAAGCTAAATATGTTTCAGTCAAATTTTCCTCCTTTGCAAAAGTTAAAGACTGATAGTTGAGGCAAAAATAAGGTGATTGAGGTAAACATGTTTTAGTCAAATGCTTCCAATTTACACGGTGTTGAAAGTAAAGAAATAATTGGTTATTTCGAAATAAATTGAGTTCTAACAAACCGATTGAGTTAAATTTCTGTATCTTCATGGAGATACGAATTTAATATTCATTTTAGCGTGCACCAGTTATGCGCCTTTGATAGAGCAAATAAGCAATAATTTTTCTTCTTTTTAAAAATCTGCATTTTTTGATATAAAACACAATTTCGTTATGAGTGCATATCAACGTAAATCAATATTTATAATTCTACAGTTTCGTAGTATGCTTATAAATGAAAATGTAGACTGTCATTATACATTCATTATTTTCTATTTTATTATTGTGTGATCAAAAACTTATACAGAAATATGTATTCTTTATTTTTATTATTACTTCCTCGTATAAGGGAAGTATCGTAATCGTGAAAAGATCATCCTCTGAGATTTTTTTAATTCTGTCGGTCCCTCTGTCTGTCGGTCTCTGTGTCTAGCTGCCTGACTGTTTGCGGTATACCTTAAAAAATACTTAGCTAGCTGACTTCAAGTTTTGGTCAAAGGTTAAGAGTTATGTGGGGATGATTTAGTGACATTTTGGTAAAAATCCAATATGGTGAAACAAAATGGTGACCTAGAAAACTGTTACTAAAAAACTACTTATCCGGTTTACTTCAAATACTGCACAAAAATCAAGTATTACGTAGGAACCAGCTGGTAAAATTTTTGGTACGAATTCAAGATGCCCATATAAAATATGCTTTCTCAATGTCTGTCGATCAGTTCGCGGCGTAGTTAAAAGCTACATACCCGATTGACTTCAAATTTTGGTTAAAACTTAAGGATCATATGTGGATGACCTGGTAATACTTTGATAAAAATCCAATTATCTCAGAACAAAATGAACTGGTAACATTTTGGTATTAATTCAAGATATCAAAATAGTATAGCAACCTAATAAAATATTTAAAAAATCAGCCTGACAAAACTACTTATAATTTATTTTAAATTGCGTATGTATAAACTGGTAAAATATCAGTACGAATCCAATATGTTGGAACAAAATACGACTATGCGCCGAACTAAATTAGTTCACTCCCACTATTCCTAATAAAAGGAAAAATTTATAATAAGGTTAGTTCCGACTAAAGGAAAATTACCAATTTTTTTAAGTGAAAATGTCGTGACATAATTTACTATTATCAAAATGCAAGATATGGTTTTTGTTTATGGGCAAGAACATTTTTCCACTCGTCGTGGAATTCAGAGTACTGTAAGTAGAAGTCAACAGAACGAAAAAATGTATCCAATTTTTGTCCTGTTTAGCACCTAAATTCAGGAAATATCCCTAAAAGATTTTATTTTGCTCAATTTATTCGCTAACAGCAGTAAAAATAACTGTTTTTTCCTAACAACACCGTTTACCGGTGAAGCTACATCTACTGAGTTATTTAATTGGAGAAATTAAAAAAACCAGGACGGTTGGTAACCCTACGCCTATGTGAAAGGAAATTTTTTCATATTTTTTTTTAAATAGCAATAATATAAATAAATATGGAATTTTATTGATATTTTACTAAATACAAATGTCACTATTATTGACAAAAAAAAACTAATGAAATTACTTTGCTAGAATTACCTTTCCTGGATCTCGTACTCGCTGACACTCCTATAAATGTTTTACCGTTTGGTAAACTTCAATCTGGAAATCCTTTTTGAAAAATTGCTGCAATAAAATTTGCCTTTTCGTTACGCTTTACCGTAAATAAGCATATTTAATTGTGGTATAAATTGTATAACTCACAAGAATATCGTGGTTGTATCTGTCTAGAGTAGCAATTTAGAAAAAACAACTGCAGCAGTAGGTTGGATCTCTTCCGTGTTGCTGTATTGTTTGTTTCGAAATAAAAGCTATGTTTTAACATTTTGAGTTTTTTAGTAAAAACCTTAACTGTTGAACTGATAATGTTACTAATTGTCTTAGATTATAATATGAACAAAATATATAATCATTTGCTTAATAATACATCGAGATACGTTCAATATTTAACTTTTTTTCTTATAAAATATAGATTTCAATATCCAGTTATATAAGATTTTTTTGCAGAATTATTATTTATCGGATATATAAAATCCGCATTTGCAATGTGTTCTACACAATCTACTTAATGGGTCTAACTATTTAGAAATTATAACAAATGCCAGTTAGTCTGTGCCTAAATTAAAACTTTCTGAATCGTTGCATTAAAACTTTCTGAATCGTTGCATTGATCGTGGGAGTGAATTCCCTTCCCCCTCGTAGTCCCGATCTCAATCCATTGGATTTAGTTTTCTGTGATCGTAATAAATATTAGTTTACAAAATTCTGAAAAAGTCATATAAAAACAGTTGTTAGACAACATTTGAACAAAAGCTTACTATGCATTGAAGTGAACGGGACACATTTACAAAACTTATGTTAATTTGTACTGTAATATTTTTATTTCTCTGAAGATGTACGAATAAAAACATGAGTTTATGTTGATAAGCATTCATAAGAAAAATATGTTTTATTTTGAAAACCGTTGTATATTTTCTTTTTTGGCAAGTATATCTTTTTACTCAAATTTGAAAGTGATTTAATAGTCTTTGGATAAAATTGCAGAATTTTAAAAAGAAAAAATCTCTAAAATCGTCATTCAGTTGTCACAACCACCACCATTTTTTACTATAAAGTTTTGACCTCCGGTAGGTAGTTAAACGTAGTAGACATACTGGCCCAGCCACTATGAGAATCACAATGAAGTAATAATACTACGAAGCAGTTAAACGCACTAGTTAAAACACGTAATTGTTTAGATACTGTTTCTATTAGGATTAACTCTACTTTAGTTTATACTTAGAATAATTTTTGTTAACCAATACCAATTTCTGATCAAGTTATATTCACGGTGTCAATTGACATCAGTTTTTGGAACTTTAATGCTGTTTGGATGGATCTCTCGTAATTGGTACGGTAACTGGTTCAATCATGCTCTCTAAATGGTGGAGTTCTTCGGTTTGAGGTATTGCGAAACATTTCAGCGTTCTTTCAAATAAAATACATCTTTTTTTGGTTAGCAAGTAAGCCCCCATCTGCAACAGTCGCGTCTTTAGAATCTTGTAATTTAGTTTTTGGCCATATATTTTACAGTAAAAGAATGGGGAGGCCTGGGGAAAAGTCGTTTGAAAAAGCGGAGCCATATTTTCTGTTATCTATTAGCTTACACTTTTTACTTATACATTATCTCACGCATAATTGAAAGTGGAGATATGGGTCTATAATTGGAGTAAATATTTGTATTGTTCTTTAAAAACAGGCTGTACAAGAATAGTTTTCCAGCTTTAAGAAAAAATGTCCTCGTAATAGGACATTTCAAATATGCTTGTAAGGATATAGATCATTTCAACTTTTTTATATCTAGACTTGAAATGACCTCAGGCTTGAGGACGTTCTAGTGTTAAATATTCTGAGAATACTACTATAGTAAATATATTTTTTACAATTTTTTTTCGTTTTTATGCAATCGACCTGGTTCTAATACAGTTACGAGTATCAAAAATGTCGACTAGATACATTTTCGTATTAATCCAATAATGTCCCAGTCAATTATCTGTTAACAACAAATAAGTAGTGTTTTAATACTACTTGCAATAATTGCTAAATACGCACCAATTAAAAACCGCTACCACATTATTACGATCCGTTTCGCATTTACATAACATTTTCAAAATGTAAAAAAGTAAGTGGTCTCCAGTAATAAAACATCTTATTCTGGTTTCTTTTTGCAGTATGTACATATATGTACTCGGTGCAGATAAGAAAAACAAAGACGAAGATATATGACGTGACAAGAGAAAGACTGCAGGAATGCATAGATCGTCAGATGTCTCGGCGTTCGTCAAATGTCTATCAGCTGATCATGGCCCGACCGGATTCTTTTCTTGTCTCTGGGTTCACATTGGAATTTCGCCAAGGCAAATTCATTCGGAATGGATTTTATAACGTATGCGGTTTAAGATTTTCTATTGCTTAGAATATACTTCTCCGAACTGCTATTTCTTGGGTTTCTTACAGATGTAATATGTAAAATTATCCTGATTTATTATTATAAATTGGAGAAACGTACTTTTAATTCCAAAGAAGAAACCCCAACATATTATATGAATAAACAAATTCAAACATTGGATTTTTCGCTCGAATAGTGAGTGTACTATGAAACTGTACCATGGCGACGTTAACTAAGACAAGTTCTTAACTCTGCTAATTTTGGAAGTTTCCTTCCGAAACTCTCTATTGGAATTCTACAGACTGTAAGAGAAAAAGTGCAAATGAGGAGTTTGTTAGCCAGTAGGTTTTGGATATAATGGCCAATAGAATGATCGGAACTTCAGTTTTGAATTTTTGGTATTTGCAGACAGAGATCTGCAATTATATATAACTTGCTAACATTCAATCTTTACAAATGTCAAAATTGATGTGGAAAGTTTTGAAACGCAAAATGAACTGTCCAAAATTAAGTCTAAAAGTGAAAAAAGGACAAAATGAATAAAATTTACTTAAAGAGCATCATAAAGAATAGTTTAGAAACAACAGGTTTTCAGAAAAAAAAAGTAAATAATCATTTTAGAAGTAACAGTAGTAGCATGAATGTTTTTTAAGTAATTATTTATTATGGTTCATTAGAATAAACTATATCAAGAATTTAAAGAAAGGAATAAACTAGTCTACTTTAGTATTTATTCCGCGACACGTGATTCGACCTTACGGTCATGATCAGACCTAAAATATATTGGAAAACCTTAATTATATTTACAAAAACCAACAAAAATGTTAATATTACCATACATCTAGAAGGCTGCTACAATTTAAAACATAAAACGACTATACAGTACACATATTAGATGAACACTGAGGTGGAAATATTAAAAAGTGTAGGCCTACTACCCACACTTATGTCGAACCAAACGCATAAAAACAACGATTCTAAAGGTAAACATTTTAAAATAATCAAATACTGTTGTACAATTGATAATTAAAAATAAAATTATTGCCTACACTGAGATTCGTATGATATATTTTATGCTAAATTTTGCTACCAGATAAACGTAATTTTAATAAAAATAATAAATAGGATAGTAATTAAGAAATCATGGTTTTTGGGATTAGACCGTGCCAAATTGGAATTACCATCCGACGTTTCGCCTTCGATTGCACGATGCATTTTCAAGGATGTTTACCCCACGAGCCCTGAACGCTGAATGAGCTCGAAAAGATTCAGGCGGGCTTTTATACGCCAAACTTTGACCCTGTTTCCACATGTGATGTAGAACGTAACCCGTGTTTCTATTAACATTTTTTATGTAAGAATTTCAATAGGTTCTCTAATTTTTCATTTATAAAACCCTGGAACCGATGCTGGAACCTTGGTTTTTCTTTACATTTTTAAAATGGCCAGTGGTATGCTGGTATTCAGCTACAGCAGAAAAAACAATTTGTGCCTTTTTAATACATCGTTGATATTCCTTAAGTCTAGTTGATATTAAGCGTCCTGTTTCTCCCATATACACTTCTCCACATGAGCAAGAAATTTTATATACTGCTTTTGTTTGGAAAGGTAGAATTCCTTTCGGGCCTCGCAAGCATTTTCCAATTTTCTTATGTGTACTGAATATTGTATGTATGTTGACCGCCGAAGTAATCGTCCTATTTTGTCTGTAGTGCACTGTATGTAGGGAAGAACAAGACTACCTAACGGTGGCTTTTCGTCATTCACCTTTGGCGGATTTGGTTTACTATATATTTTAATTAAACGCGTAATATTTTTCAGTGCAATAATCAATCCCTCTGAGAGCTTCGGTCAGTTTCGATGTTTCCTATGTTAGAGAATCTTGATCGCAAATCGAAATAGCTCTAAATACTAGTGAGTGAATAAACGATTTCTTTTGTGCTGGATGGTGGTGGTCGCATTTAAGTATCTATGTTTTGGCTATACAAAGAATGTCCTAATGTACCATTTTCCTTCCTTTGAACACATACATCTAGAAAGGTAATCCTTCCATTAGATTCAATTTCCATTGTTAACTTAATATTATGATGTTGTTGATTAAGGCAATCCAGAAATCTGCCTCTCCATGAGGCCAAACAACAAAAGTATCATCTACATATCTAAACCAGTGTTTTGGTTTTAGTACAGTGGATATTATATATCCTCAAAAGCTTCCATAAAGATATTGGCGATCACAGGTGCTAGAGGGGATCCCATAGCTGCACCTGAAATTTGTTCATAAAAAGTTCCTTGAAAAATGAAATAAGTAGATGTAAGACAAGATTCCACTAGGTCTATCAAGTTCATATCGAGATTATTATGCTCCAATATATCTGATATAATGGAAATTGAGTCGAAACATCGAAACTGACTAAAATATCTTTGGAATCCAATTGAATTGCCTTAAGGTTTTCCACGAAATCTGCAGAGTTTTTTATAAGAAAATCTAGTTTTCCAGTAAATGGATTAAGAAAATTTCAAATAAAACCTAGTTTGTAGTATGTCGGCGAGTCTGTTGCACTGACGATCCGTCGAAGTGGTACATTGGTCTTGTGTTTCCATATGTGTATAAAACCTCTCCTGAATATCTTCGAGCCCATTTAGTGTTCAGGTCTCGTGGATTAAAGATCCGTGAAGATGCCTCGTGCAATCGCAGGCGGAACGTCGGATAGTTATGTCAAATATGACATTAAAGTAGAGACTTTCTTCGGTATTCGGGGAATTTGTGACCTTAGAAAGTGACAGTGCCGCAGGCTGCAGTTTATGTCAAAAATAAAATATAATATATAATTTAACTAATTTAAATAACTCGCCAGAGGGCGCGGATAATATATTATACAGTGTCATAGAACGCGCTTTGCCAATGTGAACAAAACTATGCAGATAAAAGTTTATTATTAAAATTATTATTTTTTTGAAATGTGCTATTCTGCAGCTCTTATTAACAAACCGCTACTGATCTGAGCTAGTTTTATTTTTATTATTTTCTATATATGTGATACCGCATATCTAAATATATATTAGCATGGTTTGTAGTTTTTTCTAATATATATTCTAAGATACTCGTTCTATAAGGGGCCGCGTTTCTTTGTTTTTTTTTTATATAATTTCAATTAATTTCAAAATTGTTATTAAACCTCACTAAATTTAAATAGTGTACTGTAAAACGACTCTAACAATTTAAAAAATAATCAAACTATCTTGTCTTACTACTTTAAGGATCCTGTACATTAAAAACGAAGCCCTTTAGACCCTGCATTTATAAAACCTTTTACTTGTAAAATTAGCACAAAAATGTGCTGTTACTTAATATACTTATTTAACAATCACTCATAATATATAACATTATAATACATATTTGCATGAATATTTCAATTTTTATTCAAATACGATTACAAACCCAATCAAAATTCAACAACCGGCAAAAAGTAAAAATAAAGCCACCGGAACAGGAAAGGGCATGTCCATTATTCTAATAAAGCTAGTTGTTTAGTAAGTTTCGAGATAATTGGGCCCATTTACCACGTGAATAAGTGGCTGAACAGGTGAGAACCGTGTTCGAATTCATTAGCCGATACTTTTCAGCGATCCATTTCCTTTTTCATCAGTTCGATAACTCTGTGTAATTTTGTATTAAATATAATTGCCGATTGTGCTCTTTTGTATTATTACTGCACTACTGATATTTCATGATTTCGTTAATTGACTGGACACGGATAATTTGTTAACTGTGTTGACATCTTGTTTTAGTTCAGCCACAGATTATACCTATCAGATAAGAAAGTATTAAAATTCGCCATCGCATAGTCCCGTTTCGGTTGTCCAAAAATGGTATCTCAAATTTTCCCAATTCGAACGTTAAGAAAAATATTTTGATAATCTCAATCTCATTTGGTGCATAAGAAGTTTTTATGTCTATTATAGATATTCTGTTGCATATATGTACAGGTATATGTGGTTGAGCATAGAATTAAAAAAAAATCAGTAAATTGACATTACCCGAAACTTTGTATTCTTTCTTTTATCAAGGAAAGTGTAATATGATCATATACCAATGGAGTTATCTTTCACTTTCCTTAGTAAAGCGAAGAATGAGGAAACATCTAGATTAGAGGGGGAAAGGGGTTATTTAATTAATTACCTTCAAGAACGGGAAAATAAATTCTATTACCTAGTTATTTTCGAAGCGCCAGTTAATTAAGAAAAAAATTAATTATCAAATGCTAATTATAGCCTGTATTATCATAATATTAAAAATCAGTATCAAAACAAAATTCTTAAAAAGTAACAATTGCTAACAGATATATTATGGTTTTGATTGCCTGCTTTTTTAACCAAATATAAATCAATTATTTTTTAACAAAAACAAACTTGTTTAGCGTCATTAAAAAGAAAATTTAACCCCAAATACTATGAAAAAAAAACTCCTTTACCCAGAACTTCCTTTTATCTTTCCTTTTATTAGGAATAGTAAAGTATGACACAATTTAGTTCAATAAATAGTCATTTAGCAGCCCATATATACTGACTTTTAAAACAATTTTATTCGTCGCCATTTTGTTAGATCATATGCTACCTATGCCACACTTAATTTTTGATCATAATTTGAAATACATTCAATAAGTAGTTTTTATATTAACACGCACTGCCATCTTGTAACGCCATGTTGAATTCGTACCAATTTATCCCTATATGGCATTTAATTTTTCTGCAAAATTTAAAGTCAATTGAATAAGATTTTTTCACAATGATTTTTAAAAATTTTATTTGGACGCCGTTTTGCTCCGCTATCTTGAATTCGTACCAATAGTTTACCATCTCTATTATCTCTATATCAGGTGTGTGTGGTCACCTTAATAAAAGTGGTACATTGAGTAAATATTGAATTTTTAAACAGAGAACGTTGAAATTAAATCACTAAAAGTCAAGGGTACAAAAATAGGAATCTCTGAGGACTTAAATAAAAAGAGACTAGAACTATATAAAGCGGCATTTAAGAAATATAATAAAAACACGTTTACGCGTAATGGTAGCGTTTTCATTAAGTTGGATAGCAATATTAAAAAAATTACTAGTATTAATGATATTTAAACATACAAGCACTTTAAGTATAAATGTAGAATATTTGAAAATTGCTTTACGTTTGTAATTTAGTATTAAAAAAATATATATATATAGATATTTTTCAGTAAAAAACAAAATTAGCCTTATGGAGTCTCAATAAAAATAATTTTATCTCATTTGCAATCGCATTTCATTGAATATATTTTTATTAGTTATATATGTCGTATTAATTAATATTTGTTTAGATATAGGTATACATATCTGTAATACATAAATTTAGATATAATTTTTCTTAATTTACGTCTTGGCTTAGGGAACGCAATGCTTGAGTATTTCGATATGATGGACGCGTACTGCGGGTTGGACACGTTGGTGATGGACAGCAGCACAGAGGTAAAAACAATATTTTCAGGACAAAATAAATTTAATATATTACATCTCAATATCCGTAGTCTCCAAAATATTTTGATGAATTACTTATTTATTTAAACTTGTTTGATTTGAACAACCTTGACATAATGGTGTTTTCAGAAACTTTCAAAATAGACGTTTCCGCTTTTCATATAAAAGGATTTAAGTCTATATATAATGAATCGTACTTCAATAAAAATGATGGGCTTATTGTATACATAAAGGAAACTTATCAGATACACTCTAAAATATTTAAATTCAGTGAAATTAATATTCTACGTTGTATGCTGCAGTTTAATGGGGCATCTTTGGATTTAACTTCTTGTTATAGACCACCTTCTAGCCAAATAAATACATTTTTAGATGATCTTGAAAACTATTTTTTAAATATAAAAAGGAGATATAAACATAAATTTATTAAATTCAGACGGTGAGGAAGTTAATAAATACTTAAATATTTTATCACAAAACTCATATTTCTCCTGTATTAATAAACCTACCAGAGAAACAGAAAATCATCCACAATTATAGACCATTTATTTATTAAAACTAAAGATTTAAATGATCAAAAAGATAACATAACCCCTCTAACCTTACATGCTAATTTAACTGACCATTACATTATAGGCTTATCTTTGAAGAAAATTACAGATTATAATAAAATTAGGAACCTGTTAGGGACCGAAACCTGGATGAATGTATTAGAAACTAAAAACGTAGATCAAGCTTATCAACTTTTCATAAATAAAATTCAAAGCTGTATTGAACAATCAACTCGGAGTATAAAATTAAATAGTTTAAACAGAAAGAGAAAGCATTGGGTTACAGAGGGAATAATTAAATCTATACAAAAAAGGGATTTATTGAAAAAAGCCCTCAATAAAAATTATACATTAGAGCAGTTTAATCAATATAAACACTTTAGAAATACACTAAATAAAACAATAAAATTAGCAAAAAATTTATATTACAAACACAAACTAACAGAATCCAAAAATAATTACAAAAAAATATGGGAAACTATAAATGAAGCTACACGAACTCAGAAACAAATTAGACAAAATAAATTTGAAATCGAACACGAGCAAAAACTCGTCACAGACGATGAAAGTGTGGCTAATCTTTTTAATAACTTTTTTGTTACAATTGGCTCTGATATTCAAAAAGAAATACAAAATCCACAAATTGAAAATCTTCGTAGTAATAATAGAATAGCTGAATCCTTTTTCTTACAACCTGTAATGAAAAATGAACTAATTCAACATATCCATTCACTTAAAATCAATTCCTGTCCAGGAGACGACCAAATTACTTCCGAACTTATCAAAAATATTCATTTAAATATTTTGAATCCACTTAAATATATAATTAACCTTTGTTTTTCATCTTGCGTCATACCACAAGATTGGAAGGTCTCTATTGTTACTCCTGTATTTAAAGCCGGAGACCCAGGTTTGCTCACAAACTACAGACCAATCTCAGTAATAAATTGCTTCAGTAAAATATTTGAAAAATGTCTTAAAAAACGTATAGTAGAATTTCTAGAAAAAAATAATCTTATGTATATAAGGCAGTATGGATTTAGAAACAATAAAAATACAGAGGATGCAGTTTTTAACTTTGTAAAAGACATATATAATAATATCCAAAAGAAAAAGAAAAATTTAGCAATATTCCTAGACCTCAAAGCTTTCGATATGGTTTCTCATGGGATATTATTTAACAGATTAGAAGATATTGGAATAAGAGGCGGTCCACTGCAATTATTGCTTAATTATTTACAAAACAGAAAACAAAAAACAAAAATAAATAATTCGTTTAGCGCCTATGAAACAATTACGACTGGAGTGCCCCAAGGTACAGTTTTAGGCCCAATACTTTTTCTAATTTACATTAACAACATGAAATCTGCAGTTAATAATTGTAACGTAATAGCTTATGCTGACGACACCGTATTACTATTTAGTAGTGAGTCTTGGAAAAATGTTTTTGAAGAGACGCAAAATGGATTCAGGGCAATACATAATTGGCTTAATAATAGTCTTCTAAGCTTGAACTTTAGTAGGACATCTTTTATTACTTTTTCTGCAACAAAGACTGATCAACCTACTAAAAATCGAATTTTTCTGCATTTACAAAATTGCCAGAATCTTGTTCAAAACTGTAATTGCTTAAGTATTACAAAAGTGGAACATACGAAATATTTGGGAATTATTATTGATCAGCACTTAAAATGGAATCAACATATCCCATATCTATGCAGCAAAATTAGAAAGACATATTATAAACTATACCAACTACGAGATATATTATCTACGAAACTACTCATTTTATTCTATAAATCGTTAATTGAATCTATACTTAGATACTGCATTGTTATTTGGGGAGGGGCATATGATAGTATTTTACATATATTACAAACTTGCCAAAATACTGTGCTTAAAATATTACTACGCAGGCCGCGATTATATTCAACATCTGAATTATATTCTAACAGCGAATTGTTTAATTTGAGGAATTTATATGTGTATTCCAGTTTATCGTATTTTTCAAAGATCAGGGATTTATTCCTAGCTGTAGCACATAACCATCTTACTAGAGCAAATCACATAGATAATTTAGAAATACCTCTGTTACATAATTCTCTCTGTCAAAGATTTTTAACTTATTTGATACCAAAAATGTACAATATCTTACCCATTCATATAAGAAATGCGATCGAAAGTAAAAAAGCATTTAAAAAAGAATTAAAATCATTTATTTTAATAAATTCATCATCATTTTCCAATTTATTTTAGATTTTACATTTAAATCCAGATTTAAATAATATACCATAACCTTTTGTATTATATCAGATAAACTAAATTATTTCACATTAATAAGCTTTTAGGCAAATGTTGACTTTTTGCTCTGTCTGTCATTCCGCTCTCCCATCTGCCCGCGCGATCTATATGTGGTGTCCTTGAGCCGAAACGTAGGTGAATATTAAAAACATTTTTTTTTATTACTTTAAGATGGGGAAAAGTAGCACGCAACCTGTTATTATAAAGATTAGGCAAAATTCCTCATCCAATTCATATATATTTTTGAAAGGGAATTAATAATAATTGCAATTATCAACTGTTGTACCTATATGTGAATTGTATTACCTAAAAATTGTAATCGAACTTTGTAATATAATGAATTTAAATTTGAATTTGAATATATATATATATATATATATATATATATATATATATATATATATATAAAACTAATTTTGTTTTCTTATTAACCATAAGGGTATTTTGGTTCGATAGTAGGAATAAAATTAAAACAAATTTAATTTCATTTTTGTAACAAAAATGAAATTAAATTTGTTTTAATTGGCTTCTATTTTATATATATGTATAAAAGGTTCAGAACTAAACAATGTTGAAAGTGGTGTCAAAAATCTCTAAATATATAAAAGTAATTCAATTATTTGTCTATATTTTGGGAAATGGGTAACAGCACCATATATATTCCGAAAAACAAATGTTAAATAGACATTAATTTTTTGTGGGTTATATTATGTGTCATAGAAGGTACATTCATCCGAAAAACAAATGTTAAATAACAAATTTGGGTTATTGTTCAAACGTTGTGTCATTAATTCCAAAACTTCTATCATAATCGTCTTCATTAAGCTCATGGACAAGTTTAGTTTTGTACGGGTGAAATTTATAGGATTTCAAAATTCTTTGCACTGTTGAGCGTGTAAATCCTGAAGAAGTAGAAAACAAAATTAGAATATATATGTATAAAAGGTTCAGAACTAAACAAAAAAAAAAATCTCTAATATATATATATATATATATATATATATATATATATATATATATATATATATATATATATATATATATATATAGAAAAATGGCTTTTTAATACATTTCTAGCCTTTAACTATAGTAGGCCATGAAATCCTAATGATAAAAGGAAAAAAAATAGTTGACAAGTTGGAATGAATATATTTATTTAAAAACAAATATTCAAACCAGTAAACGTTTGTATTGTTATTGTTGTTGTCGTTTTTTAATTTATTTTGTTCTACAATGGATGTAGGTAATTTTACAAACGAAGAAAAATGTGATATGCTATCTTGCTACATTTTATGCCAAAGAAATTGTATAGGAGCCGAGCGCATGTATTCTAACAAATACCCAGAGCGGAGACAACCTGACAAGTGTATTTTCGGCGTTTGCTATTTAATCTAGAATAATATGGATCATTTAAAAAGCCTGTATTATCCCGACAAAAACCTTCCAATGAAGAAAACCAATACAACGTTCTACAATCTGTTATTGAAAATTCACAAACTTCCACCAGAGAAAATGAAGACCAGACGGGGGTAGCTAAATCTACAGCTCAATTTATTTTAAGGAAAAATCAATTTAAGCCTTACAAATTCCGAATATGTCAAGGATTAAAACCGGGTGAGTGGTATACCAGGATGTGTGAAGACAGTCTTACATTTCCTTATAAAGTGATTTGGTCTGATGAAAGCATGGTAACCAATAACGGTATTTTTAACAAGCGTAATATAATATTGGTCACAACGAAATCTACGTATCATCGTAGACATCAAGATTGCTTTGGATTTAATATTTGGTGTGGGATTTTTGGTAGCAAGATTATAGGGCCTATTTTCTTTTACAATTCATTAACCTCCGAGCGGTACCTTGAGATCTTGAGGCACGATTTAGAAGATGCATTAGATAATTTACCGTTAGGCGCTGTACACGGCTGTTGGTTCCAACAAGACTGTGTTCCAGCCCATAACTCTATAGAAATTCGCCAATATTTAGCTGAACGGTTTGAAGGAAGATACATTGGGACTCACCTTGGCCTCCAAGGTTCCCGGACCTAACTCCCTTAGACTTTTTCTTGTGAGGCTACATAAAAAATGAGGTATTTGGGGAATGTTTTGACAACGACGAACAATTATATCAATCGGTACGAGCAGCATTTAATACAATTACTCCTGAAATGTTAAGTCATATTTTGGAGTCTACCGTGAGACGGGCGTACTTCTGTTTAGAAAATGGAGGTAATTTGTTTGAACATTTGTTATAGTTAGTAAATAAATAAATATATTCATTCGTACTTGTCAACCGTTTTTTCTTCCTTTCATCGTTAGGATTTCATGCCCTACTATAATAAAATTACAGAAATGTATTAAAAAGCCATTTATCTGGATAAAAACGTAAGTAATCATATTGTGCTGTACATCGTTGAATTCGCAATGAAAAGCGCAATCTAATACTGGGTGCACTTTTTTTCCGTCCCATAAATAAAATCAAAAGTTGGTGGTGGTTCCATTGCAACGAAATGTTTTAATAAAAAATTGTTAACGTCACCTTGTACAGTTTAAAAAGTGAAAATGAAAAAGTGTTTTCCGTTTTTTCATATCTTTTCAAATAGCTTCAAAAAAAATTAAAACGAAATCGCAATATTTCGGTTTTTTCTAGGATATTTCCGGAACGGCATAGAATTTTCAAATTTGTAAAACAGGATTTTGTCGGGCATCAAAATAAGCAACTTTTGTCTAATTTAACCAACACTATATCTATTACGGTTTCCGAGATCCCCGTGCTGTGCATCCTTATCTTGGACACACTGTATATATATATATATATATATATATATATATATATATATATATATATATATATATATATATATATATATATATATATATATGTACAATAATATTTTACACATAAGTAGTGGCAAAACAACAATATTAGAAGTAGAAGTACACATATTTCTAAATATCAAAGAATACGAGTATCGATCGTACCAACGCTGACTGAACTGATAAGAATAAGGCGATCAAATAAAGAATAACCTACATTTAGGTACAAAAGTAAATAGATATATAATGGTAGATGTTACTGTTCAACTAGATGATATTAAAAAATTGATAGGTTCAAGTAAGAATGAATTGAAAGATGAAATAAAAAAAGTAAGGGAGGAATTTATTAAGCAGACTTTGGAGTTTGAAGAAAGTATTAATCTTTTAGAACAAAAGTACAGTAAATTAAGGAAACAAGTTGAAAGTTCAGAAAAGAGAAATAGAAAGAATAATTTAGTTATCTATGGATTAATTATCAGAAGAGAAGGGCCTAAAAGATTGCGCTTTGGCTAATTGGGCAATTTTAAAATTTTAAGAATTGATTGGTATTGACCTTAATTTTGCTGACAAAAGCCACGCTTATTACGGTGGGTTAAATGAGAAAAGACCTTTGCTTATTGAATTTAAATCATTCTTAAATAAAACACTAATTCTAAAAAATGCCTACAAATTTAAAGGAAAACCAATATATATCAACAGAGATTTGTCTAAACAAGAAACACCTAGAAGACTCAGACAATGAAGTATTTATTATTCCACCAAAACCTTCACTTAGCGCACCAAGAACACCAAACACTACAAGAAAAGAGGCCGACTAAACCCCTATAAACTAGATTGACAGAACGATAAGTAAAGGAAACAATGCAGTTGTAAAAGTATCAACAACTGTAGGCCATACAAAAACTATTACTTTTTCAGGAGGCAAGAGCACCCCTACTTTGCAAATTACTGAGCTAAAGGAAACACAACCTTCTACCCGCAGTGTTATTATAATACAGAAAGAAAATTAAAAATACTCCACACAAATATAAGAGGCATTAAGACAAATTTTGTTCATTTATTAATTCTTTTGAGTCAAATAAGGTTTAACTTTGATATTTTGGTTGTTACTAAAACTCATCAAGTAGATGTTTTGGATTGTTTTTGTATTGATGGATATGACACTATTTGCAACACCAGTGATTGCGTAATTATATATGTAAATAAACATTTTAAATATAGTTATAATTTAATTAATATAAGTGATCGAAGGCAATTGTTTTAAATATTTTGGACGGTAAAAGCAAAAAGCAAAGTCACAATAACTGCTCTGTATAGATCTCCAAGTTTCTGCCCAAAACTGTTTAATGTTGATTTATTTAATTATTTTTCAAATTGTAAGAAATAAAATCACATATTTACTGGAGATATAAATATTAATTTGTTAGGGAATAAAAATTATATTGACGAATATAAAACAATTTTAAATTAATTTAATTTTGTGTCATATGTATCAGATAACTCGAAGAGCGTCTGGGACATGCTTAGAACATTTTTTTCTTAAACAGGTATATAATAATTATATTGAGTCATTTGTTGTAAGGTCTGATCTCAGTGATCATGATCCAATTGCTCTTACGATAGAAAACAAATACCAACAAGTACAAGTCACACAAATAACAGTCTATAAAAAGTTCTTAGATTATAAGAAATTGAGAAATCTTCTGAACTAGGAACCATGGGATTTCGTAGTTACTTCTGAAAATTTAGATAACATCACGGACATATTTGTAACAAAACTAAAGCATTACATAGAAATCTATACAATTAAAGTAAAAAATTCCTCAAAAAAAATCCGAAAAAATCGTGGATAATAAATTCCTTAATAGGTTCTATTGTAACAAAAAACAAATTGTATGTCCAGCTAAAAAATAATGCGTCAAATGACAACTTAAAGCAAACATATAAAATATATAAAAACAAATGAAATAAGTTAATAAAAAAGAGTAAAAAGGATTATGCAAAAAAAGTTATTGACAAAAATAAATCAACATCAAACTAACCCTATGGGCCTGTATAAATGGGATATGCGGGAAATGTGTACCTAGATCTAACATAGATCAAATCAAAACAGAAAATTACAGATCAACAAGCGATAGCAAACGCGTTTAATGATTTTTTATTAATATGGGTGAAAGGTGTGCAAGAAATATTGCAGTTCCTGACAATTTTCAAGATAGTATTCCACGAGCCAACCAGAATATGTTTTTGTTTGAACCGAATGATGAGGAAATAGTTAAACAAAAATTTTTTTTGGCTTTTTCGCAACTGAATAAAAATATTTAACTTTAAATTAATTGAAGCAAATATTTAATAAAATTACATATCTCAACATGTAGACTAGTCTGTTTATGGAATGTTTCGATACATATATAAACTATTATTTAAGCAAGCATAATAAATTATATCATTTACCTTAAGTTTTTATAGACACATAGTAGTTGTAGAAATACTTTCATCCTATCGGGACTCATCAGTGCGCCGATCGTAAGAGAGAAACATTAAATAATAGAAAAGAATTGATTTCAAAATTTTAAAATTTGTCAATTTGTTTGACATGTAACCTAGATATGAAAAAAAATGATAGTTTGAAGCCATCTATAATGTTATATTTAAATGTGTTTTTTGATTTTTGTTGCGTTTAGATTGACAAACAAAAATCTTTTTTGGCTTTTAACTGAAAAAAAATATCTTAACTTTAAATTAATTGAAGCAAATATTTAATAAAATTATAATAGCTCAACATTAAGCCTTATAATTAATAAGGATATTTCCCCAAATCATATATAAACAATATTATTTAAGCAAGCATAATAAATTATATCATTTACCTTCAAGTTTTTATAGAAACATTATAAAGTTGAATATTAAATTTTGTAAATAAACATAACATCATCTCACAACTCATCAGTGCGCCGAACATCAAGAGAGAAACATTAAATAATGGAAAAGAATTGATTTCAAAATTTTAAAATTTGTCAATTTGTTTGACATGTAACCTAAAAAAAAACATGATAGTGTGAAGCCATCTATAATGTTATATTTAAATGTATTCAAATTATTTGTTGCGTTTAGATTGACAAACAAAAATATTTTTTGGCTTTTTCGCAACTGAATAAAAATATTTAACTTTAAATTAATTGAAGCAAATATTTAATAAAATTACATATCTCAACATGTAGACTAGTCTGTTTATGGAATGTTTCACTGCTGTTTGTTCATATATAAACAATATTATTTAAGCAAGCATAATAAATTATATCATTTACCTTAAGTTTTTATAGACACATATAGTTGTACAAATACTTTCATCCTAAAAAGATTCATCATTGCGCCGAGTTTCAGCTAAAGAGAAACATTAAATAATAGAAAAGAATTGATTTCAAAATTTTAAAATTTGTCAATTTGTTTGACATGTAACCAAAAATAGATATGAAAAAAATGATAGTTTGAAGCCATCTATAATGTTATATTTAAATGTATTCAGATTATTTGTTGGTTTAGATTGACAAACAAAAATCTTTTTTGGCTTTTTCGCATAGTGAATAAAAATATTTTCACTTTATTAAATATTATATTTTAGGATGAAAGTATTTGTACTGTCACTACTATGTGTCTATAAAAACTTAAGGTAATATATATAATTTATTATTTTGCTTAAATAATATTGTTTATATATGATACCAGGTAATTATGCTGCCAAAAACTGCTAATTGTGTTGTGCACATATTTATCCAACGTGACAAAAAGAACACATATTTGTAAAAATTCCCAAATGTGACAAAACGATAGTACAAAGAAACTATTTATATATATCACCAAGACTTTATAATGTTTTACCACTAGAAATGAAATATATAACTCATTTGACAACTTTTAAAAAGAAAATTGAACTGTGGATAGTAAATGGAGTAAATGTAAAATAATGCTTAAAATATTATTGTATTATATTCTTCATTCCTTTACCATTTAGACACACCGCAGGCATGGACTTCTTACTTACCCGGATTTGAAATCTCTTACTTGATTCTGACAATTTACTTGATATGGATCATTGTTCAACATAAAAACACCACACCATATATTGTATATATATTAAATGTAGATTCATTTATAATTTACTGTTAAGGCCTTAGTAGTATGTATAGTGTATTAATAGTTACATAAGTATATAATCAATAGTTACCTCTCACGTACAAACCATATATAAATAGTTTCGGTGATCTCGAATAACTTAAATCCATCTATAGCTCGAAATTCATATTTTGCCTTGATTGAGTCCCATCTTAGAGCTGGCATTTGTTTCTGGGGCTCATGCTCAAACTATTTATTCAACTCTGTTTTTCTGTTGCAGAAGCGAGCTATTAGATATATGTATGATGCAAGAATTCGTGACTCCTGTCGACCTTTGTTTGTAGAACATTTCTTTGTTGTATATATATTTTTAGAAACTGTGTGTTTAATTCATAAAAAGTATCAGAATGAATTGTTGGAACTAAGTCATTATAATGTGCGCTTCTCATATTTGCTCAACTTACCTATTCCTAAATCAGAACAAATAAAATGTTCTTTTATCTATCTTATATCTATCAAATGTTTAATCATCTGCTCCTTAGGTTAAGAATGCTCCATCAAGGGAAAACCTTTAGAAATGAAGTCAAAACATTTTTACTTGAAAAAGCTTATTATACATTGAAAGAATACTTTAAGAGACTAAATTCGAAAACGATCCCTATTTTGTTTTGCATATGTTAGTATGAGTATTTGTAGTTTGTGTTATATTTGCGTACTTTGTGGTTTTTAGAGATTTTGACCTGTTTTATTTATTTATATATATTTTTTTTCTTTGTGAGTTATGGAAGATATTAGTAACATAAGTTTGTAGATTTATACTGAATGTAAAAAGTTGAAATATTCTTATTATTGAAATATTAGCAGCTTGTTACTGGTAGTATATACAAAGTATATATATGTATATCTTTTTGTAATAATTTAGAATATTAAATATAAGTATATGGTTTTATCTACAATAGTTCTATATTATGACAATAAAGCTATTTTTTCACTTTGTTGTTGAAGTTCTTATCAAATAGACCTAGTGGAAGCTTGTCCTACATCTACTTCATTCATTTTTCAAGGAACTTTTTATGAACAAACTTCAGGGGCAGCTATGGGATCTCCTCTATCACCTGTGGTAGCGAATAACTTTATGGAAGCCTTTGAGGATATTGCTCTAACATCCGCTCCGCTAAAACCGAAGCACTGGTTTAGATATGTAGATGATACTTTTGTTGTTTGGCGTCATGGACAGGATAATCTCCTCATATTTCTGGACTACCTTAATCAGTAACATCATAATACCAAATTCATGTGTTCAAAGAAAGGAAAATGATACATTAGGATATTCTGTGTATAGAAAACCGACGCATACAAATAGATACTTAAACGCAAATTCTCATCACCATCCAGCACAAAAGAAATCGGTTATTAACTTACTAGTATTCAGAGCTATTTCGATTTCTGATCAAGATTCTTTAACATCGGAAACATCGAAACTGACCGAAGCTCTCAGAGGGAATGGCTATTGCACTGAAGATATTAGGCGTTCAATTAAAAGACATAGTAAACCAACTCCGCCCAAGGAGAATGATAAAGAACCACCATTAGATGTGTTGTTCTTCCCTACATACATGGCACTACAGACAAAATAGAACGATTACTTCGGCAGTCCAACATACGTACAATCTTCAATACACATAAGAAGATTGGACAATGCTTGCGATCCCCGAAAGATCTTGTACCTTTCCAAACAGAAGGAGTATATAAAATTCCTTCCTCCTGTGGAGAAGTGTATGTGGGAGAAACAGGACGCTCAATATCAACTAGACTTAAGGAACATGAACGATGTATTAAAAAGAAACAAATTGTTTAATCTGCTGTAGCTGAACACCAGCATAACACTGGCCATTTCATAAATGTAAAGGAAACCAAGCTTCTAGCATCGGTTCCAGGTTTTTATAAACGAGAAGTTAGAGAATCTATTGAAATATTTAAATATACAAAAAATTTCAATAGAGATACGGGTTACGGTCTACATCACACGTGGAAATCGATCTTAACACAGGGTCACGGTTCGGCGAGCACAAGTCGGGTATAAGAGCCCGCCTGAATCTCTTCGAGCTCATTCAGTGTTCAGATTTCGCGGAGCAAAGATCCCTGAAGATGCCTCGTGCAATCGAAGGCAAAACGTCGGATAGTAATTCCAATTTGACACGGTTTAATCTCAAGAACCAAGATTTCTTAATTAACAATATGTAGATTTATAAAAAAAATAAATACAACATTCTTAAAAATTTGTAATGGTTAAGAATCTCATGGTACTTTTTGCTGTTTTTGTTTTCATTGTATTATTTTTTAACCAAATACAAACTTGTCAAACTACATTAACCAGGGAGCTCAATGCCAAATACTGCCAATGCCAATAATAAAGGAGCGTTTACTCGTACCTCCACATAACAATGGCAAAGAGCGGTGTGAACAACAAAAATGTTTGTAATTCATGCCTCGTACGTTTATCTATACAACCATCCATCAAAAAAATACCACATACGTAACGAGTCATACATATTTCTCATATCTGGTGAACTATCAGCGCGTAAAAAAAGCACGTACCGATGCCATGTTTCGGTTAAAGTGTTTAAGTTTCTTACCTAATTTACACCAAAAAATATACTCGTGATTTTATCTGGAGGTCACATGACACTTTTAGGAATCATGTTAGAAGTGTGGGCGAGTACTGTGAGAAATTGTGTAATCTTGATTTATAAAACGGGACTAACAATACTGCCGTAGTATATTCGTAATAAAAACTAAATTCGCTTAGATTAAATTGCAGAATCTCTAAAAAGGTTAATATAGGAAATAACTGAAATATTCGATTCAATAAAAAAAAGTAATTTAGACTTTACCCAAAACTTTCTTACATTTTCGTACATAATTCCACTACAGATAAATAAAATAGTTTACATATGTATATAGTTAATTTGTAAATATAATTATACATTGTGGGCCAACAAAAAAAAAACACATTTTTATATTTTGAATATCTTTTTTATTTGTTATTATAATTTAATATACATTTTGAGATATGTTTACAGATTTATAGATTATAGAATGACATTCAAAATGAATGAGATTCCATTTTTTTATTGTACAGGGCGATATAAAAGATGAGTTTTTTTAAATGCTCGCAAAACATATTTTTCATATTCTGAGGATAAGCATACGTAACATCTTAAAGCCTCATAACTTCAATCAAAATACAAGAGTTCTAACCACACTACACCAAAACTTGTTACGTTCTGGACGCGCGTTTCGCTAACCAAGTTAGCATCATCAGCAGATGATATAAACTAAAGTAACTTATCCTAACCGAGACTATTTATGGATAAATGTGGTCACACTTGGTTGCGCCCGACTGCACCGTTGTCAAGTAAACAATAGAGGGGACTATAGGGAATAGGCCCTCTGTCTTTATTTAGTGCTTTCTTGCCGCATTTAACTATTTCTATAGTCTCAAATGCATCCAATAATCTATTATTAGATACATTTTTAATCAACTTAAGATTATTTATTCCTATTTGGTGATTGTTTTCTAAAGCATGTTGGGCAACGCTTGACTTTTCTGTTCTTCCGTATCTTAAATGTGCCATGTGTTCTTTAAAACGAATGTTTATGGAGCGTTTAGTTCATAGATGCCACTCCTCTCCTTCAAGTCGACTTTGTCTTTAGGGTTTCCAAGGAGATTTTTCAAACTGTTCTACGTTTTGTAGGCTACTCTAAAACATAAAATAAACATAAACAGTATTTAAAAACGTATTTAACATAAAATAAACATAAACAGTATTTAAAAACGTATGTTTTAGAGTAGCCTACAAAACGGAGAACAGATTGAAAAATCTCCTTGGAAACCCTAAAGACAAAGTCGACTTGAAGGAGAGGAGTGGCATCTATGAAATTAGCTGTAATGATTGCGATCTAAAATATGTTGGGCAAACTAAACGCTCCATAAATAATCGTTTTAAAGAACACATGGCACATTTAAGATACGGAAGAACAGAAAAGTCAAGCGTTGCCCAACATGCTTTAGAAAACAATCACCAAATAGGAATAAATAATCTTAAGTTGATTAAAAACGTATCTAATAATAAATTATTGGATGCATTTGAGACTATAGAAATATATAAATGTGGTAAGAAAGCACTAAAGACATTGTTTACTTGACAACTTTTTTAAAAATTTCAATTAATATTTATTTTATTGCACATTTAGTGATATCTTACAGTGTATTTTACAAAAATTTCAATTAATATTTATTTTATTGCACATTTAGTGATATCTTACGAGACAAATTTGTGGCAATGATATGTTTATTTATTATAAGATCGCCTTGGAAACAATTAAAACTTATTAGGAACTTTAAGGTAGACGAAGTTTGCAATATAATAGTTTCTGAGCGAAAACGTCCGAAAACGAAAGTTTCAATAAGAGCCTTATAGGAAGGAAAATATCTCATATATAACTCGAAAAGTAGTACGAACATTTTCCGGTCGCCTTTTAAAAAAAGATAATTGAACCTCATTAATTTTCTATATGTTTTTCTATAACCTATATATATATCTAAGAATATGTGACTCAAATTTTAATAAACACTCTTAACAAATAAAAAAGTTATTCAAAATTTAAAAATGTGGACTTTTTTTTGGCCCACCCTGTATATTGCATAAATAGTAAATTACTTCAATTATTTATAAAACGAAAGTTTCATTACTAAGAAAGTTCCAAAACGGCTTTCTTATATTTACTTGCCACGTAAAAAGGAACTATTTGTAAATCGTGAGAAAATCACCCTGCTTAATTTTCTCAGATATTTACGCTTCAGGGCCCCTGTCGAAAAACATATTTCCTCGATAAGTCTGCCTGTCTGTTTGTCGGTATGTCTGTCCGTGGCATATCTAAAAAACTACTCAACCAACTGACTTCACATTTTGGTCAAAAATTAAGAGTCATATGGGGATGACCTGGTAACATTTTTGTAAAAATCCAATATGGCAAAACAAAATAGCGTCCTAGTGAAATAATAAAAAATTATTAATAAAGAAGTACATATCCAATGTATCTCAAATTTTGCACAAAAATACCAATACCTGTTATGAAATCAACGGATAAAATTTTGATACTAATCCAAGATGGCATAACAAAATGGCAGCTTAATAAAATATTTTTAAATTCAACGTGAAAAAAACTACTTAATGGAGTGCTTTTAAATTGTCTGCCATAACTAATTGTAGCATAGAGATGAATTAGTAAAACTGTAGTACTATTTCAAGATGGCGGTACGAAATGGCGGAAAAAAAAATTTTTGTGATCTGAAAAATCAACTTCTCGGTTATACATATTTTCACATTTTAGCGTCTCTAGATGCCGTCTGTCGGTTTGTCTGTCTGTCAGTTCGCGGCATAGCTTAAAAACGACTCATGAGATTGACTTCAAATATTAGTAAAAAAAAGAAAGTTCAAAAACCATAACAAAATGGTGGCCTAATAATAATCATCATAATAAGGCCGCAGCAATGTGTTCCCAAATATAAATAAATAATTAGAATAATTTGACAGGCGCCACACTAATTACGCCTCTGCAGACAATTATAATAACATATAAAAAGTATTATCAGTGTTTAGTGGAATTCTGTAGGCAGCATTTTGCTAGTAAAGCCCAATTTTTTATATATTTGTTACGTTTTTATTTGTTATATTCGTCAAGACAAAAATCATGGCGTAGTGCGCAAATAAAAATGTATAACATTAGATTTATTTCATTCACATCTAGAATGATCATTCAGATTTGAACGATTATTATTTTCACCTATTTCTAAGTCCAGATCTAATATGCATACATTCATACAAACATACATACATACCTTCATTTATTATATTCCGATAAAACATAGCTTCGGTTTTTCAGTATATCTTTTTCTTTTATATTATTTCCTACAAAATTTTTATTTTTTAGTAATTTCACTTTTATACTAAAATTTTAACAATTATAACACCTGCTCATATATCTAGACCCCTAGACATCTATAACCATAAACATATATAATAAGCGCAATTATGTCTATAGCTAATTATCGACCAGTAAGTCTTATTAATAATTTTGCACACTGATTATGTAAAAATATTCAACTTGTCACATATTTTTATAAATATTTAGATTGCATACACATACGGGTGTTAAATCACTTAGGTGCAATTTATATATCACTCTTGTCTATTTAACTTAGTTAATAGTGTTAATGTAACTTATAATTCTAAAAAAAGAGTCCATAATACACAATGCTATGAAATAAGTATTTATTGTAGACTCTACCTTAGCATGTATACAGGGTGCTGCTAAAGTCTGACCCGTCAATTCAGTTTTATTTTTTTAGACTTTTTGATGTTATTCAATAAAACACAAGGTGCGCCAAAGACACTGTCAACTTCACTTTTTTAAATGGAATTCCTCATTTTTTTCTTCAATATTCAGATTCCTCCCAAAATTGTAAACATATTTCATATGAAATAACATATGACTTAAATCAACATATTTTGAAATACAGAGCAATTTTGTAATAGTTTTAAAGTTTGTTCTGCATGACGAATACTTAGGTGAAGCCAAAATCTCGATCAAAAAAAAATGTAAAACAAAAAATAAAATTAAAATTACGTATTATTTTATAGTTATGAGAGTAATTAAAACACTACAATATTACTAACAAATTACAGATCGGAAGATGTAATTAATATGGATGCAACTAAAACAAGTAAGCAATATAATAAACTATTTCAGTAAATGCTAAAATTGGTGTCCATTTTTGGCTCTATACTGTCCTAACCACTCAACAACTTCAAGATTTTTATTTCCTTTAATGCAATCCCACAGAAAAAAGTCTAAAGGTACTTTTACACGGGTGCCTAAAATTGACCACTTATCGGCAATGTTTATCAATTTTTATGGCAGAACCATTGTTGCTATTTAATATCAACCCATAGCAATTTATGGAATGGAACAAAACTGAATTTTTTCCGGCGATGTTTTCATTCTCTCCGTCATACCGAGTTTCTTAGAAATTTTGATTTTTTTGAAAATGGTCTGCTGTACAAAGTCCACTTAGACAATCAGATTCAGTATAGTCTATCAGATAAACAGGGTTGGTACACTTAAGTATTCCACCATGAATATTGTATACAGGGTGCACCAAAAACTCTACTGATTCTAAACTCTAACACTGTTGACTTTCTGCCCCGCAAGGTAAGTATTATTCTAGTCCTTTGTTACCCACTGTATTATTGGGACATATTCTCACTTAATTAGAAATTATGGAGTTTAAGTAAATATGTATAAACAAAAGTAGAGAGAATTATATCAATAATAAAAGGCGACTTTTGTATTAAAAAATTTGTAAAATGGATCAAACAAAAGCCGGAAACAGCAACTCTTTATCCGTATTGAAAATATTTTTTCTTGAATGTTCAGTAAAAATTCCCTTTGGTACTTCGAAGTTCCACCAGTTTATTTATTTTATCAATTTATTGTGGTATGTTGACGGACAATATAGATTTTAGCGACACTTTCGCTATTACCCGGTATGGATGAAGATTATATTATTTCGACTCCTGCAAGCACCCTTATTATTATGCATTTAATAAAAAAAAGAGAAGCAGACGGGTCTATTTCACTATTCTGTAGTAAGTTAAGTTTGGGCGATTTTTTATTGAAAAACTTTATATCAGAATGTGTCGAAATAATTTTGAATTACTAATAAACAAAGTGAGGCCTATACTCAACTAACAAACTGCTAACATGGGAGAACCAATATCTGTTCCTACAACACTTGCAATAACTTTGAGATTTCTGACTACGGGAGATTCTTTAATGTATCAATTTAGAGTTTCTGATTTTAGTATTCCCTTTTTTGAAGTGCTACCTAAATATACAAAGGTGTGTATAAGTATATATTATAGTTTAACATGTAGAGTTAAGAATATATGACAAAAAATATGTAAATTCTCCAATTTTTAATTTTTATTTAAAGTTATTTTTTATAGTTTTCACACAAGTATTTCATATTCCTTATAATCACTATTGACGTTTTTATCACATGACATAGTTCTATGCACATTTGAAGAGTAGCTATTTTCCGAGGAATAACTGTTTTGATTATTGTAAAATGTATTGTGAAATGGCAAACTTGATGTATTTTTATAGGGCGTTTCAAATGTATGGGTGAAGGACGATTATTTGGCATGAGGCGGTGGATAAGATCATGAAGCCAATTCTATCTGAAGAAAATCTTGATGTGACGATGAGTTGCTTCTTCAAACTTGAGACGACAGTCTGTCATAATGATCCATATTAACTTCGTATAAAATAGTTAATTTCGTAATTACCGTAAGTTGGCAGCTTTTCATTAACGTGATTCCCACATGACAAAGTTATGCGATTTATTTTTTTTCTTACGTATTCCAATACTTGATAAGAAGTTTTATATTGTTCGTGTTCTACGAAGTGTATTTTTATTTTTTTGACAAGTTGTAGCGGTCATAGGGTTTGTTAGATCTGAGTTATCAAATTGCCACTCTTCATCCTAAAATAAAATTAAAAAACTTAACATAATTTTTATTTCAATTTAGTTCATAAGATCATTTTTCTTATGTATGTGGTAAAGTGACTTTTGTAAAATAAAAACGTACTCTTAGATTTTAATACGAAAGGTTTACCACTTGTATTTTGGCTGCAAAGATGGTGACCAGGATAAAAATTGGGCTCCCCATAACTGCTGCAACAAATGTGCGTCCAACATTGGCGGCTGACTAAGTGGAAAAAGCCTAAGATATCCTTTGCTATTCCTATGTTCTGGCGAGAACCGAAATACCACTTTACTGAGAGTAGCCAATCCGCCATATCTATTGTAGAACATCTATCATGACCCCTACTCTGACAGTTCTCGATGTACGGGGCACGGAACAAATTTGGATTTCGGTTAAACATGCCAACAAACACTATGGTATTGGTACTTTATATCGTCCTCCGTGTTTCTCGGCCGCTGAATTTTTCGATGCTCTCTAGAACGTGTTATCTACGTTGGATCCTAAATTCGATTCCCTAAATTGCATGGCCGATCTGAATTTCGATCTGCTGGATTTTAATAATAGTAACTCTAAAAAACTCATAAATATATTTGAGACATTTGATCTATTACAAATAATCGGAGAAGCCACTAGGCACAGTCCTACTAGCTCTAAACTGATAGATGTTATGGCTATTTCAAGAAACATTCCGTAAAAAAAGTGTCAAAGTTCTAAATACTGAAAATATATCTGATCACTGCCTTATTTCGTGTCAATTGCTACAAATAAAAGAGAAAATTAAGCCATTTTTGTATACATTCCGTGACTTTAAGAACATTAATATAAATAACTTTAATATAGATCTGAATAACCTTGATTTTTCACACATATATATCGCCAATGACATAGAATCGAAAGTAGATATTTTTAATAGCATTATTCTGAGTCTTTTTGATTTTTATGCTCCAATAAAAACTGTACGTATATGAAAAAATAAAGCACCTTGGCTAACTGGAGCAATAAATGTTCTTAAAACTAAAAGGGATAAAACACGGCTTAAATTTAAGAAAACCAAAAATTTAAGTGACTGGAATTTCTATAAAACGGAAACGAGACAGACTACGCTATTAAGAGAGAGAAAAGTTCTTATCTAGAATTCAAAATTAACAATGGTAGTAAAAACAATTTTCTGAAAGAATTGAAAAAGTTAATAATGTAAATAATAACCGACACAGTTCCGACATGCTTCTCTTGTGCTGTCCAAAAATAATTCCAGTTTTGACTCACATATTTAATTTCTGCATTGTAAGTAAACATTTCCCTCGGTTTGGAAAAAATCACACATAATACCACTCCCTAAAACTTCAAACCCTACAGAAATGAAAGATCTCAGATCAATTAGCATTCTTCGTGTTCTCTCCAAGGCGTTGGAGAAAATCGTTGAAGGTCAAATTAGAGTATTTACCGATAGAAATGGCATACTCCCAGAACATCAGTCGGGGTTCCGTAAAGATCACAGCTGTATAACAGCTCTAGCCAAACTCACCGACGATATTCTTATTGAAAATGATAAAAATAACTTAACAATACTCATACTGTTAGACTGCTCGAAGGCATTTGATTTGATCAACCATTCGCTTTTGTTAAATCTCATACACTATTTGGGATTCTCGGCGGGCGCTATTTCGTTCTTTTCCAACTACCTACTTAATAGATATCAAGCAGTTAGAATGCTTCATTTGCTCTGATTAATCAAGACTTAGAATCACTTTATAATATTTCAACAAAATACTGTTTAAAGCTTAACCCCTCCAAATCTCAAGTGATGTTATTTGGTAGGGCAGCTGCTCGCTCCAGTTGTTTAAATGGTGTCAGTGTTATTCTTAACAATGAAAAGCTTCACCTCACTGACCAAGCAAAAATTTTGGGAGTCGTTGTAGATTTTAGGCTCAAATTTTCCAGTCATATTACTAATATTATTAAAAAGGCATTTTATAATCTAAGACACATTTACTCCATACGCCATTTGCTGAATAAAAAATTTCGTATATTGCTATGTGATTCGTTGATATTGTCTCTCGTTAATTATGGAGATGTAGTGTATGGTCCGAATTTCCTTTGTGCTGATGCGCGTAAAGTCCAGCTTATTCAGAATGCCTTCGTTCGGCTAATTTGTGGCTTGCAAAGGAGGGAACACATTACCGCTCGTTTGAATAATATTGGTTGGCTAGTGATAGGGAAAAGAAGAACTCTGCAGTATCTAGTATTCCTTCACAAAGTAATAACAACACAAAAACCTCCCTATTTGTATCGAAAGCTTAGATTCAGAACATCAATCCACAACTTAAACATCAGATTCAAAAACATTCTAACTCCGCCTCAGCACAAATCCTCTCAATTTCGTGGATCATTTTCATATAACGTAACTAAGCTATACAATAGGGTTCCTGATTCCATCAAATCGTTTAAGCAAAAGATTAAGCATATACTTCTGAGTAGTCATACCTGAGTTCGAACTAAAGTATTGGCGTACAACTTAGGCATTAATGAACTGCTGCATTAACTATTTTTCTCTTTATTTATATTTAACTATTGTGTCTTTTGTTTTAAATATTACGTGTTTATATATATATTCTTAGATATCGTTGTTTACTTTTAGACGCACTGGTCATATGCTAATGCGTTTTTTTTTTGTTTTAACTAATATTATTCTGGGTTGAGTGTAAGAGCGCTGCTCACTGGCTTGCCAGATGAGTGCGAACTCTTGCTTTGTCGATATTTTATTTTGAATTGTTATTATTAATTTTATAAACATTGTATCTTGTCGACAATAAAAGTATTTATTATTATTATTATTATAATACGCACGATTATACCCTTGATTCTGATGATGATCCAACGGATTCAAATGGTAGTGTACCGGAAAATGTCGCCGGCTCATCAACCTCGCAAGACTCTTATTTTGTCTGTGAACTTCTTAGTAAAAACCCTCATGAAATAAGTCAAAGTGAATTAAGTGACCTTATAATTTAGAATTGATCAAGAAAAAAACAGAACTATTGCCCTCTCGATTGCAACAATGAAATTTACTTCAAGATGGAGTAAAATTTTGTGTGATCGAAGCCGTCAGAAAAATTTAACACTATTTTGTAACATGGATAACAATTTGGTAGCCTGTAGGGACATTGAGGGACTAATGGCAGCTTTCAATCTGGACTATGATCCAAAAGACTGTGCAGTTTTCATTGATTTCTCAAAAGTCTTAAAGCTCTGTTGCTCCATAATGGCAACAAGTTGTGTATATGTGGTGATTTTGCTTAGAATGCAGCTAGATTATACCAAATACTGCTGCTTCCTTTGAGTATGAGACAGTCGTGAATAATCGGATCACCACAGAAAGAAAATTTGCCCACCGAGAGAAAAATGTAACCAGCGAGCTATTAGTTCCCTGAAAAGATTTTACTACCGTTATTTCATATAAAATTGGGACTTATGAAAAACTTTGTGAAGGCCATTGGCAAAGAAGGCAGTGCTTTCAGCTATTTAAAAGAAAAGTTCCATAGAATCAGTGACGTTAAAATTAAAGAGGGAATATTTGTGGATCCCCAGATTAGGAAACTATTCAAAGATGCGCAATTCGATTCCATACTTGAAAAGACGCTTGTAATGCCTTTAAAATGGTTGCAAGAATTTTTTTGGGAATCATAAGCAGCAAACTATAAAGACCTGATTGCCTGACTTCTTTTGTGTTACCAAAACCAAGGGTGTAATATGTCGTTGAAAATGCAATTCCTGGATTCTAATCTCCACTACTTTCCGAAAATTTAGGTGCTTTAAGATAGTCGCCGAGCAATTAGTTGTTTTAAAATTTGTGCAAAAGTACTCTGACAGTATTAACTCGGGGAAGCTCGCAAACAACTCCATTTGACCCCGTCGACCTGTCCAACGATAAGGGAAATATCTCATCAAGGTATCTACAAACGTCTGCCGAAGGCTGGGCTGATGTTCTGTCCTGTTGGCTTGTCAAAGTTTTTTCAAAAAAATAGCACCTATGACATTTTCAATTATTCCTCTCTATATATTAACATTCTCCGGCCGCTGGCTATGAATTTCTCGAAATTAATACGGTTCTCGTTCGACCCAAACTGTTCCTCTACCTTATAACATTTATATACATGCCACTTTATGGAGTAAAGTCTCTATGAACTTACCAATACATGCGAACGGCAGCCAGTCATCTTTTCGGAGAGCTGTAGGTTGCAGGTTATCGGGTACATCTTTCGAAATTAAAATGGCGCCACCTAATTGACTGTGACTCAATTAGGAAGAAATCTATATTGATATTTAAATGCAGACAAAATAAAGATTTGGAGGGCTTTTCAATAAAACACTATGTAAAGTTGAGACTGTCAAATTTTAATGATCATCTTGATCTTTTATTTTTTTTAAGAGTTGTTTTATAAAATAATTTTTGACATGTGAAATTTACCTTACATTCAAAAATTCAATTGACATTAAGATATAAAAAAAATAAATCAAGAAAATGTAAAATATATATAAAATATATCAAATATGTGAAATGTGATAGAACGTTATTACCATTATATCATCAACCTATGAACATCTGGCGAAAAGTCATGACGCAAATATGCAAATATGAAAATTAAATTAAATAGCGCACAGGGAATCAAAAATTCATGAATTTTATTTTACCACACTGCCGCAAGGAAAAAGGTATAAAAGTATAAAGTATTTCGCCAAGGCTGTTTTACAAAGAATAGGTTAGTTACTTCCTTTCTGCTACCTTATATAAAATTTATAAATATAAAAATTAAGAATTAATTCCTCGTACTCTTACAGGAAGGAACTCCAAAATCATTGTGGAACTCTTGGTTTATGTAGTCCAAAAATTACACAATAAACTTGTTACTATATCCCAAAACCATATCTTGAATTCTTAACCTAAAACCCTACAAACGATTGTTTGTCTTAAAATAAAATCGACATGGAATGTGCAAAAACAAGTTATTTACAACACAACTATTCAAAGACATTGCCTTACCAGTCAGAGACCTCTAGTCATCTAGAGGGCTCCTTCGACATCAACGGTCACCAATAAAGGGAATTTCCAAACATCTAGAAAGGCTTCTCGAGGACCGACAACCAAAACAAAATTCAGGACGCCATTCTGTTTATAAAAGATAATTGCGAATTAGCTCACAGCAGGAAACTAATTTGAAAGTCGACTTACCACGTGGTCGATCAAATGTGGAATCAAACAAAACGGGACCAAAATTTAGGGCCAGATGATGTCCATAAATAGGCCTTAGGCTTTCAACAGCACAGCACTTAAAAGAAATTACTTATGACATACTTTCAGTACTTTAAAAAATTGGTCCATTAAGGCACTTTTATAAAGCCGGATACATGTTGCACCTCTAAGGAGAGCCAATAGAAAGGGGCGAGAAAATCAGCTCCAGAAAATTCGAAGAAGTTTGACATTCCCCTCCATCATTCTTCCTTACTTCAGACTTATGCCAACCTAATGCCATAAAATAAAATAATAATTACAGTAGAGCCCACTGCCGGCGCCACTAGTATAAGGGAGTAAGAACCCGATAATATTTGGTGTCCCCCGAATAGAGCTGGCAAATTGCTCTTGAGCAGAACCAAAATTATAACTTAAATGAAAAATCAGACACTGTCAAAGCTGGCTGGATGCCGAAAAATAAGAAACCAATGAAACCATAGTGACAGAAGAAAAAGGCAGGCAAATTCCGAATATTTGTAAACAAAAACAAAATTCTTTTGATTTAATTTAGAGAAGTTGAAAATACTTTACCAAATGTAATCCAATGAATTATGAATAAAACATATTGAGGTATGTAAAATATAATTTACATAAAAGTCTTGATATTTTAAAGGTTATATTTAATTGCAGAGTTATAATGTTCAATTTTGTTTCAGATTACTAATGGGCTTAAATTAATGAAAAACGATCAGCAAAATGTCTGTTTAACATTCCATACCAAGCAAACATAAAGAAAAACAGCTTGGATAGATGAAAACAAAAAGTTATGTAAACTGAAACTTTCTAATAGTTCAAGTGTTCTCAAAGTGTTAAATTGATATTTACAAGAAAGAAGAGAGTAAATATGTTTATCATAATTCATGTGAGTGAAATGTACTGAAAGAAGAAACCAAAAAACAGAATATTTTATTGTAAATGAAAAAATTGTTATTTTCATTAATAAAGAAGGCTAGTATATTATGAACTAAAACTGATTATATATTCAACATATGTCACTCTCAATAGTAACACCCTATTAATAAAGATTCTATTAACTTTCTTTTATAAAGTGTATGTTATGTAAATTTGGAAAAATCCAACTCGTAGAGTTATTCGACAGGATGGTGATAGAACACTGTGTGAAAATCAGTAACTATATAACTAGCCAAATTTTGTAATTGCCTCACTGTTACTATAACCTAAATAGTCATACATAAATTTGAAAATGTTATAACTTTTTTTTCCAGAATTTAAACACGGTTAAATTATGGATATCTCCAAGATTTTGAGAAATACTTCTTGTGCTGGAATAGTCTTTCTTCCATCGAAAGTAGAATGTAAAGCTTTGGTATTCTCTAACATGACCAACTTCTTTGAACGTTTTAACTATTTTTAAACCAGTTGTCTGATTTATACCTTCCCTATTTGGATACTTATTGTTATACTCACAAACTTTGTGTTATGCCCTTTTTCGACCTCCACATCCTCGATTCTCTCATCTTCTGTTAAAAACAGTATTATCGGTAAATGTGACTTTGAATAATAAATGTTTTGACATAATTACTCAACAAGTAGACTTTAAAATTACTAAATTTTTTTGATGGCCTGTATTTCAAAGTACGTTGATTTTAACCATATAGTATGTTATACAAAACATGTCTAGAATTTTAAGAGGAATCTGAATATATTAAAGAAAAAATTGGGTATTTGATTTAGAAAAGTGAAGATGACATCTGTGTAGCGTTTTTGGCGCACCCTGTATATTATTGAATAACGTCCAAAAGTGTCAAAAAATAAAATAAATTCGGAGGGGCCGAGCGTTTTCTGCAAAGCATTTTCATTTTCCTTTAAAATCGATTATTCTATACTTTATCAGCAGCATAGTTTTAGCGCAATTTGCTTGAAAGATCTGTCCAATCGCTGCAAATGTGTACCTTCATTATTGCACTTTTTTAAACCATTTTATATTTTTTGAAAGCTTGCATGTATATTTCCCCTAAAAAACATTATTATTATTATTATTATTATTATTATTAGTTTGATATGTGTATAAACAGCTTAAAAAATCACTCTCACATCCTACATGGAGGGCACTTCGGAATATATATTTTGAAAGATTTCCATGCAATGTACCAAAAATTAACATAGTAACGTCACGGTTAGAACACTGGGAGGACTTAAAACCGCCAGCCGTGCCCAAAATGTGTCGTCAGAGTTACACAATGCGTATAGTTATCCACAATTTAGTAAATTACAATTAAAATAATAAAAGTTGACAGGTTAATGTGACAGCGTAAGTAGCGGCGAATTTGTAACGTATGCCTGAATGTGGGAGCCATTTTAAAAACAGCGTCGTCCCGTTTTTCTTTTTTTTTTATTTATCGCGGTTGGGTATAGTGAAAGAAGGGGATATTTTGAAGATATGGAATTTAGAGCCTCTACATATTAGAGGATAACACGAATCACTCGGAAAATTGATTTTTTTCTTTAACGTTGTATGCACGTCTGGAGTTTCATTTTTCATATCCATAATTAAAAACAATTAGCCACGAATGAGGTAAATGATAAAATCAAGTAAAATAGTCGAAAGCAATGAGAAGACCAAAGTAGGCATCTAAAACTAATAGAATCTAACTCAAAACTTACACTGCAAACAAAAATTGATGAAAAATAACGAAATATTTTAATGGATTAAGTAATACTGAAACTATTAATGTACATCCTCATAAGATTATTTTCTTAAAACATTTATATCATTGTATAGTTCTGTCAACAATATTACCAAACACATTGCGGCTGAAAGTATTTTTCGGTCATTTTCTGCCTGCAAAATGATTTGTCTCCCAAATTGACTTCCAGCAAAGTCCGTCACGTCACAATACTTCACAATGGAGTGTTTAGTATTTTAGTGTACGATAATACGAGCCATAAAAGGCTACATACATCATCGATTGTGACACACACAACAAAACCGATATTCAAACGAAAAATGTTGCTATGTATCGGTTTTGCCAGGCTTAAGCAATATGAAATAAAAGCCCACACCTCCGAAAAATGGAAGAAACTTTTTATTAAATTATTTTAAATATCTCCAAGATATTCCATATTCTTTATAAATAAACGTTTATCAATTATAACAAAATGTTGTGTTCAACTATTTAAGTTTTTAGTCGTAAGAAAAGTGATATTCTGCTCTATTACTCATTCGGATACATTATTACACCCCCGGTACTTTCATGCTACAACCAACCTTTATCCTCGTGAATTACAGCATCATTACATGCGTGTTACATAATATAATATTTGCGCAGTACTTTAACACATTAGAAGGAGAAAGATCGCTGTTTGATAGCTCCATGCAGATCCGTGGAGAGGTGTGGTCCATTTTTTTTAGTAGTCAAGTTTATGCAGATATGTCATTCTGACTGAAATCAACCCATAGCAATAATTTCACATGTTCGTACGATCAAACAATACCCGGAAAATGTTCGGACATTATTCCCGGGCTCTTGGCGGCCCTAGTTCCACAAGATAAGATCCCTTATACTGCTATTACGCCAAAGACTAGACTAGAGATGTGAAATAATGGCAGTTTTTGAAAATGACATATGACGTAACATATAACTGTCATATGTCAGTCACTTTGGTCATATTGATCAAAAATTAAATAGAATCTAAAAAAAAATCTATTAAAAAAAAATGAAAAAATTCTCATCCTTAACAAACCTATTTTACATATACTACAGATGAATAGGTCCAGTTTTTTTTTGTAACAGACGGGCTTATAGACAGATGGAGTTCTACTAAAATGGGGTGTCTTGACTTAATGGCAGAACTTTAAATATTAATTAATGTAGGTCATTTTTATTTCTAGTTTCTTGTATTTTTGATTTTCTTATAAACAGTGGGATAAGTAGGTAACACCATTTCATTAATTTAATAACTAGATTATTGTGTATTATTACATATCTAATCAATAAAAGTTGGTTTTGATTCTAACCAAAGAATGCCTTTGTCTACTTAACGATTGCAAGGAATCTATCGGCACTTGAGCATTAACAGATTGTAATTTCCCTTTTCTATAAATGTTACAATAAATTCTACTCTACCCCTTTTAATTGCATCTTATATATCTCTTATTGATACTAGTTAGGAAAACACGAACCTTGCCTCACTTATTTCACTTGCCAGATTTTAAATCTCGTATCAGCAAACTTTCTCATTTTTCACTGCAGGCAACCAGGTTATCTATTAGACATAAGCTTTGTCCTTCGTGGATTTAGCAAAAATCGTTTTGTATAATGGAGACTGATAGGTTTAGAATAAAAAAAATATCAAAGTAATCATTATTTTAATATGGTTTGCATACAGTTTTATTCGTTAAGTCGACTCTCAGAAATCAAGTAAATACTCTTAAACTTAAAGATAGAAAGATTTGTAATTCATCAGAAAAAAATTATAGTTTTTCGTGTTTCCCAAAGCACAACGCAGCAAACGGTGGCCAACTTATCATGTTCAACAGAAAACTATTTTTGATCTTTTCGACCAATAATTTTGGTTTATGTGTTATTTCATCTACATTATAAACATATTCTGGAACAAAGACTTTTTTGTCAGACTCAGATCTCAGGTTATTACAAAACATAGTAACAATGTGTCGATTGCAAATATTTTAGCCAAACTTGACAAGCCACAATCAGAATTACGAGATATGGAGCCTTTTAATGAGTCATGGGAAGGAAGTCTCGTATTTTCTCCAATTTTCCGTAATTGTTTTATTGTTCTGCTTTGCCAACTTTCTAGTCTGAATTGGATTATAAACTTTTTAATTTGAATAGCAGTTCTGTCAACATTAATTTTTTCTTGTTCTGATTTTTAAATTTTCATATTAACTTCCAATACAGATTTTTTCCGGAAATTTTTTGCGACTGTTCAATTTTCGTTTAATAGGCATCTTTAAAAAATCTAATATTTTTGCAATATTTTCTAATAGTACATATTACCCGATATCAAGGTTATATCTACATTTGGTAAAATCACGTAGGGGATGCTTGATACACTCACCATCTCTCTAAATACAATAATTTGAAATCCCCGGTATAATAAACCTAACCTTATACATTTATAATACTCTATCGTGAAATTTATTTTTTTTGCAAAACTTAAGGTTTACAAAATTTAGTCAAATTCATTGGTTAGGTTTTTACATAAAAGTACGATTTTTACCACATGCTATCATGTTTTAGAGAGACATTCTAAGACGGGTGCAGATCCTAGAGATCCTTTAGGCGGCAAATATAAAAATGTATCAAGTATCCTCTCTAGTTTCCCATACGTTGAACCGCTGCTGGATAATTATTGTAATTCTAAGCATTTCAACTTTAAATAATATATAAGAAATATCTATGTTATTTTTAATATTTTCATTAGTAACATGTATCTAGTGTTACGCCACAGATCTATCAGCAAATTAGACAGAAAAAGCACGGGTGGCTACACAAATATAAAAGATCGTTTTGTAAGCTTTGACGGTGTGTTTCTGTTACGGAAGCGAATGACAACAAATCTAACATGTGTTAAACGGGACACTTTTCATGTAACAGATACTAGGTTAAAAACGGACCATTTTTTTTAATGTTCGGAATATTTTAGATCCTGTTTGCCGATAAGTAATTGTAGGTAATGGGGTGTGGAGGCTACGGCCAGCACGAAGTAATAATTAGGCACCTCTTTAGTGTAGATTTTGATATTTTATGAAAATGAAAAGTTCAAACAATTACTTAGGTACTTTCTTTTTATAAAATGACAATGTAGTACTTCATAACCGGCTAATTTTTTTAGCATGAAGTTTTTATCTTATTAGCAAAATGTGTTTTGTCAAGCATAGTACTTCCTCGTATATTTATGTACATCAAAGTTGAGGTTTATAAAAAAAAACAATAAATTTGACGTGTTTTGTGATTTTTGACATTTGTGTTTTTAAAATAAAAAATGTTTTATATTTAACCTTTATTTTATAACTCCCTAGGACTACCCTATGTCAGGTGTAATAAAAAAAAATTATTTACAAAAATAAAACCAATTTGGCACCATCCAACGTTTAAAACAATAATTAATTTTGTTGTCAGGGAACAGTTTCACCCTTTTAGGATATATAGCATAGAAACAAAAAAATAGTGTTCTATATGTAAAAAAAAAGAAACTAAATTTGCCCTGTTTTAACGTTTTTTAAAAGATCTGAGCGCTATACTGTAGAGTGGAGAAATAGTAGTTCACCTAACAAGTACAGAAAGTGCTACTTTGCCGCACGCAATTGAAGTTGGCCCGGACTTCGGCCATCAACCGCGTGCGGAAAAGTCACTTTAAGGTACACTATTTTTTCTACAAGCGTGCGGAAAACCCCAAAAGTTAAAAAGAATTGTTTATTTATATCAAATACATAATCAAAAATTTATTATTATTAACAACATGAATAGTAAACGTGCAGGTTGTAGCATTTTGTAAATTAAGTGCGATGGCTAGATTTTTTTGCAAGCAACTCGGGGACTTGTAGGTTAGATTTTTCAGTTCTCTTTCACGAGTACTTATTGTTGTAACCGTCGCCGAGAAGGTAACTTTTGGTATGGAGGTTGATTTGATATTGAAGTTCAATACTTTATTGGATAGATTCTTTTGAAGACTTGTTGAGCTTTCTAAATAATCTTCTAATACGGTCGAAGATTTCCAACCTCCGAGGCGTTTGATATTTATTATTACTTCTCCGAAATCTTCAAGCATTGTGGCGGCTGAACGTCAGAAACTGTGGCCTGTATATCGTTCAGGATTGGGGAGCTTCAGATAACCTGCAATATTTGATGGCATTTTTTCAAAGCTGTTTATTCCGATACATTGTACTGTGCAAGCTTTCTTCAAGTTTAAAAAAAACGCCTATGTGGGGTTTCTGGTTTTCTTAAAATCGCATATTTTCTGACCAATTTTAAATATTCTCCGCCTTTAGCTTCATTAGATAGTACAAAGCTTCTAGAACGGTAATTTTTTGTGTCTGGAGTATTGATTACTAAAATATTTCCTTTATCTTCAATATGATCCAATGACATTTTTGTTAGTTCTTCTCGACGATATGCGCCCGCCAAACCAAATATAGTAGCTACTTTAATATAAGGATAAATTTCGTCAGGCGCTTCATTTATAAATTTAGAAATTTCCTCTTCTGAAAAAATTTTCGCCTTCTTTGGTCAAAATCTAACATTTTGTTTATTTAAATACGCCATGACTTTGAAAAACTTGTTTAAATCCATGTTTTCATTAAGTTTGATCATACTTTTTAACATTGAGTATCTGGACCAAAGCGTGTTTGGCTTACATGTTTTGAAAAGTTCGGCGAAATATGCCAAAAAAACGGGTTCTTTCAAAGTTTTGATGCCTTTAGTTTGACACCGGGTTTTAAACAGAATATATTCTTTCTCATACCTATGACGGGATTTTGATGGTAACAGATTGAAGTTGGCAGTTCTAGCTGCTTCCAACACTGACTCTGGCAAGTCTTCGTCTGAAGAATCCATTAAAAACACTTTTACTCAGGATTTACTATGACAAAAATCAGCGACAACAAAATTGGTTTTAATTGACAATGAATGACAGGCGTATATTTACTTTGTGTCTATTTTTTACTATTTTGTTGAAAATTACAACAGGACTCCAGCAAATTTATGTTCTTAAATCATTTTGCTAACTATCAGCGTATCAATATACTTTTAAATATTTAAAATCAGTAAGTATATTTATTCACTAGTGCTGAAAAGTAGATTTTTCCCACACTTGGACGGAAAAGTAGCTCTTTCCAAACAAAAGTGTATGCGGAAAAATGGAGGTTTCCGCACGCTTGTTGAAAAAATATTTTATATACAACGTTATAAAATGAGTTTGACCTGTTTCACCTTTTTTTACTAAAGGCTTTAGAATAAAATATATTTTCGTTCTTGTGGGGCTGCTTCATATCCTTACGGCTACTCTGTATAGTGGAAAAAATATATTTATATTCTAAAACATAAAACACGTTTGATGGATTTCACCGTTTGTTAGAAAAGCTATACGCTTTCCATTTTTTTTTCGGAGGAAAAGAAATTTGACGTATTTTACTGATTTTCATTTTTTTTTTGGTTTTTAGAGGGAAGCGTTATCTCTGCAGTGCTACTATGTACATTAATAATTGTGTATCTAAAATAAATTATTTTACATAAAAATAATAAAATTAATTTGTAATTAATTACCGTTTTCAAGATATTATGTTCATTATTTTAATCAAAGAATAATCAAGTATGTACGCCAATGACTTTTACGATATTCAAAATCTATTCCCACCTATTCTGTTCTCAATTTGACTGATATCGGTTTGCGCGCGTTCACAGAATATGTTTTTGTACCCCTTAATTATATCGATAATCTACGCCCATGACACTCAACATCGAATTTTTTTTGGTGCAGATTTGAAACCTTTCTCAAGATATAGCACGAACAAATTTTGTTTAGATATATACATCCATACAGATATCCTCATTTTTTTTCGAAAAACATGTTTTACGGGTTTTAAGAACTCTAAAACATCGAAAAAGCTAATGTTATAATTTTCGAAATTTTTGGTGATTACAATACTTCCCCTATATAGTGTCGCAGATTCGCTTCTCTATATAGGGATCTCGGCTCCCATTATACCAACAGCAAAGGTTAAGTTTTAGAGGAAATTTAGCGCATTCGATATCCGCCTTCAATTTTACGATCGGTCAATTGGTTTTGGAAATATAGGCGAAAAACCGAAAATGGCGGATTTATTTTTTCAAATGTAATTCCAAAACGGTAAATTTGAATAAGTTGGCGTGGTCGACATGTCTCCATCGTCTTTTGGATTTTTCGATTTTTGGAAAGAGCATAAAATTTTCAGTCTAGTGATGTCTCACAAGTGTATAAAAGATTTGAGTATCATCGAAATCTCACATAAAGTTAGGTCTCAATTTTTTTCTAGAGAGGCCATGATTTATTTGTAACAAAAGTGAGCTTTGACTTTGACGTTAAATAATTCAAGTATCAAAGTTGTGATTTAATAAGTAGTTCTCTCAATAAAATTGTAAATCTGATACACAAATTGTCAAGACCTTTTGAAAATGGCCGGTATTCCCTATTCAAATGAAGAAAAGTTTGACATGTTAGGGCTGTACTTGCAGTCACACAGAAACGCCGACATTACCTCAGCAAGTTGTTTGTAGATGTACCCGACAGAAACATTTTACAAGCTATCAACGAAAACCCTAGTGCATCGGTAAGAACTGTAGAACAGGAAATTTATGTGCCAAAATCAACGGTACAGAGAATATTAGAAAAGAACAAGTACCATCCATACAAACCCATAATAGTTCAAAGACTTAAGGAAACTGATTTTCCAAGGCGACTACGCTTCTGTAAGTGATATACTAGGAAGTGTAATGAAAATCCCTATTTTGTAAATCATGTCTTGTGGTCGGATGAGAGCAGGTTTACGAATTGTGGAGTTTTTAATAGGCACAACAGTCATCATTAGGCTGTGGAAAACCCTCACGAAGTGGCAGAGAGACGCATACCAAATTTGGAAGTAACGTTTGGTGTGGGGTCATTAGTAGTTTATTCTAACTTACATTTTTTAATTGGGCACCTTTTTATAAATTATTAATCATTTCAGGAATTCGACTTATAGGCCTATTTTTGTTTGACTACAACCTAAACGTACAGAGATACCTACAGCTTTTGCGAAACCAGGTTGTACCGGCTTTACGAACTACTCTAACGAAAGATGAGTTTAGAAGAATTTGGTTTCAACAGGATGAATGTCCGGCTCACAACACCATTCAAGTCAGGAACTTCATAGGAGAGCAGTTTTATTTCCTTAAATGGTCCAATATCTTGGCCTCCAAAAACCTTTGAACTCTCGTCCTTGGATTTCTACTTCTGGAGTCACACGAAGAATGAGGTCTATGAATTTGATCCCCCTGCGACCATAACAATCCTGAGACAAAGAGTTTTGGAAACAGTTAAAAATATTAACGGAAATACACTTGCCCGGGTTGTACCAAAAACAGTCAACAATTGTCAAAAGTGTCTCGATACAAATGGGCGTCATTTTGCAAACCTGTAAATTAATATAACTCAGGTGTACGAAGTAGTTAAGAACGCATTTAAATTTTTTTGGTCGTTGTTTACGTGTATGTAGTATTGAAAATTCAATGCGATTAATACATTACTTATTAATGTAATCTTGTGACAAATCATGGCCACCTTAGAAAAAATTGAGACCTAACTTTAGGAAGTGTGATATTTCGATGATACTCAGATCTTTTATACACTTGTGAAACATCACTAGACTGGACATTTCACGCTCTTTCCAAAAATCGAAAAATCCAATGTGGCGGCCATAAAGAAAGTTGATGCGGGTTGCTGAATAACAGAAGACGACGAAGACATAGCGTACACATCTACGTATCTTATTCGTGTTAAAAATGTTTCCGAATAATGTCACATTTTGACAACTCTCAAATTTATCGTTTTGGATTAACTGTCGAAAAACCAATTGACCGATCGTAAATCTGAAGCCGGATATCGAATGCGCTAAGTTTCTTCTAAAACTTTTCCCATTTAACCTTTGCTGTAGATATAATAAGAGACGAAATCCCCATATAGAGAAGCGAATCTTGGTCACACTGTATATTTCAAATAGGATATTAACAATACTATATATGAGCTGTTATAGGAAATGTTAAAATATAGGATTTTATTATTTGCATATCTAAAGAAGTTTACTGAAAGTATATGTGGGTAGTACAGAATTAGAAAGGTGGTGTACCTACGACACAACTTACATGTTTCGCTCTCTTGTACGTCATCAGACCTGTTGTGAAAGGGGAATATTCATTAAATGAATATGAATTATTAAAAATAATGTCTATATAATGCAGTACATTAACAACAAAAAATTTTAACCATCTTGCATATTAATTGTCTATTCGAAAAAAATGTATTGTAATAATGAGGCATCTGAATCTGATTTTACATTAGTCGCAGTCGCAATAATTTTCAAATACAGTGCTGGAACTTTGAGACGCATAATGGGAATTGTTGGACTTATTTGAAACTTAAATACCTCTGATTAAGTGGAGTTTTGAACAAATGAGAAAGCATTTTATTCTTTATAAGTGCTTTGAGTTGGATTTAGGTTTAGCGACCCTAATGCATCAATATAGAGTGGTATATAATACAGTGCAATTTTTTTCAAATTTCATGTTCTCTCCATTTTTGAAAAAGCGATTTTTTTAGTAGTTTTTATTGATTGTGGTGGAGTAGATCAAAAATAAATAATATCTAATTTGAAGGGTGTTTAAATAATTATCATATTAGCGGAAAAATTAAAAATTTGACTAAAAATCACCTCTATAATCAGTATCTGAATAATATTTATTCGAAATGGCTCTCAAAAGTGGTTATTGTGAAGAGCATTAATGTATTGTTTAACTACTTAATAGAAAATTATACAGGACATAGCCAAAATATGGTTTTACTGCTGATCAGATAATTTTTCTAAATTTAGCTCCTTACCACATTTCCTTAATTTGGAATCGCTCTAGAAAAAACTCAGCGATATTTTTAAAGAGCACAAGAGGTTTTTAGAACCTCCAACGAAAACACCGAAATTATTTATTTTTTTTAAATTTTTAAGTGTTATTTAGATAAAAATCTTTCAAAGTAGTTTTTAGTTTTGCACTTTATGTTTTACCACCCTGTATTTATAAATTAGGATTGCTAAATCGAAATCCAAGTGAAAGTTTCTCATTTGTCGAAAATAGCACCTAAATATTTTCAAAATTTTTCGGGATATTTAAGTTTAAATATAGCCTAAAAAATTCCATTATGCGTTGCAAAGTTCCAGCACTATATATTATTATTTATCTTTTTACCAATAATATTTTTTCGATAACTATTAAAATGTGACGCTTTTACCTACTACTTAAATATCCATGCTATAAATTAATTAGATTATAGAATTATACATACAAGACTTGTATTAAAATTCATGGTTACTGGAACGCCAGTTATTTACAAAAATTATTAATATAATACACTTTCCATAAGTTTATTTTTACTTGTTTAAATACACAGCTGCTGATCAAATATATTCTAGGCAATTAAATTTGCATTAAGTAAAGCATAAAAATTAACAATTTGCACATAATATGGAAAACGCAAAGTTCCAACTTTGATATTTCGTATATGAGAAACTAGCGGCAAATCTAAGTTGAGTGCAAAAAAGTTTTTGATCAGAAAGTCGAATACTACAAACTACTGAAAGCCATTTCCCATACAGTTTGTGCGTGGTCCATTTATTAATAAAAATTGCTCATTACTAGATGATAATGGGTTATCTTCACTAACCCATTGTCTTCATATTAAAATAAACCTTGAAGTAATCTTCTCAATGGATGCAAATCATAACACAACCATGCAGATCGTAATTTACGATAACTCTGTGTTTGTTATTATTTTTACCGTTTTTACATTTTTATATTTCCACCTCGTTTGACATTAAATTTTATTGGGTTACGAGAAACTTTTATAATTGGATCGTGTAGGTTTTATTTGACCAATTTCCTGTGGTACCTCATTATTTTGGATCGTTTATAGTTAGATTATGCCATTATTTTGTGGGTCGAATACCGTGACTTCAATAATTTTTCTGCTAGTTAGTAAGTCTTTGTTATTGATAATAAAGTGAAAAAAATATTTTTAATAATTCATTAAAAGGAAATTTGTATTCACATTTTAGTCCACCAACAAAATACGGCAACTGACGCTAAAAGTTTAGTTTATAGGTGTTGTACAAACTTATCTTTGGTTGTACGTACAGCATGGTTAAGTTGTTCAGATTTTAATCTGCTATAACTTTCTTATTTTCAAGATGTCTCTAAGATACATATAAGGGCTTAAAAAACAAATTGTATGGCTGATTACCAAGTTTTATGTAAAATTAAGAAAAAAGTGTCAGCTGTCAAACATGTAAATATAACTTACATTTTTTTAAATGCGACACCCTGTAAGGTTTACTTTCAATTAATATGCTTTTTCTCTTATAGCGAAGTTCTTATCCATTTTCCCGTTAATTTTTAAATGAAAAGGTATCAGTGCCGGTATATTTAAAATCCTGAAAAGCCTATTGAAAGTAAAATTTACACGGTGTCTCATCCAAAAAAAAACCATTGACAATTTTTTTTTCAATGTCATATAAACAACCATATAATTTACTTAAAAAAAAGTCTTTTATAAATCGTCGATGTTTCGCAACTTTATTGTTGCATCTCCAGAACACACATATAGATTCTATATCCTGCGTAAAACCCATTTGAAATATAATATCTGAAAAATGTCTGCGAACCAACGGAGTAAGTAAAGACTGATTATATGTTTCATGCAGGATATAAAATCTATGTGTCTTGAGGATGTAACAATAAAGCTACGAAACATAGACAACTTAAATAGAGACTTTTGTTTTTTTTTGTGGATCCTAACACCAAATAATACAACATAACAACAAGAGGATCCTTAACGAAAACCATTTAGAAACTTAATATGGGTTTCATGCAGGATATAGGATATATATGTGTTCTGAAAATGCAACAATAAAGTTGCGAAACGTCGATAATTTAAAAATAATTGTTTTTTTTTACTGCACCTTAACCCCAAATAATACCCCACTGTATCAAAAAATGTTTAACATTGTTTCGCCATATTCGATTTTTAGTAAAATATTAGCAGTCAAACAACCAAACGGATACTTAGTTGTTAAGATATGCCGCGAACTGACAGATAGACAGACCGACATGTTTTTTGGCATCTAGGGACGCTAAAACGTGAAGATATATAAAAACTGAGAGGGTGATTTTTTTCCCGATTGCAAACATTTTATTTGGCCGCCATTTTGTTCCGCCATCTTGAATTAGTAACACAGTTTTATTAGTTGATCCCGATACCTCAATTAGTTATGGCACAAAATTTGAAATCAATCCATTAAGTAGTTTTTTCCGGCTATATTTTTAAATATTTTATTATACCGCCATTTTGTGCCTCCATCTCGGATTCACACCAAAATTTTACCAGTTAATTTCAATATAATATACTTGATGTTTGTGCAAAAATTGAAATAAATTGAATAAGTAATTTTTTCATCTTGAATTAGTATAACAATTTTACTAGTTGATCCCGATACCACAATTAGTTATGGCACACAATTTGGGATCATGTAATTTTATTCGCCGCCTTTTTGTTCAGCCATCTTGAATTAGTACTGGAATTATTCTAGTTGATCCCTATACCACAATTAGTTATGGCACAGAATTTGCAATCAAACCATTAAGCAGTTTTATGATGGATGAATTTTTAAATATTTTATTAAGCTGCCATTTTGTTCCGCCATCTTAAATTCGTGCCAAAATATTACCAGTTGATTGCAAAATAATGCTTGATAATAATAATTTTTTAACATGTCACTAGGCCGCTATTTTGTTTCGCTATATTAGATTTTTATCAGATTGTTACTAACCCATCCCCATATGACCCTTAATTTTTGACCAAAATTTTAAGTCAATCGGGTAAGTAGTTTTTTAGCTATGCCGCGAACAGACAAACAGACCGACGGGATTGAGAAAACATGTTTTCAGGCCTCTAGGGACCCTGAAAAAAATCTCGAAGTTATTTTCTCATGTTTACAGTATTTTCTTTGTACGTGAGAAGTAAAAAGTACGTTATTTTTACAATATTATCTCAAAAATCATAAACTTTGGGTGATTTTATTAAAACGAAATACGGATTATACTTTATATCAGATAAAAATAAAATATTCAGTATAACAACTCACGTCAAAGTTTAATTAGAACCAAGAAGCAACAATGTCTGGTTTGGTGTTGCCACAAGGGTCTGCTTGTTTAGAAATAAAATACAAAGTTATGCGTCTATAAACGAATTTAATCAAGCAATCGGATACTGTAATAAAGAAAGTGTAAAGATATATATATATATATATATATATATATATATATATATATATATATATATATATATAAAGATATATATATATATATATATATATATATATATATATATATATATATATATATATATATATATATATATATATATATATATATATATATATATATAAAGATATATATATATATATATATATATATATATATATATATATATATATATATATATATATATATATATATATATATATATATATATATATATATATATATATATATATATATATATATATATATATATAAAGAGAAACAGAAATTTCAATTTCTGTGCAGTTCTTGGTCGTAAAAAGTTATACAAAACGAAACCAGTAACGGTAAGGATCACTCCATCACCATTTTGTCGAGAATCGACCAAAACATGACGCTATGTTTGTTTCCAGGGCTAAGGTGCCATCTGCTACCGTGGTATCTGCCCTGGCAAGGCTCATCAGGCAGTTTCCTTGGGGGGTATCGGTATTAAAACCGAAATACCTATTTCTATATCCTATATATATATATATATATATATATATATATATATATATATATATATATATATATATATATATATATATATATATATATATATATATATATATATATATATATATATATATACATTTTGACTTGTTCGAGAAAAGAGGGCTTAAATAGTTCAAAATTTGGCATACTTCGCATTTACGCACCATAATGCCCAATAACTCTCACAAAAATTAAAAAGAAAATCCCAAAAACCCAATTTCAATTTCGTACAAAAATAATGAGTTCGGGCTACTGGTTTATGTAGGGGTGTTGTCACATAGTATAAAAAAAACAGGTTATTTAAATATTTATTTGTTAATAATGATTATATTATTATATAGTCAATGAAATATTACAGAGATTATTATTACAGTAATGGAAACACCTTAAAAATTAATATTATCCACACATATAAATGTTATTCTATGTTATATACCTGACAACACCCTTTTCAGTGAACCAAATGATGATACAATAGACCAAGCAAGTAGTAATTTTGACAATTTATAATTATGCTCAAATGAAAACAATTAGTCTCCCTGTTGTTATGTGTATGGGTAGAACAATGTCCGATTTCGCCCTCACCTGTCTACGGCGCTGCATTTGTGTTAATGTTTTCGCTTTGATAATTATTATCATTGTAATTGCATTGCTTATCTTCAGTTTATTAGAATTTTACAAACATTTTAGCTATTGATATTATTTTTAAGTTGATTCTTTTTTTGTTGATACAATAAGTAGATTTTTTTTATTTTATTTATATAATATGGTAATTTCCATTAAATTTACAAGATTTCTTTTATTTATTTATCCAAAATTGACCTCGCAAATATGGCCATTAATCCGAATCCGAAGTTGATGAGTCAGTGAATAATATTTGTCAACAGATCGCATCGGCAAATTTAGCAACACTTACAGAATTTAGACCACAAGAGGTTTTGTTAATGATAAACCAATAAAGTTGTTGGGGAATTTAAACACCCCCAAATTGAAACCGGTACCCAGTTAATAATGAGTGCGTTGCATTCCTATATCATTAAAGTTTCAGTTAAAATCGCTTTTACGGTACATCTAGACTAAAAACTACCAGTGAAAGAACTGTAACATTATTCATTATTTTAAAAAATTGAAGGCTGATACCACGACGTGTCACATAATGATTGTTTTTCGATCCGAATAACATGCAAAACTTTATCTTCTGGCGTCAATTGAGTTAAGCTTTATGCAAATTTTGTTAAAAAATATTCCCGGCAAAAATATATTACCTTATATGTTTTCCATTAAGGTCCTAGGACTAGAATGAATCCATTAGAGTACTCAATTAGAAAAATTGTGTCATTTTGACACTAAAAATTACGATCAAAATGATGTCATTATGATACGCCCGCAAATATTGTAGTATTTATTTTTTATTACGAGGAACGGTCTTACAATTTTTGTAGTAGTAGTACCGCCATAGCATGTAGTGCCGCCATATTGAAATTAAATCAAAACCTCCTCATTTCAGTTCAATAAAAATTACACTGAATTTATTCGTAAAGTTTGGAAGTCAGTCTGAAAAAATTGAAGCATTGAGATATTTATAATAAATCTCGCTTATTTTTAAAGATAGAAACTGCAAAATTTGGAATGATAATTATAAAAATTAGGATTTTTGTTGTTGTTTATTAAAATAGACCCATACTATTATATATTTTTGAGAAGCTTTTAAAAGGACAAATCAATTTCTGGACAAATATACAGGGTGTCCCATTTAAAAAAACACAACTTTGGGTCATATCTAAAAAATAACAACTCAAATGAAAAATATGACTACGCCACTGGATCCAACGTAAAAAACTGCATAAGCAGCATTTTTTTCCTTTGCATTAAGTTAAAGGATAACCGAGATACGAGGGGGGTCCCAAAATGCAAAATTTTCTATTTCGCCCTGTATCTCATAACCGAAGAAGGCTATGCAAATTTTGTTTACGGCTTCATGAGTTTCACAAAAAAATTAGCTCAGGTTCGTGAAAACCGCAAAGTTCTATCTCTAAAAATAAGAGAGATACCCTGCTTTTACAATCAAATCCGGACACCCTGTACATATTCAAACCCACCATTATCATAACCATTGTTGATCCCGTCAAATATTTTAACCTTATGGCGCGGCGTTCCTGACTGGGCGTCAAATTTGACATCGCTATTAGGTACCGTCATTATTAGTAAATTTATAATTTTACGTTATGCCCGTATAAGCCAAATTTCGAATAGAAGTATTTTATCAGTTTATTTTTAAACTGTGAAATATATTTTTAGAAATATTTATAATCAACAGCAAATTGCTTATTATTATTATTATTAGCTCAATTGATTAGAGCGATGGACTAGTGATCCAGAGTTGCGGGTTCGATCCCCGCTCGTACCATAGCTTTTGCTCTTCATTATAAATATTTCTAAAAACTGATAAAATATTTCTATTCAAAAATTCGTTTGTCACATTTAATTTTCAAGTGGAAAAATTGCTCGACATAACTGTTAGCAGTTTATCCGGAAAACAATCGGAAAAATATGTTAGATAATATACCTTTTATCAAACTTTTTTATTGGGTGCCATTTTATTCCATGATATTAGATTCCTACCAATATTTTATCAGTTTCTTTCTGCCTATGCCTCACTTGACTTTTAGGCATAATTTAAAATAAATTGAATAAGTAGTTTTTGCATTAACACATATCACCATTTTGTTACGCTATGTTGAACTCGTACCAGTTTGTCCCATTTCTACATTTAATTTTTCTGCTAAATTTAAAGTCAATCAACCAAGATGTCTTTACGTCGATTTAAAAAAATATATTTGGACGCCGTTTTGCTAATCGATAAAACATATTTTTTGACATCTGGGGACAATAAAACGTGAAGATACCTGAAAGGGTGATTTTTTCGCGATTACAAATATTTTACTTGGCCGTCATTTTTTTCGGCAATCTTGACTAGTTGATCCCAATACCACAATTAGTTAGGCACACAATTTGAAGTCAATCCATTAAGTAGTTTTTTCAGGTAGAATTTTTAAATATTTTATTAACTGCCATTTTGTTCCACCATCTTGGATTCGTACCAAAATATAGTGCGGGACACGAAAGAAAACCGGGCGGAGTCAATTGGTTTAGGAAGGTCGGCCAAGAAATCTCTTTAAACCAGTGGTGTCCCGTCGTTCTTTAAATAATATGGCACTCCTTATTGACTATACGCACTTCAGATAACTAAAAAATGTAACTATGCTTAATGAACCTTTATCTATATTTGTCTGTTTTCTTTCGTGTACCGCACTTCTATATCTCTTTTGTGTTGCAGAAACGGCGAACTTTCGAATTTTAAAATGATTTAATTTTGATTTTTCTTGATCGATTTACCTATAAATATATTTTTTTCTTGAGTTCTGTCATTAACGGTTCCCGGCTACTGCCTATGTCCACTATTATTGGACCACCCAGTATAGTGATACACGATTTACAAGTCCAGATTTTACAAGGGCAGCGAGCATCAGATCCAGTGAACGAGATTTATCAAAATTTTAATTTATGCAGTTCGACTTTGGTGTACTCGGGTATGCCAAAAGTGGCCGTCTGTCTCCGTTTGTCATATTACTTTATACAGGGGCCATCATTGTGAAGTACTATACAGGGCGTTTCCTAATTGCGTGCTGATCTTAAAAGGGGGTGTTTTTATGTCCTAAAAATCTTAACTTTTGAGATACAGGATGGTAAAGTTTTAAAAGAAAATATTTTTTTTCATCCCAGTTCTGATGCTATTGTAGATTACTGCGTGAAATTTGATACACGTCTTCTATGCATTAAGAAGCAAACAGATTTACCCAGGTTAATTACATATGCACGCCACTGGTAGCAATTTCGAAAATTGATTGTTAATAAAAAATGCCCTTTTATGTATAAAAGACGTGTATCACATTTCACACAGTTATTTATCTATAACAGCATCAGAATTAGGATTTAAAAAAAATGTTTTTTTAAAACCCTGTATATCCAAAGTTAAGACTTTTAGGTTCATATTACACTTTTTTCTTAAAAAGGTCCAAGAATCACCCCCCTTTAACATTAGCACGCAATTAGGAAACGCCCTACATAGTACTTCACAATGACGCCCCCTGTACAAAGTAATATGACAGACGGAGACAAACGGTCACTTTTGTTAAACCCGAATATTGATTGATGTTGTTAATTTTGGAAAAATATGAGTTCTGTAGTTTTTCTAATATTAATTGCAATATTAGATATTTTTTGACACCCGGTATTGAACAGAAAATTAATTATTTTGAAGCATTTTATTGACAGCTACTTTATGAACAATTTTACAAAATATATAAAAAAAACTAAGCCATTTTTGAGGTAGACGGCTGTGATTCTAATGGTTCGATTTCTTTTAAATCGTTGTCTTCCTCTGAAAATGATGAGGTTTCGTCGACACTACTTGAAGATCCCAGTGTAATAACTAAATCATCAATAACCGTTTCAATTTTGCCATCTACTTCCCAGTATTTATCTTCAATAGAACGAACATGTTTAACATACGATTTACAATTTTCAGCCGATATTGAGTCAATCGCTTCTAATGTTATTTTATTTAAATCTTTAATTGAAAGTTCACCGGTGTTGCGCTCTCGAATATATTTTTTTACTCCTGCCCATACAAGTTCAATAGGGTTGAGGTCGCACATGTATGGAGGCCGCCATAAAGGTGTATGACCGATGTTACGTAAAAGACCGTCAATTTTATACTTTTTTTCTCTAGGCTTGTTGGCTGATATTACTTCATACAATTGATATTTTCTCCATGTTGGATCACATACAAGATTGTTCGATTTAAGCGACGATATCATATGAGCTTTTGCAGAGTATTTAGTTGGCACTTTATATTCTACGTGAGAATGATAAGATGCATTATCCATTACCACGACTAATTTGGGAGGAATGTTGGGTAGAAGCTTCTCGAGCAACCACTTTTGAAAATTATCTCTATTCATCTGTCCATGATAGTCTCCAGTTGTTAGTTCCGAGCGAAAAACTAAAGCAGCACCTGGAACAAATCCGGCTTCTAAACCAGTCTGAACGGTTATAAAGCGACTACTAGAGCGGATTCCCTGAACCACACCTGTAACACTTTCACTTTGCCAGCATTTGTTCACTGTCATATCATTATCTGCCCAGGTTTGGTCTAGATACACAATATTGCGTCCTTCTTGCCTATATCGCCTTACAGTTGATAGATATTTCACCCGCCAGTGAAAAATATTTGGTCTCTCAATGAGCAATTTCCTTTTATTTTGGCACTTACGCCAAACAAAACCATTTGATCGTAAAAACAGATGTAAGGTTTTATACCCGTACGGAAAATCTATTTTGTTCTTTACAGCACGAAGTAGGGGTTTACATGCTATGCTATTGTTCGTCGAATTACTTGAAAATCACCATCGTCAATTTTATCTTTGTATGATAATCGGGGTCTTTTTTTTACCAGGAGATTTTAAAGGTGAAGTGGAACATGAGCGATCATTATGTTCTCTTTGAATTTTTCTTACACTACTTTCCGAAACACAACTGTAAATTCAGCGCGTTCTGTTCGATTTTGAATTGGAATAGTAAAACTATTATTTTCAGCTTCTCTAGTACAGGCGTCTATAACGCTCGCAATAACATCAACTCTTTTGCTCGCCACCGTTACTTCGAAATAATAATTCAAATTCAACGCAACGCATTTATATAGAAATGAAAACAATTGCTCGAAATTTATAGGCGCCACTGGAAATAGCTTGAACCTTCTAGCGGCAAATCCATGGAAACTCTAGGCACATCCCAATTTCAGGGACCAGTGCGAAATTTACTAAATCCTCGATTAATTTTCCGTACCGCTTAGCTGGCGCACTTTATAGGTAAAGCGGCAAACTATTACAACAAAGAAAATAACATAAAATTTATTTGCGTACACAAATTTTACTTTTCCGCTTGCTTAAGACTATGAACCTTTATTTTAAGAACCGCCTGGTTTTCTTTCGTGTCACGCACTTTTATTACCTGCAGTTGATTCCAATATAATACTCCATGTTTCAGATAAATTGAATAAGTAGTTTTTTAATAATATTTTTCTTTTAACGTTTCAGCATGCCGCCATTATATTTCGCAATATTGGATTTTTACCACAATGTTAGCAGGTCATCCCCATCTGAAACTTAATTTTTGATCAAAATTTGAAGTCATTCAAGTAAGTAGTTTTTAAGCTATGTCGCGAAATGTCAGACAGACACAGAGACCGATAGACTGGCCAACGGAATTGATAAAAAATATTTTTTGGCATCTAGACACGCTAAAACGTGAAAATATGTAAAACCTGAAAGTACCTGATTAGTACTGCAATTTTACTAGTTGATCCCTATACCAAAAATAGTTATGGTTCACAATTTGAAATCAGCAATTTCTCCAGGCTGAATTTTTAAATATTTTATAAAGTCGGCTTTTTGTTCGGCCATTTTGGATTCGTAACATAATGTTACCGGTTAATTCCAAAATAATACTTGATATTTGTTCAAAATTTGAGATAAATTGGATAAGCGGTTTCTTAATTATATTTTTTTAATTTCACTAGGCCGCCATTTTGTTTCTCCATATTGGACTTTTACCAAAATATTACCAGGTCATCCCCATATGACCCTTAATTTTTGCCGTGAATAATCAGACAGACCGATGGAATTGAGAAAATATGCTTTCGGCATCTAGGGATCCTGAAACGTGAAAATATGAAAAAATCTCGGAGTCTGATTTTTTCACGATTACAATACTTCCATTTTACGAGAGAAGTAAAAATTATAATAAGTAGTATTTATTACACTTAGTAAATAAACTGACCAAATATCCATGGCGCATCTAATTTTTCCTATGAAACAACTGAAATATTTGAAATTTGTTTAACAAATAGCATTCGTACAAGTGCGAATTTTTCCAAAAAAATTAGATGCAGGGATACTAACCGCGAAACAATCTTTGCGCTATTTGGAATTGGAAAAGTATAATTCGTTTTGTTATAAATTAATTTTTAAAGTAAGTTTATGATCACGTGACTAATACCACCACTAACGCCACCTATTTATAACAAAAAAGATACCTGGCAATATTGATGGATACTGGCAGCTGACAGATGTCGAAACCTAATCCTAACCAGATATTTTTTCTATGATCCTAATCTCCCATAAACAATGAAATTTGTTAAAGACAAGTCAAATAATTTTCCTAAAAATATATGCATTTATGACCTGCTGTGTTTATTTTAATAAAATAATTTGTGTATTATGTTTCCACATTTTCTTCTTAGTTGAATGCGTGTTTACTTCAGTGAGAAAGATGAACAACTGATGGTGATAATAGAATATTTCTATTTATATCATATTTCATAAGGCTTAAAACCGAGCTATCTTTTCATGGAAACTTTAAGGTACTGCTTGTCGATGGCTCTGTGGTTTCGGTTATTTGGTCTGTGCCTGGCAACAATAGATGAATATACTTGCCATGCATATGGGTTTTAGTGTTTCACCAAAAGCAGTCATTGCCAGTTCCTTTTTTATTGGGTGTCCTCACTCATTAATATCGAAACTAATTGACACTTATTTTCTTATCTAGCAATGTTTTTCTGTATCCAAATCTTCAAGTTTCAAATATTTTCGTATTCTTACTTTAACATCATCAATCAACCTCCACCGCATATAGAGTATAGTGAAATGGCCGCTTTATTTAAAAACGTGGCAACGTTTCCACCAGTATTTATAAGCTTTCGATGTCTCCGAGAGAAATTTTTACGATAATCCGATCACAGTTCTGGAAAATATTGAAAGATAATCTTATTTTCTAATATTTATTTTTATATTCACTAAAATCATTAGTTTAATCGTAAAACAAAATACGAGCAATTTTTAGGTTAGATTTTTAACTGTCAAAAATTATATGGTAGTGGCTGCTATATTGGGCATCAAAATATTTTTAAAGTTACGTTACAGCCAAAGATGCATGTCAAAATTTTTTTTTCTTACAAATTTATTGATTTTAGGTCCTATAAAAGAAAGTAAATAAAAATTAACAAGGTTTCAAACAGGAGCTGTCTCCGACAGGTGTGATTTATTTCGCAGCCTGAAAAGTTAACAAACTAAAGAGCCTGGATAACCGAATACCTAAGAAAAATCACATGAAGGCCAATATCAAAAACCCCTTTAATACAACAACAACAATCTATGATCCTAATCTCCCATAAACAATGAAATTTGTTAAAGACAAGTCAAATAATTTGCCTAAAAATATATGCATTTATAATCGGAGATTTTCTGCCAATTCCAAAATATACAGACTGTGGATTATTTTAATAAAATAATTTGTGTATTATGGCACTCTTCCTGACATTTTCTTCTTTGATAGTTGAATGCAGTGTTTACTTCAGTGAGGAAGATGAACAACTGATGGTGATAATAGAATATTTCTATTTATATCATATTTCATAAGGCTTAAAACCGATCAAAATAAAAATGAAGCGGATCTTTTCATGGAAATAAATAACAGGTACTGCTTGTGCGACAAGTGGCACTGTAAAAATAAAATTGACCAGAAAGAGGAGGTTCCTTGGACAATTATTTGGTCTGTGCCTCCAGAGAAACACAATAGATGAATATACTTGCCATGCATATGAAACTGGTTTTGACTGAAGAGAAGTGTTTCACCAAAAGCAATAAAAAGTCATTGCCAGTTCCTTTTTTATTGGGATGTAATGAACACTCATTAATATCAAGTGTAATGATTGTAAGAAATAATTGACATCTATATTTTCTTATCTAGCAATGTTTTTCTGTATCCAAATCTTCAAGTTTCAAATATTTTTTAGTATATACGTTTTGATTCTGTTTCTTTTGAGTAGTAGTTGGATGTAACATCATAAAACATGTTTTTTTTTCAAATTTGTTGTTTTTGTAACCTCCACCGCATATATATTTTGATGTGTTATTTTAGCTAAAAAAAAAATTATAGGTGATAAAAAGTCTTAAATTGACCTCCTAATAAAGTAACCTCTATCAAAAAAATCTTCGTATATAAATGCTGCCGTATAACTACAGTACCTAGTTATTTTCTAGTCCAATGGGTATTTCTTTCAAACTCTTGATTTCTGTTGTGACATCTTTTCACAGCACAATAGGAAAAACTCATTTTACTTATTCTTACTCGAAAATGCTTTTGTTTATATGTCTGTAACAGTAACCGCGTTTCTAATGGACCATGAAATCTCGATCTGATCGAACGCGTACGTTACTCACAAGTCGTTCTAAATTGGCGCTGTAAACTATTAGGATGTAAATGTAAAGCAAATTTTTAACAACATACTCAATTGAACTGAAACTGTTGCTGACAAAAAACAGCTGCAAATCAGGTCATTCTTTTTCATCATAACCTAAAATGTTGCCAAAAATACATCTTAACAAATATATTTTTTTGTTTTGGTATTATTAGTAAGTTCTTAGTTTGTAGTATTTTTTTCAAATAGATAAAAAGACGCCAAACCAATTTTTTCGTAGTTCGTTTTCAAGAATTACCCCCGTATTCACTAAAAAGGTTTAAGAGTTAGACCAGATCTAGTTGCCATGGTACTTAAAACGCTTAGTTTGCCAGTTATGTTTCGCTTATGTCACTGTCATTTTGTAATCGTGACATTTAGAAAAATTATTTGTTCAATTGTTAAAAATGTCATCTTTTTAATGTAAATGCAACCAATATAACTGTCAATGTTAGTCACTGTCATTTTATAATTGTGACATTTAGAAAAATTATTTGTTAAATTGTTAAAAATATCATTTAAACCTATAACTGTTATAACAAGTTAGACTTGATCTAAATTTAAACCTCTTTAGTGAATATGGGTATTAAAGTTGAATTAGTGGATACGATATGAAAATAAGCGATAAAAACGGGTTTGACTCCAAGCCATATACATCCGATCGATTGGATCGTATCTACAGTCTGCGTTAGAAACGTGATCAGTGCTGTTATAAATCATTTTAGAAATAAGTTATTGACTGGTCTCCAAAGGGCACCCTAGCCTATTTTATGTGAGTTTTGACATATCATATGGTCAACATTGTCAAAGCTTTCGATCTTTTGATATTGGCACTTTATATCACCACTAGGGGTGAATTAATAGACACTTTCTAAAATGCGAAATATAAACACATTAGGACCTCACAATGTAGTAGCAAAATGATATTGATTTATTTTATTTGCCCCTTAGAGAAAAGTGTCAAAATTGCCTGATCTAAAATAGTCAATTGTTTGTTGGCTGGGGATTATAACCTATAAAATTAAAGTAAAATTAAACTTGTTGTCAAGTTGATTTTGTAAACCTGCGATGTCGGAGGTGCTTTAAAGAAGTTAAAAATAAAAGGCAGAATTATTTTAAAATAACGCAGAAAAAAATGTGTAAAGTATTTTTTTATACTTAATTGAGAGATAACTATCGATTTAAATTAAATTAAGAAAATGGCCATTTTATGTTTCCTTATGAGGGAATTAAAAAAACGAATAAATGAATAATCCAAGCTCTAGGACGTTGGACAGTCGCGCGAAACAATAATAACAAGCCCGAAGTAAAGTTATTCGCGAAATGGAGTGAAACTGGTAGCAGGAAAGGTGTGAGAGTTTAACGGCTCAGGTGTGGACATGTTAAGCTTAACCAAAGGAACCGACATCTGGCCTATATCTCTAAATTACTGTCGGCCGGAGATCGTCATTTAAAAAATGTACGCCTTATTGCCAAAGAATTTTATTATCCAAGACTATCGCACACAAATCTAATTAAGAATAAAAATCGAGATTCCAGAAGGACCCTGGACAATTTGGATTGAAAAAGATTGGAGATTTATTATCAGTGGCGTTTCTTGACCTAAAATATTGGAGTGGCACAAAAAAATTCTGAGAAAATCTTTTTTTGGTTTATAGTATATAACCCAATATATAAAATCTGCAGCAAAATCTTATTGTACAGAAAAAGTTTTAGTTAAGAAAAAAATAAGTCTGGCTATAAAAAAAAATCCCATCAATGTATATAGTGAGCAAAAGATATTTAAAGGGAAGAATCGCAAAACAAATAATTGTGGAATCAAAATTTCTTAGACAGCCGACTTAGAGAGTGTAAAATTATGAGTTAAAAAGTAATTTATAGTTTCAGCGTCCCCCTCAATATTTTATTCTGTCGGCAAAATCTTATTTTATGTTGGAATTATTTCATTTTTCAATAAATTGTTAAAAAAAATAAAATAATGTTGTTCAAAGTCGAAGGTTCGAGACAAAATATGAATGATGCTAGGTAGCTACTGCGGACCCTTTTTTTAGTTTTCAGCTGGGTTTTTCTTACTTAACGATTGGTGGCAATTAGTTTAGCACAGTATTAACAGCAGTATGCCTGGGAGTTCATCTCGTTTGGGATAGACTTTTTATATTTTTCTTGTGGAACGATTGAGCTAAAATCGTTTTAAAAAGTTCTTAAAACTTTACCGACGTTTTAGTTATGTTATATATATTTTTTTTCAACTTACAAGGCATCAAGGTATTTTACTTCTTCACACAAATCTGGCTGAGTAAACTTAGCAAATGAGCTTAGTACTGAAAATAGACAGCCTGAAATTTATCTGCATTAAAACTTGTTGCAAGACTCTTAAACTGGACACTCATTTCGGACGCACCATCATACTCTTGACTTGTCATCTTGAACAGTGCAAATTTTAACCTCTAGTATTGGAACAATTAAAAAAAACACAACCTTTCGGTAATTTCAAATATTTTATTTTTTACAAGGCAATATCTATCTAACTCCTATTACTATTCTCTTTTATGTGTCTGCTTTTTTAAACCTATCCAATGCTTTTTTTTAATTATTAATACATTTTCCCACAAAGTTTCCGTGGACACGTCCCAGTTGTTTGAAAAATAAACGACATGAAAGGAAAAAAAACTTGTCCCAAACTGAAGAAGCCAAGGAAATTTATCATGTTGATGAGATTGATGTATTGCGAAAAAATTCAGCAAATTCTTCCGCATAATATATATATATATATATATATATATATATATATATATATAATAGTTGTAATAAAACGCGAACCTTGGGAAAAGTTAAATACGCTACACTATTAGAATGGTCTCGTTGCGTTCATAAAAAAATTCGCTATACTAAGCTAGGCTGGGCAGTTCGAATTGCTCTGATTACCTTGAAGCTTCACGAAAGTACCCGAAGATTTCACAGCTACCGAACGGCAGCCGAATGTAATAGCAAATGGAATATGAAATCTCGATTTGGGTCACCAGCCGATCTCTTCTCATAATTCGATCGATCGGTCGGGGCATCACGTCGGCATGCGAAGGTCAATTGTTTAGAAGTCGCCCGGTCAATATTCTAACTCTATATTGTTTCAGACGTTTCTAACCGATGAATATTGATTTATATACTGTTTTTTGTAATATATATTTTTTTATTTTTATGATCCATGTGTGAGTTGGAAATATACCGGAAATAAAATGTTGATAGTGACTAGCGCAAAAAAATGAACAACTAAAAAGTGCTTACTAACTTAATTTTGCAAAAGTAACCGATTTCAAGGTGGTCTATGTTTGAGTTGTGAATGTAGGTGAAATAAAATGTCAGTAGTGCAAAAAATTAAACAAGTAAAGGTCGCAATTTGCCAGAACTTAGTATAAGGCAAACTAGTAAAAACAAAAATAAAGAGGTTAATCGAAACTATCGCAAAAGTATGTAGGATTTAGCTAACTGGATATGTGGTTGTGAAGTATCCAACTCATTTTACTGTTATGTTTGTTTGTTGTTTTCTGAGGACTCGTCGGACTCATTATGGTGCAAAACCGGTGTTAAAGACAAAACACATAAAAGAAAAAATAAAAAAAGATGCACTTTTTGCAAATCACATGAAATGTTCGGTAAACTATAGACTCTCCGCTTTAGCAATGTTAAGTATCAGAACTCGTTTATAAAAGAATGTGCAATTTTAACGAACGTGTCATTCAGCATTTTTCCAATTCTAAAGAATGAAGAGTAGACCTGAACTTCAAGAGAATTTAAAGCTCAATTTAAAGATAAGATATTTATTTTTATTTTAAGTATGCCTATTTTTAAATTTGTTATTGTCCTGCCAATATAATCCACCACAGCCTCTACTACGTAATAGAATAATGTCAAATATATTTGTGACACGTTTTTGTCAGCTTCCTTGGGAGTCTTTAAAAATATCGGTATCAAACCTATATAAATATAAACCGGACTGTGATTACTTAATTCCAGACATATTCATGTTAAACGTCTGCTTAACCTAGGAATTAGACGATGAGGCCTAATAGTCTATAGCTATATTTACCTTTCATTGAAGAACGGTAAATAGAGAGTTCTATTCCGGCCTATTATAAACTGAATGGGCCCACCTCAATTATTCCAAAGTGTGTGACATTTGAAGACGAATTATCGGAGCGACACGGAGCGTGTTAAGTCGGTTAGTTATTTTCTCGCCACCAGTTGCAGCCCGATTGTTCGCGATTGACAGCCCCGGCGAGATGAAAAAGGCGAAAAAAATATAGCGCGAAAAAATGGTAAAAAATGCGACCGCGAGGTGAATAAACCAAGCGCATTTTCTTCAATCTCGGGATCGCCAGTTGGAGGTGTGAAGAAATGTCAATATTAGAAAGTTGGTGTTAATGAAACGCAAACAAGATATCAAATTTAAATTTGTATGGAAGTGCAGATAACTATGTGAAAATTGCCTTAACATCTATATATAGTGTAATTATTTATTTATTGAAATGCCACCACGGTCACCTGATTTAACTCCGTTAAAGTTTTTTTCTAGCCCTTTATGAACTAGAGATTTTTCAGTCTAGTGGCGGTAGAAAATATTTTTTCCGGAAAAAATGTTCCTGTAAATATTTTTTCCTTTAAAATGTAATGTAAATATAAGTTTTTATATCCTTTAATGACACTTGATATCTACATCGTACGTATGGTAAAGTATATCTCGTATAGATGCGATAACTCTTATGTATAATAAGGAACGTTCTATCGTTAGCCATCGACGTTCGTCTAGGTAAACCTAAGTTTGACAAAGCTCAGCTACTGATTTTTTTCCACTACTGAAGAAAGATTTGGAAGTATCTCTTATTTCTTTAAAAGTAGCGATTCTACCAGGTGAAAAAAAATCGTTACAAAATAGAAAAATAAAAAGGGAAGTATCGAAGGTGCTGTAAGATATGAAGAATAAAGAAGTGTCGCATGTTTCAGGTGGTTTGTATACAAACAAATGGCCAATAGCTTTAACGGCAATTATTTAAAATAATAATCAATAGTCATTACTATAAAGAATCCTTTTTTGTGGTAAATGTAAAGAAAATATAACATTAAATGGCCACCAGGGTTACCTGATTTTACCCCTTTATACTTATTTCGTCTTACGAACTATATAAGCTTTATTTCTTCTCTTGCGACACTATCAAATAAATATAAGTTTTTTTAACGCCACTTCATATCCGTACCGTATGTAATAATTTTCTCCTGCCAAACAAAAAATATGTATATAAAGGCGATAAAAGAAAAATCGAAACGGATACGGGATGCGTCCAAAGAATAATCTAATAAATTAAATCTCGTGTATATGTGATAACTCCTGTGTATAATGAGGAATGTTGTATCGTTAGGCACCGACGCGACGTTAGTGTCGAGACAACAACCGGGCGCTTATAAAAACATGAAATGTACTAATTGGAAAAAATGTGCCGAAGAAATGAGCCGTTCGAGTGATAGATCGATAGTGTTAGTTTGCCATTAAAATAATTCAGCTGCGACCTAATAGGGAATTGGATAGAGAAATATTTCTTTAGTACGAAGCGGTAAAATGTGTCGAAACTGCTACTGGAAACGTATAATGCGGTGAAAGCAAAATTTTCTTAAACTTTCACACTTTCAACTATGATCCTCTTACAGGCAGGGCCGGCTCCTGGAGGAGCTGTGTAAGGTAGGCGACAGAAATAAATACTTCAAATTTGACTGTAGATAAATCTGGTTGAAATATAGAAAAAGTTATATACAATTTTCTTCTAATTTCGCTGTTAAAAAGATAAAGGGTGTTAAAGACATCAAATTTTTGGCCTCTTAAGTTTTTTGATAATTTGCTCCGTTTAAAGATTTATTTTAAATTTTAAGTCATAATGCATTAGCATCATAACTTTATACATTTCCCATGTATTCCAGAAAGCAGAGTCAATTTTTAAATCAGAGCACATTGAGAGCACTTTTTTACAAAATTTACGTTGCTAGAACCTCTGCAAGTCAGAAAAAAATTGTCAATATCTGCCTAAATATTGTAGATCAAGCAATTATATAGGCAAAAAAAAGTTAACTGAAGACGGCCCTTATATATATATATATATATATATATATATATATATATATATATATATATATATATATATATATATATATATATATATATTTTTTTTATTCCCTTACACCAACGTCATAACAAGAAAATGATCCTTGTTTGGAACATGGAAAAGACACAATGATCCATTTTAGTCAAACGTGTTTTCTTATTAGAGCTCATCAGGCCGCCATAGTACAGCCCCGTGTAGGGCAAAGGCACAAAATTGAATCACAAAAACAACTACTCCGCTGGCTAATACCACGACCGGCGTTGAATTACATGGTGAAGAATTAAATGAACAGTTTTCATTCCACTTACACCAACGTCATAACAAGAAAATGATCGTTTGGAACATGCCATCACAGCAAAATAACATTTATATATATATATATATATATATATATATATATATATATATATATATATATTTATATATATATATATATATATATATTGGCATTTGTGTTTTCATTCCGGGTGTACATCCGTTCACTACTGTCTTTCTGAAAAGAACAGTTTTGCTAACGTTTCGCCAAACATTTGGCATTTTCGATGCTTTCTTTCTCGAGTCCGAATAGAGACTGAGGTGTTGGTGACTGCGATGCTTCCTTTTATACTCCACTCGCGGCCGAAAGTTATATCTGCGCAGGCGTTGGTCGTTATTTATGTTTTCCGGATGGTGCTGTTGTTGTTGCGCTAATTGCGCACGAGTTTTTGCGATTTTGGATTTGTTGATTATTGTCTTCCATACTGTTGGTAGTTTTGGACTGGACTGGGCTCCTCTGAAGAAACAAAAGCAGAGGAGATTCGACAAGAGGTGGCAAGAATTTTAAGATCAAGCAAAACACTAAAACAAAACCTAAATGCCACTGAACAAAGGGCCCTAATAAACCTTCGAAAAAGTAAAGACATCACAATCCTTCCCTCAGATAAACGCAACTGTGGTTATGAATACTCACGATTACGTATAAATAGGCCTGTTCCAAGAGGCCCGACAACGTACCTAGAAAAAACAACTAAAAATAAAATAAAAAGTTCACCAATAAACTCCGAAATTCAACAAAAAATCATACCTCGGGAAAAGTCGAGCAGATGTCCTAAACTCTATTGTTAGTGCTGTTAATTCGCCGCTACAAAAACTGGAGAAATACCTTTCTGAAATTATGCAACCAGCTGTAGAAAAGGCTGATTCATCTGTAAAAAACTCGGAGCATTTTACTCGAATTAAACGAGATATCGTCCTTGAGAGAAACGATATCATAGCAAGCCTAGATGTCAAATCGTTATATCCCAGTATTCCCATCGACGAAGCATTGGACAAGATTGCTATGAACGAGGATTTCCAGGTTCATATAATACAACTCTCGGAGCATTGCCTTAAAAATACTTATTTTTCATTCAACAGGCAAATGTATAAACAAATGGATGGTGCTCATGGGGTCCTCGCTGTTACCAGTAGTCGCGAATTTATTTATGATATACTTCGAGAAAGAAGCTCTTGAGAAAGCAAGTTTAAAACCCAAATTATGGATTCGTTATGTGGATGACATATTTATTATATGGCAACATGGTCACGCAGAGCTCGAAAAATTTCTGACTCACGTAAATTCAATCCACCTCAGAATACAATTTACTATAGAGTTAGAGGAAAACAACAAACTACCATTTTTAGATGTTTTGGTCACAAAACTGCAAAACGGACATTTCGAGTACACCATGTATAGATAACCAACACATACAGACAGATATTTAAATGCAAAATCACATCACCAGCCAGCACAAATTCAAGCTGTGGCAAATACCCTAATATCCAGATCCGTGCGATTAACCGAAACTCAGATGAGACAAAACGAACTTAAGGTAATATCTAGTGCTTTAAAGAAATATGACTACACAAATCGCACCATAGAGAAAGCTATTAATGCACAGGTTTCCCGAACAACGAACAACAAAAATTATGAACCGGGAAAGCAACAAGTAGTTTTACCATATGGAAAAGGCACAACAGACAGAATCAAAAGAATTCTTAGGAAACATAACATACAAACAATACACAAGCCACAAACAACTATAGGTAAACTACTTGGAAACCCAAAAGATAAAATCAAAACGGAAAACCACGGAGTATACAGTAATCCGTGCCAGGACTGTGAAAAGTTGTATGTGGGTCAAACTTACAGGCGAATATCAGCAAGAGTGGAAGAGCATAAACTCAGCATCAGAAATAAACAAACAACCTCAGCTTTATTCCTACATCATCAGGAAACCGGCCTTAAAATAAATTTCAATGGGTGTAGGGAGATTGCCAATATAGAACATTATAAAACCAGAATAATCCGAGTAGCCATAGAAATTGAAAAACAAGGTGATTTGAATAAAAGGGACGAATCATTAAAACTACTAACAGTATGGAAGACAATAGTCGACAAATCTAAAATCGCAAAAACTCGTGCGCAATTAGCGCAACAACAACAGCACCATCCGGAAAACATTAATAACGACCAACGCCTGCGCAGATATAACGTTCGGCCCGAGTGGGGTTAGAAAAGGAAGCGTCGCAGTCATCACAACTCAGTCTCTATTCGGACGCGAGAAAGAAAGCTTCGAAAATGCCAAATGTGATTTTGGCGAAACGTCAGCAAAACTGTTCTTTTCAGAACTACAGTAGTGAACGGATGTATACCCGGAATGAAAACACTATAAATATATATATATTTATATATATATATATATATATATATATATATATATATATATATATATATATATATATATATATATATATATATATATATATATATATATATATATATATATATATATATATATATATATATATATATATATATATATATATATATATATATATATATATATATATATATATATATATATATATATATATATATATATATATATATATATATATATATATATATATATATATATATATATATATATATATATATATATATATATATATATATATATGTATATATATATATGTATATATATATATATATATATATATATATATATATATATCGAAACATTCGGTAGACAGACTAGTCTACATGTTGACGTATGTAATTTTATTAAATATTTGCATCACATGCCTCTTCAACGCTTCGACGTCTAATTTACTCTCAAGTGGACTATTGACGTATCCACGGGAGAATTTGTGAAACCTTTTTCTGTAAGAGCCTTTTCAAACCAGTACATAGCTGCTTGCTTTAGACCATACAAGGCTTTATTTAACTTACACATCTGGTTACTTTTACTACTGATTCCTTCAGGAACCTTCATATAAATTTCCTCCCTTAATTTACTGTTTAGAAAAGTGGTTTTAACGTCCCTATGGTGAACCATTAAGCCATACTGATTAGCAAAAGCTATTAAAAATCGAAAGTTTGAAATCCTAGCTACCGGTGCAAACGTCTCATTATAATCAACAAGATATTGCTGACTAAACCTCTTTGCTACAAGTCTAGCCTTGTATTTAATAGGGCTGCCATGCTCATCATTTTTAAATGATGAGCAGCTACAACCAACGATATTTTTATTTTTTAATCTCTTTACTAAAGTCCAGGTATCGTTAATCATAAGAGAATTAATATCATATTTTATGGCAAGCTCCCATTTTAACCTATCATTTCTATTTTCAATTTCTTGAAAAGAACTTGGAACCCTTGTTAGAATCAATTGAGCACAGAAAAGATACTCAGGTATAGCATCCTCGTTGTACGAGTCAGGGAGTAGCCCTTTAATTCTAGAACTTTTTCTTGCACACTCTGTCTGCTTGTTTCAAAATGAACACTCATCTGTATTTGAACTACTAGATACTACTGATTTTAATCCCATATCAGAAACATCAGTTTGAGCCCCACGCTTAACTAATTTGACAGCTGCAGATTTACCGCTATCTGGTTTTTCAGTTTTTCAATTTCCCAGCTAACATACGACTTTTTTATAAAAAAACCCTGTATATAATGTGCTAGCCATTTTTAAACACACTCAACTCTATAAAAATTTTCTATTTAGATTTTTCTGGTTAAAATATGCAATCGTCAATTAAAATAGCATTTTTCTTGACTGAATTAGAATTGAACTTCTAATTTTATGGATATGATGATAAAGATTGTATACATATATTCAATAAATTACATTCAAAACAAAAAATCACTAGTACAACATATTAATTTTGAAACAAGCAAGATCGAGAAGTTCCTGTACTTTTTTGGATGAAAATTTTCGATTTTTAAATTTCACGAAAAGTGTAAAAGATTTGCAAAGATCTGGAGCTGCATTATGGAAAAATAATCCTGTGTAGATTTTTCTAAAAATGTGCTGATCTCTGCAATTATCTTAATATGCCGTGTACTAAATTTGGTTTTTCTACCCAATTCCCTATTAGGTTTCAAAGACAAACTAACAAAACAGCATCAAAAGTAAATATTCTTATCTGTTGAAGAAAATTCTAGGATATCTAGTTCACAGCTTGCGTTGAGACGAAATTTAAAAAGCGAAAATGTCCATTTATTTAAACTTCAGAAGGTACGAGAACTTTATGATTTGAAACTTAAAGAAAATCCAAATTTCAGTTAAAATTAAGTAAACTAAGCAACTTTTTTTTGAATGGGCAACCTAATCATCAAAATGACGGATATTGGTTTAGACTAAGCCCTCATTTAATTGAAGATGCTAATATTCAGTATCTCCAATAAGTAACTGTCTAAGCTGGCATTCTTGCGATAATGTTCTTTGATAATTTTTCGTAGAGAGAAACATGACGGAAGTAAAATATTTATATATACGTCAACAACAAATTATATCACTTATAGCTCTTTTCCAAACAAAAATGTACCTCTGGATATTCGAGAATCCCTCCAAACGCTATTCGAGAATTTCTCTTAATAATTTTCCCCAACAAATGGAAGCCGGGGACACATCGTATAGCCATCTCGTTCATTAGATATTACGCCGTTGGATTTATTTTAATAGGATTACTTCAAAAATTAAGTTTACAAGAACCTGGCAATAGAATTAAATGAATTGAAGATAAAGCATTAATGTGCAGCTAAAATCGAATGCGGTCTTATCGTGCGGGTCCAAAGGTCACCAACATTATGAATCAAATCAGAAAACACAGTGAATACCAAAATATTGTGTGATTCTTTTATCGAGCTACTAAATCTCGATGGGCTATTTACAAATATACAGGTAGAAAGAAAATAGTTTTTTCTTATTATATTACGCAATATTATTAAGATAGCCACTTAATATTATTTTATATATTAAATGCCGAAGGACTAAATAAGAAAATTCGCTAAATATGTATTTGGTTAAAATTTTTTGGTCGGCAAAAACAAAAATACACAAAATGGCAAGCGCCTTAATAAAGTCGGAAACCGGTTCGAATCAGTGGAACAATCAGGATATGTTCTGTTTATACAGTCACTTAATGAAAGTGACATTTTTTATCAATCACCAAAAATTAGGAGCCCCGCTTGACCTAAAATCTAACCACCTATACAGTGTCATTTATTTAAATGCGGGCCAACCCTGTGCAAAGAAAACTTGTTTTTTTTTTGTATTGTGATAACAAAAAAAAATTATTTTCCAAAAATATTATACACTTTTGTTAAAAACACAAGATAATTAGCTATTACTTCCCTCGTGAGAAGTTTTCAGATCTTTAGGTTGAAGGGTCCCTAGATGCCGGAAAATATGTTTTCTCAATTCCGTCTGTCTGTTCGCAGCCAAGCTAAAAAACTACTAATCCGATTTCTTCAAATTTCAGTCTAAAATTAAGGGCCATGAATGCGAAAACTACAGGCTATATATATATATATATATATATATATAGCTATATATATATATATATATATATATATATACAAATATAAATATATATATATATATATATATATATATATATATATATATATACATATAAATATATATATATATATATATATATATATATATATATATATATATATATATATATATATATATATATATATATATATATATATATATATATATAAATGCCCTTTGTACACACCGCCCGTCGCTACTACCGATTGAATGATTTAGTGAGGTCTTCGGACCGATGCGCGATGGCGTTTCGGCGTCGTCGATGTGTCTGGGAAGATGACCAAACTTGATCATTTAGAGGAAGTAAAAGTCGTAACAAGGTTATATATATATATATATATATATATATATATATATATAAATATATATATATGCCTGTATTTTTTGTTAGCCTCGAGTTTTGTCTTATAATTAATAAAAAAATTTACTTATTTTAAACACACTTCAAAATTGGAACAAGTATTCCAAAATTATTTGTTTATTGCCTACAAAATTACTTACTGAAAAAGTAAGCGAAAAAATGGTGTCAAATCTAATAAAAAAAATTAAATTAATTCACTGGCTAATATCCAGGAACCAGTGGCAAAAGCTCTGAGAATCGGTATAAGGAATGTACAGAAACTTGTACATGGAAAAAAATATAATTTACTTCTGAAGAAGATTAAGAAATGTACACAAAAAAATCCAAAGGCAAAAGACTTAAGTTACAATGCAAAAATGGATATTCATAATGCAATTTATTATTTATACACGTCAAAGACTAATATAATCCTTCAGAAATTTTTTAATATTATAGACTAAAAAATATCATCATCACTTAGAAAGTCCTCATCGTCTGAGTCGTCCTCAAATGGCGCGGGCGCAATGATCATTTGTGCTATTTCAACATCTAGAACTGGTTCTCGATTCCACCAATCCCATATTAATTTCTCCGTATATTCCACAGATTTCTTCCAGTACTGCGGCGTAATATAATTTAATGAATCTTGTCAAACAATTTGCACTTCATCTGATGTAAGACCATCGTTCACGTGTTTTTCGTAATATGATTTTGCCCCAGCCCATATTAATAACTATTGCGTTAAACTGGCAATGGTATGGCGGCAGTCCTAGAACCTCATGTCCATTTTCCCGTAATATTTCATCTACGGCATATATTATTGGTTTTTTAATAGATTTTGCCATTAAAAGAAGTTCTAGTTTCAGCATATTGGGTAAAGGATTTTGTTTTTGTTTTATTAGCCAGTCATAAATATCACATTTTTGCAGGATGAAGGAGGTGGTTTATTTAAGATTCTTGAATGATGAGATGCATTGTGCAGAATGACTAAAGATGGAGCATCTAAATTTGGAATCAGTGGTTCTTTAAACCACTTCTCAAACAGTTCAAAGTTCATATTATCATGGTAGTCCATACTTTTGGATGTTGAAGAAAACAGTAAACTTGCGCCTGGGAGAAATCCTGTTGAAGAACCTACATGCAAAATGATGAACCGTTTTCCCATCCCACATCCTTTTTTTCTCTTGACACTTTTTACAGACTCGTCCTGCCAAGATTTCGAACCACTTCCATTAGAAAATATCCAAGTCTCGTCTAAAAATACCACTTTTTTAAATTTTGAATTAACATTTTCCGTATATTTCTTTAAAAACTGGATACGCTGACTTGCTATATGTGGCAACTCGCATAAAAATCTTCGATTATAGTCCTTTTTATATCGAAAACCCAACATTTTTATTAATTTTGACAACGATTTTAGTCCAATTTCCGATATACCTCGATTTTTTAAAGCTTCTTTTAAAACTTGAAGGGTTATATTAGTTTTTGATGTGTATAAATCGTAAATTACATTACAAACATCCATTTTTACACTGTCACTTAAGTCTTCTGTCTTTGGCTTTTTTTCGTGTACATTAATCTTCTTCGGTAGTAAATTATGCTTTTTTTCATGCACAATTTTCTGCACAGTCCTTATACCGATTCCCAGAGCTTTTGCTACTGTCTCCTGAATATTGGCCGGTGAATTTTCATTTTCATAATATTTAATACCATTTTTTCGCTTGTGGATGCAAAAAGCCGAAAATTGTTTTCTATTACTCCTTTTGTCAGTGACTTGTCAATCTGACTTTGAAGTGACATCGCTCAAAGATTTTTGCAACTGCTGGTATTTATATTTTAATCCTCTTTTTTCATATGGAAATATCATAGGTCTATCTAATTCATCTTCGGGATTTTATGCGAAGGATATGATTACACGTAATAAAAGACCCGCACGATAACACTGCTTTTGATTATATCATTACATGAAACGCAAAATTTTTATAGCATATTATTTGACTTCCAAATAGTTAACAATAGGCATTTTCAACCTTTAGTAAAAAGGCTACCATGATTTTTTTCTACTTGGCAGTAATACCAGTAATAGTGTCCATGTCCATGTCCATTGAATTGGTTTAGGTTAATTTGACAATTGGGTGATGTTTCTAATTTGTTGGTATCGTTAATCTGTTTTCCGTACTGCTGATATTTTTATGTTACGACCTAGACTTAATTTATTGAATGTGGCACATTCTATAGATATTCCTTTATTGCTATTAAAGAATTATGAAGGTCGTTTGAACCACCCGAGCATCGCTTTAAACTAATAATAAAGAGGGTATTCATTAAGAAAATAATAAAAGCCTATTTTCTAGAAAATTGAAGCAGGCAGCATCGCGAGGTTTCGCTGGTAAGAAATTAGATGAAGTCGGACCTCTCGTAGAAGAAATAAGGGAAATTTGTACAGATTGATAATCGGTAGGTCACTTTATAAACACCGAATGCTGCACTATGTCCGTAATCCATAATTAACAGCTCGAGGGTAGAATGCAGGCCAAGGATAGAATAAACTAAACAGGAACGTTAAACCACAAACTTGTTACGTTCTGGACGCGCGTTTCGCTAACCAAGTTAGCATCATCAGCAGATGATATAAACTAAAGTAATTTATCCTAACCGAGACTATTTATATGTAAATGTGGTCACACTTGGTTGCGCCCGACTGCACCGTTGTCAAGTAAACAATAGAGGGGACTGTAGGGAATAGGCCCTCTGTCTTTATTTAGTGCTTTCTTACCACATTTAACTATTTCTATACTCTCAAATGCATCCAATAATCTATTATTAGATACATTTTTAATCAACTTTTCAAACTGTTCTCCGTTTTGTAGGCTACTCTAAAACCTACATTTTTAAATACTTTTTCTAGACCTCTCGTATATCTGGGATCATATGATATTACTATGAACTTATTGGGAGCCTCAGGTGCTTGAAGTGTAGTATCATCTTTTAACATTTTCTTAGGCTTATGTCTATTTACTAATTTATATACAAAATTACCATTATATCCATTACTTTTAGCTATATTTTTAATCCGATTCATTTCATTGTTAAAACGGTCTTTACTTAATGGAAAATTGACTAATCTATGAGTTAAGAAATGAAATGCTGCCATTTTGTGTTGACGGCAATGAAATGAGTCGGATGTTATATACCTATCAGTATTAGTAAATTTCCTATAAATATCAAATTCTAATTTATCGTTATTTATAATAACTAACGTGTCGAGAAAAAGTATTGCCCATTGTTCTTCTTTTCGTACGTTAAATTGATAAGGATATTTATTGTTTAATGTTTCTAAGAAAGTGTCCAAATTTTCGGTTTTAGTATCAAAAATAGCAAATATATCGTCTACGTATCTATACCACACCCTTGGAAAATACTTGAGTTCTTTTTTGAACTGGGTTTCTAATCACCCATAAACAAATTTGCAAGGAACGGAGATAAGCAATTGCCCATCGCAGTTCCCTCAAGTTGTTTATAATATTTATTGTTGAACTGAAAAAAATTTTGATTCATACATAATTTTGTAAGACGTAAATATTCATCAATAATTTCTTTCTTCAAATTATTGATTTCAAGTAGTTCCTTTAGGTACTCTAAAGCTAGTGGTATGGGTACACTAGGAAACAATGAATTTACATCAAAAGATATTAGGAACGTTAAATTGTAGGTTCTTTCCAGTTAGGTTTTTTCTATAAAATTTAAGAAAAAGAACTTAGCGCCAGAATCGAAAATCATAAATTTTAAAACAGCACGAGTTTCGTGTCAAAACGGCAAAAAAAGGACGAACGTAGCCTTTTTCGCATATAAATTCCCAATTTCGAAATCTCACCCTGTACGCGTGGTGACATCAAAATAAAACAAAGGGCTGATCGGTTAAACGCGGTGATTTAGCTAAAACAGGAATCTAAGGGGTTGAATGGGGCGCATAAGTAAATGAAGTCCTAAATCACGATTTGACAAGGCATAGAGGCCATTAAAATCGGAGATGTCACCTGATTGCTCGAAGTATATTCGCGTATAACTTCGATAGAAATCTATTTTAATGACGGGGGATGTTATACTATTGTCTATTGATAACAGTGGTCCCAAAAATTTGATCAGTCTTTAATTCTTCTATTTGTTTTGTGTAAATTGTCCACATCTCAGCCAGAAATCAAAAAAAAATCTGTCGTTAACAGTTTTTTGAGCAAAAAACTGAATACTTATTTGATATGAAACATTGCACAAAAGTTGAATAAAACACAAAGAAGAACTGAAACTCTGGAGCAAATTAGTAAAAAGAAACGTTTAGGAAATCATGGTTCTTGGGTTTAGAACATGTAAAATTGGAATTACTTTCCGACGTTTCGATTGCGATTGCACGAGGTATCATCAAACATTGAATGAGCTCCGGTGAGCAGATTTCAGATATTACTCCGATCTGTACTTATTACCGACCATCACATATTTTTCACTTTAAAACAGTCAGGTAGTGTCAGTCAGCGACCCGCCCAAAAATACGTTAATTACGTCAGTCTTTAGCCATACATCGCGGAAGCACCCATGATTTCTTAACAAATGCTCCTAATTTATGTACGAGTTTATTTAAGGCGAATATAAGAATTAATGTAAGTATTAAACGATATTTATTAACTAGTAGGTTAAATATAATGTTTTAATTTATTTTTTATTTTAAAGTCTTATATTTTATTACAAATAGTGTTATAATTAATAAAAAATAATTGATCGGTGATAGGGGCCTTCATTATATACAATGTCTTTTTTATCGACCAGTCGGTCGGAATCAGGGGAGTGCACTATTTTATTATTTTTTTATTTTTTATTTATTGAAAGAATATTAAAGGATATGGACTATTTTTTTTATATAAATAATAACTTTCAGAATTTATAGAGCTATTACCGACCGCTTAAATATTTCTATATGCCTTCATTATGAGTGTATAAAAAGAGTACATTTTTTAGTTTAAACGCTGAATGTTATATTTGTGTCCTATATAATTTTGCAAATATTAAGATTATTTTGGCGCCAATACTTATAATACAAAACACAGATTATGCGATATTACCCCAATACGATAAAAATATTTGCCCAGCCAAAATTAAATTTAAATCGATAAAAAAAGGTCGGTAAATGGGACTTAAATGGTTTCCCATGACCGACCAATGGTCAATAAAACATACGCCCATGATTTTGACTGTCTTTAATATCGACCGGTCGGTCGAAATTTTGCGCAAAACTTTTGGCAATGTATAGCTCTGTTAAAAATGAATGGGGGTTTCGGACCCGTTTGAACCAAATAATATTGATAATTCTAAATTACTTCTTCCAGTAGCAACAAATAGTATACCAAAACAGAATTCAACTGATTATACATCAGATTATTCCATTACTTTATCACAGATAGAGAGGACAATAGTTTATTCTATTTTTGGAAAATAGTAAAGGAAAAAGGCACATCAACTACTGTTCCAAATGATGATTACTGCGCATGACACTATGCTAACCAATAATTTACCACTTCTGGATATCGACCCCTTAGATCTAGGCTTGAATTATTCCGAAAATTTGTGGATGGACATGGAAAACGAAGAGTTAATCGATAAACCTGATCTAACAGCATCTACGCCACAAAATCATGAAAAGAATGAAATTTTGTATATCGAACCTGTTGGACGACCGGATGCTAAAGTGTGGGTTCATAATCTCGCTAAATCAAGAAATATTTTTTACAAACATAGTATTTTTACTTTACTTATATAACATTTACTTTTTAGCTCCAAGACAACGTAAAAAAGTGATAGTTATGTCCATACCCTTTCTAATTCCACAGTTGCCGTTTCTCCAAACCTTGCCAACAAAGATTTGTCTCTGAATCCAAAAGAATTATCTATTAAAGGCAATACTGTTAGCGATCACCAATGTACTCTAAATGGAAAGTTCTTATAATTAGTTAAGTGTTATGTGTCAATCATGTCCCAAAATATATGTTGTTCATTCATTATCAATTGTTTTCATTTATTTATTATCCTTTATTTTTAGATGCAAAGTTCATTGACAATAAATTCTTGATGCCTGTAAGTCAAGCACGAAGGGCAAAGGCACTAAAGAGCTAACTAATGCGCTTGAAGAAATATCTATATCAAACACTATAGAAGAAACCAATTTAAAAACTCTTGAAGCTCTTGTACCTTCCAACACAATTCAGGACTTACCTCTAAGCCTATCTGACAACTTAGTGATTTCGAAAAAAATAACATTGCTACATCAGAAGAATATATAGAAAACCAGAAAAAGATAGATGCGAAGAAAAAAAGAAGGAAAAAGAAAAATCAGAGAGAGCGAAAAAAAGAAAAAATAGAGAAAAAGAACAACCAAAGAAACAGACGAAGAAAATTAGAAAAGGTGACAATTCTAAACCAACCAAATATAACGATAAATAACAATGGCACAAATAATAGTGTAATATATGAAGAAGAATATTTTCCTGGTTTGATCCTTGATTCAAGTTCGAATGGCCAAAGTGGTTCGGGAAAGATACATACATACGGTTCAAATGATATTGTACGTAAAATAGATCCATATCTAACAGTGAAGATCCCTGAGAATTTCTGTGCAATTCCAGGCGAAACGTCGCAAAGTAATTCCAATTTGACACTGTCTAACACCAAGAATCATGATTTCTTAGCTGACTCAAGCCGTGAAAGCTTTCTTATACATATACTATACATATAATTCTACATATTTGACCGTATTTTTTAAAATATTTTAAATAATTGTTATTGTTGCATTAAAAACCTTGCTTTGTTTAAATTCATTTATTTTACTTTTTAATAATTTTCTGAGTCTGGAAAATATCATTATATTCAGTATCGTTGAATAGCTCAAAATGTCTACTTTTAATGAGTGTTTTGTTGTTTCTTGACAGTCTTCCAGTTTTTAAGAGTTTTTAGTATTCCTCACGACTGTCAAAATCAGATTTTTTTTTCTTTAAAGAACTTCTTTCTTTTCCTGAGATTTTTTTTCTATTGTTTTATATATGAATTCAAAGATAAATTTACTATTTTCCATTCATTATATAGATTATCGTTTTTTCTTGTGTACATATAGACAACAAATCAACATCTAAATTAAGTGAAAATGGATTATGTGGAGAACGCTTCAGCATCAAGGGAATTGTACGCGCCCTGTCGTGTTTGGCCATTTTGCAAAAAAGACTATGTATCACATATTAGAGCCAGTCAGATATTTAGATATTTATGTTAACGCATTCAGGAAATACAGTACATCCTTTACTATGCGTTTTCTTTAATTTTTGTAGATATAAGATAAAATTTAGGAAGACATGTACAGTTAGGTTCATTTACATATTGTTTTTAATTATCTATAAAGATATTAAGTCAGCAAAACTTTGCAACATGGTCTAATAAATTACAGAGTAATAATCTATTAAAAATATAAACTGTTTTTGAACGCTTTTTCTTACCTTTACCTTAAACCGGGTTGACCACGAAATTACTAGCAAGGCTATAACTTTTTTAAGATAAGTACCATTAACATTAAATTTTACAGTGATATCTGGCTACTTATGAGGAAGACTCTCGCTGTATAAACAATCGATTGCCGTTTCCGGTTTAACCGGAAATGCTATCAACTTTAATCTTTTAAATGGAACACCCTAAATATATATTGATTTATTTTTGAATTCTACATGAAATTCTAAACATAAAAGATGTGTCATACGCTATGTCAATTCCTGATAGTTTTCGAGGAAATGGCGAATGAAACCTTTAAAAATTTCAATGAATAATTCCGTTTTTTGGAAAAAACAAATGAAGATAGTTCCAATTTAATACTGTAAATAGTGTTTGTTTTGCAACTCATTGCATCTAATGTGATAATTAGAATACTTTACCCGGAAACGTAGTGAAAAATCACTTTCAAACGATATTTTCTCGTTTTATTTTAATGGGACGACTTATAAACCTTCTCAACATCTAAATCTTCAAATAATGTTAAATATTTTTGTTTATCATACCCTACACCTATATCAAATACTTTTCGAGATATTTCCAATTAAACTGGGCAATTACCTTTTTAGCGCTTAGGCTGATAAATGACAAATATTAAATTTCTGTCTAAGGCGGCTTTGAAACAATACACAAGTATGTGGCCATCTTTCTTATAATATGCAGATGGTTCTCTTTGAGAGTTAAACGATAATTATAAGTACTACGTTTTTCGAGATTTTATTCTAAATTTAAATTATTAAAAATGTATTCTACTCGTGAGGAACAAATTGATAAGATAATGATATACAGAAAAACTAGAAAAAATCGCAAGGAAGCCAGAACATTATACGTACAGTGATTTCCTAATCGCCGATATCCAACAGAGTCTTACTTTTCTTGGTTGGAAAAGTATTTAAAATCTGAAGGGAATCCGCCAGGCGAGAATTGCAGAGTTAGTAAAGAGGCTGAAATTAATACACTGGTTTGTATAGCAATAGATCCTACTATATTAATACGACAAATAAGCAGTGAAATTGGAATTGGCCGCGAAAGTGCACGAAAAATTTTACGTAAGCATGGCTCTAAATCATTCAAATACCAAATCCATCACCACTTATATAAAGCGGATTATCAGAGAAGACTGGAATTTTGCAACTGGTATTTTGATATGCAACAAAGACAGCCCAATTTCCGGACAGTAATTCTTTTTTCAGATGAATCCCGATTTACCAATATGGGAATGTTTATCCGCAATAACGCTAGGTACTCGGCTATCGAAAATCCGCGCTTGGTAAAGGAAGGGGCATTCCAAGAAAGATTTGGTGTTAAGGTTTGGTTTGGAGTACTGAGAACTCGAAAAATAGGGCCCTTTTTTCTGAGCCCCTGGATGCAGAACATTATTTGCAATTCCACCAGAATACAATTTTATGGACAATTTACCCAAGGACAATTTACCCATTGTTTATTTCAATCAAGTATATAGGTACAAATGGGCCAGTCAGGTGGGCGGCGAGATCGCCTGACCTCACCCCGTTAGATTTTTCATATTGGGGCTACATTAAACAAAAGGTCTACACAACACCATTAGAAAATCGTGCGGATCTTATTAATCGAATTACAAGAGCGATAGAAGAAATAATTCCAAGGCAGATGAAAAACATTTTACAAGAGTTTCATAACAGAATTCGTATGTGGCATGAAGTTAATGGTTTTGAAGACCTTGTCTATGGATGACCTTTTTTCTTGGTTTTTTATTACACATGTAGCTTTAGTTCTATTTTGTGTTTTTCCTTGAGTTAGGAGGATTTTTTATGCTTGAATATTATTTAAATTAGTGTTTTGTGGCGTAATGACAGTTGAAGTTACTCAGTAGTGTCCTTAATAAATACCTATTTAAGTAGACTGGCAATATTTCTTATAGTAAATAATAAACAATGATTAGTTATACAGCGTGTGAACACATAAAAAAACAGTCATTTTGAAATAACTTTTTGAAGATAAGTTTCTTTATATTTATAAGGTTAACTAATTTTTCTCTTTCACTATCCACCCGCACTGCAAACCCAGACCCTAAACTTGATATTTCCTGCGCAAAGTCAGTAACATTTTTGTCCGTTAGATTTTCAATCCAGTCTGCTGGTTTATTTATGTTTATCTCAGGTTTATGCTTTAAACTAAGGTTATGAATTTTATTAGAGTTATTTTGTTTTATTTTTTGAAAAAGATTTTCGCACTTTTGATTCGTGTCCATCTTGTATTGGTATACTACTTCGTTTGGAAGAAGTTCTTGCATTTTACTTTCTAGATAATCTACATCCTTATTTAGTCGGTTAGGTATATTGTAGTATCACTTATCGGTAAGTTTATGATTGACAAAATAAATTTTGGTCATAATTATATATATATGTATATATATATATATATATATATATATATATATATATATATATATATATATAAGGTTATATCTGCGCGGCCGTTGGTCGTTATTTATGTTTTCGGGGATGGTACTGTTGTTGTTGCGCTAATTGCGCTTGAGTTTTTGCGATTTTAGATTTGTCGATTATTTTCTTCCATACAAACGCTTTTTTTAATTTTTCGTCATTTTTATTCAAATCACCTTGTTTTTCAATTTGTATGGCTTCTCGGATTATTCTGGTCTTATAATGTTCTATATTGGCAATCTCCCTACACCCATCGCAATTTATTTTATGGCCGGTTTCCTGATGATGTAGGAATAAAGCTGAGGTTGTTTGTTTGTTTCTGATGCTGAGTTTATGCTCCCCCACTCTTGCTGATATTCGCCTGTTAGTTTGCGCCACGTACATTTCTTCACAGTCCTGGCACGGAATGCTGTATACTCCGTGGTTTTCCAGTTTGATTTTATCTTTTGGGTTTCCAAGTAGTTTACCTATAGTTGTTTGTGGCTTGTGTATTGTTTGTATATTGGGTTTCCTAAGAATTCTTTCGATTCTATCTGTTATGCCTTTTCCATATGTAAAAGGCCTAACAGACAGACTACTTGTTGCTTTCCCGGTTCATAATTTTTGTTGTTCGTTGTTCGTTGTTCGGGAACCCTGTGCATTAATTGCTTTCTCTATGGTGCGATTTGTGTAGCCATTTTTCTTTAAAGCACTAGATATTACCTTAAGTTCTTTTTGTCTCGTCTCTGTTTCAGTTAATCACACGGATCTGGATATTAAAGTATTTGCCACAGCTTGAATTTGTGCTGGGTGGTGATGTGATCTGGCATTTAAATATCTGTCTGTATGTGTTGGTTTTCTGTACACTGTGTATTCGAAATCTCCGTTATGTAGTTTTGTGGCCAGAACATCTAAAATTGGTAGTTTGTTGTTTTCCTCTAACTCTAGAGTAAATTGTATTCTGGGGTGAATTGAATTTACGTGAGTCAGAAATTTTTCGAGCTCTGCATGACCATGTTGCCATATAATAAATATGTCATCCACATAACGAATCCATAATTTGGGCTTTAAACTTGGTTTCTCAAGAGCTTCTTTCTCGAAGTATATCGTAAATAAATTCGCGACTACTGGTGATAGCGAGGACCCCATTGGAGCACCATCCATTTGTTTATACATTTGCCCGTTGAATGAAAAATGAGTATTTTTAAGGCAGTGCTCCGAGAGTTGTATTATATGTGCCTGGAAATCCTCGTTCATAGCAATCTTGTCCAACGCTTCGTCGATGGGAATACTGGGATATAACGATTTGACATCTAGACTTGCTATGATATCGTCTTTTTCAAGAACGATGTCTCGTATAATTCGAGTGAAATGCTCCGAGTTTTTTACAAATGAATCAGCTTTTTCTACAGCTTAATTTCAGAAAGGTATTTCTCCAGTTTTTGTAGCGGCGAATTAACAGCACTAACAATATGTCTGATGGGCGTCCCTGGTTTGTGTATTTTTGGTAAACCGTAGAGTTTAGGACATTTATTAGTTTCCTCCATAAAGAATGATTTTATTACAGCAATAGAATATTTAAACATTTTATTAGGCCGCCATTTTTTTGTCATATAGGAGTCTCACTAAAAATTTACTAGTCTTTTCCTGTTTAATACTTGATTTTTGGTAAAAAATTTTAAGACCGCCATTTTGTTCTGCCATAATAGATTTACAGAAAAAATTTACCAATTTACCCTATATCACATTTTATTTTTGCGCAAGTTTTGAAGTCTATTCAATTGTAGTTTCTAAATTGAAGTGAAGGGGATAAGTAGTTTTTAAGCTATGCCGCATACAGACAGAACAACAGAACGACAGACAGACTAACAGCCCAACTGACGGAAATAGAAGAACATGGAAGAAATCTAAGAGGGGGATTTTTTTCTAGTTTACAATTTGGTTTAGTCTAGTTTCTTACGAGAGAAGTAAAAAGTCATCAAAGCCATTTTTGTTCATGATATCTTTACAGTTTAGATATTGGCAAAGAAACAGATTTTCGTATTTTATTTTGCACTTTAAGATAGTCTATTAATATAAACTTTTACTATTTCAAAAGAGTTCTAAAAATGCCCTGCTTTCTAATTTTTCTGAGGTTCGAGATAAAAACTGCCTCTCCTTACGGGGCTTATTGGTAAAAAAAACTGAACAAAACATAAAAAGACAAGAGACAGCTCATTTACTATTTAAGAAACCCCAATTAGTGACCTATGTCCAGGTCAAGTCGTTAATTTACAAAACCGTACACTAAAAGCTAATCTAAAACAAACTTTTGGCGTATTCTGGTCGGAAACCGAGTTGATTATCTCTCTAAATGAAACCCCGAAGCCACCGATTCATTAATATACATATTGCATGTCTGAGGATGACAATTCTGCGGATGAAAACCTGACGACTAAATCAGAAATGAAATTACATACTCAACTTGCTATTATTATTATTATTTGACGTTTAATGCAAATCGATTTCGATGCAAAAAGCTAACAAGACAATAAAACGATCGTCATTTAGGATTGAAATTTTATTGGGGTGAAAGTATTTTATTTTTGTACAGGGTTGTAAAACTAGAGGTTTAGTATAACTAGCAAGTTATAAGACACAACTGTTCAATACAGTACTCTATTGTTAAATATTGTGAAGATAAAGTCGATAAGTGGGGACAGCTGAGCTTCCTCTGAAATATCATACAATTATGAGGACAATTTTATACCTGTCGTTTTTAGCAAATTTTCTGGAAATTTTACTTACCCATGAGCACCAACCAGTATAATTAATAAATGGAAATTTCCTTGCTTGGACAGCAATCATATGTTCAGGCAATATGAACTGTACTCGGAAGCAATTGTTTTATATTTATATTAACTTAAATTATTACAGTTTTGGACTAATATTTGAAAATTTTCAACTTCTTGCGTTTCCACATGTACGTCTTCTTACCTTATAGAATCACTATGATTTGTGGTCATAAAATAAAAAAAGTACTGCGACACCGGTTTATTCTTTTGAATACTAGATTTGTGGTCAAAACAAGGCACAATGTCACAATGAATATTGTTTATCTCCCTAAACAAATTTTCTTGCTCAGGATCCAATCCAGACTCTTCTACTAAATATGTTAAATACTTTACGTTTTTATGATAGATAGCATTTAATGTGGTGAGATTCACTGTAAAAGGAAGATAGTCTATACGATTTTCGGTTCATCTTATTATATGTTTTTTGATTCACTGCTATACTGCTTACTTGTTACATTATGCGAACGACGCGACTTTCATATTAAAATTGACAAAAGAACTTAACGACGTGTGCCAATAAACTTGTCATGGATTCCATGGCTAACTAAAACAATTTTTCGAACGCGTGATATTTGCCACCACTTTATTCAATGACGTCTAAAAGAAATTCCATGTCGTTGACTTTACTCAGAAAATAATATAATATACAACGTTTTCCCCTTAACTGCAGTATAAAAATTGTTTACGTGATAATTTATTATAGCTAATATTAATTCGCTATATTATTTTAATACAACTAAAGCTTAGGGAAATTAAAAAATAGACATATTTTTTTTAATCTGCATCAATATTTCATTATGGCTTAATACTGGCATTTCCCTTAAACCTATTAGTACAAAGTTAAATAATCAACTAATTTTTATCAGGAATGAATCTACTTTTTAATAAGCATAAAATTTTCTCACCGAATTTTCCGAATTCACGAATCAATCAGAAAATTTTCAAAAAATTTGTACCTCGAAAAACTTTCCGGAAATAATTCAAGCTCTAGGGAGATTATAAGTGGAAATGATTTATTTTTACTAAGCTATCATGATAATATTATCATCATTTAATGTTGATACAATTTTGAAATCCATATTATATTATAAAATATTACATAAGGTTTGGATGCCGATTACTTTTGATTAGTATGAAGTTCCTTAAATTATTTAAACAGCATCAATATTACCATTTTTTGAACAAACACCAACAATACGAAGAGCTAAACTTTCTCTCTAGCTTACACTGTTTTCATCTCATATACCAAAGATATTTCTTACCATTTCAAATGAAAAAAACCAGCCATTCACATTGTAGGCATGTAAAAACATTCCAAAAAAGATGAGAACAATTTCAAAGAATTTTGATGATAATGAAATTTAAAAATTTTCAAAATGTGATTCTTTTATTCTTAATAGTGGATATTTCAAGCCATTTAATTTAAGGCGGTATGATGTTTCTTCAGGATATTAATTGAAATCTAATAAGAATTTTCAGGAAGCTAAACAAAACTAAAGTTATGAACGAGGTGACGACCTATATAAAACACAACGTCCTCTATAATCCAGATCTACAACGAATTATCTACAGAAGTATGCATATATCTGTAAAGGCACTAAATCACATTACATTTTTATTACTTTAGTAAATTTACTGTTACCAACTGTCATTAACGTATTGGATTTGACTTTCAGCATGTTTATTTCATAATTACAAATTGATGATTCTTTTGTATTTTTTTTCTTAAATTTTCCTTTATGCTTATGTGTAAAATATTATATGTTCCCGTCTCGGGATTTGTGTCGGGAACAATCATATTTATCAAAAAAATTTTAAGAATAATTTTTGCCAGTAAAAGCAGTGGCGTATTTAAGGGGATCACTTTTGTTCAAGCAAAAATTAAAGAAATGATAGAAAACAGAAACCGACGACTTTTTTTTTCACCACTGAATATTGGGTCGGGAATTTTTTTTAAATATTTGCAAATTAAACAAAGTTGCAGTCTATGGACGATTTTTAGTTTTTACTATTTTTACTTCTAAAAAAATTTCCCTCCCAATATTTTATAGGGGGCCTCTAGATGCCGAACAAAAAGTATGTATTTTCATTTCCATTGGCTGTCCGTCTGTCTGCCTGTTCTCGACACATTGACAAAACTATTTACCCAACTTTGTTATTAAAGTAAGGTTTATATGAGGATGGACTGTAACATTTTGGTAAAAATCCAACATTGTGGAACAAAACAGCGGTCTAATAAATTGTTAAAAAGATCAATGTAAAGTAGGTAGTTTACCTACTCAATTGATCTCAATTTTTGCACAAGTATGAAGTGTAATATAGTGATGAACTGGTAAAATTTTGGTACGAATTCAAGATGGCGGGACAAAATGGCGACAAAATAGTCTGAAGAAACTACTTATTTTATTAATTTGAAATTGGCACAAATATTAAGTTGGTAACTGGTTGGATGAACTGGTATCATTTTGACGGAACAAAATGGCGGGCCAATAAAAAGTTTTAAAAACCAGTCTTAAAAAATTATATATTCGGTTGATTTCAAATTTTCCACAAAAATCCGGTCAACATACAAAAATAAACTGATTAAACTTTCGGGCAAATCCAATATGGAGGAACAAAATGGCTAGCGGCTGCCAAATAAAAAGTCTCTTTATTCCATTGACCTCAAATTTTGCACAAACACTGAACGTGATAGAGGGTTAAACTGGTAAAAATATATTACGAATTCAACATAACGGAACAATATGACGGCCTAATAAATATGTTTAAACATTAATGTAAAAAACTTATTCGATTAATTTTTAAGTTTTGGCCATAAATCAAGTGTAGTTAAAGAAAAACTGATAAAATATTGGTAGGAATCCAATATGCTGAAACAAAATATCAGCCCATTAAAATATTTGATAAAGCAATACAAATAAAAATCTGTAAATTGACTTTACTCAAAACTTCACTTGTTATGAATGCTTTTTTTATCAAGGAAAATGAAACACTTTGTTACAAAGTAATATGTACAGGGTGGACGAAATTGGTCTGTTTTAACAGAGAAAACCTATTTCCTGACTAGATAGAGCAAAACTGACTTAGGTGTCATAGGCTCGATTTCTGAGAAATGTTTAATGGCAAAAACCGCCTGCCGATATTTTCACTGCCAACTGAGATATAGGGCGTTTTTCAATTTTCGGCCATTTTGAAAATTGTCCACAACTTTTTTATTTTGCGGAATATTAACATTCTGCAAAGACATTCTAAAGGCACTTTTTTATGTGCAATCCAGTGGCATACTCAGATTTTTTCTATAGTTGTCCGTTTTATCATAAATAGGCAAAACTTTTTTTTTTCAAATGGAAATCATAGTTGGCTATAAATTATAAAAAATGCTCGCGTTTAGCCCTTTTCAGTGATATAAAGTTGTAGGTACTTATTTTCAAAAATAACGAAAATATTAGGTGTTTTTGGTTTACATCGAAGTAGGCTTTGATTTGTGATGACAATATCTCAATTATGTATTGTTAAGATTTATAGTTTGTTAGCAACTTAAACACAACTTTAAATAACACTAGCTAACGTTATTTTAATTATTTATTATTAATTTTTTTTATTTTTTTTTGTTTACATAGCAAAGTTGAACAAAATTAACAAACTAAACTACTATTTACAGCTACAAGTGAAAATAAAAAATAATTATGAAAATCTAGGTATTTAGTTAGATAGGTTTCTGATAAATATATTTAGAGAAGTTGTTCAAATTGAGCCCCTCCCTGTTGAATACAAACTAAGCATCTTTTGCGTACCGAGTTGCAACTATTTATTAGTTCAACTGGGCTAATAGATGCAAAAGCTTGCCTAGTGGCCTCTTGCAATTCTTCTTTTGTGTGAAAGGTTCTTCCTTTAAATATCAAGTCCTTCAATCTTCCCCACAAAAAAAAATCTAAGGGAGTTAAGTCACAGGACCTAGCAGGCCAAGGTATGGGGCCCCACGTAAAATCCAATTTTCTCGAAATTCGAAGTTTAAAAGATCAGTTGTGATCCTTGCATTGTGCGGGGGACAACCATCTTGTTGATATAGATATTTCTGGCATCAGCTAAAGGTATGTCTTCCAACAAAGGGACAATATATGTGCGCAAAATATTTACATAATCATCTGCAGTTAAATTTCCATCGTAAAAATAAGGTCCCACAAATCTTATATATATATATTGAATATATATATTTTCAGTATATATATATATATATATATATATATATATATATATATATATGGAAAATTCTCATTCTCCATGAATTTTTGCTCATACCATGATATAATCTTCTAGCGGCGTCCCCTTCACGGAGTTGATGAACTCTTCTCGTTCTGTACGGTTTGAATTTATGTTTTTTGAGTATTTTTAAAACGGTGGTCTTTGGAACATTCGTTATATTAGCCAATGTTCGAGAGGAGGTGCCAGGATGATCTCCTCACCAATTATATTTAGCTGCTGGATTTCCTTTTCTTCCTTTAGTTCATAATGTCTTGTTCTTAACTTTTTAAAACTTCCGTAATTTACTAAATTACTTTTTAATGTTTGATAAATTCGGTTATCCGGTTGACGTCGCTCGGGAAATGTATTAAAATATAATTCACTAGCTGCTTCAGGAACTTCGTTAGATAATATGTAACATTTTAACATATCATACTTTTCATACTTCTCAAACATATTTTGTCAGCAACTTAACACAACTTTATAAAGATAACACCAAAACGCAATAATTACACCAGACTACAGTAATCTGACAGCAATATATTCAAAATATTGAACGCGCGTCATTATTCCAAGGCCTACTTCGATGTAAACCAAAAACACCTAATATTTTCGTTATTTTTGAAAATAAGTACCTACAACTTTATATCACTGAAAAGGGCTAAACGCGCGCATTTTTTATAATTTATAGCCAACTATGATTTCCATTTGAAAAAAAAAAAAGTTTTGCCTATTTATGATAAAACGGACAACTATAGAAAAAATCTGAGTACGCCACTGGATTGCACATAAAAAAGTGCCTTTAGAATGTCTTTGCAGAATGTTAATATTCCGCAAAATAAAAAAGTTATGGACAATTTTCAAAATGGCCGAAAATTGAAAAACGCCCTATATCTCAGTTGGCAGTGAAAATATCGGCAGGCGGTTTTTGCCATTAAACATTTCTCAGAAATCGAGCCCATGACACCTAAGTCAGTTTTGCTCTATCTAGTCAGGAAATAGGTTTTCTCTGTTAAAACAGACCAATTTCGACCACCCGGTACAGTCCATATACAAATTATGATATCTTTTATTCCCTTAATAAATAGAAGATTTGTTTAGGAAAGAGCGTCCGGTTCAAGTGATTTACTGATCAGTTTGTCCCAATTACTCCAAAGTTCCCTCCTAATTACTGGTAGATTAATGAGAGATATCATATTTTATATTTGTACACCGCATTAGAACATTAACATCCATGAATATCTGAACAATATATTTCCCGATCGGTATGTAGGAAGAGGTGGACCAATTCCTTTGGCACCCCGACACCCAGATCTGAGTCGGATAGATTTTTTTCTCTGATCTTATTTAGAGACGTTGGCGTATAAAACTCCTGTCGATGATCGTGACGATTTACGAGTTTGGATAAATTTATATAAACCTCCCAACGGGGATTTCATGCAATTTATTGAAATTTTGAATGAAATACTGTGTGAAAGTAGCTTTATATATATATGTATATATTTATATATATATATATATATATATATATATATATATATATATATATATGTGTGTGTGTGTGGAGATTTGAATGTTGATGGGGACGGTTTGAGCATGAGCTAAAAGATGCTGTCTGACTTTTTGAATCTTTTCAGCTGTCCTCGCTAGTAAGTACTCCTACAAAGGTGTGCACTGGTCCTAAATTTACCTATTCTTCCATTTTGGATTACGTGGAAACTGATAGACCGAAAATAATCAGTAAGTGTAACAACTTTGAACCCGGTCTCTCTGACCATTTTGAAGGATTTTTAACTGCTGTTTTCCAATTGTTCTTAATATAACCCACACAGATGTCTATTTCTTCCCGTAATATTCGTCTTTGTATTGTGGAAAATTTGTCATATTATTTTCACTCAGTTTATAAGGAAATCAAAGGTCACAATGTCGATGAAAACTTTAATAAATTCTTTTACAGCTTTTGCTGGAGCTTTGAGGTCTGAGTACCCTTGCAACAGAAAAAAAAATTAAATTATAGATAAAAAACAAAAATTTACTTTTTCACAGGGTTTATATAATGAATTAGAAGAACCTAAAAGGCTTAATTGGTTGAAAAACCATACAAATGAGAAAGCGATTTAAAAAAATTATTTATAGAAAAAAAATCACCTAGAAAAACAACTTTATTATGATAATTTAATCGCCAATTCCACGAATAAAACAAAAATGTCATGGGATATCGTTAACAATTTTCAAGGCAAAAATAGTACCAAAAAAATAAAAGAAATCTCTGATGCACATTATAATAAACTAACAAAAAATCCTAGCGAACTTGCCTCGATCTTCGGAAGTTATCTCTCTTTGGCGATAGAGAAAAACTTAACAATCAATTTCATGGAAACTTTTCTCACGATTGAACTTTGACTAAAAAGCATGTCCCAAATTCAATGTTTTTTGAACCTATTACTAGTAACGAAATAATTGATAGAGTGAGTAAATTTCCAAATAATTTATAAAGTTATCAGCGAAACAGCTATTATTCTTACTACTCTGTTTAATGTTTCAACTGAGTCCGGAGTGTTTCCTTAATGCCTTAAAACAACCATTGTCGTACCCATATTTAAGAAAGGAGACCCCTGTCTAGTAGAAAACTATAGACCTATTTCTCTATGGAGCTGATCGTCAGCATAGCTTTCGTCGTGTTCTGTTCAATATGTAACAGATAAGATTGATAATAGAAAAACTGTAATTTTCTTCTGATTCTGTGGCTTTATAATTAAACTTGAACGACTTTTTTAGCTAACAGGACATTTTCGGTTAGGGTTGACGGTTCAAAGTCTGATCTTTTTGATCAAAATATAGGAAGACTAGGGTAGTATCACGCGCCCGCTAATTTGTCTTCTTTTCGATAATGGTTTGCCCGAACATATCTCCCAGGGTAGAGTATTCTTGTATGCCCATGATACCACAGTTGTCGTCTCGGATCGGGATATGGCTACATTGAGGAATATAGTCAATTTTATTGTGAAGTTCATGGCGAACATTTTCATAATTTTTTATAAAGAAGTCATTTATATAATTGTTCTACAACATTGGCTTTTTTATTGCTAAGTTGTTAATATCATTTTTATTCTTTTTCCATTCATTTTGAAAATATGTTATCTAGATTTTATATACCATTTAATAAGTAATAGGCATGTTTTCATTGTTAAGAAACTTTTTATTTAAGTAAATGAAAATGTCCTGTCAATGCTATTTAGTTGTTAGATAAATAACTATTTAAGGCAACTTGATTTTTTATGCCATTTAAAAATTTGGTTTAATTTGATGATAACTTTGAGGTAGATTTGCAGTTGAACGGGTTTGTTGACTCAAAAAGTAGTACCCACAATATTGTTGCCTGTAAAACTGGTCCTCCGTTTTTGCAATATCTGTCAAAATAAAAAAAAAGTTCTGGGCTAAATAAACCGTGGACCTTTCTTAACGACTTGCCACCACCACCTTAAGTTTCCTGGCGTTGTTCCAGAACACCCTGTTTCTGTGCTCAAAATATCTGCTTAATATATCATCAAACGCGGTAAAGATTATTCTTGAACAATGAAATTGGTTTCAGTTATTCCGATCGAAAAGCCCCGTTGCGTTGCTCAATTTATCAAAATTGTGTTTCCTCCCAAAGGCATCCCGCGTGTGGTCAGTTAACCAAATCCCTAATAAAAAGAGTATTTAGGGATATTTGACGTCGTTTCGAGCTTATTAGATAGACCGCCGTAGAAGACACATCCTGAATACAGAAAAGGGATAAACGTCTCCCTTAAAAAAGTGAGCGAAGCTTCGTCCCTTGTCCCTTATTTTACTTTTACATTTGTCTTTCAGTCCCTTCGCTAATGTTTAGATCGATATATACCCCCTGTTTGATTTGGTCTGTGTACTTTTTGCTTTAATTTAAACTTTTACGTAAGATATTTTGTTTATTTGGTTTTGTATTGAATGCCTATAGCCATTAACTAAATGTATTCTAAATAGAATTCACACACACGCACACGTCGAAAATCATAACACTATATTACCATAATTAACGACTTATTTATTTTAAAAACTAGCCTCTTAGTTTTGAAATTACAAATGAAAATTATAAAAGAAATACACATCGCCACATAAATTATGGAACGGGTATAAAAGAACGTCAATTCTTGCGTTGTAAATAATCTAATCAAGATGAATTCATTTTTGACGAGTAGTGTAATTTCTTTATCTTTTTAGCACGGTAATGTTTGATGCATTCCGGCTACAAGACCATGTAAATTTTACTGCATAAAACTGACGTACGCGATACACCGGGTGATGAAATTTTCATTTTATGAATTTCTGGGTGCAGTTTCCATGGAGGTTATTACGGTAAAAAGATCCCGCCATCTAATGGATAGTAAGAAAAAGATGACAAACACGTCTCTCCTTGAAATGTTTACCACATTAAATCTTAGAAATTTTGCTTTAAAGAAAATTGTCACGAATTTTGCCAAATTTTATAAACTTAATACCGCAATTGAAAATAACTTTTAAAAATTGTTCTCAGAGTTTTAGTGTATTTAATTTAAATTTGTTTAAACTTAAATGTGCTTTACATTGACAATAATACAGGGTAACGCTAAAATAGAGGGTGTTTTACGGTACTTTGACAAATTTTCCGCGTTCCTAGCTCTTTTATTAGATGATTTGGGAAAAAGTATTCAATATAAAAGAATACCAATTTTTTTTTATTAATAAAAAACATTTTTTTGCATATACAGGTCTATTTAAAAATTTAGGCTTTATCCAACTTTCCTATTTCAAATTAGTAGGTACCTATTTTTGTATTTATTTTATTTTTCTGTAAGCAAAAAAGATAAAAAATTCACAGCTCTATTTATATCTAACAAAGTAGAGAATCAATATAGCCTAGTGTTAGTTTAGGATAATTTAAGAAATTAGTAACACTAAATAAATACAATACATAATCAAGATTTTTAGTACCTCGGATTCCCACAATTAACTTTCGTCTTTGTATAGATAATGGCGTTCCATTTTTTCGAAATCAACACAACCCTTAAATTTTAAAACGTAATTAATACCCTGTATATTATCGGCTATAATGACAGATGTCTTTATTCTATTCCTAACCATAATGGATTTAATGATATTTACTTAGATAGTTTTTAAAATATCTAGATTTTAATTTCTACGAAGGCGTAGCCAAGAGATACTTAAATCGAAAAATTGACAGTTATATACAGACCAAAAACTACGAAACTATAAAAACATAAATGTCAGGTCTTTTCGGGGAAAAGTATAGGCCCTATCATCGTTTATAGCTACTAGAAAAATTAAAAAAGATAAAGCAAAAGTTGTCACTTATATTGACTATATAAGGTAAAAATTGACGGGTAGAGTAGGCGTGTGTTGGATTCTTGCATTTTGATGTGTCCTTTTTATACCTCATTATTTAGCAAATTTAACTTCTTCAATTGTGCATTTTTTTGGATCATGGTTCCTTTGCTAAAACACTCAACAACGCATTCTAATTAATTATTATGTGATTGTTAACGACTGCATGTAGGCCAAATTTTGATTTGTGAAATTATTTATTTTCTAGATAACTTTAATTTATTTTGATTATTTTGGTTAATGGCAGAGAGGTTTCAGTTATGCAAACTGTATTGTATCAACCGAAATCGTATAACATTTTCAATATTTTCTTGTTCGTTTCAAGGTTTCGTTTTTAAAAGTTTGTGTCTAAATGTATTTTTTGTCTTAAAAATTGTTCTTACGTTAGGAGAGTTATCTAATCGTATTTGAAACAAACAATGCCCTTAATAATAATAATATTAATAAAAACAGTAATAAGAATAATAAAAATATCGCTAAGAATCAATGCAAATTAACGTTATTTTAAATCGAAATTTTTCAAAAACAACTGAAGGAACTATCAAAAACTCTCTATCAGCATAAGAAATTCATTCTAGTCAAAATTATACAGGGTGTTACATTTAAAAAATACAGTTCGTGTTGATTTCAGAAAAATTGAGCATTGAGATGTCTGTAAAATACTGTATTTATTCTTTTTTTATATCTATAGAAATATGAGAGTTACTTGAAGGGTACATTTATAAGTAAAACCCCTGCATATAACACACACAAAACACAAAATACCTATCTTATTCCCTTTAAACACAAGTATTTTCAATCAAAACCGAGCACAGTTTACTATGAGTCAAAACACCTAAAACTACGATGTTTTAATTAGATTGTTAAATCAAACGGACGTTTCTTCCAATTAACAGGATTGTTAAATTAATTATGCATTATGTTAACTTATATTAAAAATCTACTGAATTATTAATTATTTACGAAAACACCATTACAGAAGTAGACGGAGATGGAGATATAGGTATTAAACAATGGAAGAAAGGTACTCGCTATTTTATCGAAATTTTAACTTTTTGATGGTTTTAATCCTATATTTAAAAACTTTGTGTTCGCTTATAGGAAACTTTATTTAATTTCAAAATGTGTGCAAATTTTTATTTAAATGATTTGAGTTTATCGTTTATAGTGTGACAACTTAAGTTATTACCAAATTAAAAAAAATAGAGTACCCCCAAAAAGCAAGAGTTATTTTAGAATAATTTTATATGCATATTCTATTTCAAGAACCCGTTTCTAAAAACAGATATTTCTTTATATTTTATCAAATACTAAAGTTATAACTTATTTTCATTATTCAAGTCTGACTTTGTACCAATTTCTTAATATTCTACAAATTAAAAAAGGCAATGAATGAGCAAAATTTACCAAAAGTTTGTAACGGGCTTCACATGGTTTATACAAGGAATTACAAAATCGTGACGAAGTATAAATGCCTGGATTTTACTCTTGTAGAGTTTCTTGATTATTGCAACTTACATGAAAGGTGAAAACCGGGGTAAAAACTAATTCCCATAGAGTTTTCGTATAGTAACTAACAGCAGGCACAGATATTTTTGAAAGTACCTTTGAGGAAATCATCTATGCTCACCCCTGGAATCTGTGCCAAAAATTCTATGTTAATTAGTTTCCACCTTTCTTATAATGAGCAGGATAACAGAGCTACTTAAAGTTTTGGAAAAAACAAAATGCATTATTTACTTAATACTAACTGTATTGTGATATCTAATAAAATTGTATAGTGAGGTTTACACAAATCTTTATTTAAGTTGGCACCTTAACCCGACAAAATATTAATAATTATCATATAATTATTACTTCCCACGTTAAAGGGAAGTATTATAATCGTGAAATAATCACTCTCCGAGATTTTTTCAGATGTTCACGTTTCAGGGTCACTAGATGACGAAAAACTTGTTTTCTCAATTCCGTCGGTCTGTCTGTCTGTATGTTCGCGGCGTAGCTGAAAAACTTCTTACCCGATTGACTTTAAATTTGTATCAGAAATTAAGGATAATTTGGGTATGACCTGGTAATATTTTGGTAAAAATCTAAAATGGCAAAACAAAATCACGGCGTAGTAAAAAAATTATTATGAAAAAACTGCTTATCCAGTTTATTTCAAATTTTGTATAACCATTTGTTAGAGTGGAGTATTATTTGGGGTTAAGATTCAGTAAAAAAAAATGTTTTTAAATTGTCGACGTTTCGCAACTTATTTGTTGCATCCTCAGATGACACATACAGACCTTATATTCTGCATGAAACCCATATTATTATTACTTTTACTCCGTTATTCGGAATATATTAACCGGATATTAAGTTTCTAAATGGTTTTCGTTAACAATCCTTTAGTTGTTATGTTAGAGTGGTGTATTATTTGGGGTTAGGATCCAGTAAAAAAAAACAAAAGACTCTTTTTAAATAGTAGACGTTTCGCAGGTTTATTGTTGCATCTTCAGGACACGTAAGTAGATTCTATATCCAGCATGAAACCCATATTATCAGTCTACATATTTCGTTTGTCCGCAGATATTTCCCAGATACTAAGTTTCTAAATGGCTTTCGTTAACGATCCTCTTGTTTTTATGTTAGAGTGGTGTATTATTTGGGGTGAGGATCTAGTAAAAAAACAAAATACTTTTTTTAAATTGTCGACGTTTCGAAACTTTATTGTTGCATCCTCAGCACACATAGATTTTATATCCTATATGAAACACATATTTTCAGTCTTTACCTACTTCGTTGGACCGCAGATATTAAGTTTCTAAAGGGTTTTCGTTAACGATTCTCTTGTTTTTATGATAAAGTGGTGTATTATTTGGGGTTAGGATCCAGTGAAAAAAACCTTTTTTTTTAAACCTCGACGTTTCGATACTCTATTGCTGCATCCTCGGGATACATATATATATATATATATATATATATATATATATATATATATATATATATATATATATATATATATATATATATATATATATATATATATATATATATATATATATTTATATATATATATTATATATATATATATATATATATATATATATATATATATATATATATATATATATATATATATATATATATAATTTGTTCCTTAAACCCGATATATATTAATTGAACCTCTTTCTTGGGTATAGGTTTCTTTGCAAAATCAAACAAAGGGATTAACTCGACGTTTCGCCTATCATAGTAGGCTTTCTCAAAAATTGCTCATTCCTTTATTTTTTTTTTTTTTTGGTATGTAAGGCTTTCCTTTCCTATCTACAGTTAATTTAAAAAACATTTAGTAGTCTAATTATAAAAAGACATTTACAATTTTTCTAAAACTAATTTAAAATTTTATACTATTGACAAATAATTATTACAAGATTAATAAAATAAGCTTAGATACCTCGAAAAATGCATGTTGATTATTTATATTTGAATGATAGGTAGTAAGTTAGTGGTTTGCCAGACAACTCACGGCACAGTTTTAGGTAAAAAATTGTTCTTATCTTAGTTCGTTTTTTTGAGGAATTTAAAGATAATTTTTTGCCATTTTTTAATTAAAACCGTAGAGTAGAATCATACATTCACAATGATATACTACATTTTAAAAATAACGACTTAGACGAAGTTAAATCTATACTAAGATATCAAATTGTGGTATATTTGACTTAAATTTTTTATGTCTTGTTTGTTGAAAAAGGTCAGAGCAAGTGCTTTCAGAAGACAGATCCTGACGATAGCCATGCTGACGATCTGAAAAAAATATTATATTTAACTAAAAAAGAACACATTCTGTTATAAACGAATTTTTAGAGAAGCAGTTTAGTAGAGAAATATTGAATATTGTTAATAATATTCCATGACAATGTTGTTTTATTCGTGGAATTAGCGATTAAATTATCGTAATAAAGTTGTCTTTCTAGCTGAATTTTTTTGTTTAAATGTTTTTTGAAAGACTAATACTTTTCCCAAATCGCTTTCTTATTTCTGTGGTTTTTCAACCAGTAAAGCCTTCTAAGTTCCTCTAATCCATTATATAATCCGTGTGAAAAAGTTATTTTTTGTTTTTTATCTATAATTTTTTTTTCTGTTGTAAGGGTACACAAACCTCAAAGCTCCAGCAAAAGCTGTAAAAGAATTCATTAAAGTTTTCATCGAAATTGTGACCTTTGATTTCTTTATAAACTGAGTGAAAATAGTATGAAAAATGTTCAACACCTCAAAGACGAATATTACGGAAGAAATAGACATGTGTCTCGCTTGTATTAAGAAAAATTGGAAAACGGCAGTAAACAAACTGTCCAAAACGGTCAGAGAGACCAGGGACAAAGTTGTCACATTTACTGATCATTTCCGATCTATCAGTTACCACATAATCTACAATTGAACAAGAGGTGAATTTAGGACCAGTGCTGTACCCTTGTAGGAGTAGTTACTAACGAGGATAGCTCGAAAGATTCAAAAAGCTTAGACATTATCTTGTAATTCATACTCAAACTACCCCCGACAATATTCAAATGTCCACATAATACTATAAAGCTAAAATTAGATGTTGCTTGGTTTAGTATTTCATTCAAAATATTAACAAATTGGATAAAATCCCCGTTGGGTGATCTATATAAATTAATAATGCTAATTGCATGGTCCAGTTTAATACGTGAGCGTTTTAGAATTTTTTCGACAGAACCGTTACTTATTAATTCAAAATTAACTGCCCTAGAAACTAAATAATTTTTTAAGTATATATATCTGAACCACCGTGGGCGTAATCACTTCTAGAAAACTGGCTAAAGATTCTATAGTTAATATAAATTTCATCCAATTTATCCTTAGACAACCAGTGCTCATTTAAACATACAATGTCGGGTGAATATTGCTGACAAAACGAATCCAACAAATTAACTTTATTTTATAAACACTGTATATTTATGTGAAATATTTAAAAAAAAAGTTCCATGTCAATTCCTGATCGTTCTAGATACATGCGAATTTTCCTCTAGATAGAACATAAAGGTAATCGAATTACTAAAAAATGAAAAATATACGTATATGGTTCTGTTACTATTGATCAGAGAAACGGAGAAAATAAAGACATTATCCCAAATAGAGTCCTTGTCCCTAAATTGAAAAGGGCTAATATTTCAAATCCAGACTCTCCCCGTGACTAATGTATTGTAACATGGGTAATAGCACTTACATATGCTGTGGAAACAGTGTCGCGTTTATTTTTCTAGGGGACGTTTGTCTCGAAGCACTTCGCTAGGCTTTTAACGAATTGCCTTCTTTGGACAAATCTAAATTAAAATCTTTCTTCGTAGGTTTAAAAGTAGTATACATCCAAAGATGGAATAAGGTAAAAAATATAATTAGTAGAGATCATTTTTTCAAGAGTTTCTAGGTTCTTAATTTGATTTTTTTTAAGTTAACATACATTGCTAGGGGCCGAGTTTCTAAGTTTCCTGAAAATTAACATATGGATCTTAAAAATAATAATTATAAAAATTCAGTGTTTTGATTTCATCGCTTCAAAAGAACCCGCACAATTCTTGTGGGAAATGGCTTTCAGTCAATTTTCCTGAAAATTTGTTATGTTGCAGTTCTCGGCATCCCGATCAAAAGCTTCTATAGGCATAACTCAATCCTGCGGCTAGTTTTCGAAATACGGGGCACAAAGTTCGAATTTTGTTATTTTTTGTTTTTAAATTCTTAATACGGTTTAAGATATTGGCTAGATATTTACCTATTTTGTCAGATGGCGAACGTATTGCGCTGACAATAGGACATACCGTTAGCTTTATGTATTTTTAAAAAATCGAGAAATCTTCGAAATGGTTGGCTCCAATTTCTTCTTCTCCAGACATTTCTAAGCATGCAAATTTTTCTTTCAATTTTCTAAATTGAATTCGTTCATTTTGTGCTATAGCTCTCATCTTGAAGTAATATCTCTATTTTTTCTACGTAGTTGTTCTTGTCCATAACCTCCGTTACATTTCTTTTATCTGCGGGTAGAATTATAAACATCTTCTTTGTCATTAAGGCTCTTTATAGCTGTTTTTTCAGCAGCTGACAATTTGGATTTTGGTGGCTTAGAATTACCAAGAATGTTCACTCTTTCATATCGAACCCGTTCTTGTAGTTATTTTCGGATACTATCCTCTACACTTGCTATTATGTCCTCTACTGGACTGGTTCTTGGAGCAATTGCAAATATATGTCCTTTAGAGAGAACCAATTTGTGTGTTAATGAAATAGATGATAAATTGATTACCGTGTCTGTAATGGCTGCACTGGCTGCAGAGTTTCGAACTTCTTTTGTTGTTTTGCTGTCAATTGCTTGTAAATTCTAGATATTTACCACCTCAATGGAGGTTTTTTGATCCTTTTAATGCTCCTGAAAGAGTAACCAAAGTCTTTTTCCTGAAAGCCCTGATGACACTACTGAAATTATTTGAAGGGTTTCTTACAGACAGTGGTCAGACTGTTAAATAGGGCACTTTTGTTTTTCGAGTGTTTGTATATATAGCTGTTCCTTTCGTTTATCCTGTAAAATAAATGGCTCGATGTATTTTTCCATTTGACATACAAAAGACTCGTAATGTTTTTTCGAGTATTACCGGCTACATATATGTAACAAAAAATTAATATGGCAGAGATCCAACATTTTGTACTGTTTCATTCAGAAAATTGTATATGTTTTGATGCAATGATTAAAGTAAATAAAAATGTTTTGCAACTAAGTGTGACAAAGACAAAAATATCTATTCTCCTTGTCGGATCTAATTTTAGGCAACGTCGTAAAGTTATAATGACATATATCTTGTCTTCTTGCCGTTGACATATAATATGTCAATGGCTCTGAGCGTAATATGTAGTAATGGTAATACTTTTAAACCTACCTATATAACCATTAACTGCCAATCAATATTAAAATTTATTATTACGGCTTATATATTTAATAACATACTTAATCTAAACTCATTTATTTTTGTTTACTTTGTTTTCAATTCAAAACAACGTGGGGTAACTAATAATTTAATGTAAGAAATGTCTATATTTTATGTCAAATTTGTATAAAAAGATATGTATACCTGTGTTTTTGTATCTACATACATCTGTTTTTCCTAGGAATTTATGAATATGTAGCTTAGGGAAAAATTATATGATATGCAATTTTGCTTTCTAAAGAACGGTAAAATAGGAAATGCAAGTAGTATTAACCCTTAAAGTAATTAACAGTTCTTAAAAGTTAATAGAATATTAGGAAGAAACAAGGTATCGCGTACGCCAATTAACACAGGAGAACAACAACATTTTGACTTACCCGAATAACGAGACGTTAGGATTGAAATAGTTCAGAACTTAATTATTGAACTATAACTTAATTGGCTATGATCTGGCTGTATGCAAAAAAAATCCTCATTTTGTGTGTATATCGATCGCCAACAACCTCAGTAGATGACTTTCTAGTGTGTCTTGAGAGGCTTCTTGATGATAGTTTTAATGAAAAAAGCCTAATATTTATTGCTGATGACTTTAACATAGATTTAAAACATAGTAATAAAGATTCTGTTGATCTCATTTCATTGTTAGATTCTTTTAGTAACTGTTCATCTGTTTTAAAATACACAAGAGAAAGTGGGGCCTGTAGAGGTTGTATAGACAATATTTTTACTAATTGTTCAAATTTTGAGACTGAGATACTAAACACTCACATATATGACCATACGGGTCAAAAAATTGCTTTTTGGATGGAGGTAAGTCTGAATTCTATTCCTAAAGTCAACAAGTGCCAATTTAGTAGTGTAAATAGGAAGTATTTTAAAAATTTGCTTTCTGAGCAGGACTGGGAGGGTGTTTTTATCCTGCCCGAATCAGAGGTAGATGCACAATGGGAGGAATTTATGGCACATCTATTGCCCATTTTTGTTCATTGCTTTCCAGAAAAACCTGTAAAAACTCATAAAAAATTATTGTATAAGCATTCACCAGACGTAACTGCGTGCAAGAACGAACTTGACATTTTATTGATACTCAGCAGAGTTGATAATGGATACTGGGATGCTTATAGAAAAACAAAACAAAGATATAATGCATTGCTTGTAGAGGCTCGCAGAGCTCAGTATAGTAATCGCATTGTAAACAGTGATAATAAATCTAGGTACGTGTGGCAGATTGTCAGAGAGGTGATAGGGGGTATCTCAAAAAAAAACCACTGCCAAGTTCCTGGTGACCCTGAAACGGTATGTAATAATTTTAACAACTTTATTGTCAACGCTGCGCCTAATCTCTTGAGGGGATTGCGACAGGCAACTTGTAATCAGTCACATATTGAATATAATAGTGCCTCATTCTGCTTAACACCAGTAACAATTCATGGGGTACTTGGGATAATTAAAAGTCTTAAGAGCAAATGGAGTTCTGGTCAGGACGGAATATCTAGCAATGTCGTAAAGGATACTGCTGAGAAAGTTGCTACACCACTTTGTCACATGATCAACAATTCTTTTAAATATGGAATCTTCCCAAATTCCTTGAAGTTGGCTTTGGTTAAACCACTACACAGAAAGGGTGATCCAACAATTCATGAAATTTACCAGCCAATCAGCTTAATATCATCGTTCTCGAAAATATTTGAAGTAGCAATGTGTTCCAGGCTGTTGATTTTTTTTTATGACCAAAAATTAATTAGCCACACTCAACATGGGTACCTTAAGGGCAGGGCGGTAGAAACAGCCGTTTATGATTTTCTTGAAAAGATTATACAGGCTATGGAAAATAGAACCTTGACGATGGGCATATTTTTAGATCTATCTAAGGCCTTTGATAGCCTGGATCATGTTATTATGTTGGAAAAGCTGGAGCGATATGGAGTTCGTGGACCAGCATTGGATTGGGTAAAGTCATATCTATGCAATAAGAGGCAAAGGGGGTGACACTTTTCTGAGTATGTAAATCTTGAAAGCAGAAAGACGGTATATTTTGCAAATATTCACTCTATCCTTCTATACGGAGTTATATTCTGGGGATCAAGCTCTGATGCTCATAGAGCTTTCGTAGCTCAGAAACGCAATAAGAACAATGTTAAACTTAAAATCTCGGGATTGGTGTCGTGGTAAATTTCGGGAGTTAAGGATTCTCACGCTTCCTGGCTTATATATGTGAGTATTTGGCTTTTCTTTTTAGAAATAAAGACAAATTTGTATCATTTGAAATTCAACATCCTTTCAATACTCGCACAGTTGGGTACAACATTCCCAAACATAGGCTCACAGCACCTGAAAGGTGCGCCACTTATTCTTGCATTAAGTTTTTTAATAAATTGCCCAGTGAGATTAAAACTGAGGTAAACTTTAAGTATTTTAAATGTAAAGTCCTTGAAATTCTGTTAACTGTGGAACCTTATTCTGTTGAAGAATTTTTAAATAATAACTTCTAAAATTATTGTGTAGCTGTACTTTTGTCAGTCATTTATGTAGTGATGTCATATATGTTAGCATTGTGCATTGTATCATTTCATCTATTAGTGACATTTTATTGCTCTTTTTGATTTAATTATGTCGAAGTAGGTTGCATTTTGTGCAGTTTTATGTAATTTTTCTTTGACGCCACTTCCTTCAATTTCTTTGAACATAATATTGTATGATGATATTTTTGTGAAATAAAGAGATTGTGTTGTATTGTATTGTATTGTCCAAATTTTTGAAGACCACCCACACACCATAATGCTCAAGAACTAAATTATCAAAAATAACTTACTACTGACAATTCACAAAAATGCGATGGTGTTGCCTGTTTTTAAGTAATGGCAATGTATTTAAGTACAAAACAGGTTATTAGAATAGTTATTTGTTGTTAATAATTATATATAGTTAATGAAATTTTACAAAGGTGATTATTATAGTATTAAACCACCTTAAAATTTAATTTTAATATTATTAGCAAATATAAATTTTGTCCATTGTCCTTTTTTATGCCTACGATTTTGTTCTATGTAAGATAGTTGACAACACCCTTTCGGATCAACCAAGTCGACCATACGACAATAGACCAACCAAGTAATAATTTTGACAATGTATGATAGCGTTCAAATCAGAACATTTCCGTCTCCCTGTTATTATATCTATGGTAGAGGATACGGGGTGACAATTTATAAATTAACCCCCCCCCCTTAACTTTTTTAGTATTTATCGCACATAAGAAACAAAAAATACTACCTTATAGAAAATGTTTCGTAGATTTCGAAACCGCACTCAGATTTTTTTTTTAAATTAAATTATGAGTGGAACACCCTGTATTTCTTAACCGTGTTGTGAAGATCATTAAAAGAGCTTTTTAAAAACACTCCATTTAATACCTATATTTCTAATAGGTTTTGAAATATATGCATTTAATAATAAAAAGTGTTTATTAATTAATTTACTCCTAACAAAAAAGTAGGTTTTAGAAATCAAAAACAATGACGTATGACGTTGTTGTGTAATACCATTTAATAACAATACAGTTATTTAGTAAGTTTTGCTGGTAAAATGGTATATTCGACGGAATAGAAACAAGAAATACTTCGTTTATTTTTTTGAAAATAACCAAAATATAACCGCAGCCAGGCGCACCTACCAAGAAAGTCATCTCAATGAAAGTATTCCCACAAGAAAAACCATCAAAAGCCTTCATTCTCATTTCACAAAATTGACAAATTTGCAAAGAAAGAGAAGAATAAGTAGAAGCTGTGACCATGACGAGAACGAACTAGATATCTTTTTCTTATACATAGAAAATTTGAGATCCGATCAGTAAGACTAGAATCTCAAAAGCTTCTAGAACGCTTTGAACAAAGAAGAGGATTTTCGCGCGAAAGCGGGCGTATGGTTTTAAAAGAATATAAATTCAATCCCTACAAATTTTACAAAGTCCAAAAACTACCTTAGCCGCATAAAGATTAGAGGCTCCAATTTTGTAATTTCATGCTATACAGACCTCAAAATGATAGAGATTTATCTGTAATTAATAAAAAATCGATTATTTTTAGATTTAAATGCGTACGTTTCAAAAACTTTTGAAGATAATGGTATCAAATGTGGTATTTTTGAAAATATCTTTTAATGATCTTTCCAACGCCAGTAAAAAATACAAAAAAAAGTCTGCTTTTCGCTCTACCCTGTATATTTTGTTTCAACGAGAAATTTCCTATAAGGCGGTATTTTTGTTTCTTATGTGCGTTAAATAGTAAAAAAGTTAAAGGGAGTGTTATTTTATAACTTGTCACCAGGTACAATTAAACATATAAGTTTTAAATAATACCAGAGTATAGTATATAATGTGAACAATTTTTTAAACATGCTTTAATTTGTATCCACAAAATCACTCTAAATATGTCTGCTCCATATTTTCTAAATATTTTAACAACATTTAATCGATTACATAATCATAATAGATAGGAAACATGTGAACAATATTTAAAAATGTTTAATAAAGTATAAAATACTTTAAAAAATTATAATTTACCTAAATTCAAAGTTCTTTTAAGGAAAGAAATTCTACCGAAATTGGACTCTAAAGCAGAATTTTACATATTTTATGTTGTAAAATATGATAAATAGCTTTTAAACTAACCATATTTATGAATTGACATATATTTGATTGTTATACATTTAGTGAAGATGGTCAATTTTTTCGTATCTACGTTAACATTCTTATGAGATCTACATAGATGTTATCGAGGGGATACAAAGAAACTTTTAAAGAGTAAATGCGTTTTTAGAGGGTTAGAAACATGTATCATTGATACTTGAAACATTTGTGTTTAAGAGGTCTTTTGTATTTTTGAAATCTACCTGTCCTACTTCATAACTGAACAGTAGTTTTCTTTTTATATCGTGTTTAACCCATAGTTAGAATGTGTAATTCAATGGAAATATGAAATATGCCAATTTTAATATTTTCTTTAATTATTGAATATCAGCTGTTTTTTAGTTATATTTAGGTACATCATTTATATCTGAATTATTTGTCACAATAAATAGTATGTCTAATAAAGAGGCTTCCACACACCCAATAGTTCAACAACTATCACTGCCGCAATATGAGTTGAAATAGGTGCGGTGCGTCAATCGAACCGATTACCAAATTGAATGGACGGAACTAATGCATCACGTCACGGATGGTTATGCCCGATTTAAATACAATTTAGCTGTCAACTGGTGGTAATTTGTGCGCCTTGTGTGCCACAACACCCCGTGTTATGTTCGATGCACCTAAACGGGGACATTATGTAGATGTTTGCAGTAGAGAGAGAGTTAAACGGTATAGTCATTTAAGCAGAACATCATGGAATTAGACGTAGCTGAACAATGGAATGGATACAATTTTTTTTATATTTGTCGCTACATACTCACATTAACGTAGAAAATTAGCAATAATGTAACAAGTATAATTTAAAGTATTTTTTTTAGTTTATCCTGGTATAAAAATTTATCAACCGTTATAGATGATTTTCGTTGGAAGGAAGTTTTAAGCTTGGTTTAGGTAACACAATTTGGTATTAGCAAAGATAGACTGTTACATCTCCCATAAGAGTTGCATAAGTAACCCGATACCTGTGAAAAACGGGGTCAAGCAAGGCTGATTTTTTTTCTCTTAAATCGAAATTTGCTAAGAACAGAAACAAATGAACGTCGAAAAGATATCACAAATTGACAACAAGCCAGTAATAAAAGTTCGTTCTTTCTTATTTTTCTCAAGTAGGAATACTGTGTTCCTTTGGTAAATCTGCATTAATGTGCATCCTATATAGCAGGGGTGCTCAAACGTTCGATCGCGAGTGCTTTTTTGATCTCGAGAAGAAAAATTTTTTTTAATAAGTAGGTACTTAACTAAACTACAAAAATTTATTACGTAATAAAATAACATTCTGCTAGCAGCAAAAGGCGTCTTTATCAAAGGAACGCGCGGTACTTGTCAAAGAAAAGCCGCGTTTTTTATTCTTGCCGCTTTTCTAGAAATTTCGGGCAGCGCGTTTGACGGGAACATTCGAGACTTTCGTTCACGCCTATATAAATGTTGCGCCTGCAGGAATTGGAGTCATTCTGAATTGCAACTTGAAGGCAGTATTACGTCGATACAAAGTTTATTATTAAATAGTACAAAATGAGTGCAGCGAAGAAATCTAAAACGTATCATTTTAATAACGATTGGGAGGAAGAATTTTGGTGTTGTATGGTGAAGGATAAGTGCATTTGTCTTATTTGTCGTGCGTCAGTTGCAATACCTAAGGGTGGTAACTTAGAGAGGCATCATAAAACGGTTCATAAAAACTATGAAAAGGATTTTCCGCCACAGAGTGAATTAAGAAAACGAAAAGTACGTGATTTGATATCTTGTTTGAAAAAAGAACAAACCATGTTCACAAGACCAGCCAAACAATCGAAAGCTGCTACGATCGCGTCATTTAAAATATCTCATATATTGGCGAAACACAAGAAACCTTTCGAAGATGGATCGGTTGTGAAGGAAGCATTTATTGAAGCGGGTGAGACTTTATTTGGAGATTTTAAAATAAAGCAGAAATCATGTCTGCTATTAGAGAACTTCAGTTATCTCGTCCGACTGTCACAAGGCGTATTGAAGTCATGAGTCAGGACACGGCAGATAAACTAAAAAATGATATCATGGAATGTACATACTTTTCTTTACAGTTCGACGATTCCACCGATATGACAGACACTGCCCAGCTGTGTATTTTTATTCGGATGGTATTCAATGACATGTTGGCTAAGGAAGAATTTTTGACATCATTCACTCAGATGTTAAAAAACGAAAAATGGCTGACTGATTTGGCATTTTTGACTGACATCACAACGCCCTTAAACACCATTAACTTGGAGCTTCAAGGTAAAGGAAAAACTGTTATTGGGATGATTAGCGCAGTAACCGCATTCAAAAGTAAATTGCAACTTATGATAGATCAACTGAAAAGAAAGGATCTGAAACATTTTCCGTCTTTGAAAGCAAAGAATCCTCAGTTGAATTATGATACGTATGAGGCTGAATTATCAAATATTTGGGACAATTCAAAATGCGTTTTTATGATTGTAGTAAAATGTCAAATGTAGCATCATTTATGAGTTATCCTTTTTCATATAAAAACATTGAGGTATTAGCTACTGAAATAGCAAGCCAGTTTAATATGAACTCATGTTCTGTTGAAAATGAGTTGGTGCAGATTATATCAGATATACATCTCAAAGCCACAGCATCTGATACAAATTTCTGGTGTTTTATATCTGAAGATAAATATCCGAATCTAAGGCAAATCGCCCTTCAACTGACAGCAATGTTTGGGACAACTTACTTGTGCGAATCTGCATTTTCTGAAATGAAGATAATTAAGTCAAAATATCGCAATCGACTAACTGACGATCATATGTCATCATGCTTGCGATGAGCACTCAGTGGTTACGTACCATCTTATGTGTGTGTCACGCTTCAACATCCAAAGTCACTCCTTAGTTAAGTTTAACACCATATGTAACTCTTTTGTTTTATAACAACCAATAAACTCGCAATTTTGAATAAATATGAGTTTTTTCATTGATATTGTAGAGAAGAACCTAACTAAACCTAACCCAACCCTTGACTAAAATAATGTTATTGTGCGGAAAGCTAATATCTATATATGCTACGGTACACCCTACCTAGGTAGGTAGGTAGGTAGGTAGGGTATATGTATCGTGTATGTACGACAACCCTGCATCACACATACTTGCAGCCTCTCAGAGTCGATCGAAAGTAGTCTAAAAATATTGAGGTAGATCGCCAGCAGTTCAAGTTTGAGCACCCCTGCTATATAGTCTATTAGTTTCATCTTATTTTTTTGAAAAATTATATAGAAAAAGGGCTTAGTGGAGGCCAATATGTTAAATAAACGCACTGTATATGCCGACAATTAATTTTAATATAATGTTCAGAGTGTTATAGTTTGATTAACAGGTTAGAAAAATCATCAAGATTTACAAGCAAACGAAAACGCAAAATTCGCAAGCTTTTTTTCAAACCATGTATTATATTAAAAATGAATCCGCGTGAGAAATAATATTGGTTGAATCTATATAATAGCTTCTACCCTTACACCAACTACTATGTTCATGCAAAGTTTTAAAGCAATTTCCCCAAGATTAGACAAGTTATAGATGTTTGATATAAATCAGAATCATATTTTCCATAGTGCGCCTAAGCGAAGTAAAATAAGTCTTTAGTATAAGCAATAAATTAAATCATTAAACATAAGCATTTCGATTGGTTTATTAAAGTTACATGACCAAAAACAACCAATAACAAGGTGAATTGTTATTACCAAAAATAAAGATAAAATTTAAAGAACTCCCATACTTCTCTTATTGAAAATGGCCTTGTGTTAAGTTATCTAATTTTTTTATATGTCATTATTTTGGATTTTCTGATCAAAAGAAAGAACGTGGTCTTTATTACTAATATAGATATTTTAAGTTAAGTAGCCGTTTCTAGGTAATTTAACTGATTTTTACAACTAGAGTGACAAAGAATGGTAACTGCGATTAAAATTTACAACAAAGATTATTTGTATGCAGGGTGAATCACAAATATGAAACGGTAATTTTTTTTAAATTGGTGTATTTATTACATAGATGGCATATATAACTGAGTGTACTAAAAAAATCTTATTTTTTAACAAATACACTAAGTAATATTAAACTTATACACGTGTTTTAAAAAAGGTAATCACAATTTTTTAAATTCAGTGCAACTAAGAATTTCAGCATATCAACAGGGTGATTCAAGAAAATGAACCGGTTAAATTTTGAATTTTTTCCGTAAAAAGTAATATAGGTATTCTAACAAAATGTAAAATTATAGTTAATAATTTTGTATAGCCCGTTTTTTAGAAATTTGAAGTCAAAACTAATGGAATTTTTAAAACCTTTTTTTGAGATATGCATATTAATTCAAATAGCATTGGGAAGAAAAAAAGGGGGTCAGCGATAATAATCATTTTGATTTAAACTAATTGTTAGTTATACTTTCGCAAAAATGTATCCAGTTGTCCAACATGAAAATATAGATATTTTTTGATCTTGAGGTTTATCAAATTAAATATACAATTTTTAATTTACAGGGTATTCTAAATATAACTTAAAAATATCTTAACGATGTAGCAATCGTTCGAGTGCCAGTAGATGTATAACTGACAAGATTTCAAACAGCGTAGGAAGGGAGGGCGAAGTAGCTTACAAAATAATATACAAGGGGGATTGTTTACTTATCTAAGAGCTTGTTCTTTAACTAATTTATATACAATATTTCTTGATGTAGAAAGTTCATTTCAGACTTTTGATATAATCCTTTAAATTAATAAAATTTTGAGATTATTAAACTGATGTGATTAGCGAAACGTGGCATTTCTCAAATTTAAAACATTTTCAACTTTTAAACCTTTTGAAAACTATGGTAGTTCTGACATTGACACTATGTGCAGCCTCGTACCTCCGATTTGAATTATGTATAAAAATATTCCCAAAGAAATAGACCTACCTCGCTCTGTCTCCAACTCTGTGCCTAATTTTGTTATATTTTATTTTATAATATTTTGACTAAACGGCGGCACAAACATTTAAAAGAGGTGAACTGAATAGGTCTTTGGTATTAGCAATAAATTAAATCATTAAAAATAAGCATTTCAGTTGGTATATATAAAGTCACATGACTAAAAAAACCAATAACAGAGTGAATTTTTATTACTAAAGATAAAGATAATTGTTAAAAACATGAGTTCAAAAAAGGTAATCACAATTTTCTAAATTCAATACAGGATGTTTTACAAATTATCGTTATTTCTAGTTCTGTTCTTGTTAATATTTTAATAAATTAAAAATTTCGGTATATATACAGAGACATTTAAGAAATATGTGTAACACAAAGTGTCGAAAAATCATAAAATTCACAAATTCCCAAAAAAATTGAATTGAGTCGGTAAATCGTTAAAGGTTAATAGGTGTATGTCTTCTAGCAATATATAAAATTACAGTTACCAATTTTGTATGACTCGTTTTTTAGAAATAAGAAGTCAAGACTGTCAAGTCAAGATGGGATTTTTAAAATATTTTCTGTTAATTCAAATAGCATTAAGAGGAGGAAGAGGGGGTCAACGAGAACAATCATTTAAGTAAAAATTGTCTTTTTTTTACTTAGTGCCATATATCTCAAATATGGATTTCCACCAAGTATCAGCCAAATCAATTTAATTTTTAGTTAAAAGAAGCTTCAGTATTCTCTTGGCCAACTGGTATATCAAATTTCTATTGAAGTGTGCCATCTGTACTGTACTGTAAATTTGTGGTTTTTCGCTCATTGTTCAAAATATTGTTTTTTCAAAATACATGAAGCTCAAAACAAGCAATAAGAGCAGCAAAGTGATTAACAGAAGAGAAGAAGGCGCAAGAGTTTAAAACTTAAAAGTTCGGAATTTCTTTTTTTGGATAGGGATACTAGGGAAAAAGTAAGTAATATTATTCATAAAAATACTTAGCCATTAGACACATAACATTAGCAAAATCTATGAAGCCGCTACATTTTCTAAAGATAGCAATCCAAAACAAGAAATTCAAATTGTCAATAGCATTAAAAATTAAGTCTTCAGAAATAACTTTTACAAAAGCATATAAAGGTATATAATACTATTGAGGCAATAAACAAATCTGACTACATCAATAGAACATTAGAATTCTTAGGTCCGAATAAATATAAAATATTGAAAAGAAAAACGGTAGACTAGTTAGTCAAAATTGTAAAAGTTTGTTTAGAAATAAAGATTCTAATAGAAGATTAATGAACCCCCAACCTCCTAAATTATACTATCTAATTAAACTTCATAAAACAGATTAGACCTGTCATCTCCTTTGTCTCAGCACCTTCTTACAAGCTTTTAAAAAGAGTTATAGATATTATTTTAGATAGCACTAATTTTTCAGCCAAATATTGTATAAAAATTCATACGATTTAGTACAAACAATTCAAGGGATTAATTTACCAAAAAGTGCTACACTTATCTCTTTTGATCTAACTAATTTATTTCCAAGTGTCCGGTTCAATAAAACATTGGAATTTTTAGATCCGAATGAATATAAAATATTGAAGAGTAACCCCACCAATAGTTTTCAAAAAATGTTAAACTAGTTAGCCAAAATTGTAAAAGTTTGTTTAGTAATAAACATTTTAATAGACTATCATTAATGAACCCCAGCCTCCAAGTACAAAAAATTCAAGGGATTAATTTACCAGAAAATGCTACACTTATCTCTTTTGACGTACCCAATTTATTTCTAAGTGTACCAGTTCAAGGCACCTTGACTTTTGTTGACAAACTTCTATCTTTAAAACAAGTACAAATTAATATAAGCACATGTATTTTTTTTCGCAAACCAACATACACTGGTATAATTATACATTACACTTCATGTCATCCAATACAACATACGTTAGCAACCTTTCATAGTATGATCCATAGATTAATCACATTACCCCTAAATAAACAAGATTTCCAAAATGAACTTAATTATACAAATTGCAATAAATAATAGCCATAGTCATATTTGATAGAGAAGAGTTATAAAAAAGCTATTTGTTCAGTTTACCTTAATTTAAAAGAACCTTCCCCTAACTATAAATGTATGACGTACCATGGAAAATCCAGTAACAAAATAAGCAAATTTCTAAGAAAACTAAATTATAGCATATAAAACCAATAACTCCTTAGACAAATTAATCAAAAATAATAAATCAAAAACAAATTTAAATAAGAAGTCTATAAATTAACTTGTAAAGATTGTCCAAAAACGTGTATAGGGCAGACAGGTAGAAGTTTCTACAAAAGGATAAATGGTTTGTCAAGAGGGTTGACGGATTTAATTATGCTTCTCGTTTAATTAATTACATCATTTCAATAAAAAATTCAAAGTTTTACTTACAGAAAAGAGAGGCTTAAAATTAAATTTACTAGAATCTTTAGAGACAAACAAACTTAAATACACAGGCCTATTACTAACGATCAAACTAACCTAAATAATATAGATTTAGATAAATATGAAAAACCCATTGTAAAAGAGGTAAAAAAAGTTTTTGTTGCGAATTTCATTTCATTTGTATAAGACGATGAAACCACAGTGTTGACGAAACATGTCGTAAGTTTGTCTTCTTTAATAAGTGGAAGTTTTAAATAAAAATTGTTTTTTTTTAACTTAGTATATATTTTAATACACAAATGACAATGGGACACCCAATATAATATTGTTTCATTAACTGGTTGTTTTCTTTCTGATTATAAATATACTAGAGTTGATATATTTATCTTTAAAAACAATTGATAAAATAGACAAAAACCTTACATTCAAAAAGAGAAAACCTTCTAACATACACATTTGGAGGCAATACCTCTTAAGACAGGATTTTTGTTAATTTTCTCGGTTATTTTGAAAGAGAAAGGTATCAAACCTAATACGTTTTATTACTTATTTTAATGTTAATAATCACCCCTTGAATAATTTCATCGTTCCTTTTAAGTCCCTCTATCTTAAAAATTAATCTGAAAATTACATTGTGCTCATAAAACCTTTTGATTTATATAAACAGTATGTGCATGGAGTCAAGAACTATTCTGAATACATTCATCGATCAATTTAAAATTTGTCTTCTGAACATGTTTACGGCTGTCGCTTGTATATTATGGTTTTTAGCCAATTTTCAACAATAGTTATTAGATACACATTAAAATCGTAAACAATGTATTCTAAAACTTAAACACACAGGTCTATAATTTATCGATCAAACTGATCTGAATAATATAGATTTAGGTATAATGAAAACCCCATTATAAAACAGGTAAAAAAAGATTTTTTTCGCTAATTTTTTTTTTATTCTATTTGTATTATCCCATGAAACCACAGCGAAACATGTCGTAAGTTTCTTTTCTTTAATATAATGGAAGTTTTAAGTAAAAATTGTCTTTTTTTACCTTATAACATATGTATCCTTATAGACAAATGGCAATGGGACACCCTACATAATATTGTTTTATTAACTGGTTGTCTTCTTACGGATTATAAATATGCTAGAGTTGATATCTTTATCTTTAAAAACAATTGATAAAATAGACAAAAACCCTACAAAAAAGAGAAAACCTTCTAACATATACATTTAGAGTCAAAGCCTCTTAAGACAGGATTTTGGTTAATTTTCTCGGTTGTTTTGAAAAAGAAAGGTATCAAACCTAATACGTTATATTACTTATTTTATCGTTCCTTTTAACACCCTTTATCTTAAAAATTAGTCTTAAGATTAGATTGTACTCATAAAACATTTTGATTTATGTAAAGTGGAGTGGAGAACTATATTATATCAAGAAATTAAATAAATTCACCAATCAAAGATTAAAATTTGTCTTCTAAACATGTTTACAGTAGTCGCTTGGATATTATGGCTTTTAGCCATTTTTCAACAATATTTAATAGATATACATTAAAATCGTAAAAAATGTATTCTTAAACCGTATATTTTATCCGATGCCATTTCGTCCGGTATGAATGACAATGAACGAGGGTATAATTTCGTTTACTTATTTACAGCAGTCATACCAACTTCTGAATTTGAATTTTTGAATTATGTAGAATTACCGTGTTCGTCTGGCTGTACGCGTCCAAGTTTTTCTGCAATTATTAATCAAAAAGTTCTAAGTTGCAACTCGTCGATGTATTTTTACTTTCGGTAGCATGAACTTTTCATACCGGCAAACTTTACAAGTGAATACTGGAGGACATGCAACTCAAATTCAAATGCACAAAGTTTTGCTTTACGATTTTGGAATATCGAAGTCTCTCGACCCCTAACAATTTATATTCTTGGATTATTCTTATTTGCATAAAAGTGATAGTTAATCGGTGCTAGATACTTCTGAAACACAAAAAAAAATATACAGGATATTTCAAAAGTAATTATATACAGAGGAACAATGCATTATTGACATCAAAATAGTACGATCTATTTAAATTGTTCTATTCCGAAAGTGGATATTATTTTCGAATTTGTTTATTATTTCTCCAAGTTTTTGTTGGTATATGGGTTTTTTAAGGCGAGAAAAAATAATCTGATATTTCTTTTATTGCAGCTGAGAGGGAGCCCTACCTGCGATGTTGATTGAACTTTAAATATACTTTTTTTTCTGGATAGCTGTATTTAACTCTCGACTGCAAAATACGCGTAACTTATAAATTTTAGATAAAAAAATGTATACTATATGTGAAATATCTTTAATTATGCTGCGAGATAATTTGCTTTTTAATGAAGAAATGCAAGATATGGTTTCTATTTACTGTCAAGAGAACCTCAGGGGACGCAGCGTTTGTCACCGGTTAAATAATTTTCATCATTATTGCGGCACCCAAAAGTGATTACTCCTGAATATATCTTAGTTTGCGTAGCAGATAATTTCAAAGCAAGTTCAAGGCGAACTGATATCATTAAATGACCGATACTTCGAATATTTCTTGGAGAAAGTCTCTATCCGTATCATTTTATACCCGCATAGAATTTACTATCAGCTGATCTTCTACTTTGGCTAGAGTTTTTCCGAGACTAAAACCATACAAATTCATTGTCTTTATACAATGTACTTTTTGCTGATGAAGGCAACTTTACTCATGGGGGTGTTTACAACTTAAGAAATATGCACTCTTGGGATATCAAAAACCCACATTTAACAACGGAGCAACATTTTCAGAAGATCTTGTAATGGGTCCATGGTATTACCACAAGCCTTAATGGAGTTTTTTATCTAAATTTTCTTCAAAATGGGCTTGGTGAACTTTTAGGTGATATACCCCTAAATTTAAGGGAGAATATGTTTTTAGTGCAGGACGGAGCACTAGCTCACTTTTCCCTGCAAGTACCGAATATTTACCTCAACGCTGGATAGGACAAGGCGGCTAGCTTCCATGCCCTGCTTGAAGCCCGGATTTTAATCCAATGAAGTTTTCTGTTTGGGGCTACATGATACCAAATGTTTATGATGAAATGCTCAACCAGCGCTATCAATTATAGGGAAGATTGTAAACGCTGCTAACTTAAGACAAGAAGAAATCCTTTTTAAGATTAGACAGTCCTTCAATAAAAGTATTTTAAAATGCAACGTAGCCACGTTAAACATTTGTTATCTAAAGTATACGTATTCCATTTCTAATGTCTTATTTAAAAAAATCTTTCATAGTTGATGGAAAATAAATAAGATATTTTTTTTAATTATTCCAGTTTTTTATGAATTTTACTTACAACTAAATGTACCTCTAAACGATTTTTTGTCATATGTTATACATGCAATAATGATATATCAAATATTAACAAATCGGTTAGCTAAAAAATACATGGTATATCATATTTGGCACTTCCCAGAAAAATCTTTAAAGTACTTTAAGAAATTTGGAGAAATATTAAATAAAATCGAAATTTAAATTATTACTCTAACACCCTGTAGATTTTATAATAAAACCTCTTTCGGAAGAGAGCTAGGTCGTAATAGTAGTCAGGGATTCGCCGTTCTTCTATGTACCATTACTTTTAGACCACCCTGTGTATTAACTGAGTGCGCATACAAAGGAAGATAATGTAAGGTAAAAGAAATATACATATATTATTATAGTATACAGTGTCTCCCAGATATAACAGATAAAATCAATTATTTCACGTTCAGTCCTTTATCATAAGGGCTACTCTTGGGCGAAGGAAGTAAGTACATCAAGAAACGTTTATAACTAATCTAGATACTGATACAAAATTCAGTTCGATTGGTGCTAATACTGATTTCTGAGAATGTTTTAAATATTGCGTACACGATTTTTTTTTGCTAGATTTTGAGCCTTCGAATTTGCGTATTGGTACCTTCTAGGACAAAAACGATTAGGCAAGTCTGAAGGTCCACATTTTCGGTAAAACACATACATTTACATGTTTTTTTGCGCTAAGTCAAGAAACTCGATGAAATCGAGTTCGAAAAAAATTCACACATTTCTGTTTTTAAAGAGAACTGTCACAAGGAGGCCATGTCCCGTCGAAACCGCCAGGATAAATATTTTGACAAGACGTACTTTTTAAGCCGGCAGGGGTTTAAACATTTGCAAATATCTCCTCAAATGCTTCTAGAGACGCCAAGTAGAATAAATTTCACGGTTCCTGTTCAAATTTTGCAAATATCTATTTCATGCCGAATTATGTTTACCAAATTAAGGTAATTATAATGAAAATAGCAAAGAGGTTAATGGTATCTAATATAACATTAGCTTTCTTCGTACTTGTATGAAGTAAAGTGACGCTTATTATAAAATGTTTTCTTTTTCTATATAAATATACTAGTTTTAAGTAGTCGTTTTTAAATAATTTATACTTGTTGAAAAATATTAGTAAAATTTTCCATAGTACTAACAACTGAGTTTTTCGGCACCTTTGGGAGAGATCGGCCACTAGACTTTTCCCACGGTTACAATGTGAGGGACAATCACCCTATACCGGAATCCTGCATTGGAATTAAACTCAATCGATCCAATCTAAGAAATATAAAATGTTCAAGCACTTATTTCACTTATTAACTGAGATTTAATTAATTTAATTGGTTTACGTTTTGACGTAGACCAATTATGTCTAATATCGTTCTCACAATCTAAAGAGGCAAAAACTGTGAATTCCGATAAAAGACATTAAAAATTAAATAACAAAATGGGGATTTTTAACTAAATTAATTATAGAAAATTTGCACAGTACTTCTTCGTGGCGGCAAAAAAACCAATAAAAAATGTTAACAAATAAATTTAAAAATTTAAGTTAAAAACTTTTTTAAAAACAAGCTTTTATTTAAAAAAAAACACAAAAAGATAAAATTGACATCCGTCAAATATATGCAACGTAGATAATTTAAAATTATCATTTCAGAAGCATGTTATAATCTGGCGGTGAGGATAACCAAAGACCTATTATATTTCGTATAGACAGTGCAGCTGGTACAAATAAATTAGCTCTCATACAAATAAATCTCTCGATGGATCCCAACTATACGGAGTAAAATACAAAGTTAGTGTCCATTTTGGAGTGATTTTATTTCATATTTTATGCATGCATTTAATTTGGTGTATAATATATTTTTGATATAATTGATTTTAATTAATTTGTCTCGAGATGTATCACACTAGTCATGCATGCTTTCACTGCGGGTATATACTTAATATGATTCTTATATGATCTTCAGTGTATACTATCTACAGCTTTTCTTTAATCTATTCTTTTTCGCCAATTTTTAAATATACTTTTGTTTATAAAATATTTTTTATTTATATTTATTTTATTTCTTTAAGTAGATAACCGAATTATTGTATCGATGTTCTCGTAAATGTATACAAAATTTTAAAGTGGTAGGTCAAACAAAAGTGGGTATAATTAATATTACAAAATCAAAACGTCACGTCAACAAGATGTTTTCCAAAACTATGTAAGTGTTCAAAATTTTTAAAATATAAGTCAAACAGGGATGATTCAAAATTGATGTGAATTGATTTTCTGACCTTCAATACCATTTTTCCGCTGAGTAGCTAGCAAACGTGGTCATATTATTTTCCCACGTATAACATAAAATTGTGATAAAAAAATAAATAAAGCACCTTTTCAAGAGGAAATATATGCCAGTCCGTGTACTCCTAAATCCAGCGGAGCCCTCTTCGGTCTTTCGTCTTAAATGTCAGGGAAACTATGTTTTGGAATCATAGACTGCTTGATCCTATACATCCAATTTTCTGATCAGACGTTTTTACGCTTGGGACACAATGGACCTTCCGTAAACGTTTAACGTAAAAACTAACCTACAAAAACGAAACTTAAAAAGGAAGTACACATTTCTGGTACAAAAATTGGTAATAATTTTGACGTTGGAACTAAATATAACCTATATTACAAAAAGGTTTGTAACAAAACACCAAAAAATACACAAAGAAAAATAAAGTTTGACGTAAATAAACAAAAACGAATGATTCGCAACAGACAAGATCTATATTTTGCTTTCCTTCTTTTATTATTAGGTAAAAACGGGAGAGGGATCAAGTTTGGACTTGAATAGAGTCAATTGGGTTTGGCCATTCTCTGCATCCCGTTCATTTTAATCATTATCGTTTTTGGCTCATTTTATAGACTTCATTTCAAGCATCATTGCCATACTGGTTTACAAATTTTCTGTTGATCCCTGCACCTTCCTAAATAGATAGAAATAAAATGTTTAAAAATTCATTGTAACCTAAAATTGTGAGCAAACGTTGGTTTTGACATAGAAATTACCTGATAAGTTTTTGATACGAATTTAATATACCTGAAAAAAATGGTGATCTAGGAAATCGTTATCAAAAACTACCTTTTTAATTGAATTCAAATTTTTCACAGCATTAGGAGTGATGTAGGGATGAACTAGATGATGTTGGTACGAATCTAATATGGCAGACAAATGGCGGTCTAATATTTCTTTTAAACAGTGCAAAAAAACTGGTTCTTCAATAAATTTCAAATCTTTGCAAGAAAATTATGTCATGAACTGTTGAAATTTTGAGGCACATCCAATACGACGCCATAAAATGGCGACATAATAAAATGTTTCTAAAATCGGTATTACCGTTTATTCGTAGTGAGGGTTTCCTTTTGTGAACACAAAAAAACAAACACAACCCGCTTATTTTTACTCTAAATTAAAATAAATAAAAATATTATCAATAAAAAAAAGATAAGAATTAGCAAAAGAAAAATAATAAAATTAACGTACAGTTATGCACCTAACTGTAAAGAAAACCAAAAAGAGTAAAACTAATAGAAAGGAAAAAAACGATAAATTCTCATTATCCGGAACTTCTCCGGTTGTGAATAAATCATTTCTTTTATGATAATTCACTTTCCTCGATAAAAAAAGATTCATAATGAAGCAGGTTTCGGGTAATGCTAATTACCGTTCTTTTTTTAGTGTATTGTTCAACTAAGTATTGGTAACCCATTAGTTACTATAAAATTGTACCTGTATTCCACTTTAACAGAATCAATTATGTTTTGTTATTTTGATTTTATTCTTTAGTACTCTTGCTAGTTGTTTGGATAAATTACGTTAGTTTTTAATTCCTAATAACTTAACAATACAATGGGCTATTTAAGAAGAAATTCATTATATTCAGAAACTTTCATTCTTGCAATTCTGTTGTCTAGAACCTTTTGATGGTCGAAGTCCTCTACTTAAAATGCAGTTGCCTGTTAAAAGGGTGTAAATAACTCCATTGCTCGGCGAGTTAAATGATTTATACATTTTTCTTAATTAATTGCTACAATAGCAGATTATGGAAAATATCGGCGACTTCTAGAGACATTAATAATAAACGATTTATTTAATGTTTTCTACGACCATTACAAGAGCTAACAAACTTGCAAATACGATTTTTTTATGGGGGAGTAACGAAAATTGAACTGACAGGGAAAAGACAAACTAACGTTATGCACATAAGGTAAAAAAACAGTAGCATTTAAACAACAAATTGAATATAAAGTAAAAACATTATAAACAATTTAAAACAACTCTTTGCGTGCAGCAAAGAAATCTACATTTCTAGATTATTATAGGTGTTTGGTATTCTTTGTGCCTTAGATGAAAATGTAAAATGGCTGTAGATTGTTCTAACGTGCAATCTTGGTGCATTCAAGTTAATATAAATGATATTGTATAAAATAAAGAAGTGTTATTTCGTGAGAAGGATTATGATAAACAAAATTTCTAGCATAGACAGTATGTTCTCATCGGTATGCTCCCTAGATACATTTTGAGTCAAAGAAATTTAAGAAATATGTATTGAACACACTCCAGGTTTTCTTTGTGGATGTGGTAGGAAAATGGGAACTAAACCGAACAAGTACAGTCCAGATGGGGATAGATAAGAGCAAAATAGAGTGCTTTAAAAGCGAGCAATAAATATAATAAAAAGTTGGGGACTCATATATAATTCTTGCTGTACTCCCCATGGGGATTTATTTACTTTGTGATAAATAAGGCCTTCGCCAAATAATTCAAATGAGCTAGAAGATTTAGTTCGGTAGAAATTTTAGGGAGGAATCCAAGTTGATGATTAATAAGTGGAATGACACCCAAAAACATATTGACCAGAAGTTATTCAACATCGATCTATAGCCAGATTTAAACATATAATATACCTTTACTCACAGAAGTCGTGCAAATACTTGAACTAATACAATAGTTGAAAATGTAAAACAGGGGTCAGGATGCTATCAGGACTAGTGCTCTTTATTGTATATAAGGATGATAGTTGAACGCATTTACACGAGTGTGACAATTTGATTTTCCTCTGAGCTTTTTAACATTTTGTTAATTCCACAAATAATTGAAAACTAAATGAATTAACAAACACTTTTCTTATTAAATACTATTTTAATTAATATCTTATTCATTAAAATTAATATGTAATCTTTTTCGTCAAGATTATTTTCATTACAACCACGTATGAGCGACATCCGCTAGGTACTTATCAGTAGGCTTACCAAACGGGCAAATCGACAAAACTGGCACCTAACAATCTTGTTGAAAACGAATTTACTACCTAAACCACAATGGATTTAAAGGAGACACTCAATAATATCCTTTACCGTAAAACCTCTGGTTGTTCAAGCAAAGCTTAAAACTAAAAACTTTTCTACAGGGGGAAACAGTCTATTTTAGGACCGCCAGAGAGTGGCCACAGGGAGGATTGCTATAGCCCTTGTTGTGGCAACTGCTGGCGGATAACTTGTTAGCTGTGATCCAGCTGTTCGAAGTGAATCTTCAAGTATATGCTGATGATCTAATCACCATAGTAAATAAAATTTTCAGCAATCCTATATAGGTACTGAACACCACATTAGAATGGTGTAAGAAAGATTTCTATCAACACAAACAAATTGAGAATAGTTTTGCTTCACTAAGAAATTAAATCTTTAAAGATTGACCACCGAGACTAATAATACCATATTCAGCAGTGAAGTATTTAGGCATTACTATAGATAAAATGCTGAAGTGGAATTTCCATTTGAATAAAATATAGAAAGGTAAATTATTATGGGCATGCCGTAGAATCTGCGAAAGGTTAGGGGATATGAGAACAAAACAGCTATATTAGCTCTACCTAACGATCATAGGGCAAAGGGCAACAAAACATTGGCCAAGCTAAACTAAGTGAACTGCGGAGAGAGGCCTGGCAATTACATCTCCGACAGCAGCCATAAGGCCCCTCTTAAAACGTTCTTCACTTTACTTATTCGTGGAATAGGACATATAGACTTCACCATATCACCAGCAGCACAAGTCACATGGAACCATCCAGTATATTGAAAGTTGTGGAAAACAACTACATACTAAGAATGCCACCTGCTACCAAAAACTGTTAGCGCACGCCAACCCTGCTCCGTGATCTTCCCTGGAAGAGAGGAGTGGTATCGGAATAAATTTACTTAAAGTGGAGATGTGCCTGTTTACTAATGGTTCCAAAACCAATAGAGGAGTAGAAACTAGAAACCATGGAGCAAGGCCCCCTCTTTCAGAAAGCCTATATAAATATATCTCCCTATTCCAGACAGAATTTCTAGCTATCGAATCATATGCTAGAGCGTTACAAGAAAGTAAATTGTTACAATTATTTGTTACCATAAAAAATGTTAGCTTTTTAGAACAAATCCCAGAAAACACCCAAATATGTTCCCGTTTAGCTGTAGTTAAAATTATGTCTATCCAAGTGCTTCTTTACGTTTGAGCATATTTGTAAGATAGGTATACTTTTAGCAGAAATTAGAAAATGCTATTTTTATTACTAAAATTAAAAAATAGCGTCATTTATGGAAACTAAAGTTTGATACAATTGAACTAGCGACGTAAAGCACCTAACTGCTTGCTACAAAGTAAGCGTTATTAAGCGATCACTAAACGTAACCGGTCCGAGTCCTGAGTATGTAGAATAGTCGATACTCTTATACTTTTATTACTTCCTTTCCGAGCGTTCTAATCACGAGTCCCACCCCAAAATATATAATTATCATGACTTGCAATGAAAATTGTTTTTTTTTTCTGTAGTGGTTGTTTGCACTGCATATATTAATTTGTTTTCATATAGTTAGTGAAACACGATCTGATACTGCCTAACATAGTTCCTATTTATTGTACTATGTATAGTTTTCACACAAATAAATATAGTTTTATATTACCCATACTGACCCATAGTATTATTCATTGTTTATCACATAGCAGAACTTAATTCATGTTTATCTTATTTTTACACACTAGGTAGCATACTTTTCTCCTATCTTAAATATAATTATTTTAATAGTAACTAGTGAAATATATAAATAGTAACGATTCCAAAACCACGGTTGCCTAAGGCTTTGATTGACTTTGAATAATTCTAGAACTCTGGTTAGCCAACTGTGGGGTATCAAATCAGAGGCTTTTTTATAAGAATGTAACCAGTGTGAAGGTTTCTATGATTTTTCCTGGTTTGTTATATGATGACGCTGTCTATAATTAGGTGCTCCTTGCATCCTCGGCTGTTTTTCCTGCACCCTTTTTACTCTTCCGTTAGGATGTTTTTGTGTTGTTCTATTCTCCTGGCAATTGTCATTGTGATGATCTTATATAGGGAAGGAACGTAATAGGCCGGTAATTTGGCGGGTTCTTAGTGTCTGAGTTTTTGAGTTTAGGGTGCGTTATTCCTTGGGTGCTTTTCCAGTATTCTGTGATTTCTTGTTTGGTCGGACTATTACTCGTGCCTCCTCATTGCTCAGGGTTTTTTGGTAGGACTGTTTTTCGCTTCTTCGAAACAGGTTGTTAGCGTTCGTTATTATTATTATTATTGTTATTATTATTATTATTATTATTATTATTATTATTATTATTATTATTATTAATCTCACTATTAGCATTGTTATTATTATATATTGTATAATATTAGAATTTAGAGAGTATTAATTCACTTAGTTAAATTTTATTTTAAGAGTGACTTTTGAACCATATAAAAAGTAACCATCGTTACAAGTTCTTAAAGGTAGCCAAACTTCATCTACTAGAAAGAACCGATAAGTGTGAGGCCCACTCTTTTCGGTCACTCTCTACGTGCAAGTGTCTTATTTAATCCTGGATCCTAGAATATCGTATTGCAATTTAAAAAATCTGCAAAAACTAGGCTCTGTGGTGTGCGTGTGCTTGGTCTCTCCGAACAAAATATTTAGATATTATATTTTTCAAGCTCTTCTATGAATCAAAATAGCCTCATCATTTATTAAATAAATTCTGTTTTCTGTTGAAGATAATAGCTCGCTTTTGATTTGTCGCTACCATCAAATTACGGGCAAATTATTTATTGACTCTCGTAATAACCAACTGAATCTGACTAATAAAACGTTCAAATTATAGCCGCCATTAGCTCCCGAAATAAAGCAATTTAAATTCCCAGATTTGATGTTTCGAAATATAATGAGAAAATAAAATGTTCTGCGGCAGAAGCCCGATGACACTCATCAGTTGTCTCACGAAACGTATCGATTAAACAATTTAAAAATACGGTTCTGATAAATGTTAGTTGTTATTCGGATGTAAATTGTCGACTAAATGCTGCTTAGATTAATAAACGGATAAGGTAATGGAAACCTGGATTTTGTTAGGCAGAGACGTATTACAAACTATTTCATATTTTTTTTTACCTTCAGTGGCGTGGGGTAAAGTGCGGGACACGAAAGAAAACCGGGCGGTCCTTAAAATAAAGGTTCATAGTCTTAAACAAACGGAAAAGTAAAATTTGTGTACGCAAATAAATTTTATTTTATTTGTTGTAATAGTTTGCCGCTTCACCTATAAAGTGCGCCAGCTAAGCGGTACGGAAAATTAATTGAAGATTTAGTAAATTTCGCACTGGTCTACTTGTAATTGGGATATGCCTAGAGTCTCCATGCACTTGCCGCTTGAAGGTTCTAGCTATTTCCAGTGGCGCCTATACATTTAGAGCATTTGTTTTCATTTCTATACAAATACGTTGCGTTGAATTTGAATTATTATTTCGAAGTAACGATGGCGAGCAAAAGAGGAAAAACAATTCAAAGCGGTGCACGTGAAGTTATTGCGAGCGTTATAGAGCCCTTTACTAGAGAAGCTGAAAATAATAGTTTGACTATTCCAATTCAAAATCAAACAGAACGCGCTGCATTTTATAATGTTGTTTCGGAAAGTAGTGTAAGATAAATTCAAAGAGAACATAATGATCGCTCATGTTCTACTTCACCTTTAAAATCTCCTAGTAAAAAAGACCCCGATTATCATTTCATTTGAAGTAATTCGACGAAAAATAGAAGAATTTTATATAAACTTGAAGAAAGTTCCCCCTACTTCGTGCTGTAAAGAACAAAATAGATTTTCCGTACGGGTATAAAACCTTAAATAGGCCTTTACGATCAAATGGTTTTGTTTGGCGCAAGTGCCAAAATAAACGAAAATTGCTCATTGAGAGACCAAATATTTTTCACTGGCGGGTGAGATATCTATCAACTGTAAGGCAATATAGGCAAGAAGGACGCAATATTATGTATCTAGACGAAACCTAGGTAAATAATGATATGACAGTGAACAAATGCTGGCAAAGTGAAAGTGTTACAGGTGTTGTTCAGGGAATCCGCTCTAGTAGTCGCTTTATTATAGTTCATGCTGGTTCAGAAGCCGGATTTGTTCCAGGTGCTGCTTTAGTTTTTCGTTCGGGACTAACAATTAAAGACTATCATGGACAGATGAATAGAGATAATTTTGAAAAGTGGTTTCTCGAGAAGCTTCTATCTAACATTCCTCCCAAATCAGTCGTGGAAATGGATAATGCGTCTTATCATTCTCACGTAGAAGATAAAGTGCCAACTAAATACTCTACAAAAGCTCATATAATATAGTGGCTTAAATCGAACAATCTTGTAAGTGATCCAGTATGGAGAAAATATCAATTATATGAAGTAATATCAGCCAACAAGCCTTGAGAAAAAAAGTATAAAATTGACGGTCTTTACGTAACCTCGGTCATCTCTTTTAAGGCTGCCTCCATACATGTGCGACCTCAACCCTATTGAACTTGCATGAACAGGAGTAAAAAAATATATTCGAGAGCGCAACACCGGTAAACTTTCAATTAAAGATTTAAATAAAATAACATTAGAAGCGATTGACTCAATATCGGCTGAAAATTGGAAATCGTATGTTAAGCATCTTCGTTCTTTTGAAGATAAATACTGGGAAGTAGATGGCAAAATTGAAACGGTTATTGATGATTTAGTTATCACACTGGGATCTTCAAGTAGTGACGACGAAACCTCATCATTTTCAGAGAAAGACGATTTAGAAGGAATCGAACCATTAGAATCACAGCCGTCAACCTCAAAAATGGCTTTTTTTCATATATTTTGTAAAATTGTTCATAAAATAGCTGTCAATAAACCGTTTTAAAATAATTAATTATCTGCTCAGTACCGGGTGTCAAAAAATATCTAATATTGCAATTAATATTTGAAAAACTACAGAACTCATATTTTTCCAAAATTAACACATCAATGTAGTTATAGTAGGGGAGCCAGCACTGATTCCAGTGAACAAGATTTATCAAAATTTTAACTTATGCAGTTCGACTTTGGGCTATTCGGGTATGCCAAAAGTGACCGTTTGTCTCCGTCTGTCATACTACTTTGTACAGGGGGCGTCATTGTGAAGTACTATACCGGGCGATTCCTAATTGCGTGCTAATGTTAAAGGGGGGTGAATCTTGGACCTTTTTAAGAAAAAAGTTTAATGTGAACCTAAAAGTCTTAACTTTGAAGATACAGAGTTTTAAAAAACATTTTTTTAAATCCTAATTTTGATGCTATTATAGATAAATAACTGTGTGAAATTTGATACACGTCTTTTATGCATAAAAAGGCATTTTTTATTAACAATCAATTTTTGAAATTTCTACCAGTGGCGTGCATATGTAATTAACCTAGGTAAATCCGTATTCTCCTTAATGCATAGAAAACGTGTATCAAATTTCATGCAGTTATCTACAATAGCATCAGAATTGGGATGAAAAAAATGTTTTTCTTTTTAAACTTTACCATCCCGTATCTCAAAAGTTAAGACTTTTAGTACATAAAAACACCCCCTTTAACATCAGCACACAATTAGAAAACGCCCTGTATAGTACTTCGCAACGAGGGCCTCTGTATAAAGTAATATGACAAACGGAGACAGACTGCCACTTTTGGCATACCCAAGTAGCCCAAAGTCGAACTACATAAATTAAAATTTTGATAAATCTCGTTCACTGGATCTGATGCTGGCTGTCCTTGTAAAATCGGGACTTGTAAATCGTGTATCACTATACTGGGTGGTCCAATAATAGTGGACGTAGGCAGTAGTCCGGGAACCGTTAATGACAGAACTCAAGAAAAAATATATTTATAGATAAATCGATCAAGAAAAATCAGAATTAAATCATTTTAAAATTCGAAAGTTCGCCGTTTTTGCAACACAAAAGAGATATAAAAGTGCGGTACACGAAAGAAAACCGACAAATATAGATAAAGGTTCATTAAGCATAGTTACATTTTTTAATTATCTGAAGCGCGTATAGTAAAAAAGGAGTGCCATATTATTTAAAGAACGACGGGACACCACTGGTTAAAGAGATTTCTTGGCCGACCTTCCTAAACCGATATACTCCGCCCGGTCATCTTTCGTGTCCCGCACTTTATACGGGATAAAGGGCAGGAATCGCTGCCCCTACACCCCACCCTCAGTCAAACTAATTTGAGTAAGAGAGTTTTAAACTTTGTATGCATTTACTTATTATACAGGTTGTTTAAATAACTGCTGCAAATTAGTCAAATTTAACTTGAGATTTTTATTATAGTTTATTCAACCGATAATTTTTATTTCCTAGTATATTTTTTATTCGTCAGGCTTATATCTGGGGGCGTTTTGTTGGTTTTTAAGTTTTATGGTTTCTCTAAAAAGAAAACATTAGCAAACTGGTGAATTTAAACGTCTTTGCGTATGGTACTTCTGGCATATAATTCTTAAGACTGGTTGATACTCAATTTTGGATTAATTTTTCATAATTTGCTATACGAGGTATCCCAAAAATAAAATGTTTAAACTAATGAAGCATCCCGTATGTCTCCGGGTTTTCCTGTTTAGCAACGGAAGATATTTTGTTTCTTGGTATTTTTTTTGTTCATTAGGGTACCTCAAGACATTTGGCGATTTTGAAGTTTTTTTTTAAATTTTGTTAAAGAGGTGAATTTTAACAACTTATCTCAACATCTGAACCTTACCTGAACTTCTGATGTTTCTGGGGAGTAATTTTCAATGCAAACTTTTAAAAAATCAAATTCAGATTTAAAATTTGTATTTTACTGTTACGTATGAAATAATTTTTAATGGAGGATTCCGTATGTTACCGCTTTTTACGGTTTATTAAACCCAATCATTTTATTTTGACGATATATTTTTCATTTATTAGGGTCTAGGGATGTAACATCGCTCGTAAAAACATCAATGTTAGAACATCGATCGATAATTTAAAAAAAATAATTTTTCGATGTCGCCTATTTTTTATTATACATGAAGACAATCTAGACCCTTGTGGAGCACATTCAAATAGCGCCATTTTAAAAAATACAGTATGTGATATGAATTGATCGGCAAACCTAGTCGAACCATTCCGGAGTAATCGGTATACTTACAAACTCATCCATTATATATTGTTTATTTAATTTTGAAGTTCATGAGAAAATGCAAAGGAGAAATGTGGACATATCCAAATTACTAACACGCGGCAGGTATATTCCTGACATGCTGTTGAGGATTAAATATATTATATTCTACCACATATTTATGCGATCAAGGTCATAAATCTGGCAGTTTTTTTTTAAATAGGTATTTATCACCATGACTGGTCTTCTGCAGGACCTACAATTTTCCATATTTCACCTTTCTTATTTTTTTCGATTTAATTACAAAAATAGGTACAATGGTAAAAAATCTGTATTTAAAGTTTTTCCTATAACACCTAATTACGGCAGTAGGTAGGCATCAGAATATAATGGATGTCCTTGTAAATGCATAAAAAGTAGATAGGGTCCAATTGCTAACCTCTTTTTTTGCAGTTTTGTTCAATTCCTGTGAGACTCGAGACTAGCCTCAACTCGACATTTACACCAGTTTTCACTAAAGAGGTTTAAATTTACACCAGATCCAACTTGACCATTAAACCTTGTATTCATTAAAAAGATTTAAGAGTTAGACCCAGATCTAATTGCCGTGACAATTGAATTGAAACTGTTAGTTCACCAGTTTCGTTTTGCTTATGCCACTGTCAATTTTTAATTGCGATATTTACAAAATTTATTTGTTTAATCGTTCTATATATCAACTTAAACCTATAACTGCCAAGTTAGATCTGGTTTAAATTTAGACCTCTTTAGTGAATACGGGTGTATAGGTTTAAAATTATAAAATGACATAAGCTGAATATTACTGGTGATCTACCAGTTTTATTGGAATAGCAATTAGATTATTAATTTCAAATTTATATTTTTATTAGAGTTGTATAATTCTTCAAATAAAAATTATCTCGTTTACCCTAAATTTAGTAAACTTGAACAGTTTTTGCTTTTCGAGGCAAACTTGGAAGTTTATATTTAAATTTATCACAGAAATATGCCATTAAAATTAATTTAAAATTTTTTTTGTTGGATAGTAATCAATAATTTGTTTCCTTTATAACTGACTTCAAAAAAGCAATCAATTCGATCGTATGTATTATTTTTGACCAATTTGAATGAAATATTTAGGATGTTGCTGGAGTGATCCCGTAACAAGCATATTGAAAAAATGTCAAAAATGGAGTTTTCTCGATGTTACATTGAACAATATATGCGCTCACCATTCTGTCAGGAAGAAAAGCTATGTATGTTACCGTTTTAGTATGAAAACTTGAAAAAAGTTACAACATGCAACTCTCCGCATATTATATAAAAGTTAAACTTTAAACATTAATCAACGATTTATAACAATAACAAAGAAGTCTTAGTTTATGTTGATCAAAAAAAATTTTGGGGCTAACCTTGAAATTAAGAAAGCACTAGCGAAACTAAATAAAGCATTAAAAAACAATAATAAAGCGCTTGCGAATGAGATCAAATTTGAACGAATCGAAACTTCACGGGCCTTTCTTTAGATAGTTTTTTGATACTGAATTTTTAAACATTTCATTCGGCCGCCATATTTAATGCGCTTCATTATTTTTCTAGTTTATTCCCAAATCATGATTGCCATTCTAATAAAAAATAACTGGTATTTTTTTTACTAATTCATTGTCTTTAATGGACCACGGAAATTTCAAATATTTTCAGGGTTCAAAAATATCATGATATTTTCATAAATGTTATATCTATATTTCTTTAAAAAATTTAGGTTTGATATATGAGTGATTCTGTTTTTCATGGCTATCCATTCCTTCCCCTTTTAATTTTATGGGTGATTCGAAAAATAGTTTATATACCTCCCCGATGATGTAGGTTTTTGATACCAATCTAGAATAACAGCAATATTACGATCTGATCTAATTACCAACGTGTCCAGAAAAGAAACACTATTATTTGTTTCACTTTCCAAAGTAAATTGTATGTGTTTATTATAACAATTAAATATTATCAATTTGATCAGATGGAATTGAACAGATAATGTCATCAACAAACTTGTACAAAAATGGAAGCCTAAACGGAAGTTTTTCTATTATTTTATCCAAAATGAAGTCCATGACAATCTATGCAAAATGGGGCTGATGGGCGAACCCATAGGGGTACCAAAGATTTGTTGATAGGAGTTATTATCAAAAGAAAAATAACAGTTATTACATAAAAAGTTCAAAACTCTAAAAAAGTTGTCCTTTGATAAGGTCGTGTTATTTTCAATTTTTTGCCATTGGGCTTGCAAAATTTCGTTAACCAGTTGAAATGGTATGTTTATAACGAAACGACATCTAATGAAATCAAAACTTAGCCATGGGGCAAAATCACACCATTAACAGCATTTACAAAAACAAAAGTATCACGTTATAATCAGTTCAGTTCAGTGAAGATATTTGTCAGCCACTTTGATAAGTTATAAGTAGCCGAGCCTATGCAGCTCACTATGGGTCTTAAAGAAACATTTGGCTTGTGAATCTTAGGTAAGCAATATAGTTTTGGGGCGATGGAGTTATAAGTGGTTAAGTTTTTTGCTGTACTATGATTGATTTCTTTATTATTTTTCAATATTTTAATTAAATTATTTAAATCCCGTTATACTTTTGTGTTAGGACCCCCAGTAACCAACCTGTACGTATTTGCCCCATTTAATAACGTTTAGGTTTTTATTATATATTCATTCTTATTCATCACCACCGTGCATCCACCCTTATCTGCCTGAAAGACATAAATTTCAGGATTTTCCCTAAGAAATCTCTGAGATTTATAAAACAACTTTTCTAAGTGCGTTTGAATATTTGAAATATTCTGATGTTTAAAGTTCGTTATATTGTTTATTATTTTTGCTCTTGTGATATTCTTACTCTCATCAGGGACGTCCTGAATGATATCCTCTACATCCGCCAGAAACCTTACAGTATTCAAGCTCCCGCCAGATACCGGCATACCAAACTTTGGACCCAACGACAGAGTCTAAAGGCATCTCCGTGTAAGTATTAATGAAATAGTTTTCTGTAAGTATTAAGACTATCCTTCAAATGCCTAAACTTATTGAGGTTAGAATTTTTTACCCTTATGAAATGTCTTTCATATGAAAAACACAATCTACGTGAGTATTCATTGTATGTAGAAATGGGAATAATACATTTTAATTCATTTTGAATTACAACTAAGCTAGATTTAATTTGATAATAACACGCTCTTATTTCTAGATTTAAATTTTTCTTTCCCAAAACGTTGATATTTTTCTTCATTAACTCTATTAATTCCCAATTATCAGTCTGCAATAATCTGTTCATACCTGCTGTTACATCCTGTATATGCCTGGTTAGTATGTTATTTCCTCGACACTGAAGAAGAAAATTTTTTCTATTGATATTATTTACCAGTTTGATATTAAGGGACGACCATTCCTTCATCAGTACTGCAGTGTTGATACCAAAGGTGACTGTTATATTTGATAAAAACCCATCATTAATTATAAAATAAAGAATATCTCGACCGTACGCTAAATGAGCTAGTTTGAATTCTCGAGTAAGCGCTCTGTGCTGTGTGTCAAACAAAAAAACAAAAATCTCATTTATCCATCAATCCTCTATATTTCGCCATTGATTAATGGCTTCAACACTAATGATTTAACAGTACAATCCAAAACAAAACAAACTTACATTCAGGTAAATAGCTAAAATACAAAAACATTGGTACAAACCATGAAACTCAGACTCAACACAAATTTAACTTTTTAATCGCACCAAAATAAACGAGAGTTTTATATATATATATATATATATATATATATATATATATATATATATATATATATATTTCTAGATACTTATTTTTATAGGAAAAACAAGTGTCTTAAATTTAAACTTTTTATATTCCATGACTCATTATGTGTCAAACATAAATACAGTACATACATTACGTTGTTGTATTGTTAATTGTGAAAAAATTACCTTCGGGGATTTACTCAAATCTTTTTTCAATTCCGTCTGTCTGTTCGCGGCATTGCTAAACAACTACTTACCCGATTGACCTCAAAGTTTGGACGAAAATTAAGGGTCATATGGGGATGGCCTGGTAATATTTTGGCAAAAATGAAAAGAAAATGACGGCCTAGTGAAATGTTAAAAACATTATTATTATAAACCTGCTTATCCAGTTTATCTCAAATTAGGCACAAACATCAAGGGTTATGTTGAAATCAACTGGTAACGTTTTGGTAAGGATCTAATATGGCGGAACAAAATGACAGCTTAATAAAATATTTAAAAATTCAGCCTGAGAGAACTGCTTAATCGATTGATTTCGAATAGGCTAATAGTAGTAATATTATGGTAACAGTCAAATGTGGCGAAACAACATGGCGGCCTAGTGAAATGTTAATAAAAATAATTTTTAAAAAACTACTATCCAATTTAACTTAAATTTTGCACAAATGTCAAAGTATTATGTTGGAATTAACTGGTAAAATTTTGGTTGGTGTATTTTTTAAATGTTTGCCAAAGAGGAATTTTGGGAACGGTCTTTTGAGATTAGTGACATAACAAATATAACAAATAAACTATCAATGTAAATAGTTAAATGTTGTCCCAAAAGTCTGTAATCCAAAATATTTGAAAGGAAATGAAATAGTCCTAACGCCATGCCTTTTCCTATATAAAAACTTTTTCTAAAAGGTAATGTTAGTGGACTTGGGAGAACTGGACCCAAATATTTCTCTTTTCTCTAAATATGATTTTAATACATAATACATCATGATGGTGTTCCACTGTATTTCTAGAGGCACAATAATATGTATTAATGTATGTATATGTATATGAATTAACAACGATGAAAGAATAATAAAAATAGTGACAAATATTAAAATAATAAATTCGTCAATGCTATGTAAGCCTTATTCAACAATATTTTGTTTTACTTATTTCCTAAATTTCTTCTCACTCTGAATTTCTCTCATACTTAAAGGTAGGTGATTAAAGATCTTCTTGCTTCTGTAGAAAATTGAGTTTTTAATTTGAGTGGAGGTTGGAATTGATGTGTTACTTTTATATTTATTATGCATACGAGATGTGGATTTTAATATAAAAATCGATGGTTGAAATTGTTTGGGATGAAAACAATAGTTTACAGGAGTCTCTAAAGTGAACTTTGCACATACATCTTAGTGTTCTCTTTTGTAAACGAAAGATGATATTAAACAAACCACCAGAGCATGTTCCCCAAAAGCTATACCATAACACAGATAAGATTCAATTCATTTGAGATAACTCTCATTGCTTAGCAATTTGAAGCTAATCTTCCAATTTTAAATGTGATCATTAAATTTTAATTTATTATTAACGCTTAACCCCAAAAACTTACCTCTAGATATTTAATCGATTGGTTTTCCGGTAAAATATCTCCCAATTCACATTTAAAATTAAAAATACTCGTTTTGCAAATATTTAATAACAGGCGGTTTACAATACACCAATGTTTAACTTTCTGCATATCAGAATTTATGGTACCCAAAAGGTTGCAGCTGTCCATATTATGCCATAAAATTGTTGGATTGTCGGCAAAAAGTGTGAATACGCCAGTTATATTGATACGGACTATGTCATTAATATATAGAATAAATACCAGCGGACTTAAATCTGAGCCTTGAGGGCACCAAAATTGATATTCCGCTGCTCCGAAAGTTCGTTGTCAATTTTTACACTCCGAGACAAATATGATTCAAGCCAATCCAGCACCTCACCTCTAAACCCATAGAATTCAAGCTTTATCAGCAGCATTTCGTGATTTACGCAGTCGAAGGCTTTTGATAAATCACAACACACCACTGCAGCAGCTTCCCCATCGTTTAGTTTTAGATATACTTTTTGAAGGAACGAGATTATCGCATCAGGCGTACCCTTTGTCGACTGGAAGCCAAACTGATCTGCAAGTAAGTTATGCGAAGTTAAAAAAGACATCGTTAGTTTTAAATTTATATTGAAGAATATAACATCCCATCCTGAACCCTTTTTTACGGACATCTGAAAAAATGTCTGTAATATCTTGTACGGTCACACGCCAAAGAAAGGGGAATTTTGGGAACGGTCTTTTGAGATTAGTGACATAACAAATATAACAAATAAACCATCAATGTAAATAGTTAAATGTTGTCCCAAAACTCTGTAATCCAAAATATTTGAAAGGAAATGAAATAGTCCTAACGCCATGCCTTTTCCTATATAAAAACTTTTTCTAAAAGGTAATGTTAGGGGACTTGGGAGAACTGGATCAAAATATTTCTCTTTTCTCTAAATATGATTTTAATACATAATACATCATGATGGTGTTCCACTGTATTTCTAGAGGCACAATAATAAAAATAGTGACAAATATTAAAATAATAAATTCGTCAATGCTATGAAAGCCTTATTCAACAATATTTTGTTTTACTTATTTCCTAAATTTCTTCTCACTCTGAATTTCTCTTATACTTAAAGGTAGGTGATTAAAGATCTTCTTACTTCTGTAGAAAATTGAGTTTTTAATTTGAGTGGAGGTTGGAATTGATGTGTTACTTTTATATTTATTATGCATACGAGATGTGGATTTTAATATAAAAATCGATGGTTGAAATTTTTTGGGATGAAAACAATAGTTTACTGGACTCTCTAAAGTGAACTTTGCACATAGATCTTAGTGTTCTCTTTTGTAAACGAAAGATGATATTAAACAAACCACCAGAGCATGTTCCCCAAAAGCTATACCATAACGCAGATAAAATTCAATTCACTTGAGATAACTCTCATTGCTTAGCAATTTGAAGCTAATTTTCCAATTTTAAATGTGATCATTAAATTTTAATTTATTATTAACGCTTAACCCCAAAAACTTACCTCTAGATGTTTAATCGATTAGTTTTCCGGTAAAATATCTCCCAATTCACATTTAAAATTAAAAATACTCGTTTTGGAAATATTTAATAACAGGCGGTTTACAGTACACCAATGTTTACCTTTCTGCATATCAGAATTTATGGTACCCAAAAGGTTGCAGCTGTCCATATTATGCCATAGAATTGTTGGATTGTCGGCAAAAAGTGTGAATATGCCAGTTATATTGATACACACTATGTCATTAATATATAGAATAAATACCAGCGGACCTAAAACTGAGCCTTGAGGGCACCAAAATTGATATTCCGCTGCTCCGAAAGTTCGTTGTCAATTTTTACACTCCGAGACAAATATGATTCAAGCCAATCCAGCACCTCACCTCTAAACCCATAGAATTCAAGCTTTCTCAGCAGTATTTCGTGATTTACGCAGTCGAAGGCTTTTGATAAATCACAACACACCACTGCAGCAGCTTCCCCATCGTTTAGTTTTAGATATACTTTTGAAGGAACGAAATTATCGCATCATGCGTACCCTTTGTCGACTGGAAGCCAAACTGATCTGCAAGTATGTTATGCGAAGTTAAAAAAGACATCGTTAGTTTTAAATTTATATTGAAGAATATAACATCCCATCCTGAATCCTTTTTTCACGGACATCTGAAAAAATGTCTGTAATATCTTGTACGGTCACAGGCCAAAGACATAAAGAATGAATCAGACAAATTAACACTATTTAGAAAACTTATTGGATCAACGTTAGGGGACGTTGTTACTGCGGACAAATTTGCAGCTACTGAACAATAAGAGTTATCAAAATCATTAAAAGTTATACTAATATAAAACTTTATTGTTTTCTCTACGAAGATCATCAATATAGCGATCGCATATTTTTTACAGAAATCTTTAGACCTTTTTTAAGTCATGGTTTACTGTTTTTTTGTTTTATCGTTATAATAGTATGTTTTAAATTAAATAAATTGGACAAAAAGAGTGAAAAGAATACAAAGGGTCATCAGAAAGTAGGACAGAGTTTCTAGTCCTAGTTTCCAGCACACAAAGACTCAAAAACCTAGAGTATTTTTTTTGCTAAATAAACTAAAACGGTGTTTTACTAAATTTTTATTTTTAACATTTTTTTGTATCTTAAAAAAAAGAGCTTCGTGATCGGAAAGCCCTGCATTAATTATACTACATTTAATCGTATCCTTCTCAAAGTTAGTACATATATAGTCTATTATTGTTGCTGAGTGAGCTGAGGTTCTGGTTGGAACATCTATATGCATTTGTAAATTAAAGGACAACAAATTACCTATAAGTTGAGTGCTTATGGAAATTACCAGAAAGTTCATATTATAAGATTTAAGAAGCAGGATATAAGATTTAAAAAACAGGAAAGGAAGAAAATGAAAACGAAATAAATCCTGTCCTGTCTAAGGCCCATATTTCATTTATAGATGCCGGAGGTATTTAAATATTTTACTTGGTACAACTTGACACGCAAGATGTGACGGTTCGCCTGTCATTTCGTCCTTACCGGACGATAAAAAATACAAGTGATTTTAATGATTGACTCGGATAATATCCCGGTTAATTTTCGGAAATTATTGTATCTATTTGGTTTGCCTATTACGTGCCACGGTGATTTTTTGGTCTAAAATTAAAGACGGCTATTAGGCGTAATTTGGACGTTCAGCTGTATAATAAAATTGCTGATCGGGCAGAAATTTATTTCCGCTTGATCACGTGTTATCGATGAGTGAAAAATATAGCGAGAAAGGGTTGCTAATAAATGTAGGGTTATTTGAATTAACGCTAAGACATCTTGTAAGTTAAATTCGTTAATGTTACAACTAAGATGTATTGGGTGTTTCCGTATATTTTGCGCCCCACCCAGAGGGTTTATTTTGGAAAACATAGAGAAACTTTAAATACAAAAGTAGCAAGGTTTTTCCTAAACCACCAGAATTTAGCTTCTAATAAAAAAAATAAGAATCGAAAGGCTGTCAAAAAATACCAAACTCCGATATATGCTATATATTTGCTCCAGTCGCACAGTGTATGTTGGTATAGAGTCGTTGGCCAAAACTATTTTTTTGTTTGAATCTGCCCAGTTTGGCTTGAAACGGCAAATTGACAAGTTACTAACTTACTTAATTAAAATTCGTATTTTTCAGAAAATGTATACAGTAATCATAAAAGATTCTGAACAATTTAATCGAATTTGTAAATAATACCTATACTTAAACTGATCATTTAAACGTATAATATTTCAAAAGTGATTTTAGATATCAATACGGACGTGTAATGTATAAAAGTTGTCAATTTTTATATGTCTAATGGACATCAATATTACTGTTCCACTAGACGTCAGTTTGAAAGTTCTTAAGACGTTTATTTTACGCCCTTAAAAATGACCTTCACAATTTTTTTTTAAAGCAGTTTTCGTAACCTATTGGATGAACTAATGTGGCATTTTAATTCGAAAAAAACTTAAAATGGCTTAATAAAATTCTTTTTTAAAATGCTACATTAGTCTTTTCAAAAGCCGACTAAAATAATGAAAAGTGCTAAAACTGTAGTTAAAAAAAATTGCCAGGGTCATTGGCAATCATTATTTTGCTAAAGTGTTTTCAAAAAGTGTACACATATTAAAACTAAAACTGATAGTAAAGAAATACAAAAACTTATATTTAAGGCATCACATTACTTTATTAAAGCATTTTTTTTATCTCTGCATAATCCTTCGCAAATCTGTACACATATATAATATAGGAAAAGAGGTACAGGTACAGTTTTATGAACTATAAAAATGTACTCACATTTTGTATATAAAACAACATAAATGGTACACCGCTTGGGTTGAAACCTATGTTTATCAAATATTTCTCAATAATAAAAAATCTATAAAAAGTAACAGTGCAACCAAAAGCATCTAAATATTTAATATATGTGAGTAATTTATTTCATTCATATATATATATAATATATATATATATATATATATATATATATATATATATATATATATATATATATATATATATATATATATATATATATATATATACATATATAATCCTGTCAAAATTGGCACTTGTCAAATTTTAATTTGTTATGAGTTTTAGATTTTTTGCAGTAATTTAAATAAACCCAAAAGTAACAGCTCTAGATAACTAAGTATTTTAACTGTGTAATATAATTTATTGTCTATATATAACTACCAAACTCAAAATTCTAAAAGAATATGATTTGACAGAACCGACAATTGACACAATCCCAACTTAAAACAATTGAGTATGTAATAGTGACATAATAATAATTAATGTTTAATATAGAATTTTCCGCAAAAATCTGCAAAATTTTAATACAGTTTCAAAATGTACCTAGAATGAGCTAAACCTTGTTGAAAAAAATGTAGTCAACTCGATTAACTTATACAGATACTCTCATCAAATACTTGAGACATTTTTGAAAGATAAATACAATATATAAAGCCAACAAGTATAACATTTTTATAAAGGACCAAACTGCATACCTCATTTTGCAAATTCATTAAAAAATGTTCAGAATTTTCACAATAAACTAATAAAGGTCCTTAAATTAAGTTGACAATATCACAATTATCAAAATGTGGAAACGAATGACAGTTCATTAAAAAAAAATTAATAATAAGCAAAAACAAACATGGCAGGAGTTAACCAATCTACCAGATTTTACTTATAAATTGTTTAGAGACGTTAACAAAATATTTTGTGATTTTGACTTATGGCCATCCAACATATGTAGTGCGACTTTATTTTGCAAATAAAAATAATAATGCCAAAATATACAGGGAAAACCCATCGAAACGAACAATAACTTATATCATGAAGAATTTTCAAACAAGAAAAATAGTAATATTGTTAAAAATAAAAGTACATATGTAGTATTACTACTTAATACACATAGAAAAAAATAAATTTCAGCATATTATCCTCCATAGCTTTTCCAAATAATGGTCTTGAATTTACTTATCCTGTTTAATATCAAATGTGGCTTTTCTCTGTTTAACACCAGTATTTGTTCTGTTATTCGATAGCGTAAAATATTGACATTGTCCGGTCAATTCTAATTGATGTTTTTCTTGGGTTGACCTAAACAAAAACGGCATTAGATCCAGGCTGTTCGGTGGCCATCAGATGTGGTCGTGTCTTTTAATCCATTCATATATTTATTATTCAAAAAATCTGTCACTATTTCGGCATTGTGTGTGTGCGCTCCATCTTGTTGCCAAATTAAATTATCTTGTTTTGGTAGAATGTTCAATATTTGTTGTTCTATTTCGTTATTCAAAAAGCTGTGATATGTTTGTTCTGCTAAACCCCCACACTAACAAAAACTGACGCCTTTGTCTCATGTTTTTCGCACTAAGGCCTTGGACTGGGTGAAACTTATATGGAAAATATTTGTTTTTCTTTAATTGGTATCAATTTTCTTTCTAGACTTTCCAAAATGAAGAGTCGACTCCGATATCGCACTGGTTGGTTCTTCTAAAACAAAGATATTGTCAAACGTTCTAATAATAATAGCAAAATCATCTTACTTTCATAAAAGAGCAATATATTTATATCTTCCTCAGAATACAATGGTTCTTTTCTTTTTTTAAAGAGTTTTTCTCGTTTGAAAATTCTTTATGATGTAACTTATTGTTGTTTTTGATGGGGTTGTCGAGCGGGATATATCCTGTATGTTTTGGCAATATTATTTTCCTTGCAAAATAAAGTTACCCTACAATGAGTTTTATTTTCAGTTGAATATCTCATATTAAACAGAAAGAATTATTAATTAATGGGGTCAATATAAACGGTGCACTGACATTTTTTGCAAAATTTAAGGTAAACTAGATAAACAGTTTTTTAGTAAACATTTTTATAACATTTGACAATTTCGCCATTTAGTTTTGCCATATTGGATTTTTACTAAAATTTGACCAGGTCATTCCCATATGAATTTTTTGACCAAAATTTGAAGCCAATCGGGTGAGTATTTCTATTCCGCGAACAGGCAGACTGACAGACCGACAGAATTGAGAAAACATATTTTATTAGGCTTAAAATCTATTAAGCCGCCATCTTGGATTCGTATCCAAATTTTATCAGTTGATTCCTTGATTTTTATGCAAAATTTGGGATAAATTAGATCAGTAGTTTATTAGTATTATTGTCTATTATTTCACAAAGCTGTCATTTTATTTTGCCACATTAAATTTTTACCGAAATGTCCCATCAGCATTCCCATATGATTCTTAATTTCTGACTAAAATTTGAAGTCAATCTGATTTGCAGCATGAAGCATTTTTCAAGCTATGCCGGGAATTGACATTCAAACAGACAGACGGATCGATGGAACTAATAAACATATTTTTTGGCACCTAGCGACGCTAAAATGTGAAGATATATTAAACCTGAGAGGGTGTTTTTTTCACGATTACAAACATTCTATTTGACCGTCATTTTATTCCGCCATCTTGAATTCGTACCACAATTTTACTAGTTCTTGTCTATAGAACAGTTAGTTATAGGATAGATACCATTTGAAATCAGTCCATTAAGTCGTTTTTTCAGGCTGATTCGTACCAAAATTTTACTAGTTGATTCCTACAGCATCCTTGATTTTTGTGCAAAATTTGAGATAAATTGGCTAAGGAGATTTTAAGTAATATTTTTTTTAACATTTCAATAGGCCGCCATTTTATTTTGCCACATTGGATTTTTACCAAAATGTTACCAGGTCATCCCCATATAGCCTTTAATTTTTTACCAAAATTTGAAGACAATCGGGTAAGTACTTTTTTAGCTATGCCGCGAGAAGACAGACCGACAGACACACAGACCGACGGAATTGAAAACCATGTTTTTCGGCATCTAAGGACACTGAAACTTGAAGATCTGAAAGTTAGGAGGGTAAAAAGTGGATTTTTAATTTAAGGGGGAATTAGCAGCATGACTTTTTTTGGTAATCCGATATTTGGGGGGACCGTTTGTTGAATTCCGCGAGAGCGGGGGATTTGTCCTTACGCTACTGATATGTAGAGTCTAGAACTGATTAGATCCCGTGTTTCTGAAGTTCACATATGTCCTTTGGCCCATTCCCTGTGTTATTAAGTGTTATATAAGAACTTTATAGTTAGTAATAAATATGTATATTAAACGAACATGCCGCGACAAAGACCGGAACACGATACATTAATAAGCGATGCATTTAGGAGCGCCCTCTATAACTTAATTGTCTAAGCGCAAACAGGATTAGCGAAAAAACGACGAAAAAAAATGGAAACGGGCAAAAACCGGCCATTTAATAGTACTTTGCGGATGTTGGACTGAATAGCCGGGCCAGAACACGAAATTCGATCCTATAATAAAGCGATTTCATGTCTTTTGTGCTTTGATTGTGACCAAAAACGCCGCCTCGTATTATTGTTTGGTTACAGGGAGACAACTTGTGTAAAAAGCGGAGCGGTCAACTTTTTATCTTAACATATTTCATAGACTAGTATTGAATGTACATTAATGATATTGGTTAGGAAAAATAGAACATTTGTATAAGAAAGCACACTAAAAACTGAGAAAAAATAACATCCTGTAGATCAGCCCCTTACAAGGCGCCATCTAAAGGGAGAACGCCAGATGGTTGAACAATTATTTCAAATTTATTTCAATTTGCAAATATTTTACTAATATAAAAATATTTATATCATTATATAGCTGATTTATTCGGCTATAATGAAAAAGTACCATTAGTACCAAAGTTTAAATTTTGCACTAAACTTAAAGTTATTTGGATTAATATATTAATCCAATATGCTATGGTGTTGCACAAAATATATTTTTTAATTCTGCTATTTATTATTACATTGTGTAACATAATAGTCAACTGATTTGAATCCAAATGGGTAAGTAGTTTATTTAAATCTGCTGATTTTGTGTAAATTTTATTGAACCAATTTGTTTCGCCTTGTTGGATTTTTACCTAATTGTTACTAGTTCTTAACCCTAGAACTAATGATTTGTGTGCAAAATTAAAGTTAATTAAATAAATAGTTTTTTGCGTGACCCCGAACAAGCACGCCGACAGACAGACCAACAAACGTGTTTTTCATATTTAGGAAACCTGAAAAGCAAAGTTCTGCAAAAATTTCGGAGGTTGACTTTTTTACGATCACAATACTGCCCTTTTACGAGATAAGTAAAATGCGGGACACGAAAGAAAACCGGGCGGAGCCAATCGGTTTAGGAAGGTCGGCCAAGAAATCTCTTTAAACCGGTGGTGTCCCGTCGTTCTTTAAATAATATGGCACTCCTTTTTGACTATACGCACTTCAGATAATTAAAAAATGTAACGATGCTTAATGAACCTTTATCTATACTTGTCTGTTTTCTTTTGTGTACCTCACTTCTATATCTCTTTTGTGTTGCAAAAACGGCGAACTTTCGAATTTTAAAATGATTTAATTTTGATTTTTCTTGATCGATTTACCTATAAATAAATTATTTCTTAAGTTCTGTCATTAACGGTTCCCGAGCTACTGCCTACTTCAACTATTATTGGACCACCCAATATAGTGATACACGATTTACAAGTCCAGATTTTACAAGGGCAGCCAGCATCAGATCCAGTGAACGAGATTTATCAAAATTTTAATTTATGCAGTTCGACTTTGGGCTACTTGGTTATGCCAAAAGTGGCCGTCTGTCTCCGTTTGTCATATTACTTTATACAGGGGCCGTCATTGTGAAGTACTCTACAGGGCGTTTCATAATTGCGTGCTGATGTTAAAGGAAGTGTTTTTATGTCCTAAAAGGTCTAACTTTTGAGAAACAGGATGGTAAAGTTAAAAAAAAAACATTTTTTTTCATCCCAATTATGATGATGCTATTGTATATAACTGCATGAAATTTGATACACACATACACTCTTCTATGCATTGAGGAGCATCCGGGCTTACCAAAGTTAATTACATACGCACGCCATTGGTAGAAATATCAAAAATTGATTGTTAATAAAAAACGCCCTTTTATGCATAAAAGACGTGTATCATCATTTCACAGTTATTTATCTATAATAGCTTTAGAATTAGGATTTTAAAAAAATGTTTTTTTTAAACCCTGTATCTTGAAAGTTAAGACTTTTAGGTTCATATTAAACTTTTTTCTTAAAAAGGTCCAAGAATGACCCCCCTTTAACATTAGCACGCAATTAGGAAACGCCCTGTATAGTACTTCACAATGACGCCCCCTGTACAAAGAAATATAAAAGACGGAGATAAACGGTCACTTTTGGCATACCCGAATAGCCCAAAGTCGAACTGCATAAGTTAAAATTTTGATAAATCTTATTCATTGGAATCAGTGCTGGCTCCACTATTATAACTACATTGATGTGTTAATTTTGGAAACATATGAGTTCTGTACTTTTTCAAATATTAATTGCAATATTAGATATTTTTTGACTCCCGATATTGAACAGAAAATTAATTATTTTGAAGCAGTTTATTGACAATTACTTTATGAACAATTTTACAAAATATATGAAAAAAAACTAAGCCATTTTTGAGGTTGAGGGCTGTGATTCTAATGGTTCGATTCCTTCTAAATCTATCTTCTAAGATCCCAGTGTGATAACTAAATCATCAATAACCGTTTCAATTTTGCCATCTACTTCCCAGTATTTATTTTCAATTGAACGAACATGTTTAACATACGATTTCCAATTTTCAGCCGATATTGAGTCAATCGCTTCTAATGTTATTTTATTTAAATCTTTAATTGAAAGTTCACCGGTGTTGCGCTCTCGAATATATTTTTTTACTCCTTCCCATGCAAGTTCAATAGGGTTGAGGTCGCACATGTATGGGGGCAGCCTTAAAGGTGTATGACCGAGATTACGTAAAAGACTGTCAATTTTATACTTTTTTTCTCTAGGCTTGTTGGCTGATATTACTTCATATAATTGATATTTTTTTTATGTTGGATCACACACAAGAATGTTCGATTTAAGCTATGATATCATATGAGCTTTTGTAGAGTATTTAGTTGGCATCTTCTACTGAGAATGATAAGACGCTTTTCCATTACCACGACTGATTTGGGAAGAATGTTAGGTAGAAGCTTCTCTAGTAACCACTTCAAAATTATCTCTATTCATCTGTCCATGATAATCTCCAGTTGTTATTCCCGAGAAAAAAACTAAAGCAGCACCCAGAACAAATCCGGCTTCTGAACCAGCATGAACTATAATAAAGCGACTACTAGAGCGGATTCCCTGAACAACACCTGTACCACTTTCACTTTGCCAGCATTTGTTCACTGCCATATCATTATCTACTCAAGTTTCATCTAGATACACAAAATTGCGTCCTTCTTGCCTATATTGCCTTACAGTTGATAGATATTTCTCCCGCTAGTGAAAAATATTTGTTCTCTCAATGAGCAATTTTCGTTTATTTTGGCACTTGCGGCAAACAAAACCATTTGATCGTAAAGGCCTATTTAAGGTTTTATACCCGTACGGTATATATATCTATTTTTTCTTTACTGCACGAAGTAGGGATTTGCAGGTCGGAAACCTTGTTCAAGTATATATAAAAATCCTCTATTGTTCGTCGAATTACTTGAAAATCACCATCGTCAATTTTATCTTTGTATGATAATCGGGGTCTTTTTTTACCAGGAGATGTTAAAGGTGAAGTAGAACATGAGCGATCATTATGTTCTCTTTGAATTTTTCTTACACTACTTTCCGAAACACAAGTGCAGCGCGTTCTGTTCGATTTTGAATTGGAATAGTCAAACTATTATTTTCAGCTTCTCTAGAGTAGGCCTCTATATCGCTCGCAATAACTTCACGTGCACCGCTTCGAATTGTTTTTCCTCTTTTGCTCGCCATCGTTACATCGAAATAATAATTCAAATTCAACGCAACGCATTTATATACAAATTAAAACAAATGCTCGAAATGTATAGGCGCCACTGGAAATAGCTAGAACCTTCTAGCGGCAAGTAGTGCATGGAGACTTTAGGCACATCCCAATTACAAGTGGACCAGTACTAAATTTACTAAATCTTTGATTAATTTTCCGTACCGCTTAGCTGGCGTACTTTATAGGTGAAGCGGCAAACTATTACAACAAATAAAATAACATAAAATTTATTTGCGTACACAAATTTTACTTTTCCGCTTGCTTAAGACTATGAACCTTTATTTTAAATACCACCCGGTTTTCTTTCGTGTCCCCCAAAAACTTGAGTAACTACAAAAATATCAAACAACAAATCCTATATCTTCTGTATTTAAAACGTATTTCTATCTCTAGAAAGATGTTAAAATACGATAACTCACTCTGTAGACATTAGCCAATATAAAGAGAACAATTATGTACATAAACACTAAACTGCTGCTCAAAATAAGTGGATTATTAGCTTTTTTAAGGTACGTTTTAAGTCAAATATTTCTAAACAATATAACGGGATGTGCCTACCAGTATTTAATGACAAAATGTCTTCCGAATCAACTGATGTGATAATTTTCTTCAAATTAATAAGTATATTTTGTTTATAAGAATATCATGATTTAATCTCCCATATTCATGAATTACAGATTTTTACAAAAAGTTTTCAAATTTTTTCTTTAATATATTTTCCACCGAGTAACTTAAAAGACAAAAACCGGTTTCTCAGTTTTTCGATATATCTTCTGTTTTTTAAATTATCCTGATTTTTCGAAAAAATGTGCAACTTTTCAAAAATCCCTTTTAAAGAATTAAAGTTTGGCGCTCGAATCTGAGGCTATAAAAAGAATGCAAGTACTATGGAAACGGTGCATTACTCATTGGTGATTGGCTAAAATCCTACATATTTATAGAGGCCTGCTTTTGACAAACCTCCCCCGTTCGTCGCGGCCTTAGATCCGTGCGGCGTACTATATTCATATCTAACGCCAGGCATAGTTTGTAATTTAATTTTAATTAACATATACTTCATGAATTTTCTAAATATGTTTTGGTTGTTTTTTAAGCCAAACTCCCACGTTTACAGCGACATGCATAAAATTGAAACATACTCGCTTTCTCTATTTCTGTATCGTCTCCACGTCTAAAGCAAATGCTGAACTTTTTCAACAATTTATCGCAACTTCTACGTTAATCCCTCCTTCACTTCCCGTTTCCATCAATACCAGCTTTGCCAGACAATATGCACGAAATTACCTTTAGTACTAAAAAGTACGACGTATTCTCAAAACACTTAATACCAAAAAGTCCTCTGTCCTTGATGGTATTCCGCCTATAGTCCTTAAAACGTGTGCTTCTGAATTGGCCCCTATCCTTCCCAACCACCTTCCAAGTGTCCTAAGAGAAAAGCAATCTTCTGTAAATCTGCTCGTGTTCAGCCTGTTCCCAAAAAGAGATCCAAAACTCTTTCCTCTCACTACACACCCAATTGTAAGTAAGGCAATGGAAAGGCATAACAATACTGATCTTTAAATAACTGGAAAGGTATAAAATTATCCATGACAGGTAATGCAGTTTTCGCCACCAAAAGTTCCACACAGCAAATCTTCTTACCTTTGTAAACCATAACTTAGACATATACAAAACAATTGATCAAGTCTGGCTGGCTAATGTTCTTTTCAAAAGAAGTATTTCAGAAAATCAACGCATGTGTTGAACAGGGTTCCGTGTTGGCACATATCCTACTCCTACTGCACATGAATAACCTGATTTTTTAGTATATAATTTAATAGTACACTTTAATTTAACAAACAATTTCCCAAACCTTCTTCCAAGACCTCATTAAAATCGTAGAATAGGGAGCAAAGAAGCTTTTCCAGTTTAACGCCACTAAGACATAATCATGTTTACTATCTGTTACTCATCTAATAAATACCCACTTCATTCAAATAAATAATAACTAAATGCTTGAAGCCAAAGATTCCTTTAGCCTAGTTGGAATCACTTTTCAGAAAGATCTTCGCTGGCATAATCACATCACCTTAATTGCCACAGCAACGGCGAAGAAATTGGATTTCTTTTTCCCAGCTCGAAAATACTTTTCTTCTGCCAATTTGTATACCTTTTACACTTCGCAAATCACACCCAGCCTTGAGTATTACTTGCACATATGGGGTCAGCCTCTCCTTCAATCCTTAACGTCATGTCTCTGATACTACAAGGGATTCTTCTCTAAAGAATTATCATTCATTACGATCTTCTTAATCATTCCTGCATGCATCCCTTCACCGTCCAATGGCAAAGACCAAGGACCTCCCACTTTGTTCCCAGAGTGTCCCGGTTATGGTATATGTTACCAGTAAAGGCGTTTCACTCTTCTTTTAATCTGCAAGCCTTTAGATTGCGCATTAATAAACTACCCTCTCTTCTCTTAAAGCAATAATGGTACATAGTACTTAAGCCCTCAGCTTTCATGGTCTGCTCATAGGTAAAAAAATTCGAGCTGTTTTTCGATACGACATTTTTTGATTGTATCATATCATTTTATTAATATTAATAACCAAATCTATAAGCTTATGGCCGTATTGTTATTCCTGCATGACTAAATGACAATCAAAATTTACATGGATCTTTGCGTTTTGTATTCAGCAAACAACGCTGATATTTGTACTTGCAGAGAAATCATTAATATGTATTACAAATAATCAAAACCTTAGAATACGATTAATATAATACAATTGGTCCATAAATTAATTATTAAATTACAATTATAGCTCATAAGAGCAGACAACAAATACTTTTTTATGTATTGCCTAATAATTTCAAAGGACAACTTTAAGTAATTAAGTAATTATCTTAAAAACAACTCAGTAATGTTTGATATCTTTATAAGGCGCTAGTTCTCTAATTATACATTACTCTATTTTTAATATAGGCAACTGTTAGATTTCTTTTCTTTATTTAAACTTAGACTTTACATTTATCATTAACCACTAAAACTCCTCTATATTAACCAAACCAAATATAGAAAATATTTTGTATCAACTAAAAGATGTGATACATTAAACAAATTCAAATAATGTTCTTAAAAGTGCACAATCGTTTATCCATTCATAACATTAAATTTAACTCATGCTACAAAATAGACAATATGTATGGTATATATTTAACAATAATTTATTGCAAATAACGAACAAACATATAGCAACAATTTTCACTCAAAATGCACGATGTAATTTGGAAAAGTGTTCCTTTAGTCCTTTACTGAATATCGCAATTACCCTCATTTTACATGAACTGGGCTTGTTTTAGGACCTCTGATCGGCCTGATAAGCGGGCAGGCAGTTGTCATCTTAACTGAAATTAATCCCGTATTGTATGTAAGAATTTTAGCTACCTTTCTAGCGGGATGCTTCCATTGCCCAAATGCAAAAAATTAAACCTGTCTGGCCCTTTTATGGACCTGCCTAACTCGTATGAGGCAAAAGCGACATGCCTTTCCTAACTAGAATGATTTAGAACTATATGAAATAATAAACATAGAAAAGATTGAGAAGATAGTTTCAACATATCGGTAGTGGCAACTTTTATTTTAGGATATGCTTGACCCATTAGAATGCGATTGGTTTATCTGTTCAACGTATTACTCTGTTGCCACAAATCGGTATTTCAATTTAAATATTTTTAGGATAAATAGTTTAAAGTGCGAAGAGGAGAAGCCGATGTATGGAACTGAGTGAAATGGCAGTATTACGTAAACGCTAATTTTTATATATTCGGTCTCTACTATCCAAAGCTTTGTCGGGTTTTTGTTCACCGAACTTGTTGGTAGAACAGATATTCAATTTTTTCAAATTCAATTAAAAAAATATTTATTGTGTAAAATTCAACATAAAAAACATACAATAAGAAAGCACAAATATACACAAAATGACAAAGTACACTGTCTCCAGTGATCTCTATACCCTAGCCCTGCTCTTAAAGTCACCACTTATAAATTAGATATATACGCAAAAAATAGTCACTAAAACAATTCAAAATCAAAATCACGACTTATTATCACAGGCAACAGAATTTCCTGCTTCAATCTTTCTTTTAAAGTAGCCTTTGTTAGATTCGCTATATTTTTCAATGCATTAGTGACAAACGGAGCCAGAAATGAAAAACTGGATTGAAAAGCCATGGTCTTTGATGGATACCAGACCGAAGTGTAAGTTTAGCAAAAAGATACTTGGGTGTTTGAGTATTCAGTATTTGACGTACAAAACAGGCCAAGTGAACAAATCTGATCTCATTCAATTTATAAAAGTTCAAACCGCGAATGTATGAAGAAATGTGTGCAAAGCGTGGAACATGAACTATAAAACGTACACACTGATTCTGCACCTTTTGCAGTCTCGAGCGACTTTCATTTGTTAAACATGGGCCATAAACCACATCAGCATAATGAAAATGAGAAAAAACGAGGGAGCTAAGAAGCATTTTTTAGTGTCTCTATCCAGGAAGTTCTTAAAAGGTTACAGCCTCTTCAAGCTTAGATAGACCTTGCGACAGACATTCGCACATGACTCTCAAATTTCAATCTTGAATGAATTGTCAGCCCTAGGTTCTTAATAGACTGGCTGAACTCGATCACCTGTCCATCCACCAGAAACTCAAGATCACCGACCTTTTCGAGGTGATGGCTTGAATCTATCAACATGTGCTGACTCTTCGATGCATTCAACACAAGTCCGTTGTCCCTTATCCATTGTTTAACATTGTGAAGATCTTCATTAATTATATTTCTTGCCCGATCCTTTCCATTAGGTGAAAAATCAAATGAGAGCTGAATATCATCAGCATAAAGATGGATGTAGCAGGATTTAGGAACAAACTGTATGTCAGCCCTGCGGAACACCAGAGTCAATTGACCTTAAATTAAATTCAGCTATAGTAGTATGTGATGTAAGATAACCTCGCAACCGGTCATGCATACAACCACGAATTCCATAATAACTCAGCTTGGCTATAAGACATTCAAGATTCATTGAGTCGATCGCCCTCGACATATCCAGGCAGGTCAAAGAGGTGACTCGTTGTCGGTCAATAGCACCCAAGCAATTATCAAGAACGTTGCACAAAGCAGTAACCGTTCCAAACCCACGACGAAAGCCAAATTAACAATCTGGTATAATTTCACACTGATCAAGAAAGATAGTTAATTGCCCATGCAACAACGATTCGGCAATCTTCTAAGACACCGGTAACAAATAATAAATTATATTATTATTAATTATATTATTATTAAATATATAATTATTAAATAATAAATTAATTAATAGCGCTCAGTAGCACCAGAACATGCCTTGGGAATTGGTTTAACAAGCGAAGTTTCCACTGGTCTGGAACAAACCCGGTTAAGAAGGATACATTGACGATGTGCCAGCGGAGCTGCTACATAGTTTAGCGATAACTGAAGCATCTTAGCAGAAATCCCGTCAGCACCAATGATATGTGACTTTTGCTTTAGAATAAGTGATTTGATCACATCGATAGAGCCTGGAGAAAAATCAAACTGGGAATCTGAGAATGTCCCACACTTAAAACTGTTCATGTACGTCGAGTCAGAAGGAAGACGTTTTACTGAATCAATAAAAAAGTTATTAATTTTATTAGGGTCAAAAAGAAGGGAAGGTAGTATTTCTGAAGGTTGGCCAGCTCCGTGAATATCCCACTTACGCATATAGGACCATAGCAATTTGGGACCGTTTCTACATGCCCTGAGAGTTTGAGAAAAATATGTTCTTTTTTCTGTTCTAAGAGCAGTGTTGTAACATTTCCTCAAAGAACAGAAATATACCTTAAGGGTTTTTATCCCGGCCAGGGTATCAGTAAACCAGGGCTTTTTACGCTTCCTAGGGTTGTCCCTTATGTAGATAAGAGGAGCGTACTTATTGAAGTGGTCAAATATATGCGTTTGAAAGTATAAAAATTTGTTATTTATATCCCTCAATTTGTACATTTCAGACCAGTCAATCAAACCAATCTCATGATAAAATTCAGTTTCATTAAAATGTTTAAAATCACGGACAAACTTAGCTACATTTTTAGGTTTTTCAAAAGACATATCTATAGTGCATCGAACGATGTTATGGTTAGCGAGAGAAAAGCAAGAAACGTCTGCGCTAATGACTTTAACAGAAGCATTTGTAACAATCACATCAATAAGAGATTCAGAAAAAGCAGTAATACGTGTAGAAAAACGAATATGCTGTATATAAAGGTGAGAATACATCAGAGAAATAAAATATTTTGACATGTGTCAATAAGAAGATTAATATTTACATCACCCAGAAGGACAAAGTTCTCAATACCTATGCTGGCCAAATAGACTACGATATCGAATAAAGTTGATAAATTAGTATAATTTTGATTAGGAGGCCTGTAGAACACTCCCAAGGCACAAGTTATACCATTTAATTTAACCTTTAAGACAAGATATTCAAGGTGATTACCACCATCAACTGGCACATGCAGTACTGAGAACCCTATACCTCTGCGAATGTATAAATAGATATAAAATAGTATATTAAAGCCCTGCTTTTCTAAAGAGCGAATGAGATTAAATATTTTATGAAACGAGTATTTTATACTATTTTTTCTATTTTGTACACTATATTTAAAAAAATCCTTTTCTTTTAAAACAATTATTATTTACTGTTGAAGATTTTCAAGTTGGTAATGCACGCCAAAAGTTACAATTATATGCGCCCTATTTTTGTTTTTCAATTTTTGTCGAAAAGAGGGCTTGTACGACACTACTTTGCTTATTGTAAAGACGTCTTTATGATTGCTAAACAGAGAAAGATATTTTATGCCCAGAAAATTTCTAGAAATTGCTTTGTTTTGCTGTGATATAAAAAGAATAACTTTAGTAATTAATTATGAAGCGAGACTTGTATTTAGCCAGGGATAGAAATGTATTTACATTGATATCCGATATACTGAACGTACATGAAATTAGATTAAATACTCTAGGTATTTTGTAGGTGTTTGGGAAAAGCGTTTCCCGAACAAAAACTATCACATACATAAAATGTAATGAAATTTTAAATAAAATTTATCAATAGAACGGTACTGCAAGTAGCCAACACAATTTAATTTGTATTATTTTTTGAAAAAAATAATCATCCAACAATAGTTTTGCTTCAACGTGTTCAATTTAAGATAAGCTTCCTACAAAATAAAAAAAGACAAAGGGGAGAGGTTTTACAATATAGTGTCTTGGACTAGTATCTAACCAAGGGCGTGCGTTGAAATTTTAAGAAAGGAAGCAATTTTTAGAAACTTACCTATTTGTAATGTAATTCGATCCTTCGATAATTTTTTGCAAATTCGTCAATAACGTCATAATAAAAACGTCGATGCTCCGACATATTTTGGAGAAGTTTATTTTCAATGGACAACAGCAATGTATGCGTAAGTCTCTCCTGCTCCGTTGAATTTCTCACGAAATTTTGTATACGTTTAAGTATTGAAAAATTGCGTTCTACTGATGAACTTGTGGAAGGTATTGTCAATACTAATTCACACAATTTCGACACTTCGGGGTAGCCATCTTCCAGCTCCTTGTCTTTTAAAAATTGCATTAGTTTCGTAGCGTTATTTTTTGCGCTAATGTCATCAATTTCGTAAATCACTTTTAGTTCAGATCGCAGTAACACTCGGTCGAAGAACTGGCCATAATGAAGAAGAAGAGATTTACACGCATCTTCTGGAAAAGTTTTTCCTTTAAATGCATCAAAATTGCAGAGGTCGAGGAATTTAAAATCATTTAAACCGTTAAATCTATAGTTTATTTGTTTTTAAATGTGTTCAGATTATTTGTTCCGTATAGATTGACAAACAAAAATCTTTTTTGGCTTTTTCGCAACTGAATAAAAATATTTAACTTTAAATTAATTGAAGCAAATTTTTAATATAATTACATACCTCAACATGTAGACTAGTCTGTCTACGGAATTATATTATATTATGTATCGAAACATTCCAACAAAATAATTTACTTATATTTTCACACCCTGTTAGCCATTTAAATTGTTCGATTTGTTTTTCCAGATAAAAATGTCTAATACAGTTTTTCATTTTTGTGGTTACATTTTTCGTAGGCGGTTTTGCCCTTCCTTTATGAATTATTTGAGGCATCAGCGAAGTATAATGCTGAAAATCCCTTTATTATTAAGACACACACATTCACATTCACACACACTCTTCTTACTAAATTCTTCAACATTTTCAAAGTTATTGCCGACAGCCGAAGTTGAAGGTATTTGCATATCCACGTCCGTATCGCCCCATGCACGACGCGACGTACGTATCACACAACACACGGATAGCCGTTCAAACAAAGAATCTACTCCAACAATAACTTCCATCACCACTTAAAGCACGCATCTGAAATGCAAAAATTGCAAACAGCCGGTGGAAAGTTCAATAACCTCTCGATTCACAGGAAACCAAGCATACAGGACTTGGCTGCATAAAAGCTAGCGAACCGCATAGGTTCTATTCGATATTCTATTGTGGCTGGGTCGGAGTCATTATGGGCTTGATAATTAAGATAATATTTTAGCATTTTTACAATAAACTAAATTAATGGTTTCCTGTTTCAAAAATTACATTTTAGAAGATGTTTTGTATTTTTTTTTTTTTTGGGAAGCACTGCTTCCCTTGCTTCCATGGACTGCACGCCCCTGTATCTAACTAAACTGTCGTTCATAATTTTATTATCTGCATACGTGTCAGTCAAAATTCGATATTTAATATCTTTACTATTACTTAACAAAATTGAATGCGGCAAACAGTAAAATGATACCCAAACCTACAGGTTTGGGTATCATTTTATCAACTTGGAATGCAACCGTTGAAAAACAATTTGTCAATTATACAGGGTGTAAAGCGACACGATTTTAAATTTAAAAAACTTATCGTTATCCTAAATTTGCAAAGTGACCTTTCTATTTATTTTTAGGGACCGTCTAATTGTTGAGCATTTTTGTCTCTGGCCGTTTTTGAGTTTTCTTGTTTTTTTATCGTTTAACCCAACTTGTGATTTGACATATAATCACTAAGTTGTAATTGAAATCTAAAGTTATGTTTGGATGATAATGATACGTTTTTTCAATATCACAAACTTGAACAAGTTTATTAATAAATTTAATTAGCGTCGCACTTCACCATTCCTAACAAATGCAAAAAAATCGTGTGTCCGGGTAAAGGAGATTTACCAATTTTTATAAACTATTAAAATGATTAAAAACGTTTTCCAGTTGGTACTTGTACTGATGTATGGAGTCGCCCGGTATAAACTAATTAATAGTACCCTCAAAAACGACGCTTTTTTATTTCTGATATTAGAAAAATATACCATTATCACCAACACAAAACTTAAGATTTGAGCCATAACTTGTTAATTATTTGCCATTTTCTTTAAGGAATCATATCTGGGGTTAAAGAAAAGATAAACAAAAAATCTCGAAAACGTTCCCAGACAAACGTTCAACAACTAGACTCACTACGTCAGCTGCGCGGACCCGATGAAATCTCTGGCTACAATCATCATACCATTAATCCTGTATGTATCCTGGGCCAACACATCACGATATCTTTTCTGGTTTTAGAAATATTTTACTTCAAATATACCCTAAAGAAGCTAGTGGCACACGCATTTTGAACAGCAATTTACAATAAAAAAATTTGCAGGTCTTACCATTGTTTTGGACGAAAAAATAGTGTTGGAGCTATTTTAGTTCACTCTATTTTTTCTGCTATCCATCATTCCAGAAATTGTCCGGTTTCGGCGGCCGGGGACGGTCACTTGCCAGGACGTATTTGCGATTGTCGTTTGTTATTGCCTAATCGATCACGGTAGGCTGAGACTGAGAGATTTCCAAATGTCGATGCGAGGATTACGAAGGGGGATTCGAGGACACGGATTAGTTGGATATGATGTAAACAGATCAAACTAAATAGTTATTACAGTTAATACAGGGATATTTGTAATGTTTTGATCACCTTATTAACTTTCGTATTAATAAAAATTTAAAAAATCATATGCAAATTTAAACACAAAGCTTTAAGTAAACATGAAAATCCTACTAATCAAAAATTTAATTTTTCAGAAACCAAAAAATTGCAAACGGAGCCTAATCAAAAAAAAACGAGAATTCCTAGAGAAAATCTATATTACAAAATCCGAGAACTCTATTAGCGATAAAACAGAGATAAAATATCTATATATTTTATATTTGTATACAATATATTCTAATATCTTAAACGATTAGTACTAGTAATATAAAAATTCTATATTAAGCATTTTCCACCAACTGAATAACTTAAAAAATATAAATTTTAAAACTTTAAATACATACCAATAATAGTTTCTTGCAACCAATCTTTATTTCACCACAAAAAGAAAGGAAATAATACAACCGTACGTTAATAACTCTGTAGGCATGCATTTTTGATATATAAATATACAGTACCATTTTAAATGTATGGAAATCTCTATGTGTGACTTCTATTTTAAACTTTTTTAAACATAAATGTTACAATATTGTGAATTATCTTAAATCGATTAAGGTAAGCCGAAAAGGATTACTTTTTCAAATTTGTAAAATTTCTTTCTATATATATAAATATATATATATATATATATATATATATATATATATATATATATATATATATATACAGGGTGTCTCACTAAGGGCGGCCGGGTAGCTTTTCTCAGAAACTATGAAAGCTACAACTTCGCGAAAAAAAAATTCATAACTAAAATGGCCAAGAGAAATTGCTGAAAAATATTTTCAAGTTTGTAAAACTACCGCAAGATGGCGTACCTGTAATAGAAAATAAAAAAAAACACTTTTTTTGCAAAAATACCCAACACGAGATAACATTTTGATAACAGCAACAAAAACTCCAACAAAATCAGCGTCAGTTTTGTTTAAGGCGTTTTGTCATATTTTCAATAATAAGGGTAGGGGAAGGTGATAAATAAATCAACTTTCAAAGCACTCTGTCTCCTACAACTTTTATTTAATGTTATCCAACTTGAAAGCAAATAATCCTTATTACAATAGTATTGGCTTTACCTCACACTTTATCCAGGCTTGGTACTGGTCCAAATTTATTTATTATCAAAAATTTGAAGCGCGTTTAAAAGCCAACGGGCTATAACAATAACAAAACCGAAAACCCATTAAGTAAATCACTAACAACATAAAAGAACCATAACGATAACACACAAATCTTAAAAAATTACAATTAACAAAAATGTCTTTACAAATGTTCAAATTGTTTTCCATTATTTTCAATACAACGATCAAGTCTTTGCCGAGTGCTAGCAACGGCGACGTAGTAGGGCGCATTTCAGGCACAATGTCTTTTATTCTTCCCCACAAATAAAAATCAAACACAGAAAGGTCCGTGGATCTATCCAGCTGTTTCGATAACATTCGTCCAAAAAATTACGAACTGCGCTGAAGAAGTGTGCCGTACAACCATCATGTTGAAATCACATTTGTCTTCTGATTTCTAAACGAACATCTTCCAATAGTGCAGGTAACTCATTTGTTAAAAAGTTTAGATAAACTTCGCTGTTTAAGTGACCATTAAAAAAAAATGGGCCAATTATGTAGCCATCCAGTATGCCACACCAAACGTTTACACTCCATCGATTTTGATTGTCGACTTCACGCATCCAGTGAAGATTAACTGATGACCAATAGTGCATATTACGTAAATTAACCCCTCCAGTGTTCGTGAAGGTTGCTTCATCCGTCCATAATATGCGGGACAAGAAATAGGGATTCTCGACAATCATAGATCTTAGCCAGTAGCAGTGATCTAATCTTGAATCAAAATCTCCTTCTGTCAGAGCTTGGTGCAGAGTAACGTGATATGGATGTAATTTATTGTCTAACAAAATTCGATGTACCGTCGACTTACTAATTCCCAATTCCAACGAAATTACTCTGGTGCTTAAATGTGGATTAATTTGAATGTAGCAAGAATGTTGATAATGTTATCCTCATTTCTAATTGCACGATTTCTTCTAGACATTGAAATCGGATTCACTTGATCAAATTCGCGCAAATTTCTAGCTAAACGCATAAATACTCTTTTACTGAAATGTCTTCCATCAGGATATTTAGCTGCATATACCCGCGCAGCTATATTCGCATTTTCGAAATTTTGGAAGTATACGGCTAACATGCCATAAGTTTCTTCAATGTAATAAGACATTTTTACCAAGTTAGTTTAAGAAAATTATGATAACATATACTCGCAAGTACTAAATAAGCTCTAACAATAAATATGCATTGTTGCTTATTTGAAGTTTGACATACGGCCATTTTTAAATTGAGTAACGCGCCAGCCAACCACGTTTAATTTTTTGTTTTTACCTAGCCTACTTGCAATATTTTAACGTTGACGCCTAACTAATAATATTCTTAGTTATTAACGTTATGTCTGTGAACATTAATATTAATACAAATAATGATTTACTTTAATACAGAATAAGCTATTTTTAAAACTAGGAATTAGGTTTTAGGATTTACCACTTTTATGAATGCTTCATAGGAAATAACTAAAAAATGAATAAAGATATCAAAACAGGGTTTAGTTAATTTTTCCCTCCTTAAAATCACTGGGTTTACAGAAATGACAAAAATTTTGAACATTTGTAAAGACATTTTGTAATGGTAATTTTTTAGGATTTCAGTTTTACCGTTTTGTTATGGTCATAGCACGTTGGACTTCAAATTTTTGATAATAAATAAATTTGGACCAGTACCAAGCCTGAATAAAATGTGAGGTAAAGCCAACACTATCGTAATAAGGAGTATTTGCTTTCAAGTTGTAATAAAGAATACTTTGTCACAGAATAATAACATTTAATTTTGATTGAAAGCTAATTTTTTTTTGATCAGGGGAAAATAGGTTATTTTGAAATAATTAAAAAATTAATAAAGATATTTCGACAATTTTTTCCTCTTTAAAATCACACTGCTAAAAGCATACCGTTCCATTTGATTTTTTCGAGAAAATCTCTAAAAACTGACTTTTGTTTAAATAACGCCCTCTAGTTAGTGTACCAAGAACTATAGAGAGCCAAAAATGACAGCAGTTAAAAGAGCTTTAAATGCACTTTAAAACAAGTACCCACTTGGAATATATACAGGTTTAGTAAAAAGAACCGGTATTAAATATCTTCAAAACCGTTAAAGTTGTGTTTACAAAATTCGGTATTTGGCATTCGGAATTGAAAACTGGTATCGGGACTGTTGCCAGATATCCCAGCTTAGCGCTACGTGTTGTTATTTTCTTATCGTAAATTATTTTTTTATTAAGTGATATTGGTGGCTTTCCCTCACCCTTTATCTAGGCTTGGGGCTGGTCTAAGTTCTATCAGTGACAGATATTTGAAGCGTGTTTAAAAGCCAACCGGCGAAACAACAATAACAAAACACCAATCACTCTAAGATAAAAAAGAAATTCAAGTACCTTTTCAAAAATTAATAAACAAAACAAAATGTCATAAATTACGACAACCTGACACCATACTACAAATTGGAGGTAAATCAAGTCATGTCAACCGTAAAATTTTTGTCTTGACTTTTGAGTGTTCCAAGCGGGCTTCAATGTCAATATCGTACGTTTAATTCGCACGTTCGCGTAGATATAATTGAAAAGTCATTTTTTGGCAGAAGTAACTAAAAAATCGATTTATCCGACTCCATCAAATTTATTTTGAATTTTCGTTGGCATGGTGGTAATTAGAATGAAAAACAGTACTGCAGAACAACTTGAAGATATTACTAGTAATGAGATGCAATAAATGTTAACATAGTCAATTTTATTGGAATACATTGATCCGGAAAAACATTAAAAGTAAATAACGTATTTATTTGTATTAATTATTTTAATGATTAATATCTGGTAGTTTACATTTATTGAACATAATTCTGGTAGCTAGGACAATTTACAAGACATATGGATATTACCTATATACTAACATTAAACCGGAAAGACTAATAAGAGGATTCTTTACGTATTTTTGTATTGGTTCGATGGTATTAGTTAACTAAATGGGTTATCCAATGGATTATCAAAGAAGAATATGGTAGGGATGTCCCCCTAATTTTGTTCTGTTAGCAACATCTCATCTTATTGGTGTAATACAATCTGAAGCTCTATTGATATTTAACGAATATTGTGTTCTGATAATATTTTAATAATATTTTTGCAGAGAAATGTAAAGGATGTTGCAGAAAATCTCCATTAATTAAATAGTTTTTCTTGCCTCCTTATAAAAACGTCATATAACACGTTAGTGATACAATAGTGATAGTGAAAACAACGATACTAGGAGAGTTGTAGAGACTTAATTTAAGAAGTAAGGGAGTATTACCTAATTTTTCCAGATTTTTAGTATTGGAAACTTAACTCTAAAATGTCGGAATATGAACAAAGTTCGTTTACTTTCTATTGTGTGCTGTCATAGCCCCATGAGTAGAACATTTAAAATGTTGTAAATATGAAATATATGAAACAACATATTTAAAGGAAGGTTGAAGGTTTGCCTTACAAAAGGCTTGGGCTCCAACTCCGGCGGGAGAGTTTCTTGTTTCTATCAAAAATTGTAATTTTGTATATAATCGTGTTGTACTGCATTTTTGGTTAACCCTGGTTAGGCCTTTTTTTTGTTTGAAAAGTATACCTATATTAAAACAAAGAGGTAACCTCAAGGTTATGCAAACCACTGTCCAAAAATATGTGCTGTGATTGGTGGAAGCCCGTGACATAGAGGGCGCATAAGTGTCGGCTATGTCTGTATGTAGCGCCTCGTCGAACATTAATTTTTAATTTAAATAGATTTTTCACACATTTAAAGTGATATTTTATGATTTGTTTTGTACAATCGTCTTTTATTTTGTTAAATTAAGTCTGGACAATTCTCCTAGTAAAGTTATTTTTAATCAAAAAATGAATAAACATTTATGTAGGGCTAATGTGTTATACACCGTATTAAAAATATATTGCAACTGAAATTATAAATTAAGTTGTACCAATGTACCCGTGCAATAAAACATATCCATAGATATTGCAGAGAGGGCTTGAAATATTTTTTGAGACCTAAAAAAGAAAAAGTTTCTATAATCATTGATACAATTGATATGGCATTGTAGAATTTACACTAACTTTTCAGTTATTCCAGTTGCATGCTCTAATTAAAGTTTTAGTAATTTTAAAAATGTCCTCAAAGGGTGAAAGGGTAAGTAACTTCGATAATGTTGATTATTTTAGAGTCTAATACTGCAAATGATGATATTCTACTGTTGTCATTATTTTCAATGTGCTTGTATAAATAAAATTAGATAATTTATTTTGTTTTTTCGACAAAAGGTATTAGTTTCTCTTTTCTTTTTCTGTCTACTATGTCCAGTGGGGGTTCCAATACAATTTTTGCTGAAGAACCTAGCACTAAAATTATGTTATTACTAAATTTCAATTTAAATACGTAATAGTAAAAATACAGGTTGTAACCCGATTTGGAAATAGATAATGTTTTTTTTCCGGGCGATCCGAAAGCAATAAAAAGAATCTTAAATTGTGTTTAGAAAACATACAAATTTCACACAAAACAAATCACACCAAATATATTAGGTAATTTTTAACCTAATACTCACATTTGGAACCCAACAGAACTGATAAAAACAAGATAAGGGAAGACCATTTAAACTTCATTGTCGCTCTGATGATAACTTTCATATTCCGAGACGTTTTGCTATACAAACACTCGGTTTTTTACATATTTAAGATCAGTTGATTAGGAGTTAGTTTTATTTGGCGGTAGTAGTGGCAATCATTATAAAAGTTAAGAAATCATAGTTCTTGAGATTAGAGCATGTCAAAATGGAATCACTTTCTAACGTTTCACCTTCGATTGCACAAGACATCATCAGTATAGTAGTAGTATTAAAATGCTTATAGATTTCAACAGATTCACTAATTTCCCGCTTTTGGAATCCCGAAACTGACGTAAGAACTAAGGCTTCTTTTACATTTATGACATATCCAGTGGAATGATTCAGATACAGCAGATTATATTTGTAGCAGAATATACATTTTGTTTATTTCTAATACTTCGTGTTCCTTAAACCTAGTGGACATGGATCGCCCAGTTTCTCCGATATAGAAATCGTAATAGAACAGGCAATTGCATGCACTCCTTTGGTTTGGAGAGGAATAACGTCTTTTGGCGGTTGCAAACATTGTCCAATTTTTTTGTGTTTCGGGAAGGTTGTACGCATGTTGGACGTGCGAAGTACCCTTGCAATCTTGCCTGTGGTTCTGCGTATACAAGGAAAAATTACACTTTCTACTTATAACTCCTTATTAGTTTTCTGACGTAGAGTACGATTATTATATCTTCTAGTCTCTATCTAATATCCTCAGTGTAATATCCATTCCCTATTAAACTTTGAGTCAGTTTCTCTGTTTCCGATTGAGAAGAATCAAGAGGGCAAAGCGACTAAAAATGAAATTTTTCGTGAAAAAAATCACAGTTAGTAAATAAAATATTGCGCTGGATAAAAAAATGTGATTTCCTTGGCAAATTTTCAATTTTGTCATAGGAGATGGGTTCATAGAATATATAAAAATATGAAGTACTTATTGACCACAGTAAACTTTTTATAACAAAATGATATACGAAAAAATGTTTCAAATTCAACAGAGTTAAATTAACAATATCAGTTAAACATTCAGAAAAATTTCTAACTTCTTTATATCTTATTTTTTTACATTGACATTTGATGGATTTAAGGGCACTATGTTTCAAAGGTTGAGTTGGTTTTTGTTGTATAATCACTGGGTAATAAATGCAATACTAATAATAAATTAATCAATTCAGATAAATAGATAAAAGTAAATACGAAAGGTAAAGCACAAATTTATAAAATAAACGAAATTTTAAAAAAATCCTGAATATTTAACTCATATTTTGGATTTACCTTCTGTTGAATTTGAAATATTTTTATCATGTACATTTTGTCTTAAAAAGGTTAGGTTACTCTAAATAATATATCATGTTTTTGTATTTTTATGGACTACTTATGATAAAAACGAAATTTACAACGTAGATAGTATTTTTTTATCAACCAAAAGTTTTCAAGTTTTTATTAAGTGTGTCCTGTGTAGCTCGATATTAAATAACGATATTTTTTATTCTATCCGCGAAGATATTGTATAAACATAATAAAACTAATATTAATAATAATTATTATAATAGTAGAAATAATATCAATAATAAAAATAATACTAATAAATATTATGTTTTTCCAAATTGAATATATATTTTTTTTTCAAAAAAAGCTATTTTTTTCCTAGTTTTTTGCTACAATTAGAAAAATGATTCTTTTCAAAAACTAGCCTGAGGCTGAGTGCCGCTTACGCTTCATAAATTACAAATATTTTAGCAAATTAGTATTTTTATTAGTATTTCTAGATCCACAGCTGACTATAGCACACTGTCACATTTGCTTTGGAGTACAATGTTTCATTTAAATTTAGAAAAATTAATGAAAATGTCCAAAGGTATTTTAAAAAGCTGGAAATAGTCTTGGGGCGGGCAAAATAGAAAAAAATTGTGATTCACATTATTTAAGAATTAAATATATTTGTCCTTTGTTAAATTTACTATAAGTTTTAAAGAGTTAAAAAATACTTATTCATTGATCTATCTATACCCACATAAATACCTAATATATAAAAAAATATCTATGTCCGAATTAGATAGCAATAAATCGTATGTATATTTTTCGTTGTATCGGCGGGAGATAAGAAAATATTTTTAGACGATAATAATGATGATCCTTTCGTCAACGGTTTAAAAAATATTACTTAAAAATCAGATTCTGAATTTTTTGAAATTCCGTCTTTCACTGAGTCAGATATTTTTAGCTTTCGACAACACTTCTTTGAATACATTTTAAAGAATATTCCGTCAGTGACTTTAAGGGGGTAAAAAATAATAATAATTTACGTTGTCTAGAATATCTCATCAACTAAATGAGACTTTAAGATAATTATTTCGAAAATCCACCCTGAAGGTGTTAAAATTCATTATTTCAATAGCGAATGATATTTACGAAATATTAGACCATTCAAATCTAATGAATGAATTTGATATACAAAGGTTAAAAAAATATTTTATTTTGTCATTAAATTTACATATTTATAAATTATTGTTTTAAGAATTACACTTGTGTCGTAGTTTATCTTTTAATGTAGAACTTAAAACTGAATAAAGCATAGTACAAAATGTATATTTTTGTATTTTCTTAAAGAGCGGAATTTTTAATCTTGGCACAAAGGCGGCCGAATCCTATGAACGACCCCGGAGCCAAGATTGATCTTAAATTTTTTAAAGATACTACGATATACCCTACATTTAAATAAGGTAATAAGTGAACTCGATAAAAGAGAAGCCAGAAATTAAAAAAAATAAGTACACCGCACACGGCCCTGCGATTAGACAGGTCCCGCTCTTTAAACGGCACTGTCGGCCGGACCAGCTAAATTATTTTGTCCACATCCCCGCAAAACCTCGCTTCGGATCTGTAGCCACATCACGTTACCTGATCATCTTTGCTAAGCACTTTGTTCATCTGCAATATGTATTAATTTAAATTTAGAAGCAAGTTTGTACCTATTAAAAATAGCAAACAATTGATTATTACATTAATAATTCATTTCATATAATTTTTGATTTTGGGAATCACTTAAATCATTTTCTAATTCCTAATTAAAACTTCCTGTTTTTCTTTGGCACATTGCAAATAAACCAAAAAGAGTCTATATAAGTCTGAACTCATAAACTTGCATACAGTTGTATTAGTGGTGCCATCTGTGCTCTAGAGACTAAAGGGACGGCCTAAGACTAACTAGACTTCATCGATCCGCTTTACAGAGAACGACGTTAGCGGTTTTAAAACAATTACTCCTATAGAATTCTGTTAGGCAAAGACATGTTTCTATGAAAAAGAACGTGAATGTTAAAAATCTGTTACCGGGGCTATTCCAAATTTTAGGAGTACTTTTAATAAAGAAGATTAAACTTTTGAAAATATACTATACACCAAGTACAAATCGAAATAGCTATGCTCCTTTTACAGACTTCTTGTTATGAAAATTTGTAATTATATTTTATTTGTTTGCTTTATTTGTGTCTTTTCCTTTTGTAGCGAACGCAAGTGAATTTATTAGCGCTATTATAATATTAATTAAATAATAGAAAAGAGGGGCCGCCACCCCGTTGCGTCAAATAATATTTATATAATTTTTCTTGTTTCATTTTATCAGTAAGGTAGGTTATTTTGAAATCTTAATATACTATAATATTAATGTGTTGTAAAAAAAATTAAGCGAAAATAGACTCAAAATTACGTATTTTATTTCAGCAGATTTAGGGTTGCTAACAATTCCGATTTAGATTAAATTTATGTATACATCCCGCCACCCGCCAAATGGTTTAAAAATCACGCTTTTTAGGAGAAATAAACATCAGTTAATCAATTTCTTCCATCTAACAACCAAAAAAACATCGACGAAAGCGAAAGTGTAAGGCACTAGTGTTAAGAGCGAAATGTCAAATTTTAAAAGCAAACGTCAAAAACATTTATATTTTAATTATTAACATTAATATTATTGGTACAATTACCACCCTACGTGGTTGAGGATTGAACAGAAACAACCGCATTCCCAGTTGACGTCGTGGCAACATCTCCTGATGTTTCTTGCACTGTAAGCAATTTTCGGGCAAAATAATTCTTATTTTCCAAAGAATCTTCGATGTACCCCTTAGCAACGGAAGAGGATTTCAACCCCCCTCCCTCGTGCCGCTAAATTTTCGTCAAATTTGCTCCAGCATAGCCAAGCAAACTCGCTGAAGAACGGCGGAAACAATGCCCAATTCCAGAAATTCATTTCAGTGGTTGGGGAGTCCAGACCTCCAGGACCCCCCACTGGCTACGTGCCTATAAAAGATCGAATTTGGAAGTTGAAGTGATCGAAGAGCCGTGTATTTTCGATAAAAATCCAAATAAAATTTGTTAACTACAGTAAAAGTTTGGGGAACCTTGTTTTTGGTATGTGATATTTTAATAATTGATCAAGTATCCATATTTTTCACGTTGCCAAAAGTCAACTGGCAAAGCTCTTCCCTGCCACAGGCACCAAATATTCCCAAAATCGCAACTACTTTCATCAGAAGGTACTCATTAACCGGTGCACCCTTCGAAAACTGTTCAATTTAGTTTCTAGTCAAGATCTTTGATTTTTTGGGTTGGTAACTCTCACTTTGACGTTTTAAATTCGCGGTAAGTTTAAAATGTTTGCTGAAATCTGCGTCGCTATTTCCGCCTAGCATACATTTGATCACCGAATAATTCGAACACAGAGAGAATGATTTCCAGACCTCCGCTTTCTCCGGAAAATATGCTATAGTCGAATGCGGTTTTATCGCGCGAGTCCAAAGATCACCAACATTATGCATCAAATCAGAAAACACAGTGAATACCAAAATGTTTTGTGATTCTTTTGTCGAGCTATTAAATCTCGATGGGCTATTTACAAATATACAGGGAGAAAAAGAACAGTTTTTTTTTATTATATTACGCAATATTATTAAGATAGCCACTTAATATTATTATATATATTAAATGCCGAGGGACTAAATAAGAAAATTCGTTAAATATGTATTTGGTTAAAATTTTTTGGTTGGCAAAAACAAAAATACACAAAATGGCAAGCGCCTTAATAGTCGAAAGGCGGTTCGAATCAGTGGAACAATCAGGATATATTCTGTTTATACAGCCACTTAGTGAAAGTGAGATTTTTTTATCAATCACCAAAATTTAGGAGCCCCGCAAGAAAACTTGTTTTTTTTTTATATTGTGATAATAAAAAAATTTTATTTTGCAAAAATATTATATACTTTAGTTAAAAACACAAGATAATTAGTTATTACTTTCCTCATGACATTTTTTCAGATCTTTACGTTTAAGGGTCTCTAGATGCCGGAAAACATGTTTTCTCAATTCCGTCTGTCTGTAGGTATGTCTGTCCGTCTGTTCGCGGCATAACTAAAAACTTATCCGATTTCTTCAAATTTCAGTATAAAATTAAGGGTCATGCATGCGAAAAATACAGGCTATATATATATATGTACCCCGAGTTTCTCATAAAGCGATTTTATCGATTTTTATATATCAAATTTTGTCTTACAATTAATAAAAAATTTACTTATTTTAACCACGCCTTAAAATTGGAACAAGTATTCTATAATTATTTATTTATTGCCTACAAAATTACAAATGTACTAAAAAAGTAAGCAAAAAAATGGTGTCAAATCTAATAAAAAAATGTTTAAATTAAAATTCACTGGCTAATATCCAGGAGCCAGTGGCAAAAGCTCTGAGAATCGGTATAAGGAATGTACAGAAACTTGTGCATGAACAAAAAACATAATTTACTTCCTAAGAAGATTAAGAAATGTACACGAAAAAATCCAAAGGCAAAAGATTTAAGTTACAATGCAAAAATTGATATTCATAATGCAATTTATGATTTATACACGTCAAAGACTAATATAATCCTTCAGAAACTTTTTAATATTATAGACTAAAAAATCTCATCATCACTTAAAAAGTCCTCATCTTCTGAGTGGTCCTCAAATAGCGCAAAGATCTTTGGTGCTATTTCGACATCTAGAACTCGTTCTCAATTCCACCAATCCCATAATAATTTCTCCGTATGTTCCACAGATTTCTTCCAGTACTGCGGCGTAATATAATTTGATGAATCTTGCCAAACAATTTGCGCTTCATCCGATGTAAGATCATAGTTCACGTGTTTTTCGTAATATGATTTTGCCCCAGCCCATATTAATTCTATTGCGTTAAACTGGCAATGGTATGGCGGCTGTCGTAAAACCTCATGTCCATTTTGTTGTTGGTTTTGTAATAGATTTTGCCATTAAAAGAAATTCTAGTTTCAGCATATTGGGCAAAGGATTTTGTTTTTGTTTTATTAGCCAGTCATAAATATCACTTTTTTCCAGGATGAAGTAGGTTGTTTATTTAAGATTCTTGAATGATAACATGCATTGTCCAGAATGATTAACTTAACACTTTTCAAACAGTTCACAGTTCATATTATCATGGTAGTCCATACTTTTGATATTGAAGAAAACAGTAAACTTACACTTGGGAGAAATCCTGTTGAAGAACCTGCATGCAAAATGATGAACCGTTTTCCCGTCCCACATCCCCTTTTTCTCTTGAAACTTTTTTCAGACTCGTCATGCCAAGATTTCGAACCACTTCTATTAGAAAATATTTAAGTCTCGCCTAAAAATACCACTTTTCTAAATTTTGAATTAACATTTGCCGTGTATTTCTTTAAAAACTGGATACGCTGACTTGCTATATGTGGCAACTCGCATACAAATCTTCGATTACAGTCCTTTTTATATCGAAAACCTAACATTTTTATTAATTTTGACAACGATTTTAGTCCAATTTCCAATATGCCTCGATTTTTTAAAGCTTCTTTTAAAACTTGAAGGGTTATATTAGTTTTTGATGTGTATAAATCGTAAATTGCATTACGAACATCCGTTTTTACATTGTCACTTAAGTCTTCTGTCTTTGGCTTTTTCGTGTACATTTCTTAATCTTCTTCGGTAGTAAATTATGCTTTCGCAGAGCTTTTGCTACTGTCTCCTGGATGTTCGCCGGTGAATTTTCATTTTGGTGATATTTTATTAGATTTAATACCATTTTTTTCGCTTGGGGATGCAAAAAACCCGAAAATTATTTTCTAGTACTTATTTTGTCACTGACTTGTCAATCTAACTTTGAAGTGACAGCGCTCAAAGATTTTTGCAACTGCTGGTTTTTATATGATTATCCTCTTTTTACATATGAAAATATCATAGGTCTATCTAATTCATCTTCCGAATTTTACGCGGAGGATATGATTACACGTAATAAAAGAAAAACAAACTTAAAAAGTTTGTCGTTGATAAATCGTATAACCCGCACGATAACACTGCTTTTGACTATAGGAATACATTTTCAATGTATCTCATATTGCCTTCGGGGTTTTTTGGGGGCAACAAATTCAAGTTAGCTCGATTGGCCGCTTAATCTATATCTTTAAATTTTCTTCTATATTTTCTCGCATTTCAAGCAAAAAAGACAACAGCGGTTAGTGTCGTTTGCAGAAAAAATTTTCGCTTCGCTCATTCTGCAACTGTTCACATGTGTGCCTTAAAAACATGTTTTCAACACTTGTATCATAAATAATTATTAGTATTTAATATTTATAAAGAAACGAATCAGCTTTTTTATTTTCATCAGTATTCATCCTATTCAAAATAACATTCTAAATTAAAATAAAAGCTTTAATCCACGTGTTTCATGTAGATCTAATCGTCCAAAGGCCAAGTGACAAGAGCTAATCCGGTGCTATCGTGAGGAGCTAAGACAGACGAAACCCAGTCAAGTGATGACTTAAGTTAAGTATCGCTAGGCTGTAACTTTCTGCCATCTTCAGCACGTCACCTGACGTCATACTTTGACATCACTTAAATCGATGTATGACAAAAATCTTACGTTATTCTCAGATCTATATGCTCCCTAGTTAAGAACGTTGATATCCTCATTTTAGATTACTTATTCTCTCAATATATCCTCTAGGCATCCTGGGCACTAGAGCTCCACATCGATAACACCAGATGACTTTTCAGTTTGTAGTGTCTCATTTTAGCCCCTAAAAGGGTTAAGGGCCTGCCGACTACCCTTTAGTTGTTTACCTGATTACTGCTGATTGAATTTGTGGTCTTGATATACTAGTGTAGGTTCGATGAAAACGTACTTATTCCGCCAGGCAAGTTCGTCCTTATTGCTGCACACCATTTGGTGACCTGACCTTCTTTAGGAGAGCTGCTCTAATGCATCTCCCGACCCCTTGATAAAAACGGAGATTGCTTTTTGGCCGTATCAATGTCTACATCCATCAAAATATTGTAGTTTTTTTATTATTTATATTATTATTTTTAACCAATAGTTACAAAGTGAAGTTTTCAATGTTTAACAGTGTTTTTTTTAATGCTAAATAATTTATTTTTGTGTCCTCTCCTTAAGCAAAAAAAAATATTTTGCCAGAAATTCAAATAGAGAAGCTATTTGAATTTCTGGCTACGCCCATATTCTCTCATATACACCAATACGACAACTCATCTAAGGACCCTGAAACGTAGTGATCTGAAAAAATCTGGGCGGGTGATTTTTTCACGATTACTATACTTTACTTTTACAAGGGAAGTAAAAAGCGTTTTATATGTTTAAAGATGTACTTTAGGCTCTATTTTGGATACGTATATTTGAAAATAGATAATTTCATATAATATATTGTTCCAGATTGGTCGATACACAAACACGTAGTTTCTCAATGCACTCCTTTTATCCAAAACACAGGTTACAGGTACCACAGCTAAACACTGGTTATATCTAACAATCGTAACTAACGTAACTTTAAACTTGTAAATGTCAACTTGTTAACACTTCGAAATCTCAATTACAACTGAATTAAAATGTGGCCTCGCGGAGCGCTTATATAGCCTTTAGAAAAGGATAGAATGATCTAGAAAATTCTAGAATAATCTAAATACTACAGAGCGAAAAGAATTAAGCCTAACAGAACATTCGAGAACGATTTTTGACACTATCATAGTCGTTATATGGACAAAAATTTAAAAAAGTCTACTTTATTAAAATAACAAATAATAAATAAATTTATCTAAAACTTAACAAATCTATAACTAGGGCCAAATTCGTAACATTACCCCCTTCCCAGAGTCGATCATCCCGATCAAGCATCTTCGGTATCTTGGTAACGAGCTAGTCGATGCAGGTGCACCACTTTCATCTTTGCATGAGGACTCTTCTGAATCCGGTATACCAAGTCATTCAGTCGGTTCACCACACGATACGGGCCTTCCCCTGACTTTTGTAACTTCGGCGAGCGTCCATTAGTTCTTTTTGGATTGTATAACCAAACACTTCCACCGGCTGTAAATCCAGTGTGATTGGCTCGTACATCATAACGTGACTTCATTCTATCGCTTTCTATCTGTAATTTATGGCAGATCTCTTCATGGATTTCTCTGAGACGTTTACTGACCTGGCTGGCATAATTCGTAGTTGTTATCTTGTTGTCAGGAGGGCGTCGAGTCAAGAGGTCGACTGGAAGCAAATCAGATCCAAATATTACACTGACAGGTGTTTTTCCAGTGGATTCATAAACTGCAGAGCGATAGGCCAGTAAAAATGGTTGAATGCATTTATCCCAGTCAGTTTGTTGTTCATTAACTTAAATTTTCAGTTAGTTCTCCAAAGTTCTATTAAATCTTTCAACCATTCCATCTGACTGCGGATGAAGAGGTGTTGTACTTGTCTTATGAATTCCTAATAGGCTACACAGGCTTTTGAATACATCGGATTCAAAGTTCCTGCCTTGGTCGGAGTGTATTTCCCTTGGAATTCCATATCGGCTAATCCATTCTTAAAATAGGACGTCGGCAGCAGTGATGGCTTCTTGATTGGGTATTGCGTAGACTTCTGGTCATTTGCTGAAGTAATCCATGGACATACTAACTGGAAATGGTCCTGCTACATCTATGGGAATTCGTTCGAAGGGTTGTTGTACGTTGTACTGCTTCATTTTGCCACGAGTACGAGTTTGGGATTCTTTACTGGCGGCGCATTCCTCGCTGGTTCGGCACCAATCTTTCACATCTATCTGTGTAACTTCTTAACCAATAAAACCTTTCTCCAACTTTTTCAAGAGTCTTCTTGGTTCTTCCTCATGTCATCTGTAAGTTCTTGCTTTAGTTCTTCTCGGCTCCTCTTCATATCTCCCTTGATTTCTTGCTTCATGTCTTCTTGATTTTTCTTCAAGTCTTCTAGTTCTTGCTCCATGTCTTCTTGACTTTTCTTAATATCTTCTTTAAATTCCTGCTTCATATCTTCTTGACTTCTTTTCATAGCTTCTTCGGTTTTCTGTATGTTCCGGATTGGCCGATACACAAACACGTAGTTTCTGAATGCACTCCTTTTATTCAAAACACAAGTTACAGGTACCACAGGTAAACATTGGTTATATCTAACAATCGCAACTCAATTACAACTAAATCAAAATGTGGTCTTGCGTCGCGCTTATATAGCCTTTAGAAAAAGATGGTATGTTCTAGAAAATTCTAGAATAATCTAAATACTACAGGGTGAAAAGAATTAAGCCTAATAGAACAATCGAGAACGAATTTTGACACTATCATAGTCGTTAAATGGTTATAAATTAAGGTAAGTCTACTTCATTAAAATAGCAAATAATAAATAAATTCATCTAAAACTTAACAAATCGATAACTAGGGCCAAATTCGTAACAATATGTTATTAGCTTAATTCATGCTAGCACCAGAAGAAAAAGAATACTGGAATAAAGACCCATCATACGCATAACATTTGGATCATCAATTTAATTTTTTTAAGTCAAGAACGTGTAACACTGAAGAAGAGATTCAACTCAGATATGACAACATCTTATTTTTCAGTGCAGTGCCGCAAAAGATATCGTATAACGAACACACTTTTGCCTTAATGGCACTAAAATGAGCAGGGTTTCTTAGCATTTAACTATTAGTTTTAAAGCCTATATGTAGAAAGATACATAACAAAATATCAAAAGTGTCACGACAGTCACGTACTAGATGCTTCAGATTTTATTGCTCAGAAATTGGTCTGTAGTAGTCGTGGTGGCAAAACGTGCTTTTTACTTTTCGGTAGCTATTTATCGGAAATGGTTTTAGAAAAACTTTTAAAGTTCGCTACATTCTTAGAGCACACTTGTGGCTCTCGAATGGTATTAAACAAATGTTCGTATCATTTTTGTTTTTCCATCTATTTATGGAAAATAATATTTTTAAAAATTTTTTTAGATCAAAAAGAAGGGTCAATTTAAGTCCCTCTGGTGCCTAAACGGTTCAAATTTTCGACAAAGTCGAAAATTATTCTAAGAGATTATAGACACGAAAAAAAAATTATAAGGTTTTTTTTAAGTCTAGGCAATTTCTAATTATCGCAGTGTGCTTGAAAAAACTCAATTTTTAAAAGATATTTTTGGTCGATCGCCAAAAATTAGTTCTATTACAAAATAACATAGGACAAGAATAATAAGGAGGCAAGAGTTTAGAGCTAAATGATTCACAAAAAAAACTACTTAGGTGCAAAAATTTTAATTTTTTTTTAAACTAAAATACCTTTGCCTTGAAGCCGAATATATTTAAAATTATTTACTTTCTTCACACAAAAACGAAGCAGATTTAAAAACTTAAATATATTATCTACAAGTTTTCGGTTTACTGTTTGTTTTTACGGTATATCAAAATATTAAAAATATAATTTGAAGAAAATTTGCAAATAACTTTTAGGTATTTCAGATACAATAAAAAGACTCCAAAGGATCCGGTCGTCTTTGATGAAACGTAGGTAGTAACCCACATTTCATCAACCGATTTTATTTAATTTTAAGGCCTAAAAACCAATTCCTTGGGTATTTTTTGTATTAGCAGGAGAAAACTTAAATTTTTTAGGCAGATAGCCACAATTTTGGGCTCAATGCTTTCCCCGATTTAGTAATATCCGTCTTAGGGAATTTCCTGTCACTTAAATACTACCTGATAACCTTATTTGGAGAACTTGGAACAGCAAAGTCCATAACTAATATTTATAAAAGAAGAATATGTAAAACCCTTGGGGTGAGAGGGTTATTTTTGGGACATTGTTCGTAATGATGTTAATGTTGGCGATATGTATCTTTTATCTTTATATATACTTCATCTGAAAACAAAATATGCAGTTTACGATGCTGTTATCCGCATTACTATGGAGAAACAGTTTGAAGGAGGAAGGACGTTTTTAACGCTTAAGAAAAATAGGGCAGGAGCCATCATTACACCCTGTGAGATCCTGCGTTGAGAGCGTTGATTTCAATGACAATCAAAAATCAGCGAAGACTTTTAGCTCTTAAAAGATTGTCAAAAAATAAGAAAATAATGACAAAATTTGTTTACTGCTATAATACAATTGAAAAGTACAAGACGAATATCTCATCAAAACTAAAATGTTCTATAATCAAGAAACAGCAGCACGGTCGCAATATATATGTAAAAATGATTCATTTTCTTATTTACAACCTCTGCAAAGTCTCTAGACTAGAAAAATTCTGCTAGAAACACTAATATTAACCGTCTAGTGATATGCGCACAGAGCATATCACTATCTATGGCCAGAAACGGAAAGTATCTGACACAGGACCTTAAATCACATGCAGATCGTACCAATGGCATCACTTAGAGTGCGCGCGTATTTTAAATATTATTTTCGATGATTTGAGATGTGATTTTATGGCTTTAATAATTGTTTATAGTTATAATGATGGTTTTATCGACGTAACTGAACTAAGCTAATGCTAACGACTTCTTGACAGTAAATTTTTGTCAAAAACATAAAAAACCACCCTTTAATAACCCTTATTCGCAAACTACGTCTTATATTATTATATAGACCTCATTTAAGCAGGGACCATAAAATTCCATACATTATGGCGGCTCTGGGTGATTTTTTACCACATTTTGATAGGGTCTACGAAAGCGATAATTTACCATGCTATGAAACTGACTTCTGACACTCTAAACGCACCTATAAAAATACTATCAAATTAAAAAAAAATTGGGTTAAAAGAAAAATTTGCATCAGAAACAGATAAGTACAAAAATTCTTTCACATTCGTCTACACGGATTCCTCCAAGAAGGACCGAAGGACCGGGTGTAGTGCGAGACATGAAGGAAAACCGGCAGGAGTCAATCGGTTTAGGAAGGTCGGCCAAGAAATCTCTTTAAACCAGTGGTGTCCCGTCGTTCTTTAAATGATATGGCACTCCTTTTTGACTACACGCACTTCAGATAATTAAAAAATGTAACTATGTTTAATTAACCCTTTTCTATATGTGTCTTTTGTGTTGCAAAAACGGCGAACTTTCGAATTTTAAAATGATTTAGTTTTGATCTTTCTTGATCGATTTACCTATAAATATATTTTTTCTTGAGTTCTGTCATTAATGGTTCCCGGGCTACTGCCTACGTCCACTATTATTGGACCACCCAGTATAGCGATACACGATTTACAAGTCCAAATTTTACAAATGCAGCCAGCTTCAGATCCAGTGAACGAGATTTATCAAAATTTTAATTTATGCAGTTCGACTTTGGGCTACTCAGGTATGCCAAAAGTGGCTGTCTGTCTCCGTTTGTCATATTACTTTATACAGGGGCCGTCATTGTGAAGTACTATACAGGGCGTTTTCTAACTGCGTACTGATGGGAGTGTTTTTATGTCCTAAAAGTCTTAACTTTTGAGATACCGGATAGTAAAGTAAAGCAAAAAGAAAACATTTTTTTTTTCATCCCAATTCTGATGCTATTGTAGTTAACTGCATGAAATTTGATACACGTCTTCTATGCATTAAGGAGCATACGGATTTACCCAGGTTAATTACATATGCACTCCACCGGTAGAAATTTCAAAAATTGATTGTTAATAAAAAATGCCCCTTTATGCATAAAAGACGTGTATCAAATTTTACACAGTTATTTATCTATAATAGCATCAGAATTAGGATTTTAAAAAAAAAAATTTTAAAACCCTATATCTCCAAAGTTACGATTTTTAGGTTCATATTAAACTTTTTTCTTAAAAAGGTCCAAGAATCACCCCCCTTTAACATTAGCACGCAATTAGGAAACGCCCTGTATAGTACTTCACAATGACGCCCCCTGTACAAAGTAATATGACAGACGCAGACAAACGGTCACTTTTGGCATACCCGAATAGCCCAAAGTCGAACTGCATAAGTTAAAATTTTGATAAATCTTGTTCACTGGAATCAGTGCTGGCTTCCCTACTATAACTACATTGATGTGTTAATTTGGGAAAAATATGACTTCTGTAGTTTTTCATATATTAATTGCAATATTAGATATTTCTTGACACCCGGTATTGAACAGAAAATTAATTATTTTGAAGCAGTTTATGGACAGCTACTTTATGAACAATTTTACAAGATATATGAAAAAAAACTAAGCCATTTTTGAGCTTGACGGCTGTGATTCTTATAATGGTTCGATTCCTTCTAAATCGGTCTCTTCCTCTGAAAATGAAGAGGTTTCGTCGTCACTACTTGAAGATCCCAGTGTGGTAACTAAATCATCAATAACCGTTTCAATTTTGCTATCTACTTCCCAGTATTTATCTTCAATAGAACGAACATGTTTAACATACGATTTCCAATTTTCAGCCGATATTGAGTCAATGGATTCTAATGTTATTTTATTTAAATCTTTAATTGAAAGTTTACCGGTGCTGCGCTCTCGAATATATTTTTTTACTCCTGCCCATGCAAGTTCAATAGGGTTGAGGTCGCACATGTATGGAGGCAGCCTTAAAGGTGTATGACCGAGGTTACGTAAAAGACCGTCAATTTTATTCTTTTTTCTCTAGGCTTGTTGGCTGATATTACTTCATATAATTGATATTTTCTCCATGTTGGATCACATACAAGATTGTTCGATTTAAGGCACGATATCATATGAGCTTTCGTACAGTATTTAGTTGGCACTTTATCTTCTACGTGAGAATGATAAGACGCATTATCCACTACCACGACTGATTTGGGAGGAATGTTAGATAGAAGCTTCTCGAGCAACAACTTTTCAAAATTATCTCTATTCATCTGTCCATGATAGTCTCTAGTTGATAGTCCCGAGCGAAAAACTAAAGCAGCACCTGGTATAAATCCGGCTTCTGAACCAGCATGAACTATAATAAAGCGACTACTAGAGCGGATTCCCTGAACAACATCTGTAACACTTTCACTTTGCCAGCATTTGTTCACTGTCATATCATTACCTACCCAGGTTTCGTTTAGATACACAATATTGCGTCCCTCTTGCCTATATTGCCTTACAGTTGATAGATATTTCACCCGCCAGTGAAAAATATTTGGTCTCTCAATGAACAATTTTCGTTTATTTTGGTACTTGGGCCAAACAAAACCATTTGATCGTAAAAGCCGATTTAAGGTTTTATACCCGTACGGAAAATCTATTTTGTTCTTTACAGCACGAAGTAGGGGTTTGCAGGTCGGAACTTTCTTCAAGTTTATATAAAAATCCTCTATTGTTCGTCGAATTACTTGAAAATCACCATCGTCAATTTTATCTTTGTATGATAATCGGGGTCTTTTTTTACCAGGAGATTTAAAAGGTGAAGTAGAACATGAGCGATCATTATGTTCTCTTTGAATTTTTCTTACACTACTTTCCGAAACACCAGTGTAAAATGCAGCGCGTTCTGTTCGATTTTGAATTGGAATAGTCAAACTATTATTTTCAGCTTCTCTAGTACAGGCCTCTATAACGCTCGCAATAACTTCACGTGCACCGCTTCGAATTGTTTTTCCTCTTTTGCTCGCCATCGTTACTTCGAAATAATAATTCAAATTCAACGCAACGCATTTATATAGAAATGAAAACAAATGTTCGAAATCTATAGGCGACACTGGAATTAGCTAGAACCTACTAGCGGCAAGTGCATAGAGACTCTAGGCACATCCCAATTACAAGTGGACCAGTGCGAAATTTACTAAATCCTCGATTAATTTTCCGTACCGCTTAGCTAGCGCACTTTATAGGTGAAGCTGCAAGCTATTACAACAAATAAAATAACATAAAACTTATTTGCGTACACAAATTTTATTTTTCCGTTTGCTTAAGACTATCAACCTTTGTTTTAAGGACCGCCCGGTTTCCTTTCGTGTCCCGCAGTTTATGGTTTGAATATCCCTGAAATAGGTTTCAGATTTTCAACAAGGTTGCCACACCTACTGTCGATTTGTAAAGCGGAAATCATAGCGATTCATGAGGCAATAAAAGTGGTTATTGAGAAACGCATAAAAAGATCAATAATCTTCACCGATTCTGAAAGTGCAATTAAAAAGATTACTAAATGCTTACTTAATGCTACAGCTGACTACTGGTTCCTTAGAAATAAAGGACTCTCAATTTCAGCAAATAATAATGGTTTTGGCATCCGTTTATTGTGGATTCCAGGGCAATCGGGTATTTCTGGCAATGAGGAGGCTGACTCTCTGGCCAACATAGGCAGAATCTTAAACATTTCAAAAAAAATGTCAATCGATTTGCAAGAAATTAGTACCAATATTAGGGAGAAAATAAAAAATAATTACAAGTCTAAATGGAAAGGCCTAGTCGTTGGTAAGGGATACCAGTACTCAAGGGTACAAACCGTATTTCCAAGTAAACCATGGTTTTCAAAAATTTGCTTATATAAATAGAAGGCACATTACAACGATAATGCGCACAGGTCATTGCTTAACAGGAGACCACCTCTGCAAGATTAACTTAAGGGATCATCCTTATTGCGAATGTGGAGCAGTAGAGGATTAGACTATATTTTCCTGACTTGTCCTATCAAATACAATCCCATTTTCGATATAGTCGAATGCGGTCTTATCGTGCGGTTCCAAAGGTCACCAACATTATGAATCAAATCAGAAAACACAGTGCATACCAAAATGTTGTGTGATTCTTTTATCGAGCTACTAAATCTCGATGGGCTATTTACAAATATACAGGGAGAAAGAAAATAGTTTTTTTTTATTATATTACGCAATATTATTAAGATAGCCGCTTAATATTATTTTATATATTAAATGTCGAGGGGCTAAATAAGAAAATTCGCTAAATATGTATTTGGTTAAAATTTTTTGGTTGGCAAAAACAAAAATACACAAAATGGCAAGGGCCTTAATAAAGTCGGAAAGCGGTTCGAATCAGTGGAACAATCAGGATATGTTCTGTTTATACAGCCACTTAATGAAAGTTAGATTTTTTTTATCAATCACCAAAAATTATGAGCCCCGCTTGACCTAAAAATCTAAACACTTATACAGTGTCATTTATTTAAATGCAGGCCACCCCTGTGCAAAGAAAACTTGTTTTTTTTTGTATTGTGATAAAAAAAAATTTATTTTGCAAAAATATTATACACTTGTTAAAGACACAAGATAATTAGTTATTACTTCCCTCGTGAGATTTTTTCAGATCTTTACGTTTAAGGGTCCTTAGATGCCGGAAAACATGTTTTCTATATTCCGTTTGTCTGTCCGTCAGTCTGTCTGTTTGCGGCATAGCTAAAAAACTACATATCCGATTTCTTCAAATTTCAGTCTAAAATTATGGGCCATGCATGCGAAAAATCCAGGCTATATACTTATATTTATATATATATATATATATATATATATATATATATATATATGTATTTTTCGTTAGCCCCGAGTTTTTGCTAAAACGATTTTACCGGTTTTTATATATCAAATTTTGTCTTATATTTATTAAAACAATTTACTTATTTTAAACACGCTTTAAAATTGGAACAAATTCACTGGTTAATATCCAGGAGCCAGTGGCAAAAGCTCTGAGAATCGGTATAAAAAATGTACAGAAACTTGTGCATGAAAAAAAACATAATTTCCTTCCGAAGAAAATTAAGAAATGTATACGAAAAAATCCAAAGGCAAAAGACTTGAGTTACAATGCAAAAATGGATATTCATAATGCAATTTATGATTTATACACGTCAAACATTAATATAATCCTTCAGAAACTGTTTATTATTAAAGATCAAAAAATATCATTATCACTTAAAAAGTCCCCATCTTCTGAGTCGTCCTCAAATGGCGCAATGATCACTGGTGCTATTTCGACATCTAGAACTCGTTCTCGATTCCACCAAACCCATATTAATTTCTCCGTATGTTCCATAGATTTCTTCCAGTACTCCGGCGTAATATAATTTAATGAATCTTGCCAAACAATTTGCACTTCATCTGATGTAAGACCATCGTTCACGTGTTTTCCGTAATATGATTTTGCACCAACCCATATTCATTATATTACGTTAAACTGGCAATGGCATAGCGGCAGTCGTAATACCTCATGTCCATTTTCCCGTAATATTTCATCTACGGCATATATTGTTGCTTTTTTAATAGAGTTTGTCATTAAAAGAAGTTCTAGTTTCAGCATATTGGGTAAAGGATTTTGTTTTTGTTTTATTAGCCAGTCATAAATATCACTTTTCTTCCAGGATGAAGGTTGTTAAGATTCTTGAATGATAAGATGCATTGTCCAGAATGATTAAAGATGGAGCACCTAAATTTGGAATCAGTTGTTCTTTTAACCACTTTTCAAACAGTTCACAGTTCATATTATTATGGTAGTCCATACTTTTGGATGTTGAAGAAAACAGTAAACTTGCACCTGGGAGAAATCCTGTTGAAGAACCTGCATGAAAAATAAACCGTTTTCCCGTCCCATATCTCTTTTTTCTCTTGACACTCTTTACAGACTCGTCCTGCCAAGATTTCGAACCACTTCCATTAGAAAATCTCCAAGTCTCGTCTAAAAATACCACTTTTCTACATTTTGATTTAACATTTTCCGTGTATTTCTTTAGAAACTGGTTACGCTGACTTGCTATATGTGGCAACTCGAATAAAAATCTTCGATTACAGTCCTTTTTATATCGAAAACTCAACATTTTTATTAATGTTGACAACGATTTTAGTCCAAATTCCAATATGCCTCGATTTTTTAAAGCTTCTTTTAAAACTTGAAGGGTTATATTAGTTTTTGATGTGTATAAATCGTAAATTGCATTACAAACATCCATTTTTACACTGTCACTTAAATCTTCTGTCTTTGGCTTTTTTCGTGTATATTTCTTAATTTTCTTCGCTAGTAAATTATGCTTTTTTTCATGCACAATTTTCTGCACAGTCCTTATACCGATTCCCAGAGTTTTTGCTACTGTCTCCTGGATATTGGCCGGTAAATTTTCATTTTCGTAATATTTTATTAGATTTAATACCATTTTTTCGCTTGTGGATGCAAAAAAACCCGAAAATTGTTTTCTATTACTCATTTTGTCACTGACTTGTCAATCTGATTTTGAAGTGACATCGCTCAAAAATTTTTGCAACTGCTTGTATTTATAAATGTATCCTCTTTTTTCATATGAAAATATTATAGGTCTATATAATTCATCTTCCGGATTTTATGCGGAGGATATGATTACACGAAATAAAAGAAAAACAAACTTAAAAAGTTTGTCGTTGATAAATCATATGACCCACACGATAACACTGCTTTTGACTATATTTACCAAACAGCTATAAATTTTAACCTATCCTCCCCTATTTCAATGTATATAATTCTGTCAAACTTGAACGAAGAGCTAATCAGAGTGATAATCTATTTTATGAAATCTAACAGAATTAATCTTTAGTGCTCAGCTTAGTTGTGCGTTAGTTTTCCTTTCCACCACCTGTATGTACGTGTAACTGTTTGTGACGCCCTTCCAATTTACCTTGTTGCAGAATAACGGTGACTTCAGCTAGTATAAGGAAACGAAAACAGTTTAATCCACACTCAACAGCACTCAATTAACCTGAAAAGCCCTAAGTCGGTGGCCAAGATATGGCCCTAAGTGCCAGATAAAGTCCTGGCTGCCATCAAATCGTGCTGGCAATTGCCGAGCAGCAACGCCAAAGGTCCACTACTAGTGGGCATAAACAAGTTTTGTTAAAGAAACTTAAAAAAAGTCGTATCCCTGAACGGGGATTCGAACACATATGCACCGTATCCAAAACCGAATATTCTACTACCGAGCTAAGAAGCCTATGCTGAACATTTAACAAAACTTGTTTATACTCCGCAAAAATTAAGGACGAACCAATAGGAAGCAGATTGAACAAATCTGCGTCATAATTTATATAATCCGTTCGTGATCTAAGGTTTTATGCAGCGAAGTAAGGAGATCAACTAGGCTTGAACTTGGATAACCACAGAAATATGTTTTCTTGTACAATAGCGATTATTTGCGAGACTTTCGAGAGTAAAAAAACTGCTATAATATTAATGGACTATTATTAATATATAGTATTAAAGGCCAATCATATTTTGAATAAACAGTCGATTAGGCAGTGGCGCGGTGTTGCTAGTAGCGTGTTGTAAATCTAATTGTTTACAAACACAATATAAAAATTATGCTTCAAAGAAACAAATAAGATTGCCGGGTAAAAAACATATCTATAATAAAATTTTACCAGCAGGGTGGAGGCTGTGATTCGTTAGTTGTATCCCAACTACAGTGAATAGGAAAATAATAAATTACAAAATGTTTAAATTTTATAGACTAGGTAAATAAAATATACCTCAAAACTAAATAATAATAATATAAACATAAATTTTAAAAAATCGACAAATTGGCTTTACCAGTATCTCTCTTCCTTATGACTACTTTCTTCAGCACATCGTGAGTAATTCATTAATATGTGCGATACATATACAAATTATCCATGTTATTTTTCATTCCCTGAATAAATGAAAGAATTTATGACGAGGAAAGTTCCGGGTTATGCCAAGTATTTTTTCGTGAAATCTCGTTCAAACAATAAAGATTAGAGGCTACACACAAAACATCATGACTAAGTGATTTTTTTATAAAATATGAAGATAAAACCTAACTAAAACGCCGAAAATCAAGTACTAAAAAATTGGATAAACGAAATCAAAAATTGAATAAAATTCAAAAACCATTTTAATACAAATATTTATTAACATTCTTTATTCGTCTTCAAAAACATAGTGAATCAAAACATTAATAAAACCCATAAAAAGATCTATCGTAATTCTTCCTACCTGTCTGGTCACAAAACGGAAAAAATTGAAACCAGAAGACCTATACTGTATATACAAAAGGCAGTTTTGTCTAAGAGAGAAAAGAATTAGCCTTATCAGTTTCGCGGTGAAAATCGATCTTTTTAAGACTTGTGGCTTCCTTGGACCAATTCTACGACAAAAAGACCATATTCCATTTTGATGCATTCATGGATAATTGCCCGCATTATTGAATATACCTAGTACGTTCAATAAATTTTAAACATTTGTAATAAAACTGAAATAACATAATATGTTCATTTAATAGAGTGCGTTTTTATTGCATATTAATGTTTGGTTAGGGCTAAAAATAAGGTCTCTTCAATATGACTCCTCAAAAAAAAACCGGAATCCACAAGCGCGATGACGTCATTTAGCTCGTTTTTTTTTGCATTTAGATTTAATTTCATTGTTATTATGTCAAAATGAACGTGTCTGTCGAAGTATTGGCTAAATTTTGAATTAATTTATTATGGGGAACATACTGAACTGTAACGAGATATTTCTTAGACCTTTCGATCCACATACGATAAGTTCTACCCACTTGCAACACTTAAAATCAAATTTAATTCTGACAATAGGTTTTATTACAAAATTCTGCATAGAAACGTTTTATTTTTCTCATTATCCGAAACGAAGCATAATTTTTATTGAGTGTTAATTCATATTGAGTATTGACTTTAACAATAAACTAATGTCCCACACAGATCACATAACTTACAAAGATCTCTTAAGGTCTAATTAATATGCAATCAGGAGTAATGAATACATTAGTTGGCAGTAGCACTGCAAATTTATTTAAGGACTCAAATGTGATAGAAAAAGGTAGTTTTGGTTTTTTAATTATTTTATTCACATATTATTTGGATATTTGTTGCCTTATTTAGCAATTTTAATCATAAAATCAAATTTTTAAATGTGTATCGTTGGAAGAATAATTGTGAAATGGAGTAGCCTTAAATAAATAATTCTAAAAAATATATTTTATGTTCTTCTAAAAATAATCTACAAGTTTTACAAACATTTTATTTTCGTCTATTTATATTTCAACACTAGTGTGGAAAAAATTCTTTCAACATTAAAATTGAAAAACTGAGTAATTGCTTTGATTGTTAATAAGGTTAACTTAAAATTAAGCTTTGCCTTTTCAGCTTTCTTTTGACTCACCCTCTTTTAAACACTATAGTGTTAAAAAGTGTTTCTCAACACATTTTTTTTATCTATAAGCAGACCGCGAAGACCATAGGCCACAGTACTAGGTACCGTAGTTGCTTTAAGTGAAGACAGGGAAAATTTATTGATGTGGAATTTAAAGAGTTGCAGATAGGAAAAGAGGGAAGGTATTTGCTGGTAACACATTCCATAGTCGAGTCAATCTGGAAATAAAGGCCCGAACAAAGTAGAAGGTCTTTAGTCTTTGCAGTTGGATGGCGAATGGATGCATGTTGGTCGATGTTCGTGTCTCCCTGGCAGGAATCACTAAATAGAACATAATGGATGATAATTCATCAGAACAGATTCCGTGGTAGTATCGGTAAGACAGAAACAGATCGCCCACGATTCGACGATGCTCTAGTGATGCCAGCTTCCTTCTTTGGACAGAGTCAGTAATATTAAGAATTACAGAAGGGGCTGCTCCCCATATGCGCGAGCAATAATCAAGGCAGGTTCTGATTTGCGAAATGTAAAGGGTGAACAAGTTGGTAGAAGAAAAGTATTTTTGACCTCAGAAAAGAAAATCCAATTTCTTCTCGGCTGCTGAGGTAATGGAGATCTTTCTAAAAAGTGATACCGACCAGGCTAAAGGAATCTTTGGCTGCACAGCATTTGTTTATTTGAATGGTGTGGGTACTGAGGGATAATTTGTCAGATAGCAAACATGATTATGTCTTAGTGGAGTTAAACTGGACAAGGTTTTTTGCTCTACATTCTACGATTTTAATGAAGGACTCGATTAGGTATAAAGTCATTACTCTAACGCTTATCATCAATTTCAGTCTTGGAGACAGGTTTGGGAAATTTTATATTGGAGTGAAGTGTACTATCGTCAGCATAGCTGTGAACAGGATTGCGCATAGAAGAAAGGAAGAAGGAAGTAGGTGCCAACACTGAACCCTGTGGAACGCCTGCGTTGATCTGGTGGAAGTTTGATGAGTGGCCGTCAACCACTATAGAAATACTTCTGTTGGAAAGAAAATTGGCAATCCAGATACAAAGTTTTGGAGGAAGACCATAGGCAGAAAGTTTGTTAAGTCAGTCAGTCATGCCAAATATTTTGGATATATCGAGGGCAACAATTTGGGCTACTACGTGGAATTTGATGGGCTTATTCCAGTTGTGGTTTAAAAAGGTAAGAAGATCTGCTGTGGATTTTTGATGGCTAAAGCCATATTTCCTGTTGTGGATAAGTTTATACCTTTCAAGGTAATTTAAAAGATCATTATTGATATACTTCTCCATTGCCTTACTCATAATTGGGAGGAGGAATATGGGGCTGTAGTTTGGATCCCTTTTGGCCTTCTTTAGGAAAATGCCCTTGTCATAGAACATTTGGAATAACCTGATAAGGATAAGTGCTAATTCAGGGGCGCACATTTTAGGACTAGGGCCGGAATACCATCAAGGCCAGAGGACTTTTTTGTCATATTGTTTGGAAAAACTGGTACTGATCGAGGGGGAGTGGAGAGGAGGGATTAAAGTACAATTTGCGATGAATTGTGTTTCAAGAACTTCAGCTTTTGCTTTAGACGTGGAGACCATTTCATCACCGACAGTTAGGGTTTGAAAGATGTATATAGAAGTTTTGATTAGTCTTTCTGGCAAGTGTGTATTTTTTAAAACTCGTGTGACGTAGGGCATGTTTTAACAAAGTTAATAGCTTTTTTTTTCAATTTCATTTAGAAATCCTAGGAAGAAATATTAACAGCCGCAAGTTAGCCACAAAAAGAAATGGAGAAAAACGAGTGAAGTGACGATAGTTACTACCAGGGAACGCAGAAGATTGTCACTGACAAGAAATTTTAATATCTATGCACGAGAAAGGAAATGTAATATTGTTTGACATCTCGACCAATATTACTGTTATTTTTTCTGGCGGCTGTGTGGGAAAAAATACCCTTTTAATATATTTCTATACCATACTTCCATGTGATCTGTAGTACTGCTTTCATATTTTAAATTATATGCAAGTTCCCTGTTGATCTATATGGTACAAATAAACAAGAAACAGAGATAAATTAGTTAAAAAATAAAAGATAAACCAAATTAGATTTTACCATCAAGTTAGCCGTCAAAATACGCATAGCTTTAAAATTGCAAAACAGTCTAGAGAGTTGATTAATAGTAATTAAACATTTGCAAAATTGAATTAAAAAAAAATAAAAATCGGTATAAATTTCCTTTACCCAAACTTCCCTCGTTATGAATTGTTCCTTTTATTAGAAATAGTAAAGTGTGACCCAATTTAGTTCAGCACGTAGTCATCTATTAACACTTTGGATTCGTACTAAACAGTTTCTACTTCTGACATGCTTGACTTTTAGGCGTAATTTAAAATAAATTGAATAACTAGTTTTTACACTGATTTTTTAAGACCGGCATTTTGTTTTATCATGTTGAATTCGTACCAGTTTATCACATTTAATTTATGTGCAAAATTTAAAGTCTATCGACTAAAGAGATATTTTTTACGTTGATTTTCCAAACATATTATTTGACCCCCATTTTGTTCCACCATCTTAAATTCGTACCAAAACTTACGCAGTTAATGCTTGCACAAAATTTGAAATAAGTCTAATAAGTACTTTTTCCAGGCTAAATTCTTAAAAATTAGCTAGACGGACGGAATTGATAAAACATGTTTTTTGGCATCTAGAGACGTTAAAACGTAAAAATATGTAAAACCTGAGAGGGAGATTTTTTCCCGATTACAAACATTTTATATGGCCGCCATTTTGCTCCGCCATCTTGATTTAGTAGCATAATTTTTATCAGTTCATCTCCATATCATAGTTAATTTTTGGACAAAAAGTAAAATCAATTTAGTAAGTAGTTTTTTTTGGTTGATTTTTTATATATTTTATTAGGCCGCCATTGTGCTTCCTCTTTCGTCCCAAAAAGTTTGCCAGTTGCTTTGTACGTAATACTTGTTTTTTGTGCAAAATTTGAAGTGGATTGTATAATTTATTTTTTAGCAATAATTTCTTTAACTTTTCACATTTTTACAAACATTTTACCAGTTTATCCCTATATAATCCTTATCAGACTGGCATACTGACGGAATTGAGAAAACATGTTTTGTGACATCTAGGGCCACTGAAACGTAAAGATCTGCAAAAATCTCGGAGGGTGCTATTTTTTCACCACTACAAACATTTTATTAGACCGCCACTTTTTTCACCATCTTGTGTTTTTACCAAAATGTTACCAGATTATCCCCATATAATCCTTAATTCTTGACCAAAATTTTAAGTCAATTGGGTAAGTAGTTTTAAGTTATGCAGCGAACCGACCGACGGAATTGTGACATGTTTTTTGACATCTAGGGACCCTGAAACGTGAAGATCTGCAAAAATCTCGGAGGGTGATTTTTTCACCATAATAGTACTTCTCTTTCACGAAGGAATTAAAAAAAACAAGTTAAATATAGATCTTTTAAAATTGACAAATATTTAGTCGTTCCACTTAAAAGTTTGAGTACTGTATACTGCATATTTTAAAATTTGATTATTCCTCGTACACATTATAAATAGGCAAGCTACTTTCCTCACAAAACAGGCCTAATCATTATCTGAAATGGCACCAAATCGTTTCTTTTGTCACGGCACTTTAAAAGGTAGTAACTGCCCGTGAGTACCCCTATTATTTCCTACTCGAATTTTACACAAAACCCATGCTTTCATATCATTTGTATGGAAATAAAAGAAACGAGATAAAAAGGGGACAATTGAACAATGGGATGAAAAAAATCGTCCCATTCTATCTGCAGAAGTGTCTTGAGTTTGTTTTTCTATTGTTGGTTGAATATAAAAATGTTAGGAAATGTCATTCATGAGGATACGAAGAATATTTGTATGGTTAGATTGAGAATTTTGAGGTTTAAGTACTATTAAATATCGTTTTTCTTTAATAAAGAAAAAACAAAACTTAGAAAACTATTAGCTTTATTTTATGTTAGAAAAACCAAATAAAATAGTCATAAAAGCAATTTATTTTATGTTAGAAAAATCAAATAAAATAGTCATAAAAGCAATGGTTCTGAATTATTTTGTTTTTAATTTCTGTGAAGTTTACAATGAAATAAAAGATAATTTTATGTTTAAAAATGGTCTTTTTTCATTCGCTAGTAGCTTTGGTTTCGGACCACATTTTCAACGACAACGTAAAGATCGCCAAACATTCGGTATTTCAATACTCGATTTGTTAAAAATTCTGTTGTTTGAAGGTGGTAGGCAATGTAAAATGTTCACTAAACTCGTTCTGTCGGATTTGCATTTTCTTTACTATTTTGGCTTCATACCTTTTTGAATGATAACTAGGTTAGATTAAGTTAAAAGTGAGTGGATCAAACCGACCCTCCACTGCGATTCTGTGGTCTATTGTGGCTCACACCTATGTTTACGCTTCCCCGAGCAACTTTAAGTCTTCAATGAGTCTTATTATTGCCTTTGGGGAAGTATTGTTCAAGTCCTCGGGCAGCAGGATATCTCTACCGAAAATAGAGAACCTGATCCTGGCAGCTGCCGGGCATTCACATAGCACATGTTTGGCTGTCTAGTCATCCTCCATACACTCGGATTCGTTTTCAAGCCCCATCCTGTGCATGTGATGTCTTAGACCACAATGGCCAGTGTATAGGCCTACTGCTGTTTTGAGCTTAATTCTGTTCATATTTAACAGACTTTCTGTTATCCTCTTCTTCATAGGAAGGGGGATAAATGCCTTTGCATGGGACAGGCCTGGGTCCAAAATTGCGCGCTTGGCCGTTTCGTGGGATACTCCTAAAGCTGGTTCAGGTCCCACGAATCTCGTTTCTGCTCCTTTCTTTGCTAGAAGGTCCGCAGACTCATTTCCCTCCAAACCTGCATGTCCTGGTATCCAGATAAGAGCAATTTTATTGTCGCTCCCTAGGCCAGCAAGTGCCTTTTGGTAGTTCCAGACTGTTTTGGATGTACAATGACTCGCTTCAAGTGCTTTAAGGGCCGCTTCGCTATCCGAGAATATTCTTATCATTTTATGTGTTGTTTGTTGATCCTTCAACATTCTAACACACAATTCGATAGCATGGACTTCTGCTTGGAATATTGAGGTGTTATTTCCCAGGCTTACTTACAGATCAATCTTCGGTCTTACCCAATGTATTCCGGCTCCTACACCTTTATTGGTTTTAGAGCCGTTCGTGAAGAGGCACAGCTCTACTTTAAGTAGATCAGATTTATTCTGATCCCACCCCTCTCTCCCTGGGAAGATCACGGAGTAGGGTTGCTGTGCACTAATAGTTTTTGATAGTAGGTCCGATGGCATTCCCTATATGTAGTGGTTTTTCACAACTTTCAGCATGTTAGATGATTCCATGTGACTCGTGCTATCCGCCATGCTGTTGTAACATGATGGAGTCTGTATGTTGTCCTCATTGCTTCCCCTTCCACCAATATGATAACTATCTCCTATCGCCAATCCTTTTAAAATGTAAACTAAATGCTAACTGTGAAGCTACAGGCTTATGTACTAGTCGTGTGCGGTGATTCGTGAAGTCTCCGCCATTGGTTAACTAAACCATGAAGTTTTAGGAGGTAAATTTGAGCTAAAAGGGGCTTCCATATATTTGGAATATTGACGCTAGGCTTACTGAAAATGCCTTGATTCCCTTCTATAAAAGCTGCAATCTATAAACTTTCATTTTTGCCAGTGCTACTCCCTATGCCAAATTTTAGCCTCCGACCCCTGCACCTGGTGTTGCTTTGTCGTGTTCCACTATGCCCGACTGTTAATTCTCTCTCTTTTGAATATGAATAAAATGCTCTTTGTCTCTTATAATAAGAAGGTGCTTTGTCTTTCCAATGTACAACTTACTAGATTCACACTGTATTTCGTAAGGGCATTCTTTTTTCTTGCCGTTATTCTCTGGCTTATTCTTTGGCAAAAGGATTCTTAACATATTTCCAGATTTAAGAGCGCTTTTGTTGGCTATTATCCAACTCTTTTCACATATTCCCTTAATATATGGTATTGTGAGAAATGATGATGTTTCTTGTAGCTCGGAAAGTGTAGTAGAATGATGATCATTTTGTAATTTTGATATTGTATTCCTTCTTAATCTTTCAGAGAAACCTACAGGGCTCCCCCCTCTCTTCTGTTTAATATATTCACAGCTGACATCCCCAAATTCCAGTTCACCAATATTTATCTGTTTTCAGACTACACAGCAATCACATCAACTATCAAGAATCTAAACTATATAGCAACCAGACTCCAATCTCATGTAAATCTAATATCGAGCTGGATGCTCACTTGAAAACTAAAAATTAACCCTAATAAAACACAAACTATACTTTTACTTTACAAAAAACAACAGGTACATTCCCCGTAAGAAAAGTAAAATATCAAATGTAGAGATCAACTGGAATAAAAAAACCAAAGTATTTTGGTGTAATCTTTGATAGAAATTTAAATTGGGCAGCCAATACCAACAAAACATTAAAAAGGCCTGAAAAAGTTTTTTCATGCTCTATACATTGTTAAATTATAAAAGTAAACTTGCGCCTAAAACCAAAATATCCCTATACAAAGCCTTTATTAAACCTCTCCTCACTTATGCCTCGCCGACATGGAGTATACATCACTCTAATCATTCAGCAGAAATTGCAAACGGTGCAAAACAAAATTCTTCGAATTTCGCTTAGCGCTGAAAGGTAGCTAAATACAAACTTTTATATCAGGGCTGATATTTCAAGCAATCAATTAGTTACAAACTCACATATTTTTTCACTCGACAGACGTAGATACAAACTTCCAAAAGACTGTTTAATACCTCGTCGTTAACCCACCCCTCCTTTTATCCCCTTCCCCCCTTTCCCCTCTAATTCAATTATTTAAGCTCATTTAATACATTTAACTCAGGCCTACTGTAATCCGATGAACCAATCTGCGTTATAGCATCTGCTGATGCAAACTAGAAGAAGACCCCGAACGAGTTAGCATTTAGTCAGCGAAAACGACTGGGGATAGTTTCCATTCGAAACATTATGAAACTAAAATAGTAGAGACAATGCAAATCCGATAGAATGAGTTTAATAAAAACAACTGTAAATAAATGCTGCTTCTTTGATTTCTTTTCCTTCAGTGATGCTCTTTATGTATAATTAATAGCCAATATATTTATGGAATGGCTCAAAACGTAAGCAATCGAAACAACAAATATAAACCCTCAGCCTTGGCTGCCATATGCCGACGATACTTTTATCATATGGGACAAAAACGACTACTAGAGTAGAGACCTCCTAGGTCATAGTATACTATATGCTCAACTACAGTTCACTATAGAGGTAGATTCTTGAGGTTCTCGTTAAAAGAAGTGATAGCATTATTAAGACCTTTATTTACAGGAAACCTTCTCAAACAGGAGTGTACCTAACCAGCAGTCTTGCCATTCTACAGTCACGAATCATAAAGATTTTATAAAATCCAGCAGTACTGCTATGCATCGATCAACTTTCCCTAGACGCGGAAATTAGCAATATTAAAAAAAATGTCATGGAGAATGTTTATATGAAAAGTTGATTCTTAACAAACTTTCGAAATGTCAAGAGAAGAACGATGTATGGCCGGTTAGAGTCCAGTCAACAAGCTTTCTTATAACAATTCCGTGTGTAAGAAAATTTCAGAGAAGTGTTTGCAAAACAAGGAGAATTAAAGCAGCAGCGTTCAAATCCTGAAATACACTAGGAGCTTATACTGACTAAACCAAGCACAAGTGATCGAAAGAACTCTATCTATAAAATCCCTTTTCAGTACCGTGAAGTCAATATAGTTGAAACAAAGCGACCTGTTGATGTAAGAATTTCTCAGATATCAAGATCCGGTATTGACAAGCATCCTTGGTCTGATCACCACAGAATACAGCCAGCGGACCGAGGCCCAAAATTACACTAAAAAAAGCAGCACTTGGGAAAAAGAAAAATCAAAGAAGTAGCTTTTATTGAATACAATAATAGAATTTTCGGCAAACCGGCTATTGAAATACCTAACATTTGGTGACCTTTACTAGGTTACTGAGACTCTCTCAAGTTCCGTGACTAGTGGAAGTTTTTAGTTTGCGCTTCATAATGACTACAGATACTACACTAGTCAAAACGTTGTGAATAAACCAATATACCTTTTGCATTACAATAAAGTCTTTAGGAATATTTTTATCAATAATTCCGTATAGTAGGTTAAAATGCGAAGGCGATATGAGTTGAAACGCGGGGCCGGTCTAGGCAGGGCCGAGTATTTTACCCCTCTTGCCTATGCCTCGCGCTAGACCTGCACAGAAGTATAATATAAAACGCAAAATGTGTGTGAGCCCTGTAAGCTTCTGTTTTTCAACAAAATATATAAATCTTGGAACCTATTTAGAAAAAACTATTAGACCTATGTCTCACAAAAAAAGGCAGCTCACAGTGGAACGAGCTTATGACCGCAGATGAACATTTGGTTTTATTAACATACGTTCGGAAATATTTGTTGCATTCAAGTAATTTTATGTTAGAAATGTGCTGTAAAAGTTCTTAATTCAAAACTGATTTTTTTTTCGCCTCGAATTTTATTCGGTAATAATAAAATTTAAACTCTGTAAATATAAAATAAATTCATTATTTTTTGCATTTTCAAAATATTTTAGAGAAATTTTTGGCCACAGCAATTTTGGGATGACTCAAAAGAAACATTAAAATTGGAACAAAACGGTTTCCTTATATCTACCTTAGGTTGAAATTTTTAATCGAAATACGTCAACTTTTTATCAAATGTACGGTTTTTTTTTCGGTTTTGAATCATATCCGGTACAACCGGAATTGAACTTGTTAAAAAGAAAAGTGAAAATGAGACAGGGGTTTTCGAACAGTAACGTCAGTTTTCCGCTTTATAACCAACTTTCTTGATTGCGTTTCGATGCAGTTCACCTCATCATCAAAGTTTGCTATTGATTTAATGAATAAAGGTGACCGAAAAGCCAAAAAAACTGACTTTTGTTTACGAAAATTATCGAAAAAATAATAAAAAATTGCGCTTTTAAGCTGCCAAAAAAGATTACTATCCAACAGTAATTTTTGGACTTGTAGAAATAGATTATACTTTGTAAATTAATATGACATAAGGATTTTTAAAAGAAAATTTAAAATGTGAACCAGAAAGTTAATTACATATAGAAACATGTGTGTTAATTATTTAGCAAAAAATATATTATTTATTTAATAAGATTTTGTTATAACACATACAAAATATTTTATTAAGGTTATTATGAATGTCTATACAATGTAAACTGTTCTCTAGAAAGTCAACTATATGTAGAAGAAAAGTATGATTGATTTACTATAAAACTGTATAATTGCATCTCATGTCGAATGACAAAACTATTTTTATTACAATAGACTTTATTACATAAGAACAGAAAAATAATGGATGGGGTTTTTAAAAACTATAAATTTTAAACATTTATAAGTAAAGTTAATAAAAAAAAATACACCTTATTTCGAGTGAGATAAACGAGCACAGACACGAGAGAGTTTTAAATTGTGTATATTTGTAGTCTTTACTATTCTCAAACTAGTTTGGCAAGAAATATTACTAAGATTTCTTTTTAAAATAATATTTAATTTAAAAAAGAATTTAAATTTATAAAATTTCAAGTTTTTCAGAACTCACATTTTCATATTTTTTGTAAACCCTCTATATCATATATAAAATTTAATCCTTCTCTAATAAGTATTATTAGGCGTCATAATTTTTATCTAAAATAACATTTTTCCCAGCAACTAATATTAAAAAGGGGATTTCCTATGCAAAGCGTTCAGACGGCGAAAAATATGGTGAATATCAACAAATTATTGTTTTTTTTTAGTACCAGATTGGGGAAACATTTTACGCCGAATTTGTACATGACTTCTGTATTATGCACTATATCTGGTGTTTGGCCAACTTTGGTAGCTTTTAGTTATTTAGGAATGAATATTTACATGTATTGAAAAAAATTGATACTCAGTCATTAACAAATGAAGCACATGAATGATCAAATGAATAAATGTATTTAAAAATATGATATCGAAAGATCCACACGTTGAAAAAACCGGAAACTTTTATTCAAAAATCTCCTTTTACGGCCGACCCAAAACAACCAAATTTAATGCCTCCAGAAATAATGAGAATTAGGGCAGGTTTAAAAACGAGTTTAAATAATACCCAAACATAGGTTTAACAGCCACAAACTTTCGTTCCACTCTGCGGTGTCCAGAAAAGATTTTTTTTTATTTTTTACTGCATTTTAATAAAAGCTTGTCATTTAAAAAAAAATGTTATATTATTTTATTTAAAACATTTGATCGGATATTACTTGCAGTAATCATTTGACTTTAGAATTAGTACAGATTAGTAATTGCCACGCTATGCCGTGAACAACCTGTACGTGCCGATATGAAAAAAAAATAGGGGCGATTTTTACATTATTGCAGTGATTTTGTTTCCAAAACAAATAAAAAGATACTTAATTGCGAAAACTCTAAAGTTTATCGCAACTAAATAAATATCACAGCTTATACAATATAATATCCTACATCGTTACTTAAGCCGCTATTCTTTCCAAACAAGAACTGAAAAATAGACCAGACTTTCTTAATCCTTTTACCGTCTTTCGCCTCGGAGATTATAGAGTTAAGTTCCAATTGATAAAACACTAAAGGATTACTATATAAAGAAATAATAGAGTGCGCTTAGTACTCTAAATTCTAGAACCCATTGTGTATTATTTCCTAATATTAACAGTTTTTTCAAGCTGAAGGTTTGGGTTTCCTCTGAACTTTTCAACAAAGCGGACAGACGTAGGCAGGTCCTAAAAACAAATAAATTAAATGAACTATAATGGCAATAAATACGTGGTTGCGGGCCTCAAAGAAATATGAAATATTCTTATTGCATTAACAACAATTTACAATGAAACAAAGTTACAAAAATTACAGAATTCATGTTTCCGACATGCCTTTGGAATTCGTAGCTTTAACCGGATATCGCACACAATCCAAAATGCTGGCAAGTTTCATCTTGATTATCTACGTAACTTAAAATTTTGTTATTTAATGAACTTTCTCTTTTACAGAAATTATTTCTAGGATGTAAACATTTTAAATCCTAGAAACCGTGAAGGTTGGTTTTTCGAAGTTATTAATCTGCACTTTTCTATAGTTCTTATTAATCTTACCAAACGTGTAAATTATACCGAATGAATTTTATAATTTATTTAATTTTAAACAGAAACTAAAACTTTCTTTATACTCGAATATTTGACCAGCCCCTATTTTATGCGAAACTTGCGTGCCTCATTAGATTTGCGTATTCTTAATGTTATCGATGAATTAGAAACCAGATTATAAAATTATTTTTTATATATTGTTATTTTGTTGTTATTTTCGCTTTTATATACTTAATTGTTAACGGTTAAGTTGAAAAAAAACTTTTTTCCTCTCCCTGTATTGTAAGCAACTTATTTTGACACTGTTTTGACAGACGTAAGTGAAAGTTACTCAACAAGGTATTGGTTGCCCTTAACGATAGGATGTAATTCAACTTACATCTCTAGGGAAATAATAATCTAAAATTATTATAAGTAGCTTTAATTTTTGATTTTATCAACATATTACCAAAATCCGGACAAAAATCCGATGATATTAATTGAAATGAATATTAATGGTGCAACTATTACAATTATTCACATTATTAACAAAATTTGGAAACACGTTTTCGCGTTTCTTCTCGATGTGTATTACATTTTCTCCACTCCACAGATCCTTCATTTCTAACCAATGTTTATGTCACTGTTGAAGCACTGCTGTATTAAATTTTGTTCGCTATTTCCTTTTTATTATTGAGGCTCTCAGCTACGTAACTTTCCGCAATAGAAGAGGATTTCCATCCACCATGTCGCTTGATAGCTAAAACATCAACTCCAGTATTTGCTAATAAAGTTGCCGACGTTCTTCTAAAAGAGTGTCCAGTATAAAATTTTACTTGGAATTGACGAAAACATATTTTTCCCGACAGGCTCTTTTAAGCACTTTCCATTTTGATAGCGCATAAAGAAGCGCGGATTAATAATCGTCATGTGGGATCTTGTATCAATGTCCTTTTGAATTATTTTGAAATGCTCGACGTTTTGGATACTTAGAAATATATATATTTTTCTCTATAAAAAGGGTGGACTTCAACATAGAATACTTACACCATAAGCTTGATGGGGACTTCAATATAGCACTTTTTTCGTGGAAATACGCCAAAAACAAGGTTGCTGAGACTGCAGTAGCCGTCTTGCTTTGGCACCAAATCTTAAAGGATTTATATCCTCCTTCATACCTTATTTTTCGACTTTTCCGGTAGTAGAGATAAACAAGCAATATTCGCTGATTCTTCTATGTCTGAAACATCCATTTTGTCCCCACAGAATCAAACAATTCGACTTCTTCAAACTTTTCGCTATGAATTGTCAACTTGACGTTGTTGATAAAATAAAACTGCTTATGATGCTCTGGCAACGGATCACGGCTGCCTTCATAATTTAATGAGAATGCTATCGAATGTAATGATAACGAAAATCCAAAAACATATCCAGCATTTTCTTGTAAACATGCAATACAGGGAGGGGGAAAAATGTTATATACTATATGGGATGTAAGTACATTAACCAGTCTAGAACTTTTTTGTCAGCCCTCGCTATCGCTCGGGCGCAAACTCGTCCTCGACTAGTAAAAGTTACTTACTTAAGTACTTACTTACTTATAGTATAAATAACTATTATAGACTATACTTCGCCTTTTAAATGTCACTCTTTGAGTAAAATCGTTTTTTACCATTATTATTATTATTATTATATTTTTCATAAAGATAATAATATAAATTGCAACCCACTTTAAACTGTTAAAATAGTCAACTAAGGCTCTGAATTTATTGCAATTTTTTTCCCGATATTTCAAAGGACTACTATAATAATAGAAGACCATAGTGACCTATGGAGTTGACTTAGGAAAACACAAATTATATACGTGGTGCCTTGAAGTACCTGTGATATAAATTTTGCTTTTCTATGTCCACTCCGTAGGTCATATGGCTTTCTAAAGGAGTCTAAAATATTATAAAGAAATTAATTGCTTGGTAACGGGCTACACAATGTAAAAATCGAAATATACCAGTAAGACGTCTTTTTCAGCTAATCAAAAAGACAAAAGGATATACAGGGTGTTCCATTTTTAAAAATGAAAACATATTTTGTATATTTTTTGGGTCACTCTGTAGATTTTCACACAATTTTGCTTTATGCTGTTCTATAAATTCCACAACTGTTGTATAAAACTGTTTTCGTATCTCTTATAGTTTAGGAGTTATAGAATAAGACCACTTTGATGACACATTCTGTATTGGAATAACATCATATCTTAAAACTAAACTAATAAACATGAACTCTATATTTAAACATAGAGAATAGTAAAGTATATTTTTTTGAACAACCCTGTATGCAACAAAGATTTTTTTAAAAAGTTCCTTATATTAAACAGAGAAACAAAGTATTCCAAAATTGAAAAAAAATGCTTATAATCAGATACTTATCGATAATATAGTGTGTGACATATCATTTTGCAACCAACTTGATTAAGACTACTTGTGGGACTTGCATTGTATTTTTGTTAAATCATTTACCACGTTTCGATGAGCGATAAGTCCAAAAACACGAAGGCTAATCTGTAGTTGGAATTGAAATAATTCTCTTTTGGCATTTCACAATTTTATCGGCACTAAAGACTACTTGTCTCTTGATATATTACGGAAAGGTATAATTAACAGGGACATATTATGATGATATCCTTTTAGGTTTTTCATTGTTCCGGTGGACCACTTCGCCCCCCCCCCCATAGTATGAAAGTGTGAGAATCTTATTTAAAAACAAAATGTATAACCTTGAACCTCCCTCTAGCTAAATTCTAAATACGCTACTGGTTGCCGGAGAATGGTTAAACTTACTTCTGACTGAGGTACTATCCGGCATGGACGGGTTCCATGTAAACGATAGCCTCGATCAAATTATTTTCGCGATTGACCAGAGCACCAAAAATAATAGTAAATTTTCTTCTTTCTCCATAGTAAACTTGATTAAAGAGCGAATATTACTTAAATGATCTAAAAAGTATTTCAGATATTTGTCACCCTTCTTCCATATTATAATTAAAGTGCTATCGACATAATGTTTTAACCCTGTATCTCAAAAATATTTGCGGACCCATGTACATATGAACTTTTCACCTTATTTTTGAACAAGGAATCTCCCATTAAGCGATGGCCCGTGTTTTTTGATTTTCAAACCATTCCATATGATTATTAGCCACCACTAAAAATAAGGATAAGATAAGAAATCCCATCGTCGCAAATTAAGAACTACGCAGACAAAATTCTAGCAGCTCTTTCAGCAAAGAACTCAGTGATGAACTGATATTTATCAAGCTTGGCTGTAATAAGTGGCAACGACTCTTTCAGTGGAAAATTCGTAAAACAATTTCCACATCAAAGCTTACAAATTGATGTTCTGAATCTATGAAGATATCTTGAACAATTTTAAAAAAGTGGCATAACCCCATAACCAATTTTTATATCAAAATTTTAAAGTTCTTTTGCATTCTTTTTGCACCCTACAATTTAAAATTTGCACCCCCCCTTCTTAGTAAATACTCCCTTGTTTTACTGGGTGGGGCCATGTTGACGTGCCCCCACTCCCAGTTGACTAACTTTCAATTGCGAATCGGCATTGTATTGGTAAAGTCTCTATAGCAAGGGTGCAAAACTTAAAATTTGTGGTCACTGATTAATATGCCGATTCGCAATTCAAAATTAGTCAATTGAGGGGGGGGCACGGTCAACATGGCAGACATTTACAGTATTTATTCAGGGAGAGGGTACAAAATTTTAATTTTAGGGTGTAAAACGGTGCAAAAAGAGTGCAAAAGAACCTTAAAATGTTCATATAAAAATTCGTTATAGGGGGGGCTAACTTAACCGACCTGGTCGGAAAGTTTCTAGAGCTTCCTGTCGGTCGTAACGACATGTGGATTTTATACATTTTAGATAGGCCATAAAAATGTGGAAGTTTGCTATGGTATGGTTTGAGTGTTCTGGTTTTATAGATTGGGAAGTAATCGGTACTTTTCCTTTCTAAAAAAAGAAGTTTTGCTATAGCATTTTTGACATTAACTTTATTTTTTCACGGCTCATTTCTGTTCAAAAAAAGAGGAGGTTATCAATTCGATCCTATGTATTTTTGTACATATTTACACCGATTACTCCAAGTTGGCTTGCTCACTTTAAACCAAATAAGCATTCAGAGTCTTACCAGAGTATACCTTTTTGAATATTTCGCCATCTAAGAGTTTCCACGATAAATTTGAAGTGCTTTAATATATTTCTTTGAAATTTGGCGTATGAAATGTAATTAACTAAACAAGGAATTTCCGCCCCACTCCCTCTAGAGAGGGAACCTATGTTTTTCTATAGATTATTTAGTTATTTTCACTCTTAAGGAATGTTGAAAATATCAAATATATTTATTCTTGACACAAAACATGTCTTGTGACTGAAGTGTACAGCGTGGAGGGGTGACTAACGGGAAAAGGGGGTATTATAAAAGTATCGTCTTTCAACTGGACCTCGGGTTTTTTATTGGCACCAAGTATAATTTTACTAATCATTTTAATTTTTGACAATGTGTATTGTTGATGTTTTATAAATATGTGGAGAGGGCGCTTTTTATACATATAATAATAGTACCGTTATTCTGGCAGAATTTTGTTTACAATAGACACAGCTACTTGTGTTTCTGTACGCTCAAAGTTGTAACCTAGTTTAGGTCTCGAGATCTTTGAAACGGACCATTCCAATAAAACTTTGTATAGATAGGACTAAAAAGGACGAAACAAAAACTTAAAAAAAATAAAACTGACTTAAAAAAAAGAACTAGAAACTAAATCTTGAAATTTTGACTTTATTTTTTTTTAATCTTTTTTGTCTTTGTATGAAAATGTTTATTATTATTATTAATAGAATAGAACATTTTCATTCAAAAAAATATATGATCCAAAGTAAAAGAAATAATTAAAAAATGAACAATTCGGTCTGGGAACTAAATTCAAAAAAAAATTGATACTTGGGGACCAACTATGCTCAAGAAGTCAAATGCAAGTATTTGATTATTTACTTCAATCGTGTGGATAATGGGGTATAATTTACGAGATAGTGAACCTTTCTGGACAAGATTCTTTTCTCCCTATTCTATAACTTGATAGGCGTCGGTCGTCCATTTCAGTATTAGAACCAAGCTTAGTATACTGTATGTTGCTAGGAGACGTGCTATCGTTTACACAGCTGTAAACAGGAATACCCCTTTTGAGATTTTAAGATTAAAACCATTGACGGGACAATGTCTTGAACAGAATCTTGATAAAATTTTCATGGTATTTTTGATCCACTTTCTCATGATCTACAACTATGAAATTGCGATGAAAATTTAATGAAATGATAACCTTGATTTTGCCAAACAGATTTACTTCCACTTTTGCTTGTCTTACCTCTTTAATTTCTTTTACACATACGAAGGACCATGACAACACAATAATCTGATAACTTTAAATCAATTTTGATTCACTTTTGCTTTACTGATTTTTGAATATGTACATAGACCGACTAGAATTTATTAATCTGAAAACCTTAACTTCAGACACGTAGCCAGTTGGGGGGGGTCCTGGACCCACCGAAACTTTGAAAATATGGTGGTATAGGCATGTTTCTTATTAATTTTCTTGAGGTTTGACCGTTTGAACTACCTCCGAAATGAATTTCTGAGGGGCCCTCGAACTTAATTTCTGGCTACGTGTCTGCTTGACTTTGACCGTCACCTTGACCTTAAACTTGCAAAATATATTTTCATCTACATCACTTCAAAACTAGTACAGTTTAAATTTGCTTTATTGCTGCTCTGTAAACTACATGTTGATTGACATTTTTTTCTATTGTTGGGAGCTCCTTTTTTGTGCTTTAAACATTTTGGCGAATATTTGAGAACAATAGTACGTTGAGAGACTATCTGCACGGATAATACTGTGGGCCTGTGAGAGATAAATACAATAGCTGTTGGTTTTTTTACTGACATTTTTTCACTGAAATTTTTGTGTTTTTTATCTGTGCCGTAGTAATTCACAAACAATAAAGCTCACGATTGAAAACCGATTCGTGCGTGTCCAGCCACTGCAGAATCTCAAAACCTTATTTGTCGATGAAATAATGCTTCGTTTTCAAAATGAAAAGTAACGCGTTCGAAATTCCAAGATTTATCCAATTTTTGAATATTGTTCGCACAATAACGTTACTAGAAATGTTTTAAACACTTTGTTTTACAAAATAAAGCAGGATTATTTAAAATTTTTAGAATCGGAAACATTGCTTTTCTAAAATATCGCAAAGTAAGGATAAGCAGAAGGTAATGCAACCAAGCGTCCACAAATCTGTGTTGTAGTTGCATCGAGGAGCACTAATTTTAGATTTTTCCCGCATTTGATGTTATTTTATTAAATTAAATATCTAAAAGTCTCCTAGTATCGTTATTTTCATCAAAAAGGTACTAATTTTTGTAGTGCTAATATGTTTCAGGGATGCCGAAATACATGTTTTCTCAATTCCGTCGGCCTGCCTGTCTGTTCGTCAGTTCTCAGCACAGCTTAAAAGCTACTTACCAGATTGACTTCAAATTTAGTCAAAAATTATAGGTCATATGGGGTTGACCTGTCTGTGTGTTCGGGGGATAGCTAAAAACTACTTACCCGATTGACTGACCCCGATTCAAATTTTGATAAAAAATTGAGAGTAATATGGGGATAATCTGGTAACATTTTGGTAAAAATCCAATATGGCAAAACAAAATGGCGACCTAATGAAATATTTTAAAAAAATATTACTAAAAAACTACTTATCTAATGTATTTCAAATTTTGTAAAAAAATCAAGTATTATATAGGAAACTGGTGAAAATGTTCAAAATGGTGGAACAAAATGGCGGTTTAATAAAATATTTAAAAATCCAGCCTAAAAAAACTCATTAACGGACTGATTTCAAATTGTGTAGCATAACTAATTGTGGTTTAGAAATGAACTAGTAAAACTGTGGTACTAATTCAAGATGGCGGCACAAAATGGCGGTCAAATAAAACGTTTGTAATAGTGAAAAAAATCACTCTCTGAGGTTTTACATATCTACAAGTTTTAGCGTCCCTAGGTGTAAAAAAATATGATTTATTAATTTCGTCGGTCCGTCTGTCGTTTTATTTGTCTTTTTTAATCAACGTAAAAAATGTTTTTATTCAATTGACTTTAAGTTAAATTAAAATTAAATGTGATATAGGGATAAACTGGTACGAATTCAACACGACGTAACAAAATGGCGGTGTGTGTCAATGTAAAAACTGCTTATTAAATGTATTTTAAATTATGCTCAAAAATCAAATGTGGCATAGGTAGAAACTGGTTAAATATTGGTGGGAATCCAATATGAAGGAATAAAGACAGTATATATGTGTTACTAAATAACAGTGGCGGCTATTCAGGTGAAGTAGGTGAAGTGCTATTTCACCAGGAAAAATAAACAAGCAAACATCTAACTATGTTTATTATATATCTCTTAAAATTTAAGTTTTTACTATGGTGCTATGTTTAGTTTACGATTTTCCTACTACGTTGCCGTGACAACGCGTACGTGATGACGCCGACCGCATGGAAGATTAATGTTAACCAGCGCCATACAACGCTCTCGGTGAATTGCTAACGCAGTACACTCCACCCACGTGCCGTTCACTTTGAGGTGGTTATTTACTTTTATTTTCGCGGATTTCGCTGCAGCCGGTTAGTTCCTTTGCAGTTTACTTGACCGTTTTGTGTTATATTTATTTATGGTGTTGTTACAACTTTATTTGGTGTCAGGTATATTAATTTACATTATTGATGAATCCAATCACGGATGTGGTTTGCATTTTGTTGGAAACTCCATTTAATCGATGGAAGGAACAAGATCAGAGTTTTAATCGTCATCCTGGTTTTCGGCGTACAAATGGTTATGTAGTAATCAAATATTACAAAAATTGTTTTGCTGGCCTTGTTTACTAGTTTCCAATACATATTTAGTGTGGAATAAGGAAGGATTTGCAGGTATGTTAAATATATGAAGGTCTTTACATAAACATGAAGACTCGGTGGAGCATTTAAAATGCGGATTATTGCTAAAAACATTTGTAAAAAATCAAAGCACTATAGGTGACACTTTAAAAGAAAATGCTAAACTATATAAAATACATTTTAACGAAAATGTCCGATTAAATAGACTATTTACGTGCTTGGTAATTGACGCAGTTTTGTACCTTGCAAAACAAGAGTTAGTCTTTCGCGGCCATGATGAGAGCAGCGGGCCAATAAATAGTAGGAATTTTAAAAAGCTTTTAAGTTTATTAATATCGAGAAGAACTAAAAGATCATCACAAAAAAAAATTTACTGGTGACTCGAAAACTATTCTAAACGAAATAATTAATTATTAATTGAATTTAATTGAATGCATTTCTGATTATTTAAATATTCATGTAAAAAATGAAATAATGAACACACAGTTTTTTTCTGTGCAAGTGGATGATACCACTGATATTACGCAAACCTCCCATAATTTTAAGATACGTTAATTCAGAAGGTTCAGTAGTCGAGAGATTCTTAGGATTTTATAATGTTAGCTCCGAGAGAACGTCCGAGAATTTATATTCTCTAATGGATCAAATTTTGGACCAATTTGACTATAAACATAAATTAATAAAACAATGTTACGATGGCGCAAGTGTGATGTCTGGCCATCTAAATGATCAAAAAAAAGAAAAAGCGCCGCAGGCTGTATTTGTCCTGATGCAGCAAAGTTTAAAAATATTTCTAAATGTCGATTTTTTTTACAAGCCTTAGTGGTATTGCCACATTTTTTCATCACTTAGCCAAACGAACGTATGCTTTTACATCTGCATCTACGAGGCATATACCAATAATTACAGAAACTCGCTGGTCTTCAAATTCGAAGTTAGTAAATGTGATTGTTCAAGTTGCGTTCTTCAAAAAAAATCGTTTAACATTCATATCCAATATAAAACGCTGTCGTGAAGCGCTCTATAAAAAAAGAAATGAATTTTTTTTATACCATGTTTAATAAAGTCATTACAGAATTAAATCATTACAAACGTGAGCTTGCTAAGATTTCACCTGAAGAAATTAGGGCTAAGTATAGAACCCTTTTTTATGAAATATTGGACTATATTTTAATGGAAATGACAATAAGCTTTCAAGACTGAAAAACTTACGTTTTTATGTTAGGCAGATTCTGCTAAATTTTCCGAATATAGTTTAATATGGGGAAATATTTTCAAAAAGTCAAGGACTTAAAAATGAGCTTGGTCTTATTTTTACCAGTAATTGGAATATATCGCTACAAGAGCAAGTGAAAAAAATTAATGAAAATAAAGATATTTTAACCAAAGCATATAAAGTGTTTTCTCTTATTTTGACAATACCGTCGACAAGTGCTTCAGTGGAAAGAAGTTTTTCTTGCCTCAAACGTGTAAAAACTTGTTTAAGAAATAGAATATCCCAAAAAAGACTTACTTACTTCTCTAGGCAAGATTTCAATTCAAAAGGAATGTCTGGAGGAGATTAGGGCAACTCATCCATTTTATGAGGAAGTTATAAATAAATTTGCTGCTATGAAGGATAGGAGAATTGATTTAGTATACAAAATGTATGTAAGTCGTAAAAAAATATTCTACCCCTTCCACATGTAAAAAAAATTATTGCGATATTTTCTTGCTTCATTTCCACTTCACTTACTTTTTCACCCGCGGGCCGCCACTGTTAAATAACTATGTACTAAATTAAATTGGGACACACTTCACTAATCGTAATAAAATGAAAGATTCATAACGAGAGAAGTTACGGGTAAAGGAATTTTACCGATTTTTTTTTTGTATAGATTATTTTTGTCCGTTAATTATTTTTGTTTATTTTAAGAGCTTCGTTATGGTCCAGACACACTATCAAAGTCAAATTAGTATCGTGACTGCTAGTGGACAGTAAAATAAAATATAGACATGCAGTCTGGCGTATTGATGTTATTAATCTGACGGCAATTGAAAAAAATTGCACCGCTATACTCATCAGAGCGTAAAACTTCCCTTTACCGCCTCTATTTACCCTAATCCGTTCGATCGAAATCGGAACGTAATGAAATACACAAAACAAACCAATTAAAAGTTTTCTTTCTCATTTCCTCACCACTCCAAACTGCCAATGAAGTCAAAAATCTTGGCAAAAGGGCTTTTTCCGTTTACAAAAGGCCAATCTGAAGTATGATTAGCCCAGTAATCAAATTAAAAAGCATTTATAGCGGATATCCTTCCCTCTTAGATCGGGACTCCGAGATAAAATTTGAAAAAGGATCTTTTAATACGCGTACTTAGGTGAGGTACTTTATTTCTATTCTGTGGTAAAGCATTAGTTAGTTAAACCTGTTGTCCGCTGGCTAATACCACGACCGGCATTGAATTACAGTATTGACACCTGACTTTCGTTAGGAGCGATAATAAATAAATAAGCTTTTTATTTCCAACAGAAATATACCCAGTTACAGGAAGAATTATAATATGAAACGTTTAAAAGCGTTAACTAAAGAATATAATACGACCAAAAAAAATTATTTAAAAAATAAATTATGCAGCAATAACTAATAAATACTCCACAATTAATTAGACAACTAAGATAAGCATGTTGGCGGACTAGAGGGAAAATATCACAAACTGATGACATGACGTCAAAATTTCTACGTATAATATTTACAGGGCTCTGATACAGTATATTAGATCTGACCAAGTCCAGTGTAAGGGTGTGATAATGTCTAGCTCCTATGAGTAGAACAGGAAACGGTAACTTTTCAAGTAAGAAAGTATAGTCCGACACACGATATATGGTCAGAACTAACTAATATCTTGATACTTTATGCCTGCTTGTGTATCTGTTTTGGCTAATAAATCATTCCGGTCCAGGGTGGTAGTAGGAAGATTGAAACAATGTTTGTACACATATATGTACGTACAAAAATGTATTGCGTATTGCTGACTTTGACATAAATTATTGATATGCGGAAAAGTAATATGCGGTATTTTCTTCAAAATAGAGGTCACGAGGTGTTTAGCCTAAGTCTTGCAGCACCTCTTTTTTGCTGCTTACGGTTGGTACTTTTTCAGCTAAGGTGCTGTGATGACTAGCATTATCATAAACGACTACACTGCCTGGCTAAATATTCGGAAAAAGAAAAATCTTTATTCAATTTTTAAAAAGCTCACTTGTCATGTCCTGATGGTAGTCTAACGAGCAGCCCTTAATGTTTTTGCTGAAAGTAGCAAAGCGTTCGGCACCCAGCCATCCCTCGAGCCACAGTGTAAGATGGATATTATCTTTCCTCGAGAAGCAGGGACATCTGAAATGCACTTTGGTGAAGAATCTTGCCAACCTTTAATTATAGTGTCATTGGTGTCGAACCAAGTCTCATCTAAATACTAAATCTTTCGGTTTTCTGTGCGGAACTGATAAATTTGGATTAAATATTTTGGTCCCCATTCCACTGGCCGTTGGGTCTCTCTAATGCAAATGCGCTTGTCAATTTTTTTAAATCGAAATCGAAATCCAATCTTACGAAGAACATTTGCTAATAACTTTTCTCGCAAAGAATCAAGTGACGGAATCTGCTTAAACTCATACATCTCATACACTTCCCTGCGAATTAATTCTGCATCAACATTCTCAAACACTTTCATTGTGCCTTTGTCAGATTTGTTCTTCCTCTCCAGTGAATTGTCTTGGTCAAAGAATCGACGCAAGGTAGTCCTTGGAATGCCGGTTAAGTCCACTGTTCTTTTAATGCTAGCTTCTATGCTTGCAGACAATTATTTGAAAGTTACTGAACGTTTCTTGATTTTACTGCATATAAATATTAGTGAACACGGTTTAAAGCTTCGCTTGCTTTGTGTGTAACGGACACAACTACCATTACTGGGCTGTAGAAAATCCTCAATTACGGAACAACGAAGGCTTCAAATACGATTTGGTTTTAACCTGTGGGATGGAATTTATTGCAAAAAATCTAAAAAACAAATACATACTTATTTTAGCATAATTTATTTATTAATCCATTCTTGTGTTATTTTTCTAGCCAATCTATTAATTGTGCGTTTCATTTACGAGCAGCCTCTAAACGGGCAAATATATCTGCCAATGTGCAAACAGAAATATTTCCGGCAATTAGAGAAGTTGTTCCACCACTTGAGTTAAAAAATGTATGGTTTCAACAAGATGGATGTCCCGCTGACGATTCTAGGGAGGTGCAAACATTTCTATCAGAAACTTTTGGTGAGAGAGTTTATATCCAACAACGGTTATATCCTGTTTATTTATGGGGATATGTTCGAGTCGACTAGAATTCTCTTAAATATGTACAAATAGTTGACGAACGTGTGTGGGATGTACTGTCAAATATTAATCGGGATCTTCACCGCGTTACCAGACCGGTATTAAAAAAGTGGTAAAAGTGCATTAACAAAGACGGTCAGCATTTTGAATTGTAATATTGTTATATTTATTTTGTTATCTATTTTTTAATTATTTTTGTTTTAAATAATTTATCGAGTTAGCCGTTACTTGATGGAAATTCATTATCACTGTTATAAAAATCGGTAAGTTTCCTTTATCCAGAACTTCCCTCGTTATGATTGTTTTCCATTTGTTAGGAACAGTGAAGTGTGACCCAATTTAGTTTAGTACATATTCACAGTATATATGTGTTATACTGTTTCTTCAAACATTTTTATTGGACGCCATTTTGTTCCATCATATTAAATTCCTACCAATATTTTACCATTTTCTTTCTACCTATGCCACACTTGACTTTTGGGCATAATTAAAAAAAATCATTAAGTACTTTTTACATTGACACATACCGCTATTTTGCTACATCATGTTGAATTGGTACGCAGATATCTCCTAACCCCAAATAATAAACCACCGTAACAACAAAAAGTTGGATCAAAATATAAAAACCACACTACACCACAACTTGTTACGTTCTGGACGGGCGTTTCGCTAACCAAGTTAGCATCATCAGCAGATGATGTAAACTAAGGTAACTTATCCTAACCAAGACTATTTATAGGTAAATGTGGTCACACTTGGTTGCACTCGACTGCACCGTTGTAATAGTCAGTAATGCATTCCAATAATCTTTTATTAGATACATTTTTAATTAACTTAAGATTATTTATTCCTGTTTGGTGATTGTTTTCCAAAGCATGTTTAGCAACGCTTGACTTTTCTGTTCTACCGTATCTTAAATGTGCCATGTGTTCTTTAAAACGAATGTTTATGGAGCGTTTAGTCATAGATGCCACTCCTCTCCCTCAAGTCGACTTTGTCTTTGGGGTTTCCAAGGGGATTTTTCAAACTGTTCTTCGTTTTGTAGACTACTCTAAAAAATACGTTTTTAAATACTTTTTCTAAACCTCTCGTATATCTGGGATCATATGGAATTACTATGAACTTATTGGGAGCCTCATTCATTTCACTGTTAAAACGTTCTTTACTTAATGGAAAATTGACTAACCTGTAAGTTAAAAAATGAAATACTGCCATTTTGTGTTGACGGCAATGAAATGAGTCGGATGTTATATATCTATCAGTATTACTAAATTTCCTATAAATATCAAATTCTAATTTATCGTTATTTCTAATGACTAACGTGTCGAGAAAAGGTAATTCCCTATTGTTCTCCTTTTCGTACGTAAAATTAAAATGAATGGAAGGATATTTATTGTTTAATGTTTCTAAGAAAGTGTCCAAATTGTCTGTTTTAGTATCAAAAATATATCGTCTACGAATCTATACCACACCCTTGGGAAATACTTGAGTTCTTTTTTGAATTGGGTTTCTAATCTACCCATAAACAAATTTGCAAGGAACGGAAATTGATCCCAATATCGCAATTAGTTATGGCAGACAATTTAAAATCAAAGCATTAAGAAGTTGTTTCAGGCTGACTTTTAAAATATTTTATTAAGCCGCCTATTTGTTCCGCCATCTTGGATTCGCACCAAAATGCTATCAGTTGATTCCAACATAATACTTGATGATTTTGCAAAGTTTGAGATAAATTGGATGAGTATTTTTTTATTATTATTTTATATTATTTGTTTAACATTTCACTAGGCCGCGATTTTGATTCGCCGTATTGGATTATTACCAAAATGTTACCAGATCTTTCCCAAATGACGCTTAATTTTTGACCAAAATTTGAAGTCAATCGAGTTAGTAGTTTTTTAGCTTAGCCGCGAACAGACACAGAGACAAACAGGCAGACCGACGGTATTGAGAAAACATATTCATAAACTTCATTCAAACATATAACGTCATCTAGGGACCCAAAAACGTGAAGATCTGACAAAATCTCGGAGAGTAATTTTATCAGGATTACAATACTTACTTTTTATGAGGGATGTAATATATAAACAAACTATTTTTGTTTAGTACTAAAACTGGAATTTTTAACAAGAATTAAAAAGTAAAGTGTCTACCTATTTAACCCACAATGGGGAGCCCTTTAGGTCCGTTTGATCGTTCAATAAAATACTACGGTTTGTCCTCTTTTCTTTCTTTTCTAGACTTGCCAACTAATTTAACTTGTAATTTTTAATGGCTGAATGCAACATTTTAAATTCATTGCTAAAATTGTGATTTGTTTCTAGTAGGTATTTTGCAGAGTCTGTTTTTTGTTTAATATGTAATGTTCTGTGTTTTTTTATACGTTTATAAAAAGATCTACCCGTTTGAACAATATATGTATACTTTGTTACAAGAATTACATTTTAATTCATATACCCCAGATTTTTGGTCCACATTTGTATTAGACTTGCTATTCATAATATATCTGCCTAAAGTAGTATTTGTACAAAAAACTACTTTATGATTTTTTTTAAGATATTTATATATTTTGGGAAAAAGAGCGTTATTTGGGATAGTTATATCTTTAATAATATTAATTAATTCGAGGCTGTTTTTTATACTATATATAGGTTTACAGTTACAAAATTTACTAATAATTTCTATTAATTTGTTAGACCCCGGTGTGCTGGCGCTGTTACATACGACACTACCTCTCGAATAGGCATATTGTCTTTGTGAAACTTAATAAAAGAATATAGCTTCGGTGTTTTTTCGGTTTAAAAAATGTTCAGCTCTCTACTTGCAACTCGTGTAGAAGATGTAGGAATTTTGGGAAAATATTCTTGATTGTTTCTATTTCGATTGTTATTATTTTTTGATACTTTTTCAAATCTTCCATAGACAAGTAGATCATTAATAAGTGTAAAGAACATCGTTTATCTTTATCCAGAGATTATGACGTTTAAGTTTTCTTATTGTATTCATTCATCACGAGTAGGTTTAAGAGTAATTAAAAAATCGTTTTTTAGTACATATCATTGACATAATTTTTAATCTGACGCCGTCGTCAGTAACTAAAGTACCAATAAAAGGCATGTTTTTTAAAGCAAATAGCCTCCGCAGTCATGGCCAACTCGAACAAAAAAACGAATTTTGTCGTTTTTTGACAAACAAACATTTTTTTTAAGGTAACATATTCACATTTCAAACTTGTTAAAAGTCAAAAAAAAAGTTGATGATGGTATCTCCAAACCGAAACGTCGAAATCAAAATCAAATTGCAATTGCCCAATAATGTGTTTACAAAAAAAATAAGTTGATAATGTTCAGAATCGTCGGGCTGGAAGAAAAATTTTGTGCAAAAAGTTACTTAGAAAATGTTTACTTGCATTTGAAAATATTTAAAATATATATATATTAAGTTTTCTTAAATCAAGAACATTACATTAGGCTGTATGTATGTATATAGACTCTATACTAATTATGTATAAAAGCAGACTTTTATTTTATATTAAAAATTAGGTTCAGTTAATATTTTGATTAAATTTATTTGACCCTTGTAGCCTAAAGTAAAATTCAACAATAACTTTATTAGGAGTTTATAATACCTACGTAAAAAATTAATATAAGGCAATTTGATACCAAAGCTGCCGCTGATTGACGATATCCTCATAAAAAAGTGTATTTTCCCTTTTTTTAATATGAAAACGCTGATAGACAGAATCTAAACACGAAAAATATTTTTTTGAGGTTGGGGGGATGTTTTCATTTCATTTTCAGCAGCATGCTTTAGATGTTATATGAGGTGTACAGTTTTCTCTTATATTTATATTTTAAGAAAAAATGGCCATAACAAAAAAAAACAGACACAGAGACAAACAGGCAGACCTACTAGTAAATTAAGTCTTAGATGTAAGGAATAAAACTTTCATTGCAGAGGATATATTGAATAATTATACAATTATTTATACCCTGAAATATAATCACTACAACATCTAAGTCCAATAATAATTTATTAGCACTTCGGTGCTGCTTCCCGAATTTCTACTGTTTTTAATTTTTTTTTGCAACATTCCTGATGATTCAGTAAAATAATTTTCTAATATTCATATTTTAATGCATTTTTTTAAGGCGGATAAATATAACTTTAATCGCCATTATATTGAGGAGTAGAATAGTGGAATCTATATAGCAGAAATTTTCATGAAAAAGGAACTTGTGTTCTCCGTGTTTTTTTATTTATAAACTTCTTAGTGGCAGCACAGAGGAAGAGAAAAGTTCATGCATTGCACGACGATCGAAAGCCTTTTTTTTACCATTGAGAAAAAATGGCGATATCTTTTTTTTTTCTTAAAAACATTAGGCTTTTATTGGTTCGATCCGTTAAAAAACCAATTTCTAAAATTTTCCGGTAAAACTAGGCTGATTTTAGACGTTTATTTCCAATACATAACCTATAAAACTACTGACAACAAGAATTTTCGAATTTGCTTCGTAATTTTACTTCTGTTTAATGAATTTTGATACAAACTTGTTCAAGGGTACTTCTAGTCAATGTTTTATCACTTTTTTAAATTTAGGTTTTTTATTCTCTTTAAAATAACATTAAAATTATTTGTGAAATAAAAAATTCACTCAAAATTGTTTTTTTTAATAATTAAATAAGTATTTATATTACCACACACCCCCATTTTGTTACGTCATGTTGAATTCCTACCAGTTTATCCCTATATCACATTTAATTTTTCTGTGAAATTTAAAATTAGTTGAATAGAATTTTTTTTACGTTGATTGCATTCTACCAAAACTTTACAAGTTTATTTCTATATCACACCTAATGCTTGCATAAGGTTTTAATTTAATCTAATAAATAGTGTTTCAGTCTGATTTTTTAAATATTTTCTTAGGCCGCCATTTTGTTTTGCTACCTTATGTTCATACCAAAATGTTGTCAGTTCATCTTCCTATATAATGCTTGTGTGCAACATTTCACGAGACCGCCATTTTGTTTTGCCATATCGAATTTTCACCAAAATGTTACCAGGTCATCCCCATATGAACCTTAATTTTTGACCAGAATTCGAAATTACTCTGGTAAGCAGATAGACAGATAAATAGACAAACCGACATCGGGCCGGCGGAATTGATAAAAGATATATTTTGGTATCTAGGGACGCTATAACGTGGATATATGTAAATCTTTTCACGATTGCAAATATTATCTTTAACAGGAAGTTTAACGGCCATTCGGACAAATAATTCTGCCTTTGATAAGCTAATTCGGGTATAGGGTCCAAATCTCATGGACCATTATACCGACAAGCCTTTAAGCATTTCTCATCATCTCTTTAACCGCCATTTTATTCCGTCATCTTGAATTAGTACAGCAGTTTTACTAGTTCATCTGTATACCACAATTATTTTTGGCCCTCAATTTGAAATCAGTCCATTATATAGTTTTTCAGGCCAATGCAGCCATAATACTTGATTTTTGTGCAAAATTTGAGGTAAATTGGGTAATTACTCTTTTAGTAAAAATTTTGTTAACATTTCGCCACCAAAAATTTCAAAATTTGAATTCAATCTCCTAATTTTTTTTGCGAATACAATACTTCCCTTTTACGAGGGAAATAAAAAAACAATATTTAAAAATATGAACCATTCAATTCGGCCGGTTTACGCCAAAGCTACAAGCAATTCATTTTTCAAATAGAATTGTATCTTTAAATGTTCTCTTATATAAAAAAAAACTTTTGATATGCTTACTAGTAGCCTCTAGAAATATATGTTTACAAGTTTTTATCAAAATTCATTAAACACAAGTAAAATTATTAAAAAAAAGAAAATTCTTTGTCATGTGGTTATTTTTTTTTAGATTTACTATTGGACATAGAACAAATACAGCACAGGTTTCTCGGAAATTTAAAAACAAATAAATTGTTTTTTTTGCTTCGGTGATTCTGATTGGACCCCGCACTTTACTTATGCTTTTGTTAGAAAAAATTCAATAATGCCAGTTTTCTACAAAAATTTTAAAATGTCTTCCGTTCGTCGTGCAATGCAAGCACTTAGGATCTCTTCCTGTGTGATGTCACCAACACATTTATATAACAAAAAAACGAGATCAAGAGTAGTTTTCTTTCGAAAATCCTCGATACTTTGATTACACCTCGGATGTAACGTTTTGCACGATAGTTACTAGTTTCCCTTTCAAACTTGCCAAATGTCCTGAATTTGAACCCTTTATTCAGCACCTTGATAAAAAGGTTAATAAAGGGCGCCAAATGTTCTAAATAGAAAATAGTATGTTTTCAAAGAAAAACTTTTTTATTTTGTAATGGTATCCAAACTGCAAGTACTGTTCCAAAGATAGCTTACCTTCATAGGGAAAACGGAATTATTTATTTATTTCAAACAAAAGTTAAAATTTCCAAGGTAACAAGAACAGATGCAAAAAATAGACGAGCAACTGATCACATTAAATAAGACTGTTTTGTACTTTGAGGACTAAAGTATATACGTTAGTTCCGCCTAATAGGAACCAAAGAGGTTCATTTAGTCCCAAGAGACTAAAATGTATTTTAGCTATACAGAATTAAAAAGGAGTTAAATTGAACAAATTTATTTATTTATATCTAAATGAATATTTACATTAGTACAATTTACAATATTAAATAATAGGTTTGTTTCGACGACCCTATGTTCAATAACGCTACTTGTAGAAGTATATGCGACAGTTCTAGATATTTCGTTAGAACCTTGTTTGGAAGGGTTTCTTGAAGCTCCAATTTGGAATGTATTCACATCACTTTGTACAAAAATGTTTTCGGCTGTAGTTTTTTTATTATTTATGGAGTTTTCGGCCGATTTCTTATCCTCCATGCCTTTTTAAAACATCTACAGATGCACCAGCGTCAGCTAATAAGGAGGCATATGTTCGTCAAAAACAATGTCCAGTAATGACGGATTTGGTAGATTTAAGAATGCTACTACTTTGTGGAGTAGTATTTTTATCAACGGGCTGCATAGTACGTTGATTGTTTCGGTAACGAGGGAAAAATCGCAAATGAGGAGTCCCAGCTTTTCTTAAAGCCAAATACTTGCGGCAGATTTCAGTAAAGTTGGCAGTATTGCTACCTGGATTTTTAACAACGAAATTTCCCTTAATTTTGTTTTCATCATAATTGAATGATCCAAATCAGTTACACCTTCCACCGTCAACTCAGCTAGCTTCTTACTTCTACAGGCACCTGCTACACCTAGATTTCTCCGTGAAAAACACAAGTAGAGCAACTTCGTTGAAATTTTCCACGTTTCACTCAGACTACCATCTTACAAATGTCTGATATTGCGCTTCATATATTATCCTAAATTTGGACGGCAAAATATCTCCTGGCGCCTTTTCAGCTGCTTTTTTAAATCAAAAGTTTCCGTTTCGTTTATAATCACGAAATTAATGACACTGACAACTTGTTTATTTATGTTGTAACTATGTGACTTCATTATTTCAAAGCACACTAATCAAATTTGTATCTGTTACCTGCAATAATTTGTCTCATTATGAGGTGTTTTAAATTTGCACATTACGTTACATTATTTTGTAATAATGTTGCCCGAAAGTGCAAAAAATCTCCGCGAATGGGTTAAATGTTATTGAATGAACCATTTAATAAATGAGTCACTTTTTATATATAGTACTTTTAAATGAAGGTAACTTTCACATTTTTGACACCTCGTAGACATGTTCAGAACTATTCTATATCTGTATTAAGTAACTATATATTTTTATTTTACTCGTAAGAGGAAAGTATTGTAATCTTGAAAAAATCACCTTCCCAGTTTATTTTAGTTCTTCACGTTTCTGGGTTCCTAGATGCCGAAAAACTTTGTCTGTCGGTCTCTGTGTCTCTTACACGATTGACATGGTGAAATTTTGGTAATAATCGAATGTGGCGGATCAAAACTGCGGCCTAATAAAATGTTAAAAAAAATTATTAAAAAGTGTGCATAGGGATATATCGGTAAAATTTTGGTGAAGAGACATAGTAAAACTACTTACTACTCGGTTGAGTTGAAATTTTACCTAAAAATTAAGTGTGAAACAGGGATAAAACTGATGAAATTTTATCAATCGCAGAATAAAATGGAAGCCTAATTAAATGTTTAAAATGCCGGTAAAATTCGATTTTTTGAAGCATGTATGTATGAATGTATGTTAGATATTTCAAAAATTACTATTTGCGCATGGGCAACTAAGAACAATACAAAAAAAACAGAATATAAAAATACAGCAGAAATAGTAGAAAATTATATAAAAAGAATATGAAAAATAATAAATTTGAACAAAATCGGTAAATTTACCATTTACTCGCAACATCTCTCGAAATTAATTCCATCACATAAAGATAACATCGTTTATTTATGCATATGTTTGTTTAGTAAAAACTTGTAGATATTCTAAAAATCGTAGTAAAATGAAAGTTTTATTAAAAGGTAAGTTCAGGATACAAAAATAGATAAAGCCGATTTAAACTATACTCGTCGACGCAAACTAGCAGGACATTGCTACTAAACTTTATCCTGAATTTTTACCAATTTAGTCCTAAAAATTTGTAATTTTGAGTTGGCTCCCTACTTCGGCACCTTGTTGAGATGTAGTTCTTCTTTGACCGTCGCCCTTGAAAAGCAAATTTTGTTCTGGAAAAATATAACTTTGTCTGAAGTTTACTATATTACGCATAATAAATAACTAAGAGAGTGAACCATTTTCTATTCTAGGTAAAGTAATCTACTCTGGGTTTTAAGCGGAAAATGCTGAATACCGACTGGTACGGTAAAAACAAACCTACACGCATAAAAGACGAAAAGCAATCCGAACAAAAGAAAATTTTGAAGTGCTCTTCAGTTTCCCACTTGGAATTTTTTTCTTCATGCCTCGAAGGGTTTTTCCAAGGGTTTTGTTTTTCGTCGTGTATGTCGTTTGCCGTGTTAAAAGTGATAGAAATAGGAAAAGTAAACAGAGGCAGCGTGGGTAGGGCCTGCTATAAAAATAACAGTCCAGAATCTTTTATTTCGCAATAATTATTTCGCATTTTTTGCATAATTTATACAATAAAAATATGACGTCCTACCACACCACCTTTTGAAGGAATAGCGACAAGAACTGCGCACAAGCCTTATGAAAGACCGACTTTGATGAAATTCGCTGATTTTTACTTCCCTCCTTAAAAAGCATGTATTGTAATCGTGAAAAAATCACCCTCCGAGGTTTTTCCAGATCTTTCCCTAGATGTCGAAAAACATGTTTTCTCGATTTCGTCGGTATGTTTATCTCTTTACTAATTACCCGGTTGGCTTCAAAGTTTGATTAAAAGTTAAGGGTCATATGGGGATGACCTGGTAACATTTTGGTGAAAATCCAATATGGCTAAACGAAATGGCGGTCTAGTGAAATGTTAAAAAAATATTACTAAAGAACTACTTACTCGATTAAAATCAAATTGTGCACGAAAGTCAAGTATTGTGTAGCAAACAACTGGTAAAATTTTGGTACGAATCCAAGATGGAGGATCAGAATGGCCGTTTTATAAAATTATTAAAAATTCAGCCAGAAAAACTACTTGTGAATTGATTTCAAACTGTATGTCAAAACTAATTGTGTTTTAGAAATGAACTGGTAATTTTGCGATATTAATTTAAGATAGCGGAAGAAAATCGCGGCCAAATAAACTGTTTGTAATCGTAAAAAATCACCCTCTCAGGTTTTACATATCTTCACGTTTTAGCATCCCTGGATGCCAAAAAATATGTTTTATCAACTCCGACGGTCTGTCAGTCGTTTTGACTGTCTGTCTGCCAGTTCGCGGCATAGTTTAAAACAACAATGCATTAAACCAATTTTTGAACTCATTAGATAAATAGGTTCTTAATGATTGTTTCACATTTTGTTAGGCCGCCATTTTATTCCTCCATATTGGATTTTTACCAAAGTGTAACATTAACCATATCTTCTTGTCGTTTGTGTTGCAGATAAAGGTGATTGCAACTTGTATTATATTGTCATGGAGAAAATGGAGCTGTTAAGCACAAACACCAATGAATATGCTGTTAAGTTTCTGTTTGCTTTATATTTTAATATATCATGTACCCATTGAAGGCTTCAACAACCTTGGAAATGATTCAGAGGTATTTCTTTAAAATACATCCCGATTCAGGAACTAAAGCCAGTAAAACACCGACTAGTAAAAAGCGCGATATCTATTTTATAAATTAAGTTGACTAAAGATTAGCCATTTGTGTGGCCACCAAAAGGACATTGTTCTGTATATTTTATTTTTACTTATATTTGTTAAACTAGAAATTAGAGTATTTTTAATAAATTTCATTTATTTTTGAATAAGGTTAAAAAGAATATAATTTTAAATAATTTAAGAATATAAAAGATTTCATTTAAATTTTTTTTTTCGGCAGATTGCTAAGTATCCGTGAGCATACAGTGTGGGCCATAATGTTTGCAAAATATGAGAATCTTTTTTATTCATTTCTCAGAAAATTTTATTCTTGTTAAAAGTTGGTGCTTGAATAAGAATAGTTTTGGTAGTATTAAAGTTTGGGTCAGATGTACAGGATGCTCAAAAAATACGAAAAAAGTGAATTTAAGAACTAAAAATCTCAAAAATATTCTAATCTAAATATCTCGTTAATAATAACTAATATGAAAAAACTTTACCTAGCTTTTATTTGCGATCTTTAAAACTACCATCACAAGAATTTAATTTATTGAAATTTGTAGTTTTTGAATACTTTATGGTATTTGTTAAACACCTTGTTTATCTCACCTAAAGTTTAATACACCTTTTATCAAGAATAAAATTTTCTAAGAAAAAAAAATAAATGTGTCCTATATGTTGCGAACATTATGGCCGACAATGTATAATATCTTCTATTTTTTTATGTAGCAAAAATATGTATTCCTAATATATTAGTTGGTTAAAAACAATATATGTACGTTATATGTCGTATGTATATTTTCCTTGTTCAGAGTTCGAGAAATTTTTTATGCTTTGTTAACTTGTCTACAAATAAATGATTTTGATTCATCGGTAGTTTGATTTTCTTTGTACGTAAATTCGAATATATTTTATGATATATTTTTCATATTTTACATTAATAATTCGGAGAACCGCAATTATGTATTAAAGAAAGTATACATGCGAGTTTTCACATTTTTACAATAATTAAAAATGTATAATAAATAAGTATTTTTAAAATAGATGTTCCCGAAAGCATTGTAAATTCAAGATGTGAGACAATAATTTACAATAGTTTTTGGAAATATATACTTATTTGTAAATGTATAGGCTTATTTTACAGAATATTATTATTATTACAACATATTTCTAGAAAAAATCATGTAAATTCACAACAATTTTTAAAAAGTCTCACGAAGATCTTGTAAATTCAAGATGTGAAATCGCAATATTTTTCAATGCATTTTGTAAATTCATAGTTAATTTGTAAATTTATAAACTTTTTTTACAAAATATTACTATTATCACAACATATTTCTTGAAAAAATCTTGTGAATTCACGACAATTTTTCAAACAAATTTACAGAAATCCCAAGAATAATATATTTGCGAATTCACCTGTTTACAATGAAGAAATGTAAAATTACCAACAAAATCGTTGGCGATAATTAACCAACGTAATTTTACAAATCATTTTTTATAGTGAAACTGAAAATAAATATAGCGGTGGTAAATGTCACATTAAAAAATAGCTGAAGTCATTTTTCTCGGTTATACATATTTAAAACAAAAAAGAGGTAATATTTCGAAAAACGGTGATACACAGCAAATTTATTTAATTATTTGTATACATTGTAGTGTTTAGATTAAGATAAAGTAAACATGAAAATCTTCATGGTATTATTAACTAAAATATAATGTACAAAAATCATTGTTTTTTTAAAATTGGTTTTATCCTTACCAATATTATCGTATGTCAGGGCTTGAGCCCCCACAAAAGTCGGTGTCTATTTGCGCCACTGATCTTCTTCCCAATTTTCCGAGGGCGCTGGTACCCGATTTTTTTAATTCGAACAAACATTACTTTTTAAAATAAAGTTGTTAAAATACTTATTAATTTATAATTCAAAAATTTTACGTGTTAGGAAGTTTTTACTATTATTTTCGCATTTAGCGACCAAAAATTGCCTTTTACAGCACAAGATGGCTGCAAACTAGTATTTTTTATTTGATTTGTAAACAGAGACTAATAAATTGTATATTGGGTTTTAAAACAGCGCCCCGTTTTTTTCAATAAACAGCTAAGTAAGAAGTATATTGGAATTTTTTTACACGGTTTCTTTTTGGCTAAATACCAGATACACTTAAACATTTTGTAAAATTTTAATTTAATTGTACCGGAATATTGAGTTATGAGTCAATTTGGTAACGGAGGGGACTCGATATAAAATATCAACTTTAAAAAGATACTTGATATTAGCTTTCGAAAACAAATGATCCACCATTTGGTAAAGTAAAATATGGTACTATTAACTATACCATCTTAAATACACCAGAGTCATGAAAAACTATTTAGAATATGCGCTTTACACTGCAGATTAGTTATATTTCTTGAACTTCATTTTTTTTTAATAGTTGTGCCAAAATTATTTTTCATAAGGGCTTATTAAAATTAATAAAAGCATAAGCAAGTACATACAATAAATGTAAGTTCGAGTATCAAAATACAACCCTTAGCACAAAACATGCATAAACACAACAGCACATACAATTTTTTGTTATCCCAGTGCACTTCGGTGCATCAATTTATAAAATAAACCCCCCAAAGAGCCACCCCTCGACATCGTCGCCATTTCTGTTTATTATGGCAACCACTTAAGAAGCTTAAATGAAAATTCTAATTGCCAGCGAAGCATTATGCGTCACATACACGACATTTCCCCCTTTTTTATCCCCTCGTTCCTGATTTAAATCGCTTACAGGAGGGTTGAGGGCTCGTAATGAAGCCCTATAATGGCACCCTTTTGTGACGGATTTGTCCCCTAGCGACTCTGCGAGGGTACACGCCCCGGAGTTTAATTTCGGATCTCGAGTGTGCCTTGCGTGAAGGGAGAGGCGAGATAATTGGAAAAAATTAATTGAAAACGGAAGATTTAGTTTTTCATGTTTTAATAAGTTTTAGGTCTATATATGAGTGTCGTGATTCCATTGTTAAAAGGGGCAGAATTTTTGTCGTTCGAACAAGGCCAGAAAACTTCATAATCAGCTACCTGTTTTCTAAAGATATTCTTAAATATACCCAGTGTTCTTGTAACTGAAGCTTTTACTTCTTTTGTCCATGTTTTATTATATTTTAGGATTTAAATTAAAAATAGAAATGGAAATCTAAAAATTGCAATTAATTTTTTTCCTGCGAGATAAAAACTACAAATTTTCCCACAATGGGCAATAAATAGTAATATAGTACGCAGAAATAGATCTTTTTCATACAAATCTTACTGTCGTACTATCGCACACTAAAAGGAAGATATTTGTAAAGCCAATAGGTCGATTTTTTTTTAAATAACATATTACTGGGCAGTATACAAAAGGCGAGGTTGCCAAATTTAGTAAAAAAAAATTCCGAATTTGTTTCCAATCGAATTGGGCACGATATAAAACGTATATCTTTAATTCCAAAATACCTCAAGGATTTTTTTGCTAACAAAATTTCGCAAACTTAAAAATTCAAAGGTTGGCTAGGCCTCACAACTTTTCAGCTAGGTCTCCGATATTGTGTTCAGGCAATACAAAAGAAACGTTACACAGATCTTGGACTATAATAATATGTTCTGTTTTTTCTGTGTCATTTTATTTTTTGTTACATATAATATGTATATTGGTGGATACTAATTAGACCCGCTGTGGAAGTCAGTTGGGTATTTTTAACACATTCCTGTAATTTTGCGGACGGTCCTTCGTAAAACATTTTGTTATCTGAAGGATTGTAAACACAACTTTTGATTTTCGTCCATCTTTCGTTCGTCTGTACGCAGCATAGCTCAAAAACTACTGACAGACAAACCGACGGAATTGAGAAAACGTGTTATTTGGCATCTTGACATTTTGGTAAAAAATTAAGGGTCATTTGGGGATAAAATGGTATTATTTTGGTAAAAATCCAAAATGGCGGAAGAAAATGGTGACTGACTTATCGAAATATTTGCACAAAAACCAAGTATTACCTAGAAATGAACTGGTAAAATTTTAGTACGAATCTAAGATGGCGAAACAAAATGGTTGCCTAATAAAATGAAAACTTATTAGAATTATTTTGCACAAATTAAGGGTGACAAAGAGATGAACCGGTATGGTGGTACGATATCAAGTGGTTGAATATAAAATGGTAGTTAAATAAAATGCTTATAACCGTAAAATCGGATTTTTATAGATTTTCATTTCATATGGGGGTGACCTGGTAACACTTTGGTAAATATGGCGGAACAAAATGGCGGCTTATTGAATTGTGTAAAATATTGTTAAAAAATTAATAATCTTATTTATAGTCGAATGCGGTCTTATCATGCGGGTCCAAAGGTCACCAACATTATGAATCCAATCAGAAAACACAGTGAATACCAAAATGTTGTGTGATTCTTTTATCGAGCTATTAAATCTCGATCTCGACTATTTACAAATATACAAGGAGAAAGAAAATAGTTTTTTTTTATTATATTACGCAATATTATTAAGATAGCCACTTAATATTATTTTATATATTAAATGCCGAGGGACTAAATAAGAAAATTCGCTAAATATGTATTTGGTTAAAATTTTTTGGTTGGCAAAAACAAAAATACACAAAATGGCAAGCGCCTTAATAAAGTCGGAAGGCGGTTCGAATCAGTGGAACAATCAGGATATGTTCTGTTTATACAGCTACTTAATGAAAGTGAGATTTTTTTATCAATCACCAAAAAATATGAGCCCTGCTTGACCAAAAATCTAGCCACTTATACAGTGTCATTTATTTAAATGCGGGCCACCCCTGTGCAAAGAAAACTTTTTTTTTGTATTGTGATAACAAAAAAATTTTGTTTTGCAAAAATATTATACACTTTTGTTAAAAACACAAGATAATTAGTTATTACTTCCCCCTTGAGATTTTTTTCAGATCTTTACGTTTAAGGGTCCCTAGATGCCGGAAAACATGTTTGCTCCATTCCGTCAGTCTGTCTGTTCGCGGCATAGCTAAAAAACTACTTATCCGATTTCTTCAAATGTCAGTCTAAAATACAGGCTATATATATATATATATATATATATATATATATATATATATATATATATATATATATATATATATATATATATATATATATATATATATATATATATATATATATATATATATATATATATATATATATATATATATATATATATATATATATAATAGGAAATGTGTTTTCATATCTGTACATCTATAAGTGTGTGTTCTGAAAAGAACAGTTTTGTAGACGTTTGCCAAAATCACATTTGGCATTTATAGTAATCTTTATTAAAATCCGTATATTAAAGACTACAGTTTTGATACTGCGACGCTTCTAATTATTATGGCATTTAAAAAATAAACAAAGATATATCTCGCAGGCGTTGATGTTATGGTGCTGTTGTTGTTGCGCAATTGCGCTTGAGTTTTTGCGATTTTAGATTTGTCGATTATTGTCTTCCATACTGTTGGTAGTTTTAATAATTCGTCCCTTTTATTCAAATTACCTTATTTTTCAATTTCTATGGCTTTTCGGATTATTCTACTTCAACATCATAAAACCCCTTCATAAAATTAATTTATTAAATGTCTTGAATTTTTTGTTCATGTGCAGGTAAGCTCCTAAAATTGTTTGTTTATTTCTGATGCTAATATATTACTTCATTTTTTTCGCTGTTAGAATATATTTTTCACAGTCTCTTTCACGGAATGCTGTACACTCCGTGGTTTTCCAGTTTGATTTTATCTTTTGGGTTTCCGAGTAGTTTACCTATATTTTTTGTGGCTTGTGTATTGTTTGTACTTTATTTCCACAAAATGTTAAAGTATAATAAATTTTACATATTTAAACTAATGGCGTTGCTTTCCCGGTTCATATTTTTTGTTGTTAATTATTAACTGAAACCTGTAAATTAATAGCTTTCTCTATGGTGCGATTTGTGTAGCCATTTTTCTTTAAAAAACTATATTAAAAACTTAACTTCGTTTTGTCTCCTGTGTTTCAGTTAGTCGCAGAGTTGATTTGATACTTGCCACGCGTATAATCCGTGTATGTGTGATTTTGCATTTAAATATCTGCTGTATGTGTTGGTCAATTAAAATGATTTATTTATGTCCGTTATGTAGTTTTGTGACATAACGGACATTTCGAATACACCGTGTATAAAAACCAACACATACAGAATTTATTTAAATGCAAAATCACATCATCACCCAGCACAAATTCAAGCTGTTTTTAATATAAAAAAAATGTGGACTAGAAAATAAAAAAAAAAAGTAGTTTACAAGTGCTTTAAAAAAAATTGTAAATAAATCGAATAATACAAAAATAGCTATTAAAAAACAGGTTTTCCGAACAACGAACAACAAAAAATATGAACCGGGTTGTAACGTATTTTTTAATGTAAAAGGCAAAAAATAAAAATCGGAAGAATTCTTTGAAACACAACATAAAAAATACACAAGCCACAAACAACTATAGGTAAACTGTGAAAAATAGAAACCCAATAAGATAAAAATTTTATGAAAATCACGGTTTAGTGTACAGCATTCCGTGCCAGGACTGTGAAAAGTTGTTATATAAACTAACAGATATATATATATATATATATCAGAATATATATATATATATATATATATATATATATATATATATATATATATATTTTTATATATATAAATATATATATGGGTATATATATATATATATATAGAACATTATATATAGAATATATATATATATATATATATATATAAACAAGGTTATTTGAATAAAAGGGACGAATCATTAAAACTACCAACAGTATGGAAGACAATAATCGACAAATCTAAAATCGCAAAAACTCAAGCGCAATTAGCGCAACAACAACAGCACCATAACGATCAACGCCTGCGCAGATATAACCTTCGGCCCCGAGTGGGGGTATAAAAGGAAGCGTCGCAGTCACCAACACTTCAGTCTCTATTCGGACGCGAGAAAGAAAGCTTCGAAAATGCCAAATGTGATTTTAAACGTCAGCAAAACTGTTCTTTTCAGAACGACAGTAGTGAACGGATGTACACCCGGAATGAAAACACATTGTATTTTTCCATCCGTGAAGGAGTAAAAAACATATATATATATGTATATATATATATATATATATATATATATATATATATATATATATATATATATACACTGTATTTTTGGTTAGCTACGAGTTTCTGGTAAAGCGATTTTACCGATTTTTATATATCAAATTTTGTCTTATAATTAATAAAGGAATTTACTTATTTTCAACACGCTTTAAAACTAGAACAAGTATTCTATAATTATTTATTTATGGCCTACAAAAGTACAAATGTACTAAAAAGGTAAGCAAAAAAATGGTGTCAAAACTAATAAAAAAAAAATAAATTAAAATTTACTGGCTAATATCCAGGAGCCAGTGGCAAAAGCTCTGAGAATCGGTATAAGGAATGTACAGAAAAAATATAATTTAATGAATCTTGCCAAACAATTTGCGCTTCATCTGATGTAAGGCCATCGTTGACGTCTTTTTCGTAATATGATTTTGCCCCAGCCCATATTAATTCTATTGCATTAAACTGGCAATGGTATGGCGGCAGTCGTAAAACCTCATGTCCATTTTCCCTAATATTTCATCTACGGCATATATTGGCGGTTTTTTAATAGATTTTGCCATTAAAAGGAGTTCTAGTTTCAGCATATTGGGTAAAAGATTTGGTTTTTGTTTTATTAGCCAGTCATAAATATCACTTTTGTTCCAGGGTGAAGTAGGTTGTTTATTTAAGAATAATTAAAGATGGAGCATCTAAATTTGGAATCAGTTGTTCTTTTAACCACTTTTCAAACAGTTCACAGTTCATATTATCATGGTAGTCCATGGTTTTGAATATTGAAGAAAACAGTAAACTTGCACCTGGGAGAAATCCTGTTGAAGAACCTACATGCAAAATCATGAACCGTTTTCCCGTCCCACATCCCTTTTTTCTCTTAACACTTTTTACAGACTCGTCCTGCCAAGATTTCAAACCACTTCCATTAGAAAATATCCCAGTCTCCCTATTTTGAATTAACATTTTCCATGTACTTCTTTAAAAAATGGATACGCTGACTTGCTATATGTAGCAACTCGCATAAAAATCTTCGATTACAGTCCTTTTTATATCGAGAACCCAACATTTTTATTAATTTTGACAACGATTTTAGTCCAATTTCCAATATGCCTCGATTTTTTAAAGCTTCTTTTAGAACTTGAAGAGTTATATTAGTTTTTGATGTGCATAAATCGTAAACTGCATTACGAATATCCATTTTTACATTGTCACTTAAGTCTTCTGTCTTTGGCTTTTCACGTGTACATTTCTTAATCTCCTTCGGTAGTAAATTATGCTTTTTTTCGTGCAAAATTTTCTGCACAATCCTTATACCGATTCCCAGAGCTTCTGTTACTGTTTCCTGGATATTGGCCGGTGAATTTTCATTTTCGTAGTATTTTGTTAGATTTAAAATCATTTTTTTCGCTTGTGGATGCAAAAAACCCGAAAATTGCTTTCTATTACTCATTTTGTCACTGACTTGTTAATCTGACTTTGAAGTGACATCGCTCAAAGATTTTTGCAACTGCTGGTATGTTATAAATTTATCCTCTTTTTTCATATGAAAATATCATAGGTCTATCTAATTCATCTTCCGGATTTTATGCGGAGGATATGACTACACGTAATAAAAGAAAAACAAACTTAAAAAATTTGTCGTTGATAAATCGTATGACTCGCACGATAACACTGCTTTTGACTATATCTCAATTTTTGCTTAAAACTCGGATGTTAAGTAAATTTTTATAAAATCTACAGTGATGTTACTAGTTTTTTCAGTGGATTTTAAGTTCAGTCCAAAAATCAAGTGTGGCATAGTTAGAAACTAGTAAAATATAAATAAAAATGTTTGAGTAAAAACCAGTATATATGTGTGACTAAATGACTATGAGTGAAACTAAATTAGGTCACACTTCTCTATTCCTAATAAAATGAAAGATTCATTATTATTATTATTATATAGAACAATATACCGGCCACTGCTTTAAAAGGTCTTCTACATCATTATTAGCCAACAACAGAGTGGATATTTTGACCGTAAAAAGGCACGGGGGATAGCGGTCAAATACAGTTGCAGAAGGATACATTGAGAAGAAGAAAGAACAAAAAAAAAGACTGCTTTGAGTATACTCGGAAATAAGGAAAATGAAGCAACTGGTATCCAAAAACTGAACATATTTAATGTAAGTTAAGCCAAGTTCATCAAGTACAGGGTAATCTCTTATATTTTGCATTCCCCCGTATCTCGGTTATTTAAGAAGATAGCAAAAAATTTTAAATACAGAAGATCTTTCTAATATGATATCAGAAAAAACAATTGAACATAAAAGATCAGACATAGTTACCAAACTTTTGTTTTTTTATATGGAACACTCGGTAAATTATATGTTTATCAAATGGGTCTCTTCTAGCTGATTATAAATATACTAGGTTTGATACCTTTTTCTCTAAAAATATTCAAGAAATTTAAGAAAAACCTTGCCATAAGAGGCAATGTGTATGAGAAAGAGGCAAGGTTTTTCTCAAATTACTCAGGCACCTTTAGAGAAAAAGGTATTAAACCTGGTATATTTGTAATCAGCTAGAAGAGACCCATTTGATGAACATATATAGGGTATTCCATAAGAAAAAACAAAAGTTTGGTAAATAAGTCCGATTTTATTGTTCAATTGTTTTCTGTGATATCATGTTATAAAAATTCTGTGGAAACCTTAGAACTCTTGTATTAAAAGTTTTTTGCTGTCTTTTTAAATAATCGAGATACGGAAAGGTGTAAAATATGAGATATCACCCGGTACTGTTGGAAATAATTTAAATAACTGCAATTGTTGTGCAATTAATATTTATAATAAATAGTTTATACTGCTGTATTTTAAGCAAAAATAAACGTATTTTCTTTAATTCTGTTATATCTATTCTATTATATTTATAGTTATATTAACTAACTAAAATCCGTGCGGTATTGGCTTCTTATCTCACGATCCTAGATAAAACATATTATGTTTATAATTATAATTAAATGCTAGGCGGTTAGATACGAGTAGCGCTGCTAGATCTCGCCACCATTATTATATTTGTTGTTTTTATATATTTCTATTCACAATAAAGGCACTTTATATTGTATTGCATTGTATTGTATCATATTATTGCACCTGACCGCCGTCCTATCGCAAAGCTTTCTCAACCACAAAACGTAAGCAATATTTAAACCATTGAAACACCAAACGCTCGAATCGTCACTTAAATCACCGATTTATTAAGCAAAGCAATATTTTTTAACTAGACACATAAAATTTTAAAATACTTTTATTAACTCATTAAATATTAAACTACACAGTACCGAGTTTAAAATGTAACTAAAACCGAACCCTGGCAGATATTAAAAAGAATTTACAGTAGACAAACAACAAAAGCAAAAAACATAATTCACCGCATACGTACAGACCCAAAATTATGTTCAAAACCTAACCCCAATCAGCAATTACATAACTCGCAGATGTTAACCGAAATAAAGGCCTATCTTTCTATCTGTCTGAAATCTGTTTAACGTTCATTGAAAGGGCCAAAATAAAAGCAAAGATACGCCTCAAGATATCTGTTTCAAAAGGGCCGCATTGTATCAGGGTTATACGCGTACAGCTTCTGGTTATTATTACTATTGTGTTGTATAAGCAACAACTCGGATGCTCTAGTGGCGTGTTGTGTTTCGGAAAGTTCCCGTATCTGCTGGTCGATACTTTTGTTTAATTTCGTAGGGGTATTTGATACGGGTAATCGAAGTAAAATATAGGCCATTAGATATTCTGGAAAAAAAAAACATTTACAGGTTAGTTTCATGTGCTTTTAGAACGTGTTTCTGTTGTAAATAATGAGCCACAGCTTTTGATAGAATTTTGTTAGAGTAAGATCAATATAATACACTAAAAACAGGTTATTTTGAAAGTTTCGACCTGTATAAAATCATCCTCAGGGCAAGTTTTAGTCCCTCAGTGTGAATGAAACACTTAAAGGCAGCTGAGGCAATGCGTATTGACTCCAGCGAGTGCTATGGGGGTCTATAGTTAGTAGTGTTTATATGTATATATATACAGTGACCGTCTAAAGTCCGTTCCCCCCCTACTAATTTTTGAGCCAACTCGTATATTGCAACGAAATTTGGAGGGCTTAAATAGAAGATGAAAAGGTATTTTTGTATGAAAAAATGATAGCTAAAAGTTATAAAATGGCGGCTACGCGCCATCTTGAATTAATATTTTAAATACAACACCCCGCATATTATTCCATTTTCAAAATTTGCTCATTATTCTTAACATTTTTCTCCAATACACTTTATTCCTAAATGTAATTGCTTTCGAAATAATGACGTTTGAAAATTGACATTTTGGTCATTTCAAATTCAATCAAAAATACGATCAAGTTTGCGTTGGAAACAAAATCGTTGTCGCGGTAACATCTTGATAACTAACTATCAAATAGTCCGTTGAGCATCTTAATTATTTTATGAAAAGTGTGACCATGGCTCGCAGTTTACACGATAAATTTGAAGCAGTTTTGATTTTTGGAGAAGCTGGAAGAAATTTTCATCTAGCAGTCCGTATGTTTAACGATAGATTTCCCGAAAACCCTATTTCGCGGTCATATTTGTGCAAACTTTTAAATAAGCTCCAAGCAACTGGTACGATGAAAGATGCTCCAAGATCAGGAAGACCACCTCTTTCAGAAGAAAAAAAAATTGAAATTGTTGCTGAAATGGTAATTAATCCTACTCAGTCGACGGCTGCAGTTGCTGAATCCTGCGAAGTAAGTTCGAAAAGTGTCCAAAGAGTCCTAAAAAATGAAAAATTTCATCCCTATAAAATGAAAATCCTGCATGCTCTCACGGAGGATGATCCAGGCCGGAGGGTTGAATTTTGTGAGTGGTTAACAAGAAAAATTGAAGGAGAACGATCCTTCCTAAAACGTGTATGTTTCTCAGATGAATGCACGTTTTTCCTTAATGGAAAAGTCAACAAACAGAACGTACGATACTGGAGCGATACTAATCCTCATATTTTTAGAGAAGGGCATACCCAGTTTCCTGAAAAAGTCAATGTTTGGGCGGGGATTTTGGGCAACCACGTTGTTGGACCGATTTTCATCAGAGGCAATCTTACAGGAGATCTTTACAGAAAACTTTTAGAAACTGAAATTAAACCTCGAATAAGACAAATTGTATTAAACAATCAGGAAGAGTTTGAAAATCGTGAAATCATATTTCAGCATGACGGAGCACCTCCCCATTTCTATCGCATGGCTAGAGAGTTTCTCGATACAAACTTTCCTGGGCGATGGATAGGTCGCAGGGGAAGTACAGAATGGCCACCAAGATCTCCGAATCTTACCCCTCTAGATTTTTTCCTTCGGGGATATCAGAAGTTAAAAATCTACGCCACCGAATGTCAAAAAATAGAAGAGTTGGAACGCAGAATAAGAGAAGTATGTGAAGAAATAGATGAACAGACTTTCATCAACGTGAGAGCAGCTATTCATAATAGGGCACTTTATTGTCAAGATTTAGGAGGGGGCCACATCGAACACTTGATAAAATAATTATTGTTGGGGTTAAATAAGTGTTATTCAAAAATAAATAAAATATTTTTTTACCAACTAATTTGTTTTCCTTGTGAATTTACAGAACAAATTCGTAACCTTCAAGATTTTCTGGTAAGTGGTACTGTTTATCCTTAAAATACTGTCTTTACGCCTCTTATTAGTCGAATTCATTAAAAGATTTAACTACAAATTAATTAAAAAATTTAGTTAGCAGAGTTTTTTATCGAAAGTGACTAAAACCATTACTTCATTTTAAACCGGATTTTCAATTATCAAACGTCATTATTTCGAAAACAATTACATTTAGGAATAAAGTGTATTAGAGAAAAATGTTAAGAATAATGAGTAGATTTTGAAAATGGAATAATATGCGGGGTGTTGTATTTAAAATATTAATTCAAGATGGCGCGTAGCCGCCATTTTATAACTTTTAGCTATCATTTTTTCATAAAAAAATAGCTTTTCATCTCCTATTTAAGCCCTCCAAATTTCGTTGCGATATACGAGTTGGCTCAAAAATTAGTAGGGGGGGAACGGACTTTAGACGGTCACTGTATATATATATAATGTGTTTTGATTCCGGGTGTACATCCGTTCACTACTGTCGTTCTGAAAAGAACAGTTTTGCTGACGTTTCGCCAAAATCACATTTGGCATTTTCGCAGCTTTCTTTCTCGCGTCCGAATAGAGACTGAAGTGTTGGTGACTGCGACGCTTCCTTTTATACCGCCACTCGGGGCCGAAGGTTATATCTGCGCAGGCGTTGATCGTTATGGTGCTGTTGTTGTTGCGCTAATTGCGCTTGAGTTTTTGCGATTTTAGATTTGTCGATTATTGTCTTCCATACTGTTGGTAGTTTTAATGATTCGTCCCTTTTATTCAAATCACCTTGTTTTTCAATTTCTATGGCTTTTCGGATTATTCTGGTCTTATAATGTTCTATATTGGCAATCTCCCTACACCCATCGAAATTTATTTTATGGCCGGTTTCCTGATGATGTAGGAATAAAGCTGAGGTTGTTTGTTTATTTCTGATGCTGAGTTTATGCTCTTCCACTCTTGCTGATATTCGTCTGTTAGTTTGCCCTACGTACAACTTTTCACAGTCCTGGCACGGAATACTGTACACTCCGTGGTTTTCCAGTTTGATTTTATCTTTTGGGTTTCCGAGTAGTTTACCTATAGTTGTTTGTGGCTTGTGTATTGTTTGTATGTTGTGTTTCCTCAGAATTCTTCCGATTCTGTCTGTTGTGCCTTTTACATATGGTAAGACTACTCGTTGCTTTCCAGGTTCATATTTTTTGTTGTTCGTTGTTCGGGAAACCTGTGCATTAATAACTTTTTCTATGGTGCGATTTGTGTAGCCATTTTTCTTTAAAGCACTAGATATTACCTTAAGTTCGTTTTGTCTCGTCTGTGTTTTAGTTAGTCGCACGCATCTAGATATTAGAGTATTTGCCACAGCTTGAATTTGAGCTGGGTGATGATGTGATTTTGCATTTAAATATCTGTCTGTAGGTGTTGGTTTTCTATACACGGTGTATTCGAAATATCCGTTATGTAGTTTTGTGACCAAAACATCTAAAAATGGTAGTTTGTTGTTTTCCTCTAACTCTAGAGTAAATTGTATTCTGGGGTGGATTGAATTTACGTGAGTCAGAAATGTTTCGAGCTCTGCATGACCATGTTGCCATATAATAAATATGTCATCCACATACCGAATCCATAATTTGGGTTTTAAACTTGCTTTCTCAAAAGCTTCTTTCTTGAAGTATATCATAAATAAATTCGCGACTACTGGTGATAGCGAGGACCCCATTGGAGCACCATCCATTTGTTTATACATTTGCCCGTTGAAAGAAAAATAAGTATTTTTGCTCCGAGAGTTCTATTATATGTGCCTGGAAATCCTCGTTCATAGCAATCTTGTCCAGTGCTTCGTCGATGGGAATACTGGGATATAACGATTTGACATTTAGACTTGCTATAATATCGTTTTTTTCGAGGACGATATCTCGTATAATTCGAGTGAAATCCTCCGAGTTTTTTACAAATGAATCAGCTTTTTCTACAGTTGGTTGCATAATTTCAGAAAGGTGTTTCTCCAGTTTTTGTAGCGGCGAATTAACAGCACTAACAATAGGTCTGATAGGCGCCCCTGCTTTGTGTATTTTTGGTAAACCATAGAGTTTAGGACATCTGCTCGACTTTTCCCGTGGTATGATTTTTTGTTGAATTTCGGGGTTTATTGGTGAACTTTTTATATTTACATATATATATATATATATATATATATATATATATATATATATTAAATATATATATATATATATATATATATATATATATATAATATATTTACATATATGTACGTACCAAAATCTATTGCGTATTGCTGACTTTCACATAAATTACTGATATGCGGAAAAGTAATAAGCCGTACTATATAATTTTTATTATTTTGTTCCAAACAAAAAAGGTTATTCCGATATCTTAAAAACTAAAGAAAATAAAAGAAGTAGAACGTATGAGTAAAATGGATCATCTCAATAAATGATTTAATAACTAATCTCAATAGTCTGAGTCTGTACTATCACTATCATCCACTGATGTAATTAAAGATTTTACGTTTTCCCAATATTTTTTATAATTATTTTCGACTTTAAGTGCATAATTATCGCACGCAAGTGGCTTTACACTATTGCATATACGCATAGTGTAAACCTAACTTTGTTTTTTAATTCAGACTATATAATTTCTATAGGATTCAAATCGCAATTTTTTTTACATATTTAGAAAAAGAAAAATGTTGCCCCTTATTGATATTGTTATAGCGTAAAAATCGTTTTTAAGTAGTTTATCAATAGAACTGTTTTATAGTTTCATACTGCAGATAAAATATTTAAACATTTTTTTAGCTTCTATTCAAATAACAGTAATTTGAGTATTTAAACAAAAGAATATTTTTTTATTTGGAGATTCAGAAATTTTTAAAACTACCTATTTAATGTGATTGACCGATTGAATTAGAGCGATTGTTTTATTAGATACATCTAAGAAACAAAAAAATATATATAAATTTTACTTTGATATACTCGTAAAACAATTCTTTCAATTCAATTCAAGGGCATTTTTTTTGCTTGTTTATCTCTTCAATTGAATTATTCACAGTTTTCAACCCACGGTCTAAACATTTTAAAAATTACTAATAACACCTCACAAAAAGATTATTATTCTAAAAATAAATAACACCACTGAACACCGTTAATGCAGGAGTTTAACTGAGAAACGCTTGCAAACCAGACCTTAATTGCTTTATTGGAGATAAAATACCACCTGATCGTTATAAGCCCGGCAACAACATGACCATTTATCGTGCGTCGGACTATATATTCGCCGAGTTTATTGTTCTAAGTCACAAAACTTCATTCAAGATAAGAGGCGCACTAAAACGTCAGGATGTGAGTGTCGTGTGAATGCTAATAGCTCTCAGCCTTTGTAGTATGTTCATAAAAACTTCGTAAAGTTAGTGTTTTTGTCTCCGATCAGAATGCCTCAATGTCACATAGATATTGATGAAATAATTAGCTATACATTATACACGAAATTACCTTGAGGGTCAAAAAGATTCGACGTATTTTCAAAAGCTTGGTATCAAAAATACCTCTGCATTTTTGGTATTTTCTGTATTTGATGGTATGCGCATCTGAACTAACCCCTGTCTTTTCCAAGTTATTCCAAGTGTCCTATAACAAGAGTGTGAAAATCTGCTCGTGTACCGTCTGTTTCCAAAAAGAGATCCAAAACTCTTCCATGTTCTAATACGAATCTTTTAAATTACCTTATTGAAACGTAACGGCCCACAGAAGATTTTACATTCATAACTCATAACTGGAACAAGTCCATCACATTGCACACTGAATCCCAAACTATTTCCCTCGATATTCAAAGCATTTGATCAGTCTGGCATGATGAACTTCTTAACAAAATTTCTGCCTATGTCTATTCAGCAGGGTGTGTTGGCACCTACCTTATTTTTCTGTATGTCAATGATCTGCTTTCTTCTACCAGCAATCCTATTCATGACTAGATTGACAATAGTATACCCCACTCCAATCTACAATTTCCCAAACCGGTTTTAAAGACTGAAATGGATGATAGGCGTAGTGTAATGACTTTATCCTTAACTTTTCTACATAGAAAGAAGAACGTAGAATGAAGAGCTTGTCCAATTTAACGCCACTAAGAAATAATCGTGTTTACTATCTCACAAATTATTTCTCACTACCCGCATCATTCAAATGAATAAACATATTCTTAAGCCAAAAATTTCTTTAGCCTAGTTGGTATCGCTTTCAGCAGTATGTTCACTGGCATAATCACATACCATCAATAACCATAGCAGCTGCTAGGAAATTGAGTTTAATTTTCTAGAGCCCGAAAATAGTTTCCTTATGTCAACTTTTATACATTTTACACATCGCGAATCAGACCCAGCCTTGAGTTTTGCTCGCATATAGGAAGAGCAGTCTCTCCTTCAATCCTTAATATCCTCCACTCTGTCCAAAGAACAGTTATTTGCCTGATTGATAATCCAAACATCACAACGAAGCTTACCTCACTAGGGCATCGTCCAATTGTGGACGACATGGCTCTTTCTACAAATACTAAGATGGATTTAGTTCTATATGATCTATTTTGGTTTTCTATTCCTACCAAGGAAAACGCAAACATCTTTCACTTAAAACAATAACGGTACCGAGCACTTAGGCCTTCCGCCTTCACGGTAAGCTCATAGATAAAGAATAAATTTAGAAAAATTGTAACTATATTCGGTTATTTTATCAAAGGAAAGAACAGCGGTGTTACAAATTCATCAGCATGTGTTGCAGCAAGGGAAACTAAATTTTGTTGTTTAACCAGCAACTCGTATGTTCCAGTGGCGTATCGTGTTTCGAAAAGTTTTCGTATTTGCTGATCGATACATTTGTTTCATTTTGGTGGGAGACTTAATATGGTTAAATTTTCTGGTGAGTTTAATTTAAGACATATTTAAATGCTTATGAAATAAAGCTTTAAAATTTAGAACTTATTTCTGTCATAAATTATTGACGATCGTTTATGATGCGTTTTAATTGGATTAACAGGAATAAAATACCAAAAAAAAACAATTATTTCCTTTGTAATGGTGCTGACTTCTGTAAACTTCTATACATATAGGGATATAGAACGATTTACTGGAGCGATGTCATTAGTACGGTTATGCCAGTCCACAGAAAACATCTCCCGTCCCTCAGGTAGATAAGTAGAATCTGTTTAGTCCCAAACTAACTCCTAAAATAATACAACAGCTTGTTTGGACGAAAGGTTGTTTATTATTTTAAATCAATTGCCACCCTTTCGACACTCTCCATGTCTTCATCAGGGCTAAAAATCAAAGAACGGGGTAGTACCAATTGCAGCTGCGATAAGATGTTTGTAGGTTGTCTTAATCCTTATAGGACAAAATTCTCGTGCTTCGAGAAAACGAGAAACAAAATCAAAACAAATCTAGGTAGGTTACCTTGCTCTCTCCTTGTATTTATACAATTTTTAAATCTATGTTGCATAAGTAATTTGTTCAATTTGTTTTAGTTTAAATCCATGTACATTTAATTTTAAAATCTGTGTGATATAAGAGTTCTTTTATTTATTTATTTCTATTTATTTTTCTATAAGCTAAATCCATGGACATTTATTTCAATACCAACTGTCGTTTTCTTTGCGTGAATTTCTAATTTATATTTGTGTACAATAGCTAATATGTTCTTTGTTTTTTAGCCCTGATGACGATACGGAAAGTATCGAAACGTCGGAAATTGATTTAAAGTAATAAACAACCTTTCGTTTAAACAAGCTGTTGTAATATTTTAAGACTTAGATACGTGGTGGATATGAAACCAACAAAATTAGTTCCATACTGTTCGGTTTTCGAATAGAGCTTGCAATAAAATTATGTATTATCTGTATAGTTACATAGTTCAAAGACTTGAGGTTAGTTGCACTGTAGCTGTGACACCATATGATCTCTATAAGAACTTCTTTTAGTGTAGTACCAGTGTATAACAAGATACAAACTTAATATGGCTTTCGTAAAACATGGGGTAAATTTGTATTTCGTAAAAACATACCTTGCTAATCATTTGATGACCCAAAGCATTGCTCAATATTTTTGGGAGTATTAAAGATTGTGCGAATTTTCTTCGTAGAATTCTTTCAATTTTATCTGTGATGCTCTGTATCAAAGGTAAAACTGCCCTACTTGATGAGTGAGTAGCCAATACTGGTTAAGCTTTGAGAATATTATAATATCATATCGAACGCCTAATATCTTCGGTACAATGCTCGTTTGATTTTAAAGTTTCAATTAATTTCTTTGTCTCCCTCGGAACTGAATTTGCTTCACATGTTGACAAGGTCTTAATAATTAATGAATTGATAACCGATTGTTTCTGATATGGTGGATGGTAAGAACTGAATCTCTGTTCGTATGTATCGGTTTCCTATAAACAGAATGATTTATGGAGTCGTTCTCTTATTTTCTTGTACTAACAAATCAAGTAAGGGAATAAATAAATAAATAAATAAATAAATAATCTTTTATTGCATTGGTATTTTATTGGTATAAAAAACAAATACAAATACAAATGGTGGTTAGTACCGCAGAGCGTATTTTAATAACCACCAGGCATACATACAATTGTATAATACATTACTTGATAATAAAAACAAATCATAAGCTCCGCTGTGAATTAATTAAATAGTCTCTGATTTTATGTTTAAAGGTAACAAATCCAATCAGAAAATAATCAGAGAAAAGGTTATACAAATGAGCGACTAAGTAGTAGAAACAGGATTTAAAAAATTCTGTGTGGTGTCTGGGTACATCAATTATTTGCCTATTCCTTGTATTGACTTGGTAAATTTCGCCCCGCCTCATTAAAGGCTCGTTAAGGTAAGATAGTCTACCAAGATGTACAGTCTTGTAGATTGGGCAGCTCATATGTAAAAATCTCCTCTGACCCATATTACAGCCATATGTCTTAGCAACATACTGACTGACATGATCTCTACATGTCAGACCATGAATGTATGAGTTTTAGATCTTCTGGATCCTGTACTTGTTAAAGTTTGTAAGGAATGGGCCATAGACAACATCCAAATATTCTAGAATTGAGACAACCAGAGACTCAGAAAGTATTTTTTTAACACAGATCGGAAGTAAGCTTTTAAATTCATAGAGATATTTCAGCCTCAAATATGATCTCTGGGAGACTTTATTAACAATTCTGTTCGGGAAAACATTATTGCCTGTATTTTTTGTGGATTTATTATGAGGGAGTTGCTCAATGCCCACTGCGAAATTCTAGCCAGATCCTTACTAACAGCCAACAAACCATTCTCAACCATCTTCAATGGTATTTCCAGGTATATTTGCAGGTCATCCGCATACATACATATGATAGGAGCAGTTTTTGAGAACACCATCAAAGTCAGAAGTAAAAAGAGTGAAGAGCAGAGGACCAAGGATTGAGCCCTGGGGCACACCAGACTCCACCAATTCCTAGCCTAATAATACAACCTCGCCACCAACTACCAACCTGATAGCCTGCAGCCTGTTCATATAGATAGCTTTTAAACCATCAATTAACTTGGATATTTTAAGAAGCCAGTTTAGACAACAATAAGTCGATATTTAGAGAATCAAACGCTGACACAATTACCATCTGTACACGTCAGAGGGTAAATCATTTTTCAGCCAGCTCTCAGAGATGGCTACAACATTGTAGTTTAAACCTTCAACAAACTGGCAAACATCTGCAAACTTATTATAAATGGACCGAGGATTTAGGTGAACGATGTTAAATCCAATTCCGGCCCTTTGAGAGGCCATTATCTTCTCCCTCGATGTGCCATCGCGTTGGTAAAATTCTTGTTGTTGTTGCGCCTTCACGACGAGGTTCCTACGACCCACCACTCAGGTTACTTTTAGGTTCATAAACGTCAACATATCAGCAGTTCGGCCAGAACTCGAGAACCAAATACTGCTCCCGCGTTCCTTGAGGAACGCCCGGATTAAAACCAGCACTAGTAGGGTTAGCAAATCTTGATGGAAGCTTCTCACATTTATACAAGTTCTTGTGCTGTAGGTTAAGCACACAAATGATATCAGAGGGCGTCGTATTTATATCCAGATTAGCAAATATATCCATGAATGTTTTCCAAGCGTTGCACTATATTTAAATTAGCTAATTTGAGAGTAAATGAGCTTGGACCAGTACAGATTTTACCCTTTCGGTGACTAGTCCGATCGGATCCTCCAGAAAACTGATTTGTATAAATCTTCACCGCTCCCTCATCAACGCCTATATCAGCACTCTTTCCCATTGCGTTAACATTTCGCAGGATCACTGGATTCGACCAGTAGACAGTATTCTGACAAGCTCACAATTTGTATCACAAATGTTTTTGACAACTTCATTAAATCTATCACTGATCAAGTTTGTCTGCCGTTGCAGTGCTGTATCAACTCTATCAACCAGCGAGATCGAATCCAGTGGCAATATTCGCTCTGCCTGGTCCATTAAATTGGAACGTTGATTTGTCGCAGTCGCATTTAGGTCCTGGTGGGTTTCCTCGTGTAAGGAAGTGATGCTTGATTCTAGAGATTTTATTTTCCTCTCCAACTGTAGTAGCGTATGTATGGAATGAATACTTTCAATGTAGTCTGAACATAGGAAAAACAAAGTTCTCCCTTGAAGTGGCATCACTAGGACCTCAGGCGCCTTTATACCTGAGCAAGTTTTGTATACTACCCGTTGACATATGTCACAAAAACTAAATAGTTCATTCTTATCATCCTTAAAGACACATGAAGCGTCACACTTGTGGCAGTTTGACATTCTTCACTTTGTAAAAAGAAAACAGTTCGATTTTTATTGATCAATTTTTCAAGTATTTTTACTAAGATCCTCTCTCCTCAGTTTTCACTTCAAGAAAATATGTTCTAATTTCACTTCACTTCTATTATTGTGAAACAGAGGCGGAAATATTGCCGAATTTACGATTAAAATTAGTAAAACACACAAAGAAAAATAAACATGTCACTGACATTATTTGGTTATTCTTATTTATTTGAAATCGCATAACTTACTCAGTTTCCAGCTAATTTTATATTAGATTATTGTTGATTTAGATGGTCTAAAAATATAGTTAAATTTGGTGGCCATATTACAAAAGTATCATCGACATATACAAGGGAAAATTATCAATACTGATATGGGGTATAATAAAATAGAATAGACCAACTAAGCACTTGTACAATGACACAAAAATCAACTGATTTATTAGTCATTATGGTATTCATTTATGTAACATGAACAACGTTTCGTGTCCGATTGTATAAAGATGTTAATTTTTTTTTTCGAAAAACACCCAACCCCTCGTATAGATATTGATTTTAGTAATTAAATATTTTTACAAGCCTCAAAATACATTTTTGTCCTTATAAGATTACTCCCCAAAGCAATAGAGTAAATAGTTTCCGACATGTGACCGATGAGAAACCTTAGCCACGCACCCTGTACATTTAAAATCAACGCTGATCACCCCACTGTTCCTTGTCGCCGTATAAAGCATCCCCACCCTAACGTTTCACAGTCATCCCGTATCACTCACAAAACAAATCCCTCTGTGTTACATCGGAAAGAATATTTTCCGGGGAGTGGATGTATTTTTCATCCCTCTAATTAATATTCCCATCTCCCTGAGCCGATCCTATAGTCCCAAAATTAAAATCGGGATAAAACCCTTCGCAAAACCCTGAGGGAGTATTTTGATAAATTACATCACGCTACAGAAGGGATGGATTTACCGAACATTTCCGCAACACATGTGTCAGAGTCTCACGAGGAACAAAAGGAAAAATAACTTAAGCGTAGAATAATTTTTAGGGAGGTAAATAAAATTCCGGATATTGGTAAATGGTAACTTAAAAAAAGTAACGGCAGGTATATTATGTATCATAAGATCACGGAACGGTTTGTCCATAAGACAAAATTCAATATATTATGCAAAACCCATTTCTAAGGAAACAGACAAACTAATTGAAGCTTAAAAAAATTACACATTCGATTAGGTATTACAATAATCTTAAAAGTTATCCACTATTGGATAGTCAACCATAAAATAGTGAAGTTTTACCTTTTATACAAGGTATTGCAGATCAATTTGTAAGACTTCTGCGAAAGTCTAACATTCGCAGAATATTTAATATAAATTAAAAAAAATGTAATTATTTATTTATTTATTAAATTTGTATACTACAGAATCTACAAAAATTCTAAATGGTACTCTACTTAACCTGAATTACAAAGCGGAAGATGAATAACACAAAACAAACCATAGTTCAGTTAACAAAATAAGATTTGGCTGAGGTAAAAAATATCACATTCAAAAAAGAATCTATTATAATTATAAAGTAACCGATCTCCAAAGGCACTAAAACCATAGTTCGATCCTGTGATTGCTCTTGATTATGACATTGATTGATTGATCTTGATTATGCCATTGACAAGTTTGTAAAGAAAAAACAAGTAATATGTCAAGTTTTCCCTGTGCACTTTGAGTGTGTGTATTAGTCGTGTGAATGGCCTTAGGTGTCTAGTCTTGCACACTTATTTTCGATCCTATTTTACTATTATCATAACCTTAACGGCTATTTTTGATTAACAAATATCGGCTAGTCCGATACATCGGGTTACGGATATATATCCTATACATTTATCTATAAAAATCTCATTTAAAAAAAGTTTTGCTATTTAAAAGTTAGGAATATTAGACATTTTTTTGGACAGCTGCAAAAATATAACTCTAAAATAAATTACGACATTAAAAGTTAACAAGAGACTGTGAAACCCGTATCTAAAAATTTTGAGCGGTTCAAAAGTTATGGAGAAAATAATTTTTTTTCACATGTTAATTTTTTTTTAATTACCTCAATAACGTACTTACCTATCCTATTCGAAAATGAAATTACGGAGAAAAAATTTTTTTGACAGATGTCAAAAAAAAATTTCAAATAAAGGACGCCCCTAAAAGTTACATGAACTGTGAAAACCGAATATAAAAATTTTAAGTAGTTCAGATGTTACAGGAAAAAAACAATTTTTTTTTAGAGCTGTTACAATATTTTTTCAAAATAAATCACTCCGCTAAAAATTACATCGAATTTTGAAAACCGTATTTAAAAAATGTAAGTTGTTTAAAAGAAAAAAAAACAGTTTTTTTGTGCAAGCTTCAGCTCGTAATTGCAACTCCTGTATATATTCGAAGACCCTTCCTAATTTTGTGTATCTGTTTGAATAATTTCCAGCGCCGTAACCAGTTTTCCGACCAAACGCTTACTTTTTATTTGAACACCATCTTGTAGACAAGGAAAAATTGCTATAAAGATGTAAAATTTATTTTCTAATATCTCTTCAAATGCAGTATACAGATGATTGCCGGTTTGTTTACGGATATACTTTGTCAACTAATTATCCGACAATAAATTAAGCAACTTTGCCCTAATTTAACCGTCCTGGTATCTCTTACCGTTTCCGAGATCCCAATGCTTGTACCTCAAATTTGTAATACCCTGTACATGTCTGATTTGAAGCTGCCTAATTAAGTCGGTCCAATGGGTACATCTGATCAAAAATTATAAGAAAATACTAATAATGAAAAGCTAATTATGTGTACTCCTTATAATATATAATCGGTAAAAGTAGATACAAAATTGAAAATAAAAAGATCAATAAGCTCGAAAATCTACCCATTCTGGTAATATACAAAATTTAATAGTACAGTTCAACCATTGACTAAATCAGTAACGAAAAAGAGAATTTCAAAAGTCGATAACTTCTTCGGAAGAACTTATTCAAAACAGTTCAAAACACAATAATAATCATAATCCGTGACATCTGTCACAACTGACATATCAAATATCTCTGTAAATTTTATTTACATCCTAGGCCAAGGCCACCTAGCATTTCGCGTCGTATATGGATTAGTACCTATCGATTTTTGATCGATATGTGCACTTTCTTCTTCAAATCGAATTTTCACCCACTTGCTGAGCAGTTAAAGAGAAATGTTATTAGAGCTTTTTTGTAGCCAAATAAATGCTCCATCCGCGGGTCTGGAAATAATTTCGGTTACTAATTAATTACTAAGTTAAAATTGGAATTTAAATTATCAATTTTAATAAATTGCAGTAATTTAACCGCTAACCACACTCAAAATTTGGTCTACCTAAAAATATCTTGTTTCGTGAAAAAATACCCTACAGGCTTAGATATATTAGTTTCCTTGTAATACAGGATAATGTTAAAAAATGTACCCATTTTTATGAACTTTAGTGCATACTTCACCTCGTTATACCCCCTGTATATAATTCAAAACCCTTCCTAAATGGTTCATTTTATGTAGCTTTTTAAGCATTTTCCGGTGCTGTACGGCGTTGAAACAGATAGGACCCAATCCACTCCAGATACTTTCCCACTATACCAACATCAACAAAGGATGACAAATGCCATCAAAAGCTTTTGATAAATCTGTATAGATGCAATCACCTTCATTTCCAATCTCAAAATTGGTAACAAGAAAGTTCTGATACACAGCGAGATTTGTAGCAGTTGAGCGACCTTTGTAAAAACCGGATATTAGGTAATTTTTAAATGTACTTATCAAATATGTCATCGGTAAAAATGGCTTCAAGGACTTTAGGTATAGTAAAGAGCAAAGTAAATTCGAGACTTTATTTATGTTATATTTCGAGAAAAAAGCTCTTGAGAAAGCAAGTTTAGATCCCAAGTTATGAATTCGTTATGTGGATGAAGTATTTATTATATGGCAATATGGTCATAGAGAGCCTGGAAAAATTCTGACTCAGGTAAACTCAATCCAATCTAGAATACAATTTACTCTAGATGAAAACAACAAATTTCCATTTTTACAAAACAAAAACTATCACAAAACTGCATAACGGACATTTCGAATACACGGTGTACACAAAACCAACACATACAGACAGATATTTAAATGCAAGATCCCATCATCACCCAACACAAATTCAAGCTGTGGCCAATACCCCAATATCCAGATCCGTGCGATTACCTGAAACACAGACGAGACAAAACGAACTTAATATAATATATAGCGCTTTAAAGAAAAATGGCTACACAAATCGCACCATAGGGTAAGCTATTAATGTACAGGATTCCAGAACAACGAACAACAAAAATTATGAACCGAGAAAACAACAAGTGGTCTTACCATACGTAAAAGGTACATAGAATAGAATCGGAAGAATTGGTAGGAAACACAACATACAAACAATACACAAACCACGAACAACTATAGGTAAATTACTTGGAAACCCAAAAGATAAAATCAAACTGGAAAACCAGAGAATATACAGCAATCTGTGCCAGGACTGTGAAAAGATGTACATGGGGCAAACTAACAGGCGAATATCAGCAAGTGTGGAAGAGGATAAACTCAGCATCAGAAACAAACAAACAACCTCAGCTCTATTTCTACATCATCAAGAAACCGGCCACAAAATAAATTTCGATGGGTGTAGGGAGATTGCCAATATAGAACATTATAAGACCAGAATAATCCGAGAAAGCATAGAAATTAACAAACGGGATGATTTGAATGAAATGAGCAATCATTAAAACTACCAACAGTAACAATAATCGACAAATCTAAAATCACGAAAAATCAAGTGCAATTAGCGCAACAACAACACCACCATCCGGAAAACATAAATAACGACCAACGGTCGCTCAGATATAACCTTCGGCTCCGGGTGGGGGTATAAAAGGAAGCGTCGCCAACACTTCAGTTTCTATTCGTATGCGAGAAAGAAAGCTTGCACAAATGCCAATTGTGATTTTGGCGAAACGTCAGCAAAACTGTTCTTTTCAGAACGACAGTAGACACTCGGAATGAAAACACATAGAATCTTTCCATTTTTGAAGGACTAGGAATGAACATATATATATATATATATATATATATATATATATATATATATATATATATATATATATATATGCTTCTCCTCGCAATTAGTGTTCTTTTCTAATGCCACACGGTAAACATAAAGGTGGCGTTGCGGAAAGCGTATCCAAAATAAACCGCAAATAAACTCCCGGGCTCATCCCACCACCCGTCGCCCGACCGACATTTAATTTACCTCGAATATCAAGCTGTCAATTCGCCATTTTTATTTGTCCATTCCATATTCCATAAAGGGAACATCACAGAGGACCGTTTCCAATTTCCCGGTATGAAATTTCCTGATGGCAGCACCAAAGCAGGCATCAAATCGGAAGCGACTAGCAATATTGACGGTTAAATAATTAAAGCCTGCGGTTGACAGTTCGGCGGGGATCTGGGGGGTGGGGACCCTGCCGCCCGCTCTCGATGTGGAATTGCGAGGCCCATTAGTCAGGGGCGTGTGCTGGTTTATTAATATGTTTAAAAGGGTTTTATCCCATTAAGATGGCTTCAAACAAAATAAGGCTGTACCAGTGTAAACCGCTGCTAAGATTTTCCAGTTACACTAACCAAATTTAATAAAAATTACAGCGTTTAATAAGCAATAAACAGTTATTGATTTTACAGGGTATTCAAAGTAAAAAAAATTGTTCTTCTTCTGCTATATCACTCTTTAATCTGTATTTAATGTCAATATTCTAAAAGTAAAATATTCGCAGCGGTTTGGATTGAAAAATATGTCTTTTTACTAACAAACTCGGCAACAATGCATTACTTTCAAATGTTTTAATAACCGACATAAAAGTAAAACTGCGAAAAAGTCAGATATAGTGGTTCAAAAATTAGATTAATATGAACAAAGAAATCGAAGCTTCTCTTCTGATGATTTGGAATAGTGTCCTGGCATAGATTTTTACCCAGACTATTAAACTCATTAACCAAGAACTTGCAAACCTAAACATTTTTTCGATTATAAATAGCGACGCATTTTCCACTAGCTTCTGACTTGACTTAAGTCTCAACTACCATCCCCTAGTCATCTGCGGTATTAGCTATAAGTGTGAGGCCAGATGACTAATACATATTCCCATATTTCTTAACCTAAGCCTGCTGCCTAAAGCAAACATTCAAGTCGTTATTGACAAAGAGTAATTATTTGTTATTCGAAAAGCTCCCCAAATAGTTATTGTCCTTAAAGTTAAGTATTCTTAAAGAAGTTAATGTTTATTCTGAAACCCCCTAAAGTAACAAAGATGTTTCCTAACGTAAATATAGATTAGACAGGACCATTGTTTTATACTGTGAGTTTCAATCTACAAAATAATATGAGCTACTTAACCCAAGATCACGATCCAAAGAAGACACTGACAATATAATTGATTTTTATCAATTTCGTCACTAGTTCTCGTATCACCCTCTGTAAGGTAATAACACAAACGCCTATAAAAGCCAATAAAATTTCTGTTTTGGAAATTTTAAAAATCGGATAAAAAGAAAAAAAACAATTTTCAGCTTTAGGATTCTCATTAAAAAACGAGGTGCCTAAGTTCATTTCTTGACCAGTTTATTTGAGGCATTTGATTTTTGTCAATAAATGGCTTTCGAAATTTCCTGAAAGTGTAAGCGATTAACCATTGCTGTTCAAAGACAGAACCATGCTATGCACTCATAAGGCTAAAAAGTGTAATTTAGCGGATATTTGACAGAGGGTTTGGCAAATAACTTTATCTCAGTTTGTTAGTATTAAGTTCCTGTGAAGTGGAAAAAGGAATTTATTACCGATTGGCGTTAGTTAACTGAAAAAATGACAAAAGCTGGTGTCGCGTTGTATCCAGGGGAAAAAATTAAGTTCTCGACCTAACATATCTATTAGATTTGCATAATTTTCCAATACATGTGCAAACATTTCTCAGAAAATACCAGCTGTTCATATTTTTTGTTGTATTATAAATAAATAAGTTAATACAATAATAATTTAAAGTCAGTTAAATAAGATTTGTTTTACATTAATTAAAATTTTAATTAAACTTTTAAACATTTTATTTGGCCTCCATTTTGTTTCATCAATTCATACCACAACTTTACCAGTTCATTATCTTGGATTCATACCAAAATGTTATTAGTCCATTCCTATGTAACATTTGATTTTTGTACAAAATTTTTCACACGCATCTTGCCCCACCATCTTGGATTTTTACCAAAATATTACCAAGTCATCCTCATGTGACTCTTAACTTTTAGACAAAATTTGAATTCAATCAGGTAACTAGTGCAGCGAACTGACAAACAGACCGACGGAATTGATAAAACGTATTTTTTTGGCATCTAGGGTCGCTAAAACGTGAGGATATATCAAACCTTAGAGAGTGATTTTTTTAACGATTAGGTGCAATATTAAATATTATTAATAAAGAAATATTACAGTAAAAGGATTTTATTTGGCCTGTATTTTGTTAATTATTGCCCAACATTTTAAATCAATCTATTAAATAGCTTTTTAAAGCTGGATTTTTAACTATTTAATTTATTTTATTAAGCCGCCATTTTGTTTCGCAATTTTAAATCCAAAATGAGTACCAAAATTTTACCAGTTGATTCCTATGTAATAGTTATTTTTTTGCAAAATTTGAAATAAATTGAATACGTGGTTTTTTAGTAATAATTTTTTTAATATTTCACTAGACCGCTGTTTTGTTACTTTTTTAGTTATCGTTTTAGCTATGCCGCAAAGAGACAGGACCGAGAAAACATATTTTATAGCATCTAGAGACCCTGAAACGATTACAATACTTGTCTTTTACAAGGCAAGTAAAAACAACATGGTGGCCCTTCCAGATTTTTACAGATCTTAACATTTTAGGGTCCATAAAAACCAAAAAATATGTTTCCTCCGTTCGATTACAATACTTTTCTTTTACAAGGAAAGTAAAAATAAAATGGTGGCCCTTCCAGATTTTTACAGATCTTAACATTTTAGGGTCCGGTCTTCCTGTCAGTCTGTTGGTCTGCCTTTCTGTTTCTCCGCAGGCAAAATCAGCCTGAAAAAGCTACTTATTAGATTGAGTTCAAATTGTGTGCAGAATTTTAATGTGATATAGAGATGAACTGGTAAAATTGTAGTACGAATTCAAGATTTATAATCGTAAAAAGAATCATTCTTTCAAGTTTTACATATCTTCACGTCTCTAGATGCCAAAAACTTTGTTTTGTCAATCCGTCGATGTGTCTGTCTGCGACTACTCGCCGCATAGCCAGAAAACTACTTACCCAGTCTGGTGAAGTGTAGAAAAAACTATTAAGTACTAAAAAACTGATTATTCAGTTTACCTCAAATTTTGTACAAAAATCCAGTGTTGCATGGAAATGAACTGGTAAAATTTTAGAATGAATTCAAGATGGTGGGACAAAATGGAGTCCAAATAAAATTTTTAAAAATCAACGTGAAAAATCTTATTTAATTGACTTGGCACAAAAATTAAATGTGTTTAAGCATTTCTTGAGATACATCCCCGAATTAGAGGGACGGCATTCATTTTCTTGTAACGTATTTTGGTTATTATAAATCTTCTTGGTGCAAAAAAATTGTTGTAGCAATAAAGTGTATGGGCTTAGAAGGCCGGGAGTATTGAAGTGGGGGATAATCTAAAAATATTGAGTCTCATATGGTTCTTGGGGCTTTTGGAGTTACGACGTTAAGTTTTACTAATTATTTTAATTTTTGACAATTTGTATTACTCATTTTCTACGCTGCTGTGCTAGATGACGCATATATTACTTACCGTTGTTCTATGTACACCGATTACTCACGGAAGATTGGAACAATTTAAATACATTTTCTAAAAATGGCGTAATAACGCCATGTTGAGTCTTTTTTCCGGTAGAATTTCCACAACTTTTAAGTGCTTTAATACATTGTCTTAAAAGTCATTTGGAATCAGTTGGTGGTACACCGAGAGAGGGGGGAGGCATTCTACGAATCATTCTTTTTGGGAATTTGTATTTTTGATTTTCTATAAGTGCTGATTTATTTCATTACGAACAATTTAACCTAGGAAAACTTTGATCCTGACTTTTATAATAAAACTTCTGGTAAATAAAACTAAAAAGAGTAAAAGAAGATTTTTATAAAAAAAATAAAGACATTAAAAAGTAAAAAAATATATTTTAGTCCATTTTGGAAATTTGTCTTTAGGAAGTCGTCAAACCAGTAAAAAGAGTAAGTAGACAGTAAAATTTTGGTATTAGGCCTAATTAGATATTAGATATTACCTACCGATAGGCGATAGCACATTACCTATCTATTTAGTTTATTTATCGATATGTCGATATTTATTATCGATACATATCGGTATATTTTTGACAAAAAATTTGGAAAGCAAAAAAAGGGCTTCACTTTCACAATTTGCTTGTAAATATTCATTTGTCCATACTTATCGATGTTCTCGGCTGCCTATCGATATTATCGGCTCGACATTATTACTCGCCTATCGGCACTTATCAATATATATATATATATATATCGATAAACCGCGTCCTTAATTAAGACACTCAATAAATAAATATATGTTTTTTGTGATGAACTTAGTAATTAGGCCATAATTGAACATTTACTTCATAACGTAAAATTTCCAAGTTTTTAAACAAAAAAATTTGTTAAAACAATATTAAATTTCTTCTAAGGATAGATACTTTAGGAGATTCAATAATTTCAACGAAATACGTTTTCTCCAACGCCACCACTGCCTAATAACTGGCATCTGCGGAGCGTCGTGTCGGCAAACGCGACGTCTATACAAAGGCATCCCCAAACAAAGGGCGATCGCCATGGCGTCCAATATGGCGGCTGAGCCGGACAGCTCGGGTGACAGAAGGGGACGGGCGGGGTGACATAATACGATGAGAAAGCACTCCTCAACGAAGTGCTACAGCGCCGTGCCGAACTATAAAAAAAACCCCGTCTTATTGGGCTGATTCAGCAAAAAAAGTTGAGCTGCATTATTATAAATATTATTAAAATAATTCAAAAACGTTAGGAAATCGTAAACCATAAAAATTGTAATTCTTCAAGGACGGCAATTTTATTAACTCATCATATCTCATATATAGAAGAAATTTTATCAAAATATGATTCATGTTTATTCATTCATTTATGAGTAAAACAATCGCTAAATCCTCCTCTATCCAAAATTTCCCTCGTACAGAGTTTCACTTCGTACGGACAACACAACTTACACCAGGTGTTTCTCAAATGTACACATTAATGTAAAAATCTTTAGTTTATACAGGGTTTTGACGTATATTTCGATCACCAGTTGTTTCTTTCCTGTAGCAGTTAGAAGGTGAGTTTAAAACCATCAGAATAAGTAACAATATTCGGACGCGAGAAAGAAAGATATATATATATATATATATATATATATATATATATATATATATATATATATATATATATATATATATATATATATATATATATATATATATATATATATATATATATATATATATATATATATATATATATATATATATATATATATATATATATATATATATATATATATATATATATATATATATATATATATATATATATATATAGTATTAACTTAGGTAATATTGAGGGCAAATAAAATGCTTAAATATTTGGAAAAAAATCGATTTCCTGGAATAAAAACTTTTTTTGTGGAGAAAAATAATAAATGACATTAATTTAATAAAGTTAGTAAAGTTTTGAAAAATAAATAATATTGATAATAATAAAAGTATGTATATATATATATATATATATATATATATATATATATATATATATATATATATATATATATATATATATATTAAATTAATGTAATTTATTATTTTTCTCCACAAAAAAGTTTTTATTCCAGGAAATCGATTTTTTCCCAAATATTTAAGCATTTTATTTGCCCTCAATATTACCTCAGTTAATACTAGAACAGGCATTTGGCATTATATTTTTTTAGCAGGGTGGTATTAGAACAATATTTTGTTCTGAATTTTCTAATGCACGCTATTTTTCACCTCTATGTTTCCATATATATATAATTACAAGTTTTGTTTGTTGTATAAAGTGGTCGATAATTAAAATATTTTTTTGATATTAATATTAATTATACTTTCTATTGCTTTACTAGGTCCATTTAATTTATAATAAATGTCTTAAAATATCGTGTATGCGTTCCTCTTCGTAATGAGTCTATATATTAGTTAAAATTACATAAGAAAATGCAAACATTTTCTGGACGGCTTCCCTCTTTCACCGAAATAAAGATAAAATTTTGCACCAGGGCGTTACATCTTTAGGAATGTATATGGTTTCACTGTAACAAGATTGTCAAAAAGCAACCTCTTTTTATTTGGATTGGTTTTTGAGTTTTTGTGAAATTATTTTAGATTTTGGTGGTATTTGTTAGTTTTTATTAAACATTTAAAACTAATTAATTTCAAAGATTAAAAAAATATTTTTATAGATTGGCTGTATTACATTTTTGTATTTAATTCTTTTTATATGTTATATATGGGATTTTGATACAAACATCAGTTGGTTTTTTGTTTGGATTTTTATTTTGTAAATTGCTAACTCTGCTCTTTGAGCACTTTTTGGAATTTTTGGTCCCACTCTTGTTGTAGAACCTTTTATATATTTTTATAATATTATTTGAAAGAGGATTCGACTAAGTTTTGGTTTTATAGTTGGCGTTTATTGTAAGTAACTTCCTCCTCGATTTCAGCTTCCATCGAATTTAAAAAACTCGAAAGGATTCCCTTTTCACCGTTCCCGTACACCATCGGCATTATATTTGCATCGCCCTTAGGGACTTTGTTGTAAATTTTAAAAGGCCCTTTTTATTTCTCGAATGGCTTTTGTCCGGAGGGTCAATATAGATGGCACATAAGGGCCGCCGATCTTTTGTTTTTGTGATCGGGCGTCGCCGAGTGGTCACCGACAAAGAGGCCGCCATTTTGAGAGATTGCCGGTTCCGGTGTATACTTATGCAATGTTCAATGCAAATTAAGATAGGTAAACATATCTAAACTATTCTAAATTTTCGTTTGGTACTATAACAGGAAAGGGCTTTTGTACACTACATGCATGTTTTTTTTTATTTTCAGATCAGATAAAATGTACAATAATATTTTTTTCAGAATCAGGTTTATGTATGTATGTCAACGAATCGAGTTTATTACCTTCTTTAAATGTTTAAAATATGAGGGCTAATTGTTTGCTACCTAATCATGTTACACCTAAATTTTCGTAGTAAGGCATTAGCTATTTGCTTCAGTATATTCTTCATAAAACAAAATAAGATTATGATCCCTGAACTGCAAGCTTAGGGTTGCCGGATCGGAAAACCGTAATATCTAGAGAAAATTCGGGATCTGGGGTTGTTGTCTAGAGAAATAAATATTATGAATCAAGGTTTTACTTTTTATTCCTAAAAAAAAATTAAAAATTATTCAATCAAAAGTCAACTCAATAAACTAAACATTATTCAATAATAATAGTATATTATATAACAAGTAATGGAATATAGGTTCTTAACCTATAAAAGTTACCTCACGTAGCGGCTTCTAGGAACTGAGTTAAAATTGGAAGCATATTTGAATTTCTGGTTTCAAAAAAAAAACAAAATTCTAACTTGCGTAACGATACCTTGAAAACATTTAAAACATAATTAAAATTTAAACATTTATTTCGACTCCTTGTATGTCTCTTAATATCAACTTTAGTACTAAGGTAAGTTGGGTTAGATCGACATATTTTTGCTTCAAGAAACGTAGTAGTATTTTGTAAAGACATTTTTAAGACACCCTGTAAAATTACATTCTGAAACAGTCTTTGAAAATGTTATCCATTCCGACATAATTTTTCAATGTGGAACTGCCACATGTATTTTGCATTCGGTTTCACTTTTCTACCAATTTGCTTCCTTTAGAAGAGAAAAACCTTAAAATATGAACAATTTTCCTAGTTTAATCTAATAATTTACTCAACTTTAATAAAATTGAAGATCATGCAAATCCTCTCTTTTGTTTAGAAATGATTGAGCAGGCTGAATATCCTGTTAAAGTAGGCATTGCTTACAGGAATTGATCATTATTTTTTAAAAAAATATGCCGAAATTTTCTCATTTGAGATGTCTTACGTAGAAGTTGAAAATTTTCTCGAAAATTGACAACACGCCCTGGGTGCAAATTCCAACAGTTTTTTTTCATATTTAAAAATTAATTTGGAAGGAGAAATCTGTAATTAGTATATACGATAATTTTCAAGTAAAACAGCTGTTAATCGGAAAAGGAAGGTATTTGCTTTTTTTTGTCCAGGGACCGTAAAACGCAAAAATCTGCAAATATTTCGGAGGGTGATTTTTTCGCGATTAAGAAGTAGACATTTAAAGCTTTCCAGTCAAACTAAATATTAAACAATATCATAATTTATAAGTTTTTTATTTGTGGTAGATCATGAGATGTTCAAGAATTCCCATAAAGTACTATAAAGTAAGACGAATACATTTATTATTATTATTCCAGACCCGCTATGGAAGACATCACGAAAGAGATATAGGCAATTTTTTTTCACTATTTTGCAATATTTTATCGCACTTGCAGAGAGTCTAGCAACAACTAAACAACTGTAAAAAAGGTAAGTAATTTTCCTATTTTTCCCGTCTAATGACGACTGAACTATATCAACACTTTTTTTAACCGTTGGCAGATTTGGATCCCCCCGGACCGAAATTCTGGGTAGCTGCCTGGCTATAGTTTAGTTATATGAAATAATATCATATAATTGTATTCTCATGTCCTGTATTCTACAATGAGAGAGGTGGCTAATTAATGTCACAACACCCAGGCCCCATTGGACGCCTTCTATATCCTCCCTAGAAACATCTCTTATCCTAAGCCGTTAACCAGCCCATTCTACAAAACAGTTGCAAGCCAGTAGATCAGCCCTATCCCAGAATGGATTCCCTATTATCTTTTTGTTCACAACCTCTACAACAAAATTTACTATTTACAATTTGAAAGCGTTTTGTTAGCTGATAGTGTCCAATCAGAATTCCTGTTCTAAATGGTAATCAGATAATTAGGATATCGCAGATTCCATCTTTCAAATTCGCAGCTATTCATTTCAACAGATAAATTTTTAAATTCATTGCAGATGTTTTTGTTACGTATTTGTAATCGACAATAGGTTTGAGACTAGGTTCAAAAAAAAATTAAGACTAGCCTGGGTTTTGAACAATTTGTTGCCTGTGCAATGCACGTATCTTTTTACCAAACATATAGAAACGATATTTTTTTGAGAAGCAATTACTAGTATTGAATTAGGTTTACAAACAGACCATGTACTATCTTACAGATCTACAGCTCAGAATGTGTTTTAATCATACTATGCTCACTAGACAAACCGTCAAAGCGCAGCTCATCGTAGTAAAATTGCAATTTCCTACAAGAGATTGACACGCAGGTGTTGCTACTGTCTGCGCTCTGCCCTGCTCGTTGACGGGCGAGTAAATTTACTCAATTTGCACTAAAAAATAATAAAATAAGGATATGGAAAACATTTCATGAATTAATTTTATTCAACGTAGCGAAATCTATGAGCAACAAATGCAAAAAGGTGATCATTTGGAAAAACAAATACTGGTGTAAGTTCTTGTAAGAAGAAATTATGTTTTTTTTGTAAAGTTAAACATATTAAAAAATACACACAAAATTAATCTTACTGGATACAAAACACAAATTCACAATTAGAGCTTTACTTTTGGTTTCATTGTCAACTCTCATCTTTTACGCTTAACAAATCATTCTAGCTTGTAAAGTTGAATAAAATGTAGAATTCACTTTTTTTCAACTTTCCTCATAATATAACGAAACCCATTATTTTCAGGCATTTCGTCTATAAGAGGTGATTCTCTTTGATCTAAAAATTGTAGATATAATACTCTCTTTATTTGAGTTTTCAGCAACGAAATAATGAGTGCGTGTAATTTTACACTAAACAATATTCTCTCTCGTGATATGAATTTTTAGAGGTAAATATTTGTGTGTTATAATTGTCGACAAAAATATTTCTTCTGTCTATTAAACACCCTCTGGTACTAACCGTTTCTTATTGTGCGAAGCTAAAATTGATTTGATAAAGAAAGAATCACTTTGAATTAACTTTTTATAGAGGTGTTTTACTTCTGGCGTCCCGCTGCGCTGGCTGTACCGTACAAATCTACAAAAATGAAGATATTATTTAAAAAAAGTTAAAACACATTTGACCTCTTAAAGATGGAATTTTTGAAAAACCATAAATTGATTTTCGGGAAGGTATTTTCTAGCCCCTAACAGGAGATTCGTCGTACAATCTCATTTAGCTTACAATATAATGTAAAAAAGTAAAAACACAATTCACCCCCTAAAGAGTTGCGAGGAACAAAAATACATGTTTTGATGATTATTTTTGAAAGCCATTGAAGAAAAAATTATACTAAAATTTCAATTAGTTAATATTTATTAAAAAATAGTAAAAATAGATTTCATCCCCTAATTACTTAAATTGATATTGGATTTTTAAAATAAATATTTATGAAAGCTGTTGACGAAATAATTGTTTTAAATCCTCATTTATTTGAAGATATATTAATAAAATTAAAAAATAAATCACCCCTTTAAAGGTTGAATTTTGAAAAATACAGAAACTTGTATTTAATAAGGTTAGCAGACGTCTCGATTTTTCGGGAATTTCCCGAATCCAGCTTGTTGTCCCGATGTCCCCAAAATACTTTTAAAAGCACTTATTTGTCCCTAATTTTATTTTGTAAAAGAATTTTGCAGTGCTGTTGATACAACATAACAAAGTGTGTTATTACGTTCAAAAACTAGTTGGTTGTCATTGCAGCAATGAAAACAATATTAAAACTTTTTCAAGTTCTTAAATCTTATTTTCTTTCTAAAGAAAATGCGCTTAAAATTGTTCTTTAAATTTTCAAAAAACTGACGCCTATTTGTTTTTGGTGCACAACGATTTTTCAGTTCGCCAGAAATACTGATGATGCTATTTTGCATTTCATGGAAGAATTGTATCTATGTTTCAATGAGGGAGAGGTTGCTTCGGCGGTGTTCTGTGATTTCACAAAGGCCTTTGACTGTGTCTGTTACAGGATACTGCTGAGTAAACTTGAACTCTATGGGCGCATTTTTGGATTGGCTTACATCCTACCTTACTGACCGTCATTAGAATGTCCATTTTCAAGAAGAACTGTCATCTAAACTCGGGATAACCGCGGGTGTACATCAAGGATCTGTTCTTGTCCCGCTTTTGTTTTTAATATATGTCAATGATCTGCCACCTTTTTTGCCGATGATACCACAATTTTATGGCATCACAAGAATCCTGACATTCCAAATGATATGATAAGGTCTGATCTGCGTAACATACAAGAATGATGCAAAGCGAATCATCTGTCATTTAATGTGTCAAAAACCAACATTTTAAATTTTAAATGCCATATTAATGAAATTTTGATTGATGGTCAAATTATTAAAAACACGACAGAAAACAAATTCTTAAGGTTGTATATTGACAAAAGATTGAAATTTAAGATGCATATTAATAACTTGTACAAAAAACTGAGTTCTAGATGTTATGCTGTTCGTACAGTCAGAAATGAATAAATGAAATAGTAGCAAGAAATGTCTATTTTTCAGTTATCGAAGCATATTTAAGATACGGAATTTGTTTTTGGGGCTGTTGCTGCCATAGCTTATTTCGTTCGATTTTCGTCCTACAGAAACGTGCTATAAGATACTTGTACGGCATAAAACCGCGTAATTCATGTAGGCCTTTATTTAAATACAAAAAAAATCTGCCTTTAGCAGGTCTGTTTATATTGGAATTAGTATGCCTGATGAACAAAAAGTATTTAGACAGAATTCATACCATGTCTTTGATGGGCACCCGCAGCTCTTTCACTATTGGTCTACCTATACATTCATCAGCTCTAACTAAGAACTCTATTTTTTATACCTCAAAAAAGATGTTTAATAACCTCCCAGTCAGTATTCGAAATATCAGTAATTAGATTGTTTAGAATTAAGGTTAAGAATCTAATGACCTCTGAGGGTTTTTACAGTGTTAAAGAATTTCTATCTAAAAACTTTAATTAATGCTTTTTATGACAGTGTATGTATATTTTGTACTAATAATTACATTTTAGGACTTGTATATATTAAGTATGTTATTTTAGTTTGTTTTTTTATTTGTTTCACTTGTTGGATTGGATATAGTATGGATCAATCTGTTTATTGAATTACTAGATAATTACTTTAAATCATGTGTATTATGTTGTTATGTATTATGACGGATAATCATTGTTTCGATGTGATGTGATATGTTTTTCTTTTTTTCTTTTTAGTTCTTTATTTTCTGTGCTGTGTTATGTTAATGTTGTATATTTTTTTTATTGAGAAATTTGACTTTGGGCTTGTTTACAGTGATTTAAACATATGTACCTATGCTTGTTCCAAATTCTTTTTTGCCCATTTTTTTACTTATTTATTCTTATAGCTTTGTCATTGAGTGTTTTACTTTAGACAATAAAGCATATTTTGACTTTGACTTTGAGACTAAGCATAACAAATAGATATTAAGATTGGATGAGGTATTCATAATTAGTCACATATGTAATATAGAAATAAAGTATGGTCACAATAGTACCATTAGGTATTTAGAAAAGGAAAGTCAAGTTATATAGAGCCCTAAAGAAAAAATGGGCAATGGGCTCAATCGTACCCCCAACTTTGCTACAAAAAGCCAATTGAAAATATTATTCTTATTAATTATTAACAAGTTTTGGCAGTTAAATTATTATTTATATTTTTTATAGTAATAGTAACAAAAATTACATTATTATAACATTGTCACATTTTATTTACTATTTATTTAAAACGTTGTTACATTTTCTTTTTCCGGCAATTTGCATTTGCCTTGGACTTAATTGCCCCCATTGAGGAGATTCTGTATCCGTCCCTGTTTTCAAGTATCCCTAATTCCGGAATAAGAAATAATTTGGTAAACCTGTTTTTTAATAACTATTCATTTACCCTGACGAAAGAATTGTTTTAAAATATCATTTAGGTAAAGGGATATCGTAAAAAAACATTTCATCCTCTTGGGGAGCAGGTTTCAAAAAATCATTTTTTATCTCAATAACAAAACAACGCCCATGCCAAATTTGAACGTTTTATCTCTAACGATTTTAGAAATATGGTGATCAGTCAGTCAGTAATAGAGTATAGTTTATTTTTTTTATGAAAATTACGAAATCTTAAGGTATCTAAAAAGCTGATTCAGAGAAAGACGTACTTTATAACAGGCGCTTATACTTAAATATAAAAAATAGTAAATTGGCGGTAAAGATGACAAAACCGTATTCGCTCTAGAGAATTACCCCCTAAATGTGCCTCTCCGAACGTAAACCGAGGATATTGGGGATTTGGAGACCTATAGAATTCCAGAACGGGAGAAACTGACAAAATGGAAGAAAATTAAGTGTCCCAAGAGAGTGGAAAATTCAGCCCGAATTTAAAACGTAATCAAGGACCTCGGCCTTTCGAGAAGTCAATGCGGAGAGATCAAAATAGTCGAAAGGTTTTCCTGTCACGAACATACAGAGTATTTTCAAACTCATACCGAATAGGTGAAATTAGAATTAATCGTGTTAATTTTAGGGGGCCAGAGGCGCCGAAACCGTGGGGGCTCAGTGTGGGGATTGTTAACTTGTTTCGATGTTGTATTGTTGTTTGTTTTTCACACTTCTTGCAGATCTTTGCGTTTCTGTTTTTGGGACCCAGGACCCCGAAAAATACTCATTTCTGCCAGTCTGTCTGTTTGTCTATCTGTACGCGGCATAGCTCAAAAACTACTTATCCGATTGACGTGCGATGTTGTCAAATAGAGATAAACTTGTGAAATTTTTATGTAAATATATTATAGCGGACAAAATGGCGGCATACTAATTAAAGAACCCCAGTACCAAAAAACTATAATCCAATGGATCCAAGTTAAACCTGAAAAACTAGTTAATTTTTAGTGCGAATGCAATATGGCAAACCAAATGGTGGCCTAATAAAATGTTTAAATATTCGGTTAAATTCCATGTCCTGGAATAAAACCATCTTTTTATGAAGGAAAATAATAAAGGACATAATTTATTTTTTGTAGACTACGTAAATAATGTTATGAAAAAAAATGGTAATAATATTTAATAAAATTAAATACTAAACTATTAGTTATTATCAAATGTACATAGTCTGTTTATTGTACGTAGTGAAATTCTGAGTGAGTTTATTTACCGATTTTTATATTTGCATATATATTTAGAAATTGGAAGTTTCTTTTGCGCCTTCCTTGTAGGCGTATTTCAATCTGTACAATGTATTTCGGATTATATTTACTAAAATTAATGACGAATACAAAATTTAAAAAAGTGCGAATTTTATTTTGTCAATTCAGGATAATTTGGATCTCTAACCGACAGCCCTGTTTCGCCGAACCCCCTCGCGGATTTTTGAATACCCGCGCCTATGTAGGGGGCAGTAGTTTCGACTTTTATTAAACGAAATTATTGCAGTATATGTATATACAGATTGTCTTATCTGTATATTATGGAATTCATTGCGAGGAAAAATCCGGTTAAAAGCTAATTTTTACTTTCCTCGTAAAAAGCATGTATTGAAATCAGGAAAAAATCACTCTCAGAGATTTTTTCAGATCTTTGCGTTTAAGGGTCCCTAGATGCCAAAAAACATGTTTACTCAATTCCGTCGATCTGTCTGACTGTCTACTGTCTGTTCGCAGTATAGCTCTAAAACTGTTTACCCAATTGACTTCGCATTTTGATCAAAAATTGAGGATCAGGTGGGGATGGCCTGATAGCATTTGGTAAAAATCCGATATGACGAAACAAAATGGTGGTTTTAAAAAAAATTTTACTCAATTTATCTTAAATCTTGCACAAAAGTCAAGTATTACGTAAGAATCAACTGCTAAAATTTTGGTACGAATCCAAGATGGCTAAGCATGACGCTTAATAAAATATTTTAAAATTGGAATTAATTGTGGAATAAAGATAAACTGGTAAAAGTGTGGTACAAATGCAAGAAGGTGGAACAAAATTGCGGCGAAATAAAATGTAAAAGCCTTTAAATGGTTAGTTATTAGTGACTGTGGCACCGCTCTAATGTAAAGGTTTATTTCTTCTAAGTATAAACAAAGTTCTTCAAAGTTTTCGTGAGACATCGGTTAGCTGAGAGGTAGGCTTTCGAATTTCAATCCTGGTTTAAGCGATGAGCTTTTTAATTTTTTTTAACAGTATTTATAATAATTGCCACCTAATAAAAATACGGATTAGGTTAGGTTAGGATTGGTTAGGTTTGCTGTAAAGAAGATTAAAAACAAGGTTTTTTTTTAATACAAATTCTGACGGAATAACTAATGATTTAACGGCTCGTATAAAACGTTTGCAACCAAGAAAAAATTACTCTCCCAGATTTTACATATCTTCCCGTTTTAGCGTCCCTAGATGCCAAAAATATGTTTTCTCATTTCCGTCGGTCTATCTGTCTGTCTGTCTGTCAGTTCGCGGCGTAGCTAAAAAACTACTTACCCGAATGACATCAATTTTGATTAAAAATTAAGGGTCATATGGGGATGACCTGGTAATATTGTGGTAAAAATCCAATATGGTGGAATCCACTGGCGGCCTAGTAATGTGAAAAAATTATTACGGAAAAACTAATTCAATTTACCTGAAATTTTCCACAAAAATCAAGTGTTACATAGAAATGAACTGGTAATATTTTGGTACGAATGTAAAATTGCAAATCAAAATAGCGGCCGATTTTTTAACACATTTTTGGAAAAGATTTAAATCGTTTTGCTAAAGAGATAATTTTCGAGCACTTATTGTAAACGTTATATAATAAACTTGCTGTTTGTTTTTTCTATAGCTAATTAAACAAAAGAATATATCGGGCGGTTCTTATTTCATAGATGACGTAAATATTTCTGACGTATCCGGTCGTTTGGAAAATTTGATAATCCATTCTTTTAAAAAGAAACGTTTTATACGTTTCGGGGTGGAACCAAAGAAGTATTTTGATTTTTCTAGTCTATATTTAGGCCGAAATTAAATCAGCACTGTTACAGTTTAAAAAAAAAGGTGTGAATGTCATATATACCGGCTGACCACAATATCCTTATACAATACTAATTTTTATATAAATCTAAAACAAAATGGTAAAAGTCAGTTTCCAAGTGGTATGTGGGTGGTGGGTGTATAAATTGCTAATACGTTACTTTAGATAATTACTTTAGTCGTTACCTCCGATCTGTCTAAACAAACCCTGTTTTAATTCAGCAGTAGAAACGTAGCTGAAAAAAATATTAAGTTATCCTTGATAAAAATTGGTTAGGTTTTAAATATAACTATGATTCTGTATGCATGTCATCCTCCAGTTTCCAGTTTTAACAAAGTGGATACTGGCGTTCTTTTCAGCACTACAGGGAGTTGGCACTCTGATAGTACTAGAAGGGTGTTATAGCTACAAAACAAAGGACCTCTCACACAACTTGTGGAAAATGGCAGTTGGTGAATTTTTCTAGATTCTTGACTAGATGTAGTTCTCGACTTCCTGCTTAAAATGCATCATTGTCACAACCTGATTCTATGACCAGATTTTGAGATACAGGGTGGCAACATTTTGAATATATTTTTTTTTGTTTTTGCGATCCGGTCAAGATTTTGCTACTATTTTTACCAATTAACCAGTTGTGGCAAAATTAATTGTTACAGGTTTTATGTTATTATTTAGTCTTTTGTTAGGTATAAAAAGCCTTACAACTTTTCTGAAAAAGACCATTTCTGGTGATTTTTATAAAACCCGATTTCTGGTGATTTCTTTTTAGCAAAAACCGAAAAATGTAGGTTTTTAGTTGATTGCACGAATATTTAATTATTCCCATTAATGTTCCCCTTACTTAATGCTAGCACTGGCTCTTTGGCCGCTGTGTTTCTAAATATGGATATTGATATCAATGAATTAGAGAATTTAGATTATTAAAATGTTCAGATATATTTGACATTTTCTAGAAGTGGTATAAAAAGCCTTACAATGGTGGGTTGTTGAAGCAGCGGTGGAGCAGTATTATGACTGAATAAAAAAATACTGAAGATTAAAAAGTTAAACATCATAAACACACGGCGAGATTTTTCTAAATTTGGGATATGTTGGAGACTAAGGCCAGTTTGTGGAGAAAAATGTAGTAAGTAAAAAACATGGTAATAAACAAAACTGGCCTCGATTAGTCCAGCACAACTGATTATTCTAGAAGGATATTAAGTAGGTAGGAACTCATTATAAAAATATAAACGCTAGTCACCATTTTCCGAAGCAAATGTTTTAATACATATTTACAGATAATAATAAAATGTAATACATATTAAGTAATTATTCAGTAAAGGAGTTTAAATACTAAATTGCAACATTGTACAGAAACTTACACACAAACTAAATACATTCAAAAATATCGGTTTTTATAAAAGAAACCACACACTATATATAGGTGCGATTCATTATATCAGCTTAACGATAATTGAAAAATTAATCAACTTACTTATAGGAAGATTAATTTAAAGTATATGAACCATATCTTCCGAAAATATTACATAACACACATAGTTCGGAGAGGTGGAAAATACGTGTGTTATGTTGTTATGTAATATTGAGGAGAAGATTGTGAAATATAATTATTTTAATTATTTTTATAAGACTTTATAGCGTCTTTATTACAATATTGAATGATATTTGTTATCATTATATTATAGAAAATTGCATTTTACTTTTAAAGATCGATTAACATACCTAAATTATAATACTAAACAAAACGCAGAAATAGGAATTAGTATTTATGAAAAATACCTCTCTGTACTCAATGGCCTAAAATATTGTATCGTCCGTTTTGTCTATTAACGTTTTTTTATTAAGAATACATTTTTTTGCATGAACTGGCCCTGATCTCTAACATATCCAAATTTTAAAAAAATCTCGCCGTTTGCTTAGTAAATAAGCAGAATTTAAAGATTTTTATTTTTTCGCATTTTCCTATTTACGAAAAATGTTGATCCGCCACAGCAATAACAATGAACCATTGTAAAGCTTTTTTATACCTAATAATTCCTTTTTTTTACTGCTTAATTGGTAGAAATAGCAGCAAAATGGATATTGCGCACTAGATGAGTTGACGCTGTCACCGTTTTTAAAGTAATACAACTAATTATAAAAATCTGACAACAATGTGCCGTACCTTTGTCACAGTCGATTGGTTAGTGGTTACGGCAGTGTTGCCAAGTCTGGTAAAATTTCACCAGTTCTGGTAATTTTAAGCAAAACCTGGTGATGGGGGAAAACTTTTCTGAAAAAGACCATTTCTGATGATTTTTATAAAACCCGATTTCTGGTGATTTCTTTTTAGCAAAAACCGAAAAATGTAGGTTTTTGATTGATTGCACGTATATTTAATTATTCCCATTAATGTTCCCCTCACTTAATGCTAGCATTGGATCTTTGGCCGCTGTGTTTCTAAATATAGACATTGATATGAATGAATTAGATAGATAATTTAGATTATTTAAATGTTCAGATATATTTGACATTTTCTAGAAATGATGAAATTTTGGAGACAAGCCTGTTGTACAGAAAGAAACGATGAACATCTAGTTTTCCCAAAATTTGGAGTTTATTAGCTTTCCCACATAGCAGTTCATGTGTAGAAAGCGTTTTCAGCATTATACATTTTAATAAAACCAAATTGCTTGATTCGTTGTGGAAACAACCATGCTGCCGTATGTTATGTAGCAAAGAAATTTCCACCGATTTAAACTGTTAAATTGTTTTTATTTTCCTGTCACTGATCTCTTGGTTAGGTTAGGTAAAAAGTGAGTGGATCAAACCGACCCTCCACTGCGACTCTGTGGTCTATAGTGGTTCAAACCTATATTTACACTTCTCCAAGCAACTCTAAATCCTCAATGACTTTTATCATTACATTTGGGGAGCTATTCTTCAAGTCCTCGGACAGCAGGATCTCTACCGAATATGGAGAACCTGATTCTGGCAGCTGCCGGGCATTCACACAGCGCATGGCTAACTGTCTGGTCATATCCTCCATACATAGGCGGCACTCAGCTTCGTCTTCAAGCCCCATACTGTGCATGTGATGTCTTAGACCACAATGTCCACTGTATAGGCCTATTGCTATTTTAAACTTAATTCTGTTCATATTTAACAGACTTTCAGTTATCCCCTTCTTCATAGGAAGGGGGATAAATGCTTTTGCAAGGGACAGACCTGGCAGTCCAAGCCAATAGAGATCAGCTTTTTCTTCAACTAAGAGCAAACCTTTGAAAAATGTTACATCGTAAAATGTTAATAACCACCCACGTCTAATTTTATTCTATTTTTAATTTCTAGTCAAATGTTATTCAAGTGTTTCTAACATCAATATAGCACGTTGCATCAAACAGATTTGTCAGAATTTAGAACGCCATCTCTCCTTATTACAAAGCACTCATACAGAGATGAAATGGCTCGTTTTATTATGAAGTTTGCAACCGAAAGAGGGCAAATCCTGGAAGACGTATTACAAGGCTCCTATTCGGACATTTGGTTACTACAGCATGGGAAAATTCAGCAACAATAAAAAATGCACTATCTTCATTTAAGACATCAGACATAGTCCCTTTTAATCCTACTATTATAACTGAATATGCCTACTTAACAAAACAGAACAATATAGGGCCACGTAATTTTGAAGATCCACCCCGAAATGGGACAAATCCAGGTTGCTCGGACTGACTTGACAAAAACATGCATCCTACGCCAAAAAAATGCCTACCTCTGGAAAAATGCAATATCAAGCATCTCCGGTACCACTTAGTAGACAACTTCCTTTTATTCTAACAAGCAACCAATATCTTTCAGAAAAGAAAGATAAATTAGTCAAAGGAATACCTAAGAAAAAATTATTCAGAAGAGAAAGAACCTCAGCGTACCTGAATCTTCAGAAGACGAAGACGAGTCTTCCATTATTTTTGATGATTCCTCAACTTATACAAGACTAATCGTGCAGTTGTGCAGGGCAGAACAAAAAAATTCAGTGTTTAAATTGTAGCCAGTAGTTGCATGAAGTCTGTTTAAATTTTCGAATTTATGCAATATTTGTGAAAAAAAAATTAGTGTTTAACTTTATGCTTTTTTATGTTTTACTTTGAACCATAATATATGTTAATAAAAGTAATAAAACATTTTATTATATATTTCTAGTCCATTAATAACAATAACTTATAAAAATTACTATTTTTTTAAGCCCATCGTGCCCGTTTATTCCATAGCAATGTATGCGCTTTCTTACCTCATACACTCAGTCATCTCAAATTCAAATTAAAAATATGCTTTATTGTCAAAGAAAATGAATCTTGTAGAGGGATAGTTAAAATATATATATATATATATATATATATATATATATATATATAAAATACAGTAATAAAAACCAATAATAAATAAAAAAGAAAAAAACAGAAAATTACAAATTTTTGTTACATGGGGGGAAAGATATGTACCGAAAAACAGTCAAAAAATAAAAACTGATAAACTAAAATTAACACATACTTAAGTATAAGTTAATAATACATACAGAAATAATAGACAAGTAATTCGAAATGAAAATAAGACAAAAGGTAAAATGAATGTGAATGACGAAATGAAACAGGAGTAAAAAATAAGTAATAAATGATTTTAAATGAGGAATTTTTTTGGCCTTGCGTCTAAATACTTTGTACTCTCCAATCTGGCGAATACTAACTGGTAGACTATTAAAAAGCTTTTTACTGCAGTAAAGAATTGAATTTTTAGTTAAAGTTGAAGACGGTATTGGTAAACTTATACTGGATGAACTGCGAGTAGTGCGAGCATTCATGGAATGAATATCAGCTGGAAATTTCTTATGCATCAGACAAACAGATTCCAAAATAAATAAACAAGGTAGTCAATAGTGTAAGAATTTTTTGCGAATTAAAGGCGGGTCTACATGTGTCATGTGGCTTAAGAATACAAAGGATCCTGATAGCTCGCTTCTGCAATTTCAAAACTCTGCTAAAGAGATTAAGTGAGCAAGAGCCCCAAAAACCTATTTCTTATGTTAAGTGCGCCTCAACAACTGAAAAGTAAACATTTCTGGCAACTACAGAACTATAGACTATCTAACAACTATAGATCTAATAGCAAAGCAGCCCGTATATAATTTTGCACATAGGTTATTTATATGAATAATAATTTTAATTTATTATGTATAAGCAGCCCCAACAAGGTATTCTCTGAAAGATTATTGATAACTTGCCCATCAATAGAAACACTACCTCGATCACACTTAAAATTAATCATGTTAGTTTTGGAAATATTGAAAGAGAGTAGGTTTACTTCACACCATTTCTTGATACTTAAAAGGTCCTCGTTTACCAGTCTTTTCAAGACAATCAGATCTTCGTGATGCCAGAGTAAGGTGGTATCATCAGCGAAAGATGTACAACTACCATGATTAATTGCGGAATGCAAATCATTAACATATATTAAAAACAACAATGGGCCAAGAACCGATCCTTGTGGAACACCAACATCAACCTTGAGTTTTGAGCAGCTTTTATCATGAAAAAGCACACTCTGACTGCGGTCAGAAAGAAATGCTCGGAACCAATTTAAAATTGCTCTCCTAAACCCATATACCTCGAGCTTACTCAGCAGTATTCTGTGACAAATGCAGTCAAATGCCCTTGTCAAATCATAAAACACCGCTGATTGCAATCTCCTTATTGTTAAGACTAAGATATAATTGTTCAAGAAAATGAAATATTGCATCATCAGTGTTTTTCGAAAATTGAAATCCAAACTGCGAAATTGAGAGTAGCTTATGCTTCTCCAAGAAATTAAGCATCCTGACTTTAATTAATTTCTCAAAGGTTTTTGAAATAGCGGGCAATAAGGATATTGGGCGGTAATTGGAAGCGCTGTCCCTATTACCCCCTTTAAAAAGAGGTATTACAGTTGCAATTTTTAAAGAGACAGGAAAACAACCAATTTCTATATACTGATTGATTGCCAATGCCAAAGCTTCCACAGCAGAACTTTACCAATTCATCAGAGCTTACTGTTCTGAAGACGAAGGTTTCAGAAACAGAAATTTTTTAAAGTAGGTCACAGGATCAATATAATTTTGAGGAATACTATTGGATAGTTTCTTGACAACTGTACTATAGGAGTAGTTGAAGTCTTCTGATCCTTAATTTGATTCGGCTAACGATTTTGATTTTTTACCCTTAAAATCGTTTACTATGTTCCAAATCTCCTTTTGCTTTTTTTGTAGCTTCAGTTAAGCGCTCATTATAGTATATTTTCTTGGCTCGTTTAATATTATTGCGGTAAATACTATTAAAATAAAAAATAAAAACTTAATTATCATGAATAAATTTTCGTAGCGCATCTCATATTTTTAGAGGAAACTCTTACCCTTTGGTAAACCAAGTTTTTTTATTCTTGGATCTTATATTTTGAATAGGAAACGCACTATTAAATAACTGTATAAACACGTTATGATACATCTTAAGGGAATCAGGCCGACCTGTGCACTTAGGGTAAGTTGGCGCATCGATGAAAAAAAAAACAAAAAATAGTTTTCACCAAACTTTAACCCTTTAGGTTTTTTTTTTAAGGTAGTGTATCACAAGCAGCAGATATATTGCTGTTTAATATTTCATATTTCAGGATTTTTAATCTTCTTCCCTCTTTTTTATTAATCTAAAAAAATGTGCGCCATCTCTCCTAGATTTACTCTGTCAAATTGTATAATTTCAGAACGTTTAAATAACGAAATCAGTTTCATTACATGGTACTCGCCCCAAACTGTCGGATATACATCATAAAACTATTGAACGGCTAATAATCAAAAATATAATGGAACATTTTCTTATTTTTACGCAGGGCATTGCATGGGGCGCACATACATAGATCTATATAGGGCTTATTATTTGTTTTGGGTTTTAAGGGTCTATGCCTTTTATTTTTCTTGAATAGAGAAAAAAACACTGCCGGAAGCTAATTTCATGTTTGATGAACGTTCGACAAGGTAAGCTCTAAAGAAAAGTAAAAGTGTGTGGGGTATTTCTTGATATATAAGAAAACAGCCGTTAAAAAATATGGTTTTTGAAGCAAGGTAACGTAAATACATAAAAATCGGTAAATTGGCACTTTTTTTGATAAAAAAAATAATTCATTGAGGAAACTAGCAAATGGGTAACAAAACCGTTCTGTAAACGACTTTAACCGGAATTTTATTCCCAATGAGTCCTTCGTTTAAGCAAAGAAAGTCAAAGGAAATGCAACAATTTTTATCTGTAAAAGTTACATAAAAACGTACATTATGTAGTATTTTAATTTAATCTATCTGGCCAGTTAGATGGCGGGATGAGTTTCCAGTCGAATTATAAGAATAAAGGGCGCATTCACCATATCGTTCAGAAATGTTATTGAAGAAAATCATATTGGTTTTATAGAAAAAATACGCAATAAAACAATACAAAAAATAGTGTTGAAAGGTCTCGGTAACCAGACGAGCACTAAAAAAACTTTTAAATTGGTGCAGTACAACTCTCTCGCGGACTTGCTGAAAAATCTGGCTTAGTGTTGTAAATATATAGAAAATATTTTTAATTTAAATAGTAATAATAACTATAATAATAGTAATAATATTAAACACCAAAAAAATAACCTACACAAAATAAACCATCTCTTGTACATGGATGACATAAAATTATATGCAAGCACAAAGGCACAGCTAAAGGAACTCGTTAAAATCACAGAAACGTTTACCCTGGACATCAACATGGAATTTGGTATAAGTAAATGCAAGCTACTTCCTATCAACAAGGGACAGTGGAAAGATCACCCTACGGAGGAAACAATAGATAACATGCTCAAAGAAGAAACGTACAGATACCGAAGCTTCCATCAAAGCACCAAAATTAACCACACTCATATCAGATCAAAACTCAAGACGGAATTTAAAACCAGACTTACAAAGCTACTAAAAACAAAACTGAATTCCAAAAATATAAATGGTCACACACAGACATAGAAAACATTCACATTCTCATACGCTCTGAATTCACTAAACACAGGAAGTTACATCCCAACGCATGCAAGGAAAGACTCACTATCGAGAGAAAAGAAGGAGGAAGGGGAATTATAGATATACAATCGCTAAATGAAAAACAAATTTACGAATTCAGAAAATTCTTCCACAACAAGCAAACTAACCTCCACAAGGCAATAGTGAAGGCAGACAAGAATTATACACCGCTCGACCTGTCTCAAACGAGCCACGCAGCAGACGCACACAGTCACATCCAATCACGACTAGAAAAGATGAACACCTGGTCTGAAAAAACACTTCACGGAAGACACAGATACCACATAAAACAAGACCATATACATAAAAAGCTTTCATATACGTGGCTACAAGAAGGGCAGCTGTTCCCTGAAACAGAAGGCTTCCTGCTTGCCATCCAGGACAAAGTCATAGCAACCAGAAATTACCGAAAGCGCATCATCAAGGACACAACCATTGAAGACGAGAGGTGTAGGAGATGTCACCAGCAGAGAGAAACGATCGATCACATAACAAGTGGATGTAGAATAATGACCAGAACTGAATACACCGCGAGACACAACTCAGCAGCGAAGGTCGTTCATCAAGCATTAGCTACAACATAAAAACTAACAGAGAACACAAACCCTTACTACCATTATACACCAACATCTATACTTGAAAACGAAGACTACAAGTTCTACTGGGACATTGACATCCACACAGATAAAACAATCCCCGCAAATAGACCCGATATCACCTTTCAATCCAAAAAAGAGAAAATCACTTATTGAACATCCAAGCGAAATACAGTGAGAAGATCGCCAAATACACTGACTTGGCAGTGGAAGTAAAAAGGCTGTGGAAACAGGAAAGAGTCATCATTGTTCCTCTCGTCATATCAGTAACAGGTCTCACCCCAACAACGTTTACACCGCATTTGGCTCAATTAGGACTTAATACAGACATTCACAGGAACATCCAGAAATCGGTCACTTTGAAAACATGTAGCATAGTTAGATCTTTTCTTAATACACAATAGTTGTATTTTTCCATTTCTTTTTTTTATTTTTATTTTTTTTGTACTGACTTGGTATAACCCGTCAGTATAAAATACAACCACAGGAATACTGTGAGACAACAAGTCGTAATAATAATAATAATAATAATAATAATAACAGTAAGTAACATTGGTTTTTTATTCGGATTCTAAACTCACGAATATTTAATGTGTTATCGAGCAGCGAAAGGGGAAAGAAAGACCTGGAAAGCTGCAAGGAAAAGTCACTCTTTGTTAGATGGAATTTGCTGATGGCTTGGATCGACTACAAAAAAAACCCTTGACACTACATCACATTCTCTGTTGTTACGTCTTCTACGTTTTCTTGCAGTGCTAGATTCAATACTACCACTTTGGGAAACAAGTTTCTCTATAATATCAGGATATATTCTTTTTATTACAGCACCAGTTACTTCTGTACCTCATTGCTCGCAATTTCGGTGCCTCTTCGGAAGACCTGTGGTTTTTAACGCGAAGCTCCTGTAAATCGTCTCACAAGGTCACACATCTCTTTTATATGATCTGAAGTCATATGCTTCGAGTGACCGAGATTTACAACAACCTCTGAAAACAGTGTAAGTGTACACTCGGGTCATTGGGATGAAGTTTCTTCAAGATAAGAGTGCATCTCTAAAACTTCAAAAAGGCCGGTTTGGAAAGAATCCTAAACATAAACGCCCCTGCAATGCAAACCTATTTCGCTATTTAGAACCCAACGAGTCCTATAGATACTTAGATCAAAACCGTGGGCATGAAAAAAGCTAGGTGAGGGAGGCTTTAAAAAGCAAATATAGGCAGCGATCCCTCAAAATATGAAGAATAAAATATCTCCTAGGAATATGCTTACTGGTTCTGTTTTATTATATTCATTTGAAATGATCAAGTAACTTAATTAGTCGTAACATCCACCCACATTCCTCGGCCTCCCACATTTACCGGTCTTGTCATCAGGAAAACGAGGCCTTTTAAATTTGGAACAAATGCACAATGTCATCGTTATTGGCCTTAGGCTGCTGGTAAGTCGTTAATATAAAGCAGGAATAAACATAGGTGCCAAAATCGACCCTTGCGATACTCCTATACTAATATTTATTTGCTCGGATACATGTTTTTGTTGACTACAAACATATTGTGACCTGTTGGACAGAAAAAAGGAAAACTGTTGATATGCCATTCTTCTAACAACGTAGTTATACATTTTGTTCAGTAACATGTCATGTCCGACCCAAGTCGAATGCCTGACTTGGGTCACAAAATACCCCAACCGGACACTCGCCTGCCACCATCATACTCAACAATTGAGAGTAAAATTCGTTAACAGCTGTATTTGTTGAGTGATTGGCCCTAAAACGGTGTGGGTGGGTATTCAATATATCTTTATTATATAACAGATAAATTTAGTCAAACGTAAAAAACGCAGTATTCGAATAATTTAGAAAAACATTACAAAAATTACTACATGTCCAAAATTTTCAATTAAGTGTTTGTCATTCTTTTTACAAATATTTTAAACTCTTCATTGCTCATTGCAGATCTGCGTATAGTTGGGCTTACAAATACAGCAGCTCTACAGTGGTTGTCACTTGGTGATGGCTTCATGCATCCTGTTATTAGTTTTAAAAAAATCAGTGTAAAAATTGATTCTTCATATTATTTTAACTTATGCCCAAAAATCAAGTGTGGCAAAGATAAGAACTGTTTGGTACGAATTTAACATCGTATAACAAAATGACGCCCAATAAAAATGTTTGAAAAGATATAGTATATATGTTGTACTAAATCACTTCGTGCGGAACTAAATTGAATCATACTTCAGGGTTCCTAATTAAAAGAATTATTCATAACGAGGAAAATTCCTGGTAAAAGAAATCTATTTTTTAACACTGAAAAAGAGATAGGTCAAATGGAGCTTTCTTATATTTTCCATCTTTAATCATTTGCATCAAGACCAGAAGTTTTTTTGAGGAGAGTGAGTATTTTCCATACTCATACATATACATTTACCAAGCTACCACTTGGATACTTTTCCCTTTCTCTAAAGCTTTAAGCGCTCTGATTAAACAGCTTCAGGGTCCATGTTTTTGCAACCGGTATAATCTTCTTAATATGTTTCATAAACTTATTGTTCCGCCTCGATCGATTTCTTTGCTTTGATGTGCTTAACTTTTTCCTTAGTTGTGTTACACATAATGTAATTTTTTTTCACTGAATGGATCTTTTGCGCAAGTTCTTCCTACTTAGCCATAGTTTTGGAGCCGTATCGGAAACCTATGAAGAATTGTTGTCTACAGCCTACTCAGCTAGCACTATAAAGTAGCTACAACTGTTTCCACTACTACTCTTTAAGAGTTTTCACGTATTTATTACTAATAATTCTGCTATATATCAACAAACACTTTGGGTTACACGTTTTTAAGTATTAGATGTATTTGTTACTGCTAGTAGTAATTTTCCATGTAAAGTCATTATGTAATAGCTACTACCAAGCAATTACTTAAGGAATTGACTCCAAGGTCGTCGTTTCTTTTCCGTTATATAATAGTAATTATTCAAAGTTACTGTTTCTAATCTGAAATTACAACTTTTAAGTATCAGTACCTTCTTGAACTATGCAGAGACTACTCCATTACGTGCAAATGTACTCCTATAACGTATTACTATAAAGTAAAACGAGTCGTTGCAGACTAGAAAAAGTTATCGTCTACTGCTACTTTAAACTGGCTATTACCAGTCGTTATTCTTTTGTTGCAACTTAGAAGTAAGAATTACAGTAATTATTTACTACAAGTGAACTATTAGCTCTTGTACTTGAGGTTCCGCAGACAGGGGGCGCACAGTGAATAATTATTAATTATTAGAATACCATAACTAAGGAAATGAAAATATTTTTTTTCGATTTCTAATAATAATACTGATAAAAACCAAACCCTATAGCTGCGCGTAAGCCAAAACTGACCTTTATAATGTGCTTGACAACAAAGATCTAAGGCGGCTTAGCCTAATGTTTTGTTTTTTTCGCAACGGTAGCGGCCATTTTATTTATGTATTATGTGATGTATGTTTGTTGTTGTGCAATAACTGTGTGTGCCAGACGAAAGTAGAATATTTTTAACATGGAATATGCTGATGAAAGTAAGTCCGTTATTTTTTAAATACTTTAAAAATTATCATGATGCATATGCAACAATTTTTTATTTTATTGTTCATATTAAAAAAAAGTTTCACGTTGTATCATGATTTTTTCTCTTCAGTGTTTTAGTTCAATATTTTTTCTAAAGTTTCCTTTATATTACATCGTTTACTTTTGTCTCTTAAAACGATTTTTTAATTTTTTTGTAGATATTGCCCCTTGCCTCACACGAATGATCCTGTTTAAACTACTGCGTTCCGAAAACTTGCTAAGGCACGGAGCATCAAAAGGTAATATAAACCGTTTAAAAGACTATTTAAAAGATGAAATTATTAATCGGGGACTAATATACAAAGATGATGATCTAATTTTGTCCGATATAAAAATATTTTTATGCAATCTTCTGAAACGTTGGAGGAACTGTAAAAGTTAAGAATCCAGTTTTGTTGCCAAGCAACGTAAATGGTAGATGAATTATTTGACATTTCTAAATATACAGAAACATGCCAAGAAACGAGTACACCTCTACACATCTCAAAAACTGGACGTCCGCCCAAGCCTTTTTTGGAGTCTTCGTCAAGAGCGAAACGTAGAAGAATTCAACCACTATTAGAAAAACATTCACCTGAAGAACTTGCTTTTGCGACACAAGCGGCATACATATCTAAAGGAAAGCGAAATATTGCCGTTGTGATAAAAAACGTGACACAAAAAACTAATAAATCTGTGAAATTAATTAAAAAAGCGTGCAATCCTAATAAAAGTGCTCCAGATCGTTTAAAACGTCAACGTTATTTATATTCGTCCGAAGAAGCTTTAGCACTTATTACCAGCTGCAAGTTGACAAAATCACAGTATGTTTTTCTTCGACAAGGTGCAATGTCAAAAGGAATCAAACTTTATCCACCCTATTTTAGAGTTATGGAAGCAAAACAACGATGCTATCCACAAGAAAACATAAATATCACGGAAAATGCAGTTAATATTGATTTACAAGTTTTGCTAGACCTTACCAGTAGACGATTAGCGGAGGTTCAAAGAAATGTTATATTACAAGTACTAAAAAACAACGCCAATGGTTCGTTTAAAATGATACATAAATGGGGAACAGATGGAAGTTCTGAACACTCTCTTTATAGCCAGAAGTTTGCTGACTCATCCAATAACGATTCTGACATCCTTCAGTCCTCTTTAGTACCACTTCAGTTGCAATATGAATCATCTGGAAACCGAATAATAGTTTGGAATAATCCTAGACCTAGTTCTACTCGTTTTTGTAGACCCATAAGGTTTACGTTTTGTAAAGAAACTGAAGAAAAACTAGTGGAAGAAATAGGCTCTATTGAAAAGCAGGAGAAAGAACTACAGCCAACTAGGATAAAAATAAATGGAGAAAAAACCATTCAAATTATGCACGTTCTTCACAAAACGATGCTCGATGGCAAGGTGTGTAATGTTTTAGCGCATAATCGATGCTCGCAAGTGTGCTAGATTTGCGGTGTTTCACCAAAAAATATGAATAGCTTGGAAGAAGTTCTACAACGTCCCTGTAAAACAGAATTTTTTAATTTTGGGCTTTCCACATTGCATGCTCGCATTCGATTTATGGAGTGCTTGCTTCATATAGCATATAGGTTACATATCAAGCAATGGAGGGCGCCAAAGGGATCCATAGATGGACGCAAAAGAGCTATTATTCAGAGATTTAAAGCTGAAACGGGAATGCTAATAGATGTGGTTAAGCAAGGCAAAGGCACTTCTAATGACGGAAACACGTCAAGACGTTTTTTTTCGAATCCTGTTAAAACTTCTCAGATAACAGGGGTTGATGAAGACCTGATTAAACGTTTTTCAATAATACTAGACACAATATGTTCCGGTTATGACATAGATGTTGAAAAATTTAAAGCATATACTCTAGAAACCGCGAAAGTATATGTTTCTTTATATGACTGGTATCCGATGCCCGCCTCGGTACATAAAATACTAATACATGGTGCGGATGTGATTGACTCAATTCTATGCCCAATTGGCCAATTAAGTGAGGAGGCTCTAGAGGCCAGACATAAAGAGTACCGAACTTTTCGAAAACACAATACTCGCAAGATTTCAAGACTAAAAACCAATGAAGATTTGATTCATGTTTTGTTAATATCATCGGATCCTCTCATAAGTACATTAAGACCGCTTCCAAAGCGTAAGTTATCTACACTACCCAAAGATGTTCTTTCATTATTAAAAATTAAAACTGTGTAATTTTGTTTATTATTGTTCAAGAAATATTATTAAAATTAATTATTATTATATTAAATATATAATACGTATATTATTATATTATAAATATACAGTGCGGAAAAAAGTCTGGCCTATCTTTAATATCTTCTTGTTTTTGGATTTTATAAAAAATGCTGAAATTGGTATACTGATTTTTTATGTCGCGCACATTTTGGTGACATTCATTTGTTTTTTTAATGACCGCTGTCAAATATATGACGTTATCGATATATTTTTTTTAAATTGTAATGTTGGTTTTGTGACCCCTCTTTCAAAAAGTCTTTTTAAGCTAAGCATGATCCTAAAATTTAGTGACAATCTGTCAATTCCATTAAAAATGGCCACTACCTAAACTTTTATTTATGTGTAGATAAATGAAGCAGCCAATTACAACAAAATTATTAATTTTTCCTAAGTTGTCAATGGTTATTTACATGAAAACGATCGTTTAGAGTATAAACTCTAATATCGTATTGCAGATTACGTTTTTATTGAAATTTACCTAAATTATTAAAAATGCAAAACATACAACTTTTTAAGTTTCAATAAAAACATAATCTACTGTTGTCTAAACGATTGTTTCCATGTAAAAATATCAAAAATATGCACGATATAATCAGTATACCTATTTCGGCTTTTTTTTATAAAATCTTAAAAACAAGAAACTGTATATTAATATTAAGTACAAAACTCTTCTGCATATTCTTATTTATGTATACTTTAGGTAGTTAGTATCCAGTATTGTTAAAAAATTATATGATCATATTCTAAGGCTTAAAAATATAATCATGTTCAACATATATGAGTAAATAATGTTCTTTTACTTTTTTATCAATTTGGTATTCCTTTATCATTACTTTGACAAACAGAATGAGTGCGAGGTTTTAGTTTTGGTTTATTCACATAATGTTCGATATCAAAAGTTATGGTATCCTACGAACGAATTATTGACCACTGTGGGGCGCTTGTACGAAAGTCGGTCGGTGATTTTATAAGGACAGTGGCAACAATATAGTAACCAATTTTAATTGGTTCGGCCATATTGCTGCTAAAATCGTTTTGTTTACTTTTCGCCTACGTGGGTTTCTTATGAGGTTTGTTGTTTTAGTGTCTCATTTTATTAGTTTTTGTGATTATTAAAATGAATATTGATTGAAGCAAGAAGTTCTCAGCCATTGGCCATATGGAGAAATGTATTTAAGCCTGGTTCACCTGTTTTTTGCTTGTAATTATAAAGTGTTTGTGATGAATGTGTAAATGACTATGACCGTAAATGTCTTAAGTTTAAGTTTACTCCAAGAAAAGTTATTAAATATTGCACATTATTATATTTTGGTTTTGTTTTGCTGTAATAGACAATATTGTTTCATGTCTTAGTGTATGTTTTACTGCATCCATCACCTCAATTTGAGGTAGAAGCTCTCTAAGATTAGCATAAAAGAAACTATACAAAAAATATTTTGTAGGCCTTCTTCATTACATATTACCTTACTAAATTCACTTGGCAGACAACTCTCATTAATCGCTTGCACAAACATTGTTATTTGTTAAAAATCTAAATGAAAAAGTAAGTTTCTACTAGATAGTTCGAGTAGATTATTAAAGTAAAACATTACCCTAACCCTACATTTACAACTGACGCCGACAGAGGTTGTTAATATAAACGTAGATTAATTTAGTCATATTTTGTGAAAAATAATGGGTGCCCCTATTTAAACCTTTAGAAATTTCAATCAATTTGGCGGGTGGGCTTCTATTATCGCTACTCTATTAAAGTCATTGTAATTCGGTCTACAGCTATTAATTAGTTTGGTGTATGTGTTGTGTTATCGTCTCTGAGTAACAAGTTAAAATAGTTCACAATGGCTTCACATACCATAAGAAAAAAAAGTAGTTTTCGTATCATACCTGAACAAAACAACCTAAAGCGGTATTCTAAGGAAACAAAAAATAAAAAACGAAACAAATGATTATGGTTATCATAGATGTCAGAATTATAGTAGTGACTCAAGTATCGCAACTCTCCGCATGCCACACAACGCATTAAATTTTAGAGAACCGGCGGAATGTTCCCAAATCGTAACCGCTTGGTAATAATATACAGTATAGGTTTAATAAGAACTTCTTATATAACTTTATTCGTACCACCTTAGTGTTCAGTGTAATTGGGTATAAGAAACAGTTGCGTATTTAAATAATCTAAAACTATAAAAGCGTATGGGAGCAGTCGTAGACACTTGATGTTAAGTAATTTTCTCAGTAAAGAAATGCAGCCAACCTAAAAGTAAGAGAGTCCAATAGAACGCCATTGTTTATTTTCATCTCCCCTATAAATATTTAACTATGATGTTTTTGTGAGTATAAAGATTAAAAATGCATACAAATTAAACATTACGTTAAAAAAGAATCACTCTTTATAATAAGATATTTAATGATAATTACTATTTAAACCAAAGTCCAAAATTACAATTTTGAGATTTAAATTGGCCAATATATTTGAACAAAATGTATTGAAAATTAGCGAATTTTAAAGGCGCGTATTTTGTTTACGACTATCATCAGCATATGTGAAACGCATGTATCCTACCTCAAATACCAATAACGTATTCTATACGCTCTACACCATATTCCCAATTTGAGTGTTTGTAGTGGCCATAACTGTTTTGTTTGTATTAAAACGAACCATAAAATTACGTAATAGTCAAAGTCACAGTTACATCTTATTCACGAAATCCTTAGTTACTCTAAAATTGTTCCCCATTTTGGTAATGACTAAGTAGTCTCGGCTTAAATAGAACATGGCGACTCCAAGTTCCGGTTACTTCAATGAAAATACTTGTGATAACAATGCCGTATTCATGACTAAAAGTGCTACTTGGGTAGTGGTTTATGAATCCAGATTTGCTAGGACTGCGTCCGGTTTTTTCGTCAAATTCTGCTTGTTTTGCATTTCTAAAGTGAAACCTTATCCTGGAGGATACTGTAGGATTGCAGCGTAGAGTTATCTCCGTATTGGCCATTGCTGTGTCCAGGAAATGAGTTCGTGAATGGTTTTTATACAACCGTCCTAGATGTGCCATTCAAGCAGTTATTATAGGTATGAGCCACAATAGATCAAATAGTAGCAGTGAAAGGATCTACTCACTTTTAACCAAACGTAACAATACTACTACTGCTCGTATAGGCATAACAACATTGGAGAAAAAAGACAAATATATGAGCAATCCGTCCAATAAGGCCTATTTCCACAAGTGATTACAGGCTATTGATGATAATGAATTTTAGAAGGGCGATATGTCTACTTACACAATAGTCATACTGTCTACTATAGAGTTACCTTAGTATCTTGGGATTCGTGATGATAGAGGAAGACGCTGCTTGCCAAATATGTAAAAAACAGGAGATCTTTCTTTTCTTTCGATTATTACACAATACGTGTTTATCTTCGTCAAGACAGTTTTTTTATAAACACTTCTATAAAATTATAAATATTATTCAAACATCACTGTAACATAAGTACATAAACAGTACAATACAATAAAAGAAACCTAATCTGCTAACACCACGTAGTGATTTAAGACTATTTTTTGGGTTTTTCTGCCTTAGAAAATTGGAAAAAATAAGAAATAAAATATAATTACCCTATAAATTGAATAGATAGTCTTAAGTTCTGGGTCCACTATGAAGGTACCCGAGGAACGACACTGAAAAATGTTTCTTTTCTGGACGTTTCGAGGGAAAGTCTACCCCCGTCTTCAGCAAACCTACAAATAAAATACTAAAAGCAGAATATGTCTTATGTTTCGTATCAGAAATATAACCAGGATGGCTAATCTCTGACAAAATGTCAATGAATGTCAATTTAAAGGTGTTATTTTTAATTGTTAGAATAGGGTGCGAAATAGGTGTACCTATAGTATGTTCATTTTAATTTATTGTATTTTGAGATGTCCTTTTTTTACTTCAGTATTTAGCAAATTTAACCAAGTGTTATTAAAACTAACGGAACAAGATGCTACACAATTATCTTTATTTAATAATGTTGAGGCACTTTCTTTTATTTTAGGTTTTTTGGAACATGGTTCTTTTGCTAAAATACTAGAAGCATTCCAATTAATTTTATGATTGTTATCTAGTGCATGTTGGCAAATGTTTGATTTTTGAAATTTCCTATTTTTTATGTATGTTTGGTGTTCTTTAATTCTTTTGGCTAATGGCCTAGAGGTTTCACCTATGTAAAATTTATTGCATTGACACGGAATTTTATAAATAACATTTTTTGTATTTTCTTGTTCATTGCTAGGTTTTGTTTTTGTAAGTTTACTTCTAAGTGTATTTTGTGTTTTAAAGATCGTTCTGATGTTAAAACGTTTATAATTTTATCTGATAAATTCTGTATGTATGGTATAAAGAGGTTTGTAAATTGTCTATTTTGGATTTTTTTGTTTTTTGGATTCTCAAATTCATAAAAACATTTTTCAACGAAATCATTAGGATAATTGTTTTGATTTAAAACATCTTTTATAAAATTTTATTAAAATATATTAAAACCGCTAGTAGGTAACACTAATTCATATATAAAAAATTCACAACACTTCCTTGAGAAATTGTCTAATATTCAAATAAATATAAATAATACACTGGTAAGTTTTGATATCGTTAGTCTTTTTACAAATGTACCTGTAGATAAAACTTTAAATATAGTAAGAAATAAACATGAAAATGATAACAATCTTAGTGAACGTACATCATTAAACCTTAACACTATTCTAGAATTACTAACTTTTTGTGTAAAAACCACTTATTTTCAATACAAAAACGAATACTACCAACAAAATTTTGGCATGGCTATGGGGTCTCCTTTATCTCCTTTACTAAGTAATATTTTTATGAAAAACTTTGAATTAAATTATATTCGAAATTACGATCATAAACCACTCATTTGGTGGAGATACATTGATGACATTTTTTGTATCTATGAACATGACGATCAACATTTAAATAATTTTTTATATCATATTAACACCAAAGAACCAACAATTAAATTTACTATTGAAAGGGAAACAGACCAACAACTTCCATTTTTAGACAAACTTATCAAAAAAGACATACACAGTTTTGAAACAAAAGTATACAGAAACCTACACACACAAACAGATACTTAAATTTTTACTCAAATCATTCAATCATAGTTAAAAAAGGGAGTTGCAAAAAGTCTATATGATAGAGCAAAAATAATTTTGCAAAGATCAAAATTTTATTAAAGAAAAAAATTTTATAAAAGATGTTTTAAATCAAAACAATTACCCTAATAATTTCGTTGAAAAATGTTTTTATGAATTTGAGAATCCAAAAGACAAAAAAAATCCAAAATAGACCAATTATAAACCTCTTTATATCATACATACCTGATTTATCAGATAAAATAAAACGAATAGGTAAACGTTTTAACATCAGCACGATCTTTAAAACACAAAATACACTTAGAAGTAAACTTACAAAAACAAAACCTAACAATGAACAAGAAAATACAAAAAATGTTATTTATAAAATTCCGTGTCAATGCAATAAATTTTACATAGGTGAAACCTCTAGGCCATTAGCCAAAAGAATTAAAGAACACCAAACATACATAAAAAATAGGGAATTTCAAAAATCAAACATTTGCCAACATGCACTAGATAATAATCATAAAATTAATTGGAATGCTTCTAGTATTTTAGCAAAAGAACCATGTTCCAAAAAACGTAAAATAAAAGAAAGTGCCTTAACATTATTAAACAAAGATAATTGTGTAGCATGTTGTTCCGTTAGTTTTAATAACACTTGGTTAAATTTGCTAAATACTGAAGTAAAAAAAGGACACCTCAAAATACAATAAATTAAAATGAACATACTCTAGGTACACCTATTTCGCACCTTATTCTAACAATTAAAAATAACACCTTTAAATTGACATTCATTGACATTTTGTCAGAGATTAACCATCCTGGTTATATTTCTGATACGAAACATAAGACATATTCTGCTTTTAGTATTTTATTTGTAGGTTTGCTGAAGACGGGGGTAGACTTTCTCTCGAAACGTCCAGAAAAGAAACATTTTTCAGTGTCGTTCCTCGGGTACCTTCATAGTGGACCCAGAACTTAAGACTACCTATTCAATTTATAGGGTAATTATATTTTATTTTTTATTTTTTCCAATTTTCTAAGGCGGAAAACCCCAAAAAATAGTTTTAAACCATGAATCCGCCACTACAATTTCGTAATTATTTACCACGTAGTGAGCCGTGACTTCAACCCATATTAGCCTATATTTTAATACATTGTAGAATTTAGAAACTCTTCCATAGAATAGAATAGAAAGCAGCTTTTTAAGGAATTTCTCCAACTGAAATTTTAAATGCTTACAGGTTTAAGTTTAAAATGGAGGTGGCAAACAATTAGGAAATACAGGACCATAATAGTTTTGGTTGTACCGACTTGGTCCGAGTCTAAGAAAGCCTCGCTGCCTCTAGTATTATAATTATGAATATTATTTTGTTGAGTGTATTTACGTTGTTTTTTGAAAGCGAAAATAGGGATATAATATATGTATAGTGATGGAGCTATTAATATATTGTATTTAGTATATTTTTGTTTAATGTCTCCGGGAATATGTCACCGCTAATTAATAATAGAGAAGTGCTGATGAAAAAAAAATGAACATCGAGCCAGAAGCTTCAGGTTTGAATTAAAGTAACCCTAATATCATAGAAATTAGAGAAACGCGATCAGAGCTCTATAGACTCTTTGCAAACATTTTTTAGCATGATGGATTTCTATGTTTATGTTTCAGTTATTTTACAGATTATATTTTAATAGACCCGTTTTAGTTTATATAGCCGACATCAACATTTCAAACGCGTATCTGTTGGTATTTTTACATCCAATCGAACACAGAAAAAAAAACTCGATTAGCCAGAATTCATCCACACTCTCGCCAAAAATCCGCGAAATTCCAATAAAACTTTATTAATAATTTGGCGGTGTAAATTTGCCAAATAAATACGCGATGTTCAAATATGGAATTTCGCAGGTATTTCGGAATTAAATAACATATTTTGTGTATATACAGTTCATTTTGTGTCGATTTTTTTTCTTTGTTGCGGAAACACACAAGCGGAGACAGAATATTCTATTTTAACGTCTGTTGGAAAAGTTTTGAGAAAAAATAGTAAAAGCGATGTTTTATCTTGGTTTAATTTTATATTGATTTTTACTAGAAATAGTTATTTTTTACAGTAGAATAAAAATATACATTTAAACTACAGATAATGATAATGTAACACAGTTACGTCTGCCCATTTGGCTTTGGTACGAGAAATGAGAGAAGCAACATGCTAGCTAACTTTATGGATAAAGAGCAATTCTATGTACTGACCGCCTTTTTCAAAAAAAGAATCAACAAAAGGCAGAGTTGGATAAGCCCAAATGGCAGAATAAAGAACGAGATAGACAACACACAATGTCATCCAAGATGTAGATCTACAGGGTGTCCCATTTTCGTTGTTTTTATGGGGTACCTCTCTTATTAGTGAAGATAGAGGGTTGCGGTTTTTGCGACATGATGCTACTTTTTTCTGAAACGAAAGATGATCCAAACAAAATTTTCATAGCCCCCTCGTTTTTAAGATACAGTGTGAAATTGAAAATATTGCATTTTTGGGTCCCCCCTCGTATTTCGGTTGCTGTTTAACTTATCGAAAAGGTAAAAACTGACTCTGATACAGTTTTTAACGTAGACTCCAGATTTTTTATGTGAGCTGCCGTTTTTGAGATATAACACAAACTTATAATTTTTTAAATGGGACACCCCGTATATTTTTATTTTATATTATTCAGTTCACAATAAGCTTCTCGAAAATATATAATAGTATAAACTTTTATATTCGAATCTCCCAGTAATTTGCATTTTTTTAGAGATAGACTCAGTTTTTGGTAGTAGGTTGGGATTGTTTATATATGCCTCATCGGACCATATTACTTTTCTATAAAAGTCAGGGTCATTATCGCATTTTCCTAGATACCAGTTATAGAAAATCATACGACGCCGTGCGTCGCCCGGATGTAAGTGTTGCACCAATCTGAATTTAAATGGTTTATAACCTTATTTTATATAATATATATATATATATATATATATATTATAAATATTCCTTAGAAATTTTTTGAACCCGGCTTTTTGGAACATTTTGATGTATTTTTCTGCAAGAACGCAAGAATAGGATTTGCTTCACGGCTTATTGAACGATCCGAAATCAAATAGATTTCTTTTCATTCTAAGAAATGTAATATCACAAGGTTGTCTTCGTTTTGGATACCTATGTTTAAAACGCCAACAACTTCATAAAAATGTATTTTTTATAAAATACGACGAATGCTAAGCATACCTTAATAAATATAGTTCCAAACCCTCGTTAACATCTTCGTTAAATTGTGCAAAGCAGAGCAACAGGTCGTATTTTTCTTCATTAAAAAACGTTTGGTTTCTAGCCATTTTTTATTATTGTATAATTCTCACAATTACACATAAAATTTCTATAATTTAATAAGACAATTCTATGCATATTTAATATTTACTTAGATGGTATGTACAGTGTCTACACTGACCTTCTTACAGTCACGTCAGTTGAACCTTGCACGTTCTGATGACTATACATAATACAATGTTATTAAATTTTACTATTTTGCATCATTGAGATCGCACGCATTGTTTAATTGATAGTTGTATAAATGGAATGTAAATCTTAGAATAAATCAGTACGTTATTAACCACGATAATTGTTACTCATTTACTACGAACAAATACCTACTACGTCCTACATCGTCCCGCTGCTCATCTCAAGCCGAAGCTGAGCAAAGCTATTGGCAAGCAAAGCTTGCACATTGGTCCTTCGAGCCTTAAAGCCGTTCTTCAACCGAAGAACATCCGTCCAATGTACACAACCGTGTATCCGTCCATCAACTTTATCGTCCGTCCATCTACAAGCAACCAAAACCAACCATATAATCACAGTTGTCAGGAAGTCTGTCGTACATGGCAAGAAAAAAGCTGAACAGAAACCAAAGAGCTAAGAAACGTCAAGAAAAATTAGAAGAAATCGTTATAGCTTCTTTAGACGGAGTTGACATCAAAACGCACAATTCAGGTTTGCCAGTCACGCCAACCATAGATAAAAAACCGTTTGAATTCATAACCAGGCTAGAAGCAAGATTTAAAGAGCTTTTCGGCGAATAGCTTACCACCAAAACCTGTTTTAGGGTGTCGTTGCCTGAACTGAGTAGGGTAACGTGAAGAAGCACTCGAAAAAACTAAGTGGTGGGAAAAAGCAAAGTGCCGTTAGCTTCACTCGCACACACAAATATACACGTTACTTAATAATTGGTATTTTCCTTGTTGCCCAGTTACCGCTGGCGAGGGGAATACTAAAAGGAATAAATAAGATATACCTGTGCCAGTTCACGCTGGCGGGCATATATTATCGTTTCCACGATTGAGTATCACACACAAGCAAAGGCTTTTCCCCGTGACCAGTTAACGCTGGCGAGGAAAATACTTTAAGGGTTTAATAAGGTATTCCTGTGCCAAGTTCACGCTGGCGGGCATATATTATTGAACTCAGCTTAACATACAACACAAACAGATACTACTTGCAAACTAGCCGAAAGTAAACAAAAAAACAAATAAACAAACAAAATATCCCGTCCCGTCTGTTCAAAAATTCATCATGTCTGCGGAAAGCAAAATGAATGATCTTGTTCAAGAACAAGAAGAACTAGGAAAACAAATAATGCAGCTTATCAGCAATAGCAAAAAGGACTCTTCTTTGAGAAAAACTGAAACATATATAAAAGACCGCATCGCCACCTTAGAAAAAATATGGAAAAGTATCCAGAAAAACGACAAGGAAATAAAAAACCTAAACCTCACCGAACATGCATATTTTACCAAAAAATATGACAACGAATTAAAAGAAAAATACGAAGAAGTACTAAACTACCTAAAAACCTGTCCAAAAGCAGAAACACCTTCAACAAGTTCCGCCGATCCCTTGGCGGAAAAAGAACAAGAACACCGTCTGAAAAAACAAAACTTCAGGCTGCAACAACTACAAACCGACCTAAACCAAATTGAAACGGAACTAAGCCAAGGAAAGTCCAAATCTCGCTATAAGCTTCACATGGAAAAAATTAAAAAACAATGGGATGCTATTCATCAACTGCATGAAGAAATAATGATAAATGAAACAAAGTTTCAAAACAACTATTTTGTCAATAATACTTATGCAGACACTCTTGGCCAGTACGAAGAAATTCTGGAAAAACTAACTTTAGAAGCTCAAGAAAATATCATGGCCCAAACTCAACAAATCGTGGTGAACCAGCCACAGCAAAAGTTAGCAATTCCAAAAGTCGTTATCCCGATCTTTTATGGAGGATATGAAAACTGGTCTAATTTCTTCGATATATTCGAAAGAGTAATTCATGAAAACCAAGCACTGACCAAGGCCGAAAAGATGCACTATCTGAAAACCCACACACGGGGAGAAGCAGGCAAATTGATTCAACACCTTGAGTCAACTGAAGCTAATTACGAAACAGCATGGGAGTTATTGCAAAAGCGATATGAAAACAAAAGGCTACTAACATTCCAACTAATTGATAAGATATTAGACGTACCAACGGTTACAAAAGAAGACGCACTGAAACTAAAACAACTACACGACACTACAAGAGAATATCTACAGGCGTTGAAAAACCAAGATGTAGAAATCGATACATGGGGTCCAATGGTAATTCGAATAATCCTCAGAAAATGGGATTCTGAAACCAACCGTCTATACGAACAAAATCTTCAGAAGCCGCATGATATCCCAGAGTTCGAAGAATTTATGAACTTCTTAGAAAGACGATTCCAGTCATTAGAAACCATTGCCGTTAACGTCGCATCAGACAATAACAAAAAACACAGTAACGCTGGTTGTCTATTCTGCAAAGATAAACAACACATGACGTACCACTGCCAAAAGTTCAAAACGCTTTCAGCAGAAGAAAGAAACAAACAAGTCCAAGAAAAACACATGTGCTATAATTGCTTAAGTCATGATGTTGGCAAAAGGTGTTTCAGCCAAACAAGGTGCAATATATGCAGTCGCCAGCATCATACACTTCTACACCTTGAAAGATATCAACAAAACCAACAACGGTCAACAGACTACCAACCCAGAGGTTTTCAAAGAAGTTCTAACAATCCACCAAGAAATTCCCAATACAACGCCGGTGCAGGAAGGTCAAATAATCAACCTAACACCAATAGAAATACTTCAACACACCATACTAGCAAACAAGAAGAGAACGTTCTTCTCGCAACAGCCCTTGTTGAAGTTTCCACTTCAAGGTTCACAATCTTCGTTTGTTACGGAAGAAGCCGCCCAACGACTAAATTTGCCACGCCGCCACATCAGAGCTGAAATATCTGGTGTTGGCGGTGGAGACCCTAAAATTTCCAAATGGTCCACTAATGCCCAGATTAGACCAAGATTCAAAAGTACATTTTCTATGGAAGTTAACATGATAGTCCTCCCAAAGTTAACACGTTCCATGCCGAAACAAAAACTCCAAATACATAACATAGACAACTGGAAAAATGAAGTTTTAGCAGACACTACCTTTATGACTCCTGGACCAATAGATGGAATTTTAGGAGCCAAGGAATATGCAACCATAATCCTGAACGACCTTCAGAAAACTAAAGAGGGTCTTCTGAAACAAAACACGGAACTGGGTTGGATTGTGTCTGGTTCTATATTATCTGAGCCTCAAAGTATTGAAGTAATTAGTATGATTTCTCAATATGAAGAAGATAATCAGCTAACAAAATTCTGGGAGATTGAAGAAATAATGCCATGTCACCAATTAACACAGGAAGAACAAGCGTGCGAAGAATTTTAGGAAAAAACCACACAACAAGACAAAGAAGGAAGATTTGTAGTTCGAATTCCGTTCAAGCAATCGCCAGAAACTCTAGGCCACTCAAAGCCACGAGCAGCAGCAAGACTTGTAAACGTTGAGAAAGAATTTCAACACGATCCCGAACTACGGGACCAGTACATAGATTTTATGAAGGAATATCTAGAATAAGGTCATATGCGGAAAGTTGGACGACAAGAAATCAATCAAGGAAAATATTACATTCCGCATCAAGCTGTCATCAGAGAAGCAAGTACAACCACTCGCTTAAGAACAGTCTTTGACGCATCCTGTAAAACTTCCACAAATATTAGCCTCAACCAGATCACGCACGTCGGTCCGAGGTTACAACAAAATATCGCAGATATAATTATTCGTTGGAGGAAACATGAAATTGTCTTCTGCGCAGACATAGAGAAAATGTACCGCCAAATCAAAGTACACCCAGAAGACCAACCTTTCCAGAGAATATTATGGAGAGAACATCCTAATCAACCAATGTTTGAACATGAACTTACCACCGTAACCTACGGTACCACGTCAGCTCCGTACCTAGCTATGAAAACACTTCAAACGCTAGCAAAGAAAGAAGCAAACAATTTTCCGGCAGCAAGTGAAGCAACATTGCAAGATTTCTATGTTGATGACATTTTATCAGGAGCAACAAACGTTCAAACAGCCCTAGAGCTTCAAAAACAACTGTTGCAAATGCTTGGGTCAGCAAAATTCAATTTAAGAAAATGGTCAAGCAATTCTCCTGCACTACTAAAGTCCATTCCGGAAGAACTTAGAGATCAAAAAACTCATGAGGTGCCGCAAGACGAAGAAAAAAAGTCCTTAGGGGTCTTGTGGTCCCCAGAAGACGATATATTTAAGTTCAAAGTAGAAATCTCACAAATCAAAAAACTAACAAAAAGAAACATTTTATCCGAAATCTCCAAACTATTCGATCCGTTGGGATGGCTAGCTCCAGTTGTCATTCAAGCCAAACTCATTATCCAAGATCTATGGTTACGAAACCTAAACTGGGATCAGCCCGTCGACGAAGAAATATCTACAAGATGGTTGCAATTTCAAAGTAAAGTAAAGGAACTAGAGAAAATTAGAATTCCTAGGTGGATGCGTTACCGAAACTCCAAAACAGAACTACATGGGTTTTGTGACGCGTCAGAAAAGGCGTATGGTGCTATAATTTACAGCCGAATAGTAGAAGGAAACGAACATACTGTCACACTTCTACAAGCAAAATCAAAAGTTGCCCCAGCCAAGAATAGAACAACTCTACCTCGGCTAGAACTATGCGCTGCCGTACTTCTGTCTAAGTTAATACAGAAAACCAGAACCGCCTTGCAACTAGACAACACCCAAACATTCACATGGACTGACTCCATGATCACTCTAGGGTGGATAAAAGGAGATCCTACAAAGTGGCAAACCTTCGTCGCCAATAGAGTATGTGAAATACACAGAAATGCAACAGGAGTTTCTTGGAATCACGTCAAGTCTCAGGAAAATCCAGCAGATACTATCTCCAGGGGTCTGGATCCTGATAAGCTGGAAGCTACCGAGTTCTGGTGGAAAGGTCCTCACTGGCTCAACTCATCCAATAACCTTCCTCTGACCAAGATAATCCCCGAAGTAAACGAGGAAATCAGAGCAAATTGTTACAAAGCTGAAATTGTAGTAAAAAGTGACATATGCGAAAAATTCTCTGACCTTACAAGAATGCTACGAGTTTTATCATACTGCTACAAAGTTACCAATAGAGAGGAAAGCCCTATTCTCTCTGTTAAGGAAATACAGGTCACCCTTAAAAAAGTCGTCGCATTGATTCAAAAACAAGAATTTAGTGAAGACTACAAATCACTACGTACTACCAAGACAGTTGGAAACAACAGCAAACTGCGGAATCTAAGTCCATTCCTAGACAGCGAAGATCTCATTAGAGTCGGAGGGAGACTAGAAAACGCACTAATAACTTACCAGAAGAAACATCCAATGATTTTTCCGTACCACAGCCATTTTTCCAAGCTAGGTATACTAGAAGCTCACAAGAGAACTCTCCATGGCGGAAACCAAGCAACTCTTGCATATATTAGGAGCAAATTTTGGATTATTACCGGGAAACGAGCCGTCAGAACCCAATTAAAAAAATGCATCAGTTGCATTCGTTATAAAGCCAAAGCCGCAGAACAATTTATGGGACAACTCCCGAAACCAAGAGTAACTCCAGCACCACCATTCACAAACTCAGGGGTGGACTATGCTGGTCCAATTCAAATTAGAACCACCAAAGGGAGAGGACATAAGTCGTACAAGGGCTACATTTCAATATTCGTGTGCCTTGCCACCAAAGCGATTCATTTAGAAGTGGTCAGCGATATGTCAACCGAAGCATTTTTAGCTGCATTCAGACGGTTCACTGCAAGAAGACGTCATTGCGAAAATATGTATAGTGACAACGGCACTACATTTTTGGGAGCATCAAAACAATTTGAAGAAGAAGTGAAGGAAATTATCGAAGAGCCTCACCTGCAAAATGCAATTATCAGCTCAGGAACACAATGGCACTTCATCCCACCCGCAGCCCCACATTTTGGAGGAATCTGGGAAGCAGGTGTCAAATCCATGAAACATCATCTAAAGCGAGTCATTGGAGCATGCACTTTGACCTATGAAGAAATGACAACCTTGGTGCACAAAATTGAAGCGTGTTTAAATTCGAGACCGCTTTGCCCCCTAACGGAAGATATTGATGACACCAATACATTGACCCCTGGACATTTCTTAATAGGGAGAGAATTATTAGCTCCCCCAGAATTTAAATCCTTCCCGAACTGTAATCTGTCGCAAAGGTGGAGACTCGTTCAAAAAATGAAGAAAGACTTCTGGGAAGCCTGGACTACTGAGTATCTTTCCAGACTTCAACAACGATATAAGTGGAACAAGCCTATTGAAAATTTGCCAGTGGGCACAATGGTTCTAATTAAAGAAGAAAATATAAATCAGGTCAAGATGGAGCAGTTCGAGTCGTAACAATAAAAAGGCCAGGAGGTGTCACTCAAAAGAGACCAATTCACAAGTTAATTCCTTTGCCTACAGATCAAGATACACAAGCCGCTACCCAGCCCACAATAGAAATTAATAGTCATGTTGCACAGAAAGAAGAAAGAACCACAAAAGAGAAAAGACTGAAGCATACAACTTCAAAATCAGCACTTCTTTATGTTTTGACAATTCTATTCTTGCTAATTTCTGCAACGACAGCAGAAAACTCTTACAAAATTCACCAACCCCAACATGGCCTTTACATAGAACATCTAGGGACAACTCAAATTGACAAAGGAGTCTTTAGAATAGAAATAGCACATTCCAGAAACAGGAGTGAAAATGATGTGAAGGCAGTAATCAACGTAGCTTCTCAATTTAGAGACCTATGTGATAAATCAAAAAAGCTTACAAATGACGCCAGATGTGAAGCCCTAACCCATCATTTGGAAGAGTTAAAAAATCATACCCAGTGGATGCTGATGAATCTTAACGACGTCCATCATACAAGACGGAAAAGAGGCTATCTTGGAAAATTTTTAACAACTGTATTTGGAGTCAACGATGAAGTGTATCAAGATATCGACTCGCTCAACAAAAATCAAGAGCAATTGATTCGAGCGTCCAATCACCAAACTAAATTTATGGTGTCCGCGCTCACGGAGTTCAATGAGACAGAATCGAGGATCACCAATAGACTTAAACATTTTCAAGAAAAACTCAACCAAGGACTAGAAGCAATCAACAACATGCAGACTTGGTACAAGCAAATAGACACCAATGCCCTAAATATTCAACTGCTAAGCGCCTACCAAGTAGCACAAAACTTCATCAGCGAAATAAATGAATACTATGACAAACTATTGAACATCCGCTTCAATAGGGGCACAATATACGAACTAGTATCACCGGCATATATCAACAATATCATAAAAGAAACAAATAAAAAATTTCCGAATAACTTAAGGATTGTACCGACAATGTTATCCACGAAGCAGACAGCTAATAAGACAAGTCTCCAAGTGTATGGGTACTTTCTAATAGCAGATGTTGCCAAGTTTGGACTTCTAAAAGCAACGCCAGTTCCGGTGAAAATCGAAAACGGATCGTATTGGAACCTCCACGTCACTAATGACTACATAGCCGTCGACTACGACACGCAACTGTACTTCCAACTTCATGAAAACGACTTACAACAATGCATTAAACCATGCCCCAATGATCCACATTAGTTTATCTGTTCACCAAGTTCAGTCAGAAACATAGAAACAAATCCTTCATGTATTATAGATGAAATATATGAACGAGCCGCTCCAAGACATTGCGCCATTGAAAAAAGCAGCATAAAAGGCATACTATGGAAACAGCTGTGCGCAGCCAATACTTGGATGTTCATATCCAGCTCTCCAACGGTAATATCTGTAATCTGCAATGGTGCGCGGGAAGATGTTGCAATAAACGCAACAGGGATAATTCAAATATCTCAAGAGTGTATAATTCAAACAAAACAAAACATACTCACGCCTAAACGAAGCACCACCGTTCCAGTGTTAAATAGTTATTCCAAAGCGGTCCCAAACTTATTAGACAATGCGATCCACCAGAAACAACTAGACATTTTACCAACCGAGCCAGTGTTCGAACTGACAGACAGCCTTCATGAATTGATAAACGATCAAGAACACCAACAAGAGCAACTACAGAACATTCTTTGGCGAAACATTTACCATCATTCCATAGCAATTAGCAGCATCACTACAATTATCATAGCCATTCTTATAATTGCAGGATGGTATACAGCCAAAATCATTGTAGCACAGCATCAACAGAAGAAACGCAACAGGAAACCAGATCACAGGACCACTCAAAACAAGGAATTTGAGTTAAGATCTCTCACTTCATCCATCGGAGACAGGCCGCAGAATGTATAATTCTCACAATTACACATAAAATTTCTATAATTTAATAAGACAATTCTATGCATATTTAATATTTACTTAGATGGTATGTACAGTGTCTACACTGACCTTCTTACAGTCACGTCAGTTGAACCTTGCACGTTCTGATGACTATACATAATACAATGTTATTAAATTTTACTATTTTGCATCATTGAGATCGCAAGCATTGTTTAATTGATAGTTGTATAAATGGAATGTAAATTTTAGAATAAATCAGTACGTTATTAACCACGATAATTGTTACTCATTTACTACGAACAAATACCTACTACGTCCTACATCGTCCCGCTGCTCATCTCAAGCCGAAGCTGAGCAAAGCTATTGGCAAGCAAAGCTTGCACAATTATAAAATTTAAAATAATGGTTGCGGTTATCTAATCTACCTTCCAAACGAACCAGAGGTTTTTGACAAGTAATTTATTTAACATGACAACAATTTTCTTTTGTTTTGTTTAGGCAATCCCAGCCTACTACCAAAAACTGAGTCTATCTAAAAAAAAATGCAAATTACTGGGCGATTCGAATAGAAAAGTTTATACTATTATATATTTTCGAGAAGCTTATTGTGAACTGAATAATATAAAATAAAAATATACGGGGTGTCCCATTTAAAAAATTATAATATGTTATATCTCAAAAACGACAGCTCACATAAAAAATCTGGATTCTACGTTAAAAACCATATCAGAGTCAGTATTTACCTTTTCGATTAGTTAAACAACAACCGAAATACGAGGGGAGCCCAAAAATGCAATATTTTCAATTTCACACTGTATCTTAAAAACGAAGGGGGCTATGAAAATTTTGTTTGGGTCATCTTTCGTTTCACATAAAAGTACCACCATATCGCGAAAGCCGAAACCCTCTATCTCCACTAATAAGAGAGAAGCCTCATAAAAACAACGAAAACGGGAAACCTTGTACATGGTTCCTTCGCAATTGGCAGTGATCACAGACTAGTAAGGTGCAAAATCCTTATAAATGAGAAACTAGAAAGTGCCAAAAGATATAGCAACCAGCGAACGCCATTAGACACTGAAAGGGTATAAAAAAGAATATAAAAGGTTACTAACAGAACATATAAGAAATGAATCACCACAGCTTGAAGAGAACGTGAACGACATAAACACCAGATTAACAGAAATAATAAAAATAACGACCAAAAACAACATGCGGATTTTCTTCAGTTTCGATGTCTGATAGCTATTCGGAACCAATATTGACTAATTTTCGCTTATCCTCCTTGGATCTTTTTAAGATTTTTCCGTTGTCTTTTGATTCTTACAGACGCATATAAAAAAAATTTCGCCATTTTCAGTATTTACTGTCTGTTTTCTATCATGTTGCCATCTTTGTCAGCTTGTTGATATCTTAAATTCTCCTTCTTGAACATATTTAAGCCGTTGTTTTCTTCTACAAGTTTTTCGATTTGTTTTTTTTTGTGTTCCCTATTTTAGCCATTTTTCTAACTGTTATGTTGGCATGACTTGATACATTAAAAATAAAAGAAAGAAAAAATAAAACAATTACTGGAAAAATGGAGAGATCTCATAAATCTTAAGAAGAGAGATCAAATGGAATATACAAAAGTCAACGTAACAGTAAGAAAAAATGGCTAAACAAAACTCTAGGAAACACAAGAAAAAACCAATCGAAAAACCTATAGAACAAGACAACGGCTTAAATATATTCGAGAAGGAGAATTTAAGAGATCAGGAAGCTGTTAAACAAAGATGGCTGCATGATAGAAAATAGACAGCACATACTGAAAGAAACGAAGACATTTTTATATGCATCTGTGTGAATCACAAGCCAACGGAGAAATCTAAAAAAGATCAAAGGAGGATAAGCGAAAATTACTCAATATTGGTTCAGAATAGGTACCAGACATCGAAACCGAAGAAAGGCCGCAAAAAAAGTCGACTCCCTACCGAAAATGTGAAAAAAAAGAGGAACGCGTTTAATAAAAGAACTTAAAACTGTTTTTAATAAATGCCTCATTCAAGGAATTATACAGGAAAATTTGGGAAATTGCTATATGAATATTGTTATTATTTATATGAATAATTACAAGTCGCCTGGATGCGAAGTTTTAAACCTACCAACTTAAAGAACAAGCAGACTTTCGGAAAAGCTTTTGAACACCTACTCATAGAAGAGGCGACGGAATATAATATAACAGTCTGGATAGCCTTTGTCGACTTTAGAAAATCTTTTGATACAGTGGAATTCTGGTCAATTTAGCGAGCGATCAAAAATGTAAGTATCGATCACAGATATATTAACATCCTACAACAAATCAACGACGGATCCAAACTGAAGATACAAAAGATGTGAAAAGAGGTAGAGGAGTTAGACAAGGTAATATAATCTCACCCAAATATTTAGCTTACTTTTAGAGGACGTCTAGGAAAACAGGAGGCTTAACATATTCGGGGAAAAACTCAAGAACCTCCGATTTGCTGATGATATCGCGCTTTTCGTCAAAGATGAAACTAAATTGAAAGAAATGCTCCAAGAGTCACAACAAGAGGCAAAAACTATGAGTTAGAAGGACAAGTAGTGGGAAACGTGGACTCACGCGTGTATCTCAAAAAGAAGTGGCAAACGGAAAAATTAACCAGGAGCTGGAAGTCCATCGAAGGACATATCTGGGATGGGTGGCTTACAGCAGAATGAGGCACAACAGTCAGTCTAGACTAAGAACAAAGTATGTAATGAATGTATCCTACCAATAACAACATACGACTACGAGACATGGGTTCAGGCCAAGAAAATTCTTAATAACCTACAAATTCACCAAAGGGTAATCGAAGGGAAGATGTTAAGAATATTACTTAAAGACAGAAAATCGAACGATTTGGAAAGAAGTAGAAAAAAATCCAGGGCATAACAAGAAAAATCTGCTCCCTAAAATTGTACTGAGCAGGTCATGAGGCCAGAAATATCCCTATCTGGAGCGGAAGAGTGACCAGATGGAGACCATGGAGAGAAAAAATAAGAACTGGCAGACCCAAACAGCGTTCGCACGACGACATCAAAAGAACGAGTCTCAATTGGTATCAGGTAGGTCAGAACAAGGAAAACTAGAGAATTATGAGAGAGACCTTTTTCCAAAAGATAGAGAACAGCTAGAAGAAAAAGAAGAACTATAAGTCACGCATTAGCCTTTGTACATTGCCGACGTCGATTTCTTAAGTTGTACTGTTAATACGGTGACGTTTTGAGCTGCTCAAACTTTTCTAGTTTATAGTGCCTTCGGACCAAACTGTTTGTAGAACCATTTTGGACAAAATTGACGTTACTGGCATTTAACCAGTCGGCATAATGACATGAAAGCAGCCCAGGCGGCACCATCCTTGCCAAATCTATTTGGAGGTGACCTTTTGCAAAAATTACGACACATTCAAATTTATTTTCATTCATTAAAAAGTAATATTTCAATGCCTACATTCTTAAATTACATATATTGTTTAAAAAAAAAATAGGATTAGGAGTTATAAGAAAGGTAAATTAAAGTAAGATAAATCAGCAATATTGATTGTAGTTTGTTGGTAAATTCGATTTATGAATAAAATAATTGTCGGGTGTATGTAAAAAATTCTACTGAATAAGCACAGGTTCTTGAGCCGACGCTCCTTTGGGTTTGTTTTTACAATAACACGTTCCTTTTTTGTAGACGTAAATCGAATGTGGATATGGATAATTCTTTTATTAGAGGGCTTAGGTCAGTGGCGGCTGGTGCATAAAAGCTGCAGAGCTGCAAAATACACCAAATTTCGACAATTCGTATTTTTACTTCTCTCGTAAAAGGGAAGTATTGTAATCGTGAAAAAATCACTCTCCGCGATTTTTTCAGATCTTCACGTCCCTAGATGATGAAAAACTTGTTTTCTCAATTCCGTCGGTCTGTCTGCTTGTCTGTCTGTCTGTCTGCTCGCGGCATAGTTAAAAAACTACTTATTCGAGTGACTTCAAACTTTGGTCAAAAATTAAGGGTCATATGGGGATGACCTAGTAACATTTTGGTAAAAATCCAATACGGCGAAACAAAATGGCGGCCTAGTGAAAAAAAAATTATTTATAAAAAACTACTCATCTAATTTACTTTAAATTTTGCAAAAACATTAAGTATTATGTTGAAATCAAGTGGTAAAATTTTGGTCCAAATCCAAGATGGCGGCACAAAATGGCGACATAACAAAATATTTAAAAATGCAGCCTGAAAAAACTACTTAATGGTTTGATTTCAAATTGTATGCCATAACAAATTGTGGTATAGGGATCAACTAGTAAAATTCTGGTACTAATTCAAGATGGCCGAACAAAATGGCAACCAAATAAAAAGTATGTAATCGTGAAAAAATCACCCTCTCATGTTTTACACGTCTTTACATTTTAGCCTCCCTAGATGTCAAAAAAATGTATTTTATCATTGCCCGATTGACTTCAAATTATTATCAAAAGCTAAGGGTCATAAGGGTATGACCTGGTAATATTTTGGAACAAATCCGAAATGGCGGAACAAAATGGCGGCGTAGTGAAATGTTAAAAAAACTATTAAGTAAAAACTGATTATCCAATTTCTTTCAAATTTTGCATAAACATCAAGTATTATGTTGGAATCAACTAGGAAAATTTTGGTACGAATCCAAGACGGCCGGCGGAACAAAATTGCGGTATAATATGTGCTTTAACTAATTGTGCCATAGGGCTCAACTAGTAAAACTGTGTTACTAATTCAAGATGGCGGCACAAAATTGCGGCCAAATTAATTTTTTTAATCGTGAAGAAAATCACTCTCTCAGGATTTACATATCTTCAGTTTTAACGTCCTTAGATGCCAAAAAACATGTTTTTAGCTTAAATACTACTTACCCTATAGACTTCAAATTTTGACCAATAATTAAGGGTCATATGAAGTTAGCCTGATAATATTCTGGTAAAAATCCAATATGGCGGAACAATGTTAAAAAGTGTTTCTTAGCGTGGTGTATTATTTGGGTTAGGATCCAATAAAAAAAAACAAGTATTTTTTAAAATTGTCGACGTTTCGCTACTTAATTGTTGCATCGTCAGGACACATATATAGATCTTATATCCTGCATGAAACCCATATTATCAGTACTTTTACTTCGTTGTTCCGCGTATTGTATATTACCCAGATATTAAGTTTCTAAATGGTTTTCGTTAAGAATCCTTTTGTTGTTATGTTAAAGTGGTGTATTATTTGGGGTTAGGATCCAGTAAAAAAAGAAAACACTATTTTTAAATAATCGACGTTTTGCAATCTTCAGAACACATATGTAGATTCTATATGCAGCATGAAACCCAAATTATCAGTCTTTACATATTCTGTTTGTCCGCACAAATTAAGTTTCTAAATGGTTTTCGTTAACGATTCTCTTGTTGTTATGTTAGAATGGTGTATTATTTGGGGTTAGGATACAGCAAACAAAAACAAATGTCTCTTTTTTAAATTGTCGACGTTGTTGCATCCTCATATATATATATATATATATATATATATATATATATATATATATATATATATATATATATATATATACGTCGGAGGAGTTTCTTAATTTTTACTTCTCTCGTAAAAGGGAAGTATTGTAATCGTGAAAACATCACGCTACGAGATTTTTTCAGATCTTCACGTTTCAGGGTTCGCGGCATTTCTAAAAAATTGCTTAGCTGATTGATTTTAAATTTTGTTCAAAAATTAAGGATCATATAGGAATGACCTGGTAATATTTTGTTAAAAATCCAATGTGGCGAAACAAAATGGCAGCCTAGTAAACTGTTAAAAAAATGTTATTAAAAAACTATTTATCCAATTTGTCTCAAATTTTGCACAAACATTAAGTATTATGTTGGAATCAACGCGTCCCTAGATGCCAAACAATATTTATCAATTCCGTCGGTCTGTCTGTCTATCTGTCTGTCGGTTCGCAGCACAGCTTAAAAGCTACTTACCAGATTGACTTAAAATTTAGTCAAAAATTAGAGGTCATATGGAGATGACCTGGTAATAGTTTGATAAAAATCCAATATGGCGGAACAATGTTAAAAAGTTATTACTTTTTGGATGGACGTTTTGCATAGTGATGGGAAATCTCATCATATTAGGCATTGGGTAGGTATGTATGTGTAGCTTCATCCATCTGAAAACTCTGTAAGAATGCAACATCGGTTTTATAGACAGTACTGTCCGAACATTTCTTTAGTTTTTCGCGACGAGTAAAATGAGTGGCGACCTCACCAGCCTAGTTTTTGTTTACAAACTTGTATGCGATTTACAGGGATGCGTTTTACGTGAAATAATAATTTTTAAAGATATTATACTTTTAACTTACAAGGCTTAAGAGTCTTGCTATAGTGGTTTTGAAATTGAAGTTTTTCATGTTTCCATTTTTATCTATTTATTTGTCTACTAATTTATTAATTTATTTCTCAGAAAATCAATTTTACATACATGAACTATGTTTTGACTTGTTTTTTTTTATTATCTCAGATCCGGATCAGTCGTGAACTACACATCTGTAGTTTTGTAATACGTAAGGAGTCTTCTGATGTGGGACTTGGTGCCGCTAAGATAGTTTACTTCTGTTTAGTTAAGTCCCACTTACATTATGGCATTGTTTTTAAACACTATTTTTGTCCTGCAGATACGAGCAGTAAGGTACTTATACAAGGCCTGCAGCAGAAAACCATCTCTTTATTACTAATAAAATTTTAATCTTAACCTCATTTTTTCTGCTTGAAACATGGTTCACAAATACAGGGACAGTTTTCCAATTCACCAGCATAGTCATAACACTAGACATGCTGACGACTTGCGTTTGCCAATTCCTACTTCATCATTGACTCGTAGCTCTATTTTCTATGAGAGCAGGAAAATTTGCCACCACTGTCCTGCTTACATTAAGCACTCTGTCTCTGTCAAGGCCCTTAGAAAGACAGTAAAGAGTTTGCTTGTCACAAAAGCTTATTACGATTCGGGTGAATTCAACAATGATACTTTTTTATAGCTCTTTACCTTTTTTGTCTTTATTTCCATTAAATAAATTTAATCACTTAAGTATTACAATACGTTTTATTCTCTATATGTTATATTAGCTTTTGACTGATTACCTCGCGCCAATACATCAATATTATACCAGTATTTTAAATTCACGTATATAATGTTAATATAGGCCTTTGTAATTTTTGATAATTTCACCTTTGTTACCAAAAGTATACCCTTTTTTTGACAATAGAGCACATTTTGAATTTGAAACTCATATTCAAGGCAGCGACTACTGTGTACTGCACACTCTCCAATAAGGGAGTAAAATACAGGCTCTGGAACTTATTGATGAATTTCTCTAATATTATCTGTTGTTTCTAACATACGCGATACATTGCCACCGTTTTCGTTATAACTAAAAATAATAAGAACTTCTTAACTTTTTATATAGATTTGTTGTTTAAACATAACCTATTTTATTTTATTAAATAATAACAATGCAATTCTGCTGTACAAGGAAAAGAACATGTGGCAACGATGGTGCCGCCTGGGCGGTTTAACGAATCGTAGATCAGGCCAGAAAATGTAAATGACGTCATTGGGGGAAGGCTGTTATAAGACGCCGAAGTTTTGTTAAACATTGCTTAATGTAAATGTCTATATTAACAACGGCTTCATCACGAGCATGTCGGATGTACCTACCATTTGGAATACCAGCCAGAGAAATAAGTCGTACACCATACTATTTTTTTTTCAGCACCCTGAATTTATTTGCAAATTGCAATTGACCTTCGTTAATTAGCTGCACTTAATATTTTCGATATCCCATTTATTGGCAGGTTTACACATAGGGTGCCCTCCTCACAGCTTTTTGTTGTTCGATAAATTCTGACCAATAAAATATTTTGGCCCCAGATAATCACGCACTTTCGCGTTTATTTAAGTTAAGTCTCCAACTAGCTGATGAACTATTTTTCCTTCATCACATGAAAGATGGTGAGTCAAAAGAAAGTTGAATAAACAAAGCCTACTTTAAACTTGTTTTATTTAAGTACAATCAAAACAATTACTCAGTTTTTCAACACCAGTATTGGAATGTAAATAGGAATAAAAATAAAGCTCCTACTGAAAATTATTTGTGGCCGTAAGAAAAATAGTGTAGGGTAGAAGCACCGGTTGTGGCCACATTAAGCTATTAGTAGACTTTACAAAATTGTCATATCGTTCGTGTTTATGTAATAAATATTTTTCACTGGGCAAAACTTGACTCAGTAATTTCTTACCTTTATTATTAATTATTTTTTATTAGAAGTCAATTTTCACAATTTGTGGTCACATTTTGCCAGTTGTGGCAAGTGGTATTCCTGTTGTGGCCACAGGGATTAAGAACAGTAAATATGTATATATATATATATATATATATATATATATATATATATATATATTTGTCTAAAAGTTTTCTTGATTTACTTTAAAAAAATCTGATATACATATTAATCTTTGTATGGGATTCCTTCAGGTCTGTCAATTCTGACAATGGAGTTAATTTGCTTAGGCTTAAATTAACATTAAAGCCTTGCAAACAGTTCAAATTATCAGATCTTCTTTCTTGATTCCATGCAGAGCAGCTTGCAAATACTCCTCTCAGTATCAGTACAAGACTCTTATCAGACATATCTAATTCTTAAAAAAAACTTCTGCTAGAAACAAAAATTTAAAGCAGAAAACGAACATAATGGTGAGAAAAACCTGTATTAAAAAAGTTACATGGAAACAAACAGGACAGAATTGGAGGATTTATTTTTCAACACAAACCAAAAAAAATCAGTGTTGCTGCTCAGATGATTCAAGTAAAACGGTTATAGTTTGGTCACAATTGGTTTTTCACTGATCTATTTCTGACCCCCTCATGGCCACAAATATAAAAATAATTGCTCCATTTCTAGCCACCTCTATATTTATATAACACACTGCTATTTTATTATTTAGGTACTAATAATTAGATTTCTTGTTATAAACTATGTGAACTTACATCGCAATCCTAAACAAAACTGTTTGGGATTTTAGCACCATTAAAAGACGTGCGTTTTGAGAGAATATGGCTCACGACTGCGTCACCTTTCTTATCTGCTATAACTTTTAAATATCTTACATTTAACGAATTTTACAAGAAATTACTACAAACGGGACAATGGCCACAACTGGTGATTCTACCCTACAGGGTGATTTTATTTTGACATGTATTTTTACCTTTGAATAAATAAATGTACAGTTTTTACTTCTTCGTCTTCAGATTACTCCAAATTCAGACTCAGCTAGATCCTTATCCCGCTTCCGACACCAAATGTTCCAGATTGGCCGGTACACAAACACGTAGATTCTGAATGCACTCCTTTTATTCAAAACACACGTTACAGGTATCAAAGGTAGACGCTGGTTGTCAATGTCAGGTTTTTAACACTTCGAAATCTCAATTACAACTGAATCAAAATCTGTTCGGGGTCCACTTCGATTCTTATGTCAGCGCGCTTATACAGCCTTTAGAAAAGGATGGAATGATCTAGAAAATTCTAGAATAATCTAAATACTACAGGGTGAGAAGAATTAAGCCTAATAGAACATTCGAGAACGATTTTTGACACTATAATAGACGTTACATGGATCAAAATTAAGGTAAGTCTACTTCAATAAAGTAACAAATAATAATAGATAAATTTATCTAAATCTTAACAAATCTATGACTAGGGCTAAATTCGCAACTATATATATATATATATATATATATATATATATATATATATATATATATATTTTGAAATTCCGTGGGATTAATTGTAAACAATTAAACCCACGGAATTTGATAATTTTTTAATATAAAATAGAAAGTTTACCTTCATTTAACTGTTTTAAGAAAATAAAAGGAATTAATGATCCACTTTTTCTATTAAAAAAACCAAAAAGAAATTCGATATTTTCACTGTATTCCAATGCGCCATATTCCTTAATATAACAATTTGAAGAAAGGCTATTTTGCATTGTTGCCAAACTTACATTATTGTATTTTATTACATTTTTCATGTTTGCCTCCCGACAGTAACGCATTTGGATCCTTGTGCCGATCCAAAATATTAGACTTTCGCCAGTGATGCACTTCGCTGTCGTTCGCCTTTTATATTAGGGCTTTAATGATGACGCCTACGGCGCCTAACCTGGTGCTAACCCGGTACCAATCCACCTAGTGCCTTCGCGTTCCTGCTGGTAACGATCCACAACCCACAAATGCATTTTGTTCTTATATAATTTATATAGATCATATATAAAATAAACTTGGCAACTTAGCATCCCCAGCACACTGGATTTCCGTCCAATAGTCAACACTCCCGCTCTCTCTTTATTTAGCAGCTGTAATTATGTTTAAAAACGTTTAATAATGTCTAATATAATAATTACTTCTAACTTTTAGTTAGAAATAATCATTTTTGTGTTATAAAGCATTATAATATAATCAGTCTTTTACGTAGTTCATAAACTAAGTTTGTGAAAAATATGTTTTTAGCGATACGCCAAAAACAAGTTCGGTGCAACCTTCCGAAACCTTAGTTTTCTTTGGATATATTTTGAAAAAGTGCCCCATCCATAAATTTTTGTGTATAGGAATTATTAAAAAAAGGTAATCTTTCAAATGTATATTTTAAATTGGTTAAATTCCATGGGTAAAATTCTTTACAAGAGCCTATATATATATATATATATATATATATATATATATATATATATATATATATATATATATATATATATATATATATATATATATAAACACTATATTTTTGCAAAAAATAAAATTTAATAAATAAATAAGTGAATAGGTGTTTACAGGAATTAAAAAAAAATGTATGTACAGGGTGTTCCAGCAAGGACTGAACAGGGACCTATTTTCGACCTTCCTTGTATTTTGGAAAAATTCAAAATAGCCAATCGATGTATTTTTTCTTGTAGAATCCAAAAATGTCATCGAAAAATATTTGAACCAGAAACAAAAGAGTTACGCTATGCATCAGGTGTTTTTTAAATGGAATGTATGGTTTTTTATACGATTTTTGGAAAGAGTGATTTTTTTTATGTCCGTTCTGATTAAAAGATTTGATTTTGCGATAGCTGTTTATATTACATTTTAATGTTTTACAAACTAAAATTTTACCTTCACCTGTTTAAAATATACGATAGGTTGGTATAGGTGATCAAGGTAAAATGACGTTTGAATGCTTTGTCAATAAAAATTGACATTATTTTAATTATTGTCGAAGTCTTCACCTAAAAAATATATATTTGACTCTGATCGAAATGAAATACTCTTTGGACGAGAGACTACAGATTGTTATGCTATTTTACAAGTGCCAAGAAAATACAAGAGAAGCAAGAAGAAGATTTATTGCAAATTTTCATAGAAATATATCCATCAATACAATTCTAAGGATAAAAAACCTATTTGAGGAAAATAAAACTTTACATGATAGAAAAAGAAATTCAATAAAAAATAATTATTAAATAATAAAATAAAACTACTAATAACATAAGTTTTCAATGTGACCGCCGTTTTTCTCGAAACAACATCGATAACCCCTTTGTAGCCTTTCTAAACTTGCTGTTACAATATGATTTTCCTGGTTAAGGCGGTTTATTTCATCGACAATTTTTCCCATGATCTCTTGAATATTTTCGTTTCGTTGTCTGTATACGACGTTCTTCAAATGGCCCCAAAGAAATGTATCCAAAACTGAGAGGTCGGGGCTATTGGGCGGCCAAGCATATGTTCCATTTCGCCCTATCCATTCGTTATGGCGCCAATTTAAAAATTGAACCACATCATGCACGGCATGAGGAGGCGCCCCATCATGTTGCCAAATTAAATTCTGATATTCTGCCAATGGTAAGTCTTCCAAAAAATTTTCAATTTCGTTTTCTAAAAACTCATAATATCTGTGCCCATTTAAAGTCCCGTTAAAAAATATTGGTCCCAAAATTTTATTGTTTTTTATCCCACACCAAACATGAATAGAAATCCTCCCTTGAAATTTAATAGTCTGGAACTTTTTTGGATTTTCAACGGCCCAGTGGTGACTATTATGTCTGTTGAATACTCCCGATGTTGTGAAAGTAGCTTCGTCGGTCCACACAATATTTTTGAATAAATCAGGGTCTTCGTTTTCTTGCCGAATTACCATTTAAGAAACAAATTGGAAGCGAAGTTCTTTTTGTGCCGGTGTTAGGTGCTGAAGTGGAAGGATATGAAAAGGCCTAAATTTATGAATTTTCAGAGTCCTGTGAACAGTCCCTCGGGTAACTCTTCTGCGCCTTACACCGCCACCGTACTGAACTTCCCGAACTACATCCGAAATAGATTTGGTTGGATTAACTTGAAAATAATTTATAATGGCCTGGTCTCGATTTCTTCTTCTTTGTATATTTCTTTTTCTATCATGTAAAGTTTTATTTTCCTCAAATAGGTTTTTTATCCTTAGAATTGTATTGATGAATATATTTCTATGAAAATTTGCAATAAATCTTCTTCTTGCTTCTCTTGCATTTTCTTGGCACTTGTAAAATAGCATAACAATCTGTAGTCTCTCGTCCAAAGAGTATTTCATTTCGATCAGAGTCAAATATATATTTTTTAGGTGAAGACTTCGACAATAATTAAAATAATGTCAATTTTTATTGACAAAGCATTCAAACGTCATTTTACCTTGATCACCTATACCAACCTATCGTATATTTTAAACAGGTGAAGCTAAAATTTTAGTTTGTAAAACATTAAAATGTAATATAAACAGCTATCGCAAAATCAAATCTTTTAATCCGAACGGACATAAAAAAAATCACTCTTTCCAAAAATCGTATAAAAAACGATACATTCCATTTAAAAAACACCTGATGCATAGCGTAACTCTTTTGTTTCTGGTTCAAATATTTTTTCGATGATATTTTTGGATTCTACAAGAAAAAATACATCGATTGGCTATTTTGATTTTTTTTTAAATACAAGGAAGGTTGAAAATAGGTCCCTATTCAGTCCTTGCTGGAACACCCTGTACCTATAGGTATAGGCATATCCTATTTTTCCTAAAAAAAGTCTAAAATATGAAAGAAAATCTCCAAAAGAGGATTTAATATTTTTTTGTTTGCCTTTACTGTCTATTAAACAAATAATATTTGTTGGGAAATATAATCAAACTGCTTCCCCTTCAGCACAGATCAGACCCAGGAAAAGGAGAATATAATGTTAGATATTAAAACTTATTTTATTCCAAAAACTTGTTCCTAGAAACTCATAACTCCAACTTTATTTTCCGATTTAAAACATACTTAAGGTAATTTAAATGTTTTGACCTAACAAAATATTGCATGAAGTGTTACGACTTGGTTCATAACCTAACTGTTTGATATTTTAAGAATTATGATTTTCATTATAATAACAATTATTTTTGCCCTTAAATCGGATTTAAAAGTGTCTTGTTAATTTCTTTACTTACGAAAATACAAATGCACTTACCGCTGTAAACAATTTTTTTTCTTTCTTGTACTTTTAATACGGGTACGACTGCACGCTACACAACTGACCATTTTTTGTATTGAGGATAATGCAAACGACCAAAAATGTGTTTGTTACGTTTTATAACACACAACACAACTTATTAATCAACTTTTTTATTAATTCGATGGATGTATTATTTATAAACTGCTAAAACTTAAGCTTAAATTTGTAAACACCACGGTTTGACAACAGACCAAAACGAAAACATCAGAAAATAAGGTCCCAAAAATGACGTAGTTCCGTCAAAGTCTGCTAATGTAAAATAATGAATGGGGCTATTTCTTGTTGTCTATTTATTCAAAGATTTTTACCCTTTAACTTTTGAGGTACCAAAAAGTTGTAAATTTTGACGTGGGATATATTTTAATGATATGACAAAATCAAAAGAGCATCGAAGCTCTGCAAAAATTATAAAATTTATGTTTTCTTTTTTTAAATAAAGTAGTAAGCCTTAAAATTGGTAAAAGTTAATAATATAAAAATCGCAGTAGCCATAAATAACGTTTCAAGAAACAAAATGGGTCTGTTTTGCCACTGTATAAATTCTAGTGTCAAAATATACCAAATGTGTATTTTTTAACATGATCCATGGCTAGTTCGATTTTTAATATATTACTTTTTAACAATTTTACTTCAAAAACAGTTAAAACCAATGTCATAATATTACTTATTTTTGAAATCAGGAAGAAAATTTTTTTTCAACTATCATACAAAATATAAGGTGTCCCAACAAAAAAAATCACATATTGTGTAATTTTTACAGCTTAAAAACTTCCTCGTTTAAAAACTTTCGCTTTCAACACTTGTAATCAAGCCTTTAATGCATTATAATCAAAATTATTTACGATTTTTGTTTCCAACGCAAACTTGACTGAAAGCATTTTTCCTAAATAAAGTCCCAGTCACGGTTTTTTTCTCAAAACTTATGAGCCCTTCACATAGGCGTAACAGGTAGGCCTAGCCTACTCAGAATTCGTCAGCCACCTCTCCTTAACATCTGGTTTAAAATATAAAAATAATTAAAATAATTAGCCAGGGGTTTGGGGCCTTCCACCCAGCTTCAAACTGTAGTTACGCCTATGGCCTTTCGTTATATGAATGGGATACCAATCAGTTGCATAAACCGAGGCATATTAGATTCGAGTTTATGTGCTGTCATTGGGCAGAGATGTTATTGTTTATATGTTTTAGGAACACACGTGAATATAACACATTATTGCTGTCTGAAATGACAGTTGTAGTATGTTTTCGATTATAATAGCCCATTATTTTAAATTAAACTGGACAGTGGCATAATCAGAAAAAGGCTTATAATAATATGCTCTTTATTATTTTTCAAGTTTAAATAAAACACTAATAGCTATTCATATTGAGACATAAATGTAATAGTGGTAGTAATATACGTGAGACAAGGCTAGTAACTAGGCCTAGCTAACCTAGCCTAAAAGACCCTATTTACTAACCCCAATTCGAGCCGCCTCACCTTACTTCACTTCCTCACATACTTTTTAAAGGAGAGCATTCATTTTGTCCAAATCTAGGTGTTGCAATTCCTTCTTGGAAAAGGACTCAACACCAGAGGCATTTCAACATTTTATCTTTTATCAACTACCTGGGTCTGTCTGTCTGTGTGTCGTTCACGGCATATAGTCAAAAGCAGTGTTATCGTGCGGGTCATACGATTTATCAACGACAAAATTTTTAAGTTTGTTTTTTTTTATTACGTGTAATCATATCCTCCGCATAAAATCCGGAAGCTGAATTAGATAGGCCTATGATATTTTCATATGAAAAAAGAGGATAAACATATAAATACCAACAGTTGCAAAAATCTTTGAGCGATGTCACTTCAAAGTCAGATTGACAAGTTAGTGACAAAATAAGTAATAGAAATCAATTTTCGGGTTTTTTGCATCCACAAGCGAAAAAAATGGTATTAAATCTAATAAAATATTACGAAAATGAAAATTTACCGGCCAATATCCACGAGACAGTAGCAATAGCTCTGGGAATCGGTATAAGCACTGTGCAGAAAATTGTGCATAAAAAAAAGGCATACTTTACAACCGACGAAGATTAAGAAATGTACACGAAAAAAGCCAAAGACAGAAGACTTAAGTGACAATGTAAAAATGGATGTTCTTAATGCAATTTACGATTTATATACATCAAAAACTAATATAACTCTTCAAGTTTTAAAATAAGCTTTTAAAAATGAAGGTATATTGGAAACTGGACTAAAATCGTTGTCAAAATTAATAAAAATGTTGGTTTTTCGATATAAAAAGGACTGTATTCGAAGATTTTTATGCGAGTAGCCGCATATAGCAAGTCAGCGTATCCAGTTTTTAAAGAAATACACGGAAAATGTTAATTCAAAATTTAGAAAAGTAGTATTTTTAGACGAGACTTGGATATTTTCTAATGAAAGTGGTTTGATATCTTGGCAGGACGAGTCTGTAAAAAGTGTGAAGAGAAAAAAGGGATGTGGAACGGGAAAACGGTTCATCATTTTGCATGCAGGTTCTTCAACAGGATTTCTTTCAGGTGCAAGTTTACTGTTTTCTTACGAGTACGAGGAAAATTGCAGCAACACTTAACATTTCATTTGTGCTTGTATGGAAAATTTTATTAGACAGCTCAATGTATCCTTACCACAACCAAAGGGTTCAAGCTCTTCTCCCACGTGACTTTCCACTCCGTTTAAATTTTTGCCAGTGGTTCTTACAAATGCTAGCCCGAAATCCATTATTTGGAAACACGATTTTATGAGCAATGAGGCAAATTTTTCTAGGAGTGCCATACGTAATTTCATAACAATCATTTTTGGAAAGAAGAGAATCAGCATTCATGATGTATCAAAATAATTCCAGCAACAATTTTCAATAAATGTGTGGTCCGGCATTATTAATTGATAGGCCAATTTTTCCTGCCAGCAAGGCTAAACGGACGATATTATCGTCAATTTCTCGAAGACGAACTCCTGGTATTGCTAGAAGACGTGCCGATTCAAATGTGGTTCATTCACGATGGTGCACCAGCACATTTCAGCATAGAGGTGAGAGAGTTCCTAAATCATAATTTTAACAACCGTTGGATAGGGCGAGGGGTACCTCAGCCATGACCCCCTAGATCTCCAGATCTGAATAGCCTGGATTTCTTTTTCTGGGGACACCTCAAAACTTTGGTGTATCAGACCTCAATCCAGACAGAAAAAGATTTAACAAAGAGAATAGTAGCTTCATGTGATATCATTCGCAATACTCCTGGGATATTTGACAGAGTCCGTTAGTCCATGAGGCGAAGGCTTGATTCTTGCATTCTAGCAAGAGGCGGACATTTTCAACAACTTTTATAATTTTGTTTTATTTTCAATTTAACTGTAATAATTTTATCTGATTGTTTATTATCATGTCGATTGATTTAAAAAAAAAAACGTTTCTTAAGTTTTTGCTTCATTTCGCCTACATGCCATCGATCCAATGCGTCCATTATTGCAAGTAAATCGAAAACTGTGATAGATAGGAGAATAATGCAAAATACGAAAGAGCTAAAGAAATGAACAAAGAGTTTAAATTGTATATCAGAATTCATTCAAGGTGCTCGAAAAAAAAGTTCCGCAAGATAAACTTGTAGGTGGTGCAAACCACACAAAACACCCTGTATACTACCATCCACGATTTTGATATTTTATCGTAGAGGTTCTTAAAAATAATACATGTTCTAAATTTGAACTAATTGTCTCAAAAGGAACTGAGAAAAAGCGCAAAAAACGAGAAAAAAATTGAAACTTTGACATCCTGTATAACGAAATTAGTGCGTTTTTGACCATCTATATATTGGCATTTTTTTCCTATTTTGTCGAGTACTATCACCCCCTGAAATATGTCCACGTGATTAATTACCATATATATATATATATATATATATATATATATATATATATATATATATATATATATATATATATATATATATATATATATATATATATATATATATATATATATATATATATATATATATATATATATATATATATATATATATATATATATATATATATATATATATATATATATATATATATATATATATATATATATATATATATATATACATATATATATATATATATATATATATATATATATATATATATATATAGCCTGTATTTTTCGCATGCATGGCCCTTAGTTTTAGACTGAAATTTGAAGAAATCGGATAAGTAGTTTTTAGCTATGCCGCGAACAGACAGACTGACGGACAGACATACCTACAGACAGACAGAATTGAGAAAACATGTTTTCCGGCATCAAGGGACCCTTAAACGTAAAGATCTGAAAAAATCTCACGAGGGAATTGATAACTAATTATCTTGTGTTTTTAAAAAAGGTGTATAATATTTTTGCAAAATAAAATTTGTTTGTTATCACAATACAAAAAAAAACAAGTTTTCTTCGCACAGTGGCCCGCATTTAAATAAATGACACTGTATAAGTGGTTAGATTTTTAGGTCAAGCGGGGCCCATAATTTTTAGTGATTGATAAAAAAATCTCACTTTCATTAAGTGGCTGTATAAACAGAACATATCCTGATTGTTCCACTGATTCGAACCGCCTTCCGACTTTATTAAGGCGCTTGCCATTTTGTGTATTTTTGTTTTTGCCAACCAAAAAATTTTAACCAAATACATATTTAGCGAATTTCTTATTTAGTCCCTCGGCATTTTGTATATAAAATAATATTAAGTGGCTATCTTAATAATATTGCGTAATATAATAAAAAAAAACTATTTTCTTTCTCCCTGTATATCTGTAAATAGCCCATCGAGATTTAATAGCTCGATAAAAGAATCACACAACATTTTGGTATTCACTGTGTTTTCTGATTTGATTCATAATGTTGGTGACCTTTGGACCCGCACGATAAGACCGCATTCGACTATAGTAAGATACGTGGGACAAGGCTAGCAACTAGGCCTAAAAGGCCCTATTTACTTACCCCAATTCCACCCGCCTCACCTTACTTCACTTCCTCACAGACTTTTTAAAGAAGAGCATTTATTTTGTCCCAATCTAGGTGTTGCGATTCCTTCTTGGAAAGGGACTCTCAACACCAAAGGCATTCCAACGTTTTATCTTTTATCAACTCCCTGGGTCTGTCTGTCTGTGTGTCGTTCGCGGCATAGCGTAAAAACTGTTTACCAGATTGACTTCAAATTTTAGTCAAAAATTAACAGTCATATGGAGATGATTTGATAATATTTTTGTAAAAATTCAATATGTCGGAACAAGACGACGCCCTAATGAAACGTTAAAAAAAATATTACTAAAAAAAATAATTTTCTAAAATTTAAAAAATCAGTCAGAAAAAACTATATTTTAGAGTAATTTCAAAATTTTAGCAAGCATTAAGCATGATATAGGGAAAAACAGGTAAAGTTGTGAAACGAATTCAAGATGGCGAACCAAAATGGCGGCCAAATGTAATTTTGAAAATATTAGGTATAAACCGGTATCAATTCAACATGAGTTCACGGCATAGCTTAATAAAATAGTGGAATGTGTCAATGTAAAAACTACTTACTGAATTTATTTAAAATTATACCCAAAAATCAAGTTTCGCATAGATAGAAACTAGTAAAATATTAGTAAGAATCCAATATGATGAAACAAAATGCTCACAATAAAAATGTATATATGTATTATTAAATAACTATGTACTAAACTAAATTGGGTCACACTTCACTATTCCTAATAAAAGTAAAGATTTATCATGAGGTAAGTTCCGGGTAAAGGAAATTTACAGATTTTATTCTATATGTATCTGTATCTAAGACCTTTTTAAAATACCCCATGGCAGCTTTTATCCAAGCGTATATCTGAACCACCGCTTAAACATTTTTTGCAATGTTTTCTACCTAATGGAATTAAGTTACTTCATTGAAGAAAAAAAATGATTTAGTTACACGAAATATATTAAGTCCCCATAGAAAATCAAGAAATAAGGCACACAAAAAAACTTATTACAAAAAATTTTCGTCGCTCTTTTAAAACGTCGACTTCATTAAGCCGAGAAAAATGCGGAAAATAAACAATTTTTGGCCTTTTCAGTGCTCTCGCCGTGTGTGTATGTGACATGGGCAATATAGGGGATAAAACCCTCACTCCCCCGACTCCTCACCGCCATCCCTATCGGTCGAGGGTAAACATCGATCCTAAGATGGTCCGTGTTGATTGGACCTTGCGACACCTGGGCGTTGCTAGGCGACGATCTCGCGCCCAGGGTGCCGTTGCCAGGGCGACGACGGGGACCACGGCCAACCCCGACGCCAAGCGGTGACATCTGATGCTCCGGGGTTGTTTGTTAAGGGGACAGGGAACGAGGGGAAGGTGGTCGACGACGATGCGACCTGTTTCGAGGGTGTTTTAATGATGAGAATGTTTGCGGATGGTCGTGATGGAGTGGACATCATTGGAGGACAATGAGTTTCGGTTCTTTATTTATTACAGAGGGAAATTAGTTTATTGTTAGTTATTGTAATAATGAAACATTTTTAATAGTACGACATTTTACTTGCAAGTAATTCATACACTCCAATAATCAAGAAGGCTATATTGAAAATAACGTAAAATGTATAATGTTGACATTTCTTTTCAAAAAATTGTGAAACTTTCCTCTTTAAAAATCTTATTTTTTTGTATCTCCACTCTAATATCTACGTACCCAATTGAGCTATTGACATTTTTTTTTGTTTTAAAACACACTTCTTCCCAGGTAAACTGCGGGACACGAGAGAAAACCGGGTGGTCCTTAAAATAAAGGTTCATAGTCTTAAGCAAGTGGAAAAGTAAAATTTGTGTACGCAAATAAATTTTATGTTATTTTATTTGTTGTAATAGTTTGCCGCTTCACCTATAAAGTGCGTGTAATTAGGATGTGCCTAGAGTCTCCATGCACTTGCCGCTAGAACGTTCAAGCTATTTCCAGTGGCGCCTATACATTTCGAGCATTTGTTTTCATTTCTATATAAATGCGTTGCGTTGAATTTGAATTATTATTTCGAAGTAACGATGGCGAGCAAAAGAGAAAAAACAATTCGAAGCGGTGCACGTGAAATTTGCGAGCGTACTAGAGAAGCTGAAAATAATAGTTTGACTATTCCAATTTAAAATCGAACAGAACGCGCTGAATTTTACACTGGTGTTTCGGAAAGTATCATACAAAGATTAAATTGAGGATGGTGATTTTCAAGTAATTCGACGAACAATAGAGGATTTTTATATAAACTTGAAGAAGGTTCCGGCCTGCAAACCCCTACTTCGTGTTGTAAAGAATAAAATAGATTTTCCGTACGGCTATAAAATCTTAAATCTGCTTTTACGATTAAATGGTTTTGTTTGGCGCAAGTGCCAAAATAAACGAAAATTGAGAGACCAAATATTTTTCACTGGCGGTGAAATATCGATCAACTGTAAGGCACTATAGGCAAGAAGGACGCAATATTGTGTATCTAGACGAAACCTGGGTAGATAATGATATGACAGTGAACAAATGCTGGCAAAGTGAAAGTGTTGCAGGTGTTGTTCAGGGAATCCACTCTAGTAGTCGCTTTATTATAGTTCATGCTGGTTCAGAAGCCGGAATTGTTCCAGGTGCTGCTTTAGTTTTTCGCCGCGACTAACAACTGGAGACTATCATGGACAGATGAATAGAGATCATTTTGAAAAGTGGTTGCTCGAGAAACTTCTACCTAACATTCCTCTTAAATCAGTCATGGTAATGGATAATGCGTCTTATCATTCTCACGTAGAAGATAGTGCCAACTAAATACTCTACAAAAGTCGAACAATCATGTATGTGATCCAACATGGAGAAAATATCAATTATATGAAGTAATATCAGCCAACAAGCCTAGAGAAAAAAACTATAAAATTGACGGTCTTTTAAGTAATCTCGGTCATACACCTTTAAGGCTGCCTCCCTACATGTGCGACCTCAACCCTATTGAACTTGCATGGGCAGGAGTAAAAAAATATATTCGAGAGCGCAACACCGATGAACTTTCAATTAAAGATTTAAATAAAATAACATTAGAAGCGATTGACTCAATATCGGCTAAAAATTGGAAATCGTATATTAAACATGTTCGTTCTATTGAAGATAAATACTGGGAAGTATATGGCAAAATTGAAACGGGTATTGATGATTTAGTTATTACACTGGGATCTTCAAGTAGTGACGACGAAACCTCAGCATTTTCAGAGGAAGACAACGATTTAGAAGGAATCGAATCTTTAGAATCACAGCCGTCAACCTCAAAAATTACTTAGTTTTTTTTCATATATTTTGTAAAATTGTTCATAAAGTAGCTGTCAATAAACTGCTTCAAATTGATTAATTTTCTGTTCAATACCGGGTGTCAAAAAATATTGAAAAACTACAGAACTCATATTTTTCCAAAATTAACATATCAATGTAGTTATAGTAGGGGAGCCAACACTGATTCTAGTGAACAAGATTTATCAAAATTTATGCAGTTCGACTTTGGACTATTCGGGTATAACAAAAGTTTGTCTACGTCTGTCATATTACTTTGTACGGGGACGTCATTGTGAAGTACTATACAGGGCGTTTCCTGATTGCATGCTAATGTTAAAGGGGGGTGATTCTTGGACGTTTTTAAGAAAAAAGTTTAATATAAACCTAAAAGTCTTAACTTTGGAGATACAGGGTTTCAAAAAAACTTTTTTTAAATCCTAATTCTGATGCTATTATAGATAAATAACTGTGTGAAATTTGATACATGTCTTTTATGCATAAAAGGGCATTTTTTAATTAACAATCAATTTTTGAAATTTCTACCAGTGGCGTGCATATGTAATTAATCTGGGTAAATCCGTATGCTCCTTAATGCATAGAAGACGTGTATCAAATTTCATGCAGTTATCTACAAAAGCATCAGAATTGGGATAAAAAAAAAATGTTTTCTTTTTAAACTTTACCATCTTGTATCCCAAAAGTTAAGACTTTTAGGACATAGAAACACCCCCTTTAACATCAGCACGCAATTAGGAAACGCCCTGTATAGTACTTCACAACGACGGCCCCTGTATAAAGTAATATGACAAACGGAGACAGACCCCAAAGTCGAACTGCATAAATTAAAATTTCGATAAATCTCGTTCACTGGATCTGATGCTGGCTGCCCTTGTAAAATCTGGACTCGTAAATCGTGTATCACTATACTGGGTGGTCCAATAATAGTGGACGTAGGCAGTAGCCCGGGAACCGTTAATGACAGAACTCGAGAAAAAATATATTTATAGGTACAATGATCAAGAATAGTCAAAATTTTTTTTAAAAATCATTTTAAAATTCGAAAGTTCGCCGTTTTTGCAACACAAAAGAGATATAGAAGTGCGGTACACGAAAGAAAACAGATAAATATAGATAAAGGTTCATTAAGCATAGTTACATTTTTTAATTATCTGAAGTGCGTATAGCCAAAAGCAGTGCCATATTATTTAAAGAACGACGGGACACCATTGGTTTAAAGAGATTTCTTGACCGACCTTCCTTAACCAATTGACTCCGTTTTTCTTTCGTGTCCCGCACTTTATAAAATAATAGGTATTTTTTATTTAGAATATGCCTAGAATAAAAGCAATTATTATACATTTTTTACGTAAAAAACGTGTTTTATGCATTATTTCAATATTTCCATATTGGAGTTTGTTTATAAAGGTTAGTATTAGTAAATTTGCTCCGTACTAAAAAATATCTTAAAATTCTAATAAGTAATCGGCCCAACATCTTGAAACCTTTGTTTTCGTGTTGGGATGCAAAATGATATTTCGATAATTTTCATGAATCTTTATATTTGATTTTTCTTGTCTGCAACATACACCAGACACACCTACAATAGGAACAACCTTCGCCTCACTAAATAGTCTTTATCATCTGCTTCTTTAATAAATCGTTTCATATTTTCTTTTGCAAATACTATAGGGACTTTTTGAGCTTATATCCCTTTAATTTCCTTTTTAAAAATGCGATTACATTCGTATATCTTCTAATATCAATATTTTTATTCTGATAAAGCATGGTTCCAAGTACGGCATAAAGTTGACGACTTATAAGCATCTGACAATCGTGAAAAAAGGCCAAAATTACCTTCTTCTCGTCTCATCAACTTTGAATTTTGTGGAAGGTTGTCTCGTATAGTTTCCTTGAATTTTCTGGCACAAGTGTAATCATTACTGCACTCACTTCTATTTTGATATCGGAGTCTTCCAAATCGCTCTTTTTTTATTTTATTTTCTTGTTTTTTCTATTTTTCACAATAATTTTTCCCAAGCTCGTCCCCGAATCATTTTTGACAGTGGCAAAATGTTTATTATAAACAAAGTCATCAATGCTTTACCAATGATTATGTTTATTAAACAAATTTCATTAAGTTACTCATAGTCTGGTAGGTTTATGTTACTGATAGTCTGGTAGATTTAGTCAAAATATCGAAAAAACCCGGCAGAAAATACCGTTGAGCTAAAAATTGGTACAGGCGCTGAACAACATATCAAAAGTCTCCTAACCTCACATGTGCGCGGCATGGTTTTTGGATCCTGTTCTCCTAGAAACTATTTCAAGTTGTCAATGGTCTTCAAATTTCGTCTTTCCACGCCCGTGAAGGTTCATACCTGGTGCAGAACCAGGCAAAATGATGCCTTGCCCATGACATATGACTGAAACCCATTTTTAACCTCGCGACACGATCCTGGCCCGGTATTAGGACACCAAAGTGCCTAATCGTGTACAAATATCGTCATTTCTCTCCCCAGTGATGTTGCACAAAGCTGAAACCATGTGCAAATTGGCGCAAATGGTAGTAAAAAAACAACTCGATTTTTCACTGCCGGTAACTCTACTACACGTGTATTTTCTTCCACTCTGACTGTTTATAGATAGAACTTTCCAATGCAATACATATAGACGACTCCATACTCAAGAGCTTTCTTAAATATTAAAGTGGTACAATTTAGGAGGCAGTACAATATAGAATACTTTCCCCTATTGGTCCAATTATTCTGCCGCATAGACAGAATAATATGACATATTTAAATGTTCTAATGAATGATCTGCCCAAGCTATTAGCTGTGTTAATGAGAAATAGAATGTGGTTTCAACACGATGGAACAACGGCGCATTTTACTGTTGATATTAGGGAGGTACTCCCTAATGTCAACCGGCATCGATAAAATGGTGGTGGTGGTTTAGTAGTATGGCCACCTAGATACTCTGACTTGAATCCTTTAAACTTTTATCCGTGGGAGCATTTAAAGGAGCTTGAATTAAGACGCCAGAACAAACATTTGAAAAACTTGAAATGGCATTTGTAATAGAGTAAGAAGATCTCTGCCGAAGTTGAGCCCAACTAGCACTTTTAGTCACGAATACGTCATTGTTATCACAAGTATTTTCATTGAAGTAACCGGAACTTGGTGTCGCCATGTTCTGTTTAAGCTGAGACTACGCGTAGTCATTACCAAAATGGGGAACAATTCTAGGGTAACTATTTCGTGAATAACATGTAACTGTGACTTTGACTACGTAGATAGTATGGAATTGTGCAGTTCCATTTAAGTAGCCGAATAGTTATAATTCACCCTATTCGACACTTCCTTATTTTTGTCTATTTCATCATTTAGGTTGGCTGCATTTCTTTACTGAGAAAATTACTTAACATCAAGTGTCTACGACTGCTCCCATACGCTTTTATAGTTTTGGATTCTTTAAATACGCAACTGTCACTTATACCCAATTACAATGAACACTAAGGTGGTACGAATAAAGTTATCTACAAAGTTCTTAATAAACCTATACTGTATATTATTACCAAGCGTTTACGATTTGGAAACATTCCCCCGGTTCTTTAAAATTTAATGCGTTGGGCCGTAGCATGCGGAGAGTTGCGGTACTTGAGTCACTACTATAATTCTGCCATCTGCCGAAACAATCAAAAATTGGTTACTCTATCGTTGCCACTGTCGTTAAAAAATCACCGACCGAATTTCGTACCAGCGCCCCTTATCTCCGGAACCTCAAGTACAAGAGGTAATAGTTTACTTGTAGTAAATAATTACTGTAATTCTTACTTCTAAGTTGCAACAGAAGAATAACGACTGGTAATAGCCAGTTTAAAGTAGCAGTAGACGATAACTTTCTACTCTGCAACGACTTGTTTTACTTTATAGTAATACGTTATAGGAGTACATTTGAACTTAGTGGAGTAGTCTCTGCAAAGTTACTGATACTTAAAAGTTGCAATTTAGTAAACAGTTAGTAAGGTTAGAAACAGTAACTTTGAATATTAACTATTATGTAACGAAAAAGAAATTGGACCTTGGAGTCAATTCCTTAAGTAGTTGCTTGGCATTAGTTATTATACAATTACTTTACATGGAAAATTACTGTTTTTTATATAAAGTATTATTCGCAGTAACAAATACATATATAATACTTAAAAACGTGTAACCCAAATTGTCTGTTGATATATAGTAGGATTATTAGTAATAAATACGTAAAAACTCTTGAATAGTAGTAGTGGAAACAGTTGTAGCTACTTTAGTGCTAGCTGGGAGGGCTTGTAATGAAGCAGATGGTGGCCATTTTCAACACTTCATGTGATCCCATTCAGATAAATAATTTAAATTAAAGACTCTTAAAATGTATTTTAAGGGAAAAACTCTTCAGTACACTATATATTTTAATTGGATTTTTTTCATGAAAGAGATAGAAATCGACAAAATATCAAGAGGTAACTTTTAACAGGCACTAATCAGCCTATATAACTATGCTTTAGTTTAAATAATTTTCTACCTTCAAATTTCATTCGCATGGCTACAGTAGTTTTGAAGAAATTTGGAATAAACCAAAAAAATAAAAAAGTTTTTACACCCTCTGTCTCAGAAACGAAGCAAGATCGGGCCCATGTTATATAGACTTTTAGTTTTATTTTTGGATCAAGAATCCCTTTACGAGCGATGACACATGTTTTGTGAAGCACTCTGTTTTCTAGTTTTATAATAAACCCTAAGAATTAAGTTGGTAGATTTAATTACATTTCTTTTATATCAAAAGTAGAATTATAAAATGTGCTCTGCATGAATGACATTTTATTAGTATTGAAATTAAATTTTTTTCTGCCATGGACACAACTGCCGTTGATGTACCTGGTCGCAAATCGGGTGTCCTTTCAGCACTGCCACGCGTTCTAAACACTATTAGCTATTTCTGTCCTGTGTGCTACCGATTCATCAACATACCCTACAGCGACCGTTGATGACTTCCAACCGCCATGTTTCTTTAGTGTCATCAAGTCTCCCCCCAGCATTTTCAAGTTGAAGAAAACTACCTACTGGTTTTTACCCACAACCTGGTTGATACATTTTCCATTGCGATATGCATAAAACGCAGGCGGCGATCCTTTGCTGCTGCTGGACGAAGGACTATGTACATTCGATAAGCTTTAATATATTCTTCAGTAACTACAAATATCCTGTTTACATCATTCTTTGTTTGCTTAAGCTTCACAGTTAATAACGTTCCCGAATCTTCAATATCATCTAATGTTACCTGGCTAATTTTGCAAATTCGACAAGCTCCTACAATCCCAAATATAACAACAACCTTGTCCATTAATTAAACTTCATCGGAAGCATTATTTAAGAAATCACTAATTTGTGTACTCGTAAAAATAGCAGCTTTCTTGGGCATGTAACATTTCCCATTTTGCTTCAGAAAGGTAATTAGTTTGAAATATTTTGAAATGTCTACATTATTATTGGATTGTAAAATACTTTTAATCATTAAATGATTCGACCACACTGTTGATGGCTTTTGTTGTTGTGCCAGTTCCGAAAAATAACCCAATAACACCGTTTTCGAAAAAGAACTGCATGTCTTTTTCATCTTCCATTAATTTTTATATATCAAATTTTGTCTTATAATTAATAAAAAAATTTACTTATTTCAGAAACTTCAGAAACTTTTTAATATTATAGGCTAAAAAATATCATCATCACTTAAAAAGTCCTCATCTTCTGAGTCGTCCTCAAATGGCGCAATGATCATTGGTGCTATTTCGACATCTAGAACTCGTTCTCGATTCCACCAATCCCATGTTAATTTCTCCGTATGTTCCACAGATTTCTTTCAGTACTCCGGCGTAATATAATTTAATGAATCTTGCCAAACATTTTGCACTTCATCTGATGTAAGACCATCGTTCACGTGTTTTTCGTAATATGATTTTGCCCCAGCCCATATTAATTCTATTGTGTTAAACTAGCAATGGTATGGCGGCAGTCGTAAAACGTCATGTCCATTTTCCCGTAATATTTCATCTACGGCATATATTGTTGGTATATTGGGTAATTTTTTGTTTTTGTTTTATTATTTATATTAGCTAGTCATAAATATCACTTTTCTTCCAGGATGAAGTAGGTTGTTTATTTAAGATTCTTGAATGATAAGATGCATTGTCCAGAATGATTAAAGATGGAGCATCTAAATTTGGAATCAGTTGTTCTTTTAACCACTTTTCAAATAGTTCACAGTTCATATTATCATGGTAGTCCATACTTTGGATGTTGAAGAAAACAATAAGCTTGCACCTGGGAGAAATCCTGTTGAAGAGCCTACAAGCAAAATGATGAACCGTTTTCCCGTCTCAAATCCCTTTTTTCTCTTGACACTTTTTACAGACTCGTCCTGCCAAGATTTCGAACCACTTCTATTAGAAAATATCCAAGTCTCGTCTCCACTTTTCTAAATTTTGAATTAACATTTTCCGTGTATTTCTTTAAAAATCTTCGATTACAGTCCTTTTTATAACGAAAACCCAACATTTTTATTAATTTTGACAACGATTTCAGTCCAATTTCCAATATGCCTCGATTTTTTAAAGCTTCTTTTAAAACTTGAAGGGTTATATTAGTTTTTGGTGTGTATAAATCGTAAATTGCATTACGAACATCCATTTTTATATTGTTACTTAAGTCTTCTGCCTTTGGCTTTTTTCGTATACATTTCGTAATCTTCTTCGGTAGTAAATTATGCTTTTTTTCATGCACAATTTTCTGCACAGTCCTTATACCGATTCTCAGAGCTTTTGCTACTGTCTCCTGGATATTGGACGGTGAATTTTCATTGTCGTAATATTTTATTAGATTTAATACTATTTTTTTCGCTTGTGGATGCAAAAAACCCGAAAATTAAAACAATTTTCGGGTTTTTTGCATCCACAATTACTCATTTTGTCACTGACTTGTCAATCTGACTTTGAAGTGATATCACTCAAAGATTTTTGCAACTGCTGGTATTTATATGATTATCCTCTTTTTTCATATGAAAATATCATAGGTCTATCTAATTCATCTTCCGGATTTTATGCGGAGGATATGATTACACGTAATAAAAGAAAAACAAACTTAAAAAGTTTGTCGTCGATAAATCGTATAACCCGCACGATAACACTGCTTTTGACTATACCACTAAGTTGGCAATTTTTAAATCAAATCACATAAATAAATTGACAGATATTTGATTACTTTTAAGGTTTCTTTAGCAACGCAGGTCTAATTGTCGTACAACAGCCTATCAGTTTAAAACTTCAATTTCACATCGATAATTTTCTGACTTCATTCAACTATTTTCAATATTAAATCGTCGTTTTTCCCGTCACAGAGAAAAATAGTGTATTATACACGGGAAAAATATCGTTTTTTTTTCTCCCTCCGCAGACAACACAACCTCGAACTAGAGTCTAATACTTTTTGCCTTGTATAATAAATAACTTTTTTTAAATTATGAATAGTTTTTCAAGATAAATCTTCCACCTTGTATATTCTAGCGTGAATAAGCAGACCTTTTACTTATACGAGGATTTTTTTGTATATCTGTGAAACGCTATTCTTTTTACACAACAAAAAAATCAATCTTCCTCGCCGGATATCTATAACAGGGAAACGCATAAAGAGAACAGAACGCAGAACAAAGCAAGAAACGTGGAGGGAACAAAAGGGATGAGAAAAATTCCCGTATCGCGAACAGCGGACGTTCAAGTGCCATATCTTTCCATTGTTGGACGGCCAGGCCCTTTTGAATACGAAGAGTTTTTGAGATATCTGCCGCTTTTCATTTGAACGAAATGGATAGTTTTTAGGGAGAGTGAAGGGCCTTCTCTGTATATCTCGAGGCCAGAACATGTGCTTTTGTTTTGCTCGTGACGTATACATTTTAAAGATCAGTTATTTTATATAGCCGTCTTAAAAAGATAATAAAACGCAAATATCTACCAAAATTATGCAGCAAAACAAAAATGTCCTGATGATCTTTTCCTAAATTAGATTGATCCTGAGATAAATCGTTTGGAAAATATAGGTCACTTTTTTCTTCCACTTAGATTTCCATTGAAACGTTAAGTTCTGAAAAAATTTAGGAGGGTGATTTTTTAACGATTAATATTTCCCTTTTACGAAGAAGGTAATAAGAAACGTACTTATTTTTACTTCCCCGCAAAATAACCCATATATTGTACACTATTTTCGAAAAATATAAGTTGGGTTTTTCGCCGTTTTAAAGTCCCTAGACTTGAAAGACATGTTTTAAAAAAAAAATTATGTTAGTATGGATGTGTCTGTGTATGTAAATCTATAGAGTTATTTGAGTTAGGGGAGAGTCTGGACCAACGGCTACTATTTAGTAAAAGGCTGAATGTAAACCAGAATTATTTCTTTAAAGAAAAACTAAATTCAGCAGTAAACAGTACTACTTTTGCAATTTAAATGCACATATGTAAAAATTGAAAAAAAATAAAATTTTTAACACAAACATTGCATATATAAAAATTAGATTCAAAATTGCCACTGTACCATCAAAGATCGCACAGTGGCTACCACTGTACGGTAGTTTGGAGACGTACGTGAAAAATAATAAAAATTGAGACACTGATTTGTTTTATAGAAAAGGATTTATATTTAAACTTAAATATTCTTTCTAAAATAACAACCAAGTCTTAACTTTATTTTCTGCAACAGTTTTAGGTAAAAAATTAATTTACATTATACATAGACAGTTTAATGGAAATACGCATTTGCAATTAAAAAGCACATATTTAAAAATTGAAAATAATAAAATGTTTAATACAAACATTGCATATATAAAAATTGGACTCAAAATTGCCACTGTACTATCAAAGATCGAACAGTGGCTACCACTGTACGGTAGTTTGGCGACGTACGTGAAAAATAATCAAAAGTGAGACAATGATTTTTTTATAGAAAAAGATTTATATTTAAACTTAAATCTTTTTTCTAAAATAACAACCAAGTTTTAACTTTATTTTCTGCAACAGTTTTAAGTAAATTAATTTACATTATACATAGACAGTTTAATGGAAATGCGCATTTCCTATTCTAGCAGTGCCCCCTAGTTGAAGAGGTTGAGATAATTGCAATACAACATGCTGTGCTGGAACTTAAGCTAGGTCAGGAAGATCGGTATAAGTGAAACAACTACCATGACTTCTTAGAAATGATGCAGTAAACTCGTCAGTTTCTTTTAATACTTCGATTACGCGCCCAATGTAATATTTTAATGTTTTCTTTATTGCAAACTTGGTAAGAACGAAAGAGCTTGTTCCAATACTTGCTGTATCATTGATAAATCCGTAATCCTTGCCCGATTCAGAATACCAGTCTACTTCGTCTGAGTCAGTCAGATCAACATTTAGGTCACTCTCAGACGAGCTTTTCTGCGAGTTTTTATGCTTAAGTCGTTTTTCTTTTAGGGGTCCGCTCCACATCATCGAAGGTGTATGAAATATTTCTTTTTACTGTGAACTGTCTTTGGAGACTTGATTTTCAAGCTTTTTTCTGTTTTTCCTCTTCTTCAAATCTTACAAGGGCAGCTGCGTTAGTTAATGTTTCAGTTTTTTTTTTTCTTCTTTTGACATTTTTTTACTGAAGTTGATGTGACGATTGGAAACGGTTTCAAAACAACTGGGGAAATAAACTGTCTCTCAGTCGGTTTATTTTGCAAAGTGATCGACGATGATGACATCAATTCTGACGACTGTGTTTCAAGGTCAGATTGAGTCTCCATTGCTCTAGTATTGCCCATATCTTGTGTTGACTGTGAAGCCCGAAACACAATTTCTAGAAGTGAAAGCGAGTGAATACCATTTTTCTAAAATCTCTGCAACATCTTAAATAGTAAACCTCTCTTCCGGATTGTTTAGTAACCACGTTTGACAGCTTTGATTGTAAAATATTATCAATGGTAAATAGATGCTTTCGTCCATTGGCTGAAGCCTGTGACTAGTATGAGAAGGTAGGGTTAATAATATTAAGCTATCCTCATTTTTGCTAATTTTATGGTCTCTAGGGTAATGAGGGTCTCATGGTTATCCATGATAAGTTAAACTGGCGATCCGGGAGTTGTTTTAGTGTGCTTTATAAACTGGTTCAGCCACTGGGCAAAGATCTGTGCAGTCATCCAACCTGATGGTGAGGCTGTTCCAACAGTTCCTGATAGCGAATTTTTTAGCATAAAATCTTTGAAATACTTTTTTGAAAATATTAGGAATGGTGGCACGTTGTTTCCAGTGAGGTGATATGACCAACTTGATTCTGACCTTTCTTGGCTAAGACTTTTCCTGTGATGAGCGCTGTTTTGTCTGCATTATAAATTTGTTCGGGACCTAAATTGTGTTTCTCGTAAATTTGCTGGAGGTTATCAAAAAACTGTTTTACTACTGGTTTGTTGAACCCGATATCTCTACCCAGTGATGTGGTTTCAGCCAATCTTAATAACTCCTCACGTTTTTCGTAAAATCGTTAAACTTCAATCTTCCAGCTATACAATTTTCTCTCCACGATTTCGGTATTCTCTTTCCGTTAGCTAGTGCTAAATCAAATACTAGCCTTCGAACACACTTGGGAATCATGCCGTGATGAAGTTTTGTCATTGTTTGGAAGTAGTCACTAAGAATATTTAGGAATGGCGGCATGTTATTTCCAGTGACAGTAATACAACCGTATATGGTCGTTAATGTTCCTCGTTCACTCTAGTGTTTCTGGCCTTTCTTGGTTAAGACTTGTCCTATTTGCTGGATTGTGGTGAGCGCTGTTTCGTCCACATTATAAATTTGTTCGAGGCCTAATTTGTGTTTTTCATAAATTTGATGGAGGTTATCAAAAAACAATAGTACTACTGGTTTGTTGAACCCCATAGCTCTACCCAGTGATGTGGCCTCAGCCAATCTTAATAACTCCTCACGTTTTTTCATAAAATCGTTAAACCACAACCTTCCTGCTATACAATTTTCTCTCCACGATTTCGGTATTTCCTTTCCATTAGCTACTGCTAAATAAAATGCTAGCCTTCGAGCACATTTGGGATTCTTGCCGTGATGAAGTTTTCTCATTGATTGGAAGTAGTTACTAAGAATATTTTCTTCTTCTGTGGAAAATATCTGTTTACCCGGTAGTTTGGAGTAAGCCTCTCCGCCTCTTCTAAAGCAGAAGAATCCTAGTCAATTTCTTCGATTTTGTCATTGCACTTTTTATGTATCGCCTTAATGTACTGCTGGGAATATTGCACTTCATAGCTGCTGCCTTGACCGATAAGCCATTATTCACCACATCACGAATTGCATGGCCCAGTATCTGATTGAGTTTTTCCTATTTCATTTTGTTTCATTTGTTTCTCAAACAACCGTTGAACGAGCTAGGTTGAATTGTTTTAATTAGTTGTGGTGTTTCATTTTATTGTTGTAACCCATGTATATGATTTTCACTTTGTTTACCTATGTGTTCGTGTATTTTTTTATATGACTATAAAAGTCAAATCCTTAAAATTGTCCTTAAGATGCAATAATAAATTGCGAAACGTAGACCTTTTTGAATATTCGACTTTTCTTTTTGGATCCCTACCCCAAATTAAAAAACACAGCGAAGATTTATTATTTCCTTCATAAAAAAAAAGATTTATATTCCAGGAAATAGAATTTTATTGGCTTTTTAAATAATTAATTTTGTTTCGTCTTATTGGATTTGTACCAAAATTTTACCAGTTCATCCCTATACCACAATCAATTTTTCTACAAAATTTGGGGTATTTGGTAAGTAGTTTTTTAGTAATAATTTTTTAAAAGTTTATTAGGCCGCTATATTGAATTTTTACCAAAATGCTACCATGTCATCCCCATATGACCCTCAATTTTTGGCCGAAATTTGATGTAGATCGGATAAGTAGAACAGACAGATTTAAAATCTGTAAAAATCTTTACTATGTTAGAACTAGGGTTTGTGAAATTTATTCTATTTAGGGATCTTTATCAATTTTTACGGCCTCTAAAAACATTTGGGAAGATATTTGCAAATTCCTGGACACGTGTTGGATTCAAAAATTGCATCTTGTCAAAATGTATATCCTAACGTCGCATCAGCAGGGCACACCTTGAGACAGTTTTCTTTAAAAATGAAAATTTTGTGGATATTTTAAAATTCGATTTTATTCAATTTCCTGACTAAGGAAAAAAATTTAAATCTATTTTTTTATAGTAAAAATACGAAACTTTTGACCTGCCTAAAGGTTTTTGTCCTAGAGGATAATGATACGCAGGTAAGAAGCCTCAAAACCAAGCAAAAAAGTTTATGCACGCTACAATTCAAACATTTTTCAAAAATCAGCTTTAACACCATTCGGGCTAAATTTTGTATCAATCTTCCACGTATTTACTTCTTTCGCCCCAGATCAACTATTTAGATAATACTGGGCTAAACGCGAAATAATTGCTTATATTTGGGGCATCCTGTATACTATATTAGCATATGTACACAGAGTATGTAACAAAACAAGATACATTTTTGAAATTTGACGGATTGATATATATCATTTTAACATATTTTTATTTTCGCAATGTTGCTAAATCTATTTGTAATTTGTAGCTACTTGAAATTTTAAATGGAACGCCCTGTATATTACTTCATTTTTAGGTTCCACGTTAGATTTTGAGTAAGCTTTATTAAGCCCGTTCTATATCTATTTCCTACCATTTTTTAGATATTAATTATTTTTATATATTTTTTTATTTGGCCAAACATCATTAAGTAAATTATGCAGGATTCAATTAATACACCAAACTCAAAATATCCCATTATCTACATGAGGTATGCCACACTTAGTTATTTTAGTAATACATCAAATGTTTTCCATACGCCAAATGCCTTAATATAATTAACCACATACTTACAAAAAATATATATAAACCCTATAATACATCAAAAGTTCATAAATTAATAAAAATGTTTACTCTATACATAAACGAAGATTACTTTGAATTTGACGAGGAATACTATAAACAAAAAAAAACGGTGTAGTAAAGGGCTGCCCCATAAGCCCATTACCCGCAGAAGGGGCACATTTTATAGAATTTTTGTTTAAATACACCCTTTGCAATGGATATCTTCTTTTGATATAGGTAGTAAATGAAATATCGGTCTGCTTCATAGGAAATAAAGAACAACTAAACACAGTTTTAAATCACCTCAATTCAATCCATAACAAAATTAAATTCACACTCAAAATGGAAGAAAATAATATAATGCCGTACATTGTCTAGATATCACGTTAAAAAGATCACTTAATAAATTGAAATAAGTTGAATATCTACAGAAAACTTATACAGATGTAAGTGTAACTATACCAAAGGACTTTCTTTATCCCGTAGGCCATAAACTTTAAACATTGGTTTATAAATCATAGAGCTTTTTCTGTGCCATTAAACAAATATTGTCTAGAAAGGGAACTTGCGTCATTAGATCTATTGCAACAAATAATGGCTACAAATTATCTGAAACAGAGTACTTTTTAAAAAACGTACTTTTAACTATCAAATATACTCTAAGGTGATAAATATTTTAAAAAGAAATAAAAATACTAAAGTTGCTTTTCGACCATCAAAAACTCTCTAATATGATTTTTAGTGTCAGAACAAAAATAAACATACATAAAAAGTCTGGAATTTATAGGTTAAAATGCGACGAATGCAATAGCTTCTACATAGGGCAATCAGATAGAAATTTCGATGTTAGATTTAATGAGCATAACGCCTCATATAGATTTAAAAAACCGAACTCTCATTTCGCCAACCACTTCTTAGAAACACCACATAAATTCCCTGACATAAATAAGTTAAATGTATTACATTATGAACAAAAAGGTCGCAAACTGGATCGTTTAAAAGTAATAGAAATTTATAAACACCGTAAAGACCCTAATGTAAACTTTTTAAATTGACAAACAGATGTTGGAAATACCACTCTATTAAAACTTTTTTCTAATCATACTCTTAAGAATCCAAATCTCAGGAAATTAGGAAGAAGCATACTTATATCAAAATATTTTTAGAGTTTCGGTGGAGTCCAGACCACCAGAAGCCCACCCCCTGGCTACATGCCTGCTAACTTGATTAAAAATATCTTCATTGCGTTTGAAAATTTATTAGTAGAAGGAAACTGCACTGAAGCCTAGGCAAAAATAAAATAAGGGACAGTTAACAAAGTAAAACTTGTGTTTTCATTTATTTGTTCAAATGTACTGTCACAAAGTAACGAACGACTCCATTCAATCTTTGAATTAAGTACAAACTTGGCGCCGACTTTATAAAGTAAAATTTTCCAGATGAAATGAAATATTATTTTTCACTTTTTAGTGTATTTTTCTGAAATCATTTTTGTGTAATATTACTCTTAAATGAGGTCTAGGCAATTCCAATGTATTTATCTCACCATAGGTAAGGTAATTTCTGTTGATTCTCCTAAATTCTTGATACTCATTATAAATCAAAAGAAATTTAAAATATTGCTTTTGAATACGTAATATTTTCCATTTTTATTACTTTTTCAGAATAATTAATGTTTTTCCTTTTGGCCAACCTATTTTTTGTTTATTGAGTCGCGCTATCATCAGATCATAGCACACTAAGTATAGTTTTGAATTTAACTGACGAATATTTATAATATCTTATCATTAAAAACGTTCGTAAGTAAGAAACGGTAAAAAAATAAGCAGAGGAACACTTTATATTGTTATTTTGAGATTTTTAACTATTATTTATTGGTCTCACAATATAGAGAGAGAGAGTGTCAGAAACATTAACTTATGAACGTTTCTGGGAAGTGTTAACATATACATGTTTTCCAAACACTCTGTATAAGAAGTGTGTTGTATGTATGGTAAAACTAAAAGTGCCATACCTCATGTAAATAATGTCATAATTTAAGATATCCATTGCAAAGGGTGTATTTAAATAAAAATTCTACAAAATGTGCCTCTTCTGCGGGTAATGGGCTTATGGGGGAGCCCTTTACTACACCGTTTTTTTTTATTTATAGTATTCCTCGTCAAATTCAAAGTAATCTTCGTTTATGTATAGAGTAAACATTTTTATTAATTTATGAACTTTTGATGTATTATAGGGTTTATATACATTTTTTGTCAGTATGTGGTTAATTATATTCAGGCATTTGGCGTATGGAAAACATTTGATGTATTACTAAAATAACTAAGTGTGGCATACCTCATGTAGATAATGGGATATTTTGAGTTTGGTGCATTAATTGAATCCTGTATAATTTAATTATTTACAGAATAAATAATAATAGAATAAATTTCACAAACCCTAGTTTTAACATAGTAAAGATTTTTACAGATTTTAAATCTGTCTGTTCTGCTTATCCGATTTACATCAAATTTCGGCCAAAAATTGAGGGTCATATGGGGATGACATGGTAGCATTTTGGTAAAAATTCAATATAGCGACCTAATAATTTTAATTCTTTGTATCCTGCATAATTTAATGGATGTTTCGGTCAAAATAAATATTAAAATAATTAATACCTAAAAAATGGTAAGAGATAGATATAGGATAGGTTTGATAAAACTTTCTCAAAATCTAAAGTGCGGAACCTAAAAATAGACTAATAAGTTTCAAGTCAATAGACAAAGAATTATTTTTTACGCGTATAAACATTCGTTCCCTCTTTTTCACCCTTAGCGGTTGAATTTCCTAAAATCCTTTCTTATTGCTTGCTTAGGTCAAAAAAAGGCATCTACTATCCAAATGTCGTGGTTCTGACTTCGGTAGTTTTAGGTCTGCGTTGATAAATCAGTCAATTAGTACAGATAACAAAAGTAAATAAGAAGAACTACACAAATATCAATTATATAAACGAGAATATTAAGAAATTTATCTCCATTTAAACGTCCATACTTCTTGACAATATTAAATAATTTTATCCCCGATTGTACTTAATAGACCCTCTTTTGCCGACGAATGTACCTGCGGCGTATGTACACTATGGGGTGGTAACTCTAACACGGCAACTTCGATCCTTGCCGCGGGTGCCGCCGGTCGCTAAGCAACCGGGGATGTTGAGGGTAATGGGAGACGCTTGGAGGATCGGTTGGTATAACTTGCTCGTGGGACTTTCTAGAACGTTTGTTTTATATGATTATTTCCCTTGTGTATTTTGTACAGGGTGTCCGGATTTGGTTGCAAAAGCAGGGTATCTCGCTTATTTTTAAAGATAGAACCTTGCGGTTTTCACGAACCTGAGCTAATTTTTTGTGAAACTCATGAAGCCGTAAACAAAATTTGCATAGTCTTCTTCGTTTATGAGATACAGGGCGAAATAGAAAATTTTGCATTTTGGGACGCCCCTCGTATCTCGGTTATCCTTTAACTTAACGCAAAGGGAAAAATGGCTGCTTATGTAGTTTTTTACGCTGGATCCAGTGGCGTAGTCATATTTTTCATTTGGGTTGTTATTTTTTAGATATGACCCAAAGTTGTGTTTTTTTAAATGGGACACCCCGTATATTTGTCCAGAAATCGATTTGTCCTTTTAAAAGCTTTTCAAAAATATATAATAGTATGGGTCTATTTTAATAAACAACAACAAAAATACTAATTTTTATAATTATCATCCCAAATTTTGCAGTAGGCCATGCAAAACGATGCTGTTTTCTTTTGTTTTCTTGGAAGCAAATGACATTTCCCAATTTTGTACGCGTATATAAAATATAGCGCTAGTTTTTTGTATTTATTTATTGTGTAAAAATATATTTGTATTATTAAGGAAGAAAACCAAACTTTCGAACATTATGAAAAGTACGATATGTTAGCTTGTTTTATATTAAGTAATGAAAATGTTGAAGCGGCTTCTGAGATGTTTTTTAACAGGTAAATAGTTAATTTTTAGGTATGTTGAAATACTATTGCTTAATTTTTATTTAGATATCCAGAAAGGAGGCAACCTAATATACATTAAAAAAATTGTTTTTTTTTCCCAAGTGAAAATATTTGTCCATGTATTCTGTTTATTTTTACATCAATACATATTGCGAATATCGTGCTACACTGCCCAAATTAGTTTAAAATAGAAATTGTATTATTAAGAATTAAAATTCGTTAATATCCCTAGATTTTGAGCATGTGTGTATCTACTTTTTATCGGATAAAAAAGAATTTACTTAATCACGGATCATTTATCAAACCTCGTACGAAAACATATAATAAAGAAAATCGGGAGGCTGAGGAAATTACGGTTTTGACTAATGCAGAAGCTTACCCTACAAACTCTTGTAGGGCCAGTGAAAAGAGCATAGGGATTCCAAAAATTAGATTTCAAGAAATTCTAAAAAAGCACAAATACCACCAATACAAATTTAGGCTCGTGCAGCACTTACAGCCAGGGGATGCAGAGCGTCGGGTAGTCTTCTGCAATTGGTTTCGAGAAAGATGCGATATGGTTAGAGATTTTGAAAGGAAGGTTATATGCTCAGACGAAGCACATTTCAGTAATTCTGGTATACTCAATAGGCACAATAGTAGATTCTGGTCCCAGGAAAATCAACACCAAATATTTCCCAGAAGACAGCAAGGCAGGTTTGGTCTAAATATGTCCTGCTTCATATTAGGAACACATATAAAATTTTATATATTTGAGGGAAAACAGCCAATCGCTATATAGAAATTTTAGAGGCAGCTATACCTGAATTACTTGACGATGTTCCTCTAGCGCAAATTAACAAAATTTATTTTCAACAGGACGGTGCTCCTGCACACAATTCTGGAATAACGAGATTATTTCTGGACAATAATTTTACCAATCAATGGATCGGAACAAATGGACCTATAAGAGGTCTCCAGATTTGTCGATTTTAGATTTCTTTCTATGGGGATATCTGGAAAATAGAATTTTCAAAGACCACTATGATAATGTCCAAGATTTAGGAAATGCAATAAGAGAAAATCTTCGCTATTTACAAAATCATCCCGTTATTTTGCTTAATTCATTAAAACGAATACGAAAATTGTGCGAAGCATGCATAGAACAAAATGGAAATCAGTTTGAACAGTTCTTTTGATTTCCTTGGTTACTTTAGTTCTTATACGACAGTTGATTTTTGCTGAAAGGCTTGTTACATAATAATTTATTACTGTTTTGTTCTTGTGTTACATAAATCTAGGTAGGTGGTACTTTTTTGGTGCGAAATTATCAATACATATTTTGATAAATAGATTTAATTACATATTTATTTTGATTTATTGTTAGGATGTAGATATTGTTAACGACTTTAAATAAAAGGCAGCATTGTTTTGCATGGCCTACTGCAAAATTTGGGATGATAATTATAAAAATTAGGCTTTTTGTTGTTGTTTATTAAAATAGACCCATACTATTATATATTTTTGAGAAGCTTTTAAAAGGAGAAATTAATTTCTGGACAAATATACAGGGTGTCCCATTTAAAAAAACAAAACTTTGGGTCATATCTAAAAAATAACAACTCAAATGAAAAATATAACTACGCCACTGGATCCAGCGTAAAAAACTGTATAAGCAGCAATTTTTCCCTTTGCGTTAAGTTAAAGGATAACCGAGATACGAGGGGTGTCCCAAAATGAAAAATTTCCTATTTCGCCCTGTATCTCATAAACGAAGAAGGCTATGAAAATTTTGTTTACGGCTTCATGAGTTTCACAAAAAATTAGCTCAGGTTGGTGAAAACCGCAAGGTTCTATCTTTAAAAATAAGCGATATACCCTGCTTTTGCAACCAAATCCGGACACCCTGTACTGAAAATTGTCTATATCCACCTTTTGTTTGTAACTGGCAAAAAAAATAAACAACATTTTTTCCGCAGAAAATGCACTTTTCTGATGTTTTTCACTTTGGTCAGTGGCATATGTAGGACTAACATAGACCGGAAGCTTTCGCGGTATTGGACAATTAAGAAATCATGGTTTTTGGGATGAGATCGTGGTAAATTGGAATTACTATCCGACGTTTCGCCTTCGTTTGCACGAGGCATCTTCGGGATCTTTACTCCACGAGATCTGAACACTGAATGTAATTCCAATTTAACACAGTCTAATCCCAAGAACCATGATTTCTTATATGTAGGACTTTTGATTGTTAAAGTCCTGTCACCGTTTTGGAGGTTGTCACAGGAATAATATAATTGTGTACTTTTTTCACTAGCAGTACCTCTCGCAGAGTTGTTTAAGAATGTATAGAATGCTCACACGTAGGCCGTCTGAATCACAAGAAAAATGACCAAAAATTAGCAAAAAATTATTTTTAACCACTATCTTCCAAATTATTGTAGATAGAGCAAAATTGTCTGATTAAAAAATGTAGAGAAGATTATTTCCTACAAAAAAAGTATTTATGTTTTTTTCTGCAGATCTTGCAAAAATTGACTTTGAAAAAAAATAGTTTTTTGAGATTATATTATGTTATGTAGCCACGGATGTCTTCTTCAAAACGCATTTTAAATTATAAATAAAAAATAATTTTTACTCGACTTATTGCAAAATTTGTCTGCCCGCTTGCTAATATATTCACTAATTTTTCTCTGAAATAGGGGAGACAAAAATCAATAACGACTTCAAATTAATTTACCAAAATTTTACCGGTTAATTCTTACATAATACTTATTTTTTGTGCAAAATTTGAAATAAATTGGATAGGTAGTTTTTTAGTGTTCATTTTTATAACATTTCACTAGGTCGCCATTTTGTTTTGCCACAATGGATTTTTACCAAAATTTTTTACCAGGTCATCCCCATATGCCTCTTAATTTTTGACCAAAATTTGAAATCAATCCAGTAAGTAGTTTTTTAGCTATTCCACGAACAGGCAGATGGACAGACTGACCGACGGAATTGAGAAAACATGTTTTTCGGTAAGGGTGATTTTTTCACGATTACAAATCTCCCCTTTTACAAGAGAAGTAAAAATCCGCTTTTTTTCTTTTTGGTCATTTTTTTCTGATCCAGACATTCTTAAACAGAGATCTTAGTGCACTTTACCCTATGAAAAAACAATTTTATAGATACACTGAGGGGGATCCGGCTGCTGATAAAATCTAAAATAATCGATTTTTCAGGAAATGTTTTCAATTTTATTTTATTTTTTTTACATTTTTTGACGTTACTCAGTAATATACAGGGTGCGCCAAAATCGCCAGACAGCTGTCAATTCCACTTCATTAAATGGAATACCCCATTTTTTCTTCAATATTCAAATTTTTCTCAAATTTCTAGATCTGTTTCGTGGAACATACCATATGGCTAAAGTCAACAGATTTTGAAATACAGGGCACCAAAAGAAATTTAGTTATAATTGAATCACTGATTTGGAAAAGGGAACATGTCGCACAATAGTAATTTTACAGGAGAAACAAAAAACTAAATTGAAGAAGCCATGTTAAATTTTAAATAATTTAATTTTGGTAATCTTTTAGAACTTTGTGTTACTGATATTTTTTTATGTTTACAACGGGGAATCATCACTGCTTCAATTTTTATTTTATCTTTAGGTTTTTTGGACATGTTGCCTTTTCCAAATAAATGGTATAAAAATACTCTAAAGTGGTTTAGAATCTATGTATTATAATATGGAGAACAAACAGATACCAAAATAAACACTTATTCATAAAATATAACATTAAACAACAACATAAAACTAGCATTAAAACTCTTCTTCATGACGTTCCGCTGCATCTGTTACTGGCCACTGCATCACTTCGTTGTAAAAGTTCATTTTATCATCTGGTATGTACTGTAGAAGACTCCTGACGTCCATTTTCTTGCTATTAATAGGTAACTTATCAGCATAGGCTCTATGAGTTAATGCTGTAGGTAACTGTGGATGAAGGTGTCCGGGTTTTGCAAGAAAAAACTTTTCAGTAGCAATATCGCTGTCAATATATGGTCGTAACAGAAGAACTCCAGGATCGGAAGAATGGTATTCAAAGTGGAAATACTCGGATATTTTTGGCGATACTTTATTTTCCTTTGGTACATTTTTAGAATGGCTTCGTTGCGATAGGACGGTCTTTTTATAAAAATTCGGCCACCATTTTTTAAAGTCAGTAATGTCTTCAGTTTTGACCGTGACGACTGTAAATTTATTATTTTTTGAAGATTCCAGTATTAGCTGTACATACTCATCATGCGTATAAATTCTGTCTTGTCTTCGAATTTTTCTTTTAACAATACCAAAGTCGCGATCACAATCATTAAAAGAGTGTCCTCGTATAGGAAAAATATGATAAATGTTTGTGAAACGACCAGAAGCTGCTAACGCCATAAGGAAACGGACAACTGTATGGTTCCGATTTTGTCCCGGGCACCCGTCAGAGAATATATACAGCTGTTTAACAGTTGGAGATATATAATGTTCTATGTAATGTGTTAAAAAAGAGCATACCTCATTTGGACCTTTATTAGCTTGTCCTTCTTGGTAGGAATAAAATACAGCTTTTTCAGTTTTTAAACTATGTACACAAAATTCGTAGATCCAAAGCTGTCGTAAGTAAAACACTTCTTGCACTGGTATGTGTGGAAGAGGCAGGTTTTGCATATAATCAATAGTTATCCCTAAAATAGTATCATCCTCGGAGCATATTTTTTTTATTTAATAGCTCGTCTTTTGTGTATTATTAACTCAGCAGTTATAACTCGTTTTGCATTATCGTTTAAGTGTGGGTCTCTGAGTTTTACTTTCAGTTCCTCACACTTTGAGCACACATCTATTTGAGGTCTGCCGAACGATAAGTTGAAATTTTGTTTAAAAAACTGATTAAAAAAGTCATATTTGACTTTAGTCTCCAGTTCCGGAAACTTTTCAATATACATTGTATGCATGCTTTTGACGTTGAGAGTAGCCGGAAGATATTTTTTGACTATATTGTTAGAATAATGTATTTCTTTTACGTCGAAACTTTCTATAAAAGCCTGTATTTTGACATAAATTTCGTCAGGTATTGCATTATGTCTAGATCCATCCGACTTACCTCTTTTTTCTCGAGGAATTTCTCCTTGGGCTTGTAATGTGCTTAAACGCCATACTCTTTTATGAGTTATTCCATGTAGTCCTATGAAAGCCTGTTTACAGACATTGGTTTTTCTTCCGTGTAAATTTATGTGATATTTAAAAGTATGTGTTTTTGGCTTTTTGGGTTCTTCTCCTCTTTTACTAATATCCTGAACATTGCGAACCCCGATCAAACTTTGAATGTAGACATCTTGTGTGGTTTTTTCCTCAAAACTATTAATATTAGCAAGAATTTCTTGCTTTTCTTGATCGGAGAATATCTCACAACATTTCATTCGGCAACTAAAAAAAAAACATTGAGACAACTTAGTATTGAGCAATACCAATAATTAATTTTACTTATAAAAGACATTTAACAAGTCCTTACCTGCATGGCGTACCAGTCATTCGCGCGGCGACTTCATTTCCTGCGTGGCTTTTATGAGGTAAACCTTTGATTTTTGCCTTCTTAATAACGTTTACCTTATATAACTTTGGATTACGAACACCTTTCTTTCTTTTCGGTTTGATAACTTCTTCATTAACGCTTTCCGTACTGCTATCCGTCTCAGACATCGCGAAAGAATGTAAACAAAAACAATCATTTGCAGCCGTTGCCATACGACCAAACGATAACGACACTAGCGCCATGATTAGCTCGAGCGCCAGCGCCATGCGGTTCGAAAAAGTAACATATCCAGGATATGTTACCTTTTCGTACTGAACGAAAAGTCACGGGCATTACTATTAATATAAAAATAACTGGATATGTTCCGTTCTCGCGCGGATTGATGTATTTACCTTTAAAAATTGCTTTGACGTCAAAATAGTGAAATGCCTAAAATTTGGACATGTTCCCTTTTCCAAATAAGTGATTCAATTTTAAAGTCTACATATTTACCTTACTTAATTACCTCTTGTCTAAAATGTCAAAACATTTACATCCATATTCACTAAAAAGGTTTAAATTTAGACCAGGTCTAACTTGACAGTTATAGGTTTAAGATGACATTTTCAACAATTGAACAAATAATTTTTCTAAATGTCACAATTACAAAATGACAGTGACATAAGCAAAACATAACTGGCGAACTAAGAGTTTTAAGCAGTGGCGGCTCGTGGTGAATTATATTGGGGTCAATAACAAATTTAAAAATAGGCATACTTAAAATAAAAATAAATATCTTATCTGTTAAATTGAGCTTTAAATTCTCTTGAAGTTCGGGTCTACTCCTCGTTCTTTAGAATTGGAAAAATGCTGAATGACACGTTTATTAAAATAGCACGCACATTCCTTTTATAAACGATTTCTCGACACTTAACCTTGCTAAAACGGATAGTCTTGGCTTGGCCCAACACCTCAACAAAATTTATAAGCCCTCGAAAAACCCCTGGTTTTTCAGACAAAGCCGTTTCATCATGGCCACGTAGTGCCAGCTCGAATGCTTCACAAAATTTTATACAATAATTTTGTTTAAAATATAACGATTTTTGGATACATTTTCATTAAAATCTCTAAGGGATTTTCTATAAGCTGTATCTAGCTGAGTGCGAATATCAACACTTCTGACCGTAGCATAGTTCACCGAACATTTCATGTGATCTGCAGAAAACGAATGCTTTTTATTTTTTTTTTAAGTGTTTTAAGTCTTTAACACAGGTTTTACACCATAATGAGTCCGACGAGTCCTTAGAAAACAAGAAACAAACATAACAGTAAAATGAGTTAGAGACTTCACAACCACATATCCAGTTAGCTAAATCGTACATACTTTTGCGAAAGTTTCGATGAGCCTCTTTATTTTTGTCTTTACTAGTTTGTCGTATACTAAGTTCTGGGAAATTGCGACCACTTACCTTGAATTCGGTTATTTTCTCAAAATTCAGTTCGTTAGCACTCTTTAGTTGTTTAATTTTTTGCACTACCGACATTTTATTTCATCTACATTCACAACTCGAACATAGACCACCTTGAAATTGGTTATTTTTGTAAAATTAAGTTCGTAAGCACTTTTTAGTTGTTTATTTTTTTTGCAATAGTCACTACCATCATTTTATTTCCTGTATAATTCCAAATCATATATGAATTCATAAAAATAAAAAAATATATATTACAAAAAACAGTATATAAATCAATTTTCATTGATTAAAAATGTCCAAAACAATATCAAGTTAAAATATCGACCGCGCGACCTCTGAACAATTGAACTTCCGCATGCCGACGTGATGCCGCGACTGATCGATCGAATTATGAGAAAAGACCGGCTGATGACCCAAATCGCGATTTCATATTCCATTTGCTACCACGTTCGGCTGCCGCTCGGTAGCTGTGAAATCTTCGGGTACTTTCGTCAAGCTTTAAGGTAATCAGAGCAATTCGGACTGCCCAGCCTAGCTTAGTATAGCGTATTTTATTATATATATTTTTTATATTATTATACTAAGGAACGCAACGAGATCATTCGAACCGCCGCGCGCGGCTAATAGTGTAGCGTATTTAACTTTTCCCAAGGTTCGCGTTTTATTAGGACTATTTAGGAGGAATGGTTAAACGAATAATTTATTTTCTGAAAATTTTTGGGGGGTCATTGATCAAATGACCCTATGGAAGAGCGGCCACTGGATTTAAGTACCATGGCAACTAGATCTGGACTAACTCTTAAAACTTTTAAGTGAAAACGGAAGTTAATCTTCTTCTTCAAAATTGTCACACTCGCGGATAATAATGTTTTTAACAAAAGCTGAGAGAATCGAGATAATAGTTGGATGTGGAGACCGAAAAAGAACACAACATGAAGTTTGTGAGTATTTTAACAATAAGTATCCAAATACGGCAGCCATAAATCAAGCAACTGTTTAAAAAATAGTTAAAAAATTCAGTAACATTAGGGATAAATCTAAAAGTGGACGCCCTAAAAATTTCGAGAATACCGAACTTCTGACACCCTAGTATCGTTGAAAGAAAGGCCTCATTACAACACAAGAAGTATTTCTGAAAATGTTGGAAATAAATAGCCATAATTCAAATGGGTCTAAATTCTTGAAAAAAGAAAAATAGCATCTATATAAATGTCATGAAATACAAGAACTTACTGAGGACGACCGGGATAGAAGAAATGAGTTTGGTCAAATTTGTATGAACAATGACTTGGCTCATGACCCAATGTTTGCGAGAAACATATTTTTAACTGACGAGGCGACTGCCTTCATGGCATGATAAATACTCAAAATTACCGGTACTGGTCGAACGTGAACCGTGAAACGTTGGTTCAGAGAAATTCATACCCAGGAATTTAAGAGGAATAATTCGGAAACTTGTTTCCTTGGTTCCTATTTTTTTAAAGAAAATTTGACAGGCTAAAGGTATTTACAATTTCTTTTCAAGGCCCTTAATTCGGCATTGGTTACTTTATATTCCCGATCAGAACACTCATGATTTACATAAAGAAGGTATCTGGTTTCAGCAGGATCCCGTTCTTCCTGTTGTTCTTTTTGTCTTTTAGCCTCTAAGTCTTAAAGTTATTATTATTTATATTTTATTAATATGCCCTGTTGTTCATACTGTATTTTATCCTCGTCAACCTTTTTCTTGTTTTCTCTTAGTTTCTTGATACGTTGACTTTTTCATAAGGATATCCTGCTCTATTTTCTATTTGTAGTTTATTATTCTGCAATCTTCTTCACACGCCTCTCAATTTTAGTTTGTCTAGTATTAAGCATCTAGAAATATATTTTTTAAACTTCTTTCCCTGTTTAAATCCTACCGAGAATGTGAAGTTTTGACTTGCTTAGCTAAAAAAAGAACTTTCTAGAACCGTTTTGAAACGTCTCGTTTGAGGTGTTATTGATGTACTTTATACTTTAGTTTTACTTGGGAAAATATATATTATTTATAAACTAGTAAAATAGTAAAAGCCATATACATGCTAGATTCTTCCGTTGAAAAAACTGAACGAAACAATTACAAGCAATACGAAAACGTTGCATCTGGTTTTGCTATATTTTTAATTGAGAAATAATATAGTATTAAAAAAACAGAAGCACAAAAAGATTGTAGGTTCTCCCATTGGAAACTTGGCTTGCTATATTTTACCTTCCCAAAAATCCTAATTTTAGAACTTACTAAAAATTCCAGTAGCAATAAAATACTTATTATTTAGTATTTCGACAAAATTTAAACACACGATGAAAGGAAACACCTAGCAAATTCAGAAAATGTATAAATCTAAATTTTTCTAAAAACTGACTTACAACGTTGTTTTCTTCGCACTGCAGATCTAGCCACGGATTTCCCATTTTAGTCTTAGTAAACTATGATTTTTTCTTCCCTAGTGAAATTGAAGTGTTGTTGAAAAAATCTCCCTTCTATTACAGTTCTTCGCGTTCCCTAAATACCCAAAAACATTCTCAATATTTCAATTCCGTCGGTCTGACTGTCTGTATGTCTGGCAGTTCGCGGCATAGCTAAAAAGTTATTTAACCGATTGACTTCAAATTTTGGTCAAAAATTAAAGGTCAGATGGGGATGAAATGGTCACCATTTTGGTAAAAATCCAATGTGTTTTTGAAATGTGAAATGATAAAAAAGTTATTATTATCAAACTACTTATCAAATTTACCTGAAATGTTGCACAAAAATGAAGTATTACGTAGGAATCAGCTGGTAAAATTTTGGCAGTGGCGCCTATTCAGGTGAAGTAGGTGAAGTGCTACTTCACCAGGAAAAATAACTTATTTATTATATATCTCTTAAAATTTTAGTTTCTACGTTCATTTATTCACATAATTGGACAAAAATAAACTGTACATCTCGAATAAATATTTTTACTTGACCGTTGGCGGCATGTCCTTTTAAAAGTTTCAATCGAACTTTATTATAACAACTATAACAGTGGCGCAAACCACTTTGACTTTGCTGGAGGTATTATGGCTACTATGTTGCCATGACAACACGTATCCGATGACATCGAGACAACGATTTAAAAATGAGCTTGGTCTTATTTTTGCAAATGACAGTAATTAGAATATATCTCTGCAAGAGCAAGTGAAAAAAATTAATAAAAATAAATATGTTTTACCCAAGCATATAAATTGTTTTCACTTATTTTGACAATACCGTCGACAAGTGCTTCAGTGGAAAGAAGTTTTTCTTGCTTCAAATGTGTAAAAACTTATTTAAGAAGTACAATATCTCAAGAAAGACTTACTTCTCTTGGCAATATTTCAATTCAAAAGAAATTTCTGGAGGAGATTAGTGCAACTCATCCATTTTATGAGGATGTTATAAATAAATTTGCTGCTATGAAGGATAGGAGAATTCATTTAGTATACAAAATTTAGGTAAGTCGTAAAAAAATATTCTACACCCTCCACATATAAAAAAATTCTGGAAAAAAAATTATTGCGATATTTTCTTGCTTCATTTGCACTTCACTTTCTTTTTCACCCGCGAGCCGCCACTGAATTTTGGTGCGAATTCAAGAAGGAGAAACAAAATGCCGGCTTAATAAAATATTTAAAAATTCAGCCTGAAAAAACTAACTAATAGATTGATTTCAAATTATCGGCAAGAATTAATTGTAGTATAAAGATAATTTGGTAAAATGTTGGTACCAATTCAAGATGACGAAACAAAATGGCGGCCAAATAATATGTTTGTAATTGTTTTCTCAATTCCGTCGGTCTGTATGTCGGTATGTCTGTCTGACTGATCTACTACTTATCCTATTGACTCCAAGTCAAAATTTAAGGCTCATATGGATATGACCTGGTAATATTTTGGTAAAAATCCAATATGGCGGAAGAAAATGTGAATTTTAAAAAAATTAATACCAAAAAACTAACTACCCAATTTACTTCAATTTTTCCACATACAACAAGTGTTACATAAGAAAGAACTGGTGACATTTTGGCACGAATCCAATGTAGCAAGACAAAATGGCGGCTTAATAAATTGTTTAAAAAATCAACTAAAAGCAAATATGTACCTACAATATTTTGGCACTATTACTTTCTCCGTAAGTGATTATTGTAATCGTGAAAAGATCTTATTCCTAGGTTTTAACATATCTTTACTTTTTAGGCTCCCTAGATTCCGAAGAACATATTTTGCTATTTCCATTCGTTTATCTGTCGGGCTATCTGTCTGTCAATTGGCGGCATAGCTAAAAACTATTCATTTCAAGTTTTGGTCGAAGATTAAGTTCTCTATATGATGAAATCGTAACATTTAGTATAAATCCAAGATTGTAGAACAAAATGGCGAATTGGTAAAAAAGTACTGACTCAATTAACCTCAAATTTTGAACTAAAATTAAGTGTGATATAGGGATGAACTGGTAAAATTTTGGTATGAATCCAAGATAACGAAAGAAAATAGTGACCTAATAACTTGTAAAAAATTCATTCTGAAAAACTGGTTATAAAAATGTATCTCAAATTTAGCAAATAAGTCAACTGGTATGATATACGGACTGAACTGGTCAGACCTCTGATACGAATAGAATATGATGGAACAATAAGGCGGCCTAATAAAATGTTTAGAAATCAGTATAAAAAACTACTAATCAAATGACTTAAAATTTTGTACAAAAATTAGGTGTAATATGGGGTTTAACTGATAAAATTTTGGTAAAAATCCTTCTGATTCTATTGACTTTAAATTTTTCGCAAAAATTAGGGATTAACTAGTAAAATTTTGGTACGAATAAAATGTGGCAGAACAAAATGGCCACTATTTTTGATATAATAAAAAATAGGTGTAAAATACTTCTTCAATTGATCTTAGACTTTGCTCAGATACCAAGTGTTACACGGGAAAAAACTGATAATATATATTCGTACGAAACTAATATGGCGGAACAAAATGGCGGCCTATTAAAATGTTTAAAGAAACAATATCAAAAATCGGTAAATTTGCTTTGCCCGGAACTTTCCTTGTACTGAATCCTTGCATTTAATTACGAACGAAAGATAACATAATTTTTATATGTATTGTTCAGAGTAAGATTCTCTATCCTATTATCTCAAAAATTATAAAAGATAGGAAAAAATTCCAATACGAAAGTTTCTAGTTTTCACATATTTTTTTTATTTGTATTGCTATATACAGGGTATTTAGTTTATTTGCACCAAACATCAACTTTCTTATTTTATATAAGACCTATGTCTGGATACGATTTATAAAGCATTCAAAAATGTTATAATATATAGGGTGTTCCATATTCCGGTGTTTAAGCATACGCTTGTTTGGCTTATCTCTCAGAACACCCTGTATGTTAAAACCGTAATATTGATATAATTAAGTACTTTCCTAATGTCTGCATCAAGAAAATTAGCTTGAGATTTTTTAGTCGTTTATTTGTTTTTTTTTACATCGTTTCTTCGATATTTTTTAAAGATGCCAAACGGTAAAAGATATATAGCATTCTTAACAAAGTTGAGTTAGAATTTAAAGAGGAACTTAAGAACGATATAGGGTATCTTATTTAAAACGGAAAAGTTAATTCTTGATGCGAATAAACTAAGAACTCTGTATTAAATGGCAATAAATTTAATAAAATTAAAATTATAAGTGAAAGCAAGGAATTTTCGTATTGAAATGTTTTTCCTATCTTTCTGAAAGAGGGGATATAGAATCATATTCTGGACAACCTGTATACAATACTAAGTAACTACGTGCTGAACTACGTTCCTAACCAACTTAAACGAATTTAGCGATATTTTGCACTTGCAGAAGATCTAACAATATAACTTGGTCAGTGGCGGCTATTCAGGTGACGTAGGTGAAGTGCTACTTCACCAGGAAAAATAAACAAGCAAACATCTAACTATATTTATTATATATCTCTTAAAAATTCAGTTTTTACATTCATTTATTCCCCTAACTGGCAAAAATTACACTGTACATCTCGAATAAATATTTTACTTGACCGTCGGCGGCATGTCTTTTGAAAACTTTCAATCGAACTTTATTATAACAACTATAACAGTGGCGCAAACCGCTTCGACTTTGCTGGAGGTGCTATGTTTAGTTTAAGAGTTTCCTACTACGTTGCCATGACAACACGTACGCGATGACGTCGAGCACATGGAAGAATAATGTTAACCAGCGCGATACAACGCTCTCGGTGAATTGCTAACGCAGTACACTATACCCACGTGTCGTTCAGTTTGGGGTGGTTGTTTACTTTTATTTTCGCGGATTTCCCTGCAACCGGTTAGTTCCTTTGCAGTTTGCTTCACTGTTTTGTGTTATATTTATTTATGGTGTTGTTACAACTTTATTTGGTGTCGGGTTTATTAATTTACATTATTGATGAATCCGATCATGGATGTGGTTTGCATTTTGTTGGAAACTCCATTTAATCGATGGAAGGAACAAGATCAGAGTTTTAATCGGCATCCTGGTTTTCGGCGTACAAATGGTTATGTAGTAGTCAAATATTACAAAAATTGTTTTGCTGGCCTTGTTTACTGGTTTCCAATAAACATTCAGTGTGGAATAAGGAAGGATTTGCAGGTATGTACTATGTTAAATATATGAAGGTCTTTACATAAACATGAAAACTCGGCGGAGCATTTAAAATGCGAATTAATGATAAAAACATTTGTAAAAAATCAAAGCACTATAGCTGACACTTTAAAAGAAAAGGCTAAACTATATAAAATACGTTTTAACGAAAACGTCCGATTAAATAGGCTATTTATGTGCTTGGTAATTGAGAGCAGCGAGTCAATAAATAGGGGGAATTTTAAAAGCTTTTAGGTTTATTAATATCGAGAAGTTCCCAAGAACTAAAATATAATCACGAAAAAATTAAAAATGTTTTACTGGTGACTCGAAAACTATTCAAAACGAAATAATTGAATGCATTTCTGATTATTTAAATGATTATGTAAAAAATGAAATAATGAACACACAGTTTTTTTCTGTGCAAGTGGATGACACCACTGATATTACGCAAACCTGCTCCCAGTGCTCCATAATTTTAAGATACGTTAATTCAGAAGGTTCAGTAGTCGAGAGATTCTTAGGATTTTATAATGTCAGCTCCGATAGAACGTCGAAGAATTTATATTCTCTATTGGATCAAATTTTGGACCAATTTAACTATAAACATAAATTAATAGGGCAATGTTATGATGGCCCAAGTGTGATGTTTGGCCATCTAAATCGCCTTAAATAAAGCACCGCAGGCTGTATTTGTCCATTGTCTTGCTGCTATGAAGGTTAGGAGAATCGATTTAATATACAAAATTTAGGTAAGTCGTAAAAAAATATTCTACCCCTTCCACATATAAAAAAAATTATTGCGATATTTCGTTGCTTCATTTGTACTTCACTTACTTTTTCACCCGCGAGCCGCCACTGAACTTGGCTAGAATAAAAGAGCTCACAAGTAAAAAAAACGGTAAATTTCCTTTACCCGAATCTTTCCTCGTTACGAATTTTACCTTTTATTAAGAATAGTGAAGTGTGGCCCCATTTAATTCAATACTTTTATGGGGCGCCATTTTATTCATATTGGATTCCTACTAATATTTTACCAGTTTCTACTTATGCCAGACATGATTTTTGGGCATAATGTAAAATAAATTCAATAAGCAGTTTTTACATTGACACACACCGCTATTTTGTTACGTCATATTTAATTCGTAGCAGTTTATCTCTATACCACATTTAATGCTGGCACAAAATTTAAAATTAATTTAATAAGTAGTTTTTGCAGGCTGATTTTGCTATCTTATATTTAAACCAAAATGTTACCAGTTCATTACTATGCAACACTTAATTTTGCTGCAAAATTTGAAGTAAATTGTATAATTATCTTTTTTAATAATAATTTTTTTTTAACGTCTCACTATGCCGCCATCTTATTCTGACCTATTGGATTTTTACCAAAATATTACCAGGTCATCCCCATATGACCTTCAATTTTTACCTAAAATTGAAATCAATCTGATAAGTACCGTCAACCGGGGTTAAGTGGATGACACAGGGTAAAATGGATCAACGCTACCTTAACCAGATTACTACTCTGCCCAATCGAAACCGCTTGATAACAACTAGTTTCAACGGCGGTATAACATGTTGGAACGTTTAAAGATGTTTACTTTAGTATGTGCTTTGAAGTTGCGTGAGAAGGTAAGTTAGTATTCAAAATAAAGTAATAATTTCGAAAAGAATTTCGCGCGTTTTATAAAATATGAAATCGTTTAGTTGTAGGGAAATAATAATAACTTTTTCGTACGTTTTATCCTTATAATTTGATAGTACGTTTAATAACAAAAAGATTGAATTTAAAAAACAAGTCATTTTTAATTCTCTTTGGAATTGGGGGACATTTTTATAAAAAGTATTAAATTCTCGGGTAAAGCGGATCACGTGTGCATTAACGATAATATATTTATTTTGTAAATTAATTTGAGTTAAAGTTAGAGATTTAAGTTATATTGATGTTTGGTTTTAAATGCTAAAAATGTATTTTATTCTAGTAGGTTGTGGGGCGCTGGGCATATATGCACGATTTTTTTTCCATCTGTATTTCAGAATAGATGATTTGTTTTCGTTTCAGAACTAGCACGACTGTGATGTTCGCTATATCGGCTGATGGCGGTCTACTTCAGCCCTATGTAGTGAATAAGGCCAAGCATTCGTATCAAGGGTGGACTGAAGGAGGTTTAGATGGAAGTAGGTACAATCGCACGATGAGTGACTGGTTCGACATTGCTATTTTTGAAGATTGATTCAATATTATTCTGCCGTACCTCAAAAATTTAGAAGGCAAAAGGTGATCATTGGATCTTAATAGTCACTTGTCAATAAATGTTATCCATCTCTTACAGCCCCTTGACGTGGCATATTTTCGGCCATTAAAGGCCAAATGGAGAATTATCCTGGAAGAGTGGAAGTTAAAAAATAAAGGTGTACTTCCAAAAACCCTATTCCCTAGGATGCTTAAAAAAACAATTGAAAGTGTCGGACTAAAATCACAAGCCAACTCTATCGCTGGATTTAAATGTGGAATTGTCCCATTTTACCCTAATGCTGTGCTTCATAAAATTCCACGAAAAGATTATTTAATTTATCAAAACATGGCAAGCTGCCGTAATAGATCATTTAAAAGAACTTAAAACTATAACTACCACACCTCCAAAGAGAGGAAAAAAATATAACGTAATAGCAGAAAAAAGTGTGTCCGTGAATGATATTACAATTGAAAAATCAACGAAAAACAAAAAACAGAAAAAGAGGCAAAGTAGCAGCGAGAGCGAAAATGAGGCAATTAACGAGCGGGAAAAACAATCAGATGAAGAGCAGAGATAAGTGAAACAGAGCTGATAGATGATCCAATAAGTGAAGAATACGAAATCAGCGAATCCTCTGCTGCGTCGCATATTGTCAAATTCCAAACAAATAAACGTGATCGTTTATTTATAGCAAAAGTAGAGGGTATTACCGGAGGTGAATACGTTGTAAACGCCCTAAGGAAAAAAGGCCAAAAAGATATTTTTTTTGTTTATCCACAAAATACAGATTATTCTATAATCGCTCTGGAACAAATCATAAAAATAGTTGACCTAAAAGGACCAAACGACGACGTCACCAGTTTTACATAAATCCCACATATAAAAACTTGTTTTAGAGTTTTTTGAGTTTATTTTTTGTTACCCTTTAGAAATGTTTTAAGTTTTTTGTACTACTCTTTAGTATTACTAGTAATTTAGATGTTAAATTGTTTCATTCATTCAAACATTTTTAATTAAACTGTTTAGAAGTTAGTTGACTGTAAATGCTGTTCAAATAAATTGTTTTATTTCCATTATATTTTTTCTTGTTTAAATTAAAAAAAATCATTTATGTATTGTTTTTTTTAATATTTAGTGATCCAATTTACCCATTATTAGTTTAAAGTGGATACAAAAAGGTTTTTAACCGGTGATCCATTTTACCCCAATGTAAGGGGTAAAGCGGATCACTCTTTAACCAAAAAAAAACCACAAGCCCCAAAAATATCGTAAATAACGTAAACCATAGCTCGATGTTAAAAGATACTATATTATTTTTTTGGTTAAAATAAATTGAATCACAAAGGCATCACTGCAAAAAATGGATATTTTTGATCAACTTAACCCCGGTTTACGGTAGTTTTCAAGCTATACAGCGAACTGGCAGACAAACCGACAAACGGACCAACAGAATTGATAAAACTAATTTTTTGACATCTAGGGACGCTAGAACTTGAAGATATGTAAAACCTGAGGTGATTTTTTTATTACAAACATTTTATTGCCGTCATTTTGTTCTGCCATCTTGAATTAGTACCACAATTTTACTAGGTCATCTCTATATCACAATTAGTTATGGCACACAATTTGAAATCAGTCCATTAAGTTGTTTATGAATTTTAAATATTTTATTAGGCAGCTATTTTGTTCTGCCATCTTGAATTTTTTTTACCAATTGATTCTATATATTACTTGATTTTTGTGAAAAATCTGAGATAAATTGGATAAGTAGTTGTTTTGCGATATTGGATTTTTACCAAAATGTCATCCCCATATGACCCTTTAGCTATGCCGCGAACAGACAGACAGACAAATCGACGGAATTGAGAAAACATGTTTTTCGGCATCTAGGGACCCTGAAACGTGAAGATCTGAAAAAATCTCGAAGGGTGATTTTTTCACGATTCCTTTTTATGAGGAAAGTAAAAATGACCTGTTTTTCAATTTTCCTGAGGCAGGTTCTTTCAGTGGCTTATTTATTATTTGATATATGTCTAATTACAACCTAAAAATGCCTAAAATTATTAGTGGTTCAAAGCTAATTTATTCAGAAGAATTTACTCGATAGATACGTAAATTCATTAAACGCTAACGGGCAACGTGTTACGACCGAACCGTCCGATTCCCCCATCATCGGGAGGAAAACGTACACGGGAACAGGATATGGCATCCAGGGGGACGCACGGTGATGAGCATTCGTACGAATTCACTAAAAGGAATCCAGAATTAAATTTGGGAAAGGCAGGAGATTGACTTGGCAAAATGTCTGTTTCCTGTTTCCCGACGAGGATGTTGGGGCCCTAGGGGCCCTTCGTTTTCTTTTTTTATCTTTGTACGTACGCGTGTAAGGTGACTGAATTTAAAAAGGTGGTCCATTGGTGGATGGTTTTTCTAGTTATCATATTATTGTTATATTGATTTAAGCTTTTTTTTATCTATTTCAGTAAAAATACAGTATTTCTTTATTACAGTAAAACCCCAGCTCAAATATTGGAATATGCAGGAAAAGTTATGAGCACACAACAAATTTAACAATTTAATAAGAATGTATTCAGTGGCGGCTGGTACATAAGAGCTGCGGAGTTGCAGAACATACCTAATTTCGACAATTCGTATTTCGCAAAATATCTTTGTATAACAAATAAATCCGAGAATAAATCTCTAACATCCCTACTTATTTTTTTCTGTTTATATATATTTTTATATACACTATCGGACATAAATATTGCAACAAATTAAAAAATCAAAAATTTGCATGATATATAGCGAACACACGAGCGTCTGCTGTAAACATCACAACGGCCTTATTTTTCTAGTAGGCGGTGATCATATCTGACATAACACAGCACTATTTCATGGGGAATTATGATTTAATAATTTGACGTTAAGTGGTTTGCTGTTTTTTAAGCGTCAAAAGTATTGCAACAAACATATTTTATTGTATTTGTGTAGTAGTTTTGGGAGTAAATCTTAGTCTGCAACGTAGAATTTGTTGACGCCAGTTTAGAAAAGGAAACGGGAAAAGGAACTGCTGTGTCCAAAGATTTAAGATCACGAGTTCTAAGAGCTTTCCAAGATGGAGAAAAACAAGCTGCGCTGCTATTGCTCGAAGGTTTACGTTAATTCCAAGTACAATTTCTCATATTATAATAATCTCATATTTTAATGAAAGACAGCACTTGGATTCTATTCCCAAGTCAGGTAGACCAAGAAAAACAAATGTACGCGCAGACAGATTGATAAAACGCATTTCTGAAAACGATCTGTGGAAGTCAGGTCCTCAGATCAAAGCCGAAACACCTCATGTAAATATTAGGTACCATGGTTGCTTTAAATAAAGACAGGGACATTTTATTGATGTGGAATTTAAAGACTTGCAGATTAGGAGAAGAAGGAAAGACACTTGTTGGTAACACATTCCATAATCTGGACACTCTGGGAATAAAAGAGCGAACAATGTGGGAGGTCCTCGATCTTTGCAGTTGGACCGTGAAGGGAAGCATGTGGATCGATGCTGGTGTCTCTCTGGCGGGAATGACTAAGGAGGGCATAATGGATGGCATTTCATCAGAACAGAATCCATAGTAGTATTTGTAAAACAGAAACAGATCGCCCACAATTCGACGATGCTCTAATGATGCAAAATTTCTTGTGAGGTTTGGATCATCAATCAGACGAAAGCTCTTCTCTGGACAGCGTCAAGAATGTTAAGGCTTGGAGGAGAGGCTGCTTTCCATATGTGGGAGCAATACTCAAAGTAAGGTCTAATTTGCGAAGTGTAAAGGGTAAACAGGTTTGCAGAAGAAAAGTAATTTCGAGAAAATAGAACCCAATTTCTTCGCGGCTTCTGTGGCAATTGAGATGATGTGATCATGACAACGAAGATCTTTCTGAAAATTGATACCGACTAGGCTAAAGGAACCTTTGGCCTAAGGCATTTGATTATTTATTTGATTGGTGTGGGAACTGGGAGACGATTTGTGAGATAGTAAACAAGATTGTCTCTTCCCATTCTACGATTTTAATGAGGTTTACGGTTAGGGATAAAGCCATTACTCTACGCCTATCATCAATTTCAGTCTTGAAGACAGGTTTGGGAAATTGTGTATTGGAGTGGATTGTGCTATCGCCGGCATAGTTGTGAATAGGACTACTGGTAGAAGAAAGCAGGTCATTGATGTGCAGGAGGAATAGGGTAGACCAACACAGAGCCCTGTGAAACGCCTGCGTTGATTTGCTAAAGTCTGCTGAATGGCCGTCAACCATTACAGAAATACTACTGTTGGAAATAAAACTGGGAATCCAAGTACAAAGTTTTAGAGGATGACCTTAGGCAGGAAGTTTCTCACGAAGTCTGTCGTGTATAAGTTTATACTTTTCAAGGTAATTTAAAAGACCATTATTCATATACCTCTCCATTGCCTTACTCAGGGGAGGAGGGATATTAGCCTGTAATTAGAGGGAAGAGTTTTGGATCCCTTCTTGGGAACAGGCTGTACACGAGCAGATTTCCACCTTTTACATATCAAGAACTACAACATGTAGATAGAAACAAGTCATAGGTGTATAATATTAAAATCTCAAAAATAATAAAATTGTGCCTCAGCTCATAATATATAACAACAAACCACATCACACATATACTTAACTAATTAATATACAAAGTAGTCAATTTTCATTCACACACTTGCAAATCGTTAGTCAAATTTAAAGATGGATGGATGGTTATGGTTATTAATTCAAAATGGAAGGTCGCTCGTAAATGATACTAGTCGAACACATTATTTAACTTTCCCCAAATAAACAACAAATTCATTTATGGAATAAAGTGCATCAGCTGTCAACAGTTTTTTAATTCGTTTAAATTTAATTGTAGATGCGATAGTTTTTATTGACAACAGATTAAAAATATTACTACCGGCGCACATAGTAGATATTTCATACATTTCTAAATTGTGCTTTAAAAGCGACACATTAAACTTATTCCCATAGTCATAGTTATGAACTATTAAGCCTACAAAAGATGTTTGTTTTTCTGAAAATAAGTCAAAAATTTTAATAAGTAAATTGAGTGGACAGTAAGATATTATTTGTGCGGAAAGTTTCCCTACACGACGATGAGTAGGACAGGCCAAAAATAATCCGAACAACCCATTTCTGTGCCACAAATACTCTATTGATGTAGGATGACTGACCTCATACAACAATTTTGTAAGGAACTGAAGAATAAACAAAGGCATAGTAAACACTTAGAAGGGTTTAAAGAGTTAAAAACATAGGAGCTCTTATTGATTTTTGAACACACCCTAGAAATTTGCCCATTCCACGCTAAGTCTAGCTTGTGATCCATCTAGATCAAAAATTAGACCACATGATGTTTTGCGAACGGTTTTTATTTCCATACAGACAGTTTTCGACTGATGCAGCCATATACGGATCCGAGAAAACAAATGTGATATCATGGGCATACAAGAATACTCCACCCTAATCAGTGGCGCAACTAGACATCGACTTTTGGGGGGGGCTCAAGCCCTGACACTATAAGATAATACTGATTATAGGATAAAACCAATTATAACCATTTTTTCGTACGGCTATGATTTAATTATAAACTCCCGATATTGTCTAAGTTTTTATGTTTCGGCTATATACGATTTGATTAATATCTATGACAACTGTCTAAAAATATATATTTTTTTTAATAAATTACGACACTAAACTAACATAGAACGATGAAACTCGTATATAAAACTTCTCTTGTATAACATAATATATTTTTTACTCGACCTGTTAACAGGAAACCTGCTAAAGTGCCTCCGCCTTTTTGGTCTACCCTGTATACCAGCCCAAGTAGCACATATAATCATATAGGGGCTAAAATGCTGTGATATTTGCTAATATCTCTGGCTAATTAGCTAAAATTACTAGCCAAAATAACAGTTCTATTACAGTATAAATACGAAAATATGGCTAAAGTGGGGAATAATAATTTGGCCATAATGGGGTAAAAATGGCCTATTAGCAATTATACGACCCAGTCTTTTGATTTTATGATTGGGTTTATTAACTACGTTTTGGCTTTAAAATCGAGCTTTTTTAGCTGAATTCTGATTTGTTTTTGAGCCGAAAATGCGTATATTGAAGGCATTTTTGGCTTCGAGAATTATGGGGTGGTAAAAATTTCGTGCCTCGTTTTTGGCCTGTATATTTTCTGAAGTTCTGGCATTATCGCAGGATTTTGAAAAACAAGGTTTATTTTTGTGAGGTTTTGAAGTTTTAATAGAAAGTATAAAGGTTTACATATATAATACATTTTAAATTTTTTAGTATATAACGTTGTATACAGAGTGTCCCAGATTGGGGATGCATGTATTGGGATCTAGGAAACTATGAGAGATAAAGAAACAGTTAAATGGCATATCGTCGTTTCTTGATCCTAGCTTTCTCAGTTTTTAAGTTATTTTGATAAATTTATAAAGTTTCATTTTTGAAAAACCGCTGTAACTTTTTTATTTTTGAAAATATTCAAATTCTGTAAAAACATACTCAGTTTTTAGTTCCAACGTATCTATTTCGTGGAGCCATCATCAACTTCATTTTTTCTTATAGCCGCCATCTTGGGTTTTTTCCATATTAGATTGAAATTTTAAGATCTTTTCAACGATGTTCCGTAATGCCAAAAAGTAATAATTTTTGTCCTTTAAATTAAAAAAAGTACGATTTTTTTTAAGTAGGCCATGAGTGACTCAATGCGTAAACATGGAAACCGTTCCTTTAATATAGTAGCTAAACTAAGAACAAATTGAGGGAAATACTATAAATGAATTCTTAATATTTATTCGAAGTGTCGACGTGCTAGTTCATTAAATAATAAAATTGAACACTACTTTCTTCAATAAACCACTCAAAATATTGAGAATTGATATTGAGAAAAACTACCGTAGTTTAATAAATTAACAATCATGGTTCTAAAATATCGCTTATTTGGTTGCATCCTCCCAGGAAATCTTTCCTTATGGTAACTTCTTAATGCATCACTATTTCTGTTTGCTTTAAAGATTTACAGCATATCTAACTTCTCTTCATTCGAATAGCTTAGTGCCATTTTCATGAGGCATCACAATAATTTTTTATTAAAAATGTATTCAAAATATCATTTTCTTCCTAAACTTGTCAAATAACTTTTTCGTTGAGAAGACGACAGATTTCTCTTAACTTGCTTTTGCTTGGTTTAGAATAAATTAGACTACTAGGTTAAAAACAGTTTCCATCTCAAAGCAATAATTCAAAAATATCCTATTTTTTCAGTTTAAAGAACGAAAATTATTACTTTTACATCACTGGAAAGCTCGTAAAAGGGTCAATCTAATACGGAAAAATTCGAGATGGCGCCCATAAGAACAAACGAAGTTAGTGATGGCTCCACGAAACCGAAAAGTTAGAACCCAAATTTGAGTACACAGTTAAGTTCTACAGTAAACGTTGCTGAAGGAATATTTTTACCGAATTTGAATTTTTTCAAGAATAAAAAAAATTCAGCGGTTTTTCTGAAATGCACAGTTTAACATAAGTTTAAAAAAAAAACTTAAAAACCAAAAACAGGAGGATCGGTCCGCAAACTGCAATGAGTTGGTAATTAATTTGTCTCAGACTTTCTCCATTTAAATGGTTCTCTTTTTCTTATAGTTTCCAAGATCCTAGTACATGCATCTCCAATCTGGGACACACTGTATAGCAATACCATAAATAACAGTTCAGCAATACTAAATCTTAGGACGCCCAGCGTTGCCAGAGCTGGTACAATTGTACAGAAGAGTGATTTTTTCATGATTACAATACTTTTTTTTATGTTCAAATATGAACTTATATCGGGGTATGTTATTATTAAATGCAGTATCTTTTGAAGAAAAAAAATTCTTATCCAAAAAATAAAAATAAATTTTAATAGTTTACAGAGCTGGACAGTATTTGATTTTTTAAAGCCTTTTTTGTATTTGATTACTTTTCATTATTCAATATAATATATTTATATAATATCATTATTAATACGTTGTAATTAAATAATACGCAGGATAGTAAAGATTTAGTATATTAAATATTTTCGAAAAGTATATATAGAATTGGTATTTAAAAATGTATTTAAGTACACAAACGGTTTATTTTATAAAGAGTTTAATATACATGAATTGAATACAAATATAATTTATGTATTTAAATAGTAAAGTGTTAATTTTAATATGTATCGATATTCGAAAATTATTTTATTTATATTTGTAAATAATTTGTGAACATATTCCTTAAAAAGTGTTTCTGGAGAACTTGGTGAAGGCAAAAATAAATATTATCATATCCGGCGACGCTGATGGCGCGACCACAAAGCACTACCCAATTCTAAAACTGTGCAGCGGTGCGCTACTCGGTTCAGAGAAAAAGCCATTAAATCAGTCAGAATATTTATATAAAGTCGTAATATTGGCAACTTATTCCAGTAGGATTAGAGCCAAAATCACTCAAGTCAAGTCACAATATTGTAGGCGCGCGGTGCGCTTTCTTGATAACAAATCTAACCTTTGCATAGCTAATCCGAAACCCCACCACTAAGCAAACCAATGTCTCATGAAAACTTCTAGGAACTTTGTTTATACTTAAAGACAAAATAAACCTATATATTAGAGCGGAGGCGCAACCGCGGCCGACATAGTCGGTCACGGGAGCAACAGTCATGGAGTAACTAATCATTTATAAACGATTTTGGTTTAGAGGGTTACATATGCATAAACTGTAAGAAAGTGTTTATTCCTAGAATACCAATGATTCCTGGCGCGACTATGAATTTTCAAAAACTGCACTGCAACTTGAAACTCGCAGTAAAAGTATGGTTTGACATAACGACACATTAAATTCAATTGAATACATCTTTATTCATCATAAAACAAAGAACATAAGCGAAAATAACAATTAAAAAGGATAGTTACATAAAGCCAAAAAAGTTGCTTATATAGTGTAAATTATAAAATTAATACTCAAACTGACGAATAAGGACTACACACATATATGGACTCCCATCCGCACGGGAGGCAAAAATAAAGTTTTATTAATCAACTAAATGCCTTAAATATAAAGTACATAATTATGTATGAATTTAATTATAAGCCCCAAACAATGTTAATTTACTGTAAAAATTCTTCGTTCAACTAGAAAAAAGTTTGTTCCTGACAAACTATGCGAATGAAATATATATATATATATATATATATATATATATATATATATATATATATATATATATATATATATATATCCACAAAGCAGTAGCGTGAGTTTAGGGGTTTAAGTAAATATGAACAAATAATAACTATACTCTGGTGCAAGAAAAACTAACAAATAATAAAAAAACAAAGAGTACAAGAATCGTTTTCTTTGGCGGTAGACTAGACTTTTTTGTTTTTGTATCGACTAGATAAATATTTATTAACTAGTTTGTCAATATTTACTTCTCTAGCCCTTTCGTGCTCTATTCAGATAAGAGCTAAGATGACTTTGAGTGATGGTTGACCTAATGACATTTTTAATTAATTTCAACTTTGAAAATTATCTTTCCAATTGAGCTGAGGTTACAGAAAGAACAAGAAATAATTGGAATACAGAACACAGTTCTGGTATATTACTTAATAATAATTAATTTTTTTCGAAAATATAGTTTGCGAATTCACGAGTTGTATTAAGGTTTTTAATTTTGTTAATAATGATTTTATCTGAATTAGCTCAGTTGCTAGTTGATAAGTTAAATCATTTACAGTATTAACTGAGTTTTTCCAAAATTTCTGAGTCATTTAATTTAACAGATATCTGAGAGAATTGAAAATGTTGAATAAACTGTTTTTAACACAGTAAATCTTCTATCTAGCTGACTTACTATTACATTACAAAGTGGAGATGTACCAGACAAAATAAAAGTGGCTAAAGTGAATCCTTTATTTAAAGGAGGTGACAGTGAGTCAGTCTCTAACTATCGGCCGGTGTCAGTTCTTCCTGTTCTGTCCGAGATTATTGAGCATTGTGTAAATGTTAGGTTACAGTCATACCTAAAAAGGATCAATTTCCTTGGAGTTGGCCAATATGGCTTTCGTAAGTTCAGCGACACACGAGATAGCTGTTATTGATCTCATTTCAGAGTTACAAGTAAAAATTGATCAGGGATGCATATGCGCTCTTGTGTCGCTGGACCTGCGAAAGGCATTCGATACGGTTGACCACTCAATATTGTTAAGGAAACTAGGGAATATGGGCATAAGGGGCACCCCACATGTATGGTT